>OY744476.1:43623999-45063999 GCA_963556175.1 Tipula confusa
AAATGCCGACAAGCTGAAGTTGTACAAGGTGTTGATCAGACCTGTTGTCATGTATTCGTGTGAGAGTTGGACTCTGACGGATGAGTATGAGAGATTGTTAATGACAGTCGTGAGAAGAATCATGCACATGATATACGATCCCAAAGGCAACGGTGACGACATTTACCGACTTTTATTCAACCACGAGATCAGGAATTTAATGATTTTACTGATCTCGTTCATGAAATAAAAGGATAGTGAGTACCTTGGCTCGGTCACGATCTGCGAGCCGATTCCAAACGGATGATGCAAAAAATAATCAAATTAATTATATCAGTTTTACTCCGCATAATGCCAAACGGTGTTTTTTTATTGCATAGTCCATCATGAATGACCACATGCTCAAGATGGACTATACAATATATATTGCTAAATTGTTTGAAGTGAATAAATAAATGCAGCAATCTCTGATAGAAAAGTTACCAATTGGCAGTTACCAATTGGTCATAGTTAAAAGTTACCAATTGGTCATTGTCGGCAGCAGTGGCAACTCGAGGGTGGAAAACTACTTGTCTTCTTGGCGTTGTTTAGAACAATACGAAGAACAAGCTCTAGATCGAATCCGATGGAGTCAGAATGTTGACTCGGTATGGGCCAGTGATGACCTTTAAAACTCGTTTTATTATTATTATTTTATAAATCTAAAGAGATTTATGTTAAATCCAAAGTGTATTTAAGTTAAATCTAATAATTTCTTGAATTTACGTGTTAAATCCAATTTTTAGTTACAATGCTCACCACTTGATCTTTTTTCTAATTAATTTGGTAAGAACATATAGGTATATACAACTATAACATCATAGAGGTATCATTAAACTAAATTTTTTGCTGTTGGTTAGGAAAAATATAAATCCGCTAAATCCACTAAATCTTTCTTTCCCAAAGCAACAAAACATTATACCAAATATATTCAAGTCGGTCTGTAATGACTCGGCCTATTCGTTTTTTTTTTTCAAAACGCATTTTCTAAATTCTGAGTTTGCAATTGATAATAGCGTCGAAATGGTCAAAAGACAGCTGTATACATTTTCATGAATTTGTATGTACTTAGAACAAATGTATATTCTTAATATAAATGTTCTAACAACACGTTCTATTTAGAATGTTCTAAATAGGCTTGCCACCTTTGGAAAATGTCAGAGGAGGATAGTTAAACTTCTGCTTTAAACACTCCAAAACATGTTTGGTAAGTCAAAAACATCGACCAATCCATTTTAGCAAATCTTCACTAATGAAATATCTTGATAAAGCTGCAAAATAATTATAATTTTATCTATAAAAGGCAATAAAGGCAACCTTCCCGTCGATATGTGCCGAAGAATTTCTTTAAATTAAATTTCTCGATAGTTCAAAATTCGATCTATTTTGGTCGACGTTAAAAACGTCGAAGAGGCGTTAAAATTTTTTCATAAAAACAAACTTTTATTAATAATCTACTTTCGGTATGTCGTTATAGCTCCATATCACTCTTTCTTGTTTCTTATGGTTTCCGATGTTTACTATCGAACGTCTCTTTAACCGAAGCTCGATTCATTTTCTTAACAGCCATTTCTTTTAGTTCGTTGAATTCAGCAATTGGACTTTTGTCTGTAAAGGCGCGAGTAATAACTTGTTTTTCAAAATACTCATCGGGTTTTAGGTCAAAACTAAATATTGTGGCTATTTTTCAGTAGTTGAATTTGGCATGTTGTTTAATGACCATATTGCAATTGAATAGTTTTGAAAACCCATTTGTTGTCTTCTTTACAAATATTAGCCCTTAGCATATATAGTATTGCGCGGTTATATCTTCTTTCAATTGGCCATTCGCTCTCGGCGATGTCATTGTCTTCACAAAAGCTTTGGAACACCTTACACGTATAAGCGTTAAGGAAATGGCCCAAGCTAAAAAATTTTCTGGAGCATATTTATTGCCTTTCAAACTCCACATATCTCATATAGTCGTGATTTAGTTAGACGAATCTCCACTTGATCATTCTAGAAATGAATCATTTATGAGTCCTGCGTAAGGCTTACAACAAGTTAGCATTTATCCGCCAAATAATCGTAAAGTATCTGTCGTTATTTTGCAATTTGAGGTGGTCGTTTCAACGTAATAAATATTTCCCTAAGATCCTCGTTCAATATAGATGCATGCTATCAAGCTCATCATGCTCCCTATTAGTCATTTTATAAATATCTAAACTCAGTTCAAGAAGATCAGTTCCTGCATAATCCAAAAGCCCCACCACATGCTTTATTTGTACTCCTGCTCGATATTTCATGACAAAATCGCAATCTGTAAATTTTAGCCACCAGATTGAAATTTTTAGTATTAATTTTTTTTTGTTGAACAACTTTGGAATGACGCACCATCGGTTATCAGCGCGACGAAAGCTCAGGCTTCCAATTCGTATGAATGGTACTTTTCTTCACATTGCGTTGTCTGTCTATTTAAATAGATCACAGGCCGTCTTTTTTATACTGATAGAATTGCAACAAAATTCCAACTTACCCTTTCGATTAAGCATCGGTAACCACTACATGTTCTAAATTAAAGTTTTGCAACCATATTAAAGTTTTCATGAATTTTCGAAAGAATTCTGCCAATCCCATAAACTGTAGTCGTATCTGAGTTCTGTTCTTTGGCTGTAGAAAATTTACGTCGGCATCTGTTTTCGATCTTTCGGGTCAAACTCGCGATCCTGACACTTCAAGCTTTAAAAATTTAATTTTACCTTGCAACAGACCATGTCACATTATTACATCTAACAATCGCTCTAATTTTATTATTCCCTCTGGGATGGTCTTACTTGGGATTAGTATATCATCTACATATACCACTATTTCCTCATTAGCCTCGTCAACTAATCAAGTCAAAATTTAACTCATAATGTCCATCAGCAGTAACAAAATTATGGGTATTGAATCTGGAGTATTCTTTACTCATCGCTACCTGGTAATATCCTGATAATAAATCTAAAACGGTGAAATAATTAGCCCCGAATAAACAGTCGTTCTTTTCCAGTCCTTCTCTTTGTGATTTACATTCCAAGGTCGCACGCTACAAAATATGATATTTATTTTTTTGGAGGAGGACTATGTTCGTGGAGGATGGAGGAAATTTCTTACGAAAGGACGACTGTCATCCACAAAGGAGGACGGGTGGAAAGCCTAAACAACAGACACACAGCACTACTGCAAAAGGTAAAGGAAGGATTAGAAGAGAATAAGGTGGGAAAAAAATAAAAGGACTAAAGGTTTTCAGTCTTCTAGTCGTTTACTTTTGATATTAAGTTTGAATTTCTGTAAATTGTACACCAAGGAGAACGTCTCGTCGTTCAATTCATCCCACATTTGCGTACTCCTAACAAAAAATGAGTTTTTAAATTTATTGGTCCTCGCGAATTGGAAATAAAACAGGCTTAAAAAAGTTAAAAATAACACTGGCAGTAAACGTCAGTAATCCCCATTGGATACATTTAAACTTAAAGTAAAATTATAAAATTTTCATGTGATATCTAGTGTCCAGTGCCTTTAAAAAAAAGTAAAAAATTGTTCGATTGAAGCTGTAGATAATTTAGTGCCAGATGCAGATAATAGTTAAGATAATGTTAATTACTGTACAAATAGTAGTCTTGAAGATTAATCATAAGTGGAGCTTATTCATTTCCGCATTATGACTATTTTGAAAGAGAAATTTTTAAGCTTGGAAATTGTAATAATTTAAAAATTTTTAAATATAAAATCTCATTTAATTTTTTTTATTATATTTGGGAGCTTGTAGGAATAAGATCTTAAATAAATTCCACTAAAGCTTTACAAGTCATCACTATAAGTTTTTTTTACGTATTTTGGCCAAAGGTATAGTAAAATGCAATTTTATCGAATATTTTTAGAAATTGTTGTTTATTAAGTGTATCTACATGATGATTGTTTTTCAATAAACTAAATAAATATCCAGAAAACCAAGACTAGTAATTGCAGACCTACTTGGATAGAATTCGTGTTGAGCAGGAGAAATAAAAGTTTTCGTATGAAAATTGATTATGCTTTATGGTATCGTAAAGTTTTGGTACGGAAAAAGTGATTCTTTGATGTAGTTGCAGAATTTAAATCTTTTGCTTAATTTAAAAAAATGAAAAGGTACGTGATTGTGGGTTGAGATAATGCATCAGTCCCTTTAGATGTAAGGGCATTTCTTCCAAGCTGTCGTACGCCGAAGTTACCGAGGCTAGCACAAGGGCCGACAATGTCAACGCTTCACATACAGCATAAATGCTTATTGGTACTGATAAGCTGGATAACTCCGATGCGTGGCCACCTGGTGTAATAATTCAATCATTTACCAACTATCCACGTACTTCAAAAAACCTGACTGGTGTCAAGCAACCACATCAGTATTAACTTCTCAACTACCTGCTGCAACTTATACTCAAATTATTTTGTGTTGCAGAAACTTACCTTACTAACTTAGCTTACTAATAGAATAAACAATAAATCAATTGCACTAAATGGTTATAATATACTCAGATATGACAGGACTCATAAAATAGGTGGCGGCGTTTGTGTTTATTATAAAAAATGGTTTTAGATTAGGGTCGTCCGTTTTTTTACCTTTGGTAGTACAAAAGTTTTAATGGCAGAATTGACACGTCCTTTGAAATGGAGTGTCCTGCATGTGAGTTATAACGGGTGGGCCCTTTAAGTTTAAATTTAAAAATGCAATAAATAAAACGGTTTGAAATTTTGCCAAATTTGTTTTTTTGTTGTGAAGTACAATTGTTCCGGTTAGAGATGGAATATTATTTCATTCATATGACTACCACGGCTGGGCTCACAGTACCCCATTTGATTGGACCAATTTTCGAGCACTTTTTCGAGTGTATGGGGTCGTATCAAGCGATGGCATCACGAATGTTTGCCTTCAAATGCTCAATTTTTCTCTGGTTTGTCGGCATAACACTTGTCTTTAACGGCGCCCCACAGAAAATAGTTCAATTTTGTTAAATCGCAGCTTCTTGCCAGCCAATTGACAACACCATTTCGGCTAATTAAACAGCCATCAAGCGTTCAACGCAATAAATCGATTGTGGCATGAAATGTGTGGCAAGTTGCACCATCCTGTTGAAACCAAACATCGTTCACATCAATACCATGAAGAGCGGGCGCAAAAAAATCGGTTATCATGGTGCGATAGGTGTCTAAACCGTAATGGTTGCGCCGTCCTCATTTTCAAAGAAATATGGGCCAATAATACCTCCGCTCTACAAGCCGCACCAAACAGTCACTCGAAATGGGTGATTGGCTTGTGTAAGACCACGTGTGGGTTTTCTGAGCCCCAAATACGGCAATTGTTGGTCCTTTTCTGCGACCAAATTTTGCACGACATTTTCGTGCAATTTCCGGCCAATTGTCTTTGTTTTGGAAATAAATTTCCAATAAATCCCAACGTTGATCAAGCGTAAATCGATTCATTTCGTTCAGTGGAGGTAATATACTGATTTTTATGACAGAATAGAATGACATAAGTATTGCCAGATTCGAAATAACCGATGGTTCAAATTTAAACCGATAGATCCCCACCCTTTAATATCAATCCTTTATTCCAATTTTTTGATGATTGTATGTATAATGTCCATAATAATTGTGTGCCTATAAAGTTAATTGTAGATAATGACTCTGTTCCTCTGTTGTTTAATCCATCAAAAAATATGTCAGTGTGGTCGTTGGCGTTGCCCAAATATAAAAGTACATCCTACTTAGATTATCTAGAGTTGTATCGCACGGCACGCAAAAGAGCAACTAGCTTGATAAGAAGTTCTAAACAAAGGTACTTTTGTGGTAACTTTAAATTAACAATGAAACGGATTTGAAATCCACCGTATTGGTTTGGGGCGTCTAGTAAATCTAATAAGTTGGATATTTTAACAATCATGGACTCTTCAGCCATCAACCGTTACTTTTGTGATTGAAAGTCTGTGTACCACTATACCTAATTTTGATACTACAACCATTAATGAGACCAATTGCTCGGTAAGGCTAAAGTACGTATGCGGATATAAAATATAAAAAATATTCGCATAGTAACCAATCAAATCAACACATATAAACCATGTGACTAGCTTCACCAATCAAATCACACGTTTGCGGATATAATAATGCGTAGCAAAATAAAAACAAAGTAAAAACGGAGATAAAAATGTTTTAAATTTCTTTTTAAATGGAATACGGAGATTTTTGACCGCATACGAGTGATTTGATTGGTGACGCTAGTCACATGGTTTATATGTGTTGATTTAATTGGTTACTATGCAGATATTTTTTATTTTTTATATCCGCATACGTACTTTCGCCTTTAGACAAAAGCAGGGACAATTTGTGAGTTGATGGTGTGTATAAATTTCTCGAAATACCCCATGTTGGATGACAGAGAATATATCCAAGGCAGACGGCTATTGAAGTTAAAGAATATTCTATACGTACCGCAATCAATTCCACAATCAGTAATAGTTAAGATACCTGTAATACATAAGGTACAGGTTTTCCAGTAATAACCGATTATTATTATTATTAAAGTTTACGAAAGTGACCAAATTTTCAGCGATTTTAAAAGTATTTAAAAGATTGATTAACCTTTTTATAGATAGCTTATAATTTTTAAGGGTTTATCTGAAATTTCAATGATATAAGGTATAATCCCAACAGGAATACAAAAAAACAATTATTAAGGATACATATATTACTATTATGAGTACTATTCCATTTTCATATAATATTATCCTTTACCCTTAACATAACATATATTATTTCTATTTTGGGAAATAGAATTTTTTTAAAACATAAAAATATGTTCATATATATGTACATAATATACAAACATTGTTTTGTACTTTGAAGTTAATGTACTGACAGCACAATAAATAAATAATACAATAATAAGTAAATAATGATAATCAAAATAATTTTTTGATTAGTCTGCATTAATAATAATAAGTAATTTAAATATTTTTTTATTAGAACTACATTTCATATTCATACATGTATATATAATATGTTGAGTCTTATTTAAGTTGTTGTATTTGGAATTGGAATAAATAAATTTAAATTTACATTGCGACCACATAATTGAGTAAAAAAAATTTATTCGTCAGCGCGAGCGTTATGTTTTGATCGAATTGGGTACACAATACACTGTGCCAAACAAAAAATTTAACAGGAAAATCTTTTTTATAAATTATATACAAATTGCAAAATTTGAGTCTGTCAACAAACTTTACCAATTATTTATACACAAGTCTTGTTTAAGTCTTGGGACAGTTTCTATATAATGACATTACAAGTTTTTGTATAAAAGCTTAGCTTGTTTAACTTTTCAAATTCAACTCTAGTATTTTCGAGATTGTCTACGTAATTCATATTTTCTGCAAAATTGTTATTATTAATCTTTAAATCTCAACACATTCTCTTACTCGTCTCGTATATACTTACTCTTCCTTATTTAATATATATATATATATATATATATATATATATATATATATATATATATATATATATATATATATATATATATATATATATATATATATATATATATATATATATATATATATATATATTTCCAAACGAAATTTTTAATGACTTGAGATTTTATTGTTAAGTCTAGCAATCTTAAAAGTTTTTTTTCATTTTGTGTTTGTGTACAGTTTTTTTGTTTCGTTTGTAAGATGCTGGATTAAAATGTCTTTTAAGATTATTTTGTATTGAATAAATTTATATTGATTTGTATTCGTACAAAACAAACTTTGTATCAACGCATATAGTTTTAAAGCACCGGATGAGAATTTCAAGCTCAATTTTTAAATGAACATCACATGACTTAACACCTCATGAGCGCAGCTAACAACGATCATTTATTTATGTTATTACAAATTCCATTTATGGTACTTATAGCTAGAAATTTTTTTATTTTTTAAATTGACAAATAATCTCTATTAAAAATAATATTATATATGGTAATGATTTATTAAAATAAATGTATATATATATATATATATATGTATTTTAATTTTTAAATATTAAACTTTCCAAATTTACTATTATATGAGCTTAAAAGGCCACAAATATTTTTTCTAACCTATATATTCATCTTGCGCATACCACTCTACAATTAATTAAAAAACAATTTAATGTGTATTTTATTTTGTTAAAAACTAATTGGTTACTTTTAAATGAATGTATATTCAATTATTTTTAATTATTTTAATGAATCAAATAAAAATGAATGGTTTTCTTTTAAAATTTTCTTTAAAAAAGTAAGATAACGGAGGCTAGTTTTGTAGTTAAAAACAAAAAAAAATTTAATTTTAATTGTCTTTACTTTAAAAAAAACTTAGTAGTAGTTTAGGATTAATTTTAATTACGTCTGAACTTATGAAGGTCGTAAGATAAAAAAGATGGCACAACTTATATTAAATCAATGTTAGTTTTTGTACGTGTCAACCTTTAAATGTCTACTATACTAGTCACCGTTTGTGTTTACGGTCATTAAAATTGTGTTGCAGAAAAACCGAATATCGACAAAAAATCGGAGTTCATTAAAGATTAAAAGAATTCCGTAATTAGCAGAGTACGAACTGCTTTAGCGACTATTTCTTGTTTCCATATACTTGATGTAGTGGCACGTCAGAAAAACGAAAAATTTCACTTAATTGGCACCTCAAAATTGGAAAAATATTTAACAAGTTGATGAAATTGACAAACCAAATAGTACACGTCTACTATCAACAGGTAGAAGACGAATTAGCACGTTGAGGTCTCCTCAAGGAAAATAGCAAACCTCGACAGGCATGATTTTGTCAAAAAAGAAAATCTCTCACCATAACAAAGAGCAGTATTGCCCATAATATCACTACAACAATGACCACTACGGCAAAAATTGACAAAATTATGGTCTTAGGAGAATAATAGCAAGCAGACTGAACCAGTGTCAAACCAGGCACACTGGCAAACCAGTGTCAAAATAATAACAATAAGTCAAAATCAAACGAAGAAATCAATAGGGAGCGAAGCACCTTGCGGTGTTTGGCGAAACTTGCCAAAAATGCTAATTAGAACACCAAATCCAATAACAAAATGTAATTCTGAAACAAATCAAGGATGGATGAACGACTTCAAAGCTGAAGTATAAAGCAAAATATACTTAGACCTACTAAGCCTATAAGCTTATCATAAACTTTATACTTATAAAGGGGTACCCAATAAGAAGTTTCATTTTGAATATCTTGCTATTTGGGTAGCTGTCTCTTTTGAAGCTGTCATCTTTTGACATTTGACAAGTAAAAACTACGCCATTACTAAAAATTGTACGATACATGCTTCAACAACGCATTGAAATTGTTAAAATTCACTTCAAAAATTAGGCTGGTGCAACTGTTACGGTGAATGGATTTCGCTACCGAGCTATGATTAATGATTTTTTATGGCCGGAATTGGAAGATATTGATGTGGACGACGTTTATTTTCAGCAAGACGGCGCTACGTGCCACACAAGCAACGAAACAATCGCAATTTTGCAAGATAAGTTTCCTGACCGTGTTATTTCTCGAAGAGGTCATCAATTGGACATCGAGATCTTGTGATTTAACACCTTTAGACTTTTTTCTTTGAGGCCACGTAAAAGATAAGATCTATGCCAATGCTACATAATCGATTCAAGACCTTAAAGATGGAATTCGTGAAGTTATCGAGGACATACAGCCGCAAATGTGCGAATTGGTTATGGAAAATTTCATGAAAAGGATATGGTACTGCAAGCGTAGCCGTGGCGGTCATTTGGCAGATATCGTTTTTAAATGTAAATGGCATATCTTCCTCTTTACAATGAAATAAACATTCAATGATTTCTCTTAAAAAATACTCGTTTTTTTTTTAATATCAAAATAAAACCTCTTATTGGAAAACCTGTTACCTTATATATTTACAGTACTTTTCAATCCGGAATTATTTAAGAAACAATCTCATAACAACAAAATGTTATTGATAATTAGTATAAGATTGAATGTTGTCTAAGACAACAGGATATGGGAAATCTCACGAGGCCAAAATTAGAAAACAATTGTAATCTACTGAGCTTTCGGATTTGAAAGAAAAAAAAACAAAAAACAATAATAAAAGAAATTGTATGGTTCTTTTATAAGAAGAGCTGGTCTAAGAAAACCATTAAATAACGCCTTGTTCATCCGTTTAATGAATCTCTACAATCGGTTCCTTGGTTTATGTAATGTTTTCTATTCCGATCTTTCTTATAATTTAATAGTCACAGGCTCTTCGCTTCGTTTTTTAATTTTAATGCTATAAGCGTTCTTTCATAATTGTACCTTTCGAAATAGTTCCTAAATAAAGCTTTAACTGATCATCTCTGATAGTGTTAGATAAATGCGTCTAACATTACAGTTAAATTGTTAACTATGCTTGTTTATTTAGTTTTACAATTTTAAGTGACCGGATTTCATTGCACAGTACTGTATATACCGCATAAAGCAAAATACTGGAGTTAAAGAGCAAAATGAGTGAATGTTAAGCACGCTATCAAAAGAATTTGTTGCATATCCAACGGTTTCTACTTACTTCCATAGCACCATTTTCCCCAAAAATGATCTTAATTTTCCCACTATCGGAAGGAATAACTTCAATCAAAAATTTTGATTTTATCTAAAAAAAGAATATTTCAAAAGGCTAAGGTTTATGGAAGCAATCTACAGAAAATGTATTATTAAAACAAAACTTATTGATTCAAAGTATGCAAGCAATAAAGTTAACTAAATGTTTGTTGACAAAGCTACTAAATAAAATTAAGCTCTTAGCTTTTGAATTGTATGTGGAAAACCCTATTTTAGGGAAAGTATGAAGCCGTGATTATAAAAGTTTTTAGTACCTATACGCATATAGCCAATATTACACGCAAAAGATTTTTACTTCTTGCTTTTATATTTAAAGTATGTTGGTAATAGGTAATAGTATATATTCAGTTACTCAAAATACTGCCAAGATTTAAAAATACCCGCAGTATATGAGGTATATGATCTTGGAACTAAAATAACAAAAAAATATAGTACGTGAGACATTGTAGTACAGAACAAATAGGAAGGCGAATTAGAATGTTGCATTGATGGTTTAATATGCTAAACCTCATTTAAAATATACAGGAAATTTATTCTGATAATTCTAAATTTAAACATTTTAAAATGATTGTAAATTTATGAGTCGAAAATAATTTTTCAGATAAATTTTGATTCAGCTGCATGTAAAATGTTACTCACAAAAGGTTACTCATCGAAACAATAGATCATCACTTAGAGTCTTTTGAATTCAAATGTGTCCTTTGGAAAACCAAACCATTTAATAGTTTGGTATGCTTTCAAGTTAATTAACATTAATAAAATAATCGAATTGTGTCATTTTTAAAATTTCAACAAATTTAGCAACTTAACAAAAAATTACCGATTACCGGTTAAAACTGCGGTGACTAGTACCAGGTAGCCAGGTACCCAACGGTGTTGAGATATAAAGACATTTTTCATTACTTGATTGCGATCGGTGATGACGATGAACTATGAACCCCATTTGGAGTGCAGAATCCATGGGCCCAACAATCGTCAATGTCGTCACTACAGGCTGGCTATGAAGCAATACATTGTGCAGATAGATATTTAAAGCGAACCTGTATGGAGGTCATCAAATTAACTGCAAGAGTTGGGAGAGCTTCGCGGCTGAAGAACAGATTGCATGAATTAAAACATAAAAAAATGTACTTCTGCCTCTATATTTCTGTTGCTCATATTCGCTTTCATAAAGTTGAAAATGTTTTTAAGCTCTAGCTATTATTTCTTTATAAGAAAGGTGGTTGTTTTATTATGATTTGCGTTTATTTATAGATTATAACGCCAGATTATGAAAATCGAAAATTTAAAATTAAGGGTCTAGACCTTGAACTAGAAATTTTAAAAACCCAACATTATGTATAGTATATTGAAATGTGGAACTTTAAATGAATGGTGCATCTACTTCTGAGAGAAAACCCAATACGAAAGAGCTAGTTTGTAATCGAATACGAACAAGCCGGTTGGTTAATACGGTAAGATAAATAATAGTAATAATAATAAATGGTCTGTAAAGACCGATTTATTATTATTACTATTATTTTGGGTTAACATTTTATTTCTGACTATATAAATTTCTACTTCGTGTGCCTTCAGTAAAATAAAACCTAACTTAATTCAAAAAAGTAAAATGATTCAAAACCCTATCTTTGCAACATAAAATATATAAATTTAAGACAGCTATAAATCTCTACTTGCGTATCAATAAATTTACTAAGCTAAATAAATTTTAATAAAAATAAAAAAGCATTTCAATATAAACAAGGATGTTTCTTGCTTTATAATGATTTTGTGCGGGTTGAGTGAATATTTCTTTATGTAAGGCTATTTTAATTGTTAAAATCCATGGCCAGATTGGTCAGTTGCAGCAACGTATTATGTGTGATATGAGCTAACAAATTAGTTAGGGTAGTGCTTTTCCAAAAAAAAAAAATTAAAAAATTTCGGTTGGAATTCGTTTACGCCTTAAATCTTAGTGATGGCTAGAAAGAAAATCGCGCAATTTGAGCTGGGTTTTGTCTTCTAAAAAATCGAGTACATTTGTGCTTTTTACAAGGGGTGACTTTAAAAATGTTATGGAGGCAATGAAATGCGATATGACTCTGTCTGCGAAAAATTGTAAAATTCCAAAGACAACTTTATAAAATCTTCATACTAAGAACGTGAGTGCTGATATAAAACAAGGTGCACAAAATATTGTATCCAAAGAACAATAAAACTACTTAAGTAAACGGGTTGAACACATGGCTAAAATTGGGTTCCTTATATTGAAAGAAATGATGTTGGATTTAGTTCAATTAATTGTAAAAAAAACTTAAAAATTTAAAATAATTTCTGAGGCCGCAGACCAGGTAAACTAGTTTAAGTTGAGTTAGGTCATCACTGGTATAGTGGATTTTTAAACAGAAATCTTTCAATTTCTAATCAACCGCAAATCAACCATCTAAATAAATGCAAAAGGATATTTAACTTTTTTTGATCACCCATTGATGGACCAGGCACAAACGTATCAAAGGCCATAAAACATCATCAACATGTGAATCGGCAATAGCCGGATGGTTAGAGCGTCGGTGTAGGAACATAAATGGTTCAAATCTCATCATGGCCAGTATTTTTTATGACAGATAATTTTGACGAAACATGTCAAGAGGTCCACGTTCAAAGCCATAATGAATAAGTCTAGTAAATTCGAGATATATTATTACAGCGTTAGGAGTGGCGATGATAGAGGGGGGACAAGTATAATAAAGAGCAACACCAGCAATAAGAATATTCAAGAACACACACATCGATGATAATAATGATTATGACGGAAAAAAACTTCAAGTATACAGATGATTTACGACCTGCATTAAATGGAACATTCTCAAATGGTAATATTGTGAATTATCAAATGGTAATATTGTACCTGTACAATATATTGAAAAAATAAATTTGATAATTCACTCGAAATACAATTAGTGAACAAAACTAAATTAGTAACTGTTGACTTGCCTGGGAAAAACTATGCATTTTAGAGAAATCAATTTCTTAATGTGAAAATTTAATTGATATTTAACTATAGTTTCTTAAAAAGCTTCTGTAACACTGACACAAATACCGATATAGTTTTCAATATTTTTGACAAGCGCCAGAGTTAAAAATTGACTTTATCAGCGACCGGCTAGATAATTTACGACCTGCATTAAATGGAACATTCTCGACCATCCGTATACTGATATATAAACAGCACCGATTTCGAGTAGAGGAATAGCCTATATCAGTGCAATAGTAAACAAGTGAATAAGTAAACGATTAAAGCGAAGTGTACAGTAAAGTGCTACATAGTGGCTATAGTAAAATAAAGATCAATCTAGTGTATATAATACTTATATATCAAACAAACTCAAAATTTCAGCACAGTCAATTTTGGAATTTAGTAAATAATGAACAAATATTGATCCAATTTCAATTATTCGAATGTACTCAATATTTATTAATTTACATATCCTCCAAAGTGCCGGAAATATAAAATGAGGTAAATCTCTAGCAAGTTTTTTGTAGCGCGAAGACTAAAAACGGTTTTGTACTCTTTCTATGCGATCTGAAATAAATAAGAAAGTGTCTTAATAACATAAGGATCATGAAAATCTTTTGAAAACCTTTTGACAAACTCGAGCACTGAATTTGCTTTAGAAACGCACCCCACAATGTTGCACAATGTGCAATGAAACAATAAATTCGCTGTAAAGGTTATACCTAAGTCTTAAGACGTATCCATCATGGCTTACACAAGAGCATGCATTGGAAAAACGTTTATTTTCACATTTAGCAATACTTAGCGTTAAATTCTGAGTTGTATTCCAAATAGTGGAGCTATTTAGATCCGATTAGAAGTCTATTACTTATATCCGTAGCGATTTTAATAGTTTTGAAAATTTTTATATCGCCAGCATAAATTAGAGTATCGGAGTAATTCATAGAATTGACAACATCATTTACGAAAAGAGTGAAAAGCAGGAGTTGCAAGTGGCTACCTTGAGGAACTCTCGAAGTAACTTCAACCATTTTTGACGAAAAACCACCAATCCGGGATCTGGATTTTTAATTAGATCTAATTTAATTAACTAGCAAATAGTTACAATTCCAAGCATTAAGATTCGGTAAATCATGATTAAACTTGTCGAAAGCTTTACCAAAATCAGTGTAAATCACCTGTACAATATTACCATTTGATAATTCACTCGAAATACAATTAGTGAGCAAAACTAAATTAGTTGACTTGCCTGGGAAAAACTATGCATTTTACAGAAATCAATTTCTTAAAGTGAAAATTTAATTGATATTTAACTATAGTTTCTTAAAAAGCTTCTGTAACACTGACACAAATACCGATATAGTTTTCAATATTTTTGACAAGCGCCAGAGTTAAAAATTGACTTTATCAGCGACCGGGCAAAAAAAGCAGGGAAGTATCTTTCCGAAAAAACTTCAAATAAAAAGAACAGAAATAGGATTTGCAATTGAATTACCGAATTAACACGCCACTGCTCTATCTAATGTCAAGATTTAATAACTCAAATAAAATAGTATAAAACTTTGTCACAAAACTTTGAAAATTTGGACTTTTTGATGACATTATTCAAATCGCAAACTTTCGATTTAGAGTTATATACTCTCAAAGAAATCAGCAAATAAATTACAAGTATCTATATTATCGCGAGCCTGATCATTCCAAAACACCGTTGAAGGATAACCATAGGATTTCCTATAGTGAAATTAACAAAGTTCCAAATGTAATTTGGCTTTATTTATAATTTTAATTTAATTAAAGACTCAATTTCTAGAATATAATTGTTGTAAAGAAGTCGGTTAAGTAAGATACATATATACTTTGTATGCAAATGTTTAAACGAATTGTAATAAATCACATTAGGGTGAAGTGAGCCTTACTTCTTGTGAGCCTTGTTTTTTCTATTTTCTTAATGATTTACCATAATCATACTCATCCAAAAATGCATTTAATGAATTATAATCACCTTTTTTAAAGTTATATATGATTTAATTCCAAATACTCAAATAAAACTGACATATTCAGTGGAGAATGAAAAATACTTCATGATCCAGTCAAGGCCGTCACACAAGATAAGATGGTCACTTCCTGATCCAATGGTATGCACGTCAAACTCAACACATTATCGAAAATATTTGTGATATTAGTACTTAAGAAATGCTTAAGAAATGCTTATTTCATATATTATAAATTAAATCAAGAATTCATTCAACAAAGCAATTGAGATAATGTTCCATAATGATAGTACCTATAAATCCTTTCAATATATAAAACATATTTCATCTGCCCTATCTGCAAACATTTTAACAAATGATTAAACATCAATCAATAGAGACTTCGAATCACAATGGAAATTTTATATTTATACCGTAGCTGCGATAAATTCTATTTCAATAAATTTTCCAACCAGAAAAACCAAAATTAATTCCAAAACATAAATAAGGGGTTCTATGTTTATTAGCATATACTTATTCGATTCAGAAAAATTCACTCCAGGTGTTTTGTGTATGTGTAGAATAAAATTAAATAAAAAAAAAATATCGGCGTATTTTTTGGACCGGTTTCTTATATACTTCTTAAATTTAATTTCATTCAACTTTTAATTAATGAAAAATAATTCATTAAATATTTCAGAATACATGTATATATGTGCATAATACAGTTGAACATAAAAAGATAGAGGATAGACACCTGTATGATTTTAAACAAAAATTATTTACTTACAATTAAAAGTATATTTCCTTTTGTGATACTGTTGTGGTGTCTAGTTAAAAATCCATAGCCTAGAGAACCAGTTGATTATAATGAATAAGCAAATCATATGCACACAATCACTATACTATATAAGCTAATATTATACACAATCACTTTATGAAAACTATTATGAAAAAAATTAAAACTCAACTGCACTCGCTTTTTTTTTATATTTCTTAAACTTTTTTTTTTTTAATACTTAACACATCATAACATATTATATAAATATATACACACAATTCAAATCACATTTTTTTATTCAACTTATACGAAAAGAAATATTTAAGAAATTTTTTAAACAAAAAAAAAATTAAATAATTTGAACACAAGAACTAAACCAAAAAACACACACAAAAGATGTTTGATCTCTTAAGAAAAGATGTGAACACAAGATTATTTTTGTTTTGTATGCATGTGTTTAAGAATTTAAAATTATAAATCACCGTGATTATACAAAAACATATCCTTAAAAAAACATACACGAAATAAAACGTAAAATGTTATCCTGATTAAAAACCACGAAAAATGTCAAACACTTCAATAAACAACACAAGACCGTAGTACTCTGAACCTAGTTAGTCACTATACTACACTACGCTACATTATTCTGTTGCATTGATGAAGAGAAAAAATGTACTCGTAAAAACAACAACAAATTAGTAGGAATTCCATCCAATTCGGTATATATTCGTATTTTTTTATTTTTTTTTTGTTTTTCGTCGTCATCGCTCGCTTTGTTATGTTTTATTTTCGTGTTTGTATTTATTTTATTTTTTTCTCCGATTCTATAAAAAAAAAAAGATAGAATGAAAATAACCAAAACCAAAAACAAAACAATCATTTTTTTCATACATAGTAAAATTCCTATCCCAATACGAAAATTATTTATGTGTTTGTAAAAAAAATAAAAATAAAAACAAAATATGAATGATTTTTTTTACTATAAAATAATTCGATTTGTATTTGTTTCATCTCCTCCACCATTGCGCGTACCATAATCATTTTTAAAATGTCAAAAATATAAAATCAAACATTTAAAACATAAAAGTACACAAAATGGTACCTGTAATTTTTATGTAAATATACTTTAAAAGGTTAAACCTAAAACTATTTACTTAAATTGAAGTATATAACAAAATGTATACCTTGTAAATAAATCCCAAAACCCTTAAATTCTTACCAAACTGTAAATCGGCTTTTCGAAGGTGAAACAATTTTTGTTAATTGACTTAAATATTTTATGACATTAGGTAACTAAATATATGTACGCAGCATATTATTTAGTAATTGAATTTTTGTTGTTTATGTTTGATGTTCGTTAAATTTAAATATATTTAATTTATAATAAAAAAATATATATAAATTGTGTGTACATACTATAATCGAAAATAGACTTTTTGTTTATACAGTTAGTGACATCTATACGGTGACATCCAAAGCTTATGTTTTATTATATTTATATTTTTTTAGTACGTTGCAAAATAAAATTTTATATACGTAATTTTAACGCGAATCATTTTGTATCGATGATTTTTTTTTCTCGATATTTTGACATTGAAATATCTCTGTTAATACTCATCATATAACTGTTAATATTAGAGTAAAATTTCAAATCATTTGGTTGATGAATAGCGAAAACCTAGCCAAAAGAGATTGCTGCACACCTGAGGCCGAAGAGACGAAAACCAACACCAAGATTGCCGAGGGTATCTCTAAGGTAAAGTAACGTATAACCTTGAGGCATATGGTCTCCACTTTTTTACGATCGAGTTTCTTAAAAGGTACAAATTTGGAGGTGTTTGTTAGGTTACAAAATTTTTTGCAACGGGACTAAGTGGAGAAACCTTGATATTAGAGGGGTGTAAATGCAAGAGCGATCTAGGAAAAACTTCAAAATACGAAACATGTCGAAAGAATAATCGTCCTAAAACATCCAATGGGACTACAAGGATTGAAGGCCTCTTAGATGCCATGTGCCAAGAAAGTACTATAAGGAAGTTAGAGTAAATCACTAACACCAGCAAAGCTCGAAAACAGACTAGCATGTGGATAAAGTTAAACAGAAACTTAACCAATAAAATTTAGAAGTTACGCACCAACTACATCTGCAAAGCTACGAAATTAAGCTGGAGATGGGCGACAACAGCCCATAGTTGTTTATTAATGACATGTTGGATGGAGAACCCTACACAAGGTTATTGAAGTATGGTAATAACCCCTTCAAGGTTATTGAATTATGGTTATTTCAAGGACAGTTCAAGGTTATTTAAAAGGTTAGTATTGAAGAGCTACATGGAAAAACAATGTGTTTTCATTAAAGTTTTCTTTCAACAAGTACGTGAGTATTTTTCATTGCGATACTTGATTGCGATCGGTGATGAAGATGAACATGTGGGGTAGTTGGAATACCGGAACGGCTCCCACTTACCGTTCCCAGTAAATGACTCCGTACAAATAATTGTATGCTCTTCACGAATTTTTTATAAAAATTTTCCTTTTTTTTATTTAGTTCACAGTGGTTTACATTTATGTTCACAAACTGAAATTACAACTATATTTTCCCGGACCTGATTTAGATATGTACTTTTCCGGTGCTGCGTACCCTTTGCTAAAATTGCTTTCGTTTTTATCTTCGTTTCGATGTCGACATTCACGAGTGCCTTGCCACAAACACAACTATGACCCCCTGTTATAAAGGATGTCCCAAAACTCACACAAGATTTGTACTGACGTAAGCCATTAGTGCGCGGTAAAGTGTTGCAAGTGAAAAAAGAAGCAGCTTGAAGTAGTGGCGGACATTTATCCGATATGATTTCATAAAAAGCCCTTAATTGCGTATGCCTTCTGAATCAATAAAAAAATTACAATTTTTGTTGCGTCAATTTTAGGATACCCTTTGCATCCTGCATTAGTAAGCCAAGAAACTTTAAAATCAGATATGCACAGTTCACTTAAAAGGGCTATAACTTGTAAGCTTGTATCTTGCTTGGCCTGCCCTATCCAACTTTCACCACTAATCTTCCCAATATCCTTTAAGGACTGCCAACTTACCTGAATGCTATACATTGATTTAAAGGTGGCTTTCTTGATTCGGAAACAGTACCACCGTGAAAATAATGTTTTCAGATTAGTTCTAACAATTTTTGTTTTTTTGATAATGGCGATTTCATATTAAACCCAGAGTCTAAATTTCTAAGCGTCTTCAAATTTAAAATACTAAACAACACTCGGTCAAATAATGTTAAAAAAAAGATAAAGGAGAAAATTTAGTGTCGATTAGGGACTATCTATAAAGATTAAACTAAACTTAACAAATTTGTGTAAGTGAAATAGACCCAATTTAAAAATTATTTTAAAAGCTGATAACGCAGCTCATGTTTTACTATAGCGTTGGACTGTGACATAGATAAGCACTATATATAGGCAATAATTTTAAAAGTTATCAAACTAATAGCTATTCTTATACGATTCACAGAAATACGCCAAATCACCATTTTTCGGAGTGATTGGTACATTTTTATAGTGCCATAACTTAATCAACCAAAAACAAATTAAGAATAAGTAAGCATTCCAAGGTAAAAACGAGTAAGTGTTTAACCTTGAAAACCACAAATTGACCTAATTACGGGTTGTAAATCAAAAGATGGCACGCGGATGCCAATATTAGTTTAAGAAATTGACAATCACGTTCAAATAAAGTTTTATGTAAAAATTAAATTTAAGAACAAGTAGTTTAAATTTATTATCAACAAAATTTAAAGGTCACACACAATTAGTGTGTATATAACTACAATTTACTATAATAGTTTTCATGGACTACCATACGACCCTCAATATCGTTTAGTGTTTGACATCCAGTCAAAGCCATGGTTAAATCGAATTCTTTTCGTAAAATTTCGATTACATTTTCAACACCTTTTTGGCCGTCGACGGCCAAACCCCACAGAGCTGGACGCCCAATAAATGCTACATTTGCACCGAGAGCTAACGCCTTAAAAACATCGGTACCTTGGCGCACACCACCATCGAATATAATAGTGGTTTTTGTACGGACAGCTCGTGCAATTTCAGGCAGCGCCTCAATCGAAGCTGGTACACTATCCAACTGGCGACCACCATGATTTGAAACTATTACACCTTTACAACCATATTTAACTGCAAGTTCAGCATCTTCGGCTGTCAAAATACCTTTGACTAAAATTGGTAATCGTGTTAGCTCGACCAACCATTTAAGATCTTTCCACTCGAGTGATTGATCGAATTGATCGCCTGCATATTTATTTAAACCAGAAACACCTTCATTTTTACCATCAACGTCGCCCGACGAATTTTCGGGATCTTCAAAATTTGCAAATTTCAATGATGATGGTAATTTAAATTGATTTCGCACATCGGCCCGTCGCATTCCTAAATACGGGGCATCAACCGTTAATACTATCGCTTTAAATCCAGCTGCTTCAGCGCGACGAATTAAATTCACCGTTAAACTACGATCTTTATAAATGTACAACTGAAGCCATTTTATACATTTTGGAGCGGCACGAGCAACCTGTTCCATTGAACTCGTCGATAATGTGCTTAGTGTAAAAATAATTCCAGCTGCCTCAGCCGCACGTGCATTAGCCAATTCACCATCGGGATGTGCCAGTTTTTGCATCGCCGTTGGACATATTCCAAATGGTGATTTTATTCGGTCACCAAATATTTCACACGATAGGTCCGGGTTACAAACATCTCGTAAAAATCGAGGCCGAATACGTAGACGATCGAAACACGATTTATTCAAGCTGAGTGTAAGTTCATTACCCGCACCACTACGATAATAATCCAAAGTGTTTTTAGTTAATAAACTTTTTGCCTCAATTTCATAATCTTCTAGGCTCACAAAAACGGTATCACTAGAATTCGCCATTCAAATAACTTCTTTTTTTTTTTTTAATTTAAGCTTCTTATCGTGACAAACTTTTAAGTTCAACTGATCGAAAAATGTTAAGTTATGCGCAAAACTTTATCAAACTATTCTCTGTTGTTATTTTTGTTTTTATATTGAGCGCGTGTGTGTATATATCTCTTGTACAACTTTTTTTAACCCTATCGTGCTTTTTAGTTGGAATACCAGAACTTGAATTAATTTATACAGACGACTGGTTTGGGATTGAAACGGTTTTTTTCTTTAATTACATCATCCTCTTAACGCTCGATTTATATCTAATCAGTTTGAACTTAGCAAAAATTTGATTCCCCATAGTATGTGGGTACTTAGCCATTCTTATATATGATTTTGGCAGTCATTAACTTTCGTCATGCGTGCGGCTGTATGATACAATTTTTAGCTACAGGTACTTTAAGATATGCTTATAAGATAACCAAATCGGATGGTGAAAATTTTTGGTTTTTAATGAACCTGTATCAGAAAAAATAAGTAAGATCAGGTACGACCTTATATGTCGTCTAAGACCAACGAAGTTAAATTGATACTTCTGTAATTCGGTAAGTGCCAGGATCGTCTAGTGCCCGCAATAAATCCAAGTAGAACGAGTTATTTTGTATAATCAATGCATATCAAATGATTTAGAGCAGTCCGGCGTCTCCCTCGAGGAAATCACGCGTGCTGATTGCACGGCTAATGCATCCTCAGGACGGTAACCTTCTGACATTCACTTTTATTTTCATCTACACATATCAGCATGATTGTTTTCACATTTCGTATGATTTCGGTTTTATGAGTACGCAGAACTTGGCCAAGCCAAGGTACCCTTAATCGTTTTGCTTGCGACAATCGAAATTTTCATCAAATTTCTTATTTATTGGTTAAAGAGAACTCGGTAAGTGATATCATCGATTTGTTAAGAATCTAAGAGTTAAATGCTAAGCAGATGCAACGCACGGTTACAAGTGCTAAGAAGAACTTTTAAAAATATCTTTAACTGTTTATTTATTTTTAACTATTTAAGTATTTATTAACGTAAAAAATAAACTTGTTTTTTTATATTTTTTTACAAAAAAATTATATTTTAGTTTAATTTGTTTTTGAAAATTTTCTTTGCACGATAGAATGATAGAATGTGACTTTTTTCAAAAAGTGTAATAATTAATTCTTTTTTTGTTATTGCCCGATGTGTGTTGAACCTTTTCGTGCTCACCGTTAGTTGTCATCCACATCGGCTGGAACAATGGATTGTTTTCCGTTTTTTTAACTTCTCTGCATCGCTAGACTTTCGTCGATATTGGTACTGTCGTAGAATTAGCCGGTTCGTTTGATGTGTGTACTGGTGTCGTCGGTACCATATTTATTGATTTGGGCATATATGATGGTTTAAGGTGATTGATAGTGACGTTCGATTCGCGATTTGGTAGTCGCATCCGGAAATAATTTGGTGTTCGCTCGAGCATTTCGAAGAGTCCGTTGTATGGTTTTGTTAAACTTGGGCGAATTGAATATTTATAAGTATTTATGTACGATGTTCTTATTATTTCCATGCCACACCGTCGTTGTTGGACGTATGTTGCGTATCGCACTTCGCAGATCAATGCCAGTTTGCGATGCTGTCGAATTTAGCGTGCGATACCATCTTTCGATGAGGCTATTTGCTTGGAGATGATATGCGGATCGTTCTGAAATGGTTAGATCTGAGTGTTTACATAACCTCGTCGAAGTGATGCGAATCAAATTGAGCGTCTCGATCTGTTTGATCTTGACATTGGATATTGCTGTTGGCACGCCATATTTTGCTATCCTGCCAGAAATGAATGCACAGTTGGTGCTAATCTATCAGGAATTGGAACCAACGTGTAAACACGGTCGATTATCGTTAGGCAGTAACGATTATCTTCGGATGGAGGAAATGGTCCGATATTTTTTTGTGAGCGAATCGTTCACTCGTTTCGAATTTGTGTTGAGGTGAATGCGTATTGCGTCTTATTTTTGCACGTTGACATTTCAGGAAGCTTTGAATAAATTTTACAAATCGTTTCGTCATTAATTTAGCTGTGGCACGAACTCCAAGATTCTCGGAATTCTTTTGTGGCAACAAGGTCTAATTTCTGTAATCGATTTTGGTGGTTGAATGGATGGTTTTGAATACGTGACAAGAGGTCTGCAGTTACATTTTCAGATTCTTTAACATGACGGATATTGGTGGTTATTTATCCGATATAATCGAGCTGCCTTGCTTGACGATCGTTGGTTTTTTCGAGCCTTTGTGCGAATGTAAAGCTGACCTTATGTTCGAATGCTTATGTTTGGTGTAGATGTGGTAACTTCTTTCTTGCAGTATGAATTTGAAATTATATACGGCCAAATACATTTATGTGAGCTCTCGATCATTTGAAATGTAGCAAAGTTGCGCCTTGTCTTTTTTTTTTGAGAAAAATTCAAGCGGTTGTGGTGCGTTGACAACGACTTGAAAAAGTGACGCACCAGCAGCGATGACGGATGCGTTGACATTTCTTGGGTGTATTTAGTTTGGATCGATCTCTTAGTTGTATTCCTGTACTCCTTTCGACTTCTGGCGTACAAAATTTCTAATTTCTTCTTCTGAATCATATAATCGGTTAGGTAACTCAAGGTTTCCTAAATTTTCTTCAATTTGCTCGTCATCTTTTCTTTCAGCCTGACTATCTATGATTTTGTGTATTTTCTTCCTCAGATTTTGATTTTCTTTAGTACATTCCATTAATTTTCCTGTATAGATAATTTGTTTTCTGACAAAACATCGTCTTCCTCTGGAATCCAAACTCTGTTACCTTTTACAGTATCGCCGTAGCCTACAAATTAACCTATATCCCCTTTTAAGTCAAGCTTCTTTACTTTAGGCAATTTCAAGTAAACTTTCTTGGTCGCTTGTTGTACCAAATTGCATATGGTGATTGGTTGAATGCTACTGGTTCCTGTGTAGTTCAAAATATAAACAGCAGCGTTTACTGCTTCTGCCCAGAATTTAAGTTTAAATTTTACAGCATGTAACATTGTACGAGCAGCTTCTACAACAGTTCTGTTTTTGCGTTCTATTTTGTCGTTTTGCTGAGGACAGTAAACTACTGAATTTTGTTGAGAAATTCCATATTCTTTCATCAATTTTGTGACTTCTTGATTGGCAAATTCCAGGCCATTGTCAGATCTAAAAATTTCTATTCCTCTGGGGCAATGTTTTTCTGTTTTCTTTATATAGTCTTTTAGACATTCCAGTACCTCTGGTTTTGCACCCAAGAAATATACGGTTCTGTAATGTGAGTAATGATCCTTCAACAAAAGAAAATACTTTGCACCTGTGAATGACTTTTTTGGTAGTGGTCCACACACATCTGCGTGGATTATTTGGCCACTGGTTTTGTACTGATGGATTTTACTCAATACGCAAGGCTCACAGACTATTCTGTCATCTCCTTTTGGATTAATGTCATAATTTTTTAAATTTTTTTTTTAATTTGAGTGTAGTTTTGATGAGCTAATTTTCGATGCCATTCTTGAAAGGAACTTTTCTCAGCAATACAAGCTTGATATTCTTCAGCACTTTCTTTGCCATTTTCGATTGGCATTATCTTAATTTTCATTTCAAATAATTTATTTTGTCTCTCACCTACAGCTATGGTTTTGCCTTCTTTAACGAAATTACAAATTCTTTTATCAGCTTCAAGAGTTAAATTTTTATCCAAGGCCACACCACCAGAAAAGAGATTGTATTTCAGCTTAGGCATGTAGAGTACATTTTAAAGGTAACATTCTGTCCATTTTTTTCCATTAAATGTTGAAATGTTTATGGTACCTCGACCTTTGCCTATAATGTTTCTCCGTCTCCAATTTTTATTTTGATGCCATCTTTCATTGGTGTGTTGTTTATGAACCACTCTAGTTTATGAGTCATGTGATCGCCCGCTCCAGTGTCCATATACCAGGCCTCGACTGTAGTTTTCACTGTCTTTTGAAAGGATGTCTTTGGAATTTTTAAATATATATTGCTTATTTTCTAGATTATTCCAACATTCTGCTGCCTAATGTCCAGGTTTTTGACAAATATTACATTTTCCAGGTTTTCTTCTTGTATTTTTTTGGTCATCGTTTTTATTCTTAATATACTAAGTTTTTTTGTTACCAATATTATTCTTGGCAAAATGATTCTTACTGCTTATTCTTAAATCAGAAGCAAGTGCATTAATTTCTACTTCTCTATGACTTTGTTTCATCTCTTTAATTATTAATCTTGAGGTTAAGTTGGCTATTAGATATTCTATTGTGGGTACGAATACGATAAATGATATGACCGATCTTACTACATTGAGCAAGACCAGATTTTAAACTTGAGGAACAGAATTTTAACAAATTGCAGTATTTCGGGAAGGATAGTACGTAACGACCTGATCGGGTTAATTTTGCAATTTACATTATCCAACTTAGCGATAAGAATTGTGTGATCGATTTTATCAAAATCAGTGTAAATAACATAGAGTGGTAGTTTGGAGTTAGTTCTCCGAACCTGTTGACCTACCAGTAAAGAATCTGTGTTGCTCAGTGAAAATATAAGATCTAAGGTGAAAGGATATATACTTATAGACAATAGAATCAAAAAGTTTAGGTGAAACGGATAAAATGGCTATAACACGGTAGTTATAATAAACTCTTACTAGAACTAAACTATTGGACGGAGGCATAAGTTCATTAACTAAAGTAAAAAAGTTAGCGAATAAATCACTTACGCCAGAAAAAAAATTAGCAACAAAATTCTAATAACACATGAAAACCCAGAAACTTTTTTTTTCACCACTGAAAAGCCTCTAGAACATTTTGGAGTTCGACGTTAAGCTCTCCTCAATGTGCAACAGATAGTTATTATACAGGAACCAATTAGGAATTTAAAAATTTTCGTCTTATTGACAACGAATTGAATGATAAAACGGCATCGTTTAGATTGCAACCTTACCGGTGGAAATCCCAGTCTGAGCAATGGAGAAATTCGTTGAGAGATATAAATTTGGCATTGCTGTAATTAAATATAAAGTTGTTAGTTAATGGAATGTTGTTGTTATTTATATGATAAAAAATATTAATTATCATTGGAGCATGTTGAAAGCTGGTAAGCCCAGTGAAATTCTCACATGATGACAACTCCGAGAATAAGAGTTCATTCGAAAACACCAAACCTAGGAATTTTCCACGGTTATTACTTATTCGATTTATTTGAGGAGTCGATATGGTAAAGGATTTGAATCTCTATTAAGATGAAAGACAAAACGGAGTTTTATCACTTAACCACGATCGGTGATGTTAATGATCTCTTCTATGTCCTCTTGTTGGGAAAACCCCATGGGACTAGATGTCAATCATTAGAAATATAAAAAACAGAACAGAATCAAAACCAGAAAACGTATTACCTCTCAATTACGTTCGTCTAAATGTAAAATTCTCGATTGCAGTTTTTATATTTATTCGGTTGTTTCACAAGCATTCTGTTCATCCAATTCTGCAACAAAATTCATTTTAAATTATCTTCTGAAATGTGAATACCTCAAATAAAGTTCAAACATGTTTTATAAACAATTCTAATCGCTCTCTAAGACCATTTCAAAATGTGATATCCCTTATCAAAAATTAAACATGAGTATAAGACAGTAGTAAAAAGCATATTATCGTTATAAGAATATTAGATCACTAAAAATTCACTCATTGTACGACGCCAGTAAGTTGTGAAAGTTTGTGAAAAAAATGTCCGCCGACGCATTAGTAAGTTTGGACGATTACGAGAACGAGGCCAAAAAAATAATTCCTAAAAGTGCATTAGATTACTATCGAAGTGGTGCCGGCAACGAATTAACATTAAAATTGAATAAATCATGTTTCGATAAGTAATCGTAGTTATTATGTTGTGTTATGTTGAACTATGCTAATTTTTACCTTATAATAAATAGGCTACGTATTCGGCCAAGATTTTTACGCGATGTACGAGGACGTGATGCTAGTTGTAAAGTATTAGGCGATCATATTACAGCACCAATTGGAATATGTCCAACGGCAATGCAAAAATTGGCACATCCCGATGGTGAATTAGCAAATGCTAAGGCTGCCGAAAAAGCTGGTATAATATTTACCTTGAGTACTATATCAACTAGTTCGATCGAGGAAGTGGCTCGAGCCGCACCCATGTGTGTTAAATGGTTTCAACTGTATATTTATAAAGATCGTAGCATAACGGAAAAATTAATTCGACGAGTAGAAAAGGCGGGATTTAAAGCCATCGTACTAACGATTGATGCACCGTATTTTGGTTTACGACGAGCTGATGTGCGAAATCAATTTAAATTGCCATCTTCATTGAAATTCGCCAATTTTGAAGATGACAGTGATAAATCATCGGGTGATGTTGACGGGCTTATCGATGGTACTTCAGGAATTAATAAATATGTTGGAGATCAATTTGATCAGTCACTCGAGTGGAAAGATCTTAAATGGTTGGTTGAATTTACAAAGCTGCCGGTTCTCGTTAAAGGTGTTTTAACCAAAGAGGATGCCATATTAGCGGTGAAATATGGTTGTAAAGGAATTATTGTTTCGAATCATGGTGCTCGGCAATTAGATAGTGTACCAGCGTCGATCGAAGCACTCCCAGAAATTGTTAATGCTGTCGGAAACAAAACGTTAGTGGTATTCGATGGTGGCGTGCGAGAAGGAACTGATATTTTCAAAGTTCTGGCATTAGGCGCGCAAATAGCATTTATCGGTCGACCAGCTCTATGGGGACTTGCAGTCGAAGGACAATATGGGGTTGAAAAAGTTATTGAAATTCTGCGCAAGGAACTGGATTTAACGATGGCTTTAACCGGTTGCCGTACAATAAACGATATAGAGAAGGATATGGTTGTGCATGAAAACTACTACAGTAAATTGTAAGCTAATATACTTCATTCGTGTTATCACATTTCAGTGTTTAGATATTGTCTGACGTCATTGTAACGGATTATTAAATTATGTAAACACATAGTCATGTGAACAGTGCTATAATATTAAATAAAATTTGTTTTGAATAATAATGTTTTTGTAGTTCAGAAGTTGGATCATTAGGCTAATGACCTAATCCGACAGCGCAGCAGTAAGTTTACTCAAAGATATTAGTGATCGGTGAAAATATCGTCCGTACTCTCGATCGCACACAATCACATTATTGTGGCTAGTACATTCTTTCGCTATTATAATTTTCACTTGGAAATATGAACACAGCCGCGAAAGACGTCCAAAAATCTAATTGACCATGTGTAAATTTAATGTTAAAGGGACGTCACCATCTTAACGATACGAAAATATAACGGCAATTACCAAATTCTATTCAATCATGAATTTAATGAAAATTGTTGATGTCGTTCATGAAGAATTACGCGCTGGCTCCGTCATGTCCTGCTAGCCAATCAAAAACGGACAGTGCAGCGATTTCTGAGATGAGACGCTATTTGTTTCGGTTGACGCAGATAGGTCAGAGTCGGCGACAATTGCTTCTCAATTCCTTCTTATAAATTTTAATATCAAACACAAAATTTTATTTGAATAACATTTTTATTTTATTTCTGGATTTTAAATTCAATTTCAATATATTGATACATTTTTGAAAGTTAATTGAAAATATTGTAGTATGATGTATAATTATTAAAAAGAAAAAAGTCAAACTTACATGGTCGGTGCTTTCATTTTACACAACTGTTTTAATGAACGTTTAACACGTTGTCCATTTATTTCGACAACGGCCTCATCCTTTGAATGCATTGATACTACAATACCGGTTGATTCACGATCATCACCGTAAATTACTTTGAAATGATCGTTGATTTTAGGAGGAACCGGAATTAAATTACCACTATTGCATGAAATGTGACGTTCCTCTTGCGGTGAAAATACAGTACAATTTTGATTGGTGACCGTTTCAATTTGACATATTTGATTGTTCAATTGATTTTGATTTCCAATGATTTTAACTTCCAAATCAGGCGTGCACCAATCACCAATTGATGTTTCCAAACTATTGCCGGGTGTTTGTGGATTACATGGTGACATTGGTAAATAGCGTTCTGGCGAGTATGGTGATGGTGTACTCATGTAACTATGTTGCATTGAACCACTCGGTGATGGCTGATAATTTAATTCAGAATTCCAGCCATGAGATTGTGGCGTACTAGCTGTAAAACCGGGTGTTTGCGGGGGAGCATATGGACTACTGTCTCCATACTCTACGGGATAGTCCGTACGATGAGCTGGTGTATTATTAGATGGATCCCATACACCTTGACGTGGTGTAGCCGAACCATCTGCCACCGGTGTCATTGAACCATAATTCATATCCGTATTGTATTGTGGCGTTTTCGCGGTATACGTAGGTGTTTGAGATCCATGTGGAGCTGGTGTGCGACCTGGTGTTCTTAACAATACTGAAGCACCTCCTTCCTTGACTGGTTGTCCAGCAATATGAATATGGCTGCGATCGACCGAAATCGTTTGACACGATGAATGCAATTCAACACGCGCTGTAGTATCAGTTGCATCTTTAACAATACCAACGGCACCTTTGTACGGCCCACCTGTAATTTTAATAGTTTTTCCAAGAATTTCACGATCTCGTTGAACACGACCACCACCACCACCACGACCTCCACGACCACCACCTCTATGACCTCCACCGCGATTTCCTCCCGATGGATGCATCGGTGACTGACGACACGGTGACATGTAGCCCAAATGTGCTTGGCCATTCGCTTGACTTTTTTTTCCTCCCGTCAACTGAATATGTTTTGTCTTACTAACGAATATGCCACCATTTTCTGTGTACATACGGAAATGTAGAAAGGCAAAATTTCGATACAAATGTTTAATTTCTCCAAGCAAACCAGCATGTGGACCTTCCAATATACTAACAATGTCTTTTCGGCGAATAGGAGAAGAATGACTATCCAATGCCATAGTATTTTTATTTTCCCGACGTTTTTGCAATGCAGTCGGTTTGCATTCGATCACTTTACCTAAAACCGTAAGTACGTGAAAATTTTCACGCTCTAAACGTACTATAACTCCAACTGTTTGAGCGTCCAACTGTACCAAATCGCCCCATTGGAATTGTCCAAATGAATCAACACCGGTTGCCATATCCGAACATAGTTGCAAATCGCGTGGCAAAACTTCCAATTCGTGCATTGTCAAGTCCGAAACTAGTACAACCCGTTGTGGTTCGACGCGAACAATTAGACCAGTTTCACCTTCATACCTTCCAGCCAATACTTTGGCATGATCACCAGTTTTAAAATATTTTCTCAATTCACTTGCCTTAAAAATTAACGGATCTTTTAAATCTTCGTGTTTCGGCATTACGGTTATCATCCAACCATCAATTGCGATAATTTTGGCCTGAAGATTTTCTAAATCACCATGTGCTACTTCAACATTATCACCCATTGAGAATGAATGAACATTGGAAGGATCATCTTTAGCGGAGACAGCTAATTCAATATTAATCTCTTCTGGTTGTTCCTCAAAACGCTCAAGTTCGGCTAGAGTTGGTTTAACACCTTCGGCCAAGATTGCAGACATTGTGAAATTTTTATATAAAAATCCTTTACGCGAATAGCGATTTCCTTCAAAAATTAAGAAATCACCATCGGATGTCACCTCACCACCAATCGCACGAATTGCTTCTGGATCAAATGGTTTTGCGGCGGGCCGACGTTTTTTCTTGCGTTTAGCGTCATCCGGTTCATTTTGTGTGGTTCGCAATGCACCACGCAGCCTTGTATAGTCGATACGTGGAAGAAGTTTTAAATGAACTTGATTCTGTGCCAGATCGACATAGTCAACTTGCGCAATATCCTCCTTGTACAGTCCCCGCTTCAAACGTACCCATTGTTTTGGTTTCAATCCAATTTGTTCTTTAACAACTTTTAAAACGTCTGTCATTTCTTTAATTGGAACCATCTCCTGCTTGTACTGACCCATTCTTAAGTTACCCACTTTAGCAATGGCTGCTTTAGTGTGGGTTTGTTTAAAAGCTTCAATATAAACGTAACCTTTAACGCCTTCCGGTGCCAGTACTGATTTGATTTGAAGGGGTTCGTCAGTATTTTGATACGTTAAATACTTTCTCATTAACAATAAAACCGTAGCTTTTTCTTCACCGATTCGACATTTTACCATCCACAAATTTGGGTCTCTACAAATTACATCATGAGTTTAGAATTGGTTTAATTTAAGATTTAATTTTACTTACTTAATGCCGGGCAAAAGTGTTTGCTGAGTAATTTCATCAGACATTTGTTCGCCTCCATCGCCAAAATGACGGCGTGCCACTGATTCATCAGCGTATTTTCGCCGTAGATATTCCTCAATTTCATCTTCTTTTTGCGTATCCCAAAGATTAGTTCCTCGTCGTCTAATTTCAATTTCTCTAGCTGTTGGTCCCAACTCATCGATTTCGTTGCCAACAATCCCTATATCGGGCGCTCCATCTTCCCAGTCGTCATCCTCTTCGACTTCATCGTCGACCTCGGCTTCGTCAATAATAAAACCACCAAAGCGTTCTTTCTTTTTTTTCTTCCTTGGCCTATCGTCATCATCCTCATCGTCTTCATACTCTTCCGAATCTAAATCTTCACCCTCCGGTTCTTGTTCATCTTCCACTTCTTCTTCTTCTTCATCGTCTGATCCAATTTTACGTGGTTTCTTTTTCTTCTTGGATGCAGTCTGCTGTTCTCGTTCAGAGTCAGAACCGGACCGCGAATAAGAACGACTACGCGAACGTGACTTTGACCGAGATCTAGATCGTGACCGCGAAACCGAATGCGACCGAGAACGTGAGTAGGATCGATTCGATTGTACACTTTTGCGTGAACGATTTGATGCCACACTATCGGCTTCCGAACCGGAATCCGACATATTGCTTGCCTCGGAATCGGACATTTTCTTCGTGTTGATATTAGATTATAAAAATTCTCTGCAATTAAAAATCAATAGACGTCAACAATTTTTATTAAACAGCATCGCCATCTGCCACTTCATAAAACACATAATTTGTTTTATTTGATTTGCTCGAAATATAGTCAAAACGTAATTACATGTACATTTAATAGATTTACCTTAATTTTAAAACCTTTTATATAAATTTAAAACAAGTTTTTGCGACATTAAAATTGTGAAAATCAATGATGCTAGCACAAAGTGACTTTTACTTTAAATAAAATGAGAGCAACTCGGTAATGTCAATTGGGCGTGATTTTAGACTTTATTATTCGATGTCGAATTTATCAAACTACTGCTCTCCACGCGTGATTAGCACAAGAACCAACCAACTGTCAAATTTGTATACCTGCATATAACATACAAAACGGAATATTACACCGCCGAAAAATGAGTGTTTTTGAATTAAAAGAAATAAAAGTTACTCCGGATATTATACAAGAGTATTCCGATGATTTAAAGAATTCGAACGTTCCGATTGTTATTGATAATGGTAAGATATGTTGTAATTTATTTGATTGTAAAATTTACTAAGGTTACTTTTTAAGGATCATATCAGTGCCGTGTCGGGTGGGCCATCCAAATGGAACCGTCAATGATATTCAAAAATATCATTGCCAAACCTCGTAAAGATCGATCTAAAAAAGAAGAAAATTCTAATGTTCAACCGCCGACACAAATCGGTAACGATATTATCAATATAGAAGCATTGAGATTTCAGCTGAAAACTCAATTTGATCGGAATGTTGTAACCCATTATCATACACAGGAACAGATTTTTGATTATATATTTACTCACTTGGGTATCAATACCGAAGGGCGAGTTCAACATCCGATTGTAATGACAGAATGTTTTGCAAATCCAAACTATTGCCGTAACTGTTAGTAATTTTTCTAGCATAAATGTTGATGCAACTGTATTGTCTATAACTTTTAATTATTTCAGTGATGTCTGAGCTTCTATTCGAGTGCTATGATGTTCCAGCTGTATGTTATGGTATAGATTCTTTATTCGGTTTTAAATATAATCAACATGAAAACGGGCTGATCATTTCATGTGGGTTTCAATCCACCCATATTGTCCCCATACTGAATGGTGAGGTTTGTGCTAATAAATTGCGTCGCATTAATTTAGGTGGCTACCATATGGTATATTTCATGCATCGACTATTACAATTGAAATATCCGGTGCATGTTAATGCGGTTACAATAAGCAGAGTCGAGCGATTGTTACATGAACACTGTTCAATCGCTTACGACTATCAGGAAGCACTACGGAAATGGGCCAAATTAGAGTATTACGAAGAAAATGTGAAAAAAATTCAACTACCTTATACACAGATAATATCAGTCGCACCTACAGCAGAACAAAAAACTGAAAAGAAACGAGAACTTGCACGCCGCTTAACCGAAATTAATGCTCGCAAACGTGAAGAAAAATTGGCTGAGGATGAAGAAATGATTCAGAAGCTTAACATTATTAAGGAATTACATGAAGATGGTGATACGGCCGAAGTGAAGTACCAACTCAAAGAAAACAGCTTAACCAATATCGAAGAAGTCGACAAAACGATTACGACTATAAAATCTCGAATTGAAAAAACTAAACAAAAAATAGCCTATATGGAAGCTAATAATGCACCAACCATAGTGATAGAAGAAAAACCAGTAATTCCACAGCCACCAACGGACTTATCGATTGAAGAATGGGTTTTGCAAACACGAAACAAACGAAGTACATTACTCGAAAGAAGACATGCCCGTCGTCAGCGAAAACAGGATTTGGCCAAACGGCGGACCGCTGCGGCCCAAGAACGAATGAGAATCATTTCTCAGTTGGCCCGAAAAGAGAAAGGCACCGATGATTTTGGTATGCGCGATGAAGATTGGGATATTTATAAAACTATCAGCAAAGAGGGCGGTGATAGCGATAGTGAAACTGAAAATGAAAAATTAATTGAACTGGAAGAAATACTTCGTCATCATGATCCCACGTTCGAAGAGCCACATCTAATTCAGGGAGGAGCGGCAGAATCGTATCAAGTCAGTAAAACAAACAAATTTACACTACATAAACTTTATTTTAATTTATATTTTATCGTCGATTGCAAAACTAAGATTTCTATTACCTTGTGCCCTCATTATATCATCTTCATTGATATTTAAATGATTAGGAGGAATCATAGCAGCGGCCACAAGACGACTTTCCGCATTCAAAAAATTAAAAGTCGTACATGCTGTTTCAGTTCTCAAAACCTCTACATTAATCTTGAAGTTCCGCATGAAATCTATAATTTTCAATGAAAATTTCGGCGTAACCAATTGATCTCCAATTCCAATCACAAGTACATCTAATTTTGGTTCTAACACCGTAAATAATCTCAAACTCTCTTCAGTTATGTCGTTGTAGTTTGATACGTTCCACGAGATAACCGATCTCGGAAATATTACCATTGGTCCTATTATCGACATGCCATTATTTAAACGAAAGCCATATTGACTATATGCATTAACCATTAGTCCCAATTCAAGATCTTCATTAAGGATAGTAGCTTTTGTTTTTCCATCTCCCTCGTAAGCACCACTGTAATTTCGTATTGTGTTTACATAATTGGATTGGCAAAAATTGCACGGCTGAATCGATAAATGCCTATAGAAAATGGTTTTATAATTAATCTTTTATATACATTCACAGGCCATACTCACAACTGAGATTTTTGTTTGTTGAAATTTAATAAAATTCTGTTTCTACTTAATAAATTACGGTATATACAGGACATTTTTAACTATTTGGTTATCTTTAACCTCACTCATAGACGTATAATCATAGACGTATAATAGATTTAGACAAGAATCAAGCAAACGTCAAGTGAGGAAATTTTCAAGGGTAAAAGAGAAAGACTATAATAATACCAGGGCCGCAATTAGAAATTTACTATTTGATTATAATGAAGTTGGTTGCTAAATAAAAAATAAATTTAATAATTTTTTTTTGTGATGGTATGGCAATTAGATATTTTAGTAGATATATGTATTTTAATATTAAAAAAAGTTTTAAGGTTTCTTTTTAGGACTATAGTTTACTTGAGTGTACTCATTTCCACACTTCCCAAGAGGAAGAGTACTTAGCGCATTTTTTTTAGTGTGGTATCCCCAGTAGGTCTAATCCACTTAGATTGAAACTAGAAAAATAGGGGAATTTGAGATTTTAGCCTACATGCCATGAAAATGGAGTAATGAGACAAATTTGTTCCTTTTTGATAGCTTTGCAGATTTTTCGTTGCAAAAGAAATTTAACCGAATATCGTAATATTTTTCTATAATGGACTGAGATAATAAATGTAAATGTTCTTGAGAATGGCTATATTGAAATTCTAAATTGTCGGTAAAAATATTTTCATCAAGAAGATTATGATGAACATTATAACATATCATTTTAAAGAATTTTAAGCTTTCTAGTTCCGAGCAAACTATAACTCTAGTTCCAAGCAAACTATACTATAGCTACTTAAAGGTCCTGGTTGGTCAAGACTTAACATGTTTAACCACAGTTCTTTCGTTTTATTACATTTTGGTAACCTAAAAAGAAAGAAATATTATTTACATTATAGCTACAAATTTACAAAAAAATGAACAGTAGTCATTTCCTTAGACAAAAGCTCAATATATAAACGAAGTGCTAATGAGCTTCATGACCCTGTCCATTCAGGACATAAACACATCATGCATTTTATATGATTTTATATGACAAAACTCCGTATGTATTATATTTTGAAAATCATAAAATTAGTGGGTAATTTAACGGCGTTTTTCCGAACTAATTATATAATTCGGTCCTGGAATAGTACACTACATTCAAAAGAAGGGACTGTAAACAAAAAATGAAAGTGTACAGTATATTACGATTTTAGGGACCACAAAAATTACATTATTATTTTTTAAAATTTTTAATATTTTTGAATTAAAACTTAATTTTGTCTTTCACTAATCACTAGATTATAATCACAACATACATTATATTTAATCTAATTTAGTAATTAACTGACTTATGAAACGAAATTCCTTCTACTTTATTGAGTTTAGAATTCCGACAATTTTTCACCAAACACTTCATTTTTTCAAGTTTTTTTTTAATTTTGATACACGATAGTATATAGTTTATGATTTTTTAACACAAATTTATTAATTTTAATAAGTTTTAATTAATTTTATCACTGTTTTTTCTAAAAAAAGAACAAATCCAAGCCAAGTTTGTTTTGAATTGGCGAAAAAAAAAAATTTTTTTTTGTTTTTTTTTCAAATTGTTGAATAAGACATACAATTTTTTAGATATCCGTCCCTCTCCAACCGATCACACGTGAAATAGAAGATTTACTATGGAAAAAATATTTGAAACCGGTCTATATCTCTTATACGTCTATGCGTATAATAGATTTAGACAAGAATCAAGCAAACGTCAAGTGAGGAAATTTTCAAGGGTAAAAGAGAAAGACTATAATAATACCAGGGCCGCAATTAGAAATTTACTATTTGATTATAATGAAGTTGGTTGCTAAATAAAAAATAAATTTAGTAATTTTTTTTGTGATGGTATGGCAATTAGATATTTTAGTAGATATATGTATTTTAATATTAAAAAAAGTTTTAAGCTTTCTGTTTAGGACTATAGTTTACTTGAGTGTACTCATTTCCACACTTCCCAAGAGGAAGAGTACTTAGCGCATTTTTTTTAGTGTGGTATCCCCAGTAGGTCTAATCCACTTAGATTGAAACTAGAATAATAGGGGAATTTGAGATTTTAGCCTACATGCCATGGAAATGGAGTAATGAGACAAATTTGTTCCTTTTTGATAGCTTTGCAGATTTTTCGTTGCAAAAGAAATTTAACCGAATATCGTAATATTTTTCTATAATGGACTGAGATAATAAATGTAAATGTTCTTGAGAATGGCTATATTGAAATTCTAAATTGTCGGTAAAAATATTATCATCAAGAAGATTATGATGAACATTATAACATATCTTTTTAAAGAATTTTAAGCTTTCTAGTTCCGAGCAAACTATAACTCTAGTTCCGCGCAAACTATACTATAGCTACTTAAAGGTCCTGGTTGGTCCAGACTTAACATGTTTAACCACAGTTCTTTCGTTTTATTACATTTTGGTAACCTAAAAAGAAAGAAATATTATTTACATTATAGCTACAAATTTACAAAAAAATGAACAGTAGTCATTTCCTTAGACAAAAGCTCAACATATAAACGAAGTGCTAATGAGCTTCATGACCCTGTCCATTCAGGACATAAACACATCATGCATTTTATATTAATTTTATATGATTTTATATGACAAAACTCCGTATGTATTATATTTTGTAAATCATAAAATTAGTGGGTAATTTAACGGCGTTTTTCCGAACTAATTATACAATTCGGTCCTGGAATAGTACACTACATTCAAAAGAAGGGACTGTAAACAAAAAATGAAAGTGTACAGTATATTACGATTTTAGGGACCACAAAAATTACATTATTATTTTTTAAAATTTTTAATATTTTTGAATTAAAACTTAATTTTGTCTTTCACTAATCACTAGATTACAATCACAACATACATTATATTTAATCTAATTTAGTAATTAACTTACTTATGAAACGAAATTCCTTCTACTTTATTGAGTTTAGAATTCCGACAATTTTTCACCAAACACTTCATTTTTTCAAGTTTTTTTTTTAATTTTGATACACGATAGTATAGAGTTTATGATTTTTTAATACAAATTTATTAATTTTAATAAGTTTTAATTAATTTTATCACTGTTTTTTCTAAAAAAAGAACAAATCCAAGCCAAGCTTTGTTTTGAATTGGCGAAAAAAAAAATTTTTTTTTTGTTTATTTTTCAAATTGTTGAATAAGACATACAATTTTTTAGATATTCGGCCCTCTCCAACCGATCACACGTGAAATAGAAGATTTACTACGGAAAAAATATTTGAAACCGGTCTATATCTCTTATACGTCTATGACCTCACTCGACATGTTATAAATATAGCCTTGACAAATTTGACGTTTGTTTTTTATGGTACTTTTTTTATTCGTTTATTTAATTTTTATAGTTAAAAGGTTTAAAACTTGGCTAATGTTTTGATTATTTATAGTTGCACGTGGGTGTTGAAGCCATACGAGCGCCAGAATTATTATTTCAACCAAGCATGATTGGAAGCAGCGAAGCTGGATTAGTTGAAACTATAGATTATGTGCTTAAGCAGTTTACCGACGAGGAACAGTTAATTTTGGTTAATAACGTATTTCTAACTGGTGGTTGTTCCAAATTTCCCGGTTTATATGAACGTTTGTCTCGCGAAATGATGGAGATAAGGCCATTCGAGTCGTCGTATAAAATAATCAATTCTAAAGATGCTTCGTTAGATGCATGGTACGGTGCACGAGATTTTGCTAATCACCCGGACCTGCCCAATTATTTGATTACAAAACAAATATACGACGAAATGGGCGGAGAATACTTAATCCAACATTACGGTAGTAATTTGTATTTCCCAACTCCAGCTCCTACAATAATTCCTGAAACAGCAACCGAACAACCACCACCATAACAAAAATTATACAAATTAGTTTGATTTTTAATAAATTTTATTCAATATTTGTAAATATTGGTTTTTTATTTCTTGCTGTTAAGAATGATACCGTCATATTTCTGTTGGAACCATTTCATTGCATCTTCTTTTGTAAGACGATGTGGGAAACCAACTTTGCTCACTTTGCGTCTTCTGTGGCCAACATTAAAACCTACAAATAAAAAAAAAATGATTAGTTTATGTATTCCGAAATTCGAATTTGTTTTGATTGTAATCTTTTTACCGTATCATCTATCATTAAACAAGATAGAATATTATAAGCAAAAAGTTAAATTAATATTAGCACGTTACCGAATACCAATTGAGAAAAAATAATACAATTGGCATCTAATTAAAGTGCTGAAATTCATGTTTATAGTGAGGATTCCATTTTAATTTTTGTCTTCTTTCTACCGTATCATATATCATCAGAGATAGAATATTTTAAGCAAAAAGTTTAATTTAATATTCGCACTGTACCGAATACCGATTGAGAAAAAATAATACAATTGGCATCTAATTAAAGTGCGTGGATTTTATAATTGAGGATTCAAAATGTTTGCAATAGTTGAGAATCATTAACTAAATTTAAATAGTTAATGATATACGCCTATTACACATTAATCTAGGAGGTTTTTCTTAAGAAAAATATGTGTGAATCATAAATCTCTCCTGTTAATCTCCAGCAAAAAAAAAAAAAATGGCGATCACTATAAACATGAATGAACATGTTATGAACAAAACACACACTTGTCTTTAACAAATCACAACAACAAAACTACTTAAAAAATATATGTACCTGGACGTCCTAAGACAACGTAGAAATCAAGACCATAGATACCGATTGATGGATCGTATTTGATACCTAAATCGATGTGTTCTTGAATACCGAAACCGAAGTTTCCTGTCGATGAAAAGTTATCTCTTCTCAATTCATATTCTCTAACCTATAAATAAGAAAAAAATGTTATTTTGTTAATAATGAATGAAATTATTGATTTTGGTAATGTTTAATCCGTACGTAAGTCACCTAGTAATACATGCGTAGGCAACGGTTGCAAATTGGACCAAATTTATCTAGCAACTTTCAATTTAATAAATTAACTAAACTTAATTTATTAGTTTTGATTGATAAGATGCAAATTGTGTTCCATATATACCAAAAAAAAAAATATTTACCTTAAGACCGCGTTCTAGGATTTCTTCAGCTTTAGCACCACGTACTGTGCAGTGAACAGCAATTTTTTCATTACGACGAATACCGAATGAACGTACAGTATATCTTGCTTTTGAGTAAACTGGTTGTTGTCCAGTTAGTTGTTCCAATACCTATAAATGAATATAACACGAAAGAATTATACATTTAATTCAACTTTTGATTAATTTAATAAATGCATACATACTTTGGCTGCACGAGTCAATCTATCACCAGATTCTCCAACGCAAATATTCAGACATAATTTGCGAATATGAAGTTCTCGCATAACATTTTTAGCTGGATCTTTTTTGATTTTTTTAAGGTCCCCCTTGGCCGGGGATTGTGTATCTACAGCTGGCTAAAAATTAAAAGTAACAAAAAAAAATACAAGTTATAACCTCACACAATTACAATTTTGTAGAGAAGTAATTTCTTTAAAATTTACTTCATTTCTATAAAAAATGGTTCAAATCATCAATCACAAAACTTATATATGTTACATTTTAACACTTATTTAAGAATTAATTCGTTTAATAAACAAGATGATTTAAGATTTTTTATAGAACAAGAGAAATTAGACTTCAACATACCGACATGTCTCAAACTGGAAAGAAATAATCACAGTAATTTCAGTTCAATGTTGATTTTTTTTTATTTTGAGTGAAATTCGAGTTCGAATTTCGAAAGAATAAAAACATGGCGGATATAAATTTCCGGTGCTGCACGATGTAATTTGAAAAATTTAAAAATATATCGAATCGTCGTCACTTTTGTCACTTTTTCAACTAAATAGTGATTTGATTCAATTTTGGAATGATTTTAAATTGGATATTTCATACAGTGATATAATCGTACAACATTTATCCATAAAATAGGAAATCTTCAAAAAAATCATTTTGTGTACTACACTTTATAGTGTAGACGAGCGAAAATGCTTCATCAATTTTAAGATTTTATGTGTTGGCTATAACCGCACTGCAATAAGATATATCTCGAGCGCCAGCACGAGGACCTGATTATTTGATTATATTTTGAAACATAAATTGCGAGATGAGACATTTTAAGTTATTTCATGCTTAGTTGGTAAATAAGTAGAATGTCACTTTACTATGTTCTTGTATAGAGTGTAGGCGCCGTTAATGATGAATAACCCTGTTTTTGACCTTGGCTAACAATAAAAATTATAAATTTATGGGAAACTGTAATGTAAGCAATGTTGAACCAACTAGTAAAGTCATACGACTTGTTATAAAACGAAAGAACAAATTAAGTTCAAAAAATAGTTCTGATTTTTTTTAAACCAATCACAATCATTAAAACGCCGTTATTTTCCTTCTGCATTTTTTCATCAAGATGACCAACTTTCATCTTTTTTACTGAACGAACGTTGACAAAAAGAGATAAAACCATACAAAATAAAAAGGAAAGCAATACTCCGTACCAAAACCCTCTTTACTACTGTAATAAAGAGGGTTTTGCTCCATACAAACAAATTATGACAGCGGCATTGTTTTCATTGTGTTAACCGTATTTTTCAGTTAAATATATTTAGTCTTTCGTGCCGAATATATACTTTTTAAATTAAATACATGACTAAAGGAAGGACATTATTCTTTTCCGTGTATGCATATTCTGCGGCAATATCGTTATCCGATAGGAGTAAATTAATCTCAGTATCATTTATTACAAAACAAAACTAAAAATGAACTAACCAATTAATTTTATAATCGAGAACAATTATTTTTACACACAGAATAAGTTTTATATATGTATCAAGAAAATGTCAAATGCTTAGATTTTTAATCAATAGATGGTGGCAAAATCATTCTGCGATTTTTCATCAACCATACATAAATCATTGAAATAATTTTATCAAACGAACACAATCATAGCTTCTTAAGCAAATATCTACTTAAGAAAATTTAAACCTACATTTTTTATGTTACATTTTTTTAGCTCGAAATGTACGTATGGCACCATTATTTATTTTACAAAATATGAAATTCAAGGTCGGTACCTTGCCCTGATATACAGTGCACAGTTATTTGGTTAATTGTGTCAAATTGACAATTGGAAAAGAAAACAGAAATAAAAAAAAATTGCATAATTTTCAGTTTAGTTTTGTTTGTTTTTGTTTGTTCCATTAAATTTTAAAAATAAAATATAACACCATACAAATAATTATGTTTTGAAATATATATAATGAATCATTTGTTATTGATAGATAATAATAATTTAACTTGTCCACTTAATACAAATTTTACAGCAAACACCACGTATTATCCCAGTGATAAATCGTATCAGTTGGAGCGGTAAGAATATTATTATTCTGTGTAAGAATCTATGATTTTCTTGCTAGTTACTTAATTATAATGATGTATTTGTAATGTTTTTGCTATATTAGTATGGCATCAACATATAGGCCACGTGGAGCCTTTGCCCGTGCACTATTTGAAAAAGTGCACAACGATGAGTATTTGGATGGATACGATACGAGCCAAGTAAATATATAAAAAAAAAAATGTTTGTAAGCAATTTGATTTTTAATTGTTTTTGTATTTTAGTGGTACGTTTTAACAAAGTCCCTGCCAGAAAAATATCAAAAACGTTTTAAATCGTTAAATGCACCCGATGAGCTTACACTTGAATGGCTGGAACAGGCGAAGGAATTATCAGCTAATATGTGGCTCCAAATATGGCATCTGGTGGCAAAACTCTTTTTAGGAATCTTTATGACACAGACTGATATTAACGGGTAAAAGTATCTTTCTAGTTTTGGACACTTTTGAATTTGTACAACTAATTTAAATTTTTAGATGGCTTAAACGAGGTTCCATGTTTATCTTATCAGAAGTTCAATTTAAAGATTTGCTATCAATTGGTGGCTTCAATTTAGACAATTTTTCAGTCAACAATGAAAAGTTAATTGATATTTTAGATATTGGTGCGGGCGATGGAGAGGTCACCGTCCGTTTAGCCAAATCCATTATTCAAATGGATAATAGCGCAACATTAAAAGTGTATGCGACCGAAACAAGCTGGACTATGCGGAAACGTCTTGAAAAACGTAAATTTACGTATGTGTTATTTAAATTTTAAATTTAAATTATCTGTTTTTACTACCTAGTTAGAAATTTGTAATTAGACAATTTTTTATTTTATTTTTAGTGTTTTAGATAATATCAATGATGTAAATAATATCCATTTAATATCATGTTTGAATGTCTTAGATCGATGTGCTGATCCACATCAAATATTGTCCGATATTCATAGAGCATTAGCACCAAATGGACGTGTATTAATTGCATTAGTATTGCCTTATAGTCATTATGTTGAATCAAGTAGCGTCGCTTTTTATATTTTAAATTTATTTTGGGGTTTAAACTGCCCAATACAACTTATTAACAATTTTCAATTTTATTTAATTGTCTATTTTAGATACGTCGCACATGCCATTAAATCCATTACTACCACATTGGCCTGCACAACAACGTTTACCATTTGATCAAGAAGCTAACTCATTTTTTGAACAATTGGAAATAATGGGCTTTCGAATTGAATCTTGGACCAAAGCACCGTACTTATGTGAAGGTGATTTAAGACAATCATTTTATTGGCTAATCGATTTAGTCGTTGTTTTATCGAAATTATAATTTAATTATATTATAGATATAAATTTCAAAATAACTTATCATTCCTTAAAAAAGTATTTTGAGACGAAACAAAAATTTCTATTTTTTAAATTTTTGTTTAATTCTAATCAAGCCTATTTTTTTCTGGCACGGAATTTTATAATAATATATAATATTATATTTACATACTTTACATTATATAGATAGATAGATATTTTTAGTTTATAAGTAAATCAAAATACATCACAAAAATTTTAAAGAAACACCAAATAAATAAATTTAAAAAAAAAATTAAATTCCTATTATAAATATGTTAGTTAATGTTATTAAATACACCAGTATTATATCAAACTTTAATCGAAACTATATTTTAAACCAAATATTCAAATCTAGCACAAGGTCTATCTTCTTTTCGATAGTGCCATGCAGCTTGACTTAAATAAAATAAATCGATTATAAATAATAAATTTAATAATACATTTAACAACAAATTTTTACATATGTAAATAATGAAATAATTAACAAATTAATAGATTAATTAATTTTATCATTGTTGCTGTGTTTTTTCTGTGATTCCTAAATTATAATTTAATTTTTTTTGATTTGGTTTCTTAATTTTATGGATATATCGTCGTAATTCATATTGATAGGGCAAATACTATTTTAAATAATAAAAATTTTAATTTTATTTGAATTTATGTAAAATTTTAAAAATAAAAGTCAATATACATATTTAATTGAATGGTGAAATAGGATATCCAATTTTATTGATTCATTCGGTGTTCTAGTAAATTATGATTCTAGTATAAATATAGATTTTGTGGTCAGATGGATTTTGATATTTCAATCGTTCTTGTTGTTGGGCTAAATTGATCAACTGAGTGAAATACCCAGGTAAATTTTTATAAAACCGCTAACTAGCCTATTCAACGAAAGGACCTTGGTTAACAAGGCGACAGTCCGTACCGAATCATCAATCCGGCTTCATCTGTTTCGATCTCGAGTTTACTCTTCATATTATTCTAGACAACCAGAAGAAGCCAAATCGTTATCTACCTCGATGAGACATCATCGCCAACAGCAACCTTTGCGCTTGCCAAATGACGGCTGTTCTCTCAGAGATCACTGCATATTTGTTTAGGATCGGCTCGTAGTACGTGACCAAAGCAGCGTCCTCTCACACCCATACAACGAGTTTGACTCCTCAATATAGTATTGGTGACAGAGTATCCTCTTCTCATTGTACAAAAGCTGTTATTACTGTAAAAATTCCTGATATCTTCTTATCGACTTAAACACATTTAAGTTAAAAACGCACACATTTGATATCACAAAGCAAACCATAATGATCTCCATTCTTAAATTTAGAGCAAAATGCGACTACTTACTATTCCACAGGCATAGCTTCGCTTTGCCCACTAATTGAATAAGGCCGATAAGATATTTCCAAAAAGTATCTCTTCCGAATATCAAGAGATCGGAATTAATGCAGTCAACTCCAGAAAAGTTTGCATGGGTGGTGAAAATTTCTTGTATCAGAGGCGCTCTATGCAAATTTCCGTAGTCTGCGTTTGTGACGTATTGATCATTGATTAAACCAAGGAAATCCCCCTTCATCGATGTTAACACGGTTACAGTTACGTGAACTGTGCTCATCACTGAGTTTTTGTACTTTCAAGACTTCACAACATTTACGCTTTTTCTACCTAAAAATTTGCTTAGTGGCTCTCGTATTCGTAAAACGCATTCAGGTTTCTCAATAGGCTATATTTTGTTGCTTTCTTGGTTTAATTTTCTCCATACCTACAGTCCATACCTACTTTGAAAATTATGCCACAAATCGAAATGTTCAAAATCCAGGAAATTCATGATGGTTAGCCTATTCAAACTGTGAAAATTATGCCACAAATCGAAATGTTCCAAAACCCAGAAAATCATGATGGTGAGCCTATCCAAACTGTGGAAATTATGCCACAAATCGAAATGCTCCAAAATCCAGAAACTTCATGATTGTCAAAATTATGCCACAAATCGAAATGCTCCAAAATTCAGAAACTTCACGATGGTTGGCCTATCAAAACTGTTAAAATTATGCCACAAATTGAAATGTTCCAAAACCAAGAAAATCATGATGGTTCGCCTATCCAAACTGTGAAAATTATGCCACAAATCGAAATGTTCCTAAAACCAGAAAATTCATGATGGTGAGCCTATCGAAACTGTGAAAATTATGCCACAAATCGAAATGTTCTAAAATCCAGGAAATCATGATGGTTAGCCTATCAAAACTGTGAAAATTATGCCACAAATCGAAATCTTCCAAAATCCAGAAAATTCATGATGGTTAAGCCTATCCAAATGACGAAAATTATGCCACAAATCGAAATGTTCCAAAACCCAGAAAACTCATGATGGTTAGCCTATCAAAACTGTGAAAACTATGCCACAAATCGAAATGTTCCAAAACTCAGAAAATTCATGATGGTTAGCCTATCAAAACTTTGAAAACTAAGCCACAAATCGAAATGTTCCAAAACCCAGAAAATCATGATGGTGAGCCTATCGAAACTGCGAAAATTATGCCACAAAACGAAATGTTCTAAAATCCAGGAAATCATGATGGTTAGCCTATCAAAACTGTGAAAATTATGCCACAAATCGAAATCTTCCAAAATCCAGAAAATTCATGATGGCCTATCCAAATGACGAAAATTATGCCACAAATCGAAATGTTCCAAAACCCAGAAAATTCATGATGATTAGCCTATCAAAACTTTGAAAATTATGCCACAAATCGAAATGTTCCAAAATCCAGGAAATTCATGATGATTAGCCTATCAAAACTTTGAAAACTATGCCACAAATCGAAATGTTCCAAAACCCAGGAAATTTATGATGGTTGTTAGCCTATCAAAACTTTGAAAACCAAGCCACAAATCGAAATGTTCCAAAACCCAGAAAATTATGATGGTGAGCCTATCGAAACTGTAAAAATTATGCCACAAATTGAAATGTTCCAAAACTAAGAAAATCATGATGGTCAGCTTATCAAAACTGTGAAAATTATGCCACAAATCGAAATGTTCCAAAATTCAGAAACTTCATGATGGTTGGCCTTTCAAAACTGTCAAAATTATACCACAAATTGAAATGTTCCAAAACCAAGAAAATCATGATGGTTAGCCTATCAAAACTGTGAAAATTTTGCCACCAATCGAAATGTTCCTAAAACCAGAAAATTCATGATGGTTGTTAGCCTATCAAAACTTTGAAAACTAAGCCACAAATCGAAATGTTCCAAAATCCAGGAAATTCATGATGGTTAAGCCTATCCAAATGACGAAAATTATGCCACAAATCGAAATGTTCAAAAATCCAGAAAATCATGATGGTCAGCTTATCAAAACTGTGAAAATTATGCCACAAATCGAAATGTTCCAAAACCCAGAAAATTCATGATGATTAGCCTATCAAAACTTTGAAAATTATGCCACAAATCGAAATGTTCCAAAATCCAGGAAATTCATGATGATTAGCCTATCAAAACTTTGAAAACTATGCCACAAATCGAAATGTTCCAAAACCCAGGAAATTTATGATGGTTGTTAGCCTATCAAAACTTTGAAAACCAAGCCACAAATCGAAATGTTCCAAAACCCAGAAAATTATGATGGTGAGCCTATCGAAACTGTGAAAATTATGCCACAAATTGAAATGTTCCAAAACTAAGAAAATCATGATGGTCAGCTTATCAAAACTGTGAAAATTATGCCACAAATCGAAATGTTCCAAAATTCAGATACTTCATGATGGTTGGCCTTTCAAAACTGTCAAAATTATACCACAAATTGAAATGTTCCAAAACCAAGAAAATCATGATGGTTAGCCTATCAAAACTGTGAAAATTTTGCCACCAATCGAAATGTTCCTAAAACCAGAAAATTCATGATGGTTGTTAGCCTATCAAAACTTTGAAAACTAAGCCACAAATCGAAATGTTCCAAAATCCAGGAAATTCATGATGGTTAAGCCTATCCAAATGACGAAAATTATGCCACAAATCGAAATGTTCAAAAATCCAGAAAATCATGATGGTCAGCTTATCAAAACTGTGAAAATTATGCCACAAATCGAAATGTTCCAAAACCCAGAAAATTCATGATGATTAGCCTATCAAAACTTTGAAAATTATGCCACAAATCGAAATGTTCCAAAATCCAGGAAATTCATGATGATTAGCCTATCAAAACTTTGAAAACTATGCCACAAATCGAAATGTTCCAAAACCCAGGAAATTTATGATGGTTGTTAGCCTATCAAAACTTTGAAAACCAAGCCACAAATCGAAATGTTCCAAAACCCAGAAAATTATGATGGTGAGCCTATCGAAACTGTGAAAATTATGCCACAAATTGAAATGTTCCAAAACTAAGAAAATCATGATGGTCAGCTTATCAAAACTGTGAAAATTATGCCACAAATCGAAATGTTCCAAAATTCAGAAACTTCATGATGGTTGGCCTTTCAAAACTGTCAAAATTATACCACAAATTGAAATGTTCCAAAACCAAGAAAATCATGATGGTTAGCCTATCAAAACTGTGAAAATTTTGCCACCAATCGAAATGTTCCTAAAACCAGAAAATTCATGATGGTTGTTAGCCTATCAAAACTTTGAAAACTAAGCCACAAATCGAAATGTTCCAAAATCCAGGAAATTCATGATGGTTAAGCCTATCCAAATGACGAAAATTATGCCACAAATCGAAATGTTCAAAAATCCAGAAAATCATGATGGTCAGCTTATCAAAACTGTGAAAATTATGCCACAAATCGAAATGTTCCAAAACCCAGAAAATTCATGATGATTAGCCTATCAAAACTTTGAAAATTATGCCACAAATCGAAATGTTCCAAAATCCAGGAAATTCATGATGATTAGCCTATCAAAACTTTGAAAACTATGCCACAAATCGAAATGTTCCAAAACCCAGGAAATTTATGATGGTTGTTAGCCTATCAAAACTTTGAAAACCAAGCCACAAATCGAAATGTTCCAAAACCCAGAAAATTATGATGGTGAGCCTATCGAAACTGTGAAAATTATGCCACAAATTGAAATGTTCCAAAACTAAGAAAATCATGATGGTCAGCTTATCAAAACTGTGAAAATTATGCCACAAATCGAAATGTTCCAAAATTCAGAAACTTCATGATGGTTGGCCTTTCAAAACTGTCAAAATTATACCACAAATTGAAATGTTCCAAAACCAAGAAAATCATGATGGTTAGCCTATCAAAACTGTGAAAATTTTGCCACCAATCGAAATGTTCCTAAAACCAGAAAATTCATGATAGTTGTTAGCCTATCAAAACTTTGAAAACTAAGCCACAAATCGAAATGTTCCAAAATCCAGGAAATTCATGATGGTTAAGCCTATCCAAATGACGAAAATTATGCCACAAATCGAAATGTTCAAAAATCCAGAAAATCATGATGGTCAGCTTATCAAAACTGTGAAAATTATGCTACAAATCGAAATGTTCCAAAACCCAGAAAACTCATGATGGTTAGTATCAAAACTTTGAAAACTAAGCCACAAATCGAAATGTTCCAAAACCCAGAAAATCATGATGGTTTAGCCTATCAAAACTGTGAAAATTATGCCACAAATCGAAATGTTCCAAAACCCAGAAAACTCATGATGGTTAGTATCAAAACTTTGAAAATTATGCCACAAATCGAAATGTTCTAAAATCCAGGAAATCATGATGGTTAGCCTATCAAAACTGTGAAAATTATGCCACAAATCAAAATCTTCCAAAATCCAGAAAATCATGATGGTGAGCCTATCGAAACTGTGAAAATTATGCCACAAATCGAAATGTTCCAAAATCCAGGAAATTCATAATGGTTAAGCCTATCCAAATGACGAAAATTATGCCACAAATCGAAATGTTCAAAAATCCAGAAAATCATGATGGTCAGCTTATCAAAACTGTGAAAATTATGCTACAAATCGAAATGTTCCAAAACCCAGAAAACTCATGATGGTTAGTATCAAAACTTTGAAAACTAAGCCACAAATCGAAATGTTCCAAAACCAAGAAAATCATGATGGTTAGCCTATCAAAACTGTGAAAATTTTGCCACCAATCGAAATGTTCCTAAAACCCAGAAAACTCATGATGGTTAGTATCAAAACTTTGAAAATTATGCCACAAATCGAAATGTTCCAAAATCCAGGAAATCATGATGGTTAGCCTATCAAAACTGTGAAAACTATGCCACAAATCGAAATGTTCCAAAACCCAGAAAATTCATGATGGTTAGCCTATCGAAACTGTGAAAATTATGCCACAAATCGAAATGTTCTAAAATCCAGGAAATCATGATGGTTAGCCTATCAAAACTGTGAAAATTATGCCACAAATCGAAATCTTCCAAAATCCAGAAAATCATGATGGTGAGCCTATCGAAACTGTGAAAATTATGCCACAAATCGAAATGTTCCAAAATCCAGGAAATTCATAATGGTTAAGCCTATCCAAATGACGAAAATTATGCCACAAATCGAAATGTTCCAAAACCCAGAAAATTCATGATGATTAGCCTATCAAAACTTTGAAAACTATGCCACAAATCGAAATGTTCCAAAACCCAGGAAATTTATGATGGTTGTTAGCCTATCAAAACTATGAAAACCAAGCCACAAATCGAAATGTTCCAAAACCCAGAAAATCATGATGGTCAGCTTATCAAAACTGTGAAAATTATGCCACAAATCGAAATGTTCCAAAACCCAGAAAATTTATGATGGTTGTTAGCCTATCAAAACTTTGAAAACTAAGCCACAAATCGAAATGTTCCAAAACCCAGAAAATCATGATGGTGAGCCTATCGAAACTGTGAAAATTATGCCACAAATCGAAATGTTCAAAAATCCAGAAAATCATGATGGTCAGCTTATCAAAACTGTGAAAATTATGCCACAAATCGAAATGTTCCAAAATTCAGAAACTTCATGATGGTTGGCCTTTCAAAACTGTGAAAATTATACCACAAATTGAAATGTTCCAAAACCAAGAAAATCATGATGGTCAGCTTATCAAAACTGTGAAAATTTTGCCACCAATCGAAATGTTCCTAAAACCAGAAAATTCATGATGGTTGTTAGCCTATCAAAACTTTGAAAACTAAGCCACAAATCGAAATGTTCCAAAACCCAGAAAATCATGATGGTGAGCCTATCGAAACTGTGAAAATTATGCCACAAATTGAAATGTTCCAAAACTAAGAAAATCATGATGGTTAGCCTATCAAAACTGTGAAAACTATGCCATAAATTGAAATGTTCCAAAACCCAGAAAATTCATGATGGTTAGCCTATCAAAACTTTGAAAACTATGCCACAAATCGAAATGTTCCAAAACCCAGAAAATTTATGATGGTTGTTAGCCTATCAAAACTTTGAAAACTAAGCCACAAATCGAAATGTTCCAAAACCCAGAAAATCATGATGGTTTAGCCTATCAAAACTGTGAAAATTATGCCACAAATCGAAATGTTCCAAAACCCAGAAAACTCATGATGGTTAGTATCAAAACTTTGAAAATTATGCCACAAATCGAAATGTTCCAAAATCCAGGAAATCATGATGGTTAGCCTATCAAAACTGTGAAAACTATGCCACAAATCGAAATGTTCCAAAACCCAGAAAATTCATGATGGTTAGCCTATCCAAACTGTGGAAATTATGCCACAAATCGAAATGTTCCAAAACCCAGAAAATCATGATGGTTAGCCTATCAAAACTTTGAAAATTATGCCACAAATCGAAATGTTCCAAAATCCAGGAAATCATGATGGTTAGCCTATCAAAACTGTGAAAATTATGCCACAAATCGAAATGTTCCAAAACCCAGAAAATTTATGATGGTTGTTAGCCTATCAAAACTTTGAAAACTAAGCCACAAATCGAAATGTTCCAAAACCCAGAAAATCATGATGGTGAGCCTATCGAAACTGTGAAAATTATGCCACAAATCGAAATGTTCAAAAATCCAGAAAATCATGATGGTTAGCCTATCAAAACTTTGAAAACTAAGCCACAAATCGAAATGTTCCAAAATTCAGAAACTTCATGATGATTGGCCTTTCAAAACTGTCAAAATTATACCACAAATTGAAATGTTCCAAAACCAAGAAAATCATGATGGTTAGATAGCCTATCAAAACTGTCAAAACTATGCCACAAATCGAAATGTGCAAAATCCAAAAAATTCATGAAGTTTGGCCTATCACAACCATGGAAACTATGCCACAAATCGAAATGTTCCAAAACCCAGAAAATCATGATGGTTAGCCTATCCAAACTGTAAAAATTATGCCACAAATCGAAATGTTCGTAAAGCCAGGAAATTAATGATGGTTTGCCTGAATATAGACATCGCAAAGCAAACCAAAAACTTTCCCTATATATTGAGTCATTTGCTCTATTTAGTAAGAACAGTGGTTACTGTCGGCGACGGTGGCTATTAGGATAGAAATCCTAAATTCGAAAGTTTAATTTGGATTACAGATATCATGATGGAGAGAGAGCCTTTCTGCTATAAACAATCTCTATATTTATATTTATAAACATAACATATTTTATGTATAAAATTACGAATAAATTCAATGATGAAAGACGAATAGTTTCTAAATTATTTTAAAATATTAGTGTCTAGAAAAATTAGAAAGTTTAAATAAATAAATTACGATAGTTTTGTTAGTTGGTGAGTTTATGTTATGCATCTACATACAAGTGGCTCAATGGTCTAGGGGTATGATTCTCGCTTTGGGTGCGAGAGGTCCCGGGTTCAAATCCCGGTTGAGCCCAATTTTTTTAGTTACAAATTTATTTTATTTGTTGCGTTTTACGATTGTATTAGAGCAGCCGTCTCGCACTACATGTTCTTGCAACCAGAAAAAACGCCTAAACATTCCAAATTTAATAAGATAACAATTTTTTATTTAATTTTTAATATTACATTTATTTTATATGTATATATATATTATATATATGTATAATATTATATTTATCTAAATTATAATATATAATTTTATTTATTGTTCCATAATATATATTTTTAAAATTCTCAAAAAAGCATAACTCAATAAATTTTTACGTTTGTTTCTGTTCGATTCCTCTAACATTTTAATTTTAGCCAACACAACATGTATAGTTTATTTAATTAAATAGTGTCGAAAATATTAATTATTATATTAATTAGAGTAGAATTTATATATTATGTATATATATATTTAGAATAGAGGAATGATTTAATTTATTTAAGACATAAAACGAAAAACAAACCCTGAATACTGAACATAAAATCAATTTTTTAAATATTTACAATAATAAAATATCCTTATTTTGTTTTGGAAGGTAGATAAAACAGGAATTAGATTCCTATAAAATATAATTGGTTTGTTGTTGTTGCTGTTATTATTAATAATTTGTTCTATTAATTTAAGATTTTATTTTTTACAAAGGATAATTTTAATAAACAATTAAGATGGGGGCGCGATGCGGGACGATTACCCTTTAGTGACGGGTTTCTCCTCTTGGATAATATTCGGCCAAAATCGATGCTGGAATACGTTTTAACATTTCCTTGGGGAAAATACGTAACAATTGCCATCCAACGTCTAATGATTCGAAAACTGTACGATTTTCGTAGTTACCTTGTGCAATGAAATTCTTTTCGAATTTTCCCAAGAATTCTAGATAAAGTAAATCATCGGGTGTTAAAGCCTCTTCACCAACGACAGCTTTCATGGCTTGTACGTCTTTTCCGATAGCGTAACATGCATACAATTGATTTGATACATCTGAATGATCTTTACGTGTCATACCCTCACCAATGGCCGATTTCATTAAACGTGACAATGATGGTAGTACGTTAACTGGTGGATAAATTTGACGATTGTGTAATTGACGATCAACGTAGATTTGACCCTCTGTAATATAACCAGTTAAATCAGGAATTGGATGGGTAATATCATCGTTAGGCATAGTAAGAATTGGAATTTGTGTAATTGAACCGTTACGGCCTTCAACACGTCCGGCACGTTCATAAATTGTTGCTAAATCGGTGTACATATAACCTGGGAAACCACGACGACCGGGTACTTCTTCACGAGCAGCTGATACTTCACGAAGAGCTTCAGCGTACGATGACATGTCGGTTAAAATGACCAATACGTGTTTCTCGCATTGATAGGCCAAAAATTCGGCGGCGGTCAAAGCCAAACGTGGTGTAATAATACGTTCAATAGTTGGATCGTTCGCCAAGTTCAAGAACAAACATACATTTTCCATAGAACCATTTTCTTCGAAATCTTGTTTGAAGAAACGAGCCGTTTCCATGTTGACACCCATAGCAGCGAATACAATGGCGAAATTATCCTCATGATCATCGAGCACAGATTTTCCAGGAATTTTAACAAGACCAGCTTGACGACAAATTTGGGCAGCAATTTCGTTGTGGGGTAGACCAGCAGCTGAGAAAATTGGAATCTTTTGACCACGGGCAATCGAATTCATTACATCGATAGCCGAAATACCGGTTTGAATCATTTCCTCTGGATAAATACGTGACCATGGATTAATGGGTTGACCCTAAAATTAATAAATCAATTTTTGTTTAGAATGAAATGCACTATATAAAACCAAACTTACTTGAATATCTAAGAAATCTTCTGCTAAAATTGGTGGACCTTTATCAATTGGTTTACCTGAACCGTTAAATACACGACCCAACATATCCTCAGAAACAGGTGTTCTCAAAATATCTCCGGTGAATTCACAAAGTGTGTTTTTGGCATCAATACCAGATGTACCTTCGAACACTTGGACAACAGCTTTGCTCCCACTAACCTCAAGCACTTGACCCGATCGGATTGTACCATCGTTCAAACGTAACTGCACAATTTCAGCAAACTTAGGAAATTTCACTTCATCCAAAATAACAAGTGGACCATTTACACCAGACACTGTTTTGTATGCTGAAATTAAAAACGTATAGACCGAATTATTGCATAACTCCAAAGTAAGCAAACTGAAAAAATCTTTGTTGTAATGTAATCTTAAATCGGGGAAACAAACCCAACGATGGTTGGGTGATGTTTGATCACATGACAAACTATTATCAATAAAAAATTTATGCTAATATAATTTTTACAATTAAATTTTATATTCATAATTAAATATGTTAAATAATCGAATTGACAGGTGTACCTATAAAATATTTGGACGATCTTCTATCTAAATGCACTTTAAAGAAATCAAAAATTTGTCCACAGTACAAAAAACTTATACATGTCAGGTGCTTATTTTGATCACATGACACGACATTTAATGGAAGAAAATTTTAAGTTTAATTGAAATTTTTCCCTAAATCTTTGAATTTATCGTTCACAATATACAATTTTCTTGTTCAGAAGCAATGGAAAATACTATTAAAATTGACATTGCGCAAATTAAACATTGTTTTTTTATGTTTTGATGCCAATAAGAAAATAATCGATTTGTAAAATGTCAAAATTTTTCTGGTCAACCAATTGCGATTAAAAAAATCGCATATTTTATTTGAATACAATTTGGGTGAAATTGAAATTAAGAAGTAAATTGAACGGGGTCATTGAGTGGAGCTTATAAATTAGATAATTGTACTTACTTAATCTGGGTTGGGAGATAAAATCTCTCGATACAGCCAATACATGTTCTCGATTTGCTTGATGAGCATTTAATGTCGACATTTTATCTATAAGAATTTATTAATTATTAATATTAAACATAAGTTTATATTTGAAAACCTTACTTATTTTTTAATTTAACTTCTTTCAATAATCTTTTTTCTTATATCGACGAAACAACGACAGCCACAGTCAGCTGAGTATTAGTTGGGCAAAAATGGTTGATAGACAAAATATGAAAAAAAAGTTGCTCACGTGCTGTCATGTGATAGATACTATTATAGTGCTGCCAGAGTTTGTTGCTAAATTTTACTGTAGTCGAAAATGGTGCGTGTAACGAACCATAGGTCGCGGTATTCGTTGTCAGCAAATTTTGCTTGCAATGTTTATAAAAATCTAGTTACCAGTTACCACCAAATTATTTGGTATTCAGTTATTTATTTTAATATTTAATTTTCGGTAAATTCAAAATTTTGTAAATTTTTTGTAGAATTATTGTATTCTTTACAGATACGTTAAAAAAATAAAGTAAAATATAAATTAAAAAAATGGAATCTTCAAAACGAAAATGTAATGAAGCCCAAGAAGAAGTTCTTCACGTATCATCACTAGAAGCTCCGACGTGCGCCGGTCGATTGTGTCCCCACGGAAAATGCCGTAAAGATGGATTTATATTAATCGATGCAACCCCAGAAGATGTTGATGAGATAAAGGACGATGGTCTGTTAACCGATAAAGTTTGGAAAGAAGTTTCGCCCAGGAAGATGTCTTATAAAGAGGAGGAAACAGTTCCGGCACTTGCAATAGGTACATTTTAACAATTACAATCGAATTGATTTGACACTACGAAGTAATTATTTTTAGAGAGAACAAGAGTATTATTGCATGAAGATCCGTCCAAATTTGCAGATAACATCAATCGTTATAATTATAATAATCCAGAAACTTATGGCAAAACCATTGAGAGCACTAGTAAGTCGTAAATTTAATTTAAAACAATATTTTATTGCATAATACTTCATAACAATATAATAACTAAATAATTTCATTTTATTTATAAAAATAGTTAATGTACAAAAGTTCCGTGATGGCCATATTAAGAAAACGACAGAACAGTCCGTTACAGAATTTTATCCTCCTGTGTGTGGCCTCCATTCTAAATCTAATCGTAAATGCCCCAAAAAGAAGACAGGTTGTGATCCAAACACCGACGATTAAACGAGTACTAAGCTGTTGGAAAGCGTTACTTTACCTTTAAGTACTTGCTTCTGCAAATTCTAGATTGAAGATACGTAAAAAAATTATTAATCGAAATAGTAAATAAAATTGACTTAAGTTACTTTATTAAATAAATCCATAATGCGTTTATTGTTTTTCCGTAATTGATTCTCTTTCAACACTTCTTCGCGTTTGACCACCTCCGACAGCGTGCAATACTTCCGTTTGGTCTGCATTTTAATTTGTTTCGACGAGAAAAGTCGATTGTTTGGCGATGGCCGTGTTTTTGGAAGTTGTATTAATTTAGTGTTGATCGACTGGTTCTGGCTTGTGGTAGCATTTAAAATTTTTTCACGTTCTGTGTTACGGTATCGCCTGCGTTTTTAAAAGTAATACCAATTACAAATCATAAACGTCAGAAGTATTAATCGTAAAAGTTCACCACATACCTTTTCTCATTTACATCATGAATATATCGACGCCGTTCTTCGGCTCGCACCATAAAGTCAGGATGTTTTTCATTTAAATGACTTTGCAGACTAAATACATAATTATGAATATCATTAATCGTACTACCTCTAGAAGGAATATTACTATTTGAAATAAATTCACCCACTTTTGGCGCGACCCCTGGCCGACCACTAACAGGCTTCTCATAATAATATTCGTCCGTATTTGATGCCCGTCCATAATTTTCGGTAAGCTGTCGTCCATTATTGAACGTTATTGTGTATCCTATCGAACGAGGTGTAACTTGATTTCCCTTATTGTTCGCTATTCGTTTTACGAGTCGGGTCGTTTTACGCTCGGTATTGGGCTTCGATTCGAAAACAGGTGCCGTAAATCGAAGTGAATCACTCGTCTGTGTGCCAATGTTTAAATTGTTGTCTTCAAATTGTAACGAGGTTGGAGTGGATTTTAAGCTTGACTTGGCAATTGATAATGACGTGGATGCATTATCGGACGTTAAAAATACGTTACTCGATGTGATCGATGTGGAATTATTAGAACTAAGTTTTGTGTTCCGGTTTCCATTGGACTTCGAGTAATAATCTCCAATCGGTGGTTTACTGTATGGTTTGGTATAAATAACTTTAATCGATTCGGCTTTATCTGGCTCATTACGATTTTGATATTTCTCTATGAACTCTTCCTTTTTGTGTCGTGCAAATGTATTAATACTTTCGTTCCAATCGATATGTCTAGGAGTCTCAAGTTTTGAACGATCCGATAATTTATTATTATTGTACGATCCTTTTAAATTTGAGTGCGAATTCCATGAAAGGGCGGACGTTTGTTTTTTCTCAGTTTCAATATTTTTGGTTGGCTCAAAATTTAATTTTAAATTTTCGGTTTTGCCTCCACTGCTTTTCAAGTAAATTTTTAATTTTTCCAAATATTTAATATTAGCTTCGATGACGGACAGTTGAAGTTTTTTACCATCTTCTGTTTGATCAGTTTGAATTTTAGCGCCATTCGAAATTTCGTGCATTTGTTTCTTTTGTTGAAGAAGTTCATAGTTTAATTCGGAATGCGTCATTGGTTCGAGCCACTCACTTTTTCGTGATGTTGAAGAGGCTGATGAGGCCATTGTACGGCTCTTAGATGATGGTTTGCTTTGGGGTTCTACTTTATTTTTAGTTTCATTACTTTTTTTAGATTCTCGAGTACTACCACTTTTGGATAAAACTTTAGTTTTCGGTTCGTTAATTTTCGCTTCGACAACCGGACTGGTTGTCTCCACCATACCACCTTCCTGCGATGTATGATTATTTTGAATCTCTTTCAACTGATTTTGATAGAATTCCAAGATTTTATTTGACCCACCGCAACTTTTTTGAATGATTTTTTCCAATTTGGTTAACACTTTTTTAATCAACCCGTTCTTGGTTTCGATGCTTAAACTCTTGGACTGAAGTAACGAATTCATTAGATTTATCCCAACCGTGAGGTTTTTTTCTAATTTCGATAGGTTTTTATAGTACGGGTTTTCGTTCAGCTTGGATAAATCGAAATTCGAAGAGCTCGATATAGATTTGAGCGTCATACCATTTAAACTCGATTCTGCGGATTTTGACTTTTTCGAATCAATAACTTGAGAGTCCTGTAGCTTTAAATATTCGGCACCTAGTACAAAATTAAAACTTTCGCTACTCGAGTGGTCGTTTGATTTTCCTTCATTTTCATACTTTCCAACCGATTTATTATCGATTGATGGTGACGATTTGATCGATTCAACATCAGATTCACTATTCAAACGCTCCTCTGAAACTTGTACGCCAAACGATTTGAGTTCAGTATTACTGGTTTGGCAAAATTTTTCAATTCGACTTATTTGATCGATCATTTTTATATCTTTGATATTTTTAATCGAAGTCTTTCGTTCTTCCATTGGTGTACTATGCGCAATTGCCGAGTTATTAGTCCGCCTCGCTTCTTGTAATAATTTCTTGCATATATTTTGCCATTTCTGTTGAACTTCTTTACGATGTGGTTGCGATGTGCTAACGTTTTCTTCACTTTTAGCGCCACTTTTCGACGATGAGAATAAAATAATGTTTGAATCGAAATTTAATCCATAAGTAGCAAATAGTTTTATCAAGGCATTTCGTTCGACCGCGCTTAAACCATTTTCCACATTTGGTTCTAATTTTTTCGAGTATCCTACATCGGCGGCCGAATCCCATTCTAATTTTTGTTTATGCTGCGATGCCGTGCTACTTGTCGTTGAATAAATCGGTTGTGTATCTTCATGAAACGATTGGTTGATGGACATTTTTGAAGTGGTAGTCGGAATTATAACCGATTCAATTTGGCTTCCTTGATCAAACTGGGTTTGACTCATTTTTTCGCTGCTTATAACTAGTTTACGGGGAGCTAAAATATCTGTAAAGGATGGAATGTTTACGATAGTTGCAGGAAGTTGAGGCATTACTGGCGTTGGTATTGATGGATGACACGAAAATTGTGTTTTATTACCTCCACCATCTCCATCGCCTTGTTGATTTGGCATTTGTATTTCAATAAATGATTCAAAATTTATGTTAACTCCTTTCTTCGATTTTGTAATATTTTCCTTTGCCACAATCAACTTATTTTCAGCCGGTGGTGTCTTTGAAGCATCAGCTCCTACACTAATGTCTTCCGCTTCGCTTAAATATTCATTCGATTTCTTCGAATCCGCTGAATATTTTGAAGTATTTAATTTGTCACGGGATGATGATCTAGAGGTATTTTTAAGCACTGATATGTTTTGTAAACTTCGTCCCATATTACCATCACAACCACCAATTCCACCACCTAACAAAGCGAAAGCATTTTCATTCATTGTCGAGGTTGCTGGGTGATATAAGCTCCCCTCACTCGATGATTTATTACAATTGCCATGGCTACGTTGTAATCTTAAATATCTTTCTAAATCACGATTTTGGCCAAATCTTTTGTAATAGTTCATAATAGAACAATTTAGATTGCCGTATGTATCCTCATCGTATGACATTTTACTTTAAAACCCATGTAAAGATATTTACAACAAAATGTTTATTAAATTGAAATTTTATTAAGAATTATATATTCACCTTATATAGTATTTAAAAGATAATACAAATTAATAAATTGCCTGGAATGCAACACAAATTAGTTTAAATTTGTCCGTTGTTCACTTGTTGTTTGTTTCAAAAGACACTGCATTATTTTGCAAGCGTTATTTTGACAGCTGGCTTTTGACATGGTTTACAATGCATAGTAATTTTAGCTACGCATATTATTATTCTACTATATATTTATTTATGACTATATTCTATACTTATTAAAGATCAACAAGACTAATTACACTCGCGAATTAAGATTTAATCCGCATATTTCCAACAAATTAAATTATCGCATTCTTCAACGCCATTTTGAGTGTTTTTTTAACATATATGGTTGCTCGGGTTCATATACATATATAACAAGGCTATTCCATTTATAAACAAATTTTATTTATTGACGATATCAAAACCTTCTATAATAAGAAAGTTATAGAAAGTTATAGAAAGTTTTGGACGATATCATAAACGTTAGCGATCTACTTAGCCGTATTTTATTTGACAAACTACAAGAATAATCCCATAATTATTGAATTCTTGTTTAAATTTGGTTGAATTCCTTCCGGGTTGATGGACTACCAAGAATTTGGGGCATTAAAAAAATTTGATGATTCTTGTTGAAAAACAAAACAAGTTTATAAAACCACCATAGTTGCATCTTAAATCGAACAGCATCCGTTTTAATTGTTAGAAACAAACCATTCAGATTTTGTGCTCATTTTTGAGCATTAAACAAATTTGATGATATCTGTTGTATACACTTTCGATATTCAACTGCTATGAAATCAAAAGCAACATTTTTTACCTAGAAATGTAAAACATATTTAAAACAAAAATTTTCGAGGTCATCTTAGAATTAGTCACAATTCAGTTTCTTGCAGAGCAACGATCTGCAACCATTTCTCTTCAAATAAAAAAAAAAAACGTTAAAATAAAAAAAAAAAAAAACGTAACGTGACCATTACAAGGAAGAGTTGTTTATAGAATTGTGTGGCTTGTTCCAATAATAAAAAAATAACAGAAAAACAACCTATTCATTATTATTTTTTGCTAGTATAATCAATTTTTATTTAATTTTAAATATGAAAAACATTTTTTTTTTAATTATTAATTTTTTTTTATCCATATAATAATATAATTTCATTTAAATCCAGTCCTATGTTTTTATTTTTTTTTATTATTATTTATCTTTCCATTTTTTTTACAATAGTAATAATATTAATAATAATAGTAATAATAATAATAATAATAATAATAACTATATAATTATAAGTTGTTGAATAATATTATAAAAAATAAAAGTTGTAACTAAAACAGTTGAACCCTACAAATTTATATATGGGGACAAAATATAATTATTTCACGTAATGTATTTGAAATTTATAAAGAATTTTTAATAAATAAATTAAAAATTAAATATTTCAACATTTTCATTTAAATAATGATATGAATGTAATATAGACAAAACTAATTGAATAAATTATTAATTAATTAATAAAATGGCAGTTATTTGAATAAAATAAAATTAAAATGAATTATTTATAATAATAATATATATATATATATATATATATATATATATATATATATATATATATATATATATATATATATATATATATATATATATATATATATATATATATATATATATATATATATATAAATATATATATATATATATATATATATATATATATATATATATATATATATATATATATATATATATATATATATATATATATATATATATATATATATATATATATATATATGTATATATATATATTCCGCAACATTCAATTAATGCACATTACCCAATAATTTTCTATTAAATTCTGGTTTGTGAAAAGCAATGTAGAAAGAAGAATAAGGTAAAGCTTGCCATGGCTACTATAATGCACAATTTGTTATATACCACTTTTACCAACTGGCCAGGTTTGATTCCGAAACATTTTTGGTTGGCACTAGTAAACGCAACTCTTAGGAATTACTTTGTCTGGTGCAACGTCAAAAATTTAAAGTGACACTAAACAGCAAGTCAATCATTGTGCTTTTCTTATTATTTTCAGCACAGCTTTCCGACCCTTTTCTGAGCGTATTCGTATTTTAATGCTTCATCTTGCATATGGGCAATGATAGACTTCATTCAATCCTTTTTCGACGTTCGTATTATGTCAAACGCTAAAGTTGGTTAAAATTTTTTGGCTTTTAGTGACCACTAGCGCCAATACTAAGAATTAAAATGATTTTTTGTGTGTTTTCTTTTTTAGAAAGCAAGATCTTTTGTTTTGCATTGTATTTGTAATCAAATTCACTTGAATTATTTAAATGTTAAAATAATTGTAAAATGTGTAATTTGCTATTCCAGGCCATTTGCCTTTATGTTCAATCAAAGATATGTAGTGCTTTAATTGAGTATCGAGGAGCATTATATATATATATATATATATATATATATATATATATATATATATATATATATATATATATATATATATATATACATACAGGGTGACTCTTAAGTACAATAAAATCAGGAGGTATGATAGTACACTAATTTGGACAAAAAATTATATGATATCACTTGTCCCATACTGTAACCGTTATAATGATAATCAAGGATCTACTGTACTATTAGTCACTTTAAATATCAATCATAACTTAAAATTTATTATATTAATCACACATTTTATAAATAAACGTTTTTCTTTAAGCGAGACTTATCCCTTCAGCCTTTGTTCTGAGACCTTCAGCCTAGAACAAAGAAGCGAATTTGCCATAAATATTGTTTTTTGACGAAATAAACTTGAAAATATTCTTAATTATAATATATTTTGGAAAAATATGCAGTGTACGGTTCAAAATTTGCACACATGTGGCTCCAATTATAACTTGGTAAGACGACATCTTGGTGCTCCAATTATAACTAAAATTCAACATAAAAAATTATTAATTTTGATCAGCAAAACAAAATTTGAGGTCCAGCGGCTATGGCTACTTGACAATCCCTCAAATGCAATTTTGCATTTGTCAAATTAGTTAAATCCGTCTTTGCATTTTATAATAACGGCGAATCATTCGAATTTTTTTTGTGAGATTCTCGTTTTATAATACCAAAATACGATTTCTAATTTTACAATATACGATACTAATTTTACAGTAGATCCTTGATTATCTATAATTGGTTACAGATAGGATTTATGCGGACACATAATATTTTTAGATTATTGTCCTCCGCCACCTCCTGAATTTATTTTATTTACTGTATAATTTTATTAATTTAATTAATTATTGCGCTTTATTGTGATTTTTTAATTTACATTTTTTGTTAAAATTAAATTTTATGAATTATTTTAATATCGCATTTTTATTTTTAAAATTTTTTTTTTCTTTTACATAATAAAATAATAAAAAGATTTATTTTATAGAAAAATGATCATGTTGTTGTGTATAATAAATAAAATAATTATAATTTAAAAATTTAAAATTTTTAAATTTTATTTTTTCGATGCCTTTTTGTTATTAAATTATTATTTTTATTTTATTTTATGTAACAAAAAACATGGAAATTAATTTAATATCACTTTGGAAATGTTTTTGTGGTTTTTTTTTTCATGGAAGCAAAATATTTTATGTATATTATGTATAATATGATATTATTTATATAGTAGAGCAGGGAAGAGATAGAGATTGGGCAATGGGGATGACTGACTGGAAGCAAATATATATTTATGTTTTGTTTTTTTTTTTAAAATTACTTACTAGACGAAGAAAGAATCCAGGAATTTGTAATATGGAGTTGGATTTCGAGAATAGCTATGATTATTGTGGGAGACTCGAAAATAAGTGATGGAGAAACAAAAAAAAAAAAAATTTATAAAATAGTTTTATTTAAGTAAGTGTATGTTGATGTGTGAGTGTATGTGTTAACTGTTTTATATACATATCTATTGATCACTTCGAGGTTTGATTTTAATATATTTTTACTAAAGATAATTTATTAATTGGTATCTTTTTAAATTCTTATATATATATATATATATATATATATATATATATATATATATATATATATATATATATATATATATATATATATCAGGGCTTCGAATTCAATTTACCTAACTTTAGGGAGTAAAACTAAACTTATCTTAATAGTAGTTATCCCCAACAATGGGTGAAAGAAAGTGAAAGAAACAGAAAGTAGTATCAACAATCAAAGCTAAACGAAATTTTGATCCAGAGCCAGTAAGAGATTTGATTTATTAATTTATAGGCAAGTCTTCATTTGCCAAGAGTTATTGAATTTTCCATAAAAGAAAACTTTTATGTTAAAGTCGAAAGCCTTATTGAAAATGAACAAGCAAGTTCGTAAACGAAAATAAATAAAAAGAAGACTAAAGCTAGCTATGCTAAGCCAGAGGTAATGAGTGGAAGCAACAAAGATTCCAAATAAAAGAAAAATGGTTCACTAAACCAGGTGTATCTATACGACAAGAAAAATTTTATATATATAGCTTTTGACAAAATGCCATCTTCATAAAACATTCACCCCCTTTTATTATGGTATATTAAATTCGACACCCTGTATTATATATATATATATATATATATATATATATATATATATATATATATATATATATATATATATATATATATATATATATATAGGCGGAGTGCTCCAAAAAGTTATAACCAACTCAAACAGGATGATAGAGAAGATCATTTCCAATCAAAATAATTCTAAAATTTTAAGGAATTGTTGAAATCACCTTCGGACGTAGTTACAATAAGTACCTCTGCAAGGAAAAATTAAATTAAAATTCACCAAGAAGTGAAATAAAAGTTAAACCATCAACAATTCGTTAAAATTTTATTTGGTAATTTTGGTGAAAGTGATGTCCACTGTCACACTACTTTCTGTTAACCAAAACTTTTTGGACATCCTATTTATTATTTCTATTACTATTTAAATATAAGACGTGACCTCTAGGTATAAGAAATATTTATTTATAGTTTATAAATATTAAACAAGGCTATTTACAAGCTTTTTTTTAGGTCACAACAAAATCAAGCGCTAAGCTTGTACATTTTTTTAGAAGTTTTAAATTCTATTTTTATATTATGTGTCTGACAAAATTTTATCCGACGATGAGATCTACAGAGAGTCGGTTACCCTCGGGGGTTACCCTCGGTTTAATCGGTTATCACGCATGCATCCATTAATTATATATATATATATATATATATATATATATATATATATATATATATATATATATATATATATATAGTCCAGTTAGCTTGACTCAACCAAATATTTCGAAAATTTAGGGTTTTTTAGCATAGGTTTGTCCATGGTTTTACCGAGTAGTGCAAAACTATATTAGATAAGTAGTGCAAAACTATATTAGATTCTAGGAAGAATAATCATCAGCACAAATATGTCAAAAAATTACTGACAGTTTCAACAACCAACTATTTGATGAGTAGTCTGATGCTGATTATACATACCGGTCTATTAACCCTCAAATGAGAGAAGCTTGTTTTATATGAAATTCAATGGGATTAGTTCTTAAATGTGCATTTTATCACTATCTGTTACATCAGGAGGTAGTATTGGTACTCTAAAATTGAAACGATTGAAAATGTCTGGAAGTTTTAAAGAGCATGTGGCTGCAATTTTACCAATTCAGTCAAATAAAGGTTAATAACCTTGAAATTATTTTTCAAGGTCGAACCATTTTTTGGTAGGAACCTATACTTTTTTACTTATTTTACAAAAACAAATAAATAAATTTCGATTATTCTTGTTTTAATTCATCCATTTAATTTTTAGGAATGGCTTTAGGAGTTCTAATGCTAATAGAGCTTCGAAAATATTTTTAAAATAGTATCTTTTAGGTTCTAACTTTCATTTTTTATGATAAAAAAAGTTAACTTGTTGAAACTAATTAATGCTTCCCTAGCTTATTTTGATTGAGTTACTCGGTTTCGAGTTATTTGCTTGTATCAATTTAAATGCCTCACCCTGCATATATATAAACCTATGTAGTGACCAAAATAGTACCATTGAATTCCTGATCCAAAAATAAAGCAAAAATAAATGTAGTCACACAAATGGTTTATGTAAAAATACCCTTTTCACATTTTTGTATTGCTGTCCGAAAATGCGTCATCAAAGATGCTGCACTATCACATCGACCATCATGAAAAAAGCATAAATTTGAAAATGCTTTTCGCAATCCAATCTCGTTCCCAAAATTTTCTTTTTTTTCTCTTCTTGTGATTAAAAATATTGCGTTTTTTCGCGATAACACATTTTTACGACTATAACTGAAAATGAAATGGCGAATCAATATGACAGCAGGTGAGCACGCTACCGTATAGAAAATTAGGTGTACCGTAGTGTTTATATTCTGTAGAGCACATAGTAGAATTCTATTTTAGTTTTCTCTACAATGAAGAATTTAATTCTCTATATGGAAAGCTCTACCGCAGAAAAATACTTTGGGGCCCACTTTTTAAGGAAAAAAAGTTGCTTAGATATTTTTGATTTATTTTTTGATCAGCGATTCAATTAGGGCTCTAGTATATATATATATATATATATATATATATATATATATATATATATATATATATATATATATATAAATCATAAAAACCAAAAATTATAATAATCTTTCGCACAAAATACATAATTTAATAAAATTTAATTTATTATTACTAAATGTATATTAATTATATAGTTTTTTTTTCAAATTAATTTAATATTTCTTTTCTATACACTTAGGAAGCAAGTTTTATCATTTAATTTTTTTATTATTTCATTATTTTATTTATTTATAAATATATTTATAATTTATTTATTTACTTGTTTGTCGAACACACTATTTATTTAAATTTTATATTCACTTTTTTTTTATCTTTCAATTGTTTGTATTTAAGTATAGTTTTTTTTTGTTTTTATAAATTTTTTAAATTAAATTAATTTATAACTATTTATATTTATTTTTATGTATTTATTTATAATTTGATTTACATTTTTTTTGTTTTTAGTTTTTTAGTAAATAGCTAGCTAAATTCAAGTTTTTTTGTTTGATTGATAAATAATTAAAAAATAATAGTTTTGATAAATTAAAAAAAAAAAAATAAGAAAAACGGCTAGACGGTTCTAGATTTAATCTAAAATTTAATGAATTTGCAATTATAATGTGAGTGTGGTTAGTTTCCTAGTTTTAATTTTATATTCATTCAATACAAACCATTGGATCGAGTCTTAAGTCGGCCGAGTTCTGATTTCGGTAGTTTTTCTAATACATTCTAGAATGTAAATAATTATTTCAAAACTGAGCAAGTTCTAGCTACATATATAGTCAATTTTCTCAATATTTAAGATTAAAATTTCTTTTGGCACAGTTTTATAGAATTCAAAATATTTAAAAATATGTGCGTAATACGAAAATAAAGTAAAACGTCAATGTCAATCGGCGGCTCTATCTATAGGGGAAACTAGGCGATTGCCCAGGGTGTTTTGTTTTTAAGCGATAGTGGCTTCGATAAAATTTTAGTAGAATCAACTGAATTATTTGAATTTTCAACACAATTTGAACCTGTTTCTGTACGTATAAAGCAAAGGTAAAGTTTTTCGAATATGAAGGAAACGACAATCGTTTAATTTTATTTCGTCATTTTTGATACGGCCGTTAATCCTGTTGACGAGCGATTTCGAAAAATGTTTCACCTTTAGTCAATTTTTGGGGTGTTATTTAATAATTTCGATTTGAAACCTGAATCAATGGCAGTCACATTATAGGCATGTCAAGAAAATTCAAAATAAACACAACACCTTTTTTGCAACATACAACTCCAGAGAAAGTGTCCTCAGGGCGCGTTTTTGTATTCAGAATGAACTGTCCGTGATTGATACTTAATCAGATAAATCTTAAAAAAATCTAGACAAATCTTAAACTAACTCTTTTAATATTTAAAATATAGTTAAAAATTATTAAAGGAAGTGTTTGCAATTCATCAAATAATTCAAACCAAGTTATGCCTGACAAATTTGGCATAGAAAGTTTTTCTAACTTTAAACAACTATCTCATAAAATGTATCTCACCTTATTTAACTCATAGAATTTTTTTCCCTACGTGCACAAAATATTAAAAGCGTAGGGGAAAAGTAGTTGGAACATCTTATTGTAGCTCAATGTCCTTAGAACGGGAAACCAAATTTTAAAAGGTTTCATCACGCCTTAAATTATTTAGAAATTGTTTGGCCGAGTGCCGCTTGTTAACAGCTTTAGTTATGCAAAGCCATGCATTGTTTTGGCTAAATATCGCATCATAGCTTTATAAATTGCACCTACGGAAAAAAAAATTTGGCAAAATTTGGCATTCTCGTTTTAATAATATTTCGCTCGAAATTTTCGATTTCTATTTTCGTCCTTACACCGTATCTACCGTCTCAAATAGCACAGCTATAAGTACTTTATTGTTATCTAAATCTTGTAAATTACAATATAAGCGCCGCAGCCTTACACACTATACCAATGGTTCTATTTCAATCAAGTTTGCCTACCCGATGGGTTTAATTCAGTACAAAAATACTTTTCGGTATGGCGGACTAAAAATCATTTCTTCTCTAAAGCAAATTTAACATCTGAAATGTTAATGGTTTCATCCCGTTGGATTATGGTTTATGACAAATGTGCAAAGCGTTAAACCAAAAAATATTAAGCAAGCAACACCTTTCTTAGTATCACTACTGCCCTAAAAAACCCTATTTTTCGTTGGAAAAAATTTCTTTTACCGAATGAAGGAGCAAATTTAATTTGGTACACAATTGAGTGAATTCACAGATAATCGGTTAAATTAATATTGGCCACCAAAGATTCCAACACTCGATTAAATATAAAATGTCTATTCAAACTAACCACAGTCACAAATTTGGTGCTTTACACTTGATATAAATAATGGAAATAGCGCATTTGACTGTTTAATCTGGAGGCAAATGCGATCTAGTCTAGAACCTAAAATATACAAGATGAGCGATTTCCAGGGCTTTTATTTTGAAAACGATGCAAGATTGGAAAATACTATAACCGCGGTTTATCGTGGTGACCTTATAACCTATTTTTTCGAAGATATAATCCAAAGTAAATATAAATAAATTGAAATCCATGCTTGTGAGTCTTGCAACTTTTGATTAAAGAGCTAAAAATAAAAACTGTTAGCTCCAACAAAAGAAAAGTACATGTCGGATTAACGCAAATATAAATTTTATTGAACTGTCACCGATATATCTCAATATTAAACTTGATCGATAGATTTTTGTTTAATTTTTGATTAAAATTTGACAGTGAAGAGAAGAAAGAGAAACAGACGAATAGTACATCTCCTTATTCTCAGAGATAGCACAATTTAATTTGTTGCAGAGGATATAAGTGAAAATTACGAAAACCGGAATCTAATCATACACGAAAAACTGTGAGACGTGGACGGAAAGTAGTTCTAATTTTCGATCAACGTAAAATGTAACGTTCAACCATAGATTAAGGTAAGAAAGATGTCCCAATTAGAACAAAAAATATATGTAAGTGAAGGGTACTTTTAATATGCTGACGGGTTCCACTAGTTTGAATAAAAATTTAAAAGCATTTTTGGTTTACTGTACAAAGTAAAAAAAAATATTTTTCAACTACAAAGAAAGATTTCACTGGATAAAAAGGCTACTTGGTTTAATTTTTTATTCTTTCATTGTCATATGCATATTATTATACAGCATATTATTATAGTGACCAAGAAAAACGGTTTCTTTTTATTTTTATTTTCTCTATTATTGATTTTAGATATACATTTTTTGTTGTTTGTGTATGGGCCATCTTTATTATATCTTAAATCTTAATCTATGGTTTAACATAGCATGTGGGAATCAAATTAAGTTAAAATACAAACACCGTTGGAGAAAAGACTGTTTAGGGAGAATTATAAAAATTTATGTTGTTAAAGATATTGAAAATTTTAATAAAATAGCTTTATTGTACATAAGTTTACCGATTAGAATATAGAATCTCAAAGGACCTAACCTTCTGATCAAATTTGCAGATGGTACTATAGAAAAATTTTTAACAATCAGTAAAAGCCTTAAAAAATTAAGTTAGTTAGTATTAGTTGTTTAAAAAATTAAAAAAAAGTCTGTCTCTCCGTTTTTTATTACTACAACTCAACGGCATGGATGATTTCAGACATTTTGCATTAAAGATTAACTATAGTAAACTTTTACGCTTAGTAAAATAGACAAAGAAAACTCAGGCTACTTTAACGAAAAAAGTAATAATTTTAGCGAAGGTAATATTTTTTTTTGGAAGCCTAAATTAAACATAAGCAAAACCATTTTCTGTCAAAAATGCTTCAACACCAAATGAAATGATGAGATACAAAACCTTACAGGTGATATATCTAATCAAGGTCACCACTAGTTGACTTCTTCGACACTCAAACATTTCCATTCAAAGTATTTTGTTCCAATCTCACACAACGTTTTCTAGACCCGATATTTTTTTCGAAACTTATCTTGTTAATTTTTTGCCTGAAAATTATACTGAAAAATATAAAAAAATAATTAAATATTTAAATTAATTAAGAAAAAAAAAGTTTAAATTTTTATTTTTTTTTTAATCATAATAAATAAATTACAAATTAATATCTCCCTTTTTTTGTGTTTTTTGTTTTGTTTGTTTAAATATCTAAATCATCCCACAATATATTAAATAGTTTGTGTATTTTCCTTATAATTTTGCTTAAATTTATGTTTTTAAGCAAACATAATTATATATATTTATTTTTTAAATTAATTAATTAATAATTTTTTGTATTTCATTTAATTTTTAATTATCGAAATATATATATGTTTAATTTGATCCTGTTTTCGGGATTACGCACATTGATTTTCGAATTTAGTTTTAGGACTATATACGAAATATTAAAATACGTAAATTTTGTTGTTGTTGTTGTTGTCAATTTTGTTTTACTAATTAATTTATAGAGTATAGATTTAATAATAATATGTATTAATCATAATCATAATAATAATAATAAGTAGAAATAAAGTAAATACATAAATATATTTTTTAATAATATGACGCGTTTAATTAAACAAAAAAATAAAAATAAAATAAAAATAAAATTAAAACAATTTGGAACTACGAAAAAAAAATTTTAATTAAACTTTTTTTTGTTTTTTGTTTGTTTGTTTCTTTGTTATAAATCTATTCCGCTGAGATGATCTAAAATCTAATTATTTAATTTTTTATTTATTTATTTTTAATTTTTAATTATTTTTTTTTAGTTAAATGTAAAAAAAAAAAAATTATTTTCCATATTTTTGTATTGTAATTAATTTAATTTATTTTAATAATTATAATAATATTTATTTATATATTGTTTGTAATTTTTATTAATTTTTTTTTGTTTTAATTATTATTTATTTATTTGTTTAGAAAATAATTTTTTTTTTGAAATTTATTATTTTATAATTTGTTGTTGTTGTTTCGTTCTTGCTGTTGGTTTTGTTTGATTTTTATAATTTTTTTTTATGAAAATTTAACAAGGCTTGCTAGTTGAACAAGAAAATGTAAGAATTTTTTCCAAATTTCACGTAATTTTTGTGATCTTGCCATGAGAAAACGCCAAGCAAAAACGACTAATAAGATTTTTGTTACTTGATGGATCATATATAACCTGAAAATAGATAAAATTACAAATACAAATTAGTTTCGTTTCAATATTAGTAAGATAGATCTGAACAAGCACGACAGATGACAATCTGGTTTCGTAGAAATACAAAAATAAATAAAATTAGAACTCAAAAAATGATACCCCTAAAATATCCTTGATTACCAACTTTATGGTTTGATACTATAGTGGAGATAATATGTGCCTAAGTGACAAAGTCCGGCTCATGAGCTTAGGAAGTAAAACGATGTCTTCTTCTCTTCTTCGTCTATACGGCTTCGTCCATGTTTAACAAAAAGGTAGTATCCTGTGATTGCCTAGTCTTAACTCACTTCTGCGCAGAGAGATTAATGTTCTGGTGCGCTCCAAGTCCAGCTTTGATTACACTGGTCTTGATTTCTCCCATGTAAGGGTGCTGTCTACCTTACCAATGCTAGGATTTCTGCACTTCACCATAGCGCCGCAATAGGCCTTTCCACAACTACCCTATGCGGTTTCTGTTGGAGGATCGTTCCTTGCCTAGAAGTACGCCTGCCATGCAGTTTCTATTATCATCACGAGATGCCCGGCAGCCAAAATTCACCTTTGACGGCATAGAAACTTTTCCCAGCGACCTTATTGCCGCTTGTCTGTCGATATATAGTACAATATTATTCGAGGATATTACATGATGCCTTAACTAGATCAAAATTTTTACAATCGCTATTACTTCAGCTTGGTATACGCTACGGTAATCAAGTCGGCTCCAAATTTAACGTCTAGCTTGATGCCGTCCGTGAAGAACTGCATAGCTTCGGTTTCATTTTCGAAACATAATACAGGTGTAATATAATTGAGATTCGCTGCTTCCTTCTTTAGGAAGATATTTCCACTGTGATACATTAGTGAGTCGGGTGGCTGTATTAGCCGCCATATGTTTACCGACGATCTCGATCGGAAAATATAAAACATAATCTCTAAGGCACGCGTAGGTATTGTTCTCAGGTGGCCACTTATGAGCATTCAGTACATTTTTTGAACCTTCTCTATCCTGTTTTTGTGAGTTGCCTTGCCCAGTGCTGGCCACCAAATGCTCACTCTGTACTTAAGAACGACTCTTACTATGGCGGTAAAATGTCAGTGTACCAGCACCAGTTTCAGAGGTAATAGATGGCCTCATCTATTACCATTAGCATAAGTATATTGCTATTGTATCTTTATTTACTTTTTATATGATGTTAGGCTTCAAGCCACTCTCTAAGATTACGCCAAGAAATTTCGCTCAGTCAGTAAAAGCCAGTCTAGTGTCATTTACGATAGGTGGAGTAACGCTACCAAGATATGGTAATTCTTAGTGAAGATTGCTGGCTCTGTCTTAAGTGGGTTATTTTTTAAATCCAGGCAAATTTTTCTGGGACGAAGCTTTCACAACTCTTTTTCGGCGCACGAATACACGTTCACTTTAAATATCCATCTGGTTCATAGTTGCGTTGATCGTCAACTCCGATCGTAAGTGATTTCAAGTATGAATATAACATATCCATGACGAAGAATCCTTTTTATATGATTGCCAGTTTATATTTGCTGGCCCTTATTTAGAATTACATCCTTATTTGCGAGGTACCTCTGACTCTATATGAAATGTCACTATTATGAAAGAAACATTTACCCATGAGGTCAAAGAGTGTCGGGATCAGTTGTTTCGCCTTATCGTTCGTAGGATTTTTGGGATCTAACTCCACAAAGAGATCACTTCTATTGTTGCCCTTATTTTGGACCAAGTCATTTGCAGTCAATTCATTTGGTGCCTCTTGCCCTTTTTCATATCCATTTGAACGGTATTTAAGTAGGTATAGTCTGTGAGACTATTCATTAATGAGGTAGTAGTAGATATTTCCACACAGGTGTTCTGCATAGGCTGACTACATTTATCCTGCATAAAATATTATACCAAACATTTATCATTATCAGAAAACTGTAATATTCTAATTGTGGTACCAGAGTCCAAGGTTCATGCCGCACTCAGATCCAGAAATATTCGAAATTTCATACAAAGTTTCTCGAACACAAGTTATTTCATATCTAATAGCTTTAACGGATAAACCATCGTTCAGGGAAGGCACACGGCACAAAGAAGGCACAATTATCCAAACTTAAGTTGAATTATGTCAGGAGATCGATTATGGTTTCACTTATCCACAGTCTATCTTCAACAGGTTTATAGCTCAGAAAACATTCTATCATAACCACGTCCATGTGTTTTGACATGGTGTTGGACAGTGAGTAAAACAGAAAAATACTCCTTCCGAAAAAATTCTCCATGTTAATTTTAAGACTAACGGAAACTGAAAATCCAGGTGTTTTTTACTCCGTTACTAGTGACTTAAGTAAGTACAATCAAACAGATACCATTTACATATGCCACTTCAGCTACAAAGTGTTGCCTTGAGGTGTTTCACTTTTATGAAAGATAAATTTCAACATGAGATTAAAGAGAATCGAGGAGAGTGCATCTGATTACCGTAATCTAGAGATTGTACAAACGCCTGCTAGCTTGTTTTCAACTTAAGCAAATATTTTTTAGATATTCCGAGCCGTTGCAAAGAAAACAATAAGTCATCCCAATGGATTGAGTCATATATTTGGTGGATATCTAGGATTACCTGATGTTCATTACGATGTTTCAATGTTTAGTATACATTAACATCAGCGAAAAAACTGGATCGTGACTGACCGATTCGGACGCAATCCTTCTTACTAGTCATCTACAATTTCCTATACCAGAAGACTCTACATATGTTACGTAAGACAGTAATTTGTATGCTGTTAACTAGTCCACGCTAGTTTATTACTTCGCTTTGCTAAATAATCGAATAAAATCGGAATGATAGTGCCACAAGAACGGATTTCTTTAGTCTCTATGTGGATTAGGTCCACTTTGCACATCTCCGCCGTCTGAATTTGACATCTTTCATCCACAGTATTTGACACATGTTGAACATTTAGCACACGAATATTTCCATACTGATACTGAATAGCAATAAATCTATGTCTGCAGGCATAGTGAAGTCCCATAACTCCTTCGAAGAAGTTACGTGAACTGAACTCATTGCTGAGTTGTTGTACTCTTAAAACTTCGGCCTTCCACCATTCGCATTTTTTTCGACTGCGAATTCGTTTAACGATTCTTCTATCAAGAACCTCCTTGTTGTTCGAATGTATCAAAACAACTAATAAAACTTATAATATCACTTAGGTTTGCTATCTTCAATGGCCAAATTGACCATCTACACAATTTAGACGAGTAACTATATAATTAACATAAATCAACTTACCGTGACAACTTTTTTCTGCTCACTGGTAATGATTCGGGTTTCTGTTTAAATAGAAATTCTCTGAAACCAAGTACATAACGTTCTATATATCTATGCCATTCAATTTTGCTGACATCAAATTGGAATTTGTCACGATCATCTTCTCGTAAATGCGATAATAAATTTTTAACATTATCATCTTTAAAGTTCCATTCGTGTGTCGTAAAATATTCTAAGCAACAAACGGCTTTTGCTAATTTATCTTGAACTTTCACCATTCTACATAAAAAAAAAATATATGATGTATGTCAGTGAATGCCACGAAGAATAAAATATTTTTGTGACTTACATTGGTTTTTTCCCTGCTAGCCTTGCTAATATATCTAAAATGTATGCTGGAATGAAATGTGTTAAAAAACCATGAATATCGTTTAGCGTTCTGTTCATTCGTAATTTCCCCGTTGGATACCACAGACAACCCTCTATAAAATAAAATAAAATAAAATTAATATTTCAAAAGTTACGATCATCGATTTGATCATTCAGTTTTTACCTAGAGGATGTTTTCGCATATAATCAATAGACAACGATACAAATTGATCCCACGTAATCGGTTTTTGTTGGCCCGTACAACAATTGTATATTTTTAAATCGGACATTTTTGACGTTCCGGTCCGCCATGCAGCGCATACCATTAAATTAATAACAATATCGACAGGTACCAAATCAGCGCGCATATCTTTTCGACACATAATTGTACGATATAAACCTTTACCTACAGCCGATACAATACCGGTTGGTCCATTCCAATTATCCACCCAACCGACTAGGGGTTCATTTAAACTTGATAATACTATTGATGGTCGAACAATAGCCACGGGTAAATTAGCCGAATGTTTTACTAGCATATATTCTGTTAGAGCTTTTGTAAATGTATATGTATTTGGCCGTTTACCAATTAACGATGGTGTTAACTAAAAAAAAAAAAAACATACAGTTAAAATATTTAGATTTAAATTTTTTTTTTAAATGTCTTAAACTCATAATTACTTCATCTAATAAATCTTCTGGTAACCAATTAATTAATGAAATTATATCATCTGGAGAGTATGGTGGAGGATATATAGTTTCTTCTACTTCACTTCGATCACAATTGCAGTATGCTGTTGATAAATGGACAAAAGCCTAAAAAAAGCCAAAAACAATAAAAACAAAAATTAGGTCAACACTAAAAATTTTAATTTAATTATTTTACATACATCTAGTTTTTGCATCCTATGACACAATTCAACCAGCCGTTTTGTACCCAGCATATTTATTGTAACAGATAACTTTAGTTTTTCATCAAATTTTACTGTTGCGGCTGAATGGAATACGATCGATACTGTTTTAAATAATAGAGCCTAGAAACGAAAAAAAAAAAATCAATCAATCATAATACAATTTAATTATTAATTTAGCTCAAATTTACCTGATCTGAATCTGATATACCCAATTCCTCAGATGTTATATCGCCACATATTGGAATTACTTTATTCAATTCGTGTGGTCGTTCTCTTCTCAATGTGTCAAAAAGCTGTGGATTGATAAGCAAAAAAATTTGATGAGAATATTTGTCTGATTAGTTGAATCAATCTAATTTTATTTATTGTTATCTATGAACATATAATAAATATATTATATATATATATATATATATATATATATATATATATATATATATATATATATATATATATATATATATATATATATATATATATATATATATATATATATATCGGGTTTTCCAATAGGTACATAGAAATTTTCTATTTTAATACGAAGAACCTTTGAAAGTCTTTCATGATCATTCAACGTCAAAACGTGTCTATATTAACATTCATGGTGAAGTGCACGTCGAGCAACCTTTAAAAATAATTAAAAATTACGACCGAACTTCTGAGTCGCAACTTTAAGAGTGCCTATTCCAATTTTCGGTCGTAATAATTATTCCACCAGGCAGGAAGCGGGCACTTCCTGTCCTTTTTTTCCTTTTTAGTGGATAAATCTGAGTTAAAATATTCACTTATGCGTGCTTTTGTACCAGTGAGACAACATACCGGTCGAAGTATCAAAATTATAAGAGCCGTATGTGCTCCACGTCGTTCACAGGAATTGAGAATCTCTCAAACCACCGATTTTTGCGTAAAGATCTTGGCTTCCTTACAAGATTGAATTAACCCAAAACTAAAGTCTCTTGATCATTTGAAGCCCCGAAAATTTTGTGATTGGGCTCTGCTAAAGTTTGAAGAAAATTCGGAAATTCATATTAATGGGTTTGTCGATAAGTAAAATATGCATTTTTGGCCAGCAACAAACCCACATATTTTGGGCCATATTTTACGTAGATGAAAATTATCGCCATGTTACGGTCAAAGGCGTTCGCTATCGTGCCATCGTAGGCCATCGCATATCGTTTTGATATCGTTTTGAGCTTCTGACCTGGACTCTTCTTGGATGGACTTGACGTCAATGCCCATATGGTTCCAACATAATAGTGCCACATCTCACACAGCTGGTTAATTGTTCTATTGTAAGGTTAGTTCGAAACCGAATAAAAGGTCCTTACAATATGTTATTGAAAGTGCCACGATATTTCTTTTAAAATTTTTGGGACCTTAGTTAGTTGAAAGAGTATATAAGATCGGGTAATTCTGAAATTGGCGTTCGACTATATGTCCTTTGATACTAAACGAAATCATTCGTGAAATTGAAACATGTAGATTTATTCGATTCTGGGGAATTGATCCTTTCTGTTTGGCTGTATGATGTTGCAAGAGCCACACCACGTACAATGATCTAAATATATTTTGTTTTTCCTTAAACTATCAGGATCTTATAATTTAAAACCAATTTTATAAAAAAACTCTTTTGTTTTACAAGTGACAAAATCTAATGGTTTGGGCTTGTTAATTGAAGAAAAGCTAATGCTTTCTATTATATTTGCTAAATTCAGCGTTATGTTCTAACCTCCAACCATTTCGGTTTCCTCTGCAACTTCTACTTGAGGATCAAAAAAGGACAAACTAACTAGTTCTTAATTCGAGAGCTTTTTTAGAGAGTTTTTTTTGATATAGTACTGAATAAAATTTTTAATCTCAAATAAATCAGATCGTAAGGCCGATATGGCTTCTGAGGTACTTTACCAATATTTTATGTAAAATTGACAAGCAGAAATTAAAAATGTTCGATGAACTATGAACCCTTTTGACGTTGCAACTATATATTTTGCAAAGTTTGGCTGTGATTTATAACGTAATTTTGTTAATTTTAATTTATTTTTTTAATTTTAAGAATTAATAAATTATCGGTAGTGCATTAACCTTCATTGGGAGGAAGGAGTATAAACCAGAACAAAGTCTAAAAATAACAATAACACCATTTTTTTAATCGAACCAGAAACACAACTAAAGTTAACCTCAAAAAAATTTGACAAGACTTTCTCTCAAGACTTTCTGATTTTCAGTTATATGTGGTTGATGGTGCTCGCAAAATCATAAATTTATGATGTATATAGCGCAGGTGTCGACTATTACAAATTTTTGAAACTACACTTCCGAACAACTAAACCGATTCAAACCTCGGCGCGTACAAAAAGGCATATTATCTTAAAATGGCTTAACTGATTTTCGTAAAACCTAAATATTTTTGACAGCTTAGTATTTTATCTTTACACCTTTATCGTTCAAACCTATACAGTATATTTCAAATTAAAGCAATCGTAGAAAACAATTGGCGTGCTGCAATCTCCTGTATCAAATTGATCTATATTTGCCATCAGTCACTTTAGTCAAACGTTGACCTGAACAAATTTCTACCAGTTTTATTTGTTGTTCCCTCAAAATCATAAAAAGCCGCACAAGTTAATGCTTTATTGCAAGAAGGTTGCATTCAACGAGAAGTCGCTCTTCAACTAAATATGAGCAAATCTGCTGTTTCAAGAGTATCCAGAAGATTTTAGGAAACTGGTACATTCAATCGGATATCACATACCAGCTGGTATTGATGTACATCTGAGAGGGACGATCGATTTATCGTCCTAACTTCACTGCGAAAATGTCATCTCACTGTCGTCGATGTGCAACAGGAGCTAAGACAAGTTCGAGATGTAGCTGTTAGTCAATGGACAATAAGAAGACACTTGAAAAACCCAATCTGACTCCAAAAAGGCCCGCTAGAGACCCCACATTTACAGCACGCTACCACAAAGACCGACACGAGTGCAGAATATGTTTCCATATGGTATAGTGAAAGAAAAGATCGGGTCTATCGGCATCCATATAGGAGAGCGATATTAACAGTACTATTTTGCATCATGCAGTGCCCTATGCAGGATGTATCGGAGAAGATTTTATATTGATGCATGACAATACTTGGTGTCACCATGTTTAAACCACTCAGCAGTTGATGGATGAGGTTAGAATCGAGACGATTAAGTGGCCGGCCCTCAGTCTAGTCATAAATCCAATTGAGCATTTATGGAATGAACTAAAACGGAGAGTCCAGAAATCCGGTACATTTAACATTAGTATCGTCAATATTGTGTTTGATGAGGTATGGAGTGGGACCCCTTAAGTCGTTATCAAAACTTTATTAAGGTCAATGGGGAAAGAAGAAATTAAATTTAAATATCCCCAATATTGTTTTCATAATTTTAAAAAGTCTTCTTTTAAATTTTGTGGAAATCGGTTAAGCCGTTAAGCAAGCACATAATTCGATTTTCTGTGAACGCTGAAGGTTTCAATCGATATAGATATTCGGGAGCGTATTAATAATGATTTCGCTGAAATAATAAATAAGTGAGGTTATGGTTCAAGCGATATTGAAAGCAAATTTCTTTTTCAAAATGCATTTAATCTTTTAGTTGCGATTGAAATTTTAATAAAGAAGACTTTTGAAATACCTCGAAAGAGGGATTTTATACTAAAGTTAAACATATCGAAAACAAGTACCTTTTTATCGCTTAACCGAATAATTTGGTTCCAGAAAAGTTTTTCGTATATAGAAATTCGTTTCATTAAATTCGGTAAGAATACAGATACATTTTTTTTTATTTTTTTTTTTAAAATCGGGCGGCGGCAACTAAGGGATTTGTCTAGTTGGTTACGTCGATTAAATGAATACCAATTTTTATATGAAGTGGAACGACTAAGAGAACAAGTGTTAGTTCATTAGTGATGTATATTTTTAAGGTGCCACCGTTTCCATCTTTTTTTTAGCCATGAGATCAAAACGGAAATGATCATAAGTGTTTAAGAAATCAAAAAAACCAAAGCAAATCAATGACAGAATGAAAAGAAAATTAAAAAAACTTTCTAAAGAGAGAAACCAAATTGAATCACAGCGGGTGATCCTGGTGTATCAGACAGAGCTAGAGCTGCCCTCACTTGTATTTTCCTTTGAAGATGTCGGAGTTATTACAGCAAGAAACAAAAACCTACGTAACAGACAGCACAAGGATGATAACTAAACAATGTAGATCTAGTCTACAGGTGAACTCAGAGTCCATGACTTTGACGATCGCAAAGATAGAACTCAAACAAATAAGAAATTATTGAAAATAAATAATTATAGTAAAAATATAAAAGAATAACAAGTCCATATTCCTCCTTGCCCTGGTTAAGCTGAAAAAATTAGTAATAGCATTATTTAGTTCATTGCTGATCTAAGTATCGCTACTTCAGATTTGAGAGCAGTTGGATGCGATAAATGTTTTGTAAATATTACCATTTCTATGATGGCCTATTGAAGAGCTAGAAGAATGTATCAAACTTTAAAATTGAATTTTTCTTTACTGGAGACAAATGAATTGAGCACAGACAAGAAATAGTTATTGAATATTCGCCAGCCAATTGAATAAGAACAAAGTTCTACAGATTTAGTATAATAGAATCCCGGTAAAGTTGTTGATGCTAGATGGTTTATCACTGCTAATCGAATTATACGATCATTTATTAGTATAAAGTAAGCTACTGTCGAATGAACTTAATAACATATTAACTTTAAAAGTTTACGCGCCTTTGTGGGTTTCAATTAAAATTCATTCATCTTGTAAAGACGGAACCAAATATTTGTTATCAATATAGTCGATATCCCAAAGCGGATTTGCAGCAAGTGATTTGTCCCTTAATTCAACGCAATGATTGTTTTGCCAGAGTATGATTATAACAATCGTAAGCATATCGAGAGCCAAATTCCCTATGGCATGCGAAGAATATTTAAGATTTCAGATATGGACTATTTAAATTTAATCAGATTCGAACAAATAACAGAAACTTTTGTGACAAGTCCTATAAACAATAAAGAATCAATGAATATGATGTGAAAAGTTTTAATAGTATACTTCGAAATACATTGTTATGTGTGATGTACATTTTTGACCCCTTGGCAGGACCTCACGAATCACGATACATTTTTTTTAAAAATAATATATCTAGTGTCTATTTACTCTAATGTCGTAATTATAGATATATAATGTCATAACTAACACAGTTAATGCAATTTGTAAGCACTCATAAATGTGTCATAGTAGTTATACGAACATTAAAAGTTGGTCAGACGATCTAAAGATTTTACATATTTGCACGTCCTAGCAAAAATGTAAAGTCGGATTGCAAAATTTTATGCGTTAACCTAAATATAAACAATTTTAACACTTTAATAAATGTTTTTTATATATATATATATATATATATATATATATATATATATATATATATATATATATATATATATATATATATATATATAAATATATATATATATATATATATATATATATATATATATATATATATATATATATATATATATATATATATATAAATTATTTTCGGTTTCATATAACTATATATAGCTTTACAGCCTAGCTTGCTAACTTTCAATCGGTAAATTTTTTCTATCTCATTTAATTTATTTCATTGATTAATCAAACTTTACATCTAAATATTTGTCCTTGGGGCTTTAGGGACTGCTATCATTTTGTTTATAATAATCGATATGACCATCATAATTATGACCTGAATGCGGTTATGAGACACTTGTTAAAATACAATTTGTGTTTTAATATATTAGTTTGGGACGTCTTTATATCAACATACTTATGAAGTTTTTAAAATCAGTAATTTAAGAAACGGTTATGATAAGTTTATTTTTTTTTCAACGAAAAGAATGAGCTCATCGCTCAATATATCATGGAAAATGTAATTTGATCTATAAATCTATAAATCTATCGTTTGCAGAAAACAAACGTTTTCTAAATGTACAAATTCCTCACATATACTTAAATTTCTAGTTTAAAGAATTAATTCAATACTTCGAAATCCTGATATTCAAAAGTACCTGATGGAAAATCTGCTATACATTGCTATTTGTGATTATAATCTCATTAGAAGAGTTTAGAATTTGAATTTGATCCATAATATTACGGACATGCAACTAACTGAACAATTTAGGAAAATTGGCTTTTTCCGTGATGTTTGGTTTTCACTTAAATTTCACTTACATGTAAAATATTTTAAGAACTGGTGTATTATAACGCCAAATTGTTCCCGAGCGGTAACTAACGCAAAAGCGAATGTTTTGATTAGTTTATTAGCAAAAGGCACAAAATATCATAAAAATTGTGGAAAAATCTTTTATTATTCAGGTCGAGATAAACTATAAAAAAAATTTACCCATAAATAGCAATTTTATAAAGTACAGGCCCTTCAGATTTTTAATCTCTAATTTAAAGATGAAATGGCGGATGAAAAATCCAGCGTAGTGGGTGTTTAGCCCTGAAAAATGGTGGTCGTGTTTTTGATACGCACCATTGTCCAATTTCTTTAAAATAAATATAAAAATTGTTTGTGCAATCCGGTTTGCGTTTAAAGTGCAATTTCCATAAAGTGAAGGTTAGCAGATGCATCTGTAGTGAATTTGTGTGTTCAATTACGACTCTACGAGCGTAATTCGAAAAATTAGTGTTTTAGTTTTTGCATGAGGAAATTAAAATTTCATTTAATTTATTTTATCTCTTTGTTCTCATGTAAAATAGAATTTACTTTTGCAGACACGACTGCCATCTACAAATGAGTAGAGTAGAAAAGTTATTCTATGTTTTAATGTTATCATTGTAAATGTCAAAATTGTAAACCAAATTAAAATCAAATTAGATACAAATTGTGTATTTATTAGTTTGTAATTTTTAATGGTTAATATTTGAAATAACAAGTGATAATAACAAAGTGAAGAAGTGAAAACGATGAAAAAATTAATTTATTATAGTAATTTGTGCATAAAGTGGATAAAGTGGAAATCGAATCAAACGTCAAAGGTTTGACTATAAGAAATAGGGATGGGCACAGGAAGATTATGGAAAGAAAGGATTTTGGAATGTTAAAAGAGAATAACAAGGCAGCAGAGATAAATGATGGCATGTGCTGCCCAAACCAAACCAAACCAGATAAGATAAATATTATATTAGATTATATATTATATTATATTTGTTCGGTTCATATTTATATTATTCCGTTTATATGGTTATATTGTCATTTTTAAATTGCGTAAATTTACGCAGTATTTGTCGTAAAACGGTTAATTCAATTGATTTATAATGTTTAATTAATTTTTTTAAAATCAAATTTATATTAATTTTAAAGTTTTGTATCAAATAAAGTGTACATAAATTGGATTTTCGGCGATTACATGACGTATTTGTCGTAAAGCGGTAATTTCAATTGATTTGAATTATTATTTTATAATTTTTATAATTTCATATCTTTATAAATGTAATAAATGAAGTAATTGTAAATTTGAGGCAAAAACTAATCCAATTCATTACAGCCTGCGGCTTCCAGAAATTATATTATTATATTATGAATTAATTAATTTGTAATTCCAGGTTAAAAATTAATTTAAATTATTACAGCCTACGGCTAAGAGCAATCAGTTAATTAATAGATTCTGTTTTCAGGGAATCTTTGCTGATAACAGATGAATGGTCACACACTGGAGTTACTGACAAGAGATGCCCGAATGCAGAGCAGTTCAGTAAAAATGCTAAATGTCTTATGCCAACAGTAGTTCAAATATTGGCTACCGGGAAACCGGTTCATTTCTGTCATTACTGACATACCTTTCCTTTTACTGCTCCAACAAAAATTTACATACTATTGGCCACCATGGTGTATGTAACTGGGTCGATCTCAATAATTTAACTAAAATCCTGCCTTATCCTTCCAAGTTTATGTAAAACGGGTGTACGGTGGGTCCGGCCATATATCCGGGAGATCCTGCTTCAATCAATCAATCAATCAAATCAAATTGCGGATGAAAAATCCATCGAAGAAAACAGCAATATTTTCATGTTGTAGAAAAATTGCCGAAATTTGAAGTGTCCACACCACAAGAATTAAACTATAGATTAACTTTCGCTTTCTGTAGTAACGCGTTGGAAGAGTTTATTAAACCCGTTTTATATTTTAATGCTGCGTGTAATTAGCTTACTAAACAATGTGAAAATTCACAATTTACTATAGGCTAGGAACGTAGCCATTATTCCTTGGCCTTTAAATTAAATTGTATTTCATTTTTTAGGTGGGTTGAACTATTACTCAATAAAAAAAAAAACTAATAATTTGAACTCCAGATATTCTTGTTCTAAATAGCCTTTTAACTGCTGGTAAATTTTACGACCCTTAAAATTTACCAGCAGTTAAAAGGCTATTTAGAACAAGAATATCTGGAGTTCAAATTATTAGTTTTTTTTTTATTGAGTAATAGTTCAACCCACCTAAAAAATGAAATACAATTTAATTTAAAGGCCAAGGAATAATGGCTACGTTCCTAGCCTATAGTAAATTGGATGGGAATGCTGTACTTGTTGTACCAAAAATAATGTATATTACAATCAATATTCAGCTGTTTGACACACGCTGCTTCAGCGGTTTGCAAAGTAAAAAAAAAATAAATAACACCTGGTGGAATCGTTATCATCGAAACGGTGTGTTGCTTGAAGGACAGGGATTTGATTAGCTTAATATTGAAGAGCGGATATTCAAAAGGAAACTTTTTTACGAAAATGAAAGAACTTTTGCAATTTTAGTATGGTTTTGGTTACACAAAGAGATCTGCAAAGGCAAAAACAGATTATTTTTAACCAATCTTTCAGCAATATGCAGACATTTTTTCAAATATCTTCAATAGCTAGATTTGTATCAGTGGCTCCGATAGTGATATTGTTACTGTAGAACAAGAAAATCGAATCTTTTTAAAAGGTTCTTTTTAAAACTCACTACTTTTTTTACATCTACCGTGCAAATCGAGGGATATATTAATATGTTTATTTATTGTCTGATTAGAGACATCAAAATTATGATATTATGCACTTTAAAGAACATACATATTATATATTATATAAATCAAGAAAATTGTTGAATGGATCGTAATTCGTACACACACAATATGTGTCTAAATTACCCAATGTATGACTCAACATATTTGTTTACGAGTATAATACACGCAGTAAAGTTCAAATATTAAATAACGCGCGGTAAGATTAAATCTTTAGACATTTTGTTTGAGTATAAATGAAATTCATTCAACATGTAAAATTTGGGCATGTCAATAACTTGTTAAAAATTTCGGCAACTCAACTACATATACATATATTATCTTTATCTCTAAAATGCCATCATTAAAATATAAAATTTTTTGCTTTCTTAAAAATAATTTCAAAAAAAAATCTAACACATCTGAATAAATATAAAAAAAGGTCAACAATTTTCAGCATCATCGTGTCAAAAGGTGAATTTGCAAAATCTATGCCATATATATAATAAGAAGATACTGTATATACTGATTGTACTATTGGATAGGACTGACCTAAATTCATAATTTAGTACAAGACCAATAAATAATAAAATAAAAAGGAAAGTTCTTGATTACATTCGATATTTGTATACTAAAACTGATACACAGTAGTTGGGCTTGTTAATGAAAAATCAACAAAACAAAAGTTGGATGGAATTTAAAAAGTTTGATTTTTGTCAAGGTAAGGTTGTCTTCATTTTTTTTATGTAGGCAGATATATATATATGCCTGTTACACATGTGTAACGCAATTTTCTCATGTTTTTGAGTTTGTTCGATTAATGTGCTTTAGCTACCTTGCATGAACGTAAATTTGAAGAAAACCTAAGGCTTAAAACCGTAAAATAAGTTATGCGATGTAATTGAATTTGAATTGAAGCCTCGAATAGCTTCTCAGAGTCGCATTTTGTAAACCCAGTTTAGAGAAGTAAAGTATTAAGCAACATACTGGTTGAGGGATGTTAAACATTTTATTTTCGTTTAAAGTTCTAGCATCTTTATATGAGATTACGGAATATGTATCCACTATGTACTATACGCAGCTACGTGGTAAATCAATGTATAGATAATATGGTTCGGCTTTGTACCTTCGATATACTCAAATAACGACATATGTTAGTTGATACGATATCGGACACCAATAAGTGATACTTGTCTCGTTCACGTGAAATATTTTCACTAGGTAGTCAAATTATTAGAGGACATATCGTAAAAACTATTTTAGAAAATTAAACCAAGATGTAGAATGATTGTAAGGACGATTTTGGTACATGTTCCATTGTTAAAACGGTAACAAACCTAAGGAAATTCGATAAAATGCGACTTGTGTGGAATGAAGGAGTAAGCAATATTTGTCTTTCCTTTTTTTATTTTATAGTTTATTTTGTTCTAACTGTCCTAGTTCTAGAGGTCTGGTTCTTAGGAAACGTCTAACTAAATTTGTTATATCCATCATTCGCAAATCTCGACATTTTCATGTTGATAAAGAAGAAGTATGTGTTTCCTCGCGTGCTTCCTAATTTCTTCGTTAACGTATTCCATCTTTAAGTCCGATCGATCGTATTATTTTCACTTTGATCTTCTTGGTACGTCCTCAAAGCTAAATACCGTAGGTCTATATTGGTTTTAGAATTTACCTATATAGTAGCAGTCTATTATGTAAGCCAGTACATTTTTCTGTGTTTGATGTTAAGTTCTTCTTTTTACTTTTTAACATCCTCTTTCCACTTAAGTTTAGCATCAAGTCTCAACCTTAAATATTTGGCTGTACTTGCATATGGAACTTACTGTTTGCTAATTTCTATTGGTATCTAGTTAACTTTTTGTTAGTAAAGTTAGCATGAATTGATTTGGTTTCATTTAGCTGGATTCGCCATCTCTTTATCCAGTTATTCAATATGTTAGTGGCTTTTTGCACTTTTCTCGTTGTTTCGTCTACATTGTTATCAATTGGTAAGATTGCAGTGTCATCAGCAAATATGGCTATGTAAATTTCATCTGTATTTGGCATTTCTCTTGTGTAAATAGAATGTACAGAATTGAACCTAACACACTACCTTGTGGTAGTCCTGCAGTTATTTTCGTAAATGTATTCATCTTTAGTTATTTTCGTAAATGTAAGTGTATTCATCTTCATATTTTACCCGAAAATGTCGATCAGCTAAGTACGATTTTAGAAACTGATAAAACTGCTTTGGTAGATCCCAACGCAGTATGTTTTAGTTCTCTGTGCCATACTTTATCGAAAGCCTGTGCTTCATCTATGAAAATACTTAAACATATTTTTTGCTTTCCAGTGCATCTTCAATTATGTCTGTGATTCTATGGACCTGTTCTATAGTCGAATATTTTTCTCTGAAACCGAAATGGTGAGGAGGAACCATATCTCTTTGTTCTATGATTAGTCTGTCAAGCAACAATTTTTCGAATAATTTAGAAATAGTTGGAAGCAAAGAAATCGGCCTATACGAGTATTTGTCGTTAGATGGTTTGTTTGGTTTTGGTATTATCACTTCTGCTACTTTCCATTGGTGTAAAATTTAGTTAAGTCTGAACGCTGCATTAATTATTGGAAGCAACTTTCGTTACCCTTTTTTGGGTAGTGCTTTAAGTATTTTTCCAGTAATTATATCATAATTAGGAAATTTTTTTGAGCTTAAGTTATTGCTGATTTCAACTTTTAACTCTGGTAAAGATACAGGGAGAGGTCTTATTGTATCTCCAAGTTAAAATGCAAACAAATCAGCCTGTTAAAGAACAAAGTTTAAGCCCAAGTTCCATCATTACCTTTATTTGCAGGTACTTGCGGTTTTGGTCTTTTTAGATTTTTTGTTACTTTCCAGATGGAATAATCAGTATCATTTTGACCAGCAAGGCTCGTAAGGTACTTATGAATCGATTCATTCTTATTTTCTTTGATTAAAAGTTATCGTTTTACTTTTTGGAGCCCAATTTCTCTGCCATGTTTTCGTGATTTACGTTTTTCTCTAACCAATTCTCTACCTTTCGTAAACAAGTTGATAAGTGTTCTAGTTTTTTTTGACTATTAAGCATACTATCCCAAACTGCTCGTTACATATTATTGTTAAGTTGTTCTCATTGGTCCTCAAATTGTGCCGAAGTCTTAAATGGCACATGAAGATTGATATTGTCACTGATTAGTTTCTGGAACAGTTTCCAATTTGTTTTATTGTTTGTTAATTTGGGCAACGACTCTTTTTTAACAATTGTTGCACTGAAAGTTATGATTACAGGAGAGTGATTTGACGTCTATGAATACGTCGTTTTCTGACACCCCTTTTGTTACATAAAAATCTATGAGATCTGGAATTTTGCTGGGATCCATAGGCCAATATGGTTTACCTTTAGAGTACAATACGCTTTTTGTTGTTTGCCCTGTGGTAAGTAGCTCTATTCCTTTGTGGGCTGTTAGTTTTGATCCCTAAAAGGTATTTTTGACGCCAAAATCACCAATAATGAAATTAACTCCTAACAATTTAAAAAATGAGGTGTAGTCCTCTTTATTTAAATTATGCCGTGGAGGGCAATATATTGAGTAAACATTGTATTTTTGTCCACTATTTAGTTGAACATTGATAGTTGCTACTTGTATAATTTTTTCTTCAAATTTCTTCCTTCATAGTGTATGTTTTGTTTTACAAATATAGTCGATCCTCCTCTCGCTTTTTCTGCTGACTGGATGAGCAGATTTTCTACTGGATATATCTACATTTTTCCTGTATTTAAAAATATATTTCTAGTGCTGGAATATGTTGCATTAACCGATTTGCATTCCAGAAAACTATTCTAAGTGTTTGATTTATTCCCATATTTTAATAAATCATAGAAGTGATTTAATTCACTGTACCTTGATTATTTAAGCACCTATTAAGAGCTTCTATGCTCTTTTCTTGTTTCACAAGCCGAATGTTTAAGGTTTCTATGCATTTTAGAATCTTTTCAAGAATTTGGGTATCAGTACCGTCTTTATTTTTCACCGAATCGCGTTGTTGTAAACGATCTGTGAGTATGTTTTTCCATTTTTTATCGTGTTTGACTGAGATTTACTTTTCTCTAAATGTATAGTAGGTTTTATTTCAACAAGTATTCTATGGTTTTGTGGTAGCGCTTTGTTTCTTATTTTTTGTAACTTTTTAGCTACTTTACAACCTCTATAATATGCTAGGAGGTACCATGTGGTTTTTTTACCACATTTTCTAAATTAAGCAAGTCTATAGACTGTAAACCAATCTGGAATTTTTATTTCGGATGTATGTATATTTAGATAGATTAAAGCTACCTAAGAGAACCATACAAATCACTCTAAGCCCATTATTAATGGATCTGCAGTCATTTAAAATCAGATAAAATCCAAAATTTTTGAATCCGAAAATGCAAATTCCAAAAATAAATAATAAAGGTGGTTGTTTCAAATGTATCTGGCTGAAGAAGTAACATTACGTCTGGTATATGCTCATAGATGCTGGTCAGACTTAATAACATTATTAAATTGACTCTCTCTAATGCTTATAAAGCTTAAAATATAGCTGGAGATCTTATCCACTTGGGCTAGTAGTAACATTGAAAAATTATTCAAATTGAACCATTGCAAAGAGGGCAAATTGTGAATACCGTTAAGGTATAATTACATTTAATGACATTAACCGGTACTGATTGCAATAAGTCAAATTGAGTATTGTCTACATTTTGAAGTAAATAATATTCGATGATATATAGGAGTAAAAGTCCCTCGGCATAAAGAGAACAACTATAGTTGTATTTGCATGCCATTACAGCAATGCATTTAGATATTGTTATAAGTCTAATCCAAGTCTAGTCTGACTAAACCAGATTATAGCGTGTTACTAATTTGTCACCAATTTTATCAAATTATAAAATCGAAAAGAAAATAAAAAAGAAAATTATATAATTTTCATTATCAACGTGCACATATATCGATTCAGTGACACCCGATTTCTATGAAAAACTTTCGTGCAAACAAAAACCTTTCGTGTAATTCATAATCATACAACGTTATCACTTTATCAGTAATAATTTAATCATAAAAATTTTTTATACAGATAAAAATGATTTTTTTTAAAATTATTTTATCATGATTACAATGATTTAATAATAATCAAAATTCATAATCATAAACGCCAACAAATTTAGTTAAAATTATAATTTAATTTGATATAGATATTAGATAGTGATAAAAAAAACTTTTTTACTACTTACAGGAGCACTGAGTAATTCATCCAAACGAGCTGATACTTCTTGTCCACGTTTCGGTCGAATTAGTAAATAAATATTTTTTATTCCAGGACATGATCGTAATAATTTTTCTACAAGAACCTGAAAATAGAAAAAAAAAAATAAAATTAAAATAAATATACGGAAAAATTGAATAAATTATTAAAGCAATAAATTGAGTATTGAAATTGACCACCAACCTATAGCGCATCACGAAAAAAAAACCTATAACATATAATTAAAGGTGCGGGAACGCGACTCTTCTACTATATACTCGTATTTTTATAGAATATAACTTTCTGATATAATAATTTATAAACATCTAAATAAGGGTATTATTGAAATTACAAAGTAAACTGGTACCTATAATTAAGGGTTAATTTGTTTATGTAAATTTTATAGGTACATTAATATTCTATGAGTTTGGTGTACTAGTGGGGCTACGTAATATGATAGGTAGATAATAATAAAAAGCTATTTAGAAACTATAAAAAAAAAATTTAGATGAATTTTTAATTAAATCACCGAATATATTCTAAAGATTTTCAAATTCGAAAACATAAAATTATGTTATGTAAATGTTCTAATTAAATACAACAACAAAATATTCACCCCTATTGTGTTCACAAGGGATGGGTCATATAGGATACTTGCAAATGATGGGTTTGAGGGTTGTGTGACTTAAATCTAGGAGCGATGGTCGTGGTTTGATTTCAGCACCTGTATCTTTGGAGGGTAGAGCGGCTGTGTAACTACTTGGCAATCAAATTGAGAACAGTAAAGGACAGTTTTGTTATAGTGCAGTAACTAAAAATACAGTCTAGATCCAGGAACTGCAATGGTACAATGTGGTGATGTTGGAGGTTCTAACTGATATGTCAACAACCAATATGGTGGGAGAAAGCACTAAACCTATAGTTTGTGATATTTGAATCTCCAAAACTCAATAAACTGAATCAAGAAGATGTTATTAGAAAAGGGATGCCAGGACCTTACCGCTCAACTCAACAAGAAGAGAAAAGAAGGAAAACACGATTAGTTAAAGTATTTATTGAACAAAAAAGACAAGGCAGATAGAGAATATCAGTAGCAGAATACAATAAAATAACGATATTTGTGCATTACCGAAAAGGTATGAAACCCCACGAAGGAACAAACGAATTATGACACTTCGCAAACTATCTCACTTAAAAGTTGGATGCGTCTTACTTTGTAGGATACAAATTTTCACAAATTTTCAAGCAAGGCCTTCTATTGGATAATAAAAGTGGTCTCCGAGCTCGGATAGTGCGCACGCGCGAAAATATTATGGTTGAGGTCCATAGTGTAGGACGGAATTCATTGAACTCAACTCAACCCCGATATTAGCAACTGGCCGTTAGTCGCACCAGCCTGAAGAGGATACTCTGCACAAATACCTCGGATTGACGTAATTAATTGTAGATGAGTTAATGCATCCACTAAAAGTAACAGTTTGGTATGGATTTTTGGAAACCATTATGAAATGGTAAATTGGTGCTGGGAACACCGTTACCATCAATAGTAACAATGACATCAAGATGGCGTCACATGCTTATAAGCCAATAGACAATCGATCTCTTGCGCACCAAATTTGGCAACCGAATGATCAGCAGCTTTGAAGATATCAATTGGCCTGCGTGAGGCTGCGATTTAACGGCTTTGGATTTTTTTAAATGGGTGTTTCGTTAAGAAAAGATGTTATGCGGATAATCTAGAGACAATCCCAACATTAAAACATAACATTGCGACTATATTAGCCTCGAGATAAGCGCAAAAAGTTCAAAAAGTATCAAAAAGTTCTTTAAAACACAGGATGGCTTATTGTAAGGCCAGCAGAGGGAGCCACATGAACGAAAATGTCAGTTGCAAATGATGCACTTAAGGGTCATGTGGTTTAAATTGAAAGCAATTGACTGATAGTGAGTGGTTTCCTGGTCCGCAACTGAAATCTTTATGAGAATGGCTATAAAACAAGTTGGTAGTAAGTATAAAATGCTAAGAGTGGTACCGAAAAAATAAATCCAATATGTGTAAAGTGAAAGAGAGTTTTTTTAAGGTGCATAATTCTGAACTCTAGTACCTGTTAAAGGACGTTAACAAGCAATCTTCCAATACTTGAGATCTAGTAAATGCAATATTAAAGCTGTGGCGATCTTGACTGTTATAACTGTAATACTAAAAAGAGAATGAAGAAAGCTGAAGGAAACCGTACATTTAAGATAGTGAGTGGTGGCAATCTTCGGATCTTCAAGGGAAGGTTACCTTTAACATCGCCATTTCTGTGAGTGAACTAGGCGGAAAATAAAGTAATTACCTTCACCCGATTTAGGAAGGACAATAACGGACTCGTTGAGTGTATTTGCACATACATCATTCAGCTATGAGTAAGTTGAGAGTGTCAAAACAGGGATGCTAGACTTAGTAAGAAGCAGAATCGAAAAGACAATTCGTCAACGGATCGTTTGCAACAAACAGGAAGTGAGCAACGCTAATAGGGAAGCTAATTAGCGGAATACAACAAAAAGCATTTGTTCGCACCATACAAAGAGTCATGAAACCTTACGAACGAAGTAAAAAAAAGTTAGGAACACTGCATAATATCCTACAAAAAGACAGTAAACCAAAAACAGACATTAGAATATTAAACCAAGCCCGAGATTATCATTGGTTTAGAAGCTAATATTAGGTCTTACTCATAAAGGAAATTTCGGATTGGTTGAGTATCCTGTAATTTGTTGATATGTTGCCCTAAAATTGTCTGTAAACGTGGACCATTCAAAGCTGTGCTTTAAGTGCGACAATGAAGAGCAACATTGTGGGAATTTATAAAATTAAAACGGGATTCAAAATACGTCTTAGGTAAGGTGAAATTTTCCAAAACTGTGCTAGCAAAACACTATAGTTTGAAAAGGCCTGCAATTTCATCACAGCTAACGATATTCCTATTTACAGTTGTTTACTTTGAAATATATTTGGATTGGATGCTGAAAATGGTCTTGTCGACATCCTATGTTTGAAAGTTATTTTATTTGAAACATTTGCCACACTACAGATTGCCCACCAACATTTTTTATAACAATGTGTCTTGGAAAATCAGTGAGTGGTACGCGCATATCAGCAGTATAGTCTGCTAAGTTACAGGCACTAAAGATGGACACCAAAACATAGCCGAAATGTTGGGTGAAGATTGCAACAATTTAAATGACATGTTAGAGGTTATATTTGCTCTTACCGCGTTTCTTAAGGGACGATTTAACCACCTGTTACTATTTTTTTAGAAATGATTGATGATAGTTTTTTATTTAGCCGTTACTTTACGACAAGTAAAGTAGTAGTTCCTATTTCGGTTTTTAGGAAATTTCAAATTTTAAATTTTTTGAGGGATTAACAATTTCCAATTATTTTCTAAATTTTATTTTTTAAACTAAAGACTAAGGAGAAGAAATTTGATGCACTGTGGCAACGGATAAGTCTGTAGCGTATCGATTGAAATTTATTGGATTCGAGTACTCTATAAAAGGGTAAGAATATCGATGCGAATTTTTTGTTCCTAACTTGACTGGTTATGATGATAGTTTCCTTGTTAGAAAGCAGTTCTGGTTTAAACTGCTCGAAAAAAGGAAAAAAAGAAAACTGCTCAAATTTTTGTAAAAGTTTTAGCAGATTAGTCTATTAAATTAAATTTTTTAACTAAATGTGATCTGCATTGCAAAATTTAATTGCTCTACTATATGCTGCACGAGATATAGCTCCAGTCCAAATGCATATAAACAAAAAAGATAGACCTAATTCTACCTGCATCTTTGAAAACCCTTATTAAAGTTTAAAATTATCGAAGACGCCAATGGCAACGAATGAGAGATCCAGTTATTAAGCAAACATTTCTAGAAATGAGAGCTGCAATTGATTTCCAAATCATTCCGTTATAAAATCATTGATGTCACTCCCATTTTAATAAAATCCAACCGGTTCTAAGCCATTCTGGAAAATAAAAAAACTATAACTAAGAGAAAAAATGATTCTTGCCTCCTATAAAGTTTCGTGACTTAACGCTCATTACTGATAAAGAGAAACCTAATGCATTGGCTGACACATTTAATTGCAGAACCTCCACTGGACCAAAATAATTTCAGCATAATTAGCACATTTCCAATACCTAAACAAAATTCTAATACCTAAATCAAATAAAGATAATAATTAGCTTGAAAACTATAGACCGATAAGTCTGCCGTGTTCCTTATCGAAAGTCTTTGAGCGAATAGTTTTTGCTAGGTTACAATAAGCAATTCGGCTTTTGATCAATCTTGCTAAACGCTTATTTCGAACTACTCAGAATAGTCTACACACTAAATCTTCTGCAGGAGTACAATTACTGAATGTGGAGAGAGGTTTTGACATTGGTATTACTATGCTGATAACACTTATCAGCCTCTTAGTTAAAGAGGCAACAGTTTTTTTTTATTAATTTTTCCAAAAAAGTAATCGAATAATTATAAATCAATAAATCACAAAATTTTAATCTTAAATATTAATTTAAGATCTAAACCTATACTGGTGAACACTAAGCTTACATCTGAATTTAATATACAGCCCGAATCTATAAGAAAATCATTTCAAAATGTTTAAGTTGTTAACTGAATTTATTTGACCTAGTCTAACTGAACCATATACACGAATTTGATAAAAATATTGATAGGCGTTACTTCCGTTATCACTCGAGACATTGATATCAAACTAGAATTAACTCATTGCCATGTATAATAAATCTACTTATTTCAAGAATTTAAAAAAAAAAATTTAAACTAATTAATTTAATCAAATTAATTCTGGCTTAAATTAGTTTCGTATCGCGAATTGTAAATTATTGAATTAAAATAAAATTACTCACCTTTCCCATAAAACCGGTTCCACCAGTAATAAATATACTTCGATCCACATAAAACTGTGGTACTGAGATATAGTCATCAGCCAATCTCATTGTCGCCATTGTTGGTATAATTTGTTCAGTTGCCGATGTCTTAAACATTTTATGTTTAAATTTTTTTTAAGTTATTTTATATTATATTAATTTATTTAAAATTTATTTAATTATTTAATTTTACTAATTAATTATTTATTATAAATGTTTTTTTTTGTTTTTTTTTTTTTAATTTTCGTTCAATATTTATTTCACAATTTATTATAATTTAAATTTTTTTTCATAAACACCATAAACAAAACAAATTAAAATTCTAAAAATTAATTTAATAACGAAACAAAAAAAAATTAATTAATTTATTATTATTGTTGTTGTTCTTTAATATTTTTATTATTAGTTTTTGTTTTGTTTAAATAAATATTTCTAAACATTATTTATTATTTATTATAAAAATAATAAAAAAACATTTAACATTTTGTTTGATTTTAGATAAACGTTTTGTGGACGCAAAATTTTTAAATATTTTAATAGATAATATTTTATTTCAACAAAAAAATAAAATAAATCAAAATTATAATGAATAAAAAAAAAAATTAAAAATTAATTTTATTATTAATTTTAATTTAAATTGGAAGCAGAGTTGTAATATACTCGTATGTATATTTTTTATTTTGGTTTTGTGTGTATGTGCGAGAAATATTTATTATTTTTATTTTTGGAATAAAAATCAAAAAAAAAAAAAATCAATAATATTAAAAAATTAATTTTAATTATATAATATATATAAATATATTATTTATATATGCATATATTTATTATAAATTTGTTGTTAGTTTTTCGTATTAATTTTTATATTTTATATAACATGAACTTGGTGTTAATAAATAACAAAATTGATTTATTATTATTTTAAATATTTACAAGTAATTTAAAAATAATTTTATTATTTATATACATTAAACTATATTTAACTGATTTCACGCTATAATTTAATATATTGTTTTATTAAAAATAGTTTATACTTCATTTTTATAATATTTAATTTTTTGTTGGAAAATTTAATGTATTTTTGATTATTATTTATTATTAATCCTTTTGGAATCTGTAAATAAATAAAAAAAAAATTTAAATTAGTAAAATTATTTTAATTGCTGGTAAATTATTTTTGGTAAACATTTAAAATTCTAGAAACATTATCTGCTGATAGTAGTTTTGTTTTCGTGTAGTTAAAATACTATTTTAATGTACATTAAATTAAAAATGGTGATTCGTCACATGCATTATCAGATATAGCGGAATTACAAATAAATTAGCCATGTGTGATTAATTTAAAAATAAAAATTAGATAAAAACGAATTTTATACTACCAGTTTTTGGAGTATACATTATTTACAGTTATGTGAATACAATTTTTGTTTCAACATTTTCTTATAATTATCTAAAAAATTGGCCAAAATACTACGAGATACTATAATTTTTTGAAGAAACACTTTTCAAAAATATGGCTAAGGTAATAGGTTTTAGAGCCCTGCGCGGAAACGTTTTTGGGTATCCGCATCCGCAAGCAAAAATAAAAATTATCCGCATCCGCACTCGTTCAAAATGCTTATAACCGCATCCGCAAAAACAATAAGTCATCTCGCCAGCCGACAAATTCAAATAAGTCTGCGACTAATTAAATAAGTCGGTAATTGGGATATAGCATTGCAATATAAACTAAAACAGTGCAAGTATAATATCAAAACCAACACGAATGTATATACTATAGGAGATTTTGATAATATCAAAACCGCCTATATTAATATAAGTTTTTGAGAGGTTTTGATAATATACAACCAAAACCGTCTATATTTCTCTTTCCTAAAAATATAAATTCTTTAATTGTGTTGCAAATGTTGGTAAATAAGGTAAAAAAAACTACTAAGCGGTAAATTGAGAAAATTAAAATTAAAAATATATACGATGCGTGAATATCTGTGATGTGGATGCATTTGAAAATATCCGCGTGATTATTGCGGATACATCTGGTTTTACGGATGTTTGCTGGTAAAGAAATAAAATCCGCATCCGATCCGCATCCGCCAGGTTTTAAGCGGATATATCCGATTTTATCCGCGAATATACTCATCCGCTGCAGGGCTCTAAACTAGGTATAATTGTAAAATTTTTGACAATTTGTGGGTAATATCTCGACATATCTTTTCGTATTCAATATATTCTTTGTCCAAAAAGTAGGATCAATACCATCATTAGAGAGCAAGGCCATACTAAAATTAAACAGCACAATTTTGTTAATTTTCTTGGTGTTGTCTCTAACGCACTGTTTTAATTTTAATTAAATTTTGACCAATCCGTTCACAAATATTTGTCGATTTGCCCATATTACAGGCCAGTTCAAATGTTCATTTGCTTATCTGAGTCGGTTTTTTTATATGTTGTCGTATACCTTTCGGGGACTTACGTAATGGGAATTTATTTTTTTTTCAACCGTTTTTTAATCGCAAGGTTGTAATCTCGAATCTTAATTATTGTTTTAGGGCACTTTTGGGCAAATTTGCTTAGTATTTCCAACCCAGGTATACGAGTACCCAGGTTCTTGAGTATTTAGCAAGATTATCAACTATTCTAATACCCGGGTAAAAATTGAATGCACGGATAATTAAATTTTCGGGTTTTAAAGCACTAACTGCCATGTCATGTCGTCATAGCAATCGCAAAATATTTCATAAAAAAAATTTTAAAGTACGGGGAAGTACAACAGGCATGACAAATCATTACAAAATTCATAATATTGTCGAATCAACTACTGGCTCTGATGGCATTATTAAAAACATTTAAACTGCGTATTAAAGAATACGTATTGGAAAATATTCAAAACCAAGTAATTTTTTCAGCAACTCATCGAAACCTTCTATAAAAGCATTGGCTACTGTTTTTATTCGCTTATTCCTGAAGTTAAACCAGAAGCTGTACTTGATAATTCAGAAGAATCGAATCTTAAAACCTAATATCCGATAGTGCAGATTTTAGTAAGGAATGTTGGCAATTGTAAAATTGTATTGTTTTCTTCACAAAGCAATCTTTAAACTACAGCGATATAACAATTTATAAAGAGGTGAAACTTTTGGAGGTGAACAAAGGGAATCGAACAAACCAATTAGACAATTTACATAAGGACTTACTAACGGTGAATCCTTCATCTACTGTATCAGAACGAGTGTTTTTCATTGCTGGAACTATTGCTAACAAACTACGAATTTGAATGAGATACCTTAAACGTCTTAATATTTTTAAAATATTAAGGTCCAGGGTCTTTATGTAGAAACCATTTGAAGCGGTTTAAATTAGTAATCACAAGCAAAACTTTTACCAATCAATAAAGTAGTTCAAACCATTTAGCTCCCTTGATTCGCAAAGATATTTTTTCGACTTTATTGCTAAAAGTCCGTGATGGAATTCGCTTCCTGAAAAGACCCATCTCGTCGACAATATACATCTGATGTGATATGTATCTATCGTCTTGTACATTTTTTTTAAACTCTTCTAAAAAGTTTTAGGTGGTTTGATTTTTCTTCAATTATCAAGGTGCTTAATGGTACGTTTCTGGTAGTTTAATGTGCTATCCATGCACTATAGGCTTCAGCTCTATCTCTTCTATAATCTCAGTTCTTTGTTTTAAAGTATTTTGTAAATATAGTGTCTTCAATACATGATAAAATTGTACCTATATTTTCTTTTATCTAAAGTAGCGAGGTCTTTGTAACATATAAGTTTTAGGAACTTCCGTTTAACAAAAACAAACAAAAGAGAACCAAATACTTTAATGCTCTTTTTTGGGAGTTTCGAAAGTCGTGCACAAATAAAATGAGAACCGTATCCCCTATTACCGTATGTTGATCATACTTGTTGGTCATGTCCTTAACATGGAACATCAGTAACTAGAGTCTAAAATCGATATAGTGATAGTTTCAGATATAGTGATTCAAATATTCGGTTTGCCAATTAATTTATTTAATGTGAAACTGATGAACAAGGGTCATAAATATGGCAAATCTCAAGGAAACACTTGTCCAACCAAAACTTACTAATGTTTTAACTGTTTTCAAGGTGTGGATACATTGCTTACTAAAAAAAATCAGTACCGGTGTGACAATAATGTAGTGAGTCAGTAAACTGTTTATTTTGAATATTTTCCAATGTTCTATTGACCCGATAGTGACTAGATTAAAAAATAATCCAGATTAAATTAGGGTTTGAAAAAATACTGTTAGAACTTTAGGTGTTTCGAGCAGAATAACAGAAGGTAAATTGGTGTTCGAATGTCGCGCAATACGTTTTGTGGCTCTTCTATAAGTTTCAAACGGATAAAAATGTTCAATGCGAGCAGTTAAATATTTTCTGTGCTAGCAAAAAACGATGTGAAAATATTAACACCCTAGTTCCATGAATAATCTGAATGCAAATGAGTACTAAAAATGTAAATAAGACTAAGGTGTATTTCAATTAAGGACAAAGCTAGAAACTTTCGTGTTTACAACCTTTATACAATGTATTGTTCATTATTATTTACAGACCTTGCAGATATGCCCATAGGAGATATGGTAAATCCCCGAAATGATTTATAAAGATAATGTTTGACACTCTCATCGAGTGTCGCCATCTATAGCAAATAATACCACACTTTACATGTCAAAAGTAATGTGTAATTATTTAAATATGATTTACATTTTACATAACCGGACAATTACCTATATCGCATGATTTACCATTAGTTGATTACTAGTATTATAATATATACGATAATATGAGTAATGTTAGTTATAAAGTATATAGTAATACATACAATTTACAGTATTGATTATTTTAGTCTAATACACGCATATACAGAAACACATACTTTGTTATGTTCTAATAAATGCACTGTTAATTTGTTTGATGAATCAGATAATCATTTGATGATTGGTTTGATATTCTATTGGTAAATATAAGAAGTTACTCAACCAGAAATTGTAAATACATAGTAAATAGTAATCGAATACATTTTGAAATATTTTCTTAGTTTTGATCTAAATATTAGAATCCTTTAATTGGAGTGATCATAAGCTTTCGAAAAGGTTAAGCTTTTATAAGTTAAAATAGCAAAAATATATTTGGTTTATTTTTGCTGCACGATGCCAGCACAGGCCAACTAAAGCAATGAAATGTGCAGATAGATATTTAAAATATAGTTTAAACAGAAATATTTGATAATCTTTGAAGTGCTTTGGTTAGCAAAACTGCCCAAACATAACTATAGAAACGAAATTAACACAAAACGGAGTAAAAGATGCAGGTATAATAGAGGTATCTTAAAACTAATAACTATGTGTTAGTTTTTAGATAATTCACCAGATTACATGCCTCGGTAGCGGAGTTAGTGGAAATTAGAGGTAATCTAACCTAGTTCAGATAACAATGTATATTTATTTTTTATTTTTTTTTATAATTTATTAAAAAAAAAAAAAAAAGTTATATAATTAATATATTGGTTAATATTTAATTTCGCCGTTGGAGCACATTTCTTTGGAGCACGTATCAGATACAATGAAATTTCGGCTTTAAAAAATACAAAAAATAAAATTATACAAAATAATATAAAATAAAGGACCAATGTGACAATAAATTAAATAAATATACAGGGTAATTAAACTTGCCGTGAAAATAGAAGCTCCACTTCTTTATAGTCTCCGGCAGAAGCTTGCAGATTTTCTTATTTCAACCGGGAAATTGATAAAAATGTGAGATCACGTTGAATAAATGTTTACGAAACAATTCCGGAAGTTTCGAAGTTTCCAGTTCGGAATGTGTTTTCAGAATTAAGACTTTAATAGTCGGGATAGTTGATCAAATTGTTTAATTATTAATTATTAATGTTGAATACAAAAATAATGTTGAAGTGGCAATATGTATAGTTCTTGGAAGATGGACGAAGATTGCGATAGCATGCTTTGAAGTCATTAGTCTAACGATATATTTCTGTCGAACAAACAAGAAATTTGAAAGAGTTTTTTAGGCACCACTGCAATGTGTATATTTTCTTAGATACCAATAATAGTTTTGATTTCGAGCTGTTTATGTTGGTCTTCCAAATGAGATTTGCGTCAATCAAAACTTCTAAGTATTTGATTTTACTAGCGACACTCACAACAAATCAGACAAACGAGGTGCAGACTCAAACTCTATTACAGGACAAGCCATGAAAAAAATTACTCTAGGCAAACTTAAACTTTCACTTAAATGTATTATTTTAATTTTATAATTTAAAAATAAGATGTGAGCTTTAAACCAAACTGCCAGATAATCTAGATCATGTTTTATGCCAGAAATATTATCTTATTTACTTGAATTGTTGTAGATAAACGCATTTGCAAACGTCATTTGCCAACACTGTTTGCTTGTTCCGTGTTCTTATTCTTCTTAAACCTGAAATGAAGTGGAGACAGAAACATTTTTTTTTCTAGAATTAACCATGTCACTTTTCATAACCTTGAAAAGGTTTGTCAGTAGTTATTTAAACATGTGATGTTGCTATTGGCGCTTTCGATAAATATCCTGGTATCCTCAGAGATGTTATGCAGAATGCTCTTGGCATTCTAACTCAATAGGACCAATAGTTGTGGTCTTAGTGTTAACCTACTGAAGGCTGTGTTGGTTTTTTTTCCAGGAAGTACAAACTTCCTCGCTTTGACCCGCCAACTCTCAATGGAGTTGTTTTGAACATCGCAGATAAAGTGAAATTCTTGGGTCTCATTTTGGATAGTCAACTAAGCTGGAAGCCTAATGTTCTGGGAAGAGTAAAAAGGCTACGATAGCACTGTAGTCTTATAAAAATGCCATTGGAAAAAGATGTTTACAGTTTACAGATTTACAGTTTACAGGCTTTATTAACTTTATTTACAGATGGCTCGAAAATTAATAGAAAGGTCCCCGGAGGAGTTTTATGCGAAGAACTTAATGAAAATCTCTCTTCGCCTCCCTGTTTATTGCAGTATTTTTAAGGCAGAGCGTATAGCAATCAAGGAGGCCATTGCCTGGATGAAGTATTATGTAATATCTGTATTCTGTAAGAGATATTGGCAGTTTTACGGATAGTCAGGGTGCTATTAAAGTTTTACAATCAGCCTTTATCAGGTCGAAAGTAGCCCAGAGTTGTCTCTCATCTCTTAATGAGATAGCTGAACAATTCAATATAATTTTCTATCCGATCATTCTACTAGAACCAGACCCAAATTAGCGTAAAATAAATTAAGATTTTAATGAAAAATGTCAAATATTTTGAGAAGGAAAAATAAAAAATTGCGGCAGATCGTTTATAGACAAAAGAAAAAGTTAAAAGCTTCCGAGATTTATTAGAACGATACAAATTTTCAAATAGATGATTTTCGCCTTTTTAATTACAAAATTTTATAGTACAGTGGGTAGGTAAACTGGGGATATTTTTAAGCTATAAATACAATATTTTGAGAAATGTTTTTGCGTCTATTACAATCATAACGTAGGGGTTCGTACAATTGAAAAAATGCAAATGTTTTCGCAATAATTATACTGTAGCTCAAAAATTAGAGAGTGCCGTTTCCTTTAATATTATTAATTAATTTATTTATTATATAACTGGTTTATTTAACGAATTTTCCATTAGAGATACAATAGAAATTTAGATTGAGTCTTCTTACTATTAATACGCAATCAATTTTTCTATTAATACTATCCTCACAATACTCGTACGATAGCTTTCGTTAAGTTATCACTTTCGTTAAGTCATTAATATACATCATTAAATGGCCCACATTGAACCTTGGAGAACACCCGAATATGTGTTATTAGAACTGGATACGGAAGAGTGCATGGTTCTCAAAAAACTCACAGTAGAAGAAAACTTGATATATTCTCTAAGTTTATAAATCAAGAGCTAATGGTCGAACCGATCGAAAGCCTTTCTGAAATCCAGCAACATCAAAGTACATTTATCCCTCTTATCAACTGCTTTGCTCCAAATCAGCGATGTTATAGGAATAACATCGCTGATTTGGAGCAAAGCAGTTATAATGCTACGATAAGATCTATAGTCAGACTGAAATCCAGATGACTTTTGGAATTCAGGTAGTCTACTATTGGTATTTGTGAAACTCTTTTAAATACCCAGGCAGCAAACTGATAAGTCAAAAGTTAAATTGAATGTTTTCACATCGAGAGAAATGTGGAGGACAATCAAGCCATTAAAACAGTGCAGTAAAAAGTACTAAATATAGGGAAAATCGTTTAACCGGTGAGGAAGATCAACTATGTTTTTATAGCTGAAATCATCTTTAAAATGAGGTAACTGCGTTAAGTAATCTACTAAATCATCACCTAAAGATTGAGAACTGAAAAAAATTGTTAAGTGCTCAACAGGAAACGGGCAATTATTAAAATTACAAAGATCAGTAAAGAAGTTAGTTGATCTCAAATTTTTCCAAAAGCTTTTTCAAGCCAATGTTGGATTTAAAACTTTTAAATAATGAAACTTTTTTAAACTTTTAGTTTGGCTCTGCTTTATGTTAATTTATTCCTATTAATTCTGAATTCCTGAAAAGATTGATTGTCCTAGTGCATTTCCAACGTTGAAAAATAAAATTTCTAATTTTTATCATATTCAAAAAAGGCTTGGAAGGTTTCAAACTCAAATAAATTTAAAATATTAGAGCATAAATAATTTTTTTCATCAGGTCGTCTAATTGAGAATATCTTATTCCAATCAAGACTACAATAGGATTCTGTCAATTAGATGATATTACTAATATAAGGACGTCAATTTAGGGACACAATTTACACAAATTTTTTAAAAAGTAAATTTAGTCAAGGGAATACGTAGTAAGAATTTCTACTAAACCATAACATAACGGATTCCTAGGTGGCTTATAGACCACCACTAATATAATTTTAAGAAGTATAAAATCAATTGGGACGGCTTGATCAAGAAGACTGAAATAAGTCATTGATTGGGACATTACTCTATGTCTTCTTTAAATAAACAAATACACCGTTAATGACAGACAAAAGTTAATACCTTACCATTAAAAGTCGTAAGGTAAGCCGGGCCACGCATTAACATTGACGGCAAAGTCAAATATAAATGATTTTCTAAGCTCATGCTTTGTAATTGGTGGGATAAACTGAGTGCAATTAATGTCTAATGTCTTAGCAATATGGCTGAACCTTGTCAAAAAGTTATTTTTTTCGGTGGTTAATACAGTTCAAATAACATAAGGTGATGTTAACCTTTGAGATTTGGTTAATAGTAATTTTTTTTTGCATAAATCTGCCAATCTTAGGTCGCTTACTTTTTTTTATTTAATTTGGTATTAGTTAATTAAAATGTTGACTTATCGCAGCCTGGGTAGTATTGAGTTGTTGGTTTGTAACAAAAAGTAATTTTGGTAGCATTAGAGCAGAAAACATAAATCTATCGTTTGTGGTCAGATGCTCAGTTATTTTATGTAAATTTCGTTGTGAACGTCAGAAATAAACACTTTAAGTATCAGGAAAGCTTGCAGGGAAATATATTGTATCAATTGAATTTTTGTGCAATTTCGAAAGATGTTGGTAAACTATTCAATGTGCCAAACTTAGTTTAAGGAGATCAAAACAAATGATCAAATGAAATGTATTGAAAGAAATCGTCAATGCAGTAAAAACAATAATCAGAACATGTGGCAAAAAAGTTGAAGCATTGGACGCATACAATACGGAAGAGAAGAAATTCCCTATTGCTCATCATCTAAGTACAATATACCTATTGAAAGTTTTGCGAAGCTAAAGTGTAAAATATTTTTCAATCTTTACAGTTTTAACAGATAAAGAACGGCAATATTTTGACATATCTATTCACGAAGCCAATTATTTTAATTTTATAAATGAGCTAATATATAAATGGTTCCGAAGGCACTGATATTACTTTCTCTAATGTCAATTGGAACTATTTTTAATCTAATTTAGCCAAATATTGAATGTATGAAGAAAGATAATATTAATTCAGTTTCACGCAATGCATTTTAATCAGTCGAGTATAGAGAGATTCAGCTAAACTATAGAGTTGATTTAAAAAATCAATGGCTTGATTTTCAATTAATTTTATATGTCTAATCCATTGATAATCGGTTAAGGATAGGTTTTATTGCTCTAAAGTGCACTTTAGGCAACTCTAGACAGCCAAAACGAATTAAAGAAATTTTTTTAAAAATAATCAAATTTTGACAGTCTATAGCCTTAAATATTTTGAAATTATTTTGAAAATGATTAATATTTAATTGATTTTATATGGCTAAAAATCAATTGAATCGGTTAAGGGTAGGTTTTATTGACCTGTAGTGCAGTTTAGAAAATTTATGATACCCAAACTTAAAGTAAAAACATCCTGATTATTTCAAAAAAATAATTAAATTTTGACAGTCATTAAATATTTTGAAAATATGAGTGAAAATGATTAATTTTCAATTAATTTTTTATGGCTACAAATCTATTGATAATAGGGGTTTTATTGCTCTATAGTGCACATTATAAGATTTTCGACAGCCAAAATGAATTAAAAAAAAAATCTGATTATTTAAAAAAATAATCAAATTTTGATATAGCCAAACTTAAATTACTTCCTGATTGATTCAAAAAAATAATCAAATTTTGAGTGGTATGATCGGTCACGTAAAGATTCAAATCAATCAGTTCAAGAGTAATTAATAAATTAATATTTATGTCGCCAAAAATATTTTTTTTAGCTAAAACCAAATTACTTTTTTTGTTAATTTAAATTAATTTATTTTATGTTAACAAATATTAAAAATATTTAAATATTTCTTATTACTTAAATGTATGCCAAAATTGGGTATTCGACATTTGAGTTTGTATCCATTTCTAACAGAATGTCTTTTTTTGGAGGTGGGTATTGCATGGAATTCCGCAGGCAAGCTTTCTGCAGAGAACTCAGCAGATTGTGCTGATGACTAATATATCGGCATCATGAGTTTATAGGCACTAGGGCATTTTAGGAATCAAGAGGCACATAATATCCTTAACGTTGAGCCATAATGTAAAATTAAATCCATAAGCTCTCTGCAATTAAAACAGCCGACGAATCCTGCATTAGTATGGCTCAGAAATGATCATTTACGTCTCGCAAGTTGCAAAGTAAAAATGTACTTAAACTCTTAAAATCTTTTCACGTCTCCTGACATGGTCGGCGCCTCCATAGGTGCAGATGGTGCAGTAAAACCGGGCGCCAAAATTATGGGGTGGCAAAAATAATTGGATTAGTTGAGTTCTCATTGGATTTTTCCTTTTAGGTTTAATAAATGATTGTAGGAGACAAGGGTTTGATAACGCATCGTTTATTAAGTGAAAAAATATTAAAATAAAGGCGCAAATTTACCAATTAGAACCACATACTTCTTTACTTCCGACACTCTTTAAAGTGAATATGTATTTGATGCTAATTCATATTAATGGTGGAAAATTTAACACACAAGGTATTGTAAGAGACCAGGTTAAAAATCGAAAAATATTACCTTTGGTTAAACTTGAAATGTTTCTTTAAGTTAAGTTAACGAAAATGAGTTGAAAACACCGATCAGAATTAATAAAAATAACAAAAGAATGAAATGTTAATTCGATATTGATAATTTTCGTTAATTTAGTTTCGTTAAGTTCGATTTTAAGTCATTCTTGCTTAAATGTTTAAAAACTTAAGCTCTCTGTGCAAGATTTATAATAATAATATTTGGCTTCTAAACGGTGATTTTCCACACCTTTAACTAAATATACTTTAAATGTAAAAAGTGATTCGGATTCATAATTCGTTAATTTACTTTCGAAAACTTGTAAGACTCATTTTTAATAGGTTTCGTTAAATATTCGTTAAGTTATTTTAGTACAATTTAACTAATTTTTATTGGTTAGTTTTTGAATATTGTTATAATCAAAATAACTAAAATTATCCGTTGTTTCGTTTAGCTTGAAAAGGTCTGTCAAATTAACTTAACGAAAATGTGTTTTTTGATTAACCAAATTGAATGGATTAAATAAATTATTAATAATATAAAAACCTTTGATTTAACGTTTGTTTAAATTGCTAATTTTTTTAAATTTATTTTCGTTATGTTCGTTTATGAATCGTTTTTGGCTTTTTGGTCCAAACAGAAAATATTTTAAAGATATAAATATCACACTGATATGTCGTAGAAAAGTTCGTCGTTATACAGGATTACTTTTTGTTGACTCTACAATAATTGTTAATTCATTTTAAATTAGGCCTACCGAAATTTTAAGAAATTTGAGATGAAAATCTTGCAAATAATTGACAAACAAATTAACGAGCATTTAACGAAATATTTAAATACCCGTTAATTTGTTTGAGTACAGTTAAAAAATGTATTTGTTATTTTTTTAAAAACGTTATTTCAAATAAATCGTTATATTATCAAAATAGTATATTTTGTTGGGTAGTTCAACTAAAAAAGTTTCGTTAATTTTCGTTAAGTTGCATTGCATTCGTTAATTTATTTGATTTATATTAGTGCAAATCGAAAAGAACTCATTGACGTGACACTAATGTGGGAATGGATTATTGTTTGAGGCGCCACTTTTGGAAATTACACCAGGTGTAAAATAGTCTAGCGCCAGTTCTGTCTCCCGATATTTAAATCTAAAGCTCCTCAGAGAGTTGACCGCGAGAGTTATCAAAGATGTTAGCCTCAACAATTTTTGTTAAAAATTTGATAAGCGATACCAGATCATATTTACTACAATAATATTTATATACAATACACTATAACATTCGCTAAATAAAATAGACATGTGAAATGTAAAAACAATCCCAGTAAACCAAAAAACTCGTGCTATAAAATGTATAGCAAGTTTAAACTCGTTAGTAGAATCGGAGTCGGAAATTTTATGTGAATAAGAACTGACTAGTCGAAAAAATATTTTTAAATTTCTCTTTTCCATTTGTCATAGAACCGGAGTCTAGGTGCTGGTTTATAGTGGGCATTGCAGTTAGCAAAAATGAATGTAAGCAAATAAGTTTCAATTTAATTTAATTAATTTTTTTTGATATTGTCGCAGCGCATCCATTGACTTTTATACGAACTCAGAACCGCGGTGTATTTTTTAAGCCCACAACTTAACCAGAACTATACGACCGGTGACAAGCTTGTTAGCAAAATTATTAATACTCGATAGTAGCTGAAGCTGCTTTCTACTATCAGGAGTAAGTGGTTGAAGGTGGCAACACTCTTTCCATTTATTTAAAAGAAGGTTATTATTCTAGTGCCACGGTATTGGGTACTTCCCCTTCAATAATACGATTGTTTTACAAACAAAATATAAAAAATTTCTTAAACAAAACAAAAATCGAAAAACCATCATCATTAAATAATATTAAAACTATTGCGACACAAAAAGTAAATATAGTTATTCTTATGAACCATATATACAATATTACATTTTTCTAGGTCACGGAATGCGTGTGACGACAATGCGTTAAATGTATTATATTTCAAGACCGCACATAGAAAAACCAATTAAACAAACGAACATTGAACTACAAAAGAAAGTTTTTTTTTCATGATTAGTGTTACAAACAACAAATTGTACAATAAAAAAAAATTATAAATAATTGTAAAATGTTGTTGTTAGTTTTACAATTATTCATCAATGTATATAGAAATAAAAAAACACAGTAAACTATATATTACTATATAAAATACCACTATAAATTATTGAAAAAAAAAAAGAAATTCCTGTTGTATAAAATTGTTTACGCGAATTTTTTTTTTTTACCTTAACATTGACCGTGAACATTGAAAGTGTAGTATACCATACCATAAACTATCGTACGCATTATTCCAGAACTGAATGCAAGTCGAAAAATTTTGAATTTGAACAAAATTCATGGAATGTGGTAATTTTGTTATGCAGACGAAACGTCACAATGTTATATGTTATGTCTTGTGTTTTTTTGTTTTTTTTTTGAAGACCAATTAAATTACGTAAACAAAATGATACACGATTGCCAGTTTTAATTTTTGGACTGCCATATGTTAAACAGCAAATGTTTTGTTTCATCAAGCACTAACCATTCATAAACCCAATACATCGAAGAAATAGAGAAAGTTCTGAGATAATCTTTCAATATGAATATAAGTGTTTACAGTTTTATATTTATTTATGTATATATGTATAGTTATAGTTTCGTGGAGGGAAGCTGTATCTATATAAATACAATTTCCAATAAACCAGCTACCATACAGTATATAATATACATAATATTATTATAAAATATGTTAATTAATTTAAATGAAATGTTATTTCTTCAAGACAACAACAAAAAAAAAATAAAAATAAAGAAATAACATTCCTATACATAATAACCTAAAGTAAAAGCGTCAAAGTGTTAAACCGCCATTGTGCAATAATAATCGAAACATATAACAACATAGGAAGTCATAGCTCATGTATAAACATACATATGTATATAAATAGTGGTACCAACAACATTCTTTAAATTTGATCTCATAATACATAAGGTGTTGTGTTATATTATATATATTGACATCATTTATTTGGTTTAGTAATATAAAAATTGAAAAAAAAAAACTTTCCAAAAAATTTCCTACGATTTTGAATAAATTTTACTCTAGATGTATCTTCCTTCCGAGATAGATACATCAACTCGGTTGCGGATATTTGAAAATCAAATTGATCAATTTGCAAATTCAAATAAATTTCGTTGCTTTTGGACTGGGTATAGTCTTGATATTTGAAACTATATGTATTTAAAAATATTGATCTTCAAAAACGAGGCAAATTTAAAAAACTTTTCTTTTGCAATTTTAAAAACGAAAGCTGATCGATTTTGTAGATTGAACTTCAATTTCAGATTGAATTATTATTGTTTATAAGTATGGGTGTGGGCAGCTAATTTTAATATCACTATATATGCTCGATTAAGCAAAAATAACAACTTGATTAGTATAGAGCTGTTCAGTAAAAACTACGTCTTAATTTAATTGAGATATTTTCATTGCTTTTGGACAGTGTAGAGTCTAGGACATTTTAGTGAAACTATTAAAAAAATTTAATTTAAGAAAGAGTAAATTTATAAGTTTTTACTTTTTGAATTGTGGTTGGTTCGAACTGATTAGAAAATTGTGTATTTAATTTTCATATTTTCGACGTGCATAGTCCAAAATATTCAAGTAAACCTCCAAAAAATGTTTCATCTCAAAAACGAGAAAAAAAAGTCTACATTTTAAAAGTTTAGCTGACCTATTTTGTAGTTCGAAATTCTATGGTTTTAAGAGTATTTAAAACTTTAAGAGTAATTTTCACTCTTTTCATGTATGGAACGTGATACAGGGTATCGGCCGGGAAGGTATTCTACTTTGTTTTGCCGCCATTTTGGTAAACGTTAGTATTGACAGTTCATATTTGGCAGTTGTGAAGTAGACACGTGGCAAATTTATTATAGAAAAATATTCGATTAACCAACGTGTTTTAATCGTTAAAACATTTTATCAAAATCAATCATCGATTACTGTGACGATGAGAAAGTTACGTGAAATTTTAGGGAGAAACAACGTGCCAACAAAACGCACTATTTATCGTGTAGTAAATGATTTCGAAGAAAGAGGGTCTGTAAGTGATAGGCCCAAGCATGGGCCACAACGTACTGCAAGATCGACTGAAAACATTACTGCTGCTCAAGAAAGTGTTCAAAACAATCTATCAACCTCAATTCGACGTCGTGCTCAGGAGCTTGGTCTTCAAAGATCAAGTTTGGCCACAATTTTGCACAAGGATTTGCATTTGTTTCCATTTAAGATTCAGTTGAAACAAGAGCTTCTTCCACAAGACCATTTACGCCGCCGTACGTATGCCAATAGGATGTTACAGCTCACCCCTGACAACCCCGATTTTCATGAAAAAATCATAATGAGTGACGAGGCACATTTTCATTTAAATGTATATGTGTAAATTTTCATTTAAATGGATATGTGTAAATAGTAAAGTCGGTTCTGGGCAATGGAAACCCCTCAAATTATTCATCAGTCACCTTTACATTCATTAAAAGTGACAGTCTGGTGTGCAATTTGGTCAGGAGGAATCATTGGACCTTACTTCTTTGAAAATCAAAACGGCGTAACGGTAACTGTGAATGGGGAGCGATATCGTGATATGATTGAAAACTTTTTAATGCCACAACTGCATGCTTTGGGCTTGATTAACATGTGGTATCAACAAGACGGTGCCACATCGCATACAGCCAGGATTACAATGGAATCACTGCGAGACCTCTTTCCACAACAAGTTATTTCAAAAAATGGTGATGTTGATTGGCCTACACGGTCGCCTGATTTGACTGCTCCGGACTTCTTTTTGTGGGGATATCTAAAAAACAAGGCTTATGCAAACAAACCAGAAACAATTGAGCAACTCAACAAAATGTGTGAGAATGTAATGAAAAATGTGCTCAAAAGAGCTCGCATTTGTGAGGCTAACAGAGGCGGACATTTATCTGATATTGTATTCCATACATAATTGCCGACATTGAATAAAACATTTATCAATATAAGATCCATTTCATTTAATCAAAAATTATAAACAAACAAAGTAGAATACCTTCCCGGCGGGCACCCTGTATTTGAGTGAATTTATAAACAAATTTTTATTTTCGCAAAAACTGGCCGATTTTGTTGTATGTTGATCTTAACTGGTTTTATGCTTCATTTGCTGTTTAATCAAAAATAATATTTTCTATTTTCATAATTTTTACTACTTTGAACAGTATAAAGTTTATGATATTCGAGTGAAAATATATAAAAAAAAAAATGTTTGATCTTAAAAAATATATATAGCACCTTCAGTTTTTATGATCAAAATAATTTTTGTTATTAAAATGTGCCGAAATTGTTTGGAGGTATTTAAACAATTTTTAAAAGCTTTCAGTTAACATTTGAATCATTTTAATTAGTTTAGTATAACCGTTTTTAGTTATTTCGAGTTCTGGAATAAACAAGTCCTGCAAAATTGTTTATCGATTGTAAAATATTATATTAGTTAAATAAGAACGCAGCTCTGTCTGTAATCTCTGCTATCTTTTATAAAGGCCGAGAACCAACCAAACCTTTGGTTCTCTTTTAATTCATTCAATCAATTTATTCAGTAGTACTGTGGATCGATTTTAAATTTCATTATATATTAATTCCCTTGCACTGGGAGTAAAATGAGTACAACGAAATGTATAGAATTTTCTTAAATTACAAGAAAGCTATTCCATATTTCAAATAGGTTTGGAAAAATAAATGGAAAAACTGCAGGTAATACGAAAGATATTCCTAAAGTAAATAATTTTACCGAAAAATATTTGAAATATTTGACTAGAAAAATATTTGAAAAAAATTCAAAGCAAAAATTGCCAATGCTGACTGTAGAACAATTAAATTATAATTCCGATAATCTCATAATAGAGATTATGCCAATAAAATTAGGTATCGAGTTCGATTCGGACCACTTCCGTTTTTTATTTTTCATTTCAAAAAATTTTTGTAAAAGGGCGTTCAATTTTGACGCAACTTAAGTGAATGAACATAAAGTTACGGTGCGTTGAAAGTCGTTTACCAATTGTTTACATCATCAAAATTTACTGCCGGACATCATTCGGACTTCTAACAAGCATTGTTCTTCGAGAATCTTTGATTAATTCTTTCAACTTCTGACTCCTTTCAGAAACTACAATCGCTTCTCCTATACGTACTGTATACTTCGTAAAGTAAAAGCTAAATCAATGCAATAAGCACACTGTTCAGGTCAATGCTGTGACGCTTGTGAGCTTGGTGTTTCACCGCGATCATTATTCTGATCACCAAATATATACAATGGACCCACTGTCAATGAGATCGCCATGGTATTCATAAATAATGATGGTGACCGTCTTTTGAAGTGATATTCGAGTTTATCCAAAACAATTTTGACAACTCACAATAATCGTTTATTAATAGGAATATCATCAGCATTAATTCCCTCAATTGAATTCTAATAATGCGGATTACCTCACGCATAACTTAAAAACGTTAATAACGTTACGAGCAGAGGATTAATTTACAAACATAGAGCGTATCGATCAAATTGTGTCGGCGGACATTTTTTTTTTTTGTGAAACCTTGAAAGCATTTCCAAGCAGTGTAGTGTGACGAAGACTCTCAATGCAAATGCGGATACCCACAGTACGACGTAAATCGATCATTGCTGATGACGATCATTAGCCCATCGACCAAATTGTGTCGGCAGACATTTTTAATTTTTTTTGTGAAACTTTGAAAGCATTTCTAAGCAGTTTAGTGTGACGAAGGTTCTCAATGTGAATGCCCACAGTACGACGTAAATCGATCATTGCTGATGATCGCCGTACGTAAATGATGCCATATATGATAAATGATAAATGAGCCCATCGACCATATTGTGTCGGCGGTCATTTTTTATTTTTTTTATGACACCTTGAAAGCATTTCCAAGCGTTTAGTGTGACGAAGACTCTTAATGCGAATGCGGATACCCACAGTACGACGTAAATCGATCATTGCTGATGATCGCCGTACGTAAATGATGCCATATATGATAAATGATAAATGAACCCATCGACCATATTGTGTCGGCGGACATTTTTTATTTTTTTGTGAAACCTTGAAAGCATTTCCAAGCGTTTAATGAAACGAAGACTCTCAATGAGAATGCGGATACCCACAGTACGACGTAAATCGATCATTGCTGATGATCGCCGTACGTAAATGATGCCATAAATGTTAAATGATTAATGAGCCCATCGATCAAATTGTGTCGGCGGACATTTTTTTTTTTTTATGAAACCTTGAAAGCATTTCCAAGCGTTTATTGTAACGAAGACTCTCAATGCGAATGCGGATACCCACAGTACGACGTAAATCGATCATTGCTGATGATCGCCGTACGTAAATGATGCCATATATGATAAATGATAAATGAGCCCATCGACCATATTGTGTCGGCGGACATTTTTAATTTTTTTTTGTGAAACCTTGAAAGCATTTCCAAGCAGTTTAGTGTGACGAAGACTCTTAATGTGAATGGATACCCACAGTACGACGTAAATCGATCGTTGCGGATGTTTGCCGTACATAAATGATAAATGAGCCCATCGATCAAATTGTATCGGCGGACATTTTTTATTTTTTTATGTGAAACCTTGAAAGCATTTCCAAGCAGTTTAGTGTGACGAAGACCCTAAATATGAATGCGACCACAGTACGACGTAAATCGATCATTGCTGATGTTCGCCGTACATAAATGATGTCCAACAGTCAAGTGATGCCATATAATCTTCATTAGCTGCTAAAATAGAATACTCACATTAACGTCGCTGATTATAATTTAAATAAAATACGAAGCACCACTTAAAAGGCTGAAGCAGGTTTCCCTCATAAGTATATAATATGCAAATTAAGCTCTTGAGCCCATAACGCTTATATTTGGTTATTTCCTCATGCCACTTCAATAGAACCGTACCACTTTACTATTTTAATAAATTTAAACATTCTAGAAGTCATGCAGTATAACTTTTTTTTGTTTATCTTTCATTCATTGCAAACTTTACTCCGTAGCTCTAATCAAGTTGGAATTTATTATACAAATTATGCGCCATTTCAGCTTCTGAAAAATACTTCATTCCTATTTAATTTTGGAAATTGTATTAAGATTTTCCAAAATATTTACTGACTTTAGTGTTTTTGGTAAACTTTTCCCACTTACACTTTCGTGTTCAGCTCCTCATATACACAATGCCACTGTGTAAAACTAGATTATATCCACTATAAGAATATAAGGACATCTTTCATTTGGGTTAATTTTAGATGGGGAGAAATGTAAAGAAGCTTGCAGTCTAACCTTAAAACAGGAGCCATCTCTGAAGCAGTTGTAGTAAATATTTTTATCAAATAACGCACCGTGTCACTTCTCAAAATAAAATATTTTTTATAGAAGCTTAGCAAATTTATTATGATTATGGATATACTGTGCTGCACAAACCAATCGAAACAATTTGGTAAAAAATGAAATCTTAAAGAAAGGTATATAAACTAGAAATTCAAAGCCAAAGTCAGGGAGCACCGTCTTGTATATTTGAAACAAATTATAGACAGAGCAAGTTTAGTAAAGCTTCTAAAATGAACTTGATATTTATTGAATTACAGTTGGGCAAGGCTGTTGTGATAAAACAGCAAAATGGGGTAGTTTACAAATTGGTATAGATTTTATTGCAAACTTTTTCAAATATTTAACCAACATTTTTTTCAAGCTCTAGTAGTGTGATTTGAATTTTAAGTCTGTTTGCTACGATCGCGGTAAGATCACTTAGACACTATAAATATCAGTTTTAAATATCAGTATTGATGAATCAAAATTCAATTTTCCTTCTAAAGAGTTAAAAAAAGTTAAGGAAACAGCACTACATCCTCAAAATACCATGCAAAACGGGGTACTTTTTTTGGACGATCGCTAAAGGCGTGGGGAGGAATATCAATTAACGGAAGAACAAATATTATCACACATGCTAAAGTATAAGTTCACGCGCTTGGGTGCGATAACTGCTATTGGTAATGACAGATATAGGATAATGTCCAAGTATCTTTTGAAAAACAATTTTTTCAAGATGAATAAGCCATTTTAGGGAGTCACAGGGAGTGAAATTTCGATGTCAATACAACTTTTATTTTAAGTATTTTAAAGAAAAGTTTCGGTAAACAACTGTTTGACAGTTATTACAGTTAGACATTTTATTATTAAATTCTATTTATTTTCCAGATCGCTACATATCTTAGTCAAAACCGTAACCAAAAAGGCTTACAATTTATTTTCAGTACGAAGGCACAGTTTTCTTGTGGTCATGAGTGACTAGACGAAATTTAAACCAAATCGGTAAGATTCATTTGCTAATTATGTTTTGTGGAGCTTGCTGTTACTTCATTAGCAAAATAGTCGGAAAACACCATAAAATATTTATAAAATAAATCAGTTTTCTCTTTTTAAATAAATAGCGAGAGAAAATCTGAAGCTTGAGTAATTATTGACTGTTAGGTCGAAAACGATTAAATCTAAAAAGTTTATTGCAGCTGATCAGGAACAACCAGTTTTATGTAGTGAAATTATGCAATGACCACCTATAATGGAAACTTCTGGCGAAGACCTTAGTCATGGTAACTATTAAATATATATTTCATAACAGTTCTAATAAATGAAACTAAATTATTTAATATGGAAAGGTGACATGTCCTTATTTCAAAATTAACTATAGCATCCGAAACTATCGATCTTGTAATTTAGCAACAAAGAAATCGTGCTTAAATATTCTTTACCTAATAAGCCCAAATCCTCCCATAAACAGTTTTCTGCTCGAAAAATAAATTTCTTACCTCCTGAACAATTCAAATATAATCGATTTCAAAAAATGTAACTAAAAAAATTTGCTTGTGTACCCTACATTCCGGAGAAATTAATCGTATCCACCAAATTTTTTTTTTTTTACATAATCTCTTAGTTTAAACATCGGTTACATACATACATCCGATCGAAAAGTAAAAGAGTAAATATTTATTTACACTTATAATAGCGAGACAGCATATTTTATTTTATATACATAACACATTGGTACGGTATTAGCTGGATATTTTCACTTTTCGTTAGACGACTACCATACATACTATATAATACACACTTGAGAGTTTAAGATGATGATGATGATGAAGAGACAAAATATCAATTAACGTATCTTTCATAAAAATCAAAAAAAAAAAAAAAATAAAATCGCCGTATTAGGATTTATTAGTAAAATTTATGTTACGTCAACAAAATCACTTTACACCAAATTGTTTCAATCATGCATGACCAATTGACCATTATACGATGATGGTCGATTGTATATATTATGAAAAACGCAGCATGTAATTTTTTTTTGTTTTTGTTTTTTGCTTCGTAATGTGTGAAATGATGTAAAATCAAAAGCTAGTACACTGACTGTGCAGAGAATGATTAGTAATTGTATATTAATTTGTAAGATTAATTATCAACACCAGAAAAAAAAAAATCATTACTCATTTGTGTCAAGTTAATTTAAAAAGATTTTTGTGTAATATTGAGACGCATTGAAAACAAAAAAAAAAAAACATATTTATGCAATCCGAGAAATTTAGCATACATCAAGACTCTAGAATACGAATATATAAACTGGGTAACAAGAATAATTTTAATTCTTTAAATTTTCTAACTTCTCTTTATTCATCGCACATACGTGTTACGAAGTGTGCCAGTGTGCGCTTACTATTCATAACTATATATAAACATATAAATATTCAAGTCGCGATATATAGTATATTGACCACACGAAAGTAACATTTACTGTTATTTTTGTTAACCCTTGATGTACAATTTATATTTTATAAATTGCAAAATTTTCTTAAGATTGTTGCGCCCACTAGGGTGATGAATGACTTTTAAGTTTTGTGCGAATTTTTACTTTTAACACACTCGAGGCTAATTTATAATTAAACTATCTTTCTAGCACACATTGATGAGACGAATTGGAACACTTTTGTGTTTGTTTTTTATTTTTTAATAAAATACTAAAAAAAAAAAAAGTGAACGGATTGGTAATACTACAGAAGTTATAAAGTGTTTTGTTTAGTGGGCAACTTTATTTTTGCGACAATTCGCAATTTTAACTCAAACATATACACAATTGAGTGAAAAATAGATCATTTAAATGCTATCGGATGGTCTCACCAACTTTATGCAAAACATAAATGATACTTCTTAGGGAGAGCAACGTAATGTGCTTATGGGTAATTAAAGCGAACCTACAGTCGTGCATTTGCAATTTGGTTGGTGACTGTGTCAAAAAGGTTTCGATTTAGAATTCTGTAATAAGGTTAAAGCAAAGTCAAGGTTAGGATGAAAATAAGCTGTTGAACTATTTTGTGGTTTATTGCAAGCATTTGGGATGCGAGCCCTTCAGTATGATTTCTGAATAGCATTATTTTCAATAAATTTCAATTTGTACAAAAAATAGCGAAATTTAAAAAAAATTCTTCCATTTCAACACCGCAATTCCCAAATTCCCGCAACTGTTTAGTGGATTACATTAAAATACAGGTAACCCGCGTATAACGCGGTACTTTTACAACGCGATTTCGCATAACGCGGTTCTAAAAATTGTATTAAACCATTGATACGCCGAAATACAGAGACCATTTCGAAAATGGGTTGAAAACATTAAAAATCGGGTTTCTTTACTTTACGATAAGATAACTTAAGCCGAATCAGCATCAGCGGACGTGAAAACTTCAACGAAATTTAAAGAAGAACTTTTTAAAATTATTGAAGAGGGTAGTTATTTCGCGGACCAGGTATGTAATGGGGACGAATTGGGTTTAAATTGGAAATAAATTAAATTAGATAAAAGACATTTTAGCAAATGAAAGATCAGTTCAGTTCAAATTTGAGGGTTCAAATTTTCGAAGTACAGAAAAACGCTACTATTTTGCAGTAAAGCATCTGACGATTGCAGGACAAAACCATGGTCGATTAATCAATCTCTTAATCCACGAGCCATGAATGGAATAACCTGCCTGTTCATAGGCGCGGAATAAGAAGATGTGGACTACAAAAAGCCTGTTTGAAGATTGGTTTTTTAAATGTTTCGGCCAAAAGAAACACACAAAAAAAATATATCGATTTCAAATCTTATTAACTAAAAGTAAAGCAACTGGTCACCCTAAAAATTTAACGCATCCGAATGTGAAAATAATTTTCTACTGCTTAATACCACTGCCCTCATTCAACCGTTAAAACAAGGAATGTTTTAACTAATTTAGGATAAAATGAGATTAAATCCTATATTGGAAGAGTTCCATTCTTATTTAAGGAAGGCAAACAAAAAGTAGAAAATGTTTTTAGGCTATCGCAAAATTTAATAATCTGTCAAAAGTTCCCGTTCTAATTCCACCCAGGAGAGTGCGATCCAGATGGTCGGGTATTATTACCAAAAATCCAAGCTCAAAAAGTTAGTGATCTCGAAACCACCCGACTATAAATAGTACCGCTTATATTTGGTATGTGATAAGCTCAAAATCTAAAAAAGCATATGGAGAAATGTTTGTCGAGCTCTATAAATGTGCCTGCGATTGGAATATTCCAACTCGAATTGTCTTTGATTTTGTAAAAGCCAGCCGTTCAGCAGTCAACAATTTTTTTCCAGCAGCTCATTATACAAATTCTACGGCGAAAGATCCAAATCTAAGAATGTGCTGCAAAATATGGAAACAATGAAATGTTTAGCATGTAAATATGCCAGAAAAAAACGCAAACCAGGTACCAAATAAACCTGTTAAAGTCGCAGTATACTCCCGAGCGTTTTGAAGCGTATCTGAGACACTTAAAATTTTCCGAGAACCAAAAATTTTGTAGAATATTGACACACCCACTTAAAAATTGTGATAGGTAAACTTCATATTGGGGTTTATAAATTAATCGAAGAATTGTTCAAAGCGATGATAATTGCAAAACTTCAACTTAAGTGACGATGACGACTTAATGAGTTCTCTTCAACCACGTGATCAGTAATTTGATGAAAATTCCTGATGTCAAAAGACAGGAAGTACAGCAAGTTTGGACAGCAAGTTCATGAAGTTAAAAGAAAAGTTGTTGAAGGTGGTATAACGATGCAATTTGAAATCGAGCAATTGGTATATGAGTTAAACTGATGCACGTTGATCAAGATGTACCGTTTTTGAATCTTAATAAAATAAGGGTGTAAAAGGGATTTTTTATCTTTAGATTTATATCGGTGACAAACTATGGCACACTTCTGGTGTTCAGAAACTAAATAGCCATTATAAATGCCAGTTCATTGTGGACTTGCGTCTGTTATTGGATCGACCGGCAATGGGGTAAGATTGGGGTTGCTAATAGGTCTATTTAAAAGAGAAATTATTGTTAATATAACTTGGTAAATTCTGAAGAACCACAAGTTATTGAATATATGCGATTGGGAATTCTTATGGCCAATTATTTGTAAATTAAATTTTTAGTGATCATGACACAAGAGTCTCTTACTCTGATATGTATTGATATCGTAAGAATATGAAGTGCTTATGTAAAGCTTAACTACTCTTGGTAAAAGCCATCGCAATCTCGTATATACCCATTGTTAGGGGTGATAACTTTAAATTGGCTAACTGCGGTATGTGACGATCCCATGTCTAAGAGTAGAAGAAAGAATCAAAAGAAGTGTGGCGTATTGCATATCTGGTAGGGATCATCATTATAACGACGGTGGATGTTGTGTCGTTATTTTAAATTATTCAGAATTGGATGTTGTGCGAAGCAAAGCTCAGTTTCGATCTGACGAAACGGTCATCTCGTCAGACCATGGCGACCGAGTGCTATGTGTAAATGCTAATTTACGCTCTATATATTTTTATGTACAGTGTACCGTTATATGAATGTGCACAAAATATCTGATTAATTGGTTGTGTATAGATAGCGATGCTCGCTAATCATCCAATCACGTTTAGCTTATTTGGTGTGGTTATGCTCAGTATGAAGTTGTGGAGCTAGAAATTTTCGAAAAACGAGTATGAAAATATATAATAAATGCACCAGTGCGTTCCCTAAATCAATCCCAAAAATTATGTAAGGACTTCTAATTTCTAAGAAATCTTATTGATAGAGAGCATCTTATATTTATCCTTAAGGGTTTATAAGGATATAATAAAAAATTATTTGGAATTAATTAATATTGACGGGATACATAATTATGGTACGAGAAAAAACTTGTTCTCTTTTTCAACGGGATTTTTTTACTCACTATCTTTTTTGGGAAATCAAAGTTCTCTTTTTCTGTGTATCCTGATATAAATTGTAATATTTTTAAAATTGATCACCAAATTTTTTGTAAAATCTCATAATTTCATAACTTTGCGCAGCAAGGAATTTAATATTTTTGTAACTTTTATAGAAAACCTGTGAATCTTTATTGTCTATCCGTCAAATTGACTTTCCTCGATATGTCTTGCAGTGAGCACAGAAATTATTTTATTCTAGTTTTTTTCAAAATCTAAAAAATCTAAAAATGAAATTACCAAATTCCGAAGGGTTTTTGAATTTTAAGATCCTCATTTTTAAATGGAAACTTTAGGTAGATAGGACGTCAAACTAAAACTGCATAAGTTTTCCGTGGTGTAAAACAGAATTTGTCCGTTCCGATTCTCCATTGTGTATACTTAATTGTTGTTAAGTCATAAATAATCACCTGATGTGTTCCTATAAATTGACAGTTCATATATCATTGCGATAAAAAACAAAGTGAAAATAAACAGAAGCTTTTTTATTTGAACCTTCAGTTCTAATAGCTCATACAAATGCAATAAATAATTTAATGTTCAGCCCATTAAAGCACTAATAGCAAAAAGTAGTTTACGAAAAAGTAATGTTATGATAAACTCACAACTATGCCGACCCATTTTTATACCAATGTGCTAAATGCTGAAACTGTTTACTATATAATAGTAGTGGCAACATATAATTATAATTGATTAAAATTTTCGTAAAAATTAAAAGAAAGAGTATCCAGAGAATTTAAACCTGTTAACTATAAAAATCTCAATTTCCTTTACCGGACATTTAATTATCTATTATTAAATTAACTAATCGTTAATTAGTCAGCTAACCGAAAAGCTAACCCTATTATCATATGTGATGGTCACTAAATAAAATGTTGAAAACCACTGACTCTCTTACCTCTACAACGCTATACTAATATTGTTAAAAAGAAATTTCTAAAATATTACAAATAACGAAATTAATCAGTTAGAGCTGTTAGATGGATTATATAACTAACCAACCTTTAAACAAATATTATACTATACGATATTTAATGAAGAGTCTCAAAAAATTATTATATCATAATACATGTATATAGTTATTATAGCAAAACGTATATCGGTTATAAGAAAACTACAAATTTACAGTTCGATTATATTCGAGAATATTTATATTCGAAATGTGCTGAACGGTAATAACTTTAATTTCTCATGTCTTCTCTACTATTACTTTTGTTGTGTTCTAAATATATTGAAGAAATCGAGAATTTATTTTTTTTGTAACGTATTTATAGTTTTGTGCTAATGATTACACGAATAACGATATAATCCAGACATTTTAGTTTTACATTTTTAATAGTACATTTTTTTTTTCAGTAACCTACATTTTAATCATGTATTAGGAATTCTTAATAACTGTATAGTATTACCACGAGCATGTACATATGAAGAATTTGCAATGAGTAAGAAGACAATATTAACTCGTAAGTTATGTTATTGCAACATTTTTTCACTCCTATGCATATTTCGTCGCACATGATGCACATGTCATGCAGATTCGTCATTTATTTAATTCATTAAATTTTCGAGTTCTTCTTATCTTATCTAACCGTACACATACACATGATAATATCGATACATATATATATAGTCCAAAAATTAGAGGAGGTTTTAACTTCCGCTAATAATTTTATCAGCCTACCGATTCTACAGAAAACATATGGTAGCTTAAACCACATTTTTTTTTGTTTTCAGTAGAATATTTAAGTATATATAATCTTAAGTAATTACTCCAGAAAAAAAAACACTCAACAATTTTGTTTAATATTTTAAATCACATCAAAAAGATTTGACATAGATTTGGTTTTGAGTGTATTCCTATATACTCTTATATATACAATATATGTAAATATACTCATTCATTCATTCATCTTTAAGAAAAAATACACACACATTGCTACATTGTTCACACAAGCAGTTTTAATAGTTTGAGTTTTCTTTTTATAATCAAAAAAAAAAAAAAAAAAAAAAAAAATAAAAAAATCTTTCATTTACGGATATGCATGAAAAATTTCTCTTTAACCAAAAACTCATATACATACGACGAACATACGTTAAAAAGATAATCTCATATATAACAAAAATATAAAACCACTTTGATTACTAATGACCCATTAAGACGAGTTGATAATTTTTTTTTTGTTTTTCTTTTGTTAAAAATGTTAGGTAATATCCGATAGACATATGATTAAATATGATTTCATGTGTTTGCCTTGGTTGGGTTCATCGTATGTTTATTCATCTGTGTCGGCTTCACCACAACTACATATATTTGAAAATGATTAATGTGAGAAGAACAAGCGCTCTAGAATCAAAAATCGATTTGTATTCGATATTGACACATGGGCGACGGTATAATGAATGGCATTATGCTGGTATATACCGATACATCGCAGTTGCATGATTTAACTTTCATTTGTTTTTTTTTTTTTAATTATAAATTATATAAGTTATGCAAATCGGTGAAGTAATTTATTGATACATTCGGATATCATAAAAATAAAACTCAATTAGAAAAATTTCACCTTCCATTGGTTTTTTTTTTAATATATAATCTTCGTCGAGTTAAGTCATAGAAAATAATGCGTGGATCTCTAACTATTCGTAAACATAAAATTACAAATGAAACGACACGTTGGTTAAAGTAAAAATCTTTCAATGTAATAATGGTGCAATTATTCTCGTCGACATACTGTAAAAATATTTGCATGCTTATTTTACAATTACAACAATGCAAAATCTTAATCTGCGAATAGTGTGATGTACTAGTGAGTTTCAGCAAATCATACATTTTTCAAGATAACTAAATGTTATTGAATTTTTTTCCTCTCTAATTTGGTATGGGTATTTAATTCGCCGAGAATTGACACAAGTGATAAATGTGACAAAATTCGACATTACTCCGCCAGATTTGGAGAAAAAATTATGATCTGAAAGTTTAGCGTATACTCTTATGGTTCACGTGAAGCACAAGGTGCTCTTGTCAGTTCAAGCAATTGATATCTTTATAGCTACCATATTACTAATCCATTAACATTTTATGCATATTTAGATCTAGGGCAGAACAGTTGGAACTAAACATAATTTCACCATAATTGAAATGCTACATAAACATTAATTATGACTTTTCTTTATATTTCAGGACAGAAATGGTACTCTGTCAAAAGAGATTAAGACGGTCAAAATTAAAGATAATAAAATTTATAGTTAAAATTTTAATTAAATTATAAAATGAAAGATTTGAGCTTAATCCCAGTAATCGATTTTTGAAAAGATAATGACTGAAACTCTGATAGACTTATTGACTTATTGGATTTAAATATAATTATAATAATATTAAAAGGTTTTTACGGAACATTGCTGGCCCGTACCGTCAGTTTAAATCAGATACAAGTCGTTCTTCTTCGACAATATATATTTCTTCGTAATTCTTCAAATACCAAGCCTAATAAAACTATAGCCACTATTTCCTGATTAAGTTGAACTTCTCAAATTTTAAATTATACTAGAAAAATTAACCGGCCCAACGGACGGTAAATTGTTTACTTGCAATCATAGGCCTTTTAAAGGCTCGTCGACTATCAACTTTAATCTCGCTAAGTTTTTTTTGCCTTAATTGGACTATCTTTCCATTCAGCTAATCCGATTTAATGTATTTCTCAAAGCTTCCCTACCCTGGATGAAACTTTATAAAAAACATATATGGTCCATGAGACAAAACTTGCAGGGACAAATATAGTCCAACTTGTCAAGATTTTGCCGTTGAGACGTCAGTTAAGTGTAAATAAAAATGTCAAAAATCCAATTTACACAATTGTGTAACGTTTTGAAAGAGTGATATAATATTTTATTTAAATATTGATCATCAATCGACTGACACAAATGTGTAGGTACGAAATGTTTTTTTAATCGAATGATTTTCGATTCGTATAATACGCTTTTTATTAATAGTGGTTCCATCTATTAGAAAAATAATTGACATAATTTTTCATTGCAGTTTTGTAACCTAACAAAGAAACTACTAACACAAATGTGTCAGTTGGCTTTCAAATATGATTACTTTTGATTCGAGCGAATTGGTTTGAAATACATACACAAATGTGTAAATTGGTTTTAATTACATCTATAAATAACTTTCAACATCTCTTACTAGAGCAATCAAAATTTACCTACACATTTGTGTAGGCAAGACACGAAAGGGTTATGTAACTTAATTATGTATGCCACTTAAAATGGTTGTGGTAAGTCGTTTCACAATCCACCGTCAAAAAATATAATTAATAAAATTTCGTAAATTGATTATAAAATTATAAATTAAATTCAAAACTTCAATGACATTTCAATCTAATTTTAGCTAAAAAATACTAACTTAAAATAAATATTCAGTTTTTTCAAGCTAAAACTAGATTTAAAAGTCGTTGAATTTTAAAATTTACTTTTACAATTTTATTATAAATTTACAAAATTTTATTAATTAATTTTTAATTGAGGTCATGTTTTTTCAGTTCCATAAATATTTTTCCATAAAAATTTAAATGGCTTGTTTGAAAAATTTGACAAATTTTTGATAATATTAAAAAAATATTAATAAAATTAAAGCATAACATTAGAATCAGGTACACATTTTAATGGAATAAGGCTAATAATAATTAAAATTTCCCCTAAAATTTGGGTTTCCAGAAGATCTCTGCAAACAATAATGATAGGGGGCCCCACACATTTTTTTGGATCCAGAAGAATGCGTTACGGCTCATTTTTATGAAAGGTATTTTTTATTTCAGTGAGATTATAAATAAAGAACTCTTCAGGTATAGTCCCTCAACTTTTGCTCCGCCAGTTAGAATAATTGGATTATTTTTTTGAGCTGATGCTTTAAACAACTTCTGAGGTATCAGCTAAATCTAAAAAATTGCGAACATTCATTTTCTAAATTTTCAATTTCTGAATTTTCAATTCTTTTTTTTACAAATTTTAAATATTAATTTAAATATTTTAAAATTAAATTTAGAAAAATTACGTTTCTTGTGCGAGCTTTGGTAATACAATTTTAAAAACGTTTAAATTTAAAGTTTGAGTCAATTTTCAAAATTTAAAAGAACAAAGTAAAATTAAGCTTTGGCTGTATATTTCAATTTTTAAAATTTGGATAATATTAAAATCTTTAATTTATGAAAATTTAAAACTAATTTTTGATTTTATCAAACGTTAAGATATAAAATGTTTTTTTGGTTTTTTCGAAGTTTTTTTATTTTTTGACATATAAAGCCAGAACACATCGTTCAAAATTAGGTGTTAAATTTTAAAAGTTAATCCGTCAATCAATGATATATCTTAGTCAAAAATAATTAATAAAAGTTAATTAATTAATTAATTATAGAGTTTTTAATTAAATTTTAAAATTTCACAACATTTATATTCAATTTTAGCTTGTAAATTAACAATATAAAATTGTTTCCAGATTATAGATAATTTTAAATTGAAATTTATTCAAAGCTGAATATTTGAAATTTAAAATTTTGATAGTTTTCAAAAATTTAATTGGCTAAAATTTCAAATAAATCATTTTCAATAAAAATAATGTTTAAAATTTTAAACACAAAAATTTTTATGAATGATTATTTAGCAGCAATATTTTAATAGAAAAAAGTGGCCCAGGGGTTGCGAACCGGTTTAACCAATTTTTAATTTATTTTTAGATAATTATAATTAAAGTGCTAACTTTTAATTTTATTATGAAGCAGAAATTGCAAGGGATCGAGTTCGTTTAAAAAGAACACTTTTATGAACACTTTTAATTGCTGCCACAATTTTAACTTTAATCACAACTTATTATAGGAAATTACAGAATCACTGCAACGAATTAAAAATTCATTTTTCTCAGGCACGAGAACACATTGACTAATAAAATCTCAAATTCTAATAAAATCTTTGCCGGTGAAAATAGCAGTTTTGTGGAAGGTCATTTTTAAATTTTAAATTGTAACTTTTTAAAATAATTTAATTACCAGATTTTTAAATTAGCAATATTTAATTATTAAAATTTGTGAAATTAAAAATAAAAAATTGTTAAAACTCTTTTCAAATTTTTTTTATAAATTGGAATAAATTATTAATATTAAAAATTAAAAATATTAAAATTTTTCCAATTATTGGAATAAAAATATTTTTAGGACTTACGTTTTCTGAAGCTAAGGTTAACTTTGAACTTATGTGAACATTTGAGCTTTAATGGTTATTGGAATTAAACCAAAAATAGAAAAGGAAATCAACACACAAAATTTTTATGTATGTTTAGCCCTGCTGTTTAATTAAAACTGAGTGAAATAATTATATGTTTCAAAAAAATTGACAACAAGAGTGACGAGTATTAACCTTGAAGTATTAAACTTGAAACAATATTTCAAAAAGAAATAATACTTTTTGTTGGCTAAAGGCTTCAAAATTTTACTTGTCAGCTTTTTGAACCTCAAGATTATGCAAAATTGTTTTGTTTAAATAGCACCCAAAAATAAAATAACAAATAATAACAAAAAAATAATTGCATTGGACCCCTTAGCCTAAAACTTGAAAAGCATATGAGTTTATTTTCAAATTTCATGGTTACCCGTCAAGTTTTTCTTGACCTTGAATTTTCGTTCGACATAATGGTGTGCATGTTATTGATGAGACTCAGAAAAAATTATAAAACTCATTGACATTTAAATATTGCATAATTAAGTAGATTCTAAAAACAAATATTGCAAATATTATGAAAAAAATTGAAAAGAAATTTTTAATTATAATTTTAAGGTAGAATAATATTACTTAACATGACACAAGATAACAATTACACAGTGGTTAAATCTGTGGAAAGTAATTTTTTAGTGGCTAGAACTTTGAGAAGAGTAAAATGAAAATGAAAGCGGACCTGTAAACGCACTTCTTTGATTTATGCGAGTATCTAAAAAAATTGTGTAACTATCGCATACAAACGATTTACTTTATTGACATAAAAACAGATGATGTAGAGTTGGAAATATATACAAAAAAATTTAAAAGAAAAATTTGTGTTTTACATTTTTTTTACGATGAGATTTTTATTTTTAGCATCTTAAAAGAAAAAAAAGGCAGATCTGTCATATGGTAAAAAAATGTATATTTTTTTAAAAACTTATATAATTTAGCGTTTTGCATTGAAATAATTAAACTAAACTCGCGATATATCATCACGTTTTTAGGTCCAATATATACATCCAAAACGTTCAAGTTATTTTCGGTGATTTAAAATTATACATAACAAAAAAGAAATATTAGAAATTTTTTTTTTGTATAAAATTGGAACAAACATTCTTTGCACGATATGCACACAAGATATATTATGAAATTAGTAATCCTTATGATTAGTCGACTATGATAAGATAACAAAATAAAAAATTGTGTTTGATAAGAAATCGAAGACAGTTGATTTGTATCTATGTCATTTCATAATCAACAAACAAAAAAAAATTCAGATTAAGGTAGATTTTGGTAGAAAAACTTTAAGACCGTCAAGTCTTTGCTTAATTTTATACATGAAAAAAGCTCAAAGGTTATTTTTGTATTTTTCTAGTCTAAATTTTTGATTTCATTCTCGCGCGATTTTCTTTTAAATACATTTAATTATTTTAGAAGGTTATCGCGCGCCGCAGTTAGAACACAACAAAGAATATGAATGAGATGAGATTTGACTTAATTAACTAATTATTTTTAATATAGTTATTATATGTAAGTAAGTGCGCTGGTCATCACCGAGCGTACATTAGGCACACGAGAACACAAAGTATACATTCCTCGATTTTTAGTTACTCTAATTTGAAACACCAACTAGTTATATGAAAAACCACTTTTATGAATTATTTTTTAAAATATTGCATTATAAATTTATTTCTTATCATTAAACACATCATACCTAGCAAAATATCTAATATTATATCTAAAAAACTAACACCATACAAAATATATAACAATTTAGAATTTTTATTATCAATTTATCACAGAACTATATTAATTTTTTTTTTTTTTTTAGTAAATTTCTTTTTTTATATTTTTTATCACAAAAAATTAATTTTAATTTAAAAACTTAACGAAAAAAAAAGAAAAGAAAATTAAAATTTGTTTTAATTTAATTAACAACACAAAACAAAAATTTTACTTTCGTATCATTTGAATGCCGATTTCAAACTAAAACTTAAAATGAATTTTCAACGAATTTTTTACTTGCTAACATGCTTTTCAAAGTACACACTCTCTTTTCATGTTTATATATATATACCAACAAAATGAAAAAAACTAAAAAAAAAACAAAAAGAAACGACTGTTTATGTGTTTGTATTCGTATATAGTCAGCGTATAGTATTGCATCTGCTGAATAAATATAAAATGTGTGAGCTAAAATGTAAACCACTAATTTTTATTTTTATTTTAACAGTGTATCCATAACATAATAATATATTAATTGTGTATGAGAAATATTTTATGTTTTAACGACGAAAAAAATTATTGAATTATTTCTTTGAGATGCTGCTGCTGTGTTCAACCCGAAGCATAAATTTAATCATTTTTCTTTATGTTCTTTCAAATAATCATAACAAAAAATAAAAAAAAGTTCTTCGAAGAGATATCGTTTATTCGTGCTTGGCGCATTTAGAATAATTTATATTAAATGCATATAGACATACATACTCGTACGTTGATAATGATGCCGGCAGTTTATTAGTGTTATTTATAGTTTATGTTTATATGTTTCATGTTGATGCGCGGTTGCATATTAGATTTTATTTTAATTTTTTAAACTCTTTCTTTTCGGAGAATGTGTATTTTTTTTACAGACAAGTTCATGGCTATATTTTAATGTATACTATAGTTTTTGGTTTTAGTTTTTTGGGTTATGTTGCATTAGAGATGATAAATATAAAATAAGAGATAAAGACAATATTTTTAAACTAATCAGTATGATAAGCATTAATGACTAAATCTAAAAATAAATAGGTATAGTCAACTAAGTCAACTAAGTTTTTTGTGGTTAACTGCATGTTTCGAAGAAGTGTAACAAATCGAAAAGCGATCCATCATAAATGATATTAGGCCCTGGAACGCAAAACAAACCCCAAAAAAGCTCAAATCATAATACTACTAGATGATACTTGAATATACCAACAATTTCATCTGTAAAACCGAAACGTGGAAGCACAAAAATGATAACTTGGAGACCTTGAAAACTGCTGGCACAAAAAACAAAATTCCATTTTTAATATCCACGCAACGCTAAATAAGTTAACCGAAAGAAACCAAAGCTTCATGATGATGATTTCAAAAATCCATATCAACAGTTTTCAAAATCCAGAAAAAAACTTGATGGTTAACTCACTATAACTGTGTAATTTTTAACCGCACCAGAATTTTTCAAAAATCCGAAGAAGACAAGTCGTTCCCTACTCTGGGGAACCATCGATGCCAAAAACAATCTTTGCACCTGCCAAATTGCAGCTGCCCTCTCAGAGAACCCTGCAAAATCCATTTAAGAGCGGCTCGCAGAACGTGACCGATTCAGCGTACTCGCTGTCCATTTGCTTCATTAAATTCCTGGTCTCGTGGTTGAAAACTCGGCAAGTGTCGTCATCGTCGCGTTTGCGGCCATATATCAGGCGCATGATTCTTCTCTCGAATGTCATTAATATTTCTTTTATACTGATCCGTCAAGGTCCCATTCTTTCACACACATACGTAACAAAGGGTCTTATCAACACCTGGTGAAGTTCAAATTATTGCAACTAGCCACAGAAGAATAGTTTATAAGTGCAAATTCCGCGAGTGTTGGGTCTTTTATCCATATCTCCACAGTCTGTATTTGACAACTTTCAATTAAAGCATTTGACACTTGTTAAACATTTAGTAAATCAGAGAAATGCTCCTTCCGAGGGTCGATCAATGTTTTGATGTTAACACGGAAGTTTTTAATCCACGTCCCGATTAGCATAAAACATAGGCCTGGAGGTATGATGCAGTCAGATCACTCCTTTAAAGTAGTTATGAGAACTCCGCTCATTGCTGAGTTGTTGTAGTTTTAACCTTTCATCACTCACGATTTTTCAACAAGGACCGCTTTGTTTTCCGTGTACTTGTAAATCGTATTTGCTTCTTTATAGGCTATAATCTGTTGTTTGACAGCAAGAAGACACTCCTCATCAAACCAATCATTTTTGGGTTTAATTTTTACCATACCTAGAGTTGCCTGGGCGCAGTGCTGACACTCAAAGTTATCAATCCTTTCTAAGGTGAGTAATTGATGATCACTGACTACAAATTTGGTAGCTGAACGGTAAGATCTCACATTTTGGATGATCCAGGGCCTTCCCTTAAAAAATAACACATGGTCATTTCGACTTCGAAACATCTTACGAGGGTGCGTCCATGTTTCCAAGTGGGTATTTTTATGAGGAAAAAATGTGCTAACCACAACGAGATCATACGCGACTGCAAATTACACAATTTGTTCCCTATTATCGGTCGCAAGATTGTGTCGGGGTACGGACCTATATTTTCACATAAGTCAGTCTGATTTTTGCCAGATCTAGCACCAATCGCTATTATTAAAATGTCAACCCAACAAGTTCATATATACCAAACTGAAAATTACCGTCAAAAACCAAAAATAAGAGTTCTAAAAAATTGGATGAAATTTTCATTCATTTGCTTTAAATGTAAAACTATGGATACCGGCAGTGATAGTGATATCACCCAAAATTTAAATTTATCAGTTTCATACAAAGTTAGGAAACTAGATGTTATCATTTCTATTTACTGCCACAATGCATCTGTGAGACATGGCTTACTAAAAATTTCAACTCTGAAGAATGTTTTTTCGTTCGACTGTGTGATCCATTAAAGAAGATCGACTTAATTTTAATACTAGCCTTAAGGGAGGAGATAAGTTAATTGTTGGTATGACCTTGAATCATAATGAAATTATTGCATGTCATCCAGTTTTCTAGGTTATTGCGATATATGGATTGGGGTACCTAGCACATGTATATTCTAATGGTTGCTATTTACATTCCAGCAATGGAACAGTTTTGGATTATTACCTTGAAGTTTTTAATTTTATTAATTTTAATGTTCTTCCGTTATTGGAGAATAACTAGGGGTCATCGGAGACTTCAATCTTCCGGATATTACTTGGTTCAATATTGATGGTGCTTTCATGTTCCCTGCTACTGATCAAAAAGCATATCGCTACAGCGCAAATAAATCAGATTTACAATACTCAAAGAACATTTCTATAGATCTAATTATTTAACCGATGAATTATACTGTGATGTTTCATCATCCTGACCCCTGGAAATTTCTTTAATCCTTCCGATTTCCAAAACTTTTCGAAGCTAATTTGGTTTTATTTCAAGGCTGTTGATAGATTAGAATTCACGTCTGACTTAGGTGTACTATTATCTTCTGATCTTTAATTTACAAAACACGGGCACCATTGTTACAGGACGTTAGTCAAATAAATTAGGCTGTCTGACCTGAATATCAGTTACGCCCAGAAACATGGAATGGAAAGGTGCAACCAACATAAGTTGGTCCCTAGAATAGGTAACTATTTAAACATAAATATAATTTAGGGCCTGACAGTGACTTCGAATATAGCTTTAAAAATAACTTGTCGTAAAACATGAAAACAGATTAAACCAGAAGATGTCCTAAGGCCAAAAGCATTTAAACAACCAACCAAATTTAAGTAGAAAAATAATTTACATCCCAATATTGAAACAAAATTTTTTTTAAAAGTTTTTAGCCAATGTAAGTTATAAATTGTAATAACTGATTTTCATCATCTTCTCCATAATCAAACTTATCTAACTATGTTATAGAGACCATAAAACGAACTTTCTGTGACCTTTACCAGACTATAGTTAAAGTGGTTTCGGTTCAACAATCGCGTAAAAACAAGGATTAATACCATCCCATTAACCAAAACAAGTCAGGTTACAAAATTGTTTACAGTTCAACCTGCTAAGTTATAGAGTCCTGAGGTTTGATCTACTTGTTGAATAAAACATATTTCCTGTCTACCGTGGAACTTGAATAAAAATAAAAGGCGAGCGAATAAGTTATATTCTTTAACCATCAGAACTAGTTGGTCAACATTAACTTGTTTGAAACTTTGTCACAACATGTGAGTCCCATTATTGACAAGTGGTTCATTTGCGCACCACTAAACGTTTTACTCACTTTTTCATGTAATTGGCTTTTTAAAATGGTTTTTCACAAAAACTGCAATAAAATTATTTTGACACAAACAAACAAACTATAATTATTCTGCAGCAAAACGCAATAAAACAATGCGCATCTTTAACTGTACCGATGAATTGTACCTTCGCAGTTGCTTATATTGGGCGAGAGAAGAAGATAGGTTAGGTTAGGTTAGGTCAAGGTGACCATCCTAAAGGACGTGGAATAGACACAATTGGTCCTTAGCCTTACCACAGCAAATATATTCTCCAATCACTACTCACTGGAACCAATTTGAGCTTCTAACGAAGCAGTTGATATCCCTAACACTCAACCTACTATGGTCTGACAGATCACACAGGAAGCGAGCTCCCAAAAACTTCAGCCTGTATTGAGCCAGGCTAGGAATGGTGCAGAGCAGATGTAATACCTTCTCCTTATCCCTACAACTTCTATAGTAATCAGGCGAGGGAACACCCAATCTACTCTCATGCTTTCCAATGAGACAGTGTCCAGTAATGACACACACGATTATACTAATATTGCACCTTTGCATGGATATTAGTTGGTTAGACCTGATTAAGTCTAGTGTAGGCCAAATTTGTCAAGTACTTACATATGAGGCACAACCGACCCGACTGTCAATTCTCGATCTACCCATAAAGAAGTTAATTTTACCTGGATTCTGAACTGCTTTTTCCTTTGTCCGCCCAGTCCTCTCTGGAGGAAATAATAGTCAGAAATTTATCTTCGAGGTATGATGTCGACATAGTGCAATCAATGGTTTTTAGGATAACCTAGTTCATTAAAATAGGTGAGTGTCTCTTATTACTACAGGTCCACAGATAAATTGATTTAATACTAATAGCTGTACACGCAGCCACTTGTTTAGCTAAAATATCAAGTGGGACTAGATAAAGGATAATCTCCAATGCCTGAGTTTAAGTGGTGTAAAGTGCACAACTAATATACAGGCAGGCAGTTCTTTGAACCTTCATCAGCAGCTTTTGCCTTGCCATTGCACCTAGAGCTGGCTACCAAACTATAACTTCGTACAGTAGAACAGGTCTAACTATAGAGGAGTACAGCCACTCTACGATGCGAGGGATTACACCCTTTAGCTTTCTTTACCCTTTCTAATATATTAGGTTTCCAGTTTAGTTTTCTGTCCACAATATGACCCAGGAATTTAACTTTATCTGTGATATTCAAACCCACTCCGTTAAGACTTAGACCGCACTTGTTTGTCCAATTGGTAAAGATACCAAGAGCATTTTACATAAGATCTTTGAGGGTGCTAGGATATTTGCCGAATGCGTCTTCATCTGCATAAGCAACCACTTTAAAGCCAGACGCCTCTAGGTTTAGTAACAGGTCATTTATGACCAAGTTCCAAAGAAGGGGGGATGACAATACACCATCCTGCGGTGTACAAATTTTTGGACGGATGCCTCATCAAGATTAATCAAAATGACCCTACCCCTGAGCATTTGATGAATCCAATTACTGAGTGATACGTCCAGCCCTAAAATCTGTTTTGCGATTGTTAATGGCTCCTTCTATATCACAGAAGGTCACCAAAGAGAATTCATTATATTCGAGCGATTTTTCAATAGGGCCTAAGAGAGAATGCTGTGCAGTTTCTACTGATTTCCCCTTGCAGTATGCATGCTGAGATTCAGCTATTATTACCGCATTATGGTAACCTTTATTGATGAACTTAGCGAAAAAATTAATATTGCGATGGATTTTCCGGATTGATGAATGATCAGAGTATGGAGGACATATATCGGCTTGCCTGACTAAATACATGGTGGGTGCTACTTATGTTGCCGCAGTAACAACTGGGAAATTATATTTAGTGAATTCCTGATAATACATTCAGTGGTGGTCCAAACTCACAGTTCGAGTAATGAATTTGTAATCACGGTGAAATTTGGTCAGTTTTTTTGTTTTAACTGCAGTATGAATGTAAACATTGTAATTGTTGTCGTGTATCCGCTAGCATAGCCTGACTCAGTCTGTAAGAGATTTGAATACAGTATTGTGACTTTGATCTTGAATTTGTTCGTCAGTTGACAACGGATTCCGTAATATAATTTTCACCAAGCCTGGAAAAGCAGTAGGGCTCACCTATATTGCAAGGTTTTTAATGCTCATTGCGAATTTTAATAAATACATGGTGTAGAATTTTATTCTATTTGGCTGGATTTTCAATTTCCCTTATATCCTTTCCTTATCCGTCCATCATAAGGTCAAGCTATTGGATACCAATTCGAACTTCCCCAACTCAGATGTGGTGCCAAAGACAGTCATACTAAGTTTTTGGCTCATTACATTTAATCAAAAAGCCTTGAGGAGCTAAAAATTGAGTTAGCGGTTATCGGTTCTTACATTTGGGGTTCGTGAATTCGTGATATTTAATTTAACTTAACCAATAAGAATAGAAAACAATTTTTTTTTCAGACCAAAATTGAATATTTTTCGGACTTCGTTTTGTATGAAGACGGACTACAATGTAGCTATAAACTATCAAAAAAACAAGGTCACATCTGTGAACAAAAACTACATGAAACATAACGTCCTTTCAAAAAATAAAATTACGAATAACTTTAAAGTCAATAATTGAATCACCCTCGTCGTAACTGTATGGTAATTCGCTTGTGGTAATGTAATTTATTATGATTTATGTTGGCACAAATGCAATAAAATTGTCAAGCATATATAAATATATGCATGCACAAATTATTGTCAATTTACATATAGGTACTATAATGTTTATTAAATAAATAATATACTAAACCTAGCATATACAGTTCACGTTAGCAATTATCATGAGATTGGTTTTTTTATACAATGTCCAGAATGTACATATCGATCTGACCAAAAGGACAATTTATGAAAGAGTTGATAAAACAATTTTTCAAAGGATTCGTTGGAAATTCTTTGATTTGGGATCTGTAGTCGCAACTGTATAAATTTTGATTATAATTTACCACCCCTGAATAGTAATAATTCTTACCGAACAAAAACTAACATATTTCTTTTTCATCGTGTCTTCATTATCAATTTATAAAGCTCGCATGCAATCCTATTTAATTCAACTTCAAACTGTTTACACCAGACACCCGTAAGTCGATAATTCAAAGTCAATATAAATGTTGACTAATCACATGAAGCCTTCTGCTTCGTCATATAGATGTCTATATCTATATATGCAAGTATAATTACATAAATGGGATGGAGAATTCCAACTGAACATCTTTACTACACAAATTTCTAAAATCTTAGACATACTGGAGCATATTTAAATCGATTAGGATATATGTATACATATATTGTAGTTTTTTTTTTTTAAATGTTATTCCATTATCTTATCTCGTAGTGTTCTTTTAAACTAAATTCTGGTTAATGTTGTGTTATCGCCGCACAAAAATAATGGAATGATTGATTTTTCAGTAAGTCGATTTACTCTTAATGTTTAAAAAATATATATATATATATATATATTAAATTATGTCTTATCAATAAATTTTATGGTTATTTATGGTGATAATCAATATGGTTAAACATATTTCGAATAAACCCGCGATTTACCTTTTTATGAGTTATTACTGTTTCTCATGAACTGTGAAGATCCATTTTGTTGGCTAAATCTGAAATACAGAAAAATAAAAAAAAATATTAAAAATTTTCCGTTTTGTTTTGAGAAAATTCTATGAAATTGTTTTAGGGGTGTGCATTCGATTAGTCGACAGAGGGGTTACGTCTGAGTAACTTTGTGAGTCTAACTTAGTTAAGGAAGTTATCATGATAAGGATACATAAAATAACAACATTTGATTACAATTATTATAGTCACTGTTAAAAGTTGATCAATATAACTAGTAGCGAATTCGCGGTTCAACTGCGACATATGGGTGAGTTTCACCCAAAAAGAAGATAGAAGATATGCAAAATACACAAAACTGAATTATCATAAATTCTCTTAAGTAAATAATTTATGATACGTATAGCTTATTACCAATTTGTATAATTTTATCGCAAGTTAATATTTAATTTAACATATTGAGTTCAAGGTGAAATGTCTTGCCGATTTGTAATAGTTTTTTTGATATTCAAATGCGCAACATAATTGAATTTAATTGTACATAAACTTTTGAAAGTTTTTGAAATATTGAAAATATTAAAAATTTTATTGAATTTAATACAACATTCATAAATTGGAAGTGGGATGATACTATCATCTTGTTTTAACACTCACATCTGATTCCAGTATTCATTCAACCTGAAAAGAAAATGCGAGTTGTTCGCAAAATAAGCTTCATAAAAAAATATTTTTCATTTGAAAGCTCCGATACGGTGGCGATTTTGAAGCCAAGGTCTATATTTCAATGTATTTTGCAGTTTTGTCTTCTATATAAAAAAATCAAGAAACTTTTGTTTTAATTTTCGGAAATTTAAAAAAAAGTTTGTTTGGAGCTTAAAAGTTCATTTTTACGTCAAAATAAAACAGACCAGTTTTGTTTATTTGGTGATATCAAAAAGTAACATTTGTGTTTCTTAAAATTTAAATATATAATATTTGATTTTTTAGGGTCTTTGTTAATGTGTTAAAAATATTAAAAAATTAAATTAAAAAATTGGTGAAAGTATATAATCGAGGTGAAATATTTTCAACATTAAATTTAATTTTTTTGTGTAGTTAAAATTTTAACAGCTGTAAATTTTTTATTTTTTTGTGGTGAATAAAAAAAATATTTAACTTTAGCTGTCAAAAATATTCATTTACATTCACAAACACCCTTAGAAGGTTGATTCAATTGGTCGCTTAAATCTCAAAGTAATTAGCTATTTTTATTCTCAAGGAAGTCATTAAATAATTGAAAGCGTATCCTTTACACTTGGCGAACTTATCGATAACATGAAAATGGAGAAAATTCGTTAATTTGCAGCCTTATCTGAAAGATTGCTTTAATAAGTAACAAGTGAAATAGCATCAATAAGTACTTGATAACAAGAAGCAAGTGGACAATCACATCAAACAGTGCTATAATACTTTAAAATCTAATACTTTAAAGTGAAGTGTTAACAAAAAAATAGATTGAATAATTTAAAGTGTCAATGTTCTAGTTTCTAGGGCATTGCATATTGTAATGCTGAGTTTGTAAAAACATCAAAAACTCCACAAATCCCGCCAAGTAGTTCGTTTCAAGCGACACTACTTGATTTAACATTTTTAGAAATGTCGTACCAATAAATAATTCTCCGTGGTCGCCCTAACAAAGAATTTCTTTAACATTCAACTACTGTCACAATCGGAGCAATTTCAAGAGTTTAGCATGAGTATCGGCTAACAATATAGATGCAAACCAATTAAGATAAATGACTATTGGTAAGCGAAAGCTACAGTGCCTTTATCGGCACGGTTTAATTGTTCGAAGATACACAACAACCATAAAAAAATATTAGCGCCCCCAATTTTTGTGTCAGACATGGAAAAAATCAATCCTTTAACTGTTTTGTTAAAGTAACTTACTATTATCAAGATCAACAGAAAAATTAATTAAAACTATAACCAGGTTAAATTCAGGTAAAAGATGTTGAGACATACTCAGCGGCCATTAAAGCCCTAGCGGAATGAAAAACTAAATTCCTTTCATACCAACAGAAGGTGAACTAAACCTACCAAGTGGGCATACAAAATTTACATCCGTCAAATTTCACAGACGAATTAAAAAGTTAAATTTTAAAATTCAAAATCAACAGCCCGAGCAGTTTTCCATACAACGGTTGGAAAATATGATGAAAAAATGAATGGTCAAAATTGATATTTTCCTTAACCTTTTAACGACCATTGTATCTAAATCATTCAATGTCCAGGACCCTTTGATAGGTCAAAAAACTTCAAGATACGCCATTTATGATACAAATCATCCTGATTGGACAGCATATGGTGGCACAGCAGCTATAATCAAAAATATAATTTAACGCCATGAAATAAAAAATTATAAGGAGCATTTACATAAGCAATTACAATAGTAATAGAAAATTGCTAGGTCCTATAACAATTTCGACCTTATACTGCCCACCACAACATTTAATAAAAATGGAATAATTTGATAGTTTTTATAATTCTTTGGGTCATCGCTTTATAGCAGGGGTGATTATAATGCAAAACACCAAGTATAGATCAAGATTGGCTTCAACAAGAGGCCGAGCGTTATTTAAATCAATTAAAATAAAATAACCTTAATCATGTATCAACCTGTGAACCTATCTACTGGCCTAGTGGTAGAAGAAAGACCCCAGACGTCATACAGTTATGCGTCATCAATGGAATTGCAAGTAATTACATTAAAGCGAAGCCATAATCAAGCAATGTAAGCAATAACATAACTGACGGAAACCATTTCAGATATATGGTAACATAGAATCTTAATGCAAAAGTCAAATTAAAGACGGAGAGTGAATAAATCAAGCAGTGGAGCATCTCAATGAATGTATTCAGTCGGCAGCACTACTGGTGTGGTGAACTTCCACAACACCAGTAAAAAATGAGAAAGAAAAGAATGTGGAATGTTCAAATCTTGTCAAAAAATGGCAAGATAAAGCAATGGCAATCATATAGACTTACAGTTAAAAGAACTGCCGCTTAATGAAAAAAAGTCAATTCAAGAATATTTATGACGACACTCACCGATAGAAAATATAGATTATTCATCAAAACATCAGAATGTTTATACAAATGACCGTCTAATTAAATCTGGTATACCACAAGGTACCGTGCTGGGCCCGATATTATATCTGCTATATACCGCAAATAACAACGAAGCCAGATTTGCATTAAACATGTTAAATTTTATCTGGCATACCTCTGTCCTGCTTCGCAAGGCTATGATACGAATAGCCATGATACTATTGTAAAAATCAGTACTGCTATATTATTCAGTTCATATTCGTCTGTTGTGAGGTGCAGTCGTATTTGTTTCTTAACGTAATCATGTTGGATATTGTTGGACATATGTGATTGAAAATGAAAATTTCAGCATATTATGTATGTATGGGCTACATATATAGTCACATATATAGTTCCGTAGAACAAAGAGATGTAAGTGATCATGCTAAGATAAGTATCTTGATAAAGTTTACTAATTCTAAGTCTCAGTTTGCAGCCAAAATCGACGTTGTGCTTGAAGTCTATGACTACTCCAAACTTAATGCAATGTTGGGATAATGTTCTAGCTTGCAGCGACACAAACTCACCTTTAATTCATTTTCAACTGTGTTTAGATCTCATAAACATAAACATATCAAACCATCGATTTCACATGCAATTGTGCTAAACTTAAAAATAATTTGTTTAACAAAATGAAAAAACATCCATTAAATGTTAAATGTCATTGTCAATATAGTAAAATTAAAAAGTCATTAGCTGCTGAGGTTAAAAAACATAAAAATGGGAGTACCAATATATATTTGAAAAAAATAGGAAAAATCCGAAAGTCCAATGGCGTACTATTGATACTTTAATTGGTGAGAATCGTATGGACATTTCAATAAGTGAGATAATTGACCATGATGTAAATAAGTTGACTAATGCTTACGATTCAGCTTGTTTCATAAATCAATATTTTTGTACCATTATTAAAAAAAAAATCAGAATTGAATATGAAAAGTTCAAGGTACTGTTCAATAACAGTTTTGAGGTAGAAAATTGCTTTTTAACTCTAATTACTGCTCAAAAATTGTTTCGATTATTATTAGACTTAATAATTCTAATGCTTGTGATTTAGATGGTATTTCTAATCAAGTTACTTCATTTATAATCGTTCCACTAGTACATATTTTTAATCTCATTTCTACTGGTGTAATCCCTTATGTATTTAAAATGACAGTGGTTATTCCGTTGTTTAAATCGGGCGTTAGAAAAAAAGGCTGTTGATTTTGTTGATCACCATCTGTATAAACTGTATAGGGCTGGCTTTCGTAATATTGTGTTAGATTGGATTACATCTTACCTATCGAATATAACACAACAGGTTAGAGTGAATGATAATTTCACTTTAACCACAGGTGTGCCTCAGAGCAATATGAATAAATCATTATATAGCGATCCGTAAAATCTACGTTCTTCGTGAAATTTGCCCTGTACCAATTTTGAGAACAGTCTATTTTATTTAGTGTGTGGGATAGTATATACCTAAGTATCTTAAAAAAACTTACGGTTGCTCAGAAGCACCCTATTGTTAATATTTTTAAGATTGTTGTTAGTTTTATGGAGAAATAAAGACTTATATTATTATTAGAGGTCTGAGACATGGCAGGAGTTCGCAAATAATAAAGCCTTCGGTGAATATTGAAGTGCTTTTGGTCGACGATCATAAAAAACATCAAGCTGCACTGAATCACGAAGCATTTGGATATTAAGACAGATATAAAGAAACAAAAATAAAGATAGATTTGTCATATACTATAAAATCTACCAAGTGACAAGAAAGTCGTTGAACTGGAACTAGCAAGGGGCAAACAAGTATAAAGATCAGCAGTGAATTGGGAAAGAACTGTGCTTGCAGAAGTCAAAGAACTTGGCAAATCATGGGTGGAATTGAAAGCAGTAGCCCTAACAGCGTGGGATGGTCCGGTCTAGTAGACGCCTTATGCTATACGCTTGGAGATAAGTAAAATAAAATTTAACAAATTGCGAACATGATTTTGGTAAAGTGCTTTCTCAACTTTATAAACAAATTATTTATTGTAATAAAATTGACCATGAAATTTAGTCTAAACAACATAATAATATTCGCATGATTGTTCAATAAGTCCGAAAACTAAACAAGAGAAGGCGCCATTGAAAAGTTTTATTCGGCTTGATTTTAAGCTTAGTCACACAGACACACATAATGCTGATCGATCGTCCAAATTAGGCAGTGACTCAAGAAAACACCAAACAAGTTCTAAAAAACGATGAAAGATCCAAAAGTGAAAATGCATGAGATAGCTGAGATCATTAAGTTATCAATGTCTCTGTAATATTTTGATATATAAATGAGATTTTCGGCAATTACATGACGTATTGGTCATAAAACAGTTAACTCAAATGATTTGTAACGTTTAATCAATTGTTTTAAAATCTAATTTGTATAAATTTTAAAGTTTTGTGTCAAATCAAGAGTACACTTAATAAATTTTAGCAGCATGAAGATGGAATAAATTTGTAATTTACAGGTGGAAAACTAATGTCACTATTACAGCCTACGGCTTGAAGAAATTAGTTAATAAAAGATTTTTTTCTTAGGGAACCTTTCTTTATAGAGTAATAATACAAAATTAGTTATACTAATTAATATTCATTGACCCTCAGAGAGTGAGAGCTAGCTCTCAGTTTTTACTAGCTGTCTGGAGACCTACAAAAACTCCTCCAAATGAGGTTTATGTTTTATGATGAACTCATAGTTGCAACTGACGGTTATTTTGAAGCCAAAGAGTTAATTTAATCTTCAAGAAATGTGGTTTTAGTAATTAGTCTCGGGACTTATTGAACGATTTACTAATGTTGAAATTATTTAAATTTGCTTTAAATAGATTTTTCTATATCATAATCATTTAGTAATAAAACTTCGAGTAAGTCTCAAATGTCGCATTAAAAAAAGCAGCTTCCAAATACCAAATACGGTTCAATTCTGGTTGTAATGTGAAGTTATCAAATCTAAAACGATTGACGACAAGTTGGTGCTGTTTATGGTGTAATAACAAAATAGGATACCTTTTAGTACTGCTTTGATATTTGTTTAACCCAAATTTGTGGCTATTAAATTGCAAAGCATCAAGTTTAAAAGAATGAATGAAAAAAATTCAAATTTAATTAGAAAACCAACCATTCGGAAAAACAAGCCCGATGTAATACGACGAAAAGTATCGGAAACTACCCAAAGTGAGGATATTAATCAACCCTCTGAAATTGTTATTAAGTCTTATCACGCAAACATACTTTACTTAACAGTCAAATACTAAATTTAGACATTATCAAGTATATCAAACCAATAATCCTGAAAACACCCCTACAGGAGGTAGCGTTGTTATAATTAGAAAAAGCACCCAATATTACGAAAAACTGAAATATGAAACAGTTGAAATACAAGCAACTGCTGTGAATGTTAAAACGAAACTGTGGTAGTGAAAATGCGGTAGTGAAACCTTGTCATAACCAACCTACTGGCCTACAGATTAAAGCAAAATACCAGAAAACTCGGACCGTTCTTCTATACTTTGATATTAAGCGAACAAACTATTCAAAAATAAAGAAATCGAAGCCTAATAAACAAACACACTTTTTGGGAATACTTTAGGCCATCTTTAGAAGAAAGAATATGTAAAGGTTCCATTAAAGAAAGAAACCCAAGCCTAGAAAACAAACATACTTGTCGAGAATACTTTAGGCAGTCTTTAGAAGAAAAAATTAACCTAAAGGATCCATTAAAAAACGAGGTGCCAATAGTAAACGAAGTACAACAATTTGTAAATGATATACAGCAATTAGTCTGGAAAAGTACTCCAAAAATTAAATACAAAATAAAAGGAAACAACTACCCCAAGAAAATTAGAAAATTTTTGGCAGAAAAAAGAAATCTGAAAATTTAGAAATCTAAATCTAATGATAGTAGTACTAATTATTCACTTTGGAAAGCAACCAAAAACATTAAAATACCAACAATTCAGAATCCTTCAATAAGGATAAAAGGAGAAAAATGGGCTTGAAATAACGAAGATAAAGTTTAAAGTTTCGCGGAACACATCGAAAAAATATTCCAATCACATGATGATCAAGAACCGTTATTATTTGAGAATCTCAAAAACGATGGAATCTGAAAAAGACAGGAAGAAATTCTATTGACTTCACCAAAAGAAGTCATGCATGAGATAAAATTTATTATGAATTCCAAAAAAAAGCTCACTAATCTTATAAACGCAGCGTTTAGAATCAAATTTGTGCTCAGTTTTTGAAAAATTGCAGTAGTACTCATGATACCAAAACCTGGAAAACCATTATATGAAACTTCGTCTAATAGGCCAATTCGTTGTTGTCAGTTAAGTCTAAGCTCTTTGAAAAATTACTGATTAAAAGGTTAAACCCGATGATTGAAAGGAATAACTCCCAAATCATCAGTTCAGATTTCGTCACCAACACTCAACAATACAATAAGTACACCGAATAATCAATATAATTGAGAAAGCACTTGAAGAGGAAAATGTCTGCTCCACGATATTTTTAGACGTGGCGCAAGCTTTTGACAAGGTTTGGCATGAAAGAATTAATCATAAGTTAAGAAACCTCTTTTAGCAATTCGCTAAAATAATGGAATCATACTTGAAATATAGATTCTTTAGAATTAAATTGGATGCAACTTATTCTGAACTGGGCAGTGTATAAGGACCGATTTTATATTTACTAAGCACGCATGATCTACCTGAATTAGAAAACAACACAGTGGTGACTTTTGCTGATGATACTGCGATTCTAGCTGTTGGAAAAACCAACGAAGAAGCAACACAAAAATTACAATCAGCTATCTCTAAAGTACATAAATGGACTAAAAGATGGCGGATTAAGCTAAATTAAACTAAATCAGTTCACATAAATTTTACCAACAAATGGGTTGAACATACCTTAAACCGTATGCGAACACGGCTAAGTAGCTATAGGCATGACTCTGGATGCTAAATATAGATGGAAGGTACACGTCAAACAAAAAAATGAAAAACTAAAACTAAAATATAGAAAAATGCATTGGCTGATAGGCAGACGCTCCCCTCTATCATCATACAATAAGCTGCTACTTTATAAGCAAATACTGAAACCAATATGCACCATGAACATCAGGAATAGTGACCTACATCAAGACACGAAGAAAGACTCAATCATGTGAATATCGAGGCAATTCAGCTGTTAACCGCAATACCAATATTGTACACTGTATGAAAAGAATCAAACCTTTCGAGCTGGTTAATTTTAATTGTTAGAACAAACAGCATTTGTCAATTGTTGAAAATAGCCCTTAAAAGGAGCTAGTCTATATTTTTGATTATATAAAAAAAAACCTCAAAATATAAGATAATTACCACGTGATAGAGTGGAGTAAATTTCTTATATAAACCACAATTAAAAATGAACATGAATCAATTGTGTTTGTACCTTACAGAACAGCGTAAGCGACTAATGGAACTAAGTAAGTACATAAGAAAAATGCTATACGTATAATAGTCAGTCGCATTTCAAAGTCAATTACTTACTAGCATTCCTATATTATATTTATATAAGCGATAAATCAAGATCAATACTAATAACATTATTTAAGATGGCTATTGACTATTGTCTTTCAATATAGATACACGTGTTACTTACTAAACAATAAGTCAATCTTAAAAGATGAAGAGATCATTTTATTGTTATATAAAATACAAATAACATTTTATGTTTAAGTAAAAACGTGAAAAGTAACAACGATGAAATCCATCTGGTGAATCACCTTTATCTATGACCTAGATGCTGTGGCATCTAAATTTAATGGAACAAATTAGATAGAAAATTGGAACTTAGCCACTTATTGATCAGGCACGACTAACTAAGTTTTTTGGAATGGAATCAAAATTATATTATCCTAACGGTATATAAACACAATCGAATAGAACTCATTATAAGTTTGAGCAAACAAAACAGATTAACCCTTCTAATCCGTTTGATACTTATATATATATTTTGCATACGATACATTATCGTTATATATCGCTTCAAAGTTACCTTACATTTGCATATAAAAATATTAAAAATTAATTTCGGAAAATTTATAAACAAATCTATTCACCATGTGAGGTAAAAGCATAAGTACCTTGCAAATCATAATATGTGTACCATATAAAACAAAATATTTTGTTTACCAAAAATTGAGTAGTATGTGTATGTACATCAAAATATATACTCACGTACATATAATAATTGTAAACATACCGGAAACAATTTATTATGTATGATTATGTTCAACACAAAGATATTAGTTATCATGTTTCTAAAAATAACGAACAAATTTTTGTGTTACAATTTTTATTTTTATAAACATTATGCATATATACCCACATAATGCATAACATTATCGATTATATTGATATATCGGGAGCCAACTTTTGATTATATCGTTGGAGGCGAATAAATTGTTTGATCGTTGGGCTGATAACGATATGCGTAAAAACTGGGTGCCGGTCGAAACTGGATATTTTACAACTGGATTTGACGAAACAGGATAATTCAAAACTGGATATTCTAAAACGAGATAAGGTACAAAACGAGATATGGTACAAAACTGGATGTTTCAAAATTGGATAATGAACTTTTTTGAACTATCCCAACAAATCATTTTAAAATCTCATTTTCATCTTACATATCGAATTTCATCAAAATCGGTAAAGAAATCACCGAGTTCCTCCCTAATTGGCCATATTCCAGAACTTTCCCAAAAAATCATTTTAAGTTTAAATCACATGTCGAAATATCCTGTTTTGAAATATCCAGTTTTGTACCATATCTCGTTTTGTATCTTATCTCGTATTGAAATATCCAATTTTGAAATATCCAGTTTTGTACCTTATCTCGATTTGTCAAATCCTATTTTGAAATATCCAGTTTTAAAATGTCCAGTTCTCAGCGATTCCCGTAAAAAATATATACATGTTAAAAATTACTACAGTAGAAAAAATAATAATTATACCATCGTTCCGATGAATAGCTTGAGAGACGCAATTAGATTATTTGGCCTAATCTAAAATCTTAGTTCGTGATCTATTAAATCAAGCAGTAGGCTCAAAATAAGTGACTCAAGTTATTCACTAAAGTTTAATTCACTAAATACAAAGCAATTAGTTACAATTTTTATTTGTATTTATAAAACTGGGAACCGAATAAGGGAATAAATACTGACGATTTTCAATTTTCTAGTTCTATAAATACAAACTTTTGCAGTCGCATTTTTAATTCTTTCTTTGTGAAAATGTCTTTCACAAAGGTCCCGGACTACTAGTGACTGATAAACGAAATTAGTAAAATGTATAACTTAAATTTTTTGACCCATAGCATTATGGAAATCAATTCTATTCAAGCGATGTGATTACCTATAGCCAATTGGATTATAGATGAGAAGTGTCGTATTGATGTCGAGTAACAGAATATATAGGCTATAGAAAAATGTTAATTTTATTACACAACTGTACAAGATAATGATCCTGGCTAACGAAATCTCTGAGTAAATCAACTGGAAGGCTGATGTTCTATCCCAACTGTAATGACGCAGTTTACAGAATTTCTGTAAATCAATCAAATAGCCACTAGATGGACTAAACCATACCTTTAGACCTAGCTCTATTGCCGTTTAGAACTAGGATGCAAAACTCGGAACTTTTTTGGAAGGAATTTATATCTAAAATACTTAATATTCAACACGTGACAAATAGTGTAAGTGCAAATTAAAATCTGTCAAAAATCGAAAGATCTCCACTGAAACTCGCAATAAGATTACTAAAATGGTACGTCTTGGAAAAATTGTTTGCTTCTGAGTTATCGCAAAAAACATTTTGGAAAATGATTAATAAGATCGGGTGTAATAGAATATCTTTAAATTAAAACTGCATTTTTTCAGCAGACTCATTCTCTAAGAATTTTCAAACAATTTTTTTAATACTGTTCAGGATTGCAACAACCTGTAATCTTTATATTATAATGATGAGTGCAATTCAGAATTATCGTGTAAATGCTTTGTTATTACACTGGAAAAAGATCTCAATTTCGTTAACGATCAGAGTATTATTGTAATATTTCCAGTCTTTGTCTGATTACCATCTTAAAGTATTTTTCCGAGTCTATCTATAAATAGATTTGAGAAGATTTTAAAACGATCACCAATTGGAAAAATATGGTCTGAAAAATCTTAGTAAGGGGTCAACTTTGGCGTGTAATGCTGTTGATTTTTTTTTAAAGAGCAGGTAATGGAACCTTTAAGTACTTTTAATTTGATTTATCCTCATCAATCTGCTTACCGAAATGGATAAAGTACCACTTCCGTGTCTTGGACATCGTTGTTGATATACATCGCAACTGTGATTTTGGCAATGCTACCGTTTTAGTTTTATTAGATTTTAAAAAAGCGTTGTTTTCGATTCATAATCTTACACTAATTAAGAAATTAATATTGTGTGCCTGAGTCCGTTTTTTTTTCGACTAAATTACAGACTATAAACTTTTCGATGGTCTATTACGCTGTCAATAATAGATGGCACTAGTGACAATACAATAAGCTATGCCTTGTGTGTAAACTAAATTAAAACTTTTCAAAAGTCAAAACTGTTATTTTGTGCTCATTGATATTGTATTGTAATGAGTCTTGTATCGTATCTCAATCAGTGTGTTTACACATGGTCTAATGATTCCCGACTCATTCTTTCGGTTTCGTCAAAACCGGTTTTATAGGTAAAGGTAAAAGTAATAAAGATTGAGTCCGGTATTCTTCATGTTTGGACACACCACCAGCAACTGTAACATGAAATCGAAATGTAAATATTGCAGCCTAAATCATATTGACGAGCAGGAATGCACAATCAAGGATGCTGAAACTAACTATAAAAGTAGCAACTATGATGGAAACCGTAGCGATAACTAAACTATAGGTAACCATAGTTACCTGCCCAAAGCGATCAGATTACCTTCACATAAGAGAAGCAATAAACCGAAAAAACTCTCTCAGAGCACTAACTTAAAATAAGTTTCTCGAATTCCAACTTTCCAATACTGGCTAACCAGAGGTCGGATTCTATCTAAGCAACAACTTCTCAGCCTGGTTCGTCGCAGGTGCAATATTTTGATATCTACAACATGATGATCAGCGAAGTTCGGATAAAATAGACATAATGCTAATTACAGAAACCCATCTGAATCCCGTTATTGTTTTTCACATTCCACATTACCAAGTACATAGAAACGATCGAATAACCCTAGCTTATGTTGGCCTAGCGATTATAATAAAAAATCCATTAAACACATTCTTTTTCCCACATAACTCTCTTAAGCATCAAATGTATATCATTGTACCTATTATTGCCAAATGGCACTTTAACGGTTACTTGCTGCTATATACCAAATTCATCATAGTAACTTTAGACATAATCTAAACAAGCTTATAAACTCAACCTCTTGATATATTATTGGTGGCGACTTTAATTGTAGTCATTCTTTTTGAAATTGGCTAAGGTTAAATAGAGGTGGGCGTATTTTCTAAGACCTATTAAACAGTATATCGGATTGCAGTTTTCCAGATATTCCAACCTATGTTCAAAATAGGTGGTCAAAAAGCAAATTAGATTTTTTTGTCTACTCAAACAGTTCCGGTAACCTACATTAATACCGAAAATGAACATAACTCCGACCATCTGCCTGTACTGTGCTTAGTCTACCTGCTTCCAATGCAAAAAGATCCATCAAACAAATCTTATCGATACGAAACTAAATGCACTTGATTTCCCTGAAGATGCAAACACTGATCATATTGAAGCTGCTGTTGACAATCTTACATCGTAAATCCACTATGCTATAGACATGATTGTTCCGACGGTTATTACATCATCTAAATACAAACTCATATTATCTGATAAAGTTCTAGTACTGATTAAACTCTATAATTCCCGGCCAAGGCTAAGCAAAAAATATATGATATAATAAATTCAAAGTGGCAAAATAAATTGAGTCAACTTATAAAAGAGTCCAAACCATACTGGCAAACTATCAGATACATAAAAAAAATATTCCTACTATTGCTCCCCTGTGCAATCCACAAGATAAAAATACAATAATTTTAACCTCTGAAAAATACGAAATTCCAACCACCACTTTTCAAAAAAATTTCAATATATCCCCCAATGAAGTAGAATCAGAAGATATAATTAATAGTCTTCTATCCATAAATAATTATTCTGAGCACGATTCTTCAAAATTTATAGTATCGGTCGACGAAGTTCAAAATATTTTCCGCACCAGCCGTCCGTTTAAAGCTGCAGGTTCGGATAAGATTCTAAGTGTCACATTAAAACATTTCCTCCCCAGGTCCAGTTTTCTATATCTTACAAAGCTATTTAGCCAGTGCTTCAGGCTCAGCTATGAGCACGTTTGTATAAGAGGTGAATTGCCTCTTTAATTATAGGGATCCGATCTAACAGCCTTTTTGATTAATAAATTGTCTGGATTAAAATTGACTCGTTGTGTTACATGACATGCCAAGGAAAGATCCCATTCAGCTTCAGGAGTTTTAGGGCTTTAAATAAATTATAATGTTTCAAAAACACGTCTATAAAAGTTTGTAAGGCCTTTGCATTATTTTCTTGGTTACATTTTCATAAAAGTCAAAAAAAGTTATCCTTGTTTGCAATAACTTAGTTTCGGAAAGCTAAAGATATTTCCTAACATATTCAGGTATTTTCATTTTCAGCAATGGAATTGGCTCTACTTTCTCTACTTTTAAATGGTTAACTAGAGACGCAAACACTCCAGGTTTCGGTTCTAATATTTGGAATTTATCGATCAATGAAATAAATTTAGATTATACATAATTCATAATCACTGTCAAAATTAATACGATTAATATTCTTTGTCACTGTTAAATATTTCCAATAGAAATGAATCAACATGCTGTAAGTATGTCCCGCTTAAAACCACTGTGCCATCTCCCACCGTAAAAATTTTTAAATGAGATTTGATAATTAGTTCAAATTATTTGTGTTCAATTTTATTTTATTTAGGGTAAAATTTATGTTATCACTGTTATGATAAATTTACCAATAATGAAATAATGGTGCCATTCGCGAAATTTCAGGCCTAGGTCAGTTGCAATTTAAAACTAGGATGCAAAATTAACAGAATATTGAATCATAGTAAAGTTAAAACTTTAAAGTTACTGGATTACCAACAGACCAAATCTAATAACCCCGAAACACCAGCGATAAAGTCTTACGAATTATTTTTGTCAGATAAAACAATTCCTATTTACTTATAAACTGTTAACATCACTGCGTCAGACCTTAGAGTTAATCATAGCACTGAAAAACATAATCATAACACTCTTTATAACAGTAATTGCAAATGTAACTGATTTTATTAGAGAATGTTTTATAAAGAAATCTAGCTGTGCTCTGCTTATTAGATTTCAGCAAAAACTTTAATTTTTTCTCGAAATTTTACACAAAATTGCTAATCCTATATAATTTCAAAATTAATGCAGCGAAATTAATTCGAAATTAATCCTATTTAACTGATCTTTCTCAATTCGTTGACTGTAACGGAACTCAATAGCTTTCTTACCTCTACTTATAGGAATATCACAATTATCAATAATGAGACCTTTAATATTATTATTATCATTATTATTATTTTATTTATTTCATTTTCGTATGCACTATTATATAATTACACTAGTTCGTAATTTAAAAAAGAAAACATATATTATTGTGATTAAAATAACGTTGTACCCCTCAATCAAGCTACTTTAACAACAAAGTTTTTAACAACATAAAATAAATGTTAAAAAGTTAAAAAAAAAAAAAAAGTAGTAGATCAAAATTTAATCATTGCGAGAGAGAAATACTTTAGCGCTAGAATTAATACCCCCTTCCCCTCGTTGTAAGTGGGGCGGGGGGTAACTTTAAAATTGAAATGGGAATCCCTATTTTTTATTGTAGATGCGGATTTTTCGGCTAAGGAGGTTAGATAATTTTGGCTAAAATCGGAAGTGGCTGCTTCCATAGGGAGTTTTTCGAGTTTTGTAATTATTTCAAAAAGTACAGCACTCATGAGTAAACTGTTAAGTGCAAAAATGTTGTATTAAAAAAATAAACAAAAAAATTAAAAAATTAAAAAAATAAAAAAAAAATTAAATTCCGCCACTTCCGGTTAGCTGATTTCCGCCAAATTAAACTTCCCTATGTACTTATTTTTAGTCGGAAAATCCGAAACTGCAATAAAAAATAGGGGTTCCTATTTTAATTTCAAAATTACCCCCGCCCCACCTACAGGGGGAGGGGGTACTAATTTTAGCACTAATAAATGTTCCTCTCGAAATGATTAAATTTTGGAGTTGAACATTTTTTTCGTAGAGTGCTTATTTTCCGAGATATTTGAAAGTTTCAGCTGAAAAAAAAAACACTCGGTATAGTCTTACATAGCAAATCCATAACGTAATAAACTAAAAAAATTTTAAATTATTTTAGGACTTTAAAGAAAATTTCAGCATCGCCTAAGACTCTAAGTCAAGCAACGAAAGTTTTAATGACCTTGAGAAATTCGTTAGTAATTGTAAGATAACTTATTTTGAGTGGCAATTGGTTAAAAAATGTAGGTGCAGTATAGCTATAGAATCTTCTAAAACACTTTTTTTTAGATGCAGGACCCAGACATTTGTTTACACGTAGGAAATATTTTAATGTTTTAATATTACGATTACCACTACGAAGATAGAATAGTAGATGTAGAGATTCCTAACTTTTAAAATTTTTGATTTTTTAAACAAGGGTTTGGGCGATTTAAGCCCGGAAAGATCATAAATTGTAGACATAATAAACTTTTGTGATACAATAACCATTTCGACACGAGTCGTGTTCATGATATCATGAACAAGTCAAAAACGTTTCCACACGAATGGTACTTTTAAAGGGAGTTCAAGAAATGAATTAGTATAGATTAAAAAGATAAGTGGCCCTAAGATTGAACCTTGAGGAACACCATAGTTAATCCACGAATACCGATAAAGTTTAGTTTAGTCAAATGCCTTTGATATGCCTACAAACAAGTTAGTTAGCTTATTTCCATTGTTTAGGGCATCTTCAGAACTTAATCCTTCTCGAAAACCATACTGATGTTTTGAAAGAAACTTTCATGATAAAACGTAAGAGATTCTGATATTTTACCATTTGAAATAATAGTGTTTTTTCATTGGGTGCCAATTTCAGAGGTAATTTCATTAAATTTATCAGCTAAAGGAGTAGGGTTTCTAAAATTTGGACTATTTTGGCCGATATTGGTTGAAATTGTATATTTTTCTTTAGAATTACCAATAATAGAATTAATTAACTGCCACTGCTTCTTTTGGTCGTTATCATATAGAGCGAATTTATCCTGTCAATATTGTTCTTCAAGTAGCCGCAATGTTTTTCGACAGTATCTTAACTTTGCTTAGTATTATTTGGGTGATGTAACAAAATACTAGCTAATTTATTTTTAATTCGAAAGGTTTTTAGCGATGGGAACGTGATCCAAGGCTTCATTTTTGGCTTCGTGGGGTTAATTAATAAGACTTCAGTACACTGGGAAATATAACTTGAAAAAATCAAAACGAATATATCAAAACCATTTGTCAAAACCATGGGTTTGATATATTCCAACGAATATATCAAACCCATGTAAATAGTGAATTTTCTTAATAGATTAAGTAGCAAAAAAAAAAAAAAATTCAAGTTAAACATAGTTCTAAAAATGATTGAATATAATGTTCAGCTTTCTTTTTGGATGTTGCACAAACATTTGACAAAGAAAATAAAGGAATAATTTCTAAAATTAAAAAGCTTTAGCCAAACAATTTTTCCTTATTTATGAGGAAATGCCTCCTTCAAAGACAATATATCGTAAAACAAAATAAGTCAAATCTTCATTTAAATGTGGATAATGATATTAGTACATTTGTGTTACAACACCGGATCTTTTGATTCATGTTGTATTTGTTATACACAACCGATCTATCTATACCTAATAAAATAATAATATCAACATTTCCTAAATGAGTATTGCAAAATCATCTGTGCTAAATTGGGGAATGGCTAAAGACTTTTAAAGAAACAATTAGAGAGTTCAGTTTAAAATATCATTCAAAATTACAGGTGCATTTTAATAAATTCGGTATATATTAAAACAGTCGAAGTACCGACGACTAAGAAGATCGAAAAGGATATATCCACCAAAGATTTGACTACTTCTTGTTAGTTCCTTTTGTATAGAAAGATTCAAGAATAAAGTCATTGGCAGCATTATTAAAAGAATGTAATTTACATGCGAAATTCGTCTTTTAACAAAACATTTGTTAATTTCTAAATTGATATTCTTGGCGGCCAAATGAAAGTGATAAATTATATATGTAGGTTAAAAATGCAGCGGTTATGACAAGGATTAACAATTTCAGTATTTAAATAGTTTCAACTACACTCGTCGTCTCTCAGTTTTTCAAGTTGCCCTTTTTTCAAATAAAAATGAAAAACACAACTGACTAAAAATTATACAGTATATAAACATTTTATGTGCGACATTAATTAGGAAAATAGTATAGAATTTATATTAGTATAATTTTAATCCATACCGAAACTATGTAAATCTTATCATTTAGTATTACATTACATAATTTAGTGAGTATAGGTACTTTAACGTATCTAATAGATACGTTAATACGCCAATTTTCCAAAGTAATCAACTTCAAAATTCGATTACATATCTTTGAATTAATTATTTTAAATAAAAATAGCGAATATTCAATTTACCTTGTCTTATGAGTAATAAAATAAGCGAATTCTGACGTAAATATCTTAAAGTTAAACAACAATATATAATAAATGTACAAATATACTTTAAGATACGTAGTATTGAATCGAAGTAAATAAATATGTCAAATATGCATTAAGAAATTTATTACTTAAACTTGACCTATACCGGAAACTCGTCATTTATTGCTAAAGCTAATGAAGTGTAAATGTAAACGAACAAAAAGGTGTAATCGAACTTAACTTTGTTTTCAAAATTTTGTTAACAATGCTGATACTTTACAAAATTGTTTTAAGCATAACGCATGCCATTATTTAGTTCAATAATCGTAAACGATATCTTGAATTTCTTTTTCGAGGAAAATCTGTTATATCATAATAAAAAAAAAAAATATACATACAAAAAATTGGAATTTCCCAGCTAATTACTTGCATCAATTCAATTTCATTTCTGAGGTGTTAACTTAGCCTTCACTACTGGAAGCCTTCACTTTGTCAAAACAATCATGGGAAAATACAGTATCTCTTTCACATAAATTGGTTTGATTTTTGCTAGCTGTATCATTAAAGTTACATAATCTAAAGACGTTCTCACGGGTGGTTTTCCTTCCAAAAGAGCGTGGATTCAAGCTATTAATTCTACGAAATAATTTAAAATCTTGGAACACATGGTCAGATCTTTTTAAACGACGATTTTTTTCGTTTAGTTTGTTTTAATTTCACACAGTCTCTTACTATTCGTACAGATTTGATAGAATTTTTGAACGAAGCTAAATTAACATATGTTTTGACATTCAGCTCTAAAAACAATTTTAGTGGTTCTTCGTTGTGGTAATTTCAATGTATATTTTTCACTCATTTGACATACATGTTGCATGCTAGTCAATATAAAATCAACTTTATGGTATTGCGATATTTACAAACAAACAGGTAGAGAAACTATGATTTTAGCGGTAAAGATTAGTTCAAAACGTTGAATTTTAGAGTATTGTGGTACTGAGATTCCACTGCAGAACAATTAAACAATTAACAGGTGTGGAACCTTAAAGAATTTTAAATGCTAGGTTTTTTGCAAAAATTAGTTTCTTTTGAACCCAGATAAAAAATAGATGATTATCCGTGCTATATCGATCCTAATCAACATTGCCGAGAAGTTCCGAGAGTGTAAAGTGATGTATGAAAACACCTGAAGAATCACCAAGGTAATCACAAAGAAAGATAGTAACGGGTTTTCAAGTTAGTGTCATTACATCCCGTAAAGACCACATTTTAATCATGCAACTTCAAGAGTGTTAATCCCAATTTTTGGTCGTAATTATCGTTGCAGTAGACAAGCAAATCAAAATCTAGTGAAAACATTTATGTCTAAATATACGAGTTGGTCGAAATGCTGATAAAATTGCTGCCGGTCAAGCGTCCGTCGCAAACGAACCAAAACAGTAGATTCCTTGACGTTCTCAAAATTTGCGCATCGGTCAGACCGCCCTTTGGCGAATTTTTCAAAATGATCTTAGCTTGCAACCGTATAGATCAAGTTAATACAATAACTAAAGCCACTCGATTATATGAAGCGAGGTACGTTCCCGGATTGGGCTCTGGAAATGTTGGAAGAAGATGACCAATTTCATTTTAAAATCATCTTCAGTGATGAAACGCATTTTGGGCTAAACGACTTCGTCAACAAATCAAATATGCGTTTTTAGCCAGATTATTTGCTTCAAAAAACACCACTTCATCCACAAAAAATAACTGTATGGTGTGGTTTTCGTATGCTGGTGGTGTCATTGGACCATTGTCATGAAAATGACCGACACGTTACAGTTAATGGATATCGCTATAGAGACATGTTGCAACGTTATTTCTTTGATCAATTGCATGAGCTCGACATTAATGATATGTGGTTTCAACAAGATGGTGCGACATGCCACACAACGTGTTTAAACATCGACTTATTGAAATCTAAATTTGATGAACGAGTTATATCCGGAAATTGTTCTGTCGATTGACCGCCTAGATCGTACGATTTAACACCTCTAAACTTTTTTTTATAGGGCTACGTTAAATCATTTGCCTATTCTCACAGGCCGGCGTCGTTAGAGAAGCTCAGAGCCGTCGAAATGTGAGGCCGAGTCAATTAAAAAGGATCGACACCTGCAAACGTGCTTATGTGGACATATGAAGGATGTCGAATTCTATTCATAAATATTTTAATACTTCAAGCCAATACTAAAATTTTCGAGATATCTAAAAGCGTTTGCGTTTTATTTAAAAAAAAAGTTGTCAAGTCCTAATTGGAAAACCCGATACATGTAACTTGATTGGTATAAATATACCAAGTCGGAAATGTTGTTGCTCCGGTTTACGATGCTGTTAATATTTTGTATTCCAATTGAGTAGATTGAGTCTATTATGGGGTGTGAAATGTTATCCCCATTCAATGATCTAAGATCATTATCAAGAGTCATCCTTTAATTTTTTTATTTTAATTTTAATTCGCTTGTCTTATAATTGTATGGTCCGTTAACTACGATAGAAATTACACACCAAATTTTACAATTGGAATCCTCGTTGTCAACGTGGTTTATTTTCTTTTTGCTTGTTTGCTGCTTGTTTGTATGGAAACGACAACAACAAACCCGTTTGGTTTAATTGCATCGATTTTATTTATGGTTCTTAGTAGGTACTCCACCTGCATATTTGTTTATTTGCTGTTATGGGTCAATCGTTACACACAAATATCCGGGTTTGTCTAGGACTATACAATCAGCCTAGGTCTGTAAAGATTATAAATTTCCTAACATCGGATAAAGTTTTCTTTTCTTGAACAGGACCTGAAATGTGCGTCATTCATTGGATGGACTAAAAGTGTGGCAGTACCTATTATTTTTTATCATGGTTCGAATGCTGTATATTGCATTGATTCGGCAAACAAAATTTCGTATTCGTTTTCTTTAGTGTGGATAAGACAGAGCCTTATTCACAATGCCAAACGAGGAATACAACGATGTTAGTACAAACTGTTATATGCTTGATAGTTGAAGGACCTTTAGAGATATGATCATTTGTAGTTTTTTGGATGATGCAACACCATATCTGATGAAATATCATGGCCAAGAAATTTTTAAGATTCTACTCCAAACAATAACATTTACACAGAAAAAGATTATCTAAATGCACTGTGTTCTATTCACTTGAAGCAATGAGGATTTCATCTAAATTGAGCAGCGATTCTCAAGCCGAAAGGCATTCCCTTGATTTTAAAGAGGTTAAATGGTGTAGTTACAGCAGTTTTTAAATATATGGCAATATACCACGATATATGGAGGCTCTTACAAGGCTTATTTAAAAAAAATATTTTTACTTCGAAATTGCATCCCCAAAATATTGTATGTTCGATAATTTTCGATATTCACCGCATGGTCTCCAACCACTTCATTCTAAAAAATATATATTGGTTTAGGGACCGTGTACAAAAACGCGGCTTAATAAAGAACTTCTACTGCAGGTCTAGCTGCTGCTGGCGCAAGTCGAACTTAAGTATTTTTTAATTGTTGTTTGTTAATCTCCTTTTCAAGCTAACACGGCTATTTATATTTCTGTGCTCTTTGTCCAAACCAATTATGGTAATAGCAAATATTTTTGTCTAGTTTTTTCTTTGGAAAATTTTTTAGATTTCGATCAGTTTGCAAACTGCTACGAGTATCTAATAAATAGTTAAATTGTTTAAGAGTAAAACTAAAAAAACTAAAGATTCTGGAAGATTTGAAACCTAATAAATTATCGAGTTAAATTTTTAAGATATACGGTGTAAACATATAAACAAATCGACACTTTACAAGATAAAACAAAATTAAGAGAAGATTGAAAATTTTCATACTAATTTAGTTATCTTCCCAAAAACAGTGAAAAGAATTAATGGTCCCAGGCCAGAGATTCCAGAGATTCCAGAGATTGAAAAAGATTATATACATGATTTTTAGCAGAGCGTAAAGAAAAGAATATGACAAATGATCAGCTACTGAAATTAAAAGCTTTTGATATTCATAGGAAATTGAGATTAAGTTGCGGTTTTTCCGCCAGTCGGGGATCTATATATAATTTTAAGAAACGCCATGAAATTTGTATATGAAGAAAATTTCAGGAGAAAAATTATCTTGTGCAGATGAAGCAATAATTAAGAATTTTCAAATGGCATTCACAAGACAAATAGAAGAATTAATGTTGGCCCCGGAACAAATTTATAATGCAGACGAATTTGCTTAGTATATAAAAATTTGGATAATCGGACATTGGTTACATCGTCAATGAAAAAAACTGCACCGTGACGATAATACCCTGCTGCATTGCAACAGGATCACATAAATTGCCTTTAATGATGATTGGAAACTCGGAAAAACCAAGACCATTTAAAAATTGGGACAACATGCTTATAAGGCATCAAAAATTCATAGCAAACCAAATCAATATTTAAGAATTGGTTTTTCGACTAATTTGTTCCAAGAGTACGACATCATTTAAAGGAAAACAACTTACCAGAACAATGGTAAATGGTAATGGAACAGAAATGATGCTAAGGACGGATGATGGAAATTTTAAAGTAATGGTTTTGCCTCCTAATACCACTGCAATCCTGCAATCCTTAGACCAATAAATCATTCAAAGTATGAAATTTCGCTATCGAAAGAATTTATTGCTATCTTGCAAGCAAACCAGGAAGTGATACAATTGCTAAATAGAAACAAATAAACTTAAAAGATGTTTCTATTATGATACATCAAGCTCGGGTGGATGTTCCGATTTCAGTCATTTGATCAGTTTGGAAAATTCTTATCGACATTGACATCAACAACTTAAACCTAACCGTAAATGATTTTGATGATGATGATGATTTACTATTGGCCACATTATACAATAATATTGCTCTGGTAGTTTATTGCCTAGTGAAGATATAATGTAATGAGCTACGGGTGAACAGTAACACTAACAGAAAGTTTGTCACGAAATTTTGATAAATCCAACTGAAATGAAGAAGAGAATGATGAAAATATGGAAGGTGAATATGATGTTAATGATAATGATGATAACACCCAAAATATTGATCAAATTATTCAATCTTTTAGTAATGTAATTGAATGGTTAGAAAATGAAAACCTTCCAATGAATGATATTTCAAATTTCAGAAGAACTCGCAACAAAACAGTGATGAGAAGTTTAATTATTTAACTTAAATAAGCTTTTTAAATAAAATATTTTTAAATTATCGTCATTTTGTTTTTAATTTAGAGCATCAAATGATACATTCAATGAAATTCTGGAAAATAATTCCAATTTTCGTTTAAAGCTACTTTTTTCGTTACAGGCTATTTTAATAAAAAAAATGATTCAGCTCTGGTCGCTTATATCAAGAATTTACAGTATATATATATATATATATATATATATATATATATATATATATATATATATATATATATATATATATATATATATATATATATATACATATATATATATATATATATATATATATATATATATATATATATATATATATATATATATATATATATATATATATATATATATATATATATATACACTAACTATATACATTACTAATAGGTATATTAATCTGTGCTTATGGCATTTAAATACTCTAAATTTACTTTTTATAGACACCACTTTTAAAAAGTGTTTTTAAAGATCTAGGAGTCTGCACCTTACAAGCTATAAATATTGTTTTATTGGAACATTGGATACGATATTTTATAAGAATGAGTATAAGACCAATTTTCCATTAAAAATTTCAATAATTAAATTTTACAGAAAGTTAATTTTTCTTATCCTGATCACATATTACAATATATTGTAATTACCGACTGGAAAAAGAAGATTTTCTTTTGTATGTGCATACATGTATATATAGTGTGAGTAGATAGATACACAATTTCTTTTTTATCTAACCGTATTTTCTATTATCTTTTTTACTTGGATGAAGCTTAAAAAAAAAGGATACATGTAAGACAATAACATTTTAAGTTATTCTTTTGTCATTCGGGGTTTTTTTTTTACTTATCTATTGACTAAGTATATTGTTTGAAAAACTATCAACCTATCGTATGTGAAACATTAATAATAGTAAATGAAAAACCAAAGATGAAAAATGGGTTAGTATATGCGGTGAGCAGGGAAAATCCTTTTTTTTGTCTATATGTGTGTGGATGTGTGTTTGTGTATAATGTGTAAAGTTATACTTATTGTACCCGTGTACATGGTAAATTTTTATAGAGAAAAATAAGAGCTTATTTTCGAATGATAAATAGGATTAATCGTAAAAGATTGATGTGATGCGTAATGGCATGAGAAATGTTAAAATTTGTTTTGATGTATCAATGTGATATGTAAAATTTAAAAGACACATCTTGATGTAAATTTTTTCCATACATTTTGACTTAAGTAGCATATGAAATATTAGTGATAAATTGCGAATTTCCGGTTTAGATCTAGGTATAAATGATAATTTCTGTTTAATGCATATTTTCATCCTTATTCGATTAGTATGGTAAAGTGAAGTTATGCCTGATGAATAGAAAGGAGCAGGGTTTTGTGCTGTATCTTTAAAAAAAGAGATCGCAAATGCGAAAACTGTCATGGCAAAGCTCTCTTTTGCACAGCATTCAAAATACTGTCTGACATAATTTGGGAGAGAATAACGCCCCAAGCAGAAGAAATTTTAGGTCCCAAGGAGGATTTTGTCCTTTATCGGTAAGTTACTGATCAAGTTTTCTCGCTGAAGTATCGCAACGTTCCAAAAACCAGAAAACCCATGATGGTAAGCGTATGTAAACTGAAAATGCAAGAAGGTTAGCCTATCCAAAATGTGAAAATTATGCAACAAATCGGAATTTTCCAAAATTCAGAAAATTCATGATGGTTAGCCTATCCAAACTGTGCAAATTATGCCACAAATCGAAATGTTGCTAAATCTAGAAAATTATTTTGCCTATCCAAACTGTGAAAATTATGCCACAAATCGAAATGTTCCGAAATCTCGAAAATTCATTGTGCCTATCCAAACTGTGAAAGTTCTGCCACAAATTGAATATTTCTAAAATCCAGAATCTTCATGATGGTTGGCCCATCCAAACTGGGAAAATTATGCCACAAATCGAATTGTTCCAAAATTCAGATAATTCATGACGGTTAGCCTATCCAAACTGTGCAAATTATGCCACAAATCGAAATGTTTCTAAATCTAGAAAATTATTTTGCCTATCCAAACTGTGAAAATTATGCCACAAATCGAATATTTCTAAAATCCAAAATCTAGAAAATTCATCATGGATTTCCTATCTAAACTGTGAAAATTATACAACGAATCGAAATTTTCCAAAATCCAGAAAATTCGTAAATGTTGTTGGATTTTCAATAAGCCTATGACTCAATCTATCAGGATAGCTTTTGGTTTGTTTTGCGATATTTAGGAATACCTGACAAGCACGTCTTGTCGCTAGAACCCTTTTTTGGTATGCCTTACTCCCGCAGCTTTTTATAAGTTGAAGTTTTACAGCTTTTTATAAGCTGAGGTTGTATGGGTATGAAAGATGGTTAATGCCATTTGAGAGAAGAATCATGCCCATGATATATGGTGCCAAACACGATGATGATGACACTCCTCGAGTTTTATTCAATCACGAGACCAGGAATTTAATGAAACTCTCTGATCTTGCTCATGAAATAAAAGGACAGTGAGTATTCTAGCTCGGTCATGTTCTGCGAGCAGATCCTAAACGGTTGATGCAGCTATCTCTGAGAGCCCCATTAGGCAGGTGCAGAGGTCGCTGCCGACTTCTCTTCTTCGGGTTGTCTAGAGCAATACGAAGAACAAGCCCGGGATCGAATCCGATGGAACCAGTTGATTCGCCACGGACCAGCAACAGCCTGTAAAAACCATTTAATGTTATCATTATTTATACCACAAGCCCAAATAGTTGCTATGATTAGTCAGAAGTTGGTTTTAAATAGTCAAACTCGATATTTCACATATATGAGTGAAAAGATTTTTGTCATTTTAATTTTCAATTATTTGATGTTTGTCGAACTAAATATTATTATGTTTAACTTCATCATTTTGAGTCATTAATTTTTTTCGTGGTCGTCATGGGTCTTTACGCGTAATTAAATTTTTTTGTGGTCGTCATGGGTCTTTACGTAATTAAATTTGGCCACAGTACCTTTAATTTGTCATGTTTTCATCTAAACTCTTGTTGATGACTTATGCATTGTGATGTTTTCTGGAATATCTGCATTTTAAGCTTTTACCATCTATCCTTTAAGAACAGGTGGTAAAAAAGCAATTTTATATTGTAGTCTTAATGCCATCTGTTAAATAAATGCTAGAGCTTCATTACAAAATCTAAGCTGAAGTCTTAGATTAACCGGATTGGTTATTCTCTTCGTTGCTACAAATTTTAAACAATCATTTTGTTCTAGTGATGATTTCCGTGTTGTTGATTGAATACATCAATTGATACGTGCTACTGCTGGGAAACGTTAGATTTACAATTTTTTTGTGATCCAGGTTGTTTTCACTAGAAAAAAAAGTAACTCTTCCTAGTTTCGTTTTGAGCAGTATCTTTCAGTTCTTTTAAAATGGCTGGTATAGACAATATTCTAATCCGTTGTAAGCGATTGCTGACTTTATTTATATATAATATTACCTGGATATTCTCATTTAAGTAATTTATGTTATAAATATTGCTAGTGCTAAAACATAAACTAGTTCTTCTATAAATAACACTGAATATCGTAAAACCAAGGTTTGAAAAACGAGGCAAAGAATTTTGGATTTTGGAAATTTTCGTTTTGTGGTGTAAATTCTTTAGTTCCCATGGGCTAACCGTCATTCATGAAATTTTGGATTTTGAAAATTTCCGATTTGAAATGATAAATTACACCTGGAAAAAACATTTTAACCATTACCTACAGGCAAACAGCCGATGAAAACATAAAAACTTTGATGAATCAAAATTAATCATCAAAATGTACAACTTGTAACATTACAGAAATTAAATTAAATTAAAGTGGCTCCAGGATATGAATTAATTACTTGTCAAATAATCAACGTAGCTTACGATGAAATAATTATCATCCCCAAACCAAATAACCCAGCGAACGATAAAAAATCGTATGGGTCGATTTTACTACTTTCCGTCATTTTAGAAGTATTTGAAAAACTACTGTTCAAAAGGCTTAAGCAATTAATAGAGAATTAAAATTTAATTTCACCACATTAATTTAGATTTAGAGAAATACTATTTACGATATAACAAGTTCATACAATAACAAGCATAATTGAAGATGAACTTGAGAATAAGCAGATATGCTCCATTATATTCTAAGATTTAGCTCAATATTTTGACAAAGTTTGGCATAGCTGCTGAGGCCAAATTGTATCCGTTTTTTACTTAAATTCGAGTTGTTTGAAAATCAAAAAAATTAAAATCTGTAATAGTAAGTGGCCAAACTATAAATTGCACCGATATAAAACCTAAGCAGTGCTATCTAATTTTTACTTCTAATATCAGCAACATTTTAACGTTCAGAGTCATGTACCTATCGTTCAGAGTCATGTTCCTATTTTACATATTTACAAAGATCATATATAGTTTTGAGTTCATTTTTTGCAGCCAAATTCAAGGTTTTGATTGAAATAACAACATAATACTTCGTTCCTGCTGCATTTGGCTGCTTTCATACCGTAACTAATTAAATCGTTGGTTTGGAAATTAACATAAATTTACCGAGCAATTAGCGCAGTGGTTAAAACTGCGGTGCTTGGAACGGGAGGTACCAGTTTCGAATCCTAACGGAGGAGGTTTGCAAAAGGGAGTTTTTATCACCTGATTACAACCGGTGAATACAACTTTGATCCCCTGTTGTAGTGCGGAATCCTTGGGCTCAACTATCGTCCATGTCAGTACAGGCTGGCATGGAGTAATGCATAGCGCAGATTGATATTCAAAAACGCGTCCTCGATATTCGAACGTCCTCGATTTGGCTCTCATTGGCGTAAAGTAGGACGTTAAAATAACCGCAAAAGAGTTGGGGAAAAGATTGTAGGGATTAAAAAAAATAAAAAAATGTGTGTTTGTTTTATTTTGATATAATCTTAATTTAATAAAATCGATACTCGGAACACCTAATATTGGGAAAATGACTGAGTGGTAATCTTTTACTCGAGTGCAAATTAACAAAAGCGTCAAAATGTAAATAAAATGGCACGTTCTCAAGCTGTATCGTCACGTAAAAACAGGTGGGATGTTAAAAGCAAACTACCCATGAGTATGGTCTGCTTTGGCCCCAGAACACATGAAATCGTTAATAGTTAACTAAATTTACTCAACAATTTTAAACTAGTTATATATATATATATATATATATATATATATATATATATATATATATATATATATATATATATTCATATCATACCTCAATATGGAAAACATTATTTACAATTTAATGTTACATACTTACATATAATGTTCATTTTTACCGTACATAAAACTAATTTCTCACTTTTTTAGGGTTTCAGCACTCGTATAGTAAATACAGAACATAACTTTAACATCTTTTTATTAGTACCTTAACACAAATTAAATTGTAAGTTGGTTTTCTAAATTGTATATTAGTGTATGTTGCCAAAGTTTTCTCGTGGTCCTTAATTTATAATCACTACACATAATGTTTAATAAATTCATAATCTATGACTAAAGAAAAGTTAAAAAATGCCACCACCGTCGCGTTTACCAGATTTTATCCGATAAAAATCGAATCAGTCAATTGATATGATTTAATAGGTTTAGGAGTTTCGAGCATCTTTTTATCGTTATACTATACTATTTTACTATTATCGATTACTACTTCATGTCGGGATTTAACTGTCGCTACCCTAGCAATCCAGCCGTTTAGTTGCCACCTACAAAATTGAAAGAATCCTACGGATATTTTTAGATGTATGAGTATTTTACGAGAATATAATATTGTTTAATTTTCACACCTGATTGTGGTTTAACATTTTTTTCATGGTATAAAATGATTTCTTGTGTACTTACTTTTAAGAATAATACATTTATATTTACTGTGAAATTAAATTTAAATTGTTTTCTTCGTATTCGTCTTTAAGACTTACCTGCAATGATAAAAACAAAAAAAAAAAAAAAAACATTAAAATTTTATTGATGCGTTAATATCGTAAGAGGACATAAATAATAATAAGTTATTGGCATGAATCGACACTTTCGATTCACTTTATCGATTTGTGGATATAGTATTCTGAAGAGATTAACATTTTTTTTTAAAATTTGCAGCGTCTTAAATTTTCTATATAAACAAATAATAATCATGTAAGTATTTATTGTCATTAAAAATACATAATCTTGTTACGTTATATTAATAATCTATAGTATACAACTAGTCCATGATATACATGCATGTATATCTGTATAGTTATATGATCGGAAAATTTTTAAAACAAAATTAAAAAAAAATTTCTCGATGGAATAAAACACATATCCTCATTTCCCTGCAATACCTTCTGCCTTTGTAAAATATGTTCTCTCTATAGTCATAAGATATTGTGTATGAATTCGTATTTAATATTTTCAGTTTTTCTTTTTTTCCACCACTAACTACAATTCCATACATTTTCTATTCAAAACGTATACGTTTTACATTTTCATTTTAATTCATATATACACCAACAACATACAATAACAAAAATATTTTCAATTCATATGTTATATAAAAATGAAATGAAAATTACAAAAAAATAAAAACAAAAAAAAACATTTTCACCAATTTGGTTTTTCATTAGGAACTTCACTAAACTAAAAAAAAGGTAAATTTAAAAATTATAAATATTTTAAATGTATTTTTTTATAACTTTAGTGGGTTCATCGTTTTTTTTTTCAATTCATAAATTTTTTATGGAAAATTACATTTTCATCTAACAAGAAAATTTATTTAGGATTTTTGGACAAATTAAAATAAATGTTGGAATAGTGAAAATTATAATTTTTAATGTTAAATTGATTTATATACACATAAGTGTATATTTAAAGTTTTACGTCATCGTTTGAATAAACATGCCTGAAAAATCAATTTACGGAGTGAGCAACTTTGCAGAATTGGATAAGACGTAAATTAAGATGTAAATTATTATAACTGTTTGCGATAATTCTATATGATATGACACTGAAATCAACTATAATCTGCAATGTTTCTCTGAAAAAATATAATTTATTAATGGGCTAATTTTCACAGCATAAATTGAATTATTTTCATCTGAAACTATAAATTAATTAATTAATCCACAATGTAAAAGCATAACAATATAATTTTTTCAAGCCGTAGGCTGTAATAAAATGGATTAGTTATTGCCTGAAATTTACAATTAATTAATTTATTACATCATTAAAAATATAAAATTAAACAAATTATAATATAAATTAGATTTTAAAAAAATCGATTAAACATCACAAATCAATTGAATTAACAGTTTCATGAGCAATAGGTCGAAAATCTAATTTATATACACTTTATTTGGCACAAAACTTTAAAATTAATACAAATTAGATCTTAAAACAATTGATTTAATATTACAAATCAATTGAATTAACCGTTTTATGACCAATACGACATGTTATCGACGAAAATCCAATTTATATACACTTTATTTGACACAAAACTTCAAAATTAATACAAATTAGATTTTTAAATTAAGCAAACCAAATCGAATTTATTGTCTTAGCTCGTAACACACGGCATCTGATCTTTATCACCTTCAGTGACCTCAGTAGGAGTTTAAATAGTTACCCATCTTCCCAGGTGGCGGATAGGGAAAAACCCACCAAATTTAGCATGTACCGCAAGTAATAAAATCTTTAGGGTGTACTAAAAACTGTCAAACTCAAGCTAACGTGGCACTATATACGTCGAAAGCTATGCTTAGTTGCTAGTATATGCGAACTCCAAATTTGGCGTCATTTGGTTAAAAAACATAGCCTTTTATGATAACTTAGATCTCTGTCATAGGTGGCTGTTATTTATCGTGCAACTCGTGGAAATAACAATGAACTCCCAACTTAAAAGAACATAAAAGAACTATATCCTCTATTTAAAACAAGCTTGAAAGTGACGCCACGCTTTGAATCTGGCTGAAAGAGCGAGCGGAGGATTAAATATAATTGTGAAAGAAAACAATAAGCATTATGAAGGAGTACAAATTGAAGAAATAACTATACAGGTAGCTATATCATCATTCTGTTTAATAATCAGAAGGACTTCAATTTCCTTTTAATTTATTGCTCCACAGTAAATTGTTCCAATTTGATCATTGCAGATGATTTCTATGCAAAAAATACTTGCTGGTGGTCAAGATTAACAATTCTGAAGGGTAGAGAGCTATTTTCTGCAGGCGACCGTATAACTACTGTGAGCTCTTGTCAAACGAAAAACCAATATTTTGGCCCAGCGACTCAAGCAAAACTCCAGATCTAATTAATTTCTAAATTACGAAAGGTACGTATAAAAACTATGTCTTTAGAAAATAGTGAAATTCTTCATTCGATCAGTTACCCGCCATTATGGCTGTTAGTTCAATGATTATTTTACGAAAGAAAATTCATATAATCTCACAAGCTGTATAAAACCAATCTTTCTGAATGTACCCCAAGCCTTCTGGGTTGAAATGTCAACTACACCAAATGTTACAAACAAAACTGTTAAATCCTGAAATTCTATATTGCTAACCGACATTTTTGCGTTAAATATAAAGAAGTTTCAGAACTAAAACAAATACCAGCAGGAGTTACCCAATGTACCATCATGGGACCAGTATTATATTTACTTTACACAAGCAACTTGCCTAACAGACAAGACAACACTAGCTACTATAATTCTAGCAACCGGATCTACTGCATAAGAGGCAACCAGAAAATAAAAACTACGAACCATGAAAGTAACTGGGCTAAAACGTGGCACATTAAGCTAAATGAGAAAAGTCAACTTAAGTTAACTTCACTAATCGAAAAGTTAACTGGATACCAGCATAACTGTCATTACATAATAACTTGGTATTATACCAAAAAGATTTCAAACCTTTATGGATTTACGGTCTTTCTATGGCTTTGGGGCTGGTCTAACAAAACTAATTTTAAAAAAATGCCAGCCTTCCAAAATAAAGTGTTACGTGGAACAGTGAACGCTCTTTGGATTGGTAAATAAGAAAAAATACCCTAGAAAGAGACATCTGGATTTATTACAGGAAACACATATAGCATCTCAGACAACACGAAAATGATGAACATTTGCACTCTCAGCAAATGTGGGATACTGAGTAATACAACTAGAGTATACGACGGCTACAAAGAAAGAAGCCTTTGGAATTAGGAAGTCTAGAATAAGAAGTCCACTAAACAACTTTAGGGACTAACCAATGGGTTACATCTCTAAAACTTGACCTTAAAAACGCTAGATAAATTACTAGATGATACAAGTTATATGTAAGTAGTTGTAATACTTATAAATATGCCTGGCGATGACGATAAACTTATCTACATTCGCAATTTAAAATTAAACATCCATTGGCCATACTATCTGCCACCATTCAATAACCGATGGTTTGACCTATGCACTATGGAGATTTCAAATAAAAATGGCCCAGCATTCATAAGGTAGAATTACAAAATGAAACAACAAAAAAAGGAACTGCTTAGACCCAGAAGAGATGCGACCTAGAATTTTCTTCACTTTTTCGGCATTTTTAGCTCAAAGAATACCGACAGCATTTTGTTTTGTTTTTATTCTATGCCATCTGTTCTGGGGCCGAAACTCTCCCAACTCTTTCGCGGTTAACCTAACGTTCTATTTTACGCCATCACTAGCCAAATCGAGGATGTACGAATACAGGTTCGCTTTAAATACCCATCTGCGCATTACATTGCTCCAGCCAGTTTGTACTGGCATGGACCATAGTTTGGCCCATGGGTTCTGCATTCCACCAAAGGCTCATAGTTGTGTTCATCGTTATCATATATCGTAATAAAGTGATGAAAAAATTATATTCTCTTAGGAGCACCGTTTGTGGTGCACCCATCCATACCTGCTATAGAATTAAGGCAGATAGAGTTATCGGTCCTTATTTTGTAAGAGAAAAAGTCGACTGAAATTGAGATCCCTGCGAGAATCATGATTATTTGGTAGAAGAAAGGGTTAATGTCGGTGACGATAACTCGTCAACTTAGAGAACATTAATTACGCCTACACTTCTAAAATTTTTTGTTCGAAAATACCATCTAAGACATTTTTTATTTATTGCGTGCAAAAAGGAGCAGTTATTCCGACAAATACTGTGAACGGTACGAAACAGCTAAGTTTTAAGTTTCATTTCGATATACTAAGCCTGGAAAAATGCTAATATAGAAAATAATAGAAAACATTATTTTGTGTGTCTACGTTGTCATTTCTACGATAAACTGTTATATCTTTTGCTACTTATATTATTTTATCACGTGTCGTTTATCATTTTATCAGGGAATCAATCAATTACATTGAATTTTAATATGAAAGTAACATTTTCATTGTACATGTGTCATTACACCTGAACAACATTTTTTTTTGTTAAACGGAATTGATCTAAACAAAGTAATTCGATACCAATGACATGTGTGAATAAGGTTACGTTTCACTTTTGAGATATGATTTTTTGAGAATTGTAAAAGTTCAGACAAAGCATCTAACTAATTAGTTTTATTGATAATTACGTTACACTCTAGGTATCAAATGACTAGGTATCTTATATGTCAGTTAAATTATAACTTATTTATTTGAAAAGCCAATGTGCTTAACTTCACATTAGAAAATCAACTAGAATTTTATAGAAATTGCTAATAACATCGAAAAGGATCTCGAAAAGATATATACAAAGTGTCTTACGGTCTAGCCAGAGCGATAATTAGGTACAATATTTTTTAGTTTCCAAGTTAAAAATAATTTAATGGCTCAGATCAATATACTAACACAACGAGTGGAAGAACATCAGTCATTGAAGAACGTTCAGTCATTTCGAGCAATCTAAAAATAAATCATCCATCCTTCGAACGTTTTCAAAGTCGCAGGACCAATGAAAATTGTCGTCGTCATCGCAAAGTTCGCGATCAAATGAACAAGTGGCTAAACACCCAAATTGCTGGTACCATCACAAATAAGGTGTCCAAGCGCGTATGTGACTAAAACCATGCTACTTCACCGAACCGAACCAATCGACAACGAATCCGGAAAACCGGTAGGCGCCGCACTTCACGCGGCAAGTCACGGTAGCCAAACCTCAAACAGCCGCCTAATCATAGTCGATTCGCCAAACAAACTACAATTCTTGATCGACACCGGCGCCGAGGTTTCAATAATATCACAAACAAAACCCGAAAAGTGCAATTCATCTACATTTAAATTGTTCGCAGTAAACTACCACGATTAATACATACGGTTGTAAAGATCTCACACTCAACATAGGTCTTCGTAGACCATTTACATGGAAGTTCATCATAGCAAAAATCGATCGGTGCATTCTTTTAGCTGACTTCCTATCACATTTCGGTTTTTTGGTCGACATTAAAAATAACAAGCTCATCGAGCTCAACACGAATCTCGACGTCTAAGGAGAGTCAATTCAAATTCCTTCATACGGCGTTACAACAGTAAAATCCGATTCAATACTTCCCGAAATTTTGGAACTACTTCACGAATTCAAGACAGTAACTCGCGAATCGAAAAATCTAAATACAGTAAAACACAACGTCACGCACTGTATCGAAACATCCGGTCAACCATGCTATGCAAAAGTACGTCGGTTGAACGCGGATAAGATGAAAATCGCTAAAGCCGAAATTGAGGTTTGGGCAGCACAAACTGGACAAGTCCGCTTCATATTGCAAAAAAAAAAGACGGAAACTGGCAAGTATGTGGCGAATAAAGGGCATTAAATTCGATAACAAAACTGACCGTTATCCGATTCCCCTTGTGACAGATTTCCCACACCAACTCGAGTCATGTACAATTTTCACGAAAATCGATCTCATCCGTGCGTATCACCAGGTCCCTATCGAAGAACGAGACATAGGAAAAACCGCAATCATCACTCCGTTCGGATTATTTGAGTTCACCCGGATGACGTTTGGATTACTCAACGCGGCTCAAATTTTTCAACGTCTGATTTACGAAATATTTCGAGATCTGGCATTCGTATTTCCGTATATCGACGACCTTCTAATCGCCTCACAAAACTCAGAAGAGCATCTGAAACAGATACGTTTCGTTTTCCATCGCTTAAGTGAAGCGGGACTAGTCATAAATATTAACAAGTGCGAATTTATGAAGAACGAAATATTTTTCCGATTTCATATCACCGCAAGCGGCATATACCCTGATAAACACATAAATATTACCAAATATTTATAATCGTGCCAAAAAGAGTACAACGGGGCCTGCACAAGTATTAACAGCGGCGGAGGAAACTGATATTGTAAATTGGAACTTTGAAAATTATGAACGGGGTTTTCTAAGAAGGAAGCATGAAGTACGTGGGATGTTAGAGGAATTGTAAGATTCCAGTCCAAGAAAAAATATGTTTGATGACAATATGCTAGGAGATACGTGTGTTTCTGAACAAAATAAAAAGGCTGGTTCAAACAAATTCAGGATTACTATTCATCGAAGAATCTGAATGATGATGTTCTTAAAGATCCTACAAGAATATTTAATGGTGACGAGTCTGGGTTTTTTCTATGTCCAAATGGTGAAGCCAATTGGGCACCCAAGGGAGCAAGCAACGTCTACGAAATTGTTAAAGGTCGAGCCAAGGAAAGTGTAACCGTTATCCCTCCGATTATAGTGTTTCATTATAAAAGAATACCAAGAGAAATAATGGATTCAATTCCGGAGGGAATAGCATACACAAAAACAAACTCACAAGTCTTTAAAAAGGAAATTAAAATTTCACCCAATACGTACGGTTAAAAAATATGACAAGAATCTCATGTGCGCAATCTTATCATAGATTTTCATGGCCCCGATGAAGATTCAGAAAATCCAATTTAATAAAACTTAAACAGGAGTTTGCTTTGTATGTGCCAGAAATATTTCGATAACTGAGTATGAAATTTCTTGCTTTATTTGTTATAAGGGATACCATATTAAGTGTGCTTCAAAAGTATGCAATGATTAAACAATAATATTTGCAACTCATAAATTCAGCCTAAATCGATTTTTTTTCCAAGAAGGATTAAGTATCAGTACCAAGAAGGATTAAGTAGTAAACCTAGGTAGGTATGTTTTATTTTTCAAATGCAGCTCAATACTGGAGAAGTAAGGGCTCATCACTGAAAAACTGATATTTTCTTGCTAAACCGACTTTTATGAAATTACGTTAAAATAGAACAAAAAGTTAATTACATATTTATGTTATTAGAATTCTCCAATTCACACTATGCTTTAAACAAATTTTGAAAATATTGTAAAACTTAAGTTTAAGGTTCCTCAAGACTGGGTAGTTTACCCTATATAGGGTCTAACAGAATCGAATATCTGACAGATTATCACAAGCTTTAGACGAATTATCACAACGGTTATTCGAGTATAAAGTGCTGTATACTTTATTGATTTTATATAGATTCTTTGATTTTAATTTTGGGTTCATCCGAATATATGGAAAGGGGAGATCTATCTCAAGTTTTAGAGTTTCTAGCACGATTCCAAAGATATGCTCTGGCAGTGAGGGTATATATACGGTAAAAATCAGTACAACAAATCAATTCCAATAATAAAACTCTATTAACTATATATCAAAACGAATTCCCACAGTTCAAATACAAAAATACATATAATCGAATTTTCAATATTTAAATAAAAAAAAACAACCCCCAGACTGTCTCTCTATATTATAGTTTAATATCCACATACGTACAAGTACGAAATAAAAAAAAAATAAAAATCAATAACCATCCTATCCCTTTCGTACTTGTGTACATATACAAATATGTATGATATAAAATATTATAGGTATATAGGTATGCAAGTATATATTTCATTAAATGTAGTAATTCCCTTTATAGATTTACCAAGTTTTAATAGTGAACATTGGTTGTTGTTGTGATTTTTGTTTAGTTTTCCACATATAAGCAGAAAAAAAAAAGTTAAACGACTCTAGATCGATTAAACGTTTTTTATTTTCCAAATTAAAAACTATAAAAGAAAATGAATAATTTTAATAAATTGAATTCCATCCAGTATTATGTATATATAAATGACTTACCATATTAACATATTTATTATACCACCCCCACTACGAATATATATATATATATATATATATATATATATATATATATATATATATATATATATATATATATATATATATATAATATATCGACTCTATAATTAAAAGGGAGTAAGGCATATACATTTTCTGGTGGGTGACACTGCAACCTTAGCAATTGGTAACAATACAGAGAAAGCAAAGTGCAAAGAGCCACTAACATACGGAGACTGGACAAAGAGATGGCGAATCCAGCTAAATGAAACCCAATCAATTCATGCTTTATAACAAAAAAGTTAATCGTGGAAGTCAACTCACAGCAAGTTCAACATGTAAATACGGCCAAATATCTATGCATTAAGCACTTGGCGGTGAGATTAAGTGGAAAGAGCATGTCATAAAAGAAAAAGAAAAGCTCAACATCAAATACAGAAAAATTCACTGGCTTATAGCCAAGAATTCTGAGCTATCACTACGTAATAGACTGGTACTATAAAGGAAAATTCTAAAACCATTATGAACCTACGGTATTCTGCTTTGGGATGTACCAACAAGATCAATTTGAAAATAATCTACAATTATTTAAAAAATCTCAAAGCTCTACGTAGTATTGTAAATGTACCATGGTATGCAAGAAATGATAATATCCATAGGGACCTAAATATGGAATACCTCAGCGAGGAAATAAGGAATCACGCGAGAAAAGACATACAATTGGTCTTCAATGACATTAGAATATTGAGATACACCGTATGATGGAAAAACAAATTCATTTAGACGTCTTCAAAAAATGAGACCTCTAGAATTAAGGCAACCAGATTTAACATAAGCTAAATCGGGACTTATTAATTGGACTTATCACCATATGTTGCAAGTGAAAAAACTCTTTTCTCCATATAAGAAGATCATAAACAATCTACCGATTGTAACGGAAGTTTTTATTTAGCGCAATATCATTGATTAAATGTATTCAGAAAATGAATTTTAAAAAATTTGTTCAATCCACTTTTTAATATTTAAAAAATTTTTCTTTTTATATCTGTAATATAATAAAATAAATACGCATTGAATTAACGATCACTTAATACATAACCTGTAAAGCATATCGGAAAGTTTCAGACTGGCAATAAAACTTTGACATTTAGTTTCCTTTTTTCGTTGTTTTGTCTTTTCATCAGTTTTGACGTAAGTCTTCTGTAATGAAGTGAAGACCATAACCATAGTTAACGTGCACTATAATGAATTTTTATCACGTTTACCAAAAGACCATAAGTTTATAAATGAGACCTAAATGTTTTCAACAGAATTTAAAAATGTTTACGAAAGATTTAACATAAGTTTTAAGTTGCCATAAAAAAGGTAAGAAATGAAATACAGTAATTTGTCAAAATTAATTAGGAGCTATTATTTTACGGCTGGATAATTGTGCTGCTCAAAACCGAAATAAAACTTCATTTAGTTTTTTTTAGCTGGACAAATTAAACTTACAACGTAACGAAAATTTTTAGGAGAAAGGCTATTTGCAAAAAGGAAGTAAATTGGTGCATTAAAGTCGCATGCAAAGCGCAATGACTAAAAAATGAATATTTGTATTTTTCAATGGTTCATTTTAATGCTTACGACTCTCTTCAAAATACAAACGAATCTAATAAACTCAAAATTGTATCAAAAAGACAAAGACAACAGAAAATTCTTGGGTGTCCTGGATTACTTTAGACTAAAAAAAAGACAAGTTTATCTTTATCAGTCGATAATTGTTATGACCTTATGACTTTTGTAATCCAGTCAAAATCATTTTTTGATATTATTCGAATGGCTTAAATTTCTGGAAAAATTTGTAAGTCACTAGTAATTTTTTCAGCATTACCACTAGCATATTAAAAGATAATATGGCCCAATGACGTGACCGGCCTAAATGGCTCACCAAACAGTTACTCTAAGAGATTGTAGTGGTCTTTGCCGTATAAATTATTGCAAATTTCAGCCAAGTCAAAATGTAATTGCTCATAATGTTTTTTTCCGCCTATACCAAGCTGTAAATTTCGAACACTCCATTCTTGATGCTCCATAATAATTAATTGTTATCGATCACTTTCACTCCTCTAATGCGAACTGACTAATGTCATTTAAAACAAATTGGAACGATCGATATAAATATAAGTTTATATATATATATACATATATATATATATATATATATATATATATATATATATATATATATATATATATATATATATATATATATATATATATATATATATATATATATAATGAAAAAAATGACCGATAAAAAAGACCTGAAAAACAACAGATGAACATAAAAAGCACATAAGAATTAACCTATTTAAATATTATTTTATTTATTTATTCAATATTTAATGAGGATATTACAGGCTGTGCCTGTACGATTACGGAAGCCATAGACCAAAACAATTTCCACGCCAGAACAGGAAAATTATCCATTGTGATACTAAACTAATTATGGTGCCTCATTTTGTACATGAGTTTTGCATTATTAGTGTGAGACTAAGAAAGTCGAAAGTACTTGCAACTGTTAAAAAAATCACAACGGCTCAGAGACACCGTAGAGGTCCTGTAAATCTTTTAGGTGCATTTTTATTGACAACAATGGCGAATACGTTTTAATCAATTTACATTTCTGTAAATATTAAGTCTGATTTTATAAGATCAGTTGGGTTTAAGATCGGGTCACTGCCTGCATCAACAATGATATTTTAACATTTGCTGCACGCAATCTAATGAGATATACATCACTTCGTTTGGTCTAAATGATACCTCATTTGGATGATTATTATTAAATTTAGTTGATCTGAAATGGAGACTAGTGGAATCATCACCAGTATAATCCTGTCAGTTATTGCTTAATGCGCTTTAGAGATTTACTTAAGTTATAGCTTCTCATGTTTTAAAGGATCTTACGCTCCTGGTATAAATATTTACATATATACATATATATATATATATATATATATATATATATATATATATATATATATATATATATATATATATATATATATATATATATATCTTGTCTTCGAAACTTGTGCCGCTCTAGTCATGACTTTGTCCAACCTAAAATTATTGGCATTTTTTTAGAATTTAGATTAAATTATCTAAGCTTAAACGTTGCTGAGTATTGGAGCACCTTTAACCATAATTTGGTGGACTAAAACAAAATTAACAATGATAAAACGCATTGCGAAAAAGATTTTGCGAAACAAATGTGTTATTGTCTAATTAATGTCTACCTTGTTTAAATTAAGATAGTCAGTTAAGTATAACTTATCTAGATGCTCCAACTGCGTTTGACGCATTTTGCCATCAATGCCCATATTAAGATTTTGTGTTTAAAACTCCATTTAGTTTAATATTATCATTTTTTTTATTTTTGTTGTCACCTGATTTTACGATAGATTCTTTGAGATGGCCACAGGCCTTAAGGTTCATTCTTTTTCACATAACATAAAAAGAATTTAAAAATATTAATAATAGCGTTTCATGGATACAGTGTGGATTCTCCGTTCCCCAAATGCAAAAATTTTGCTTATTAACACCGCCAAAGAGTGTAACTATGAACATTTAACATTGTATGCACGTTAAGTTAATGCAACTGAACGACTTTTTTCAATGTACGCAGTGTCACTATTTCGGCGCATTTTTTCGGTGTGAAGCGAATTATGGTTAAAATTGTACTGAATTGACGTGTCAAAAACATCTCTATCAAGTCAATCAGGTGACAAATGTCCAAGTTATTCAATGTTTACATACAGACATAAAAGATAGCGCACCCTATATATATATATATATATATATATATATATATATATATATATATATATATATATATATATATATATATATATATATTTATATATATATACATACGTATCAGAAATGTGCGTCGACACGTCAACAATTATTGTCGACGTTGACGCGTCAACGTTATGGCGACGTCATCTTTAAGTCGACAGTGACTTAATGTCGAGAAAAAAATTTATTTCGATAATTTTTTTTGTTTTTATTTCATCTTTTTGATTTTTCTCTCTAATTCATCTGAATTTTCCGTTAATTTATTATTTTATTTTACACTACAAGAGTAATAAGCCATAATTTTACAAATAATGGGCCAACCAGCGACTCAACAACAACTTTAAGTAAGACTACGATAGATCTAGTTCACATGTTACTGACCAGTGGATCTGATCGAATTTTGTTTAAATAAATTGTCATTTAACAAAGTTAACAGAGCGAAAATTACGGAACAAACTGTAGCGAATGTCAAATTATTTTATAATCAACTTCAAACCAAGGCAACTTGTTGAATTTGCCATAAACAATAACATTCGTTAAATTCCGCATTGTTTCTTACGGATTTCTTACGGACTCGTTGGTTAGCCTATAAGACTGATTTTAATATAAACGAAGATTGAAAATTCTCTCAAAACGAGCAAATCCTGACACCAAAGAAGTTCTTCGCTTTACCTAATAAAGAATGTTTCAAACAGAAAGTTTCGGCGGCAGTAAAAGCTGGTTTGAAAAATCTAAAACGCACTATAATCTTCATAACATAAGAATGAAAGGCGCAGCCGCCAGCAGTGATACTTCTGCTGCTCGTAAATATCCCTATTTTCTCAGCAAAAAAAAAATTGAAGAGCGAGATTACGTTCCATAATACGTGAGTAACGTAAATAAGTCTGGTGTTTACTGGAAACGTATACCAGACAGAACTTTTATTTCGAGAGCAGAAAATTTGATAACGAGTTTTGATGAGCTTTTTCTTGAAAGTAAAGTAATTAAACCTATCTTTAAATGGTTTAAAGAGCTTTACAAAGTTAAGATACATATTGTTTACAAATCATTAGGAGGTCCAACAAGAAAACGTAGGTGATATTGAGGCCTAGTTTAAAAAGCATTTGTCTTTCTGTTAAATCATATCTTTAATTGAAATCCCTAGATAACAAAGCGTTACATTTGTTGGGCAATGGTCCCGGTGATCTTGTTAGCTTTAGCGATTTATCTGGTAACATAAGAGTAGAATGCTTACCTAAGAATGAACAAAGTATGAAAGTAAAGTCAACGAGAATTAATGGTTATAACAAAATGTACAGAGAAAAGCAAGGAACAGCAACGCAGCCAATGCTACTTATTTTTCTCATCGAATGCTTCCACATCAATTACTATACTAAAAATAAAAATCATAAACAATTGCAACAAAAATATGCATATACATGTTGTAACCCAAATACTCAAAAATATAGTCTAAAAATTCGGTTAACGAAATTTCGATTTACGTACAAGTTTTCGGGAACCAATTAATTCGTTAAGCGAGGGATTGGTGTATTTTTCGATTATCTGCAGTGAAACTCTTATTTTATTAAGCTGGGCAAGTGACTTGATGTTCTCTTATCACAACCCGAGGACTGATTGAGTTGAGTGACCTTAGAGAAAATAGAAATATTTTCAAATATTTAAAAGGAAAAATATTAAAGACCTAAATGTTTTTTGGAATTCAGCCCACCTGAAAGGTCTTGAGATTTCATATTTGGCCAGAAAACGTTTAAAAACTCCAATCAGTTTTGGCAACTTGGAAAAAAAATTTCAAACTGATTTTTATATTTTAATTCAAAATTAAAATAAAAAAATTAAAAGAAACAAACAAAACTATTATTTTCTTATTTTTTATTGTTCACGCGTCGACAAAACTTGTGTCGACGCACAAAAACGCGTCGACAATAATTGTCGACGTCGACGTTTCTTGACTTCGCACATCCCTGATATATATATATATATATATATATATATATATATATATATATATATATACAGCAATATCTTGATTAGTTCGGTTAATCGGTTTCCCGAAAATTTCGTACTATTTGAAACTGGACTAATTGTGGTTCTCAATACATAGAAAAAAGGTTGATTGGCTCCAAAAAAATTTTGTAATAAATATAGAACAAGAATTATTCATTTAAATCCAGTCTTTATTAAAAATAATTAAACAATAAATACATATTCACCTCAAAATTTCTCTTTCTCTGTAAAAATTCTAAGATAGATTTTTATAACTGTGTAGCAACGAATTGAATTCTTTAACATTCGGCGGATATTTAAGCTATGTTCTATATTTGGATCAACTTCACTGATGAATTCGGACAATTTTTCAGTAATCCCGACAATTGTTGTTAGTTGTTCAAAGCTCAATGTTTGTGGGAGAACTTCGAAACAGTGTTCCTTATCTAAATTATTCTCCCGTCCTTCATATGCTCGCTGTTTATCTATGTTGATGAGCATAATAATCCCGTATCAATAATCCCGTTCCAAAATAATCCCGTATCATCAACGTTGAAAATTTGTTAGTATTTGTAGCATCTTTGTTGGATTAGTTCACGCAATTCGGTAGGATATTTTAAAGCGGCCTCTTTATCTACGCTCGCAGATTCGTCAACAATGTGAACTGTGTGGGATTCCAGTTTGTTGTTTAAAATGAAAAAACCATCTGAAAATCTTCACTAGTTTTATCACCTTCATTTCTTCAATATCAACAGTATCTTCATCAGTATCATCAGCATCAAATTCAATATTCTTCAAGTCGTTGTAAAGTCTTAAAGCCTTAACTTGAATTTCTATGATCCATATTAACCATTCGTGTGCTTCTGGTTTTACTTACAATTTTTGATAAATAAGAACCCGTAGCCATACCTTCCGAACCGATGACTCGTCCATTCCCTTATCACGGCGTATTTTAGCAAATGATTCTCCTTCTTCGTGAAGCTTTATGATGTTTAATTTTTGCTCTAAGCTGAGGCATTTTTGTGTTTTGTTTAACGAATCACTATGACATTTTCTTTTTGTACTCATACTGCACTTTAATTCAAGATTAATTTTATTTAAAAAAGTACTTTACTGTTTCACTGCATACATAAAACTGATATAAATTACAAATGTCAAATGCTTAAATATTTTATTCTTGCGTATTGGGGAATCCCCGAAAAATATAACACTACCGCAAAAATATGAAAAATTAAAAAAGTAAAACTGGTGATTATACGAGGTATTGCTTGACTATACGAGGTATTATATATATATATATATATATATATATATATATATATATATATATATATATATATATATATATAAATCATATAAATATAATTATATAGTAAACACTGATATGTATTTACCAAACAGTCAACTTTTATATAAAATAATTGTCCATATATCATGCAATGTTCGTTTAAAATTAAAATTATTCTAAATGTTTAATAAAAATGATAAAAATTAAACACAAAAAACTAATAATTATATATTTTCCTTATTATACTTTTAGAAACGACAGCAACAATTACTTAAATATGAAAAACTATATTGGAATCTCATATAAATTTTTAATTTTCCGATACCTCACTGTCTATTAATATTTTCATTGAATATGTATTACAATCAATTGATCATGATTTTTTAACACTACTTCAAATCGATTCATTTATTATTTATGTAAAAATATAGGTTATGTTTATGTAATATGTATAAACTAGACTACTCGAACAGAATTACATTTTACTTGATAGATTACCTGAGTAATATGTATAATATACGGAACGGTAGGTAATGTAATTAAGTCTGAGATTTAAAAATGTATAAGTAATATAATAATATATTCATGGTTCTAATGTAGTCCCATACGTTTATATACCATACAAGTTGTGTTATATGATATAGGAGGCAATTTTGCATTTCTTAAAATAGACTCATAAATCTGGTTTGCATAATATTAGCCATACCGAGATGGAAAAGATATCCTCTTTTCAACGCCATTTTAACATTTAACTTTTTGTTTTTTAATTTTTTGGAAATTCAGCCAAATCAAAGACGTACGAATACAAATCCTCTTGAAATATCCATCTGCACATTGCACTGCTCTAGCCAGCTGTATCACACACATTTAAAATAAAAAATTAAAATTTTTTGGGCAAATTTAAAAAAATTCTTCATGAACCCGTTCTAAGTTAAATCCATTCAACCCAAAACATTTATGCTAATTCGGTCATTTTAAATTCTTTTATTTTTCGTTTGTTGCAAAACCATTAAATTATCGTTGTTTTGTAATAATGCAAAATTCCTAAAACATCACGTGTAATAGGAAACTTTTAAAGTTTTTTTAACACAAAAAAAAAAAAAAATTGTCAAGCAACAACAGTTTGGCACAATTTTTTACCACGATATCAGCCATTAAAGGGGCTCACATCTTCTTCTCTTGGATTGGTGGTCAGAATTAATCTTGTTCCCTTTTCTTTTTGAGTTAACCGTTTCACTCCACTCTCAATCTTGCGGCTAAAGTCTTTTGTTGGCCAAATCCCACGCCATCCTGCTGAGCTAGCGAGAGTATATAGCCTCGACCAACATCGCAGTAGACATTTTCTTAGAAAATGTCTTGGCAAAGTTTGCACTTCAAGTCATTTCAAGTGGCGTTGCAAGTAAGGACTAGCCAAGTTATTTCAAGTTCCGTGTTAATAAGAAAAAGATTTTAAATGATACAACTTTTATTTTTTACCTTAATTTGAAATTTTATTTAAAATATTACTAGCCTTAATTATTAAACCAGAATAATTGAAAATTGTAGTAAAATTAATCGATGAAAAATGATGAAAAATTTAAAATTTTATCATTTTAATTGTGTACAAAGGTATACAGATTTAATAATTGCAGTTAATTAAAATATTGCAGTTCGACAAAATTAAAACTCAAACAGGTCGGAACCTAAAATTGAATTATTGTATTCAAAGACAGGATCAAACTTTCTTAAGTCGTGAACATATCTCACACGAGCAAAATATTTTTGGTCCATAACGAAACATTTTTAAGATCCGAATTAGGTTGCATGAAGCAATCATTTAGTTTTAAAATGTCTCCACTTTTTTACAGTTGTAAATCACCAGCATTAAGATGAAATTTACAATTTGCAATATGCCATGGTAAAACGTTTATGCAAATGAAAAGAACTAAAGGACCTAAACTTGATCCAGAGGCACCCTAGTAATTAAATGGTTACAAATGGTTTACAAATGGTTAAGAATTGTTTTACAAATACAAGGTAACAAAATAACCGAATTAGAAAATTTGTAAAACTATTTCAACTTTTGAAGTAACTAAACATGATGTACACAATCAAGTGCTCTAGAAAAGTAGTTGTACTATGGCCAGTTTCGTATCCAGATTGAAATTTGGATAAGAAATCAAAATTATTTAGGTGATGATAATAATAATTAGAAACAGATAATAATAATAATCGGATTTTAGAGGCCATTACTGGCTCATACCATCATCATTTTGGTTCCATCGAATTCGATCCCAAGCTTGTTATTTGTATTGTTCGAGACAACCCGAAGAAAACAAGTTGTTCTATTCTCCGAAGAGCCATCGTCACCTACAGTGAACTCTGCACCTCTCAAATGGAGGCTCTCCTCTCAGAGATCACATAACCATATTTTGTTAAGGGTCGGCCAGCAGGACGTGATGAGCAAGCGTACTCGTTGTCTTTTTATTTCATGAATGAAATCAGGAATTTTCATTAAATTTCTGATCTCATGGTTGAATAAAATTCGTAAGTGTCGTCATCGTCGCGTTTTTGATCATAAATCAAGCGCATGATACTTCTCTCGAATGCCATTAATCTCATAATCTCCCGTCAGAGTCCAACTCTTACACCCATACATGAGAAAGGGTCTGATCAACACCTTGTACAACTTCAGCGAAAAACTAGCTTAAAACTGGCGAGTTCTGTGCGCTATAATAAAACTTTCTATAATAATTGTCTATAATTACAGAAGGTTTTGCAATTTCAAAAAATAACTTACACTAATATAAATCTAATTTTTCTTCATAGTTTTCATTCTCACAAATACTTTAACAATCTAGAATTTTTACAGGTTACATATTAAATCAATTTGGCTTTTATTACAGAAGGTTTTGGCGCTTGTGAACACAGATTATTTACGCATTAAATAATTAATAAAAAGTGAATAAAATTAAATAAAAAAGTGCATCTGTTGGAATTTAACATGTGACGCTATTGGTTTTCTTACAATAAAAGCAGAACCACATAAAAAATATGTATGTGCTATACATAGGGGGCAGTGACTTAACCCAATTAAAACAGTAAACAAGTATTTTCAAACTAAAGATTCAATTTTTTTCTTAGAAATACTGTTATGCATCAAACAGACGAGCCAGATATTTTGGAACTGATTCATAATTTAACTACTACTTTCTTAACTATTAACATGAAAATGAAATAATAAAATAATTCACCTTAGAAAGGACATTTCGTAATTTACACATGACCCAGTTAATTTATAATTTATGACGTTAATATAATCTAGAATAAGATCGTAGACAGTTATATAAATCAAAAACAAAATTAAAATTCCAAAATTATGTAATAAAAAAAAATTTCATATCTCAATAAACAACATATTAAAGGAAAATGTGAAAAAAGTGATATTGCCCTGTAAAACCTTACTGTATTTGTGTTAATGAATAATTTTTAATTTGTCGGCAGTTTTCCACATGTGATTAATGTCAACATTGAAAATTTATTACCTCCTTAAATCGTGCAGTTTATATACTAAACCTTTTTTTTGTTTTTTTTTTTGTAAAATTATTAATTTTGATCCTGCATTTTTAATGGATGAGAGAGGTTAAGTAAAAACGGAATTGCTATGTAAATAAACGTATGTGCGGTTGTGTCTCGAAAAATTTGAACTTTGAACCTAATTTTTTACTCGTTTAATGAAGAAAGGCAACAAATTTATAAAAAGGTTAGAACTTAAAATTGAAATTCATTTGCAAAGGTTAGAAGAGTATATCCTTTAAGATAATTATAACTTTTTAATTTTCTAGATTTTTAAAAATTTGGGCTTTCAACAAAACAATGGTATAGACATGATTTAACATTTCACTTGTTGTAGCATTTTCATTCGGTTTTATTTAAACCTGTAATGAGTGCAACAATGGTACTCTTTTTATCCTGATAATGTTCTAATGCAAAACACTTTGTACTGACAACTAGTAAAATAGAAGGACTATTAATGGAAGTTGATGTGTCGGTAACGAAAAACAGAGACACAAGAGCATCAAGAAAAGTTAAAGGAAATAAAGAAAAGTCGGACATAACGGAAAAAAATAAAATAATTATAAAAGTGAATTTGAACCAATTAAAGATTGCCGACGGAAATGTGTGTCCAAAATAAGCATAAAAAAGCAGAAAAATATTTTAAAAAATAATGGAAAGGACAATCCAATGTTTGTTTCTGGCCTAATCTCCCGCAAGAGTTCAATTCAAAAATATCTTCAAGCAGATGTTACAATTACTAAAATGCACTAGTTATATATTGAAAAAAAAAATTGACTCCAGCTTCATTATCAAAATTCCGGGAAATTTTTCATACAATCGAAATTAAATTTAAAAAGCCTAAAAGAGACGCATGCAATAAATGTGACACTTTTGTATCAAAATGCCTATGGCATTGAAATGAAAGAAAAAAGTAAAAGACAAAATATTGGCTGAAACGAACTCTAGATTATAGTAGTTTCAACCTTCGATTTACAACAGTGCCTTCCAACTCTTATTCGTCAAACATCAGTTTCTTTTTATAAAGCGAAATAATGTAAATTTCATCTAACTGTCCATAATTTTGGGTCGAATATTCCATATTGTTTTCTGTGGAATGAAACAAAAGCGCGTAGCGGGGGAAACGAAATAGCTTCTTGCATGTTTCAGTATCTCAAATACATACTATCAAAAACTGAGCAAATAGTTTTTTATTCAGATTCGTGTGCCGGTCAAAACAAAAATTCCTTTGTAGCTAGAATGTTTCACCTTTCTGTAATAGACAACAAAAAAATAAGCATGATCACAAGTTTTTGGAGCCAGCACATACTGACATAAAGTGCTATGTAGACCATGCCACATTTGAACAGAAAAAGAAAAAAAAACATTCAAAATTCATCATCCGCGAGATTGGTAACAATTTCATCGGTCTCTTACCACGAAAACTAAATTAACAGTCAACGGTATGAATCAAGATCTTCTGATCAAGATCAATGAGTAAATAAATTTACTCATGGACAGAAATTTTTCCGGCCAAATTCTATCTTCCACTTTTTGACCAAAGGATATTTTAGTAAGATAATTTGTTCGCAAGGTGTTGGCAGCATTATTGATGTCTACAAAGAGTTTAAGGACTTTATTAAGACGAGATATTACCGATGAATGCGAATGATCATATTTTATTTGCAGGCGATTTTAATTTACCAAAAATTTCCTGGAGGTGGGCGGATGGTGATTTTTATAGTTCAACTATGGATGACCTATCGAATCAGATTTTGTGAAAGCCAATGTGACTTCTTTGGATAGTTTTCTATTAAGCGTTGATTGGACAACACTTTCGCAATCTGAATATCTCGGATGCCGCGTCTGAATTTTATAAAATTTTGATTACTGGTTTTGATGGTTTAATTTAAAGTCTAAATCACTTAAGTTTTATAAAAGAACTGATGACATTAATACCAAATGTAAGTCTATCCTCGTATAATGAACTATTTTAATTCGCCTATCACTGGTTTTCAAGCAATGTGTGACATATTTGCTAATTTTTCCCATTTATGAATGTTCTCAACTCTTCCGCCTTGATTCAATTCACGTTTTCTGAAGTACTTAATGGCTTATAGAATGTCTAAAATCTGGCAAGGGTGATCCCATTGCTTTAATTGTTTAATTTAAGTCTTTCCACTGCTTCTTTCCTTACGAAATTGACATTTGTTGTACCAATATTTAAATCAGGCAAAAGAAATGACACTACTTGTTAAAGAGAAATTTTGATTCTATCCTTGACTCCGAAGCTTTTCGAGTCTTTAGTTAAATCAAGACTTGAGTTCCATTTAAAAAACAAAATTAGTGTGTACCAACATAGTTTTTTCCGGGTAGATCTACAATTACTAACCTTATGAATTTTCTTAGCCATGAATTTAACGAACCTTGACGTCAGTTACACCAATTTTTCGAAATCGTTCGACAAGTGAAATCATAACATTATTTTACAGAAATTGTTGGTCTTCGGTTCTGATTTCATTCCGGTAACTTGGATTGCTCCTTATCTAAATTTACGAAGGCCATATGTAAAAATTTTGGGCGATGTTTCATTTGTATATAACGTACCGTTGGGGGCGCACCACAAGGTAATCACCTATAGATCCAATGCTTTTCATAATCTTTATTGATGACGTCGTTCAGTGTTTTAATTATCGAAGTCTGTTTTTTTGCAGTATTTGCAATTCGTCTAACTTGTACGATGCACAACCACTCCAAATCGGGCTTAAATATATTAACCGCGACTGAATGTAGGGATAGTATAGTAATAAAAGAGATTTCTTAGATAGTATATGTTTTGTCCGATTGATAGCAAATATATATGGTAGAATGGACTTTTTAATTTTTTCAGTATGATGACTCCAACTAAGTTTGCTGTCAATCGTTAAACCCAAATAATTATACTTTTTAACTCTTTCAATTATGAAGGTGTTATAAGTAATTGGGTTTACCTGTAAAACATTTACATCCAAGGTCTTATTTTCAAATATCAAATAATTCTTTCAAAAGACATAGATCTATATTAATTTCGTTTACTAAATCTGGCAATTTTTCGGATTTCCATGCAAATTAATAAAAATTACATCGTTTATAAATATATTAAATAGGGAAGGTCCAAGGATGGATCAGTTTCATTACTCCAGTCACCAATTTTTACTAACTGCTCTTTATTAAAAAGATAAGAATGAAACCAACTCAGTTGAATATCTGTATAGCCTAACTTTTTCAATTTAATCATCATAATATCCAAGTTGATAGAATCGAAGGCCTTTCTTATGTCCAGGAACAAGCAACCGCAGAATTGCTTTCTATCAAATCCTTTATTCAAAAAGTCAGTCAGATTATGACAAACGGCGGTTATACTGAAATTTGGTGTAAAACTAAATTGAGTACTCGCAACAATTTTGTTGGATAAAAGAAAATCACCGAGCCTTTCCAACATAACTTTCTCAAATATTTTTGAAATGCTTGTCAGAATGGAAATTGGGCGGTAGTTAGTTCCATCTCATTACCAGTTTTATAAATAGGAGTAACTCTTGCTAGTTTTAGAGAGGTGGGAAATTTTCCCGACATGAACGACTCATTAACAAATTTTATTATTACGGGTATGAGTAGATTCCCGTAGCAGTATTTTCTTTTAAATCAAGCAGTATATTTCTAATTTCTGAATCACAAATCGACTCAATGTAAAACCATCTGATATCTGAAATATTGAAAATATTCAAAATCTCTAGCTGTTGGACTTGGGAGATGTCTTCTAATATCAGCTATGGAATTTATAAAATATTGATTAAATCGCTCAGCTACTTCCTGTTGATTGGTTATTACATCAATTCCACTTTGTATATACATTTTTGTTTTTGTATTCTGATTTCTATTATATATAATTTGTTTGAAGTAACTCAATAGCTCCTTTGGTTTATCTATAGTTTTAGCGATATAATCATTACATTGTTTCTTTTTGATCCATTTTCCTAGCTATACTGGAACTAAGATATTTATGTTTGCAATCTATGTAATCATCGCTCGGGTATCTTTTCTTTAGTTTGAACCATTTATTTCTTTCATTTTCAAGTTTTTGATTTCATTAGTTAACCATGTTTTATGTTCTCCTAGCGAGGACTTTCCTAACATTTGTGTATTTCTAGAGATAACTCGGAATAACTGATATATATGAAATCATCTATATTTACACTATCTAATAAATAAGCCCATGCATGGTCTAAAAACACGTTATTATAATTTAAGACTAGATATTCTACAGGTGTTAACTTTTTAGAAATATCCATTTTGGTTAATCTGCAAGAAGATTAACTTGTGATCCGAAAGTTCAGTATCAGAAATATTTAAGTCATACTTGTAAACAAATATATTTCTAGAGCAGGTCCCATTATTCGTTTCTACTTGATTTATAAATAGATAGCCCAATGAATGAATTATTCCCATATAATTGTTCACATCCGAGTCATTAGGATCGAGCAAATTAACATTGACATCACCGATAATTAAACATTGCAGATACTTTCTTAAATATTTTTCAAGAGAGTTAAAAAAGTTCCGTAATGAGTTTGTTTGAGATCTGCATATTGAAATATTGTCGATATCCTTAGCTTGATTCCAAGGACTGACAATAATCAAAGTCTAAGGTAAATAATTTAACTGCTTCAATATAATTGTTAACAAAAATAGCTGTACCACCGTTTCATCCTAATCGGTTTGAAAAAATTGGATTAAACCCTTTTATATTAAAGAATTTATTTTCTCCTTTCACTAACCAAATTTCTGTCAATACTAAAACATCAATTGTACAAGTAAAATTATTGACAAACAATTCAATGTCGTGTAACTTGTTCCTTAGGCTCTGCACATTTATGTATACTATTTTTTGATCTGCATTAAATTACTGTCATCTAAGTCGGTAAGGGTATTGACAGTATTCAAACAAGTGTAGAAACTTTTGTCGTAACAATCAATAATAGTGAAATTAATTTACAATTTTGTGATAAAATCTGTGCATTAAATAACAATAGAACTGTATCGTGAGTATTATGTGCATAATAACCGAATATTCGATATGTTTAACATTAATATTGTTAAAGTTGTCTTTCAATACTAATATATGTAAAGTTTTATCTTTCTCAAGAACTCGGACATCTTGTATTGTGGCTCCATATGTCTTGATGGATGAATAAATAAGTGGAGTGTGCGACATTTTACCACATTGATTACATAATTAGTAGGGTGTTTACAATGTTTGGATTAATTAAGAGATATAGCGGAGAGTTTCACAATCCCTACACGTTGAGATCTATTTATGTTACTTATGTCAGGCCAATTTTGAAGTATGCCTCGATTATGTGGCATCCTATATATCGGATTCATGCTGCCAGAATTGAATGTATTCAAAAACAATTCCGTGTTTGGTCGGGATATTCTGTGTTCAAGGATTGATTGCCCGGAGTTACTGGGGAGTTTCTTTCCGTATTTCGTTTTGTTCCAACAAAACGAACAGAGCCCTCGTTAAAAGTTATAATCAAGTTTAACAAGAGTTTTAATTTTTTTGATTTTCATATTTTGAGAGAGTTGTTCAAATGTTTATCATAATTCGATTGGTTTTATTTTTGTTTTTACATATATTCGTATTTAGTGTTACTTATTGTTTTGTGTGTGAGTAGTCAAACTATTGTATTTTACATGATTGTTTGAAATCCCTCAAATCTAAATTTTATGAATCGAAAACTCCGGATTTGATTTTATTCGATTAAACTGGTTTCAATGAAGAGTTCTTCTGTTTAAGAAGTTTTTAATAAAATGATTATATTTGAAGAAGTCTATAGTCAGCAGGTAATTAAATGTTAAATAACTATTAGAAATAAGACAAGAAGCTATGTCCTGATAAAAATATATAAGTAAAATAGTTCTATTTATCTAACAATATAAAGAATACAGCAAATATTTCGGCGTCTTTGGTCTGAAAATCAATGCCAAAACAATACATACAAATAATAAACATACTATACACAAATGTATTATTCGAGCATAAAAAGTTACATATATATTTATTTATAATATGTATACACATATATAATCTCATATTGGATTTTCTTTTTGCTTTTCCTATTTCTTGTTGCCTCCTTTTCCAGTTTAAGGCGATTTTATTTTTAATTTTGTTTTTATAAAATTTCATGCTACATATTGTGTATGTATATATGTGAAGTGTTTTAAATGGTGTTGTAAATAAAATAAAACTATTGACCTAGCTTATGAGGCAACAAACTTTTTTATAAATATTAATTAAATTTTATTAATGAAACTACACAACATATTATTGTATATTTGTTAAACCAATTGTAAGTTTTATCTGTATTTGCAGTAACGATAGTCATACGACCCGACTAACTCGCCATCTACAACCTACATACTCAATATGTATATGTAGTGTATAAAACAAAAACAAATTTAATCAAATTTAATGTGTGTTTCATGCATAGTACATAATTATATATATATATATATATATATATATATATATATATATATATATATATATATATATATATATATATATATATATATATATATATATATATATATATCCTAAGTATATAGAACACCATAAACATTAAGTTATCTCATTTCGTGTTTAATTTAAAATTAACGTTTTTTATATCATGTACTCGTATGTTGGTACATATAAAGTGCAATCTATGACGAAATATACGCGGTGCCAGTGATTTCGTATATTTTTGATGGATTGTGGAAATTCCTGCGTTATCATATGTAGTGATGAGATAAACAAAAACAAATTATATCATAATCAGATATGCATATATGGATAAATTTAATATACATGGAACACGACGTACCGCACATAGGAGATATGCGTGGTATAACATAAAGTACGCGATTTGTAAGTTCAATTAATTAAATTTTTTTTTTATATTTTCAATAACTTTTATGATTGAAAATGTATGTTAAATAATTTATTTTTAATAATATTTAGGAAAATGAAAAATATGTTATTATATTATGTATTGTGAAAACAAAAGTTATGTAATTTTATTTATGCGACAAAAGATTGAAACCATAAACATTTCTCAACACGTTCGACGTTTCGGAACGTAAGCAATATTTTTTGATATTATAATAGAAATAAATTATTTTTGAGGTATTGTTTTTAGGATACATAAAGTATGTCTAGGGCTCCGGGTCGATTCTGGTTTTCTTTAGTAAATAAAAGCTAAATTCCCCTCTTAATTATAATAAAAAATATATCACAAGAATCTGATTTATGAGAATGTGGTTCTTGTGGAATATAAAAAAACCAACGGCAATCTGTAAGGTGATATAGTGAAAGTGCAGTCAAGAAAAGTATACGAAAAAACATAAAAGCCAAAATATATTTAGGAAAATCTTTATACATTTAAAAAAATTAAACATTAATGAAAAACTCTCGACATGCTACATCTATTAAGTGTTGAGATGGTCTACCCAAATCTAGATTACTGTGGTAAATTTTGTTTGGAGCAAATATGCAAAATTGGAATGAAGTTGATGGCCATTCAACATAGTTTTTTACAATTTGTTAATATAAACAAAGCAGTGTGGTAAATTATGCCCAACTGGAGAATTGAGAGCTTAAACAAATTTTATTTTAAATTTAGGAAAACTTCGATATTCGAAACGGTTTTTTCATTTTGATAAAAAAAACGAGACACTAGATTGAACACTTATAGCCGATTTATAGCTAATTTATAGCCGATTTACATTCAACAAATTTTGAAGAAGTTGATCTTGAAATCAATTTTGTAAAATTGAAATATAAACAAAAATTGCAATAATATGTTGTTTTTATTTGTGTGAGTAAAACAAAAAGATAAAACTTTTCATCTTGTAAAATACAAGATGATCTGTTTTAAAAAAGTTTTTCGGTTTGGATCTCGGGTTTCATCTTTTTATTTTTACAAGAAGAAATTTTATCTCGGTTTGGCTTACATAATTTTTCAATCTAGTGTCTCGGTTTTTTTGCAAGATGAAAAATTTGTTGAATGTAAATCGGCTATAAGCCGAGATCCAAACCCAAAAACTGTTATAAAAAAGATGATCTTGTTTTTTACAAGATGAAAAGTTTTATTTTTTTTGTAGCAAAACATATAAAAAATAGACAATACATGCATACAATTATGTATAGTTTAATATACTATGTTTTGGTTACTCACACAAATAAAAACCAAATGTTATTGTAATTTTGGTTTTTATTTCAATTTTACTAAATTGAATTCAAGATCAATTTCCTCTTTACGATTTGTGGAATGTAAATCAGCTACTATGCAAGCCAAACTGAGAAAATATTTCTTCTTACTAAAAAAAGATGAAACCCGAAACCCAAACCAACAAAACTGTTATAATTTTATATAAAAATATGAACTTCATTACTTTTTCTTCAAAATTTGTTAAATGTAAATCAGCTATTACCGAGCAATTGGTGCAGTCAAGCTAATTAGGACTTTGACTAAGTAATCGCAAGAACTAAGAAATCCAAAAGGCTTGTAAATTTAAATAGTGACCTAGGACATCTAGGGAACTCCTGCATTCTAATTCCAACCAAACAATAATTTTAATACCAACACTATTGAGGCACAATCATTGACCACTTGCATAACATCATCAAAAATAAAAAAAGACTAGAACTTTCTTAAAATTATAAATTAGTTATATAGGTCAGCCCTACGAAAAATGTTATACACAATTGAACACGGTGTTGTAGTCAGAGATAGAACTCAGGACCACAAGCAATCAGTTTTATCTTTTTGAAACGTCTGTTGTTGAATATCGCGAAAAAAATTTAACAACAAAATTGGCTTTTTAAACAAGTAAGTCATATTTGTGAAAATAAAATAATGAATGTAACAAATCCTTTAAAAAATTATTTATAACTTACTAACTGTATAGTAAATATCCCGATAAAATTGCGTTGCTGCAAAATCTCATCTGAACTTACCTAGAAGAAAAAGAAGACAAATATAATTAATAATTAGATTGTTTACAACAAAAGTTAAAAAAAAAACAATCTCCCGAAAATAATATCAGGCATGTTTAACCAGAAGGCGCTACTCACAAACTATAATCGAAAATGGGGGCTACTTGAAAGGGCTGTTTACAAAAAACTACCACGTCGACTGTTTTAATACCGACTGTTTTAATATTAAACTTACTAACAACACTATATACAAGGTTATGGGTTTTAACATCTAATGGAAGCCCTTAAGGACGGTTGGTTTTGAAATGTAAATAATACAATTTGTATATGAGTTAGGTATGTCATTCAAATTTTTTTATTTCAAATAATATTTTGTTTCAATATAAGTATATGAAACGACGTTAGATCGTTCAAATGTCCTAATTTTCTATTTAACTTTTCAATCTAATTTTCGACGACTTTGTCTTAAAAATCTGGTTGAATTAGCTGGATGGCGTTCGTTATGTTGACCTTAAGGGTGTCAATTGTTTACGGTTTATTTGCATAGACGTGCAACTTAAGAAAGCCTTAAAGAAAGAAGTTTAGGTGTTAAATTGTAGGATCTCTAAATTTCACATCGTCATTGCGCGACTCGTGCAGAATGTCTATCGTGAAATGCGCTGTGTGACACGTATAGCACCGTTTAGATGGAATCATATGTTTTCGTTATCATCATGATCCAGTTTAGTCCACAAAAAGTGATTATTTGAAAAATAATTTAGGCCAGAATATGATAATGATTCGCTAATTCCAAGAAGTATAAGAAGTTGATACGACGGAAATAGAAACAGACTAATAAGGTTTAACAAGCTGACTGAAGCAATGCAATGTGCAGATGGATTTAAAATTGAACCTGTATTCGTGCGTCCTCGATTTGGCTAGTGAAGGCGTAAGGCGGGACGTAAAAAAATAACTGCGAAAGAGTTGGGAGAGCTTCGGCCCCAGAAAAGATTGCAGGGTTCAAAAACAAAAAAAAAGGGTTTAACAAACCAAAAGCGTGCGAACTAGATTAAAATTTACAGAAATCGATTACAACAGGTCGAGAAACGGAAGTTATTTTTTGGAGTCTAAGATTATAAAGCTTGGCCCTAGCTTTATCGCATTTTTAAAGCGGCATTCAAATATTGCAAGATAACGATAAAATACGAAGAACGCTGTAACAGTAAAAACATTTAATGTGCTACAAGCAGATTTACAAAATAATTAAAATATAATCCAGAATGACCACTCTGGATGCATTATTATTGGCCACATCTTCTAAATCAACGGCTAGTGAAAACACTCGTATATGTTCCATTTCAAGCTGCATCATTTTATCTAGCCTACGATATAGACACAGACACTTGCTCAAAGTCGGCATATAAATAATTATTCTCTAATTATGAATGTCAAAATTCTACATTGTTGCTTTAATAAATTGGTTGCATTCAAAAAACTGTCAAAATTATAACAGGAAAAAAAATTAACAAAAAAAGGACAGGGTCCAAACATGATTTAAAAAAATGAAAAATTGCAAATTTCATGTCGGTAACCAAACGGCGATAACCAGTACGCTTCTGTGAATTAATTTTTTTTCAAGTCAAATGTCCTTTTTATTTTTATCGGTCGGTTTTGCTTTCATTCATGTGACATAAACAAAAAAAAAAAAAAAATTAAAACCACTTACGTAACTGGTGTATGGCAAGGAAATGCTCTGTTCTTGGATACTCTTTAATCTCATGGTAGAATTTCTCTTTCGTTAAAGCGAAACACATTAGGACACCATTTTTGTACCGTTAGTCCAACCAGGTTTCTCGGTTTCCGTTGGTCTTGAAATCAATTGGTCCAAAACAAAATATATGATCACTGGTTTCAGAGAACAAGACACAATGTATTTTAGTAGTGGTGCCCACACATTTAAAGGAGTGACTACAGTTTCCGATAACTTGGGCCCCTTTTCACTCCTGAACCGTGCTTTGTCTGCCTTACGTCCAAATTGTTGGCAAATTCTAAATACTCTACAAATGCTCACAAGCTGAAGTTGTTAACACCATGGTTAATCAGACCCGTTGTTATGTATGGGTGTGAGAATTGGACCCTGCCGGATGAGTATATGAGAGATGGTTAATTACATTCAATAGAACAGTCATGCGCATATTGGACGATGATGTCACTTACCAATTTCTATTTAATTACGAGTTCAGGAATTTAAGGAAAACTCCTGATGCTGATCATGAAATAAAAGGACATAGTCACGTTCTGCTTAGTTGATCCTAATTGGGCCTAATTATTATTACAAAAAACTTATATTTACTGTTTTTGACATAGAACCACATTTAAATTCCAACTCAAATTTTGAAAAGGACTTTCGAGAAAGTGCTCATACTTTTTAATAACAGTAGATCATTTAGCTAATTACATAAGTTTCACCCAAACATAAAACATATTGTATGCCATAAATGACTTTGGAAAAATTATAGACTATTAATTATTAATAGTCCAATGATAAATTATCAAATAGAAGGAAAAACTAATAATAATAATAATAAATTTTAGAATATTATGAAATTGAGGCATTTGCTAAAATAATTATTTACATTTTTAAAAGTTTAAAAAGTGCAACGTTTTGTCATTTTTATTTTTCTATTCATTATAGATTAAAGTTCGATTGCAAAGAACTATAAAACATTTTTAAAGCTTGTATTACTAGTATAAAGCTATTATATTCTTGTTTAGTGTCAAGTGTCATCTTATTAATTTTATCACGACACCACAGTAAACAATAATTTTATAAAAAAAAACGTTACGTTACGATTTCCTACACTTTAATCTATCATTATTTTGGCCACCATTGCGCTTGAATGGCCATTAAAAAATATTTAGTTTCGTACCATTGACCATACATGTAATCGGGTTGTGTAACCGTATATTACATTAATGACATTAGCATTAGCAATTTGGTTGCATAATTTATATCTGCGTACAACTACTATATATGGAATAGATGATATAGGTTTGTGTTTTTCCAAGCAAATAATTATAATTTGCGGTTTACTTAATACGGATCGGAAGATTTTTACTGTAGGACGTATATACAGAATAACAAGTATATTTTGTAATATTTAGCAATACAAATGTGTATATTTTAAATCTAACGGAAAAATCAATACGACTGAAGGTTTTCCCACCGTCTCGTCAACAAAGTTTAATTTAAACAAGAACAAACGAATAGGTCTTTGTGGTTGTTGTGACGGAATCAATATATAGTTTTGTATTAATATTTATTATTTATATGTGAAATATTTAATTGCCTAAAACAGATATTTGTTTAAACATTATTTGTTCACAACAATACAAAATTTTTAAGAATTATTATTAATTTTTATATACTTATATATGAATTGCGATTGTAACTAAGAATACACAGAAATATACGTTTCTGAAAATTGTCAACTTATTTCGATAACCTTGGCTTAACACTAATTCTAGAGTCCAAATTTCTAATCAATTTAAACAAATATTTTTCGGAACTTTACCTATATAGCTAAAATCTCACTTTTGCAAGAAGTTTTGGGGTTTCAAAGCAAATTTTTATTACGTTAGTATATTAAACGTTCTTAAGATAATCAATATTTGAGTTTAAAAAGTTTAAAATTTGCGAAAGGTAAAAACGTTTTAAAATAAATAACTAAGTGTCAATATTATATTCGTCTCTTAAAGTAATTTTTAGTAAATTAAGAATAAAAAATACTTATAACATTTAAAGATTTTGATATATTTTTAAAATTCGATATTATATTCTCATGGTAGTTTGTTGAACTTGCAATAAAGTCTGTTTAAACTGGTAATGTAACCCCATCTTCAAAATTACATATAGTATGTTTACATATAAAAAATATATATAATCTACTTGAACATTTACATACATAAACTATTTATGAAATAACTTTATTCAGTGTTGGTGCTCGATTTTAAATTATATACTCAGATCAATATTCTTATAAATTATTAAATTGATATGGAGAAAAAACTGTATGTTTTGATTTTATTTTAAAAGTAACTTGGAATGTTTCCTGCTATTAAATTTGAAAATAAAATTTTATTATATCATGAAAACTATTAATATACATAGTTATTTCAGACTCAAATAACAAATCAAAATATTTCGAATCGATTAAATCAAAAAAAAAAGGTAAGATGGGCTGTAACGACTAACAAACAAAAAAAAATAATAAAACTACAGCTAATTACAAATTACCAAATCAACTATAATTAAGAATGTTGGTTCACAAACACTTTGGAGGTTTCACCTCAATTACTAGTTCCTCTAATATTTGTTCGATACAAACATGTTATGTAAATATAAGAAGGATAAACAAACATTTAGCCATTGTTGATTAAATCTTTATTACTAACAACATTAAACATTGAGCAATAATCGCAGTGGATAAAGTGCATAACTTGGATTAAAGAACACCGGATCAATGTAAAAGACAACTGCAAAAGAATTCATTTTGGCCATGTTTAAAAAAACGACAGCTTAAGCAGACTTCAAAAGAGTTAATTTTTAAGTCGCCCTATCCAGAATCAAAAGTGTTTTAGTAGCTCCAGTACTAAGTTTCTTTTAAGCAATTAACTTAGATTTAAATTCAATATTAATTCTAATAAGTTATTAACCGTTGGAACAATTGAGATAAAATCACTGCCCATAAAAAGAACATGTTCAATTTTATATGAGGATAACCTCTAGACAAGACCGGCGCTTGACTATTTTTCACCTGGGGTTATTTCTCCAAACCAAAATCCGTTCCCACATTACGTCACAAGGTTTACCACTAAGGCATAGTTCACATAATTAATTTTAAATATACAATAATCCAACAAGAAAATTAAATAACTGATTGTAAATAATGACTTATAATTCAAAACCGCATTTGTTAATCTACAAATTAAAATATAGTTTAAAAATTTTTTTTTTTAAAAACTCAAATTTTACACAATATTATTAGTTTTATATGACTAGTTTTACGGTTGCTAACCAGAAACTAAGAGAATTGGCAGTTTTGGCACATAAGTCAGACAACCAAATTCGAAAGCTTAAAAGGTCAACAAGATTCAAAGAAGAAATAAGCAGGTATGTGGCCTAAAACTCTATAGAATCGCATTGTATTCCTAGAATGCCACCACCTTTTAGAGGCGTTTGGGGTTCAGCGGTTAAAATAGTAAAATAACATTTATACAAACCTACACAAAGCATACCCAAGACATCACCAAAACATCAACATCAATGATGTTGATGCTCCAGGCCATTTTCTAAGAGTGCAAAACAACATTGGCTAATCAAAACTATAATCAGAAATTCAGTAACAAACCTTATCAAACAGTATCTAATTTATTTAGTTGGCTATATAATTCAAGGCATTCTGAGTTAAGCGGGTCAGTCAGTTCTCTATCCCACTCTAAATGTAGAATAGTCCATTTGAATAAATAACTTTGCAATAAATATAACTGGGCCACATAGTTTCAATGGGTTGAACAATTTTGAAATAATCATAATACGGTCTTTTTTGTTCTTTACTAACAAAATATTGATAGTGTCTCTGTGGCAATTACATTGTTTTCTCAAAATGCCAACATTCAAATCCTTTTGTTTGCGTACAACTTTCATATTACTGAACATCTATTTCGTAAATTCAAATCCACCATTTGCGGACCTTAAGCGTTTTGCCTCTGTAACACTATCTGAACACTAAACCTGAAAACAAATAATAGACCTATAAATCATTGAAAATAATCAGAGATGCCATTGGATAGTTATCATACTCGGCTATCACTAATTGTATTAAGGTGTGGGTGGCAAGAAATGGAATTGGATAGTAGGTCAAGCCATCAAACCATCGTTTAGAGATAAACCCGATGAAGATTTTGATGAGGCATTAAAACTCACTGAAGTTTGATAGTAGCTGCAGTTTCTTTTATCACGGTGTGGTGCTGAAGAAAATATGACGCTTCAGTTCTGGGTAATGAAACAGCTGCATTTAATTCATAATAACTTTTGCAGAACTGTTGTTCAAGAGAGAAATTGTTTCTTTTTCTTATGTCTTCGATAGTTTACAATTTTTGAACATCTTTTCGCACTCCATTAACACTGCAGGGAAACAATGATATTAATTCTTCGCAAACATGAATTTTTTTCCTGTCAAAATATCACAACGAAATGAATAGCCCAAGGCTCATTCATGACCGATAGTTGTGTTCAGAGATTGAAATTAAAGAGAAAAAATTCCAAGTTTGCAATAACGGGCATTTGAGCTACTACCAATGGCTACACAAAGGGTTCAGTATCGCTAGCAATTTCACCGTGGTACAAGAGTGAACCATGTTTTCAAATTGAAGCTCTTATCCTGTCTAAACTAATCGCCAAACAAGCGGCAACTTCGGAATTCAGTGATATCAAGTCTCTTCAGGAATACGAATTGGCAGATCTCTAGCGAAGTCTTTGGTCTACACTGGAATCCTAGAACAGACTGTTATAGTCTTCCAAATATTATGGCTCAGAAATCTAGGGTGGGAGGATCCTTTACCAGACGATGTAAAAGCAGAATGGCTGCAAATACGGAGCAACCTAGAGAAAATAGAATAAATCGAGATAGGCAGATATAGGAACAACCTCAAATACTAAATATTTTATGTATAAAAAAATACTGCATAGGCATATTTAGATGAGTCTGAAAACCCATGTAATTTTATTACATGGGTTTTCAGATGCATCCAAATACGCCTATGCAGCAGTTGTTTACATTGAAGTAATGAAACCTAATGAAGAGTAAATTGTGAGCCTACTAATAGCAAAATCGAGAGAGCACCTATAAGACAAATATCCATTCCACGTTTGGAGTTGTGCGGAGCATTGCTATTAAACAAAATTTTTGTATCAATCAAACCCGCATTAAAAACCAAGATTACCGAAATCAATTCTTGGAAGGACTCGACTATCGTATTAGATTGGCTTTCTGCTCACCCCACAAAATGAAACACCTTTGTAGCTAACAGGACAGACGAAATACTAACAAATATGAACAGGTCTCAGTGAAGACATGTCAGATCACAAGATAACCCGGCAGATTATGCAACCCAGAGGAGTAGGCCCAACATGGTTAGCTAAACGCGATAATAGGCCAACAGGATCAAGATGTCATTGTTTCATAAATGAAGAAATTCACAATCAAGTAATACACACTCAGATTCCACCATTTAATGTAATAGACACTTTGATCGAAAACATATCAAGTTTCAATAAAATATTGCGAATCTTGGTCTATGTACGATGATTTATACATGCAAATAACCAGAACTACCATCTACATGTTATAGTTAACCAGAACTGCCTATATTTTAGCAAAATCATCTATTAGGATATTGTAGCACTTACTTTCAAGAAGTTCACTGGTTATTGATAATATCTTACTAATTTTTCTTTTGACTCAGAAGTTCTGAGAGTTTTTAATAATTTTTTATTTCGAAAAGCTCCTTTCTCTGGAAGTTACCATTACAGGTTTAAAATGTATAATATATAGGTAAATATCGATTCTAAATTTTATATGTAAATACAATATTTAAATATTTATTAATTGGTGACAATTTCGGAAAACCATTTTGATCCACTTTTGCAAGAATTTCCATTATAAAAAAGTAAAATGTTTCTCTGACTTTAAACTATTATTTCGTAAATTGTCGGAAAAACGGACGAATATTTAATACAAACATTTAAATATATCGTTGTGTTCTAAAATTAGCTTAAACTACTGTAATAGATAGTGCATATGGTTAAGAATTTCAAAATGAAATTCAACTTTAAACTTATCTTTTTGATTTAGTACAAAGTGTTAAAGCAGAGGAAAAAGTAAATGGAACATCTAATTATAGCGCAATGTTTTAGCACGGGAAACTAAGTTTTGAAAACCTTAATTAAAAAATAATTTAATCAAGTGTAGCATGTTAACAGATGCAGTTATGCAAATTTAAATGTTTTTGTAAATATTTGGCGGGGTCTTGCAATTAAACTCGAAATTCAGTATTTTATTGCCATAAATAACATACTCAAATAAATTAACTGACCACTTCTCTATTTTAATGATAATAAGTGATACAATAATTACAAATGAAAAGCAGCCAATGTTAACAAATAAATATACTGACTGGAAAAATTTTAGGAATGAACTAAATAATAGCATCATTTTAAACACACAATTTCCATCAGAAGAAACATTAGAACAAGAGGTGGAAAAGCTCTTAAAAAATATCTGGCAAATGCTGCCCAATGAAAATTAAATTTCTAATTTTAGAGAAGAGAAGTGTTCGAAGGGAATGGCAACGTACACGAGACCCAGCCGTCAAAAATAGATTAACTAATTTAACACAACGCATACGCATACGCAGAGAAATAAGGGAATTTAAAAATAAATAAATTGTTAAATTAGGAGCTGTTCCGTCCCATCAGTTTGAGTTTATAGAGAAAAAGTCCACAGTCAATCAAGTCCAGAGAATAACAGATTTAATAGAAAAATCCTTAGAGGAAAAAAGATTTGTTCAGCTATATGTCTGGATATAGCGGAGGCATTTGACAAAATCTTGCTAGATGGTTTAATATTTAAACTGGAGAAAATTCTGCCATTTGAGAACGAACTGCTAAAGTCATACCTGAAAAGAAAATGCTTTATAGTTAAACAGGAAAGAGCTTACTCCAGCATAAGAGAAGCTAAAGCAAGAGACCCGCAGTGGAGTGCCTTAGAGCCATTCCTACTATTTACAAGCGATTTACCTCAGAAAATCAATACAACTACTACCACGGTTGCAAATGACTTGATCGGTGAAGTCACATTCAAACTACAAATAGCCAAAAATAATAATAAATGAGATTGCCTCACTAAGTGGAGAATTAACGTGAATGAACCAAAGTCTACTCACATTAACTCCACTAATAGGTCAATAGAACCACTACCTTGAACTCTCAATAATATCCCTGTACCACATGCAAATCCAGCAAAATACCTTTGGTATGAACCTTGATGCAAAGTTCAAGTTGAAGTACACGTGAAAAAGAAAGCAAAAAAGCTTCAGTTAAAATATAGAAATATGTACTGGTTAATTAGAAGAAACTCTCAGTTATCCATTCATAATAAAATTATGCTTTATAAACTTTATAATGCTTTATGCTTTATAAAATTATGCTTTATATGCTTTATAAGTGCTCAAGCCGGTCTGGACTTATGGAATCCAACTATGGGGATGCATCAAAACCAGCAATCAACAGTTACTTCAACGATTCCAAAATAAATTTCTTAAAGGGATTGTAAACGCTCCTTGGTACACTTGTAATAGTGACCTTCATAGAGATCTCATAATAGACACAGACTCAAATGAAAAGTAGAAATATGCTCAAAAACACCAGGAGAGGCTCCATCCTTAACTTTGAAGCAGTAAGACTATTACATCAAGAGGGTACATAAGAAGATACCTGAATAGTGCCCATAATGCAATATCAACCAAAACAACACTTTATGGAAAGAATACATTGGAGTGGCTTTATTATTATACTGTCAGTATCAAATGCTGTTAGTCAAAAATGACTATTTACTTTGTAAACATTTTTTTAAAATAAAATATTTAAGTAAATAAAAAAAAAATTAACGAATATTTAACGAAATATTAAAAATTTTTAAAATGTTAATTAAAATTATTGATCGAAATAATTTTTAACTTCAAGTAATTTAGTTCAAGTCATGGCCAATTATTTGATAGATTTTCACCTCTAACTTGTATTTATCGGAAAGCCTAATTTCGGAAACGAAATTTTGACCGAAGTTGACGACCGGTATCAGTGTGATATTGATAACATTAAACTTTTCTCTGTTTGGACCAATAAACCAAGAACTATTCAAAAACGAACTTAACGAAAGCTACTTAAAGAAAATTAGCAATTTAAACTATAGTTAAATCAAAGTTTATTTATATCATTGGTAAATTATTTACAACAATCCAATTTGTTTTCGTTAAGTTAATTTGACGAAACTTTTCAAGTTTAACGAACCAACGAATAATTTGTTTAAAACATAATTCAAATAATAACCAATGAAAAGTAATTAAATTGTACTCAAATAACTTGACGATTATTTAACGAAACCTATTATAAATGCATCTTACAAGTTTTTGAACGTATTCGTTACATTAACGAATTAAGAATCCGAATATTATTGGAGCAGCTGAAGATTTCACCACTTTTTCGATTGCAAATTTGTCTACCAACATAAAAGTCGCCCCAAATCTCTTTTAAGTAGATAGGCAGGCTATACTTAAAATGTTCGCAGATACAAACGAGTATTAAAAAAGTCAACCTATTTTTTGTATTACATTTAAAATTGATTGAAATTATTATTATTTTATGTTTTTTAGTGAATTTTTTGGCGCCCGGTTAAACTGCACCATTTGCACCTATGGTAGGTTTGCTTCTAAAGAGCAATATCGCCTTAATTTTTCTTAAGTATTCTGATAACCAATAGTTCCAGGCATCAGCATAAAGATGAAAACGACAAATAAAGAAAAAAAGGGCCTAACATTGGTCCTTGAAGTATTTTAGCAATTAAATTAATTATAGCAAAATTAGACAAGTGACGTGTGTGAGCAATAATCATCCTGGGGGTGGACATATAATGGTATGGGGATGTGTCAAATTTTAACTACACTAAGAAATGTACCAATATGTTTTATGTTTTTTTTTTTAATTCACCCGGCAATTTATTATAAAGCATTGGGCAGTTGTAAAAAAAAAATTCCTCAAATCATCATCAGCAAATTCACCATATTCCCTTTAAACTTTACAGAGAATAATGAATTGAGATAAATAATAAAAACAATTGGTCCTAGAACAGAGCCTTGTGGAACACCACACGAGCAAGATTGATGGCGACTTTTACAATTTGAGTCCTATTACATATACCTAAAGTAAAATGAAACCAGTTTAGGACAATACCTCGGATTCCAGCACATCATAATTAGGAACAGTCCATTGTCAATAGTGTCAAATGCTTTGGTTATGATCTCATAAAGTTGGTATCAACGCAGCCATCATCATTTACAGCAACCGGTATATTCTGACAAAAAGCAATGCGTGCTTGTTGTTTCAATAAAAGTTTTACAATAAAAGTTTATTTTTAAATTTTAATACATTTTCTTAACGGTTTTTGAGAAAACAGAGCAAACAGCTTCCAGAGGAGTAATAGGGCAGAAGAAAAATAACGTTGGTTCCATACCACTGAAAAGCAACAGGTGGACCGCCAATATTAATTTTTAACGTACTAAAAACTTAGAATACTTATTAAAGACCTCTGCTATATCGCAAGATTCAGTAATAATATTAACTTTACCATCAATAATTTTAGAATGCGTGTTAGATTTTTTTTCCGATCTAAAAGATCGTTAACTAATTAACCTAAGTGAGTATATTAAACAAAGGTCTGCGGGTCTGCTGCAATATGATTGCCGATTTTCGAAAAACTCAAAATACACTGATAGGCTATTTACTCTGATAGGCCATCCGACTATTTTGTCTATGGCTTAAAAAACCAAAAATAAAAAACCAGGTCATTTAACCTAGTTTTCCTGCAAAAAAAAAATAACTTCTTGATAAAGTTTACTACCTAAGTACTTTTACTTAAGAAACATTAATGGCTAAATATAGGGAGGCGCTTGCAATGTTTATTAGAGAAAATTTAGCTAAAGCTGAACGTAATAAGGAGACTTAAAGAATTCAATCGTCGAGCGTTATCCAATCGAAGTATAAAATTGGCGGTTTAACCCCATAAGAAACTAAACTATGGTATATGTACAGTGTGCATGATGTAGCTGGTCAGGTTACATATCTTAATCATTGATATCCTGTTTAAAAGTTTTGTTCCTACAACGAGACGCATTTGTGAAAAGTGTTTGAAACGTATAAAAGAACAACAACATCAATGTAGCTATTGACACGGCACAACGACTAGACAGTAGTCTCTCTAAAGAAGAAACTGGTTCCACTTCATCATTTTCAAATATAAGCCTATTGAAGCAAGATAAGCAATATGTAGATACAGTGACAATGATACCAAGTTCGATAAAGTACTAAATGTCTTGGATATGGAGTTACAACGATATCCATATAGCATGCTAGCTATTGCAATGATGCTTGGAATTATATTCCACTTGTCAGTCCTCATTTTGGAGCATTGAGGGAAGCAAATAGGCCAAAATAACCAATCGATGGTCCCTGGGAAACAAAGTTTAAAATGGGCAATGCCAAAAATAAATTACAAAATTGATCAGCAGTAATTAGATCTGGAACAAAAACTTCACATTTACAAGGACGAATTAAGTACCGATATATTTGGCCTAATCTTTTCATCCAATTATAGTTTAAATATTGCAAAATATAGTAATGAATTAGCATTAACTTCGTAAATAATACAAATCTCCAATTTACAAACAATAATTGCAATATTACAGTTTACGACAACCGAACCAACTGCGTACAATATTCAATAGTTTAACTGGCATCAGTATTGAACCAACAGCTGCAGAAGCAAACTACGTACAGTATCAGAACGGTCATTTACAAATTCAAGATTAAACAAATCCAAGATTAATTATATATTTTTTAGATCGAAGCGTGATGGTACCCGGGTTCTCCCACGCATGGTAGCCTCTCTAACTTCATCATTACAACCAACATATTCCCAAATACAAACTTGGGCTTAACAATAATTATGTTAGGAAAAATCAGAGGGCATTGAAAGATATCCTATTTTAAACCTTACTATTACAATGAAGGCAAAAAATCGAAAACTGAGGAAATCGAAAACTGAGATTGTGCAAAGTGTTAATCAGATCCGTTGTTATGTATAAGGGTGTGAAAGTTATGGTATAACGACATGACTTTTTATGACTCTATAGAATCAAACACTCTTTTAAATCAATGTCTATACAATAATAAAACTACCACAGGAACCGGTAATTGTGGCTTACATTTTGCAAAAAAAAAATGTATGAACTTTCACATTACAAAAACCATTGACACGCCTTCCGCTGAACATAACACGCACCACATAACTGCCAGCACAATAAAATTAATAATTTATATACGCGTAGCATATATTATAACAGAATGTTATTGTGTCTATCATCACCAATTACATTATGTAGTATGTATAGATAGTAGGTATAATAAACTACATAATATACTATTATTATTACATCAACAACAACAACAAAAATTAATCAGATATATCAGTACATTGAATGAAGATGTCATTGCTGCGCAAAGAAACTAAAATGATAAAAAAAAACCTAAATAAAAGTTAAGACACATTCCGCACATCGTCTGACGGAAACACATCATTACGCATATAAATATGCTTAATTATTAATTAAATTTCATATAAGATTAAGACTAAAATAAACTACACAGTATAGTTTATGTGCAAATTAACATACCAAAAATAGTTTAAATTTTTTTTTATTATTTAGTTAATTTTGTATTTTTTTTTTGTGTATCCATTAACTGGTGTAATAGTTTTTATCGTTTTATTATATTGTAAATACAGTTTATAGTATCGCGACAGTTTATATTTTCGCGATAGTTTTTTTAAAACGAATTTATTTTTGCACAAACAACAACACTTTTCCGTATCACAAACGACGACGTCGACGATATAATCAAAAATTAAAAACGAAATCCTTTATTTTTAGTTTTGTTTAAAACGACGTCGTAGATGAAACATTACACAATCACTAACAATAATAGTTTATTATACACAACACATCTGTTTTTATTTTACTACATACGTACACATACGATATATTATAATATCGTCCTTTTAATTTGTAACGACAAGGGATCGTGTCCCTTTTATTTTTAATTTATTTAAATATTCGTCCTGATGATCGGAACAGGATAGATGTATGAACAGTAGAGTTCTCACTATTTTCGGACTATACGCACCAATTTGTATTTATCCGTTTTTGATTTTCAAAAAAAAAAAAAAAAAAAATCAAAATTTACATACAACACCACGTTGTTTTTATATGGTGTACTTTGTTTCGTTTAATTTTCTTTATTTTTCAATTTCACGCTCACAAAAGTCACCCGGTTTTTATTATTTTATTTTTTTTTTTTTTAAATTTCCTTTACACAAATGCACGGACAACAAACTGAATTATTTTTATTGAAAAACTATTTTATTTTTATTATGGTTGAAAAATTAATTAATTTTTTTTTATTAAGAAATTAACAAAAAATAAATTAAACCAAACGAAAATAAATTTTTATTTTCTATTTTTGTTGACCGAATGTCACTTTCTAATGTAAATCAAATAAAAAAATCGTGTTATTCAATTGTTCGCATGTGTGTGTACACGCTGCTAATACATTTAAACGGCAAATGCGAGGATGTGTTTTTCCATTAAAAAAGTGTTGGTAAAACATAATGATATATATATATATATATATATATATATATATATATATATATATATATATATATATATATATATATATATATATATATATAAATACAAAAAATTATAGCCTTCTGCGTTCAGCTGTATGCTTTGTATGGCGTTTAATGGAAGACTTGTGTCAAAAAAAATTGATGTTTACTCATCGTATCGTACACAATTTACAGTTAAATATATGAACATATATATAAGGGGAAAACATATTGCATGTGTGTACAATAAAATCTGTTATGTACAAAATCATTTGAATGAATTACATATACTAGGGTAGGTAAGTACATACTATTGTGTACATGCTGTATTTATGCGCAATTTTTTTATTTACTGTAAATCGTTAAGTTTGTTATTTAATTCGAGCAGGGCTAGTATACAATTTGCATTTAGCTAACATTTAGATAGGTACGGAAAATTGGTATCGAGCAGAAAAGCTAATCCATCAAGTGGGAATATTTTTTACCAATAATTGTGAGTACTCCAATTGGAATGATAAGTCGTTATCTATCTCGAAAACCCATCGTAACAAGGAAATAGCATTGTGACTAAAGCTTGTCCAATTTCCGATTTTTTTTTAAAAATCGGTGCAGAGTTCCACTTATTTTAAAGAAACTATTCCAAGCGATTCTAGCAGAGTTCTTTTAATTTTATATGTATTTTCTAAGTGCATATGAAACCCTGATGAAGAAAATGTTATAACTTGTGGCTTCACCAACTGAACAACAACACAAACTTCACTTGGAACAATTATCACAACGAATGCCATTCATTAATGAACGAATTAATGCCATTAGGAAATTACCAGCTGGTACCGCAATCAAAGGATAGGCCAGCGGTTCATTGGTATGGTAAATTATTACCATACCAATAATGGGAAGCAAACAATTTAAAACCAAAACATTGATGAATGTTACATCCATTGAAGTAAAACTATTAATCCAATTTCACTTGATACTCTCGCCATATTTTGCCACCATACAGTTTAGGTTGCATTTTTGCCTATATTTAAAAGGGCAATTTAATTTTTTAAACTACAAATGAATCTTTATAATAAAACTCTGCTGTGACCCAAGGCTGTGAAAAAGGTCTGACAAAGGTGTTAGCGGTGTTTGCATGTTTGATATAAAATAAGTATGATATCCTAAGAATCCTACAAGCATGATATCCAGAAGTGGTTCACCACCATGCAATCTCCTACACTTAATGCTTCCCAGGTAGATTTGTTTTGATTTTGTGAAAGCAAACCGTAAATTTTATTACCACTGTTCAGATTCTACATAACCTTAATCTTAAAGAGTATCTTTTTATTCATTTTGATCTTAAATTTTACTTAAAATTTCAAGTTTATTCTATTTGTATCGTTGTAGTCACAATATTAATTTTGAAATTCTGGAGACACTTAATACAATTTTGGCAAATTGTCTGTTAACGCCAAGATCAATTGCATTTACCTTAAATGAAATTACAGTTAATTCGAGTTATTGTTTCAGATATCAATTGTTTTGTAAAAGTAAATAAATAAATCTGTGCTTGACAGTTAAGATCAAAGGAAGAGAAATATGATGTATCATCGTACAAAATAAAAAAAAAATTGGGTTGTATTCAGTCAGCAGCAATTACTATAAAGAAAATCGTGAACATTTCCATAGTAAATGCAAAATGATTTCGTTTAATTTTGATTAGTAGAAAAATCCTAGATGGCATAGCAAATGTTTTTAACGAGAACAATAGATGGCGCATCAAACAATTTTTCTTATTTTTTTTTTCACAAAATTTCATAACGTTATAGCAAATTTTGTTTTATTTATTTATTATTATATATGAATATAAGCCCATTTACTTCAATATTTTCCAATTCCGATTATAAAATTTAAATTTTATTTTGGATTTTAAATTTTTGTTTCGTTAATAATTCGTTGAATATAAAAAACTGTTCAACTGCTAGTGCCATCTATGATTTTTCTACGAACTATATCATGTTGGCACATGAATTCGACGCGATTTCCCTTATAGTAATATGAATTATTTGGTCAGCAGTGGAGAAGACCACACATAGTTTGTTTAATCAAAATATTGTATTTGTATTTGTTAATATACATATAGAGTTTGTTAAAATTATCGAGACTCTTAGCGTCGCTATTTTGATTAGACTTACAATCTAAAGAATTTAAACAGGCCCCAAAAAAGGTAAATATAGCTAAGCTAATGTCTTTAGAATAAATTCTGTAATAATATGCCCAATATTATCACAGTTGGATCTTTTATGGTTTTAATGCGTCAATAAGGCTATAAAGTAAAAATTTCATTTTCAAGACCTTCATAGCTTAATAGTCTTCGAAAAGAAAAGAAAATTTTTGCACTATAAATTAGGGCCACTGTCATAACCTGGTCATTTCAATTCTGGTTTTCTAGCACTTTCGCTCTTTTCTTGATAGGTACGCGTGAGAATTTGTCTAAAAAGTCAAAAAATAACCAAATCTTCACCAATACCGAACTTCTTGATCATAACTTGTTGCAGACAGTGTCTATTGTCGAATTAGGTTTGAATCGTTTTTCCGAAGTGACCAAAAAACTTCAATGAAAACTGCTTCCGCGATTTACTTTTTCAAAATGGAAAGCAAACCATTTAAAACCAAAACATAGTTGCATTCTTTGAGTTAAAATTATTAGTTCAATTTTACTTGATAGTCTCGCCATGTTTTTAAATTCTTGGAGGGAAGGTATTATATATTTATACGCCAATGGTAACTACAGTTTAATGATGACAACAAAAACCACTAAAACAACAATCATTTGTGTCTATATACTGCCTGCAAAAATGGTTATGCCATTAATAAATGAGGCAGCTGTAACAAAGTAAGTTCAAGGTTAGAAACACAAGTAGCAATGCTGCAAAAACTGTTTGTCGGCAGAATATAAAATGTACCTTGCATTTTATGAATGCATAAATGTTATCAACAAGTTCAGTGATAACACCCATAGCTATTACCTCATTAACAACTAGAAAAGCATAATTAGCATGACTTATAATTGATCTAGGCTTCTATTTAAATAAAAAAAAATTGTACGACTGGATAACCACAGGTCAAAATTAATTTATTAGGGATTGGTAAAAGGTAAGTTGGGATATGCAATCAATCAAATAGAACTTACTTTATCGTGAAAGTTTCAATGTTCCTTTGCAATAAAATACCTGCCATTGATTTAAACATTTGTTTACTGACAATGTCCAGACATCGATTTTGACACCATTTATAACATAGTAATATCATTAAGTTTAAAATCAAAAGTTTGTGAATGGTAACCCTTACACAATAGGGCAACCAAAAGATTTATTAAAAATGATGCCATTCCGCAAGGAAAAACAAACACCAAGGAGAAGCTACCCTCAAAGAGAAAATATATAGTAAATTTACCGTTCAAGATCGATCCATATATGCTCTATGTGAGGAACCGCAGGAGAACTGGAGTACCACAATTGTTGCAAATTAAAAGAAGATTTCTGAAAAATAGTTTATACGCTAAACCTTATCATAAACACGGGATCCGTTTAGAACTGGACATTTTAAAACTGGATATTTCAAAACAGGATATTTCAATACGAGATAAGATACAAAACGAGATATGTTACAAAACTGGATAAATTGCGATTTAAAATAGATTTTTTGGAAAAGTCCTGTAATATGGCCAGTTAGGAAGGAACTCGGTGAGTTCTTAACCGATTATGATGAAATTCGATATGTAGGATGAAAATGGGATTTTAAAATGATTTGTTGGGAAAGTTCTGGAATAAGGCTAGTAGGGTTCGATACTTGAATATTTTTAAGGAAAGAAATAGAATTTTCCTTCACTTAATTTTTTTTTGTATAATTAAATTTGATTTTAAAATCTTTTTGGGAAAACCTCTGAAATATGGCCAAAAAGGTTTCATACTTGAATAATTTTAAGCAGAGAGCGAGAATTTTCCTTCACTTAATGGTTTTTTTTAGTTGCTGCTTTTCTCATCTTATTAAAATAATCATTGACTTGATTGAGTTTACTGTCAGTAAAATTTATCTTCATCTATTTTTTATTCTTCAACTTAATATAACTTTTTTTCACTTTAGAGAATCTATGTGAGAAATGTTATTTAATTTTCATCAACATTTTCATCCTACATATCGAATTTCATCATACTGGCCAAGTTCCTTCCTTACTGGCCATATTCCAGAACTTTCTCAAAAAATCATTTTAAAATCCCATTCCCATCCTACATATAGAATTTCATCATAATGGGTTAAGAATTCACCGAGTTCCTCCTTAATTGCCATATTCCAGAACTTTCCCAACAAATCATTTTAAGTTTAAATCATATGTCGAAATATCCTGTTTTGAAATATCATGTTTTGTACCATATCTCGTTTTGTACCTTATCTCGTTGTAAAATATCCAGTTTCGACCGGTACCCCATAAATACATAGAAGATTATCTGAGACAAAACCCTATGCAGACATACTACTTCTTAGTAGGAACAAATTCACTAGGATAGTATAGCCACAAAACTAAGGGTGTAGCATTTGATGAGTACAGCAAAACCTCAATGGGACTATCTCTTAATTGTTTGTTAATCGGTAAACTTGTGCTGACAACACAAGTGAAATAAATGTCCAGCAAATTTGGATGAATCAAAATTATCGGAATCTGCAAAGAATACTGCATGCTCCAGTAGTAAGAATCATGGAAACATATGTTTGCGCAAATGAACTGATCACCAAAGGTGGCAGCATTGAATATGCGTAGGATTTGCCCACGAAACGTGGATTGTTTTTGGTTGTTGGTGCCGCCTAGGCTACATGATTGGTTTGATCTATCACCCATCACTCCTTTTTAGCATCTAAAGAGGTTCGAATACGTTTTACAATCGCATCGAAAACAAATCGTTTCTGGCTAGGAGAACCGCCAAAAGTGTGAATGGTGGAAGGTTGAAGTCTTAAGAGTACAACCACTCAGCAATGAGTACAGTTTACTGAATTTCTCTAAAGGAGTCATCGGACTGCCCCATACTTTCAGAACACGAAAACCCCCATATTAAAATCGATGCAATATTCAACACTGGAAAAAATAATTTCTCTGATTTACTCAATGTTCAAAAGTATCAAATGCTGTTGAATATATGGAAAGACCAGAAACCTACCGTTCTTCTGAGGGTGATTGCATTTATTCCGAGCTCTTGATTTTGGGAGGGAGATACTTTGTGGAACTATCTTTTCGACCTTATTCGGTTATAATGGCAAAGCGATGTTATGCCTGATGAATCGATTATGGCCTATCCCTAAAAATTTGTTGCTATAGTCAAGAAAAAACAAACAGTTCCAAGATTAGAACTAAATAAAGCGCAGCTTTTATTTATTTTACCTTCATATCTAAAAACTAGATGAGTTGGGCGGGCACAACGTTCTTCAGAAAAACTTAGAGTTATGCAATCATCTATGACATATCTATGCAAATATCTTATCATAATCACTGGATGAAAGGCTAAACCTCTGCATGAGGTTATCGAAAAGCATTATTAAACTGAAACGTAAATTTGTGTGTTGCCAAAAGTCTATAAATCACCATGTCCATAACGACAACATCTACATAAAATGAAAGTATGTTGCGAAAGTCAAGGTAATTAAGGTATAGAACAACGACGATACTTTCGTAAACAATTACAGGTAGTTGCTTCCCATGATCTTACCAAAGGAAAGTATAATTTTTGTTGCCACACAAAAAAGCCTAGAGAGTACAAAGGGTACATAGAATTATTTCTGTGGATTGGCGCGGATCGAGTATTGGAACAACAAACAAAGATGTTAGTTACAACAGGATGAATTTACCTCCAGCTGCGCCATATTTTAATGGATATTAAAAGACATGAGTAAAGTCAGTAAAGTATCATAGGATCATCTTGATTATTTAGATATTCCAACACCCTCGCATTTTCTAATAAGTGGGCAAATAAAACAAAAACGATTTATGAGACCAATGAAAATTTGTTTACACTAAGATGTCCGATTTTGGTATCTAATATACGCAAGTTGATGCCATTTCTGGTTCCACGACCAACACAATGATGATTGCATGCTGAGCGACCTGACTTTTTGTTAGGTTATGTTTTATAAACTAAATAACGAACTTTTTTTTTGTTTTTTATATACATTTTGTATAAGATGTGCAAAAAAGACGCAAGAATTGAATTCTATATATAAAACAAGCAATAAAGCACCGTAACCTCATTTAGGAAAATTGTCGAGAAAATTATTTTTCATCGTTCACATATATATGTATACTTAAAATATCCACAATTTGCACGAATAAAAACACAGTTAGCGCACAGTTTTATTTACCAACTAATTCTAATTAAACGTCTTACATATGAATATGTATATACGATTATGTACATATATAGTTTTTAGCGTGGTAAACTCTTTGCCAACAATTTCGAAAAAAATTATTGGATTATGTACGTAAAACTACTAAAAATTGAAACGAGTTAGGTTTGTAAACCGAAGAAAACTTAAAAAGAAAATATGCAGCAAATAAAAAAAAAATGTCATACGATAGTTGCAGTGCGAGAAAAAATGGAAAATCCGTGACTAGGGAAAATCGATTTTTTTTTGTTCTGTGTGTGTTGAATTTATATTTTCTGCTGTATAAACTATCAGTATGTATACGAGTATACTGTACAGTCGATATTGTCTTTCAATCAGCCCTCTTTACAAATTTAGGATAGTTTTGTCTTTCGGTTTTCAAGGTTGTAACACTATGATTAGCTAATTAGCTATAAAGTATATTGCCGCATAGACAATACCATACGCAAATAAACGCGAAAATTATGTTTTAGGGATGGTAAAATATACACAAAACTACCGAATATCAGTCTTGGTCGCTCACATCAAACGTCAAAGATAATTTTTAACGAAATATCCAAATTTTTTCGTTTAGGTTTTGCTTTTGGGATAGGAGACCAAAATTATGTATTGTGTGTATATAAAAGAAAAACTGCAAAAAAAAAAACTCACTCGATATTATATTATAAAATATAAAAAGAAAACTTTTGACTATACAGAAATGGACTTGAAACACGCAAGACAAATAAATTATTTTGTGTGTGATTCAACCCTTATGAAAATATATTTCACAAAAAAAAAAAAAAAAAAAAAAAAAAAACACAGCACAGAATAGAGCTTGGATATAATATAGAATACCGAAATACACCCTAAAAATATGCGATGATGTTTCTTCGATATGGTTGCAGCAATTTATGTAACACACTGTTCGAAAATTGCTGCTTTTTATCAATTTTTCCAAATTTTTCCTCGAAAACATGTGCCAACACATTTTTTTTTGCAATACTTTTATTTTTTTATCTTTTTAGATTTTTTTTAGCTTTTAACACAAAACACTTACCCATATTTAGCGCAAAATGCTGGAGCCCGCTAACGTTTTTTGCGATGAGTAAAAATTAATAAAATATCCGAAAATATTATCCAAAAAGATTTTTCCAAAATTTAAAAAAAAAAAAAAAAAACGATGTTACGACTTTTATGCTGTTATTTTGTTGGTTAGGATATCTTCCGATATATTGGTGTGTGCACGCCCAATAAATATTTTAAAATTGCACAGATACAAATTAGGAATTTGTTTTAATTAATTAAATAAAAAAAAAAACAATTGAGTATACATTTTTCATAAATTTTCACTAAATTTTAATTTTTTTATTTTATGTATTTAACCCAAAAATTATTCACTTTAGTATTGGTTTGGAAATTATGTAACATATTCTTGTGTATTATGATTTTTTTTTAAAGCTATACTAGGCAATTTTCCACTTTTCACTTTACACACTTAATTTAAAAAAAATTAATTTTTCACCATTATATCATATATTTTTTTTATGTCGAATCGAACGAGAGCCCAAAATCAAAACCAATCAAAATCCAAACACAAAAAAAAAAAACGAAAACTTAACATAACACATTCACTTGAGGAAATTCTTTTGGTTATTCGATTTTGTCTTGAAGATAAGCGTTTTTCCTCAGTGACACTTTTTCTTTTTTTTTTTTAATTTTTATGGCATGTTATAGTGTAAGGAAAATTATTTTTTTTTAAATTTTTTCACAACATAATTTAATTAAAATTTTTTTATTTTATACAAAAATCGAACATACACTTACACACGTACACACTCATTCATGCACACAAATTAATTTTTAATTAATAATTTTTTATTTTAATTAAATTAAAAATAAAAATGATAAAAATTTATACACTCTGAATTTATTTTTTTGGTTGTTGATTTTCCCGGTAAAATCAAAATTTTCCAAAAAGAAAATTTAATTTTAATAAAATCGCCATGTTTTGTGTGTCATTAAATCCAAGAGTGTATGTAGTAGAATGGATTTTGATGGAAAATTTCTTTTCTCGTGTTTTTCCATTTTTTTTTGGTTTGGTTTTTCGTTTTCGTTTTTTTTTTTTTTTTTTTATGAAAATTGTATGGAGAAATGGAAACGAAGTTTTTTTTAAATTTTTATATCATAATTCAGGGGTGAACAAATAATAATGGTATTGTGTGGTAAATTTTAGAAATTTATAAACGGTTTTGTGTGCAGAGGAAAATGTATTTAATTGGCAAATCAAATTCAAGGAACGAAGAGCTGGCCTCTCAAATTTTGGAAGATATTTTATAAAATATCTTTAACCGGACAATATAGTAAAGTCAAGTAAAGACTATTTGTTTCAAGGCGATAAGTAATGTGCACTATCTAGGGTGAAACTTTAAGGTATGGTGATAATCAAAAATGAAACATTTGGATATTTGCCGCCTTGCTATCTGACCATAAAATAAAGCATATTGGGAATAGTCAAACTCAAAGTCAAAGATAGGAACTTCCTTGTTAGCTCGATATTTGGAGCTATAGGCTCAATATTTTATAGGCTCAATATTTTAATTATGCAGACAAATCGCAAGCCATTTACTTCACTTGATGTAGGATGTAGTCGAAAAATCCAAACTCCAGTGTCTTGTTGACTACTAAAATGCTTTTTCATTGTTTCTATTGTTAAACGTAGCAAAAAGCCATTTGTTCTTTAGGCCTAAATATCATGTGCGTATGATTCTTCTCTCGAATATTATTAACCATCGCTCATACTCATCATAGGGTTCAACTCTCACACCCGTACATAACAATGGTCTAATCAACACCTTGTATAATTCCAGCTTGTCGGTATTTTAAAGGTACTTTGACTTTAGCAGTGGATGTAAGGTATACATAGCATGGTTACCAGTGACAATATGCGATTTAATATCCTGTCCCACACAGTTATCATAAATCACAAGAGACCCGAGGTATCGGAAACTTGTCACTCCTTGAAATGTAAGGTCCCTACTACTAAAATCTATTGCGCCTTGGTCTCTAGAACCAGTAATCATAAATTTTGTGATCATAAATTTGTCTGATTGATTTTAAGACCAACGAAGGCCCGAACCTGGTTGAATTCACGGTACAAGATATTGTCCTGAAGTGTTTCACTTTTACGAAAGATAAATTCTAACATTAGATTCAAGATTATCGAGAAAAGGGCGTCTTCTGCCGAACACCAGACATTCCCAGGCATCGCAAAGCAAACCAACTCCGATGAATTGAGTCATAGGCTTGTTGGAAATTCAGGAACACTTGAGTGTAGATTTTGGTCGCAAACTGAGAGTAGATTTTGGTCGCGTTCAAAATCGATGCTCGGATGTACGTCATGAGATGGTTCATAATATTATGAGACAACCATCTTCAGTGAAAAAACTTGATCAGTGATGGACTGTTTTGGACAAAATAGAATTTCGCATTTTGCGATCTCCTTTTTTAAGGATGGAGCACAACGCGACCACTTTCCATCCATCGGGCACAACTTCGATTTGCCATACTAATCGAATAAGGTTGAAAATACAGTTCCACAAACTATTCCCCCCGAATATCAAGGGTTCGGGATTAATTAGAGTTCGGGATGGTGATAGACCTAGGTCTGAGACCTGATATTGCGAACCCCATTCCTTTTGAAATCACCATAATTGTTGTATATGGTCCATGTCACATGTTGGTAAATTTTATTGACCGGCATAACCAATGGAAATTCCGGAAGTGCAGCTGGTGGACTCTCATGTTTGAAAATACCAGGAGTTAGCGGCTGGAGGGCATTGAAGTCCAAATAAATGGGTGTTGTTGAACGCGACTTCATCACAGTTGCTATACCAGCTTAATAATTGTCTGCAGGTCATTGACGGGTGTATCTGCGTCCATAACGACGTTACGGATTAGCCGTTTAATTATTTTAATCTTCCCAAAATTATAAAAAAACGCCTCAGTTAGTAGATCCATAGACGGATGGTCAATGGGGTTGCGAAGTCCAACCGAAAATAACAAACGGCTTAACATTTTTCAATTCAAAGCGGGTCCTTTAGCAAATTTCTCAGAAACTACGAGAACATTTTAGGACGTGTTTGAAAGCAATACTGTGAACGGATGGCAGTAGGAAGAGTCTGTGAGCTCGTTGTTCTGGGAAATAAAATCTGATGGTGAGCATCGAACGGGAGAACAGATTTTTTAATTCTTCTCCAACACAAAGAATTCCCCGGTTGTCTATTAATGGTACCAAACATCTCAAATGACTTGTGGATGAAACGGCACAATTGTGTTATCAACATTGCGTGATCATCGGGAAATCATTTGATTGATCATTTTTCAATAGCAAAGGCATGCGCTACCTTTTGATGAACTCTTTCACACGGCATAGAGCTGCGACAACCGATATCTTCTGGGTTAATTTCACCTGGGATGTGACGCCAAAGTTCAACTTTTGACATTTCCAGAATTTTGGCCACGCGATAAGCAACAATATTATTCATATTATGATGGGATTTGGCTCAAAGCAATTGAATTACCGGACGATTCATTTTTTTTGATGAAGGCAGGTACACGCAGAAAACATAAGGTTTTTCACTTTCATCCGAAAAACCGTGTAAACGAATTTGACATTTTCAAAATTATTGTACATGAACCTTGGAATCGAAATGGCATCAAGTGAGTCTTATTACGCACATTATATCTGTTTAGATTTTGTCCGCAGACAAGTCCGAAGATAACTCTTTATCCCATAATCCAGCTTTTATTTCTAAAGATCTTGGTAGAATATTTTTGCCAGAGACAATCCGCTTTATGTTCTATTGAGCTTTTATAGGATCATAAGAATACACGTCGCTGGTTGGTTGCCAAATTAGTCTAAGTGCCTTTACTACATCACGCTTGTCGATTTTGAGGAGATTTTCCCGATTTCCAATTGATGATCACTCCCTTGTTGGAACAGAATTTTGATGAGGAGAAGTTACCCGCCTTCAGGCACCATATGTTACGGTGCAAAGTCGCAGAATTTCAGGAAAATCGTCTTGTTTGAATAGTTGCAAGATAAATCCGATGCAGCAACTTTGATTTGGTCATATATCTTTTAGATATCGTGAGTCTAGCATACCAGAACAATTTGAACCTTAGAAAAATCACATAAAGATCCTGTTGAGTTTCTGGTCCAGTGTGCAAAACGTCATGCAAAATTTGTACTTGTGTCCCGTATGAGTTATCGTAACAGTCTTCCATGTTGGCCCATAAGAAATCTCACAATTTTTGTAGTTTAATAAGTATTGTCGGAATCAACCACACCGGGTCAGAAATGAAACAGATAGAGATAAATATTTCCATGTTTTATGACCATTCAAACATCCAGCTGAGGCTTCAAACGGTGATTTCATTGACTTTAATTTGATTTTGTCCATTAGCTTAGTCGTCCACAGTGATTATTTCAGAAACAGTGTAAAACACACAGTCTAATTACATTGGTAAGTGGGTACCCGGAGTACAACTTCCTTTTTGGCCTTAATGGAAGTAACCACTATAATATTATTGATGAGATAAGATTATTACTTCATATAGTTCATTTCAAATCATTATCCATAATCATCTCCATTCTCCATCTGAGGTACCATTTCAAAAATGTGCATTTTACTGAATTCTTTTTCCGATGTTGCCAAAATTATATACATTATTGCAAACATTAGAGAAAATTTTTAAAAGATGGCATGCTATGAGCTTAAGAATTACTAGGATAATCATGTAAAGTAATGTTGTCCTTCCATCCCTTTTCCTCTTAACACAATGCATTACGGTCCAAATCATTTTAGAAATATTCAATCGAAAAACGATTCGAATATAAAAATCTTTTTAAAGTATTCGAATATCTATGTACCTTTTTGGCGAAACTACATATTGTTCACCCCTGCAATTTCAATTTATATCGAAAAACGTTAGAAAGAGTCACCATATGCCAATCATCATATACACATAATATTATTTAATAAATCATTTCATAAAAAATAAGAAAAACTATGAACAGTTTTTCCAAACACTACAAAAAAAGAAACAAAAACAAAAAAACAAAGCCGAAAAAAATTTTGCGTCACAACGCATGCGTTTCCGTTCATTAAAATGTATAGAATAAGATGAAAATTATATAGGAAAATAAATTGCAAAAATGAAAATGTTACGTCAGATTTCTAACCAGAGACGAAAAGAAGAAAATTTCGAAAATATTCTCGTACAAAAACAAAAAATATGTCGCGACGTTTATGAGAAAGGCAAAGTGAAGATAAAAAATTGGTTTTTCTCTATAATTATCTATCTCGCTCTATCTCGCTTTATATATATATATATATATATATATATATATATATATATATATATATATATATATATATATATATATATATATATATATATAAATATATATACATATCTTGACTTAAGGTACCTAGAATTACACGAATGAAATTTAATTAAAACTTAACTATCACAACTAAATTAGATAACTAACAAAACCTAATTAATTTAGTTTGTGAGTATGTTGGCCCTTGATTTGCTAAATAATTTATGTACACAAACAACATAGTGTTCTTCGTACATCTGCACCTAAAAGAGTACATGAAAATGTATGTAAGAGAGGAGAGAAAAGAACTTCTGTTTTTTTCATATATACATTATCTTCAACAAACTCTCGAGGAAAATTGATTGAAAAATAATTTTCATTGTTTTTTGTTTAGTTTGCCATCTTTTTATGAATCAACTATTATAATGATATATGTATGATGGTGATGACGATGGTGTTTTTTTTACGAAGAGGGGAACCAGTTTTTGTTGTTGTATAGAAAAAAGAAACATAATAATATACATTTTCCATGCGGCACAGCAATATTATTTTTTGATGGGAAAATGTTAAGGTTATGTGCATGAGTTGAGTGAATGACGTTAACAAAACTTTTTGTGTAAAGTATAGAAATAAATGCAAATTGTACTGGTGGGTAGTATTTTGATGACAAAACGTATAATATCCACATTCGATGACGTAGCTTGTGTCGGAAATAGTTATTTGATATACCGCTATACTATATAACATTTTGTTTGTTGTCTTTCAATGCGATGTATTTTTAAGGCAGTCAAAGGCGTGGCTCCGAGCAAATAGTTTTTTATTGCATACATTTTTCTTTTGATTTCGATCGGTGATGGCGATGAACACAACTATGATCTGGAGTGTACGATTCATGGACTTAACCATCTCAACGCCGGTATACCATGGCTGACAAATTATACCATAAGAACGAGATTTTAATGGAAAACCTAATAGACCGAGACTCTGGTGTAAATACTGACCAAAATGCACATTTGTTGTGCAATTAAAATTTTTATTCACTATCCGTACCGCCAAAAACCATTGTATTTTAGAATGAAATGTTAAACTCCAGTATTTTTAAACCTGTCTTATAATGCCATGTTCGAGTTATCTATATTATCATTTTATAATATGACCAGTTTACTATTAGGAGCTTCTGGAATTTAATTTTCAATTTTCAACTGAAATAATTTTTCGAAAAAAACCCAGATTTAGACAGTTTATAGCCTTGCGTTTTTCCGAAAATTTGTGGGAAAATTTCGAATTTCAAATCGTTTCATATGGCTGTAATTAAAAAAAAATTAAATTGAGGGTGGATTTTATGGGTTTAAAGGGTACCCAGGACGATTCTAGATCGCTCTAATTTCGTAAAAAAAAATCCAAATTTAGATTTTAATAAAAAATTTAATAATTTTTCGAAAAAAATTCAAATTTAGACAGTCGACCTTGCGTTTTTCCGAAAATTTGTGGAGCCATTAACTGTTTGCTCTATAATGCAATAATATTTCATTTTACTTAGGTAATAAATAAAAGCCCAATGACTCGATTGCTAATTTTTAAATGTTACCACCTCTATGTATTATAGTTTTTCAATATGAACTAAGCTATCGCGACACTATCGTGACACAAAGCTATTCAAATATTCAAACCAAATTAAAACTAAAAAAGTCTGACATCTAGCGGCGAATAGCTAAACTTTATATAAAACGCTGAATAAAAGTTCATTTTAATCGTATGATGGCTATTTTAAAATGACTTTTAGTTGTAAGTTAGAACATACATCTATCTTCACTATAACCATAGACGAAGATGTAAATTTATTTTATTAATTTCACAATATTATCATTTTATCTAATAAATTTTTAGTTTGGTTCTATTTCGTCTACATAACATTCAACAAATTGGGATTGGATTACATATAAAATTTACGAGTAATGAACTTTGCTTACAAATATTTTCATTTTGAAATCGGTATTCGGAGAAAAAAGACTTTTCATTTTTATTTATTAAGTATGTTTTTATTATTAAGTATGTGTAAAAAATAAATAATAGGAATAGGAATAGGAATAGGAATAGGAATAGGAATAGGAATAGGAATAGGAATAGGAATAGGAATAGGAATAGGAATAGGAATAGGAATAGGAATAGGAATAGGAATAGGAATAGGAATAGGAATAGGAATAGGAATAGGAATAGGAATAGGAATAGGAATAGGAATAGGAATAGGAATAGGAATAGGAATAGGAATAGGAATAGGAATAGGAATAGGAATAGGAATAGGAATAGGAATAGGAATAGGAATAGGAATAGGAATAGGAATAGGAATAGGAATAGGAATAGGAATAGGAATAGGAATAGGAATAGGAATAGGAATAGGAATAGGAATAGGAATAGGAATAGGAATAGGAATAGGAATAGGAATAGGAATAGGAATAGGAATAGGAATAGGAATAGGAATAGGAATAGGAATAGGAATAGGAATAGGAATAGGAATAGGAATAGGAATAGGAATAGGAATAGGAATAGGAATAGGAATAGGAATAGGAATAGGAATAGGAATAGGAATAGGAATAGGAATAGGAATAGGAATAGGAATAGGAATAGGAATAGGAATAGGAATAGGAATAGGAATAGGAATAGGAATAGGAATAGGAATAGGAATAGGAATAGGAATAGGAATAGGAATAGGAATAGGAATAGGAATAGGAATAGGAATAGGAATAGGAATAGGAATAGGAATAGGAATAGGAATAGGAATAGGAATAGGAATAGGAATAGGAATAGGAATAGGAATAGGAATAGGAATAGGAATAGGAATAGGAATAGGAATAGGAATAGGAATAGGAATAGGAATAGGAATAGGAATAGGAATAGGAATAGGAATAGGAATAGGAATAGGAATAGGAATAGGAATAGGAATAGGAATAGGAATAGGAATAGGAATAGGAATAGGAATAGGAATAGGAATAGGAATAGGAATAGGAATAGGAATAGGAATAGGAATAGGAATAGGAATAGGAATAGGAATAGGAATAGGAATAGGAATAGGAATAGGAATAGGAATAGGAATAGGAATAGGAATAGGAATAGGAATAGGAATAGGAATAGGAATAGGAATAGGAATAGGAATAGGAATAGGAATAGGAATAGGAATAGGAATAGGAATAGGAATAGGAATAGGAATAGGAATAGGAATAGGAATAGGAATAGGAATAGGAATAGGAATAGGAATAGGAATAGGAATAGGAATAGGAATAGGAATAGGAATAGGAATAGGAATAGGAATAGGAATAGGAATAGGAATAGGAATAGGAATAGGAATAGGAATAGGAATAGGAATAGGAATAGGAATAGGAATAGGAATAGGAATAGGAATAGGAATAGGAATAGGAATAGGAATAGGAATAGGAATAGGAATAGGAATAGGAATAGGAATAGGAATAGGAATAGGAATAGGAATAGGAATAGGAATAGGAATAGGAATAGGAATAGGAATAGGAATAGGAATAGGAATAGGAATAGGAATAGGAATAGGAATAGGAATAGGAATAGGAATAGGAATAGGAATAGGAATAGGAATAGGAATAGGAATAGGAATAGGAATAGGAATAGGAATAGGAATAGGAATAGGAATAGGAATAGGAATAGGAATAGGAATAGGAATAGGAATAGGAATAGGAATAGGAATAGGAATAGGAATAGGAATAGGAATAGGAATAGGAATAGGAATAGGAATAGGAATAGGAATAGGAATAGGAATAGGAATAGGAATAGGAATAGGAATAGGAATAGGAATAGGAATAGGAATAGGAATAGGAATAGGAATAGGAATAGGAATAGGAATAGGAATAGGAATAGGAATAGGAATAGGAATAGGAATAGGAATAGGAATAGGAATAGGAATAGGAATAGGAATAGGAATAGGAATAGGAATAGGAATAGGAATAGGAATAGGAATAGGAATAGGAATAGGAATAGGAATAGGAATAGGAATAGGAATAGGAATAGGAATAGGAATAGGAATAGGAATAGGAATAGGAATAGGAATAGGAATAGGAATAGGAATAGGAATAGGAATAGGAATAGGAATAGGAATAGGAATAGGAATAGGAATAGGAATAGGAATAGGAATAGGAATAGGAATAGGAATAGGAATAGGAATAGGAATAGGAATAGGAATAGGAATAGGAATAGGAATAGGAATAGGAATAGGAATAGGAATAGGAATAGGAATAGGAATAGGAATAGGAATAGGAATAGGAATAGGAATAGGAATAGGAATAGGAATAGGAATAGGAATAGGAATAGGAATAGGAATAGGAATAGGAATAGGAATAGGAATAGGAATAGGAATAGGAATAGGAATAGGAATAGGAATAGGAATAGGAATAGGAATAGGAATAGGAATAGGAATAGGAATAGGAATAGGAATAGGAATAGGAATAGGAATAGGAATAGGAATAGGAATAGGAATAGGAATAGGAATAGGAATAGGAATAGGAATAGGAATAGGAATAGGAATAGGAATAGGAATAGGAATAGGAATAGGAATAGGAATAGGAATAGGAATAGGAATAGGAATAGGAATAGGAATAGGAATAGGAATAGGAATAGGAATAGGAATAGGAATAGGAATAGGAATAGGAATAGGAATAGGAATAGGAATAGGAATAGGAATAGGAATAGGAATAGGAATAGGAATAGGAATAGGAATAGGAATAGGAATAGGAATAGGAATAGGAATAGGAATAGGAATAGGAATAGGAATAGGAATAGGAATAGGAATAGGAATAGGAATAGGAATAGGAATAGGAATAGGAATAGGAATAGGAATAGGAATAGGAATAGGAATAGGAATAGGAATAGGAATAGGAATAGGAATAGGAATAGGAATAGGAATAGGAATAGGAATAGGAATAGGAATAGGAATAGGAATAGGAATAGGAATAGGAATAGGAATAGGAATAGGAATAGGAATAGGAATAGGAATAGGAATAGGAATAGGAATAGGAATAGGAATAGGAATAGGAATAGGAATAGGAATAGGAATAGGAATAGGAATAGGAATAGGAATAGGAATAGGAATAGGAATAGGAATAGGAATAGGAATAGGAATAGGAATAGGAATAGGAATAGGAATAGGAATAGGAATAGGAATAGGAATAGGAATGGGAATAGGAATAGGAATAGGAATAGGAATAGGAATAGAAATAGAAATAGAAATAGGAATAGGAATAGAAATAGGAATAAGAATAGGAATAGGAGTGGGAGTGGGAGTGGGAGTGGGAGTGGGAGTGGGAGTGGGATTTGGTTTAAGGATTTGTATTCTCAGATTTTCAAATAATTACAACACTATCTCTGGTTAACTAATTACCATACTTTGCTAGCTCTTGGTGGTCATCTACCAATGGTCGTTGTGCCATGGTTGTAACGACTGACTGTAGTATTTGCGTCTGCTCCTGAACGTTGACTGAATCATCAGTGCAGGCTTGCATTTTTATAGGTATTTTGTAACAGCCGTCTTGTAGCTATCTTATGAGCGCATAGTCTTTCTTGCTCGTCTATTTAAAGATTGGTGACATTTTGCACCTCTAAACGATCAAACAACTGTAATTGTTTGATCTTTTAGAGCTTGTGGAATGTCTTTTTGAGATTATGACGTGATCGATAAGATTTACTGTTCTTCCATCGATCGACCTCCACGTTATTTAGTGAATTCTTTTCTGAGGCAAAAATGTAATGTTCTTAAAATTAATATAGATAATACATCCTAGCAAGTTTAATGGCCTGAAAATCTCACGTGATGCAAGGTGTTTAGGTCGATTTGTGTTTTAAGTGCAGAGCTCTTACCGGTTAGAGCATTATGTTAAACCGAGATCAAATTCTCCTATATTGTGATGACCGGTGTAGTAGAGATTGTAAGCGTTAGTGGTATCATAGATGTCATCTCAGCACCGTGTCCAATTTCTGATGACGTTGTTGTGCTAAATCCTAGTCCCTTGTGTGGAAGTTCAGAGTCATCCGTTTACCTTTGAAACCTACATTACCAAACCATTTATTCTCATACATGTAGTTTTACCTTGCACTAATACATTTATGGTATTACAATTACCATTGATCATGAATTAAATTATGCCAAAATTCTGCCAGAATCTGTAAATATATGTCAAGTTAATTATGAACACAGAGGGCTACACTACAATCCAGAACTCCAAAGTACAGGTTGGTTTAGTCACAATTTCTTCAAATCTAAAGCTATACGCATAAATCATTTTTTTCATATTTGCGTCATCTCCAAACTATTGACGCAACCACTGATTTTATTAGTTGGTAGTTTTTTGTTTACCTGAAGAACTTCTTTATGCGCTATATGCAAAATTATTTTTGTTTGAACCATAATAAACTATTTACTAGCCAAAAACACTTTAAATATTTATTTAGGACACGTTTCGACCATAAAACTTACTGGGTTCATATACCTGTTGCGTTGTTGGTCGGTGTGGGATTTTTTGTCATATCTTCTATATGGAGAGAAATCCATTAAATTTTTATGCTGCGTAGTACTTGTTGCCGATTCTCAGTAAACAAAGAAATTCATATATAATATTTAAGATAAAGGGTCATTGACGAATGACGTGGTTACATGCACAATCCTTCAAAACGCTAAACTTATCTCGACATAGCTCTTCTTTGTACAGCATACAATTAAATTACTGTTTTACATAATATTGGAAAGAATCAATCCACTGGTGTAGGAAAATATAAGTGACTATTGGTGTAAAAGAAATACTGCATCCACGTGTTCGATTCTTAGCTTCCATTGGTCCCAAAATCAATAAGTCCAAAACAAAATATATGATCACAGGTTTGAAAGACCAAGACGCAAAGGGTTTTAGTAGTAGTTTAAAGTAGATACGAGTTTGGTCCCTTGTCTCTCATTATAATTGTGTGGGAGGGCCAGAGTGTATATGAAAGCACGTCTTGTTGCCGGCAACCGTACTTTGTATGTCTTATGTCCAGTGCTAATGTCAAAATACCTTGCATATTGATCAAACCCGAAGTCATGTATGGGTGCGAGAGTAATTGGATGATGACATAAACCGGGACTCCGTCAAACACGAGATCAGAAATTTAATGACAATTCCTGATACACTATTAAGGAAGTAAAAGTACAGCAAGTACGCAAGCTCAATCACGTTCTGGTTGCGTGTCCTGAACGGATGGTAAAGTAATCTTTGAGAGGAAAACCCCCTTTTGGCAATCACAGAGGTCGCTGTCAGCGACGATGGTTCCTCGGGAGGAGAACGATTTTTGTTTTTCGGGTTATCTAGAGTAGGGCAATACTTAAAACAAATTTGGGATCGAATCTGTTTGCAGCCGGATTGTTGACACGATACGGGTCATCAATAGCCTGTAAAAACTGTTATATTATTATTATAATTTTGGTAATATCGAAAAGTATTTCTGCGGATGTTAGCTCGTCTGATTATATTTTACGAGCCATATTCCGATGTCAAGACGATGAAGTTTTCGATATTCACGTTAAAATAGAGACGAAATTTGCTTCACTTCATTGTAGTTCGGTTTCGAGATTCGCTCTCATGAGATCGTGCGAATTATATTTGACAAACAAATTAAAAACTAGGTGTGTCATTATGCTGCAACGACCAAACAACAGAAACACGCACTTATATATTTTTATGTAATAACACTTACAGTTTTGGAGTAAATTAATTTAAATAAATTAATTACTTATTGTTGCTGTTGGTGATGGTGATGATGATGTTTAGATGTTACTCAATCGACGTCTAAAAAGGGAATAAACAAGTACAAAATTTGTGTGTGTCATCTCGTCTTATGTTGCGCTCCATCCTGTGGTGAACACATCAACCATCCTTTACCATAAACGCACCTGTTGGTACGCGGTGTTATGGCAAACATATAGTTAAGTTAATTATACGTTTGCCTTTCTGTACGGCTGCGTATAGTATACTCAACCACTACAGGGCTTCGCCCCGAGTGAAGCATCCCCCCGAGAGGTGAAAGTTTACCCAGATGAAGTCTGTAGATGCCACCGAGAAATAAAGTATACCTCGACCGTGGTGGCATACGGGTACTAGTTGCTACCGTGGTTTGTAAAAACAACAGTGTTGTTTCGTTTGTTTGTGACAGAGGCAACAGTGTTGCTTGTGTATTTCGTTGCTGACAACTGTAGTCCAGTGTCTGATAAAACGTGAGTAAATTACACAATTTGAAAGTTTCACACTCTTATGTGACTTTTCGAATTTTTCTTGTTGGAGAAGGTTTCTTAGCCAAAGAAAGAATTCCGAATGCCGGTTTCAATCTATCAATGCTGACTCGAATGGCGCTGCCAAACCTGTGCATGACTCGAATGGCGCTGCCACTAGTGTCTAGTGACTTCGGGACGAGTATGTCCATTTGTTTGGATACACGAGTGTTTTTGGGCACTAAGTTGCTCATACTTGATCGCAGTTGTTCGATCATAGAGTCGGTTGTAACTAAAAGAGGGTTATCTACAAAAAATTTGCCTGGCAGCTTCAATGTTTGCACGTAGACAAGTATAGCTGGGGAACAATTGAGATCCTATTTTACTTGAGCTCGGATACCTAGTAGTACTATGGATATCTCGGAACTCCAATGCACAGTGTTACATCGGGCTTTTAGTGAAGTTTTCAGTTGGCGGTGAAAATGCTCAACCATACCGTTTGATTAAGGGTGGTACGAGGTGGTTCGGATCCGGTTAGAACCGAGTTAGCTACTCAGTTAGCTCACCAAATAGTTTAGATTCAAACTGTGTACCTTGATCGGTCGTGATGTTAACCGATTCTCCGAATCTGGAGATGTAGTTCTCGACAAATGTTAGGGCAATCGTAACTGCAGAGATGTCTCTTATAAAGTACGTTTCTGGCCATCGTGTGAAACGATCGACACAGGTAAGTAGATATGTATATCCATTAGAAAGTGGAAGTGGTTCCACTATATCTAAATGGATATATTCGAAACGTCTCGGTGGAACGCTGAAATGCCCATGTTGGGACTTAGTATGTCTTGTGACCTTGCATCTTTGGCAGGATAAACAGGATTTCGGCCAGTGAGTTTTAACATCCTTATTCATACTGGCCCAGAAATATCTAGTAGATATTAGCTTCCGAGTGGCTCGGGTGCTTGGATCCGATATATTATGCAGTGCATTAAAAATGTTTCGTCAGTAGTGAACTGAGATACAAAATCCAAGTGGCGAGTTTGTCGCGGGTTGCGCTCAGCCTTGGATTGAATTGCTCGAGGGAGCGGTTAGTGGTCGATGTAGATTGTAAAATCTCGACCTTCGTCATAGTATCGAAAATGTTTTATCGCTTGGTAGATAGTTAGTAGCTCTCTATAGAATGCGGAATATTTTTTTTCTGCATTTGAAAGTTTCTTAGAAAAGAAACCAAGCGGCTCCCAATCCCCATTGTTGCTTTATTGCAAAACGGCGCCAATAGCAGTGCTTGAGACGTGGGTTGTGACACTAAGTTTAGCGCCGTGGATTGGATGTGCCAATAACGCAATGTCAGCTAAGTTGGATTTTAGCTGTTCGAATGCCTGTTGACATTCGTTTGGCCAGAAGAAGTTCTTCGGAGTTTTGGTTCTTCTTTTTGACCAAGTGAAGTGGACATGATACTGGTGATTCCGATGGCCGACATATTCCCGTATCATGTGTTGGAATGCCGTTGTGGCCTCTTTGTGTCGGATTGGATCCAATCTTCTTGGTCTGGACACCGGTAGATACTCTGTAGTCACTATGTAGTGTACTACATTATGTTTAACGGGTGCGTTGTAATTCGGCGGTGCTGTTAAGGAAGAAAACTTGTTTAATAGCTTGCCGTACCCGTTGTCAATCAGGAAGTTCCTGGGCGAAGGTGTGTACGCTTGTGTCTGTGACACATTGATCGACAGTTGCATATGACTGGATCAATCAGCTTCTTATTCTTAAGGTCGACTAGTAAGCCGTATTTCTTAAGAAAGTCGGCACCAATGATGGGGCGATTCACGTTTGCGATCGTGAATGCGTGCGGAAAGTTCCGTCTTAGACCAATATCTACTTGCAGCAATTTGCTTCCGTAGGTATTGATGGTGGTACCATTGGCGGCTGACAGAACTAAGTCGTTGTTGACTTGAGTTCTGTGATTTATACACGTTGTATAAGGAATAAAGCTTATGTCAACGCCAGTGTCTATCAGAAACGTGAGTTTGTTCTGATAGTCCCTTATAAAAAGGCGGCTAGTGTAATTCGGTCTATGGTCAGCTGCGCCAACCGATAGACCTACTAGTTTGGGGAATTTATTATTCCTCAAAATCACCTTTTTATTAGGGAAACTGCGTTTCCCGGTTTTTTTTACCTGTGATTTTGGGAAATCACAGGGTTTTTTATAACTGGCGGACTCGGCGTCTTTTTGAATTTGATCTCCTTCCAGTGGAAGGAGAACGTGGTCTTTTATATTTTTTGTAGTTTGGTCGCAGCAGCCTGATGAAAGACCGAATTTTTAAGATGTATGTCAAATATAATTTGCACGTTCTCATGAGCTTAAAATTGAACTACAATAAAGTGAAGTAAATGTCGTCTCTATTCAAACAATCGCTGAACGTTTGAACGCTCGACGTTTAAAGAAAAATTAAATTGACTTATTTGGCATAACAAGTAAAAAATCGTGATTTAAGATGTTTGTTCTCGGAAACCATACAACTAGAAATTAATTTGAATTTCAAATTAATTGATTAGGCTTAAGTAGCGGGAATATTCCCTATAGTTTCTAAACATTCAAAATAGTGGTGTTAGAGGAATTTTTTATAACGGCCTGGCTTGTCATGATCACAAATTAGGATGATATTCAACATACAATATAAATTTAATAAGCAAAACACTAAAATGTTAAGTTAAATTCGGCAAATCAGCAAAAATGAAATTATAGTTGAACCGATGGCATAACATTTTTATGTTTAGGTAATGTATGTTTTTATGAATTTTGCTTACATCAAATTGAGTGCTATAGACCAAACAAAAATTTAGTCTTACGGAATTATGTTGCTTAAAATCGGTTCACTAATTAAATTTGCTCTCAATTGATCTTAATCAATGTGCACGCGCCAAGGTGAATGTTTACTATATATACTAAGTTTGATCTTAGTGGTATGTAACCCATTATTACTAAAAAAATTGGTTATACAGGCGATAAACATCTTGATCTGCTACAAAAGATCAAAGTTTCATCAAAAACCTCATTCAGCATTTAAATTTGCGACGTAAACAGATATTTTATCTTTTACAATGCTAAACAGTTTGCGTCACTAGAACGGAGAATGATAGAAAACACACCGTTACCACAGATACACGTGCCGATTTAAATCATCGACCCGAACATGTGTACAATTCATTGACGCAAGCTACTTTCCAATCACGAAACGATCGATAACAATTTTTTTGGAACTTGTTTACTATCGAACATTAATTAAAAATCTTTAAAATAATTTACGACGATCAAAGCAACATATCACACACACACACAAAAAGCATAGCTTAGCTTTGGGATGAACTTTTGCAAAAATGTCTCTTACGTTAACATCTTAAATATGCGCCTTCAAAAATTCTAGAGACGAGAATTTTAATTTAGGATAACGACAACTTTTTAATGTACGTCACTGAACCAGTTACAATCTGACTATTTGTATTAAGCCAATCAACGTTTATTTTTGTCAAATTTTAGAAAATTTGTTATGTCTTCTACGGACGAAATATGATGCAAATTTTTTGAAAGTTGTTTGAAACATTACGTTTCGTTGGTGCTCGTATCAGAATCCACAATGAGTTGAAATTCGAATTTGTAGTAATCAAGTGATTAAAAATCCCTTTTCAACGTTCTCCCGTTGTGATTCAAACCCGGGACCTCCCGACCTAAACACCACAGCTTTTACAACTGCGCCAATTGTTCGATGGTTTTAGGTAAGAGTTGCATTTCCTATGATCTTTTTTAGGTGCAGGTTTTAATTGAATTTACACCAGCTTCCCAAAACCCACCAAAATGAGATGATGCAGGAGGTTGAAAATACCAGGTTATTCCCTCTGTTGATAAGTGCTGGGCAATAATATCATTAAAGTTGGCTGTTTGATATTTTTGTATCCTTTTCAACTGACTATTTGCTCCAACATAGTTCGTGCAATTGTCACTATATATGTCAGTGCATAATCTACCCATAGAAATAAGCCTTTTGAACTAAGGTCTGTCACTACTTTTACGTGTTTTGCTTTGGTTGATAGGCAAACAAAAATGGCCATAAATGCCTTATAAGTTTTGCTTATAAGTTTTTTGTTTATGCCTTATAAGATTTGTCTTTGGTTGCTTTTATTTGCACAGGATTGGCATAATGTACTCCGGTACGTTTAATCATTAATTAGGTCTTGATGGCCGAACTTTTACTGAGGGTAGGCTTCATATTAAAAAAAATGTTTAGTTTCAGGCCGAGGAACATGATTTGGAATGAGAAATTACAAAATAAGAGCGGAAGCTTACTACAATGTGGACAAATTATGAGTCGTTTGCTCCAATATTGAAAGATGTAGGACCGTCGTGGGAAAAATTCGCATCGTGGAAAGTTAATGGTGATATATTACCATTACCATACAACAGTACCATATGGCGGTAAAAATACCAAACAACAAGTGGAAATATAGCCAAATCACACAAAAGAATTCTGCAAAAAATAACCAAAGCATATATCTCATATAGAAATTAGAAGCCTGTACAACTTCCAACACGTTCTATTAAATTTACAATCTGATCAGAGACAACATTTTGAATTATCCATATTTCAAGAGTGAAAAAGTTCAACACAACATTGGAATATATAGTTAAGATTAGCAAGTGAGCAAAAGACACTTTATATAAGAAAAGTAATTTTTGCCTGATGATATTTTGCTGTATAATCGAAAATGGGAACAAGGAAAATATTATTTTTTGTGTTTGGTTGAACCCTATAATCTTTTCTGGGGATTGAACCCTATAATCTTTTCTCTCTCACGATTAATTTTTAACGTCCTACCTTACGCCGCCACAATCCAAATCGAGGATGCACGAATACAAGTTTGTTTTCTATTCATCTGCACATTGCATTGCTCCAGCCAGTCTGTATTGACATGGACAACGGTTCAGCCCATGGGTTCTACAATCCAACATTGGATCGTAGTGGTGTTCATCGTCATCACCAATCGAAATCAAATGATGTAAAATTTATTTTTCAACCCTATTAGCTCTGCATGAAAAAAATTACAGAGTTCAGGTAGACTAAAAGAGAGTTTTAGATTTAATTCCTTGCAGAAAACCCCACAGCCAGCTTTACCATTCATCCTCGATCCATCTCTGAAAAAATTAATCGCATCGGACTTCAAAACTTCTTCAATCGTCCGCAGTCCTTTCTGGAGGAAATATCAGTTATAAATTTAGCCTCGAGTTAGGATGACGGGATGGTATAGTCGATTGATTTGGGAATTCCTTTATTATGTAGAATAGATGAGTGCTCCTTAGTATTGCAGGTCTACAGGGAAATTGATATGCAAGGAATTGATATGCTGTACAAGCAGACATCTTTTTAGCTAAAATATCAAGAGGTAGGTCAAAAAAAGGATGTTTATACTTCCTTGAAAAATAACCACTTCAGTTTTATGTGGATTAACATTTAGACCAACTTAACCAGTTCAATTGAGCCTCTAATATAAGGTTCTATTAGTCTCTCCATAATTTTTAATAAAAAAGAAGATATGCTAATTGGCCTAAGGTCTTTCGGATAGCAGTGTGATCCTTAGTTTTCCCGCCTTAGGTATGAAAATAACATTAACTTCAGTCCATTTTTTGGGAAGGTGACATAGTTCCAGGCTACTTTTGAAGATCACCTCAAGTCAGGGAACTGTTAAATCAGAGCTCTATTGAATATCGGCTGGAATAATGCCATCAGGACCTGATAACTTAAACGGCCTTAAACTGTTTGCTGACTGCAGGATATTCATCCTGCTTACAATCTTCCTATCGAGCCCACAAGCCATATTCGCTCTTGGCAGAACAAGCAGAGACTCGGAACAGTCCGGAAAATGCGCTTCCAGTAAAATGTCCAAAGATTCCGCTCCTGTTGTAGTCCACATGCCATCCGGTCGTTGAAGATAACTTGGAATAGCAGGACCAGTTGATAAAACATTACATAGCCTAGCTGCCTCAGAAGACCCCTGTATATTTTCACAGAATTACCTCCAGGATTTGCTTTTGGTTTTCCTTAATTTATATTTATAAGGTTTGAGGACTTCCCTATAGGGGTCCCAGTCCGCGATCAGGATATACCAATATTATTTTTATTATTGTTTAATCATATTATTGCATAGTCCATCATGAATGAGCACATGCTCAAGATAGACTATGCAATGTATATTGCTAAATTGATTGTAAATAAATAAATATATAAAAAAAATTCTTAAGCTTGTTCTTTGCAAGAATGCATGAACAAATCCTACCTTTACCTGTCTTGGCCAGCTCCGCCAGCAATTTTTTATTGACAATGATCACAACATTTCTTAACCTCCTCCTCCTTGGCAATCTTTCAATTGTGGGTAGGTAGCTTCGGGTATGCTAATCCTAATCTGCTCCAGAATCTCTGTTGGATCACAAGGCTCAGCCGGGATCCACGCACGAGCAACTCCAGGCTATTAAGTAACTTCCACAGAAGTAACTTCAAGTCTGGCTCCAGGCTAGACTTTCCCTAGGCTATTAATTGCCATTTTATATAAGTCAAGAGACCTCTGGTTGGCACAGGCCGTCAAATTAACATGTACCAACCACCATCGCGAAAAGAAGGAGCAACCCCAGGGCTCCTCCGCATAATACTGAGGCAGGATGCGGATAAAACCCTTTCCACCTTCCTCCAATCAGCAAGAGCGATACCATCCACCTTTGCCGCATCAATAACAACAACGACAAAAGGATCCTTAAAAACCTTGCTAAAAGATCTACTTGTAGTTGCCTGCAATTTAGACCTTTTAACGCCCTTAGGAGATTCGTCCTGAGATCTCTGTCATTTAGATATGGAGCTCTCAGTAGAACCTCCCGGCATAGGCTGCATAGAACCCGTAGCCGTTTTAGCCCACTCCAGTGTGGCATTGTTTTTGCCAGTTTTACTGGCCGGCTGAGCAGCCTCTAGCTTTTTTAGGGCTCTCCATGCTTTTCCCCTTGCATTATAAGAAGGTTTGGCGGGACTTGCGTCATTTCTGCATATGTCCGTCCTCCCTTCATTCTTGAGACAGGGCCTAAAGACCAGCTTATTTTTTCTAAGTTATCCGGTTTTAAGCGAGTACCGGCCGCTTTATTTGTATTTTTATTTAAAGTATTCATATTCTTTCCACGAGTGGCGGAGAAAGGAGGTCCATCCTTGTCGAGATCCGCAATATAAGGATAAGGTTAAATACATCTGGAGGACGCCAGGTATCCAGAGGCGAGTACAACTTACATCAAGACTTTTCCAAACAGTACTGTAAAAATCTGAAATCCTACATAACCGATAGGCATTTTCATTTACAATATAAAGATATTCAGCAGAAGTACCACAAGGAAGTCTGTAGGCTCTGGTAGCATTCAGTGTTACTCGCTAATCTGGAATTTTTCCGGTGTCAATGTTTGAAGGTTTTGGGCTCTAAGGAACAGGTCATGAATTTAGATATGTTATTTGAGAAACTATTATTATGACTCTTAAAATGTTAAAATGGTGTTAACTCCAACTATTCTGCGTACATAATGCGTTTTGTAGTCTTACCCATTTAAGGGTCCATCGATGGTACTTCTATGAACTGATCAGTTCGTTATTTTTTCATCAGAGGTCTGAACTTTATATCTTTTAATACCTTATCAATTCACTATAGTGTATATGTGAATGGCTTGGTTGGAGTAAACCTTCCTTTTGGTAAGAAAAATCCCCCATCAATTGATGCCTGTTATTTGTATCAATTACTCTTTTTTTATGAAATTATTTACCGCTAATGTATCCTATACTTTTGGCGGATAAAAACTTAGCTTCGGGAATTTGCTTCCTTGCAAAATCATCTTATGAGTGTAGTTTTTCAAGTGTAGAGAGTGTAGTGTTGTGAAAAGAAAATTATCAACAGCATTATTAATGAATGTTGTGCGTTCAAATTAAGTTTGGTGTTAAAAGGTATTCCGCTCACTTGCAGTAATCCGAAGTTTCCGATTTTAGGATTAAGTGAAGGTTTAATTTTCTTTGTTTCCCAAACTGTTTGTTGAATGCTCCAAAGAATAACTGTTGTATTTCCTTTAAGGCTAACCTCAAGCTGTCCTGGAGTTCTTTGGTTGTAGGATAGTTTGGTGATGATTTAGCTGTTTTGTTTATCTCAGCTTGTAGGTTTTTTTTATTTTTATAATTGATCAGCCAGTGGACTCAAAGCCCCTTGAAGGCTAATTAATTCAGTACTTTTTTCATTCACACAAATTTATTCAACCCAATCACACAAGTACATTATACCATCTGCGCATTGCATAGCTTCTTGTCACCCTGTACAATGACATGCACGAAGGATCGGCCCATGAGTTTATGAAATTTCTCAAGTCAATTTCTCAGGTCAATAGATGCAAGCTTTTCTTAGTGCGGATCATAACTCTATGGTCATGTAAATCGACCCAAGTTCAGGTAAATTTAGTAATTCGACTGCTGTTTGGGTATTAAAATATGAATTGAAGCATTTTCATAAAAGCAAATGAAAAGTTAAAGCCGGAATGACACCCATTGACCTAATAATAAGCTTAGCTGAATTAAGCTAATAGTGATACTCCATTATTCATTGCAGGAGTGTTCTTGGAGGTGTGAAGCGATGTTGTAATTTTCTGTATATGATTGTAGTAAATTATAATGATTTCTATTACAGACTATCGCATACTATCCACAGTGTTGAACTCTCCTTGCATAACAATAGCATTCTTCCAACTTATGGGCAACTTGATATCCCGCCAGCAGGCACTGATTGTTGATTGATGCCACGTGTTCATGTATTAGGAGAGCTATGAATTAAAGTTTCCAATGTTTCTAGGGATTGGAAATATTTCCATTGCTCGTTTCAAGCACAGAAAAGCAGATAAAACGAAATAAAACAAGAAGCCATAAAAACGACGTTAAAATAACATAAGGAGATTTCAAATACTGACCTGAAACTATCAGCGGTAGAAATGAGTTAACTTCTGTGCAAAACAATAAGCAAAAAAGGCTTGTTGATTTCAAAATCAAAAGTTCATAGGCGACACTAAGTAGCTTTCCTCACAAAAACAGACACAGATATAAATGGCCATCACTAGGACTAAAAATCAGATAAACTACATGATGTTGAACTACAACGGTTTATTGAACTAGAAAATATGCAGAGGGCATTAATACAATCGAACATAAATACCATTGCATAAGGCAGGTTACTTTATAGCAAAATTACCAACAAACCACCTGGAAAGGATATTTCTGAAGTCATCAACAGCACCGAAAATGTTAGGTGCCATTATCAAAAATAGAACACACACCAATTAACAAAGTTCTATTGAATGGATAAATTAGCAACGCAATATGGCAGAAACATTGTAAAACGAGAATCTTTACGATATTAAATGGATTCATACTAAAAATGTATCGCGATGCTGGAGACAGAAATCAATACAAAGGCAAACAATATGAAACATATACTATAACCACTCGAGAAGTAAAACAAGAATGAGAACTCTCACCAATACTGAGGATTAAGAGGTAATAACAATGATCTGGATTTAGATCCAATCTAAAAGAGCTTCCAGCCTATGAAATTTTTTATTAATTTTTTAAAAAACATTTCCAAGCGTTAGACGCAATTAACGATTCAACATCATTCAACATCGAAAACACTTTGCAGCGGCTAAGATTGAAAATCACTCTCTTTTCAATCTTCAGGCAGATTAAATGTTTACTATTAAACGAGACAGGAACTTTAGCAAGCTTTAGATTATGGTGGAAATAAGACTTAGAGATCCACTTATAAGGTGATCTAACATATGAGACTCCAGCGCCAGTCATCATATTAGGGGCTAAAAAATATGGAGAAATCATCGATGAGGGTATTTCAAAAGGCCAAGGAACAAATCTCAATATTTTTGGATCAAAAATTGAACAATTTTTTTAAACACCAAATTATTTAAAATTTCTTCCAGAACTTAACTCTTAAGATTCTGGGAGGTGTTCGGAATCTTAGTAATGATGTATAGTTTTAATTAAATCACGGATTCGCTTTTTGTTTAAATTTAATACTCTTATATAAATTATTTAAAATTAATTTTAATGTGACTGGTTTAGTAATAAATATTTCAAACTGATTTAATCGTTTTTTGCTGTTTGGCAGCCTCTTATCTGTTATTAATTATTTTATGTATTCTAAATGTAATGTTGGGTCACGTAATATTATCTAGATAAATATATGTATAGGTTACAAACTGTGGTTCAGTAATAAACATGTAAGAATAAACAATTTTTAATTCATTTTAAATACACAATAGGTATAATCGGACTTTACGAGATAAAGTTTGCTTCGAGATTCTAAGTTTATTGCGTTATAAATATTGATAAAAAAATTAACATTTTAATTTTTAATATTTTATTGGGTAAAAGAACTACATGAAGTTCTAAAAGTGCCCAAAATGTCCTATTTGTGATTAAATACAGGATAATATTCGTTTAAGTATTCCTTATTTCACCTCTTGTTAATGCTTCCCTTATCTGTTGAGTTGCTGCATACAAGCACAGTTAAATCGGTGGATCTTCTTGTTCAAATTAATTGAAATGAATGAATTAGACTGAAAAGAGTAGTCTTTCATTACGAGCTCGTGATGTATTACAATCGCAAAATTCGTAAACAAAATGGATATCAATTTACTCCTCACCTGAGAGCTTTCCCATCATAATATTAATTTTCTTAAACTAAATATATAGAATTTTTGATTACAACACTGACACAACGTTTCTCAAAACTAATGACCATATTTAGTTTTTGTTTTTTCAATATTTAAACAAAGGAGTTATATCATCGCCTACTTTTTACTGTTCAAAAATTGTTTATTAATCTTTAAAGCATCACAGCTCACACACGAATGCATATTCAAATAAAACTAAGTTATAGTTGCTCTCCGATAAATATTTTGGAAGTTACAGGTTAATACTTGTTTGTAAATTTTTTTTTAAACATTCTGATTGGTAGTGGCGGTTAAAATAGATGACTTGTGTTTTTGAGGAATTCAGATTATTCTTCAATCTATCGCAATATATATAGAGATCAAATTTACATTAGATTGTAGTCACCTACAAGTTAACAAAATAACAGTAAAACGACCATCCAAATGTTTTTAAATTCCAGATGCAAAGAAAATTATTTCCACGAAAATTAAAAGGAATAACCATTAAACAGACAAAACCCTCCATTGTAACTAGAAGAAAATCTAATTGATATAAATGTGGTGTTCTAATCAAAAAAGAGTAACAGTAAAATTACTAAATATTACTCTCTAACACACTAACATCCATGGTTGTAAATAATGAAGGCGTCAATGTAAACTTGGTTCACTCGTTCATTTTGGGAATTAAAATCGATCACAACTTTAACGACAAAAATGACCCTGTAAGAATTATTTTGTGAGAAACAATTCTCCGAAAACATCAAACTATCCTGTCAAGGTAAATTTACCTTTGCAAGGCATCAAACGACCATTTGTTGGAGATCCCACACTCAACATCTTATATCAAGAGTTTATTTTGGAATATCAAACACTAGGTCCTTTGGCAGAAGTAGCACAATCAGAATTTCACACAGAATATTACTATCTGCATCACGGGGTTCTCAAAATCAAAATAGACATAAATGATGCCCAATTATCTAAAACAAGTTTGGTAAAATCTTCCAACCAAGCCACTAAAGATAATAATATCTTTATAATATCCACTAATATCACTATAGATATTATCGGTTACCCACCATCACCTACGGTTTAACTTCTTCTTCGTTTTTAGCTGCGATAGTTCTTAAAAAAATTGCTGACCAACTGGTCTTTTCCAAGAGCCACTAATGAGATTTCTAACGATGTTTATGATGACGATTTAATGATTGAACCCAACAATGAGCACAAATTCATGCAGTTGGGAAATTAATATAGCTTACACTTAATCTCCAGAAATCGTGAAGTTTCTAGAAATTGTGTGTCTGGAGAGATCTGATTGGCTTCAACTATCAACCGAAGACTGGCCTACCCAACAAAATAGTTACGAATTGATTAAGAAACCAACAGCAAAATCTTCACATTCACTAATACGACAAATACTACTTATCAAATATTATTCGATAGTAACATTTCAACGAACTCATCTTAGAGGCTGCTGGTAAATCTAGAATCAACGAGATCCCACTGAGGGGAAAAGCATTATTTTACGCAATGTTAAATCAAAACTGCGAAGTTGTTGAGTTCTTTCTTTGATAAATTTGATCTCATATTTGAGTGTAGGCGGGTTTATCGAAAATTGTGAGGTGCCATTTTCAGTAAAGCTTCCAGTAGTTCTGCATCTAAAGTTGCAACTCGCCAAATTTATATTAAAGTCATCCGCTGGATCATCACTAACATAGCAATATCAAGACAAAACTATTAGATTCCACTATTGGAATCTATTGAATAATTTTCCAAACAATCGATTTGAAATTTAGTGTTGATGACGCATGGCCAATGCCAATCTTTAAGCTAAAAGGAAGAGTCTATAAGTCATACTTAAGTCATACATGAGTCATACATACACACAGATGTGTATTCATTTTCCTAAGCACAAAAGCTGTCGACTTGGAGTAAATCGGAGACATGACACGCGAATCATTCTTTTGGGCAATAAAACACTTTATTGCAAGATGTAGCGTTTGTCAAGAAATTTAAAATGACAACGGCTCGAATTTTAGAGGCCCCAACAATCGATTAAGGCAAACCATTAATAATTACCGATTTGCAAGTAATTTCTGATTTGTCTTCTAGCTACTATATTTCATGGCAATGATTAACCCTTCCAGCGCACTACATTTTGGTGGCATTTGGGAAACGGAATTTCCGACCAATACATGCACTACACGCCCCATAGATATTGATGTTCTAGCCCCAACTCACTTCTTAATTAGTCATCCAGCGACAAAAATTCCAGCAGTCAACATTATTTACCTTAAGCCTCCTTATCTAACCACACGGCAGATAGTACAACAGTTAGCTCAACACTTTTGGAATAGCTGGCATATTAAACATCTCGAATCGTTACAGTCCCAAGCCAAATGAAGGGACACCCAAACATAAATCAAAATCGGTTATATAGTCGTTAGAACTGACGAAAGGAAAGGTCACAAAACTACATCCTAGTTCAGATGGCATTATCTCAATTGTTACTCTGTTCAAAGATATCACAAGTATTCTGGTCAATTCTTGAAAGTATCACTGTTTGCTTGCTTTTGATGGAATACTTATAAGTACTGACAGATAAGAAAGATATTGGTGCCGTAACTCGCATTTCGTTTTGGGCCTAACTTTACACGGACCGTGGCAGCATTTTGATCTGAGAAATCTTATGCTCAAATTTTACTATCAAACTTCCAGTATTGTTCCCATACAATAAAAATATTGGCGGCCTTTCATTTGCAGCACCTTAAGATATATTGGACACTTCAAACTCTTAGCGGAATTTATGTTCCCTCCAGTTTTGTTCCTACAAAGTATGTATTTCAGATCGTTGCTGCAGAAATTTATAATATGACCATATCTTCCGCACTTCCAACACAGCTTAGACTTATCCTTTAAACTCATACATTGTTGAGCTATTTGGCTTGGAATTAGCAAACTTCTGCCATTTGCGTCCCTCGATAAGAAACTGTTAGCGTTTTTATTGAGGTAATATCTTTTAATTCTCCCACCACCAGACCACTTCGTCCTGTGTAGTCACATTTTAATAAAGGCTTCCTGTGTCAATTCTTTACTTCAGCTTCCTGACCTATAATTTTCTCAAATTGGAAAGTGGCTGTTTGCCGTTGGTTTCCGGTGCTTTTCAATTCTAGTAAAAGATCTTCCTTCGAAGTTTGGCGAATATGAATAATTTTCCCTCCAGATCTGTAAGTTCTGGGTTCACCTTCAATTTCGTTAGCTTCTTTTTTTGAAAACAAAAGCGCATCTGATGCGCCAATCTGATTTATCCCCAACCGCGTTCTTTTTCTGGTCCTAAGGCTGGCTCCAGATTTGCCATAGTATGCACATTTGTTGTAATACATAATTCATAAGTCGAAATGCCTGCTGGTTTCGCACTAATAAATGTTCTCTAATTGCTGGAGAAAATCGCTTATAATCCTTTTTCCACTTCAATAAAGGATTATCGAGCGATTTAAATGAACTTTGGTACAGTTTATAAGCAATACAAGACCTATTCTTAGAGGTATCGTTGATCCCAATCGGACCACTATCACAGATTTTGAGTTTTTCGATGTTGAAACAGCTCGAATTTAAGCAAAAAACGGAAACAATTTGGTCTCAGCAGCTAAGAAATAATTGAGCAATTTAAATGAACTGTGGTACAGTTTATGTGCAAAACAAGACCTATTCTTCAAAGTAGATCAAAACTGAATTACTTTATCATAATTTCCTCTTAAACCATTTGTCTCACGTTAAATGACTCACTCTGTATAAAACCAAATTTTTCCCCGAATGTATAATTTTATCCAAATTATTTGTTGATCGCCGCATAACATTTTTTTATTTTATTGTTGATCATTTCGAGTTAAGTACATTCATTAGTGGTATTTTATTGTTTTTACTATGTAAAGGTAAGAACATCGTATTCTAGTATTATATTATTATAAGTTAGCCTTAAGTAAACGCGAATAAAGTATACGAAACAACAAGAAAATCTTGAATTGTTGTTTTGTCTATATACTAGAGTGTCTCGCGATCGTGCTCTCACCACAATTTGTAAATTACATCGGCTCCAGTCTTAAGTTAGCTTTTCTGTTTTCAGTTGTCGATTGTCATTCGCTAAAGAATGATTAAATAAATAAAATTAAAATATCGCGTAAATTCTTGATTGCACATCGCGATCATATATCGAATTGTATTTTCATAATAAACAAAATTTTTTTTTTTTTAATTATTCACGTGGGACTAACTATCGAAAGTGTAAATTAATATTTAGCATTAATTATACGAATTGTTGTGTTTTGTAGACATCCGAAAGTTTTGTGTATTGCTGTAAGAATAGTTTTCTGTTGTTTTTTTTTTGTAAGACCGCGAGATTAGCCATATCGAAAAAAAGGTGCTAATTATTTACTTTATATAGGTATACAGTGTTACATAGTTTTGTGATTTATTTATATATAGTTTTTGGTATTGGAAACTACTAATTTTGTATTAGTGTCGAAATCAATATTGTAAGTGCGATTACTTATTATAATTTTTTTGTTTTTTTGCTAAATGTACACTTAAAATTTGTTTATAATATGACCCGATTTTGTCCGTTAATTATGATATTGCAGACTTCGTCAAATTACTCGTGTATATATATGTTGAAAGTGAATTTTATTTTAGTTTTATTCACATTCGATTATACATACATTAGACTTGCTTACATATATTATGTGAACAAGACGAAATTAAAAAAAAAAAAAAAAAAAAAAAAATATAATAAAAATTCAGTATGCGGTACAAGGTAAAATTTATATACTATTGATTGCGTTAATAATCGTAATTAGCCGAAGTGGTTTGGTTTGAAAAAAAAAATTTGTTTGTTAATTACTCTTTGATCTTATGAATTATTGATCCGTTACGACCTATTTGCGAATAAAAACATTTTTAACGTATTTCAGAAACTTTGATCTGTTCTAGTAAGAACATATATGAAGATGAGTTAGCCATTTCGAAAATGCAATTTTTTTGAACAATTACCATTCGTTTAATTTAATATACTTTCGTTATGAAATATAAACGTTTATTAATTAGATTTTAAGATTGAAATTTCTCTCCGCTTCATTTTGAGTTAGGCGGATCGGAAATCTGCGATATTATTAATTATATAGTATTATAAAACATATTGGGTAATTTTGGCTGAAAATTTCATGTAATTATCTTGAAATTAATCAGTGATGGATTATTAGTGGTTTGGTAATTAGTTCGGAGAGTTAACATTTCAATTTTTGAATGTCCACTATAGGTGTATATTGCATCGTAGCATGTGCTGGGTCAACAAATATTTCCAGTTATTGGAATTAAAGAGGCATTGACATAATTTAATGAATTGGTTTTAGTCATAGTCACTGCTCCATCCGTTTTAGATCATCTCATCGAACTTGACCAGGCCAGTGTACTTGCTATCCTTTTACTTTATAAACGACATCAAGAATTTTTATAAGAATACTCGATAACTGTCATAAATGTCGCATATGGGCCAATGACGTGAAAGGTTTCGCATTATAAGCAATCACTTTTCTTAAAGAAAGAACATAACGAGGTCACTTATGTTAACATGGAGGCTTTCAACGTGGTCTTCGGCAACTCCTTTAAATTACTTAGTCTAATTGCAAGAACCACTTTCCTGTTTCATGCGATTGTAAAAGGTATTTGTACTCCTTTATAGGCTATATTCTATTGTTCGACAACAAGATGATACTCCTCATCAACCCAATCATTTTTGGGATTAATTTTTGCAATTCCTAGAGTCGCCTGGGTGAATTTATTACTGAAGTTTTCAATAACTACCATAGAGCGTTTACACCAACGGGACGGTAACTGTTTTCTAGTTTTACACAATGCCATTGGTTACAAGATTTTGTTATTGTGCTTTCTTATCTTTATTTATCAGACTTTCTCAGTTGAAACGTGGCATCTGCCACCGTCGCCTTACACTGGCCAATTGAAGACAGAATATGCTACATATACAAAGAAACCATGGGACATCATCAAAAGTCAGTCTGTCGTCGTGCTCCAGTGCGGATCCCACAGATCCAGTGGGGATCAGATCATCCAAACTGTTATATAATCAGTTTTTATCTTTGGGTTAGCTTACAACCGTGGGCGCATGAATGAAATTACTGACAGGTTGGCTTAACTCATGTAAACGTAGTTTACACACGGTTATCAATCGCTTTGAAATCAAAAACATCCTTTTATACACGTGGCCCTAGAATAAATCCAACCTCAAGTTTGCCGTGGTCATCTCCGCTTCAACGCAACGTATAATCTTGAGACACATAGTTTCCACTTTTTGTCTATTGCGTTGCTTGGACATCAAAGAAATCCAAGCGATACTCTTTCATGGCTGATATAGTGACATCAAACGCGCCTGGTTTTCTAAGCGATTTCACTTTCCAGCTAATCCTAAACCGTTTATTCGTAAAGGTGAGCAGGGATCAGGTTACAATTAGGCGGCATCCCAGATCGTTTTTGTTGACTTTTTTCTCTTTAATATTTTAAAGAAGGAAGGTAATTTTTCCAGCGATTCAACCTTCGTTTAGCCACCTCTTACGATAAGCAACGGACACTATGACGGTATGCTAAGAGACATGCGTTGTCTCCAATTTAAAAGGTTACTTTGTCCAACGTCCTGGTGATGCTTATAATAATAGATTGCAAGAATTTTTTATTTGCGGGTATAGCATCCGTAGTTTTGAATTTTTACCGTAGGCCGGTTTGCAATATCGTATGAGCACTGTGCCTTTTATTTTCATTATAACAGTCTTTGTTCTAAACTGGTTTTTTGAAGACGTTTTACTGAATTCCTATACCTATAGCCAGTACATTTTTGTGTAATTAATGTTAAGCTCTTCGGTTTTATTTTTGACGCGCTCTTTGCTCTTAGCGCCAAGTGTCTTATTGGCCTTTGGAGAGATCGGAATGTGCATTCAAGATTAAATGTAAATAAATCAAACTTTCCCTAGTCCATCTAGCCGAAGTTCTATCATCATATTTTATTGCAGGTTCTTTTTGTTGCTTTCTGAAGGAAATAGTCAAGGAGTAGTAATATGTGTTCTAGTTTTTTTGACTATTATGCTCCCAAACTGCTTGTTTTATCATTTCAATATTGTTAAGTAGTTCGGTTTGGTCCGAGTTCATAACCGACACTTTAATATGGACATTGTCACGGATTATAGTTTCCGGAAATGTTTCCAATTAGTTTTATTGTTTGTTTATTTGGGAGTTAGCGAGGACTGCAAACTTATATTTGGAAATAATAATATTAATTTTTCGACATTAAAATATCAGCATAAACAATTTGGCTGAAGAGCAGAACTATTGCTATAAAAATTTGCGCGTTTTGAATGTAGTAAAACTTATGAATTTAGAGAGCCTTTTAGAGCCCCCGTAAATATTTCTACAAACAAAACTTACGTGATCATCCTACAAAAGAGTTAAATTGATCATAATGCTAAAATTGGTTATTAACATGGTTTACCGTTTCGTTATTAATCATCACTGGTAGAATGTTACTAGCACAATTGCCCTTATAAAATATAATAGCTTGCATTTAAGAAGCATTTATTATTAGATGTAGTCCAAGAGTAAAAAGCAGCAAAATCAGCGTTTATCTTAGATACCATTGAAGGAATATTTGCAAATATAAATTTGTAAATCATCTGCGTACAGATGATATGGGCAGTGCCAAATACTCAAAGAAATACTGAGCCTTTTGTAACACAAATCGAAATTGCGATGGAAGCTCCTCGTTATATTTAACATACTGCGTTCCCTTTTTCAGATAATTTTGAAGCATTGAAATGGTTTTTGAAGAGAAATTGAAAAACTGGACTGAAATGAATCTAACATATCATGTATGTCTCACTATAAATAATTATTTGTTTCGCTGCTCTTAATCTTTTCTATTATTTTGGAACCAACACACAAATGGCTTATTGGGCGTAGATCTTTCAGCAGCTTGGAAGGTTAAGTTTTAATAACAAGTTTGTGTGTTACTTTATATATTTTGTCTTACACTAATAACACAATAATTTATTTTGTTTTCTTTGTATTTTATTAAATTTTAATTCACAATTTTAATTTCAAAATTATACAATTAATTATTCATATCAATTAATTAATTAAAATCCACTAACACTTTTCAAATATTGATATTGAAAAATAATTTTATTTATTGGTGTCGACCGACTCATATAAAATCTTGAATAGGACTACTAAAAATCAAGAAAAATTTTTCCGCCAAACATGACTCGTGTCAAAAAACAAAAATGAAGCTTCGGCTAGCTTGAAGGTGGTTTAGATTTTCGGTATAAAACTTAATTGTCTTATCACATCTCCAAACCACCCTTGCTCGATTGGTTCGAATTGTTTATTGGTTCAGGTTATTTACCATGGTTTATCATGTGCACATATCTTTTGATTGCATTGCATTACGGAGTGTGGCGCAATAAGCAATTGTGACGATTATCTAATACAATGGCTTGGAGCGAGAGATTGAACTTAATATTTGGATTATTGTAATTGATCGCTACAAGAGTTTAGCAGATGAGATCTATACTCAGCTTTAGCTTTCTTAATAAGGGTTCTTACTACCTATCTACACTTCAGGAAGTTCTGGCGGCTTATGTCTGTAAATATCCCCCTATTTAGAGCTTCTAGGATTTTTCACAACAACGGCCAACGCGTCATCGACTTAAGTAAAGTGGAGATCAAATGATGGAAGAACGGAAAACCACATCGATTACGTCATGGTGTTTAAGAGATACTCTAACATATCCAACGTCAGATCTTACAGAGGTGCAGACATGGACAGTGATCATGTGCTTGTCATATTTAGGTATAAGTGTAAACAGTCATCTACGTTCAACAGATTCAACAGACAAGCACAAAAGACCGTTCGATGGAATATCGATGCTTTAAAAGACCAAGCGTCACTACAGAGTTACCAATCATGCAAGCGAGCAGTGGCACGCTATACAGTCAGCCATAACCACCGCGGCGCAAAATTCCATCGGAAGAAGGCCTGCAATGGTTTTGCAATGTTTGGTTCGATGATCAATGCCGAAGGGTCATCGAAAATAAACAAAAGCTTCGTAAAAAATGGTTGGCTCGCAACACTAGAAGCACTCTAGCAGAATATCTCCACGCTAGGAAAGCTACGACTAAATACTTTCGACAAAAGAAGCGCGATCATATGAGATCTTGCATCGAAAACATCAGCTTCCAAGCAGAAATAGGAAACTCAAGAGACTGTTTTGCTAACGCCAGAAATTTAACTAAAGACTTCCACCCAAGAAGTACAGGCATCTAAGACGAAAATGGGGAGCTGAGAACAAACGTGGCTGATGTTCTCTCAGTATGGCAAACCTACTTTCAAAATCTGCTAAATCAGAACGACGAAGTGACCCCCATTAGAGCAATAACTCTTCCAGGTGAAGATGTCCTTGTTGAATATCCCACAGTAGAGGAAGTAAATGCAGCTATTAGTAGATTAAAAAATGGAAAGGCACCCGGTCTTGAAGGAATCCCCGCAATATTGATTAAGCTCGGAAGCGCCACTCTTGCAACAAATCTATACGATCTCATCATCTCTATTTGTGACCAAGAAGAGTTGCTGGAGAATTAGTAGACCACACTCATATGTCCGCTGTACAAAAAAGGAGACCGTCTTAAATGTGGAAAGTATCGTGGTATCGCTCTGTTGAGCACTGCTTACAAAGTGTTGGCTAATGTTGTACTTGTCAGACTCATCTCTCTCGCCGAAAACACCATTGGCGACTAACAATGAGGTTTTTGTCCCAACCGATCGACCACTGACCAATGTTTTACCATGAGGATGATCTTGGAAAAATGTTGGGAGTACAACATAACCATACACCAACTGTATATAGACTTCAGGCAGGCATATGGCAGTATAAGCTGCGAAAACTTATGGGCCTCGCTCATATGCCTAGGAATTCCAGAGAAACTCGTTCCTCTGTGCAAATTTTCAACCTCTATAGTGAGAAAAAGCAACATCGTTTTTGCTTTTTCATCGAGAAAAAGCAAAAACTTCGCGCTGTATATTTAATAAATCAGCTCAAATTCTTGGATATACAGATGATATATCGTGCTTCTTGACCGAAGACCTAGCGATATCAAGTACAGTTTCATACAGCTCGATCGCTGCGCAAGAAAACTTGGTTTGGAGGTGAACAGCAGCAAAACAAAATTATTATCAACACCCAGGAACATCTTCATGGTAAATCTCGGAATTGGCGACCATAACTTTGATAGCGTCGAAAACTTTAAATACCTCGGGTCAGTTATGCAATCGTCGAATGATATGCAGGCAGAAATAAGAGCCCGAATCGCTGCCGGACAACGAGTTTTCTACGCCCAATCAAAATTATTGCAATCTAAACGTATGTCGCAGTCGTTTAAGCTCGCACTTTATAAAGCACTCATAAGACCTGTGCTGGCTTTCTCATAAGACCTGTGCTCCAAGCGAGAGTTGGACATTGACCACTAACGATTGTAAATTGTTAAAAATTGTAAGTAATAGAATTACACGTGGTCCTGGAATCTTAAAGACCAGTGTTCACCGTGTACTTGCACGATACAAATTTCATCCCTATCACATATCATTGCATCAAGAACTTCATGGAGAATACTTCCAAAACCGTTTAAAATTTTATTATGACAAGGAAAAATGCACAATGTCGAATATTTTTATACATTTGTATTTTTTCGGATGAAACATCATTCACAAACCAGCCCTAATAAAATGGGGCATTTTCGAATTTAAATGGGGAAAATTATGAATTTTTTTTTGGAGAATATTCTTCCAGTCATGCTCCACTTAGGCACGTATTTTTGGAAATAATTGCAATTTTTTTTTCTTTTCGCTATTATTTCGTATTAAGACTGTGTCCGAATCCCATGATAAATCTTTCTGAATAAAATTTTGACATTTATTTGAAAAATATTCCGCTACATTCCTAATTTTTTATTACGCTGTCCGAAAAGTATAAAAATTGATTGAAATATTTCCCCGTCTGAAATCAGTGAGATATAAAAACTAGGAAGAAAAATTACATTTATGCGCTACGCGATGAGTTTGGTTTTTATTATAGAAAGTTTTGGTATTTGTCAAAAATTATCATAGCAATTAGTGACCGTAATAATTTGGGTGTCTTTGATTTTAACAAAAAATTTTTATTCTCAAATATTTATCATGAGTTTCGGACACAGTCTTAGTAATGAGACTTTCGTTAAATTTCCTTCATCAGTTAGTAATTTGTATCTACCAATGTGTTCATTTTGCGGTAAACTTATATTTGCTTTATTTGCATTTCTTCTAGCCCAGTTGTTATTAGATAGGCATACTTTCAATTACATTCCACAATGGGTATTCTGTTGCTTTTATCAGTGTGAGTCTATTAAAATAGTCCTGAACTTCTTCATGAGGTTCTTTTAATGAAGAATTTTTTTTATTTTTAATAGAAAATTTGACATTCTAGAAGCAATTCATCCACTAATCACTTAATTGTAGCAGGTTAGTTTTACAAACTAAAAAATCACACATACAAAGGTCTTAGCCGCACTTCTGCCCCATTATAGTCAGTTACGTACTTTATTGGACAATGAGAGTAGTTTTACTTGTTTTTCCAACAGTTCTGTTCAATCACGAGTTCAGGTTTGTGATCAAAATCTCCTTACAGAATTTGGTCGAATTTAAAGATTTTTGATTTGGTACGGACAAAAGAGTAATGATGCCATTTAAATACGCAAAGCTTATTTTCTTATCAGCCACAAATAAAATCCACTAACAATTGCTCAAATGTAGCAGGACAGATAATAAACATGACAGATCTAAAGGACACCAGTGGCTTTTTCATATACTGCACCTTTTAACATTGGGCTAACTTCTATTTGTATTACAGTGGTATACCTTTCGTATAAATTGAATAAAGCATCTACCACAATATTCTATCACATGCTATATTGATTGGTTCTAATATTCCTTTATTGTTTCAGACCTAAGATGTCAGTTTCAAGTGACGTTACTAACTTTTTAGGCCCTTCTAAAAGGCTAAAGCGTCTTGACCACAAATGGGAATTACTATGAATTAATGTCAATTTTTATGATTTGTGCACCGACCAATTATGTCAGGCAAAAAACGTAAGGAGAAGGAAAAAAATATTTTTTGAGTTTCGTTTAACAACATACCTCCATACTCAGCACGGAAGCGCTTTTTTGCATTATACGTTTCATATTCAATGTCAAATCCATCAACACAAATATATATGCCAACATCTTTTTTCTGAATTTCCAAATTTATTGTTTATTGTTTGTCATCTAGTTGCAATAATCACAGTCAAATGACTTCCTCAACGTAAGCTACGTCTCACTTATATATAGAAATGACCTTCGGAATTTTAAAGTTTAAAGCGGCATTTACAAATTGGTTGTTTCTTTCAAATTGCATTGACATTGTCGGGAACGCTTATATTCTCTACAAAAAAAAACTGTCGTCACTATTCTTTTAAATTTTACATAAAGATTTTACTAAAAATATATATTTTAAGGTAAACAATCCGATAAATCAAATTTTTTTGTTAAAATCGATTTTTTGTCAATTAAATTTTTTGAAAGTTTTTTTGTTTTGCATAAAATCTGTTGCATTTTCTCACTTTCTCTTTAGATGGACAAGAGCTTGAGCAATATAATGCGTTTTACTATAAAAAAAGAAAATTCCTGAGCAAAGATACACAACAGAAGATTAATGGTTATTCTCATTCAAACCAGCTTTGGTACATGTGATTATGATTCACAGTAAAATGTTAGGTCAGACAACTCGTTTACCTTTAATATTAGCTGTAAAATATGTAATATCCGATTTTAGTGACCAGGTGCCAATATTTGTAAAAAAAATCTTAAAATATTTTAAAATATATTTTTAACATTAAATGTCAATGAACTTATGATTTAAGAAGAAAAAAGTTCCAACATTTTGATTTATTGGCCGCAGTTAATTAAACGAACTGTAAATAAAGTTATATTAGAGTGGTATCTTTGGATGTATTACGAATGTATTAGTTCATCAGTTCAGTCTGTGAACTGTGTCGTTCTTGAATCGCACTTGCATTGTGTTGGGGTTCTTGAGGTTTGATCGGAAAAACATACACAACTTAGTGCGTTTGTTCACAGAATTTACCAGGCTTCCATTTTTCGTCGTTGTCTGATCGTTATGAAGATTGCTACCTATTTCGATAGTGCATCTATCGTAGTAATCGAATTATAGATCGAATAGTAGACAAGAATCTGAGGTAATGTTCAAAAGTAGATGTCATGATTGACGCAAAAGAGCGTAACTAAAAATAAATTATCAAGTATGCATGAATGTAATAAAATATTTAGTCGTAGCTCAGCAACGAAAGAATAAAGGAACCAATAAAAAAGAAGAAAAGTTTTGTTGTAGTAATTCTATTGTTTTTTTCATATACTTATGTGTTGGCCTATTCCGTCAAAATTTGGGGAAAATTTATTCAGAAGTGGGATATTAACATATATTATCTTATATTACCGGATAATTGCTCCAATGTAAAATAAAGTTATCGAGACTAATAATTATTTGTGATTTCGGGAATACCGCATGAACGGAAATTTCAACCTAAAAATATAAATTCATATATACGAAATGGCGAATGCTGAAAACTTTAAGAACTGATGGTCAGCATACTGAAGTAAATAAAATATCGTGTTTCATATGCAATGAACGGGGATATTTTGTGAGGCAATGTCCTAAAAAGAAATCAGAGGCATTAAAGACTGGGTGACGGTAATTTGAAAAAGCAATTTATCGAAGGTGGACTACGAGATAATGGTGATGCTATACCGAGATGTATTTTTATAAGTGATGACAGAGGTCAATCTGTCATGAGAAGTGTAAAGAGGCTGTATAGATCACAGGTGATGATTGCAACTAAGCAGATCAACAATGTGAGGAAGACAAAGATCAGTTAAGTAACAACTTAATTAGTTGGTGAGAACTTTTTAAAATTAAGAGAGATATTATACAAGTATAGGTGTATAATCATCACGAGTTTGAGTGTTATCGAGTTGACGGACAAAGTCGAAATGGAAATTCATATGACGGACGATATACCATTAAAGGTGATTTGGAAATGGCCAAATTGTATATTTGATTAAGCCAGTTCTAAAAAAGCCAGTACCAATAGATATTCTCAGGTACCTGTTGAGAAAGACTATACAGACGAAAATTAGTGTTAATAATGCCAGATTAGTAATTTCAGCCCAAACAATTGCGATTTGGATACATTAATTATTAGCCCAAACGTCTCTCAATCCTTACCGTCTTATCAATTGCCTTTTGGGTAATTATATATACACCATATACATAGCTGTGACATATTTAGATGATATCGTCATACCAAGTAAAGCCGTCTCAAACGATCAAGGTCGTTTGGAGGAAATTTTAAAGGTTAATGGATTTTATTAAAAAATATAGAGTTTTGTATGAGATGATTCACAAAAATTTGCATTTAACAAAATTAAACAAATGCTGACGCATAAACTAGTCTTGGAAATTAAAATATCGCTAAAATAAAACACTGGAAGTACATACGACACCAGAAAAATCTAAGTATCGAGCCGTAATGTTGGAGTTATTATAGCTAGAGAAGCGAGATTCGAAAAATAACAAGTGTATTTATGTTATAGGAGTAGATTTTGTTTGGAAGACATTCTTACTATATAAAACTATTTGCAACAAAACAGGATATACATTACAGATTGGAATATTGTTTGTCAGAGTATCCGAATAAACTTTTACGGTCGAGCACGTACAAGGTGCTAATTATTTAAAAGCAGATGCGTTAAGTCGGTACCCTATATATAGAGTCTATATCTAAGAATGTAGTTTATGGTTTCCATTTAAATTTAGATTGGGTCGCTCCTCTGCAACATTAATTTTGAAAATTAAAGATTTATCCAGTTCGAGTGATTACAAAACGTTCGACAAATTTATGATGTACAAATCTCGAGTGTATAGAACGGCTATCAATCCAAATGAAGAATGTATTAGCTGGGATGAAAAGTTATTAGAAGTACAAATAGGTTTAAAAAAAATATACAGTTCATCGTTTAAAAAATAAAGATTCTCTGAGTTAATAATCCGATGTCCATTCAAAATCAACAAAGATAATAGGTTAGTTCAGGGCCTGATAACTAACTGTGCATCTGATAATTTTTAGCAATTGGTAAGTCAATTTCGTTGGTGTTCCGATGACTAAAGACAGTACCGATCCGTTTGATGAATGCATCGCCAACGGTTCGTTCCTATATATTAATATGGATGTATGATTTGAGCGTGTAAAAGCGTTTGTCTTGTCTAGAGAGTTATGTATGTTAATCTGCAGTCAGGCCGTGCAAATTATAATTATAAATCGTTCGTATATAGAGACTATCAATAGCTATAAAAGAGCATATTTCTTTAATATTCGTATAGGTGGACTGGCGTTGGTTGATGCAAAAATCTCTTTACTACAAGCCGTCTTGTAACTTAAATACTCATCATGTATTTTTAAAATGTATTAGTGAAAATATATACTTTAGATGTATTAGTAACTATCAAAACTCCATATAAAATTAATAAAAAAAATTGTAAGCGCATGCGCATTATTTGATTTTATTGTTTATTTCTTTTACACAATATTTGCTATCATATCCCGACACGATTTTCTACTTACAATACAATCAAAGTATATATGTATAGCATGAGTATGCAAACAATACGGCTTGTAGTAAAGAGAGTTTTGGTTGATGGCATCCAATTTTACTAGTGTTGGGAATATCTCGTTTTTATTGAAACGATGATCCAAAAGTATCATTTAATCTTGGAAGAAAGTACATTTTTCCGTTTGACTCCCACTGTGTGTTCGTGAACTTTCTTTGTATTTTGCTTGTATTCAGTGTCGTTTTATGGTTTGATGTTGTAAACAAATTTTGGAACTCTGCGTGGAACACGAACTGGAAATAAACATCATTTGTGGGCGGTAAATTATCAAATATTTTTAATGGATTTTTTTTACCAGTGGGCAAGGTTTCAGTATTTACCAGTTGTTGTTTATTTTTTGGGATGTTTATTTTGAACGAATTCGGATTGATGAATTTTGATATCCAACGATGTATCCAAAAATTGCCCACAGGAATACTGTCTTATCCTTTTTATTTTCTGTGTTTTATTTAGATTAACGGAAAAACTAAGTGGCTGCCATTTCCGTGAAACACTGCTGAACTATCGCCTCAATTTCTGTATATGCGAAGAGCCTTTAATGATTGCTATATTTGCATTAGATGACGGGTGAGTAAGAAGTGTTGTTTCTTCTTACAGTTGTTAAAAGCTACATTGATGCTGACAAATTAATAAGAATCTTGTAACCGTTTAAGGTATCATTAAGTAAAATTTAATTCGACGAAGTAATGTTGAATGAAACATCTCTAGAAGTTGAGCATACCAAAAAATCGTTTGAGATGATTGACTGTCGATGTACGTTTAAAATTTTGAATTACTACGACTCTAACGATCAGATAAAATGTCTTGTCGATTTACTTTATATTCAAAAAATTTAGTTTCGTGCTAGGGGAATACTCAATTTTTAAGACTACCAATCAAACCTGTTATCTGACAATTTTTAGATGTTCAAGGTGTTCTTCAAAATTTATATTGAATGCATTAAACTTTGAAAAGTTTTCTTCCGGCTTTTTAGTAAACTAGAACAAACCAAAATGCATTGAAATAGTGGTTTTTTGAATATTAAGATGGTTTGATTGGAATTTGTTGATAAGCTTGAATTAGTTTAAGTTGATAAAAAATCATCTTAACGATGCGGAATTGAGTACGAATAATAGCACCGATTAACCTTAATGAAGTAAACGAATCGCAAATCCTTACAGAAATAAATATGCACCAATGATTGTCTGCAATGATAAATTCGTAAATTCGACCCGATATCTAAATTTAGAGTGTTGGTACCATAAGATTGAATATACAGGACTTTCATTTGCTGCAAATAATCTAAAAGAGGTAACAACATTAAAATTGTTGGTTATTTTTAGTGAAATTATCGAAAATTATTTGTATTTGATGGGGGGAGGGGGGGAGGGGGGGGAGGGGGGGAGGGGGGGGGAGGCCTTGCAAAATTGTTGCAATGAGTTTTGTAATTTTACACACAAACTTAAGACTGCTGTGTGCCTAAGTCAATACCTTAACCATCACTATTTGACTATGGTGATAGTCCGGTGGTAAACAAGGGAGAAATAAATCGCGTTTTAGTGTAAGATTTATTGCTAGCATTTAGTTTTTTTTATTATTGTTGCTTACCTCCTTTCATCAGAATATTGTGGAGTTGCAATTAATTTTAATCCATACTACCTTAAACATGATTTTTGAAGGAATAATCTAAATGAAAAAATGTTAAAAAGTGTAGAAAGTGCTCAGACGTATTTCCTTTAAACTATTTTAAAGAACTACAATTAACACTTCTAGAACATTCGTATAGTATAGACGTGTAATTTAAATGTTTTTGATTCGTATAATTGTGCGTCAAAGGGTAATTTTAACGTAAATTTTAATTAGTTTGTTTAAAATTCAAGTGCCAAGTTAGTTATATATTAACAATTTGAGTATCGGTGAAATCCAGACAGATGGATGACACTCAAGCGTCAAATATAACAATCAACAAAACAGTTACAGAAAATGTAGAGATAAATAAATAGGAAAATACAGATGGAAATTTAACAACCACAAACGCCAAAAGGAAAAACACTGAAGAGGTTTTCCAGAACATACAAATACTATATTTAGAAAAAATTAAACAGAACATTAGAGAAAAATGCAACATTCAGTGTATAGAGAGAATGACGAGATGGAACAGTACAGAATCAAAACCGGAACCCACAACATCAGTAAAGATCACATTTCGAGCAGCATCACTACCGGGCAATATGTATATAGATATATATATATATATATATATATATATATATATATATATATATATATATATATATATATATATATATATATATATATATATATATATATATATATATATATATATATATATATATATATATATATATATATATTTGAAGTGGCAAAAAAGTAGCATATTACATTCCCAAACCCTTGTTGTGCAGGAAATGCCTTAACTATGGGCATTCCCAGCAGCATTGCAGGAGACCAAAAAACGAATTGATTCTTGACATCTTGGAGTTTAATTTTCAACCGATCTTATTTTTGCCAGACATATGATTATATCATTAAGCGCAACTGCCACACTTTTTGCTAACCGCTTAATATTAAGGCGCTGTCATTTCTTTGTCCGCTCTATATCTTGGAGTATGGTTTTTCTGAATGGTCTCCCGCTCCTATAGGTGTCATTTTCTTAGTTCTTTAGTTTTGATAGGCAACGTGATGTTGTCGGTATAAATGTTTGTGCTAAACATTTTAGTTGCTCGTTTAGGTTACGCCAAAAAATAATTATTTTGGTTAAAGAATTACCAAACACAACTTTTTATACACAAAAAATTATCTGACATTTAACAATATATCAATTAAATTAAATTTACATATATTTTATTCTTGAAGGCGATTTTGACCAATTAATTTACCAAAGAAGTCGAACACTACTGAAAATAAATAAATACTAAAATTTATATTTACTGTACAACTAAACGATTTAACCGACTATTCGGCCGCAACCATGTTTGAAAATGATAATATCATCACATTATTTTAGTACTGCGGTTTTCAGCTTGTCTAAGGTTCTCTTAAATTAACTTTTAAGTTAAGTACACTTAAAATTCTAAGAACTCAAAAATTTTAATGGCCGAGCTCTTAAATTTATTTTTCGGTTTTAATTTTTTTTTTACTTGAGGTACAATCGACAGTTTTACCAAATTAACCATTTGCTGAGTAATAACAAACCACAAGTAAGATTACTGTCAATTAGATGACAAACAAAAATTTAGCTCAATCTGACTTACGGATTTTTAATTATTCGAGTTAGTTGGAATCTCAAATTTTGGTATCCCTAGAATTACAAAAAAAAAATACTTAATTACACGACTCAGTCAAGTTATAAATAATAAAATGTCAAATTAAATTTATTGTGGTATGCACTTTTAAAATTTCTAGAAACATTTGCCCTGGACCATGTATAATTTTGAACTTCTTTTAATTTTCTTAAATTGAATTCAAATTTGCCTATGACTGAGTATTTTACACTATTAACACTTTCCAACGTTTTTTGCATTGATAAAAAAACATTTGATCATTTGTAATGATAAATTAGACATTCAAACAAGTTGCTTACAATTGCAACTTAATTAAAGTAACTAAAATGATTTTATCCTCACCCAATAAATCACAATATTGAAACACTTTATTTAAATAAAAACTTAGCCAAAAAGTGTACACTTAATTTAATTTTTATTAAAAGTGTCAAAAAGTGTACATTAAATTGTATATCACTATAATTTTGGGAGTCTTTATTTCTTTACTTATTAAAACGTTTAATTGCTCAGAACAAATATATAAGACTGACTGATTCCAATATATAGGACTTACTAAATTAACAGAATTCGACACTAAATCGTGTATATATAAATGCAAATTACGTGTATATAATCAATGCAAATTATAGTCTTCCAAAAAACATTTTAAAATTTATAAAGTCCAAAACGTGTTTGTATATTTGTTCTAACTAATTAAACTATTCGTAATATTACATCATGTAAAATGTAATTTTATTGTTTAGGTTAATTAGGTTAATCAAATAAATGTAAATATCGGAAAATGATACAAATTTATACACCAAAATTATAAATTTATATAAAAGTGTACACTAGAAAATAATTTATGAGAATCTAGATCTAATAATTTTATTACTGCAATATTGGTAAATTTACAAAACTTATTTGTAGTTTTTTTTTTTTTTAAATATTTTAATTTATTTTTTTGGCTTTAGCATCACTGCTCAGAATCATCGCCTATGATTATTTTATACTACGATTGTATTCTATTTCTCATTTTGTTTCGTTCAAGAACTCATTAATCTCTGAGTATATTGTTAAATTGTTGCTTTTTATGAGTCTTCCAGTTTTTTATTAGTTATATTGTTATATTTTGCTCTGATAGCTGCAAATTTACTACAGTCTTCTATCATGTGTTTGACATTTTCGATTGCATTACACGTGTCGCAAATGTCATTGTCTTTTTTTTAATCATTTTAAGATATTATAATAACTACAGACATATCGAAAGCCTTCGACAAAGTTAACCTTAAAAAATTGATATACATTATACAAAAGTATGATACATAGTAAATTGGGTATACAATGTTCTAATCAACAGAAAGATTAATTTCCTTAACGGGAAAAATATTGTCAGAACTACAACCAGCAACGGTATACACCAGTATCTAACTGACAAAAATCTGAATTTCAACAAACATTTCGCTCAAATTAAAAATAATTGTATATCTTCGACAAACATAATAAAAATCTTGGCAAGGAAAATAGGAGAGGCACACCGAAGATCGTTAAAAAACTTACATAAAAGTCTTATCGAGGGGAGAATGAGATATAGCCACCCTATCGCACTCAGGGACAAGAACAAAGAAATTTTGTAGAAAATTACAAATACGGGGCTTAGAACGTGTCAATAGTACGCCAGTTTCAGCAGTCATCGTGGAGGCAGGAGATCTGCCCATTGATCTCAAAATATACATATCCAATTACATAAATATAGCGAAAAACATATATAATAATATCACAATTGGCCAGGTAATAAAAAATAACAAAAATTTAAAGACAAATTTGACAAGATCCCAACAAAAATAGAATTTGATGTTAACAATACAAATAGAGGTGAAAACATACAGATTGACCTGAATCTCATACAAAGGATAAAATAATGAGACAGGAATACAGTTCAAATGCAGACAAGAATTAATTCATTCATCAACTCATATGGGGTGGGATCGTATTACTTCACGGATGGTTCAAATACATAGAACCTTAAAGGAATTGGAGTATACAACAAACACAATGAAGAAACTATAAGAGGAAGACATCAGTAAAATCATTAGAAACACTAGCGATCTGGGAAACCATAAAGATGCAATCAGAAAGAAAACAAAAGAAATCACAATATTCACAGACTCACGCAGCGCAATCCTAGGGTTAAAAAGAGCAAACAATGTAAAAAGAGGTTACTTGGAAAGTCTGATTTTACAAGCTGTAATACATAGTAACATTAAAATATGGTTTTATGGAAAAGACGATTAATAAAGGATTACAACACAGGGAAAACATCAACGGTAAGACAAACAATAAACCATGGTTTTATGGAAACAAGTTGGAAATAGAAACAATCAAAAGGCTGACCAGAATAAGAACCAATCACGTTTTCGACAAAAAATATCTTAAAATGATTAAAAAAAAGACAATGACATTTGTGACACGTGTAATGCAATCGAAAATGTCAAACACATGATAGAAGACTGTAGTAAATTTGCAGCTATCAGAGCAAAATATAACAATACAACTAATAAAAAACTGGAAGACTCATAAAAAGCAACAATTTAACAATATACTCAGAGATTAATGAGTTCTTGAACGAAACAAAATCAGAAATAGAATACAATCGTAGTATAAAATAATCATAGGCGATGATTCTGAGCAGTGATGCTAAAGCCAAAAAAATAAATTAAAATATTTAAAAAAAAAAAAAACTACAAATAAGTTTTGTAAATTTACCAATATTGCAGTAATAAAATTATTAGATCTAGATTCTCATAAATTATTTTCTAGTGTACACTTTTATATAAATTTATAATTTTGGTGTATAAATTTGTATCATTTTCCGATATTTACATTTATTTGATTAACCTAATTAACCTAAACAATAAAATTACATTTTACATGATGTAATATTACGAATAGTTTAATTAGTTAGAACAAATATACAAACACGTTTTGGACTTTATAAATTTTAAAATGTTTTTTGGAAGACTATAATTTGCATTGATTATATACACGTAATTTGCATTTATATATACACGATTTAGTGTCGAATTCTGTTAATTTAGTAAGTCCTATATATTGGAATCAGTCAGTCTTATATATTTGTTCTGAGCAATTAAACGTTTTAATAAGTAAAGAAATAAAGACTCCCAAAATTATAGTGATATACAATTTAATGTACACTTTTTGACACTTTTAATAAAAATTAAATTAAGTGTACACTTTTTGGCTAAGTTTTTATTTAAATAAAGTGTTTCAATATTGTGATTTATTGGGTGAGGATAAAATCATTTTAGTTACTTTAATTAAGTTGCAATTGTAAGCAACTTGTTTGAATGTCTAATTTATCATTACAAATGATCAAATGTTTTTTTATCAATGCAAAAAACGTTGGAAAGTGTTAATAGTGTAAAATACTCAGTCATAGGCAAATTTGAATTCAATTTAAGAAAATTAAAAGAAGTTCAAAATTATACATGGTCCAGGGCAAATGTTTCTAGAAATTTTAAAAGTGCATACCACAATAAATTTAATTTGACATTTTATTATTTATAATTTGACTGAGTCGTGTAATTAAGTATTTTTTTTTGTAATTCTAGGGATACCAAAAATTAAGATTCCAGCCAACTCGAATAATTAAAAATCGGTAAGTCAGATTGAGCTAAATTTTAGTTTGTCATCTAATTGACAGTAATCTTACTTGTGGTTTGTTATTACTCAGCAAATGGTTAATATGGTAAAACTGTCGATTGTACCTCAAGTAAAAAAAAAATTAAAACCGAAAAATAAATTTTAGAGCTCGGCCATTACAATTTTTGAGTTCTTAGAATTTTAAGTGTACTTAACTTAAAAGTTAATTTAAGAGAACCTTAGACAAGCTGAAAACCGCAGTACTAAAATAATGTGATGAAATTATCATATTTAAATATGGTTGCGGCCGAATAGTCGGTTAAATCGTTTAGTACAGTAAATAGACGTTTTAGTTTTTATTTATTTTCAGTAGTGTTCGACTCCTTTGGTAAATTAATTAGTCAAAATCGCCTTGAAGAATAAAATATATAGGTTTAAAAGGTTAATTTAATTGATATATTGTTAAATGTCAGATAATTTTTCGTGTATAAAAAGTTGTGTTTGGTAATTCTTTAACCAAAATAATTATTTTCTGGCATAACCTAAACGAGCAACTAAAATGTTTAGCACAAACATTTATACCGGCAACATCACGTTGCCTATCAAAACTGAGAAAAATGACACCTATAAGAAAATGACACCTATAAGAGCGGGAGACCATTCAGAAAAACCATACTCCAAGATATAGAGAGGACAAAGAAATGACAGTGCCTTAATATTAAGCGGTTAGCAAAAAGTGTGGCAGTTGCGCTTAATGATATAATCATATGTCTGGCAAAAATAAGATCGGTTGAAAATTAAACTCCAAGATGTCAAGAATCAATTCGTTTTACCGTATAATATTGCGATGAAAGTACTGTTGAAAAATCGGTTATCGGATATACGTTACAAAGAAATAATCTTAGATTTTTCCACGTTCAAGAGCAGATTGTTGTTTATAAGCCCATCACAAAAACTGTCCAGATTACGCTGTAAAAGGCAACTGCCTATGTGAAAAAGTCACCGAGGTAAACATTTACATATTGTCGGTGAAACGTAGGTGATTAGGCGGTTGCATGTATGCAGCTCGTATATGCGGCGCATATCAGCCGCATACCAACCAATCAAATCAACCAATGACAAGATTTACCAATCGGTTTGTACTTTGTCGGTCTAGCCAGCAATAAAATGTAGTCTAATTTTACTGGAAGCCTTTCAGAAAGTGATATTAAATCGGAATCTACCACACTGGAATCAAATATTCAATAAAAACGAATACGCCATGTAATATAATTTATGAATAAAGAAAAATGTAAATGACCCAGGATGGATTTCTTGGGCATATCAGACAGTACTTAAGAAGCACTCGAATGACTGGTCCATATCTTAACAAATTGCAAGCGACTATCCAAATACGAATGCACAAAAGTAATTGCGGAGTTTTTGAAGCAAAAGAGTATGGTTAACTGAATCAAATTCTTTATAAAAATCAAGCAATGCTAATAAAGCTTGAAGATTTGGTTCATCTATAACATTAAGGTGAGATCATCAACAATATGTGCTAAAGTAGTTATAATGTTAATATCAATCAACTTTCCTGTTTGCTAACCCACCAGCAACATCAATATCCGCGGTTATTACTTTTGTTCAAACTGAACATAAAAGCGTTAGTTAGACCACCCGTGTCAATTGCCTTCATAGATTGAAAATTATGAAGAGCGGTACTTTCTTGTAAAAGGCTCGCAATTGCCAAAAACTCCTATCAAAAGCACGTACATCGCCTTAAAAAGAGTATCATAATTTTCATTTATCTCCCTATAAGCCTCCTGATATATTTTGTCTAAAAATTCAGCCGTAATCATACTAACTTCTTCGATGACGATTATCCTTTGTATATCCGTTAGTCATCGCGAATCAGTTAAACATTTCCATAATCAACCTAATTGTCAATGTCTTGCCGCGTACAGCCAAGCCCACCAAGAACAGTTAAAGTGGGGTGGACATTTAGGATGTATAATGGCTATGGTATAATGCAGAAGCACAACTGTTTTTCGTTGGTTGATTTCATAATGGCTGAAAATGGTGGATGCTGCGTAGAAAGATTCCTTTTTTTTTGCAATCGCAACCAACTTATCCATTGTTTTATTCCACATATCGGCTTGAAGTTAATTGACTTGGTTTTGATGATTACCATTTTCCATTGATAGAACCATTTAAAAGGGCATCTTCCAGACAAAATTTCTTGCAAATTTCTATCATTTTAGCTATATCTAAGGCGCAATTTATATGCAACGATATTTTTAAGATGCAGCTATTTAAAACGAGATAGCATTATAAATAATATAGTATGAAAAATAAGAGAAAGAAATCAATTTTTTTTTTAATTTCAAGTATATCATTAATTTTGACATTTCTAAACGAAATATAACCTCGTTTGTTTTTGAATAGTATTAAAAATATATATTATACAAAATTGTTGCATCTTTTGGATTTGCAAACATGTTTTTGTGTACATTCATATAATCTACAAAACTATATATATATATATATATATATATATATATATATATATACATATATTATATATATATATATATATATATATATATATATATATATATATATATATATATATATATATATATATATATATATATATATATATATATATATATATATATATATATATATATATATATATATATATTATATTCTACTCGGCAATTTGTTCTTCCATATCATTTTCAAAAAAATTTATTTTGTTCATAAATTCAATTTATACATTTTTTACAATGCAATCTAGTCATCATAATATTTTATATTCTGCCAGTTTTAAAGTGTATCGTCATCTGTTTATAATAAAAGATTAATTTCATTACATACTTAAATTTTCGATCCGTTTCTCGGCTTACAAATGTCGATTTTTTGCAAAAGTCGTGACTTCCTTTTTGTACTTGAACAATTTTTCAAGTTGTTGTCTCATGTTTTAATGTAGATGTCGATTTTGTTGAATGTAAATCGTGCATACATCCGAATCGAATTGTTTTCTTCGCTCTGTAATCAAAGGTTAAAGTTGTCCACCCACAATGAAATATTTACTGTCAATATTTTTTTACTGTGAAACCAGAAGGAGTAAAAAAATTCTAAATTACTTTTGAGTGACAAAAACAATCGTTTTTGTTTTTTTTTTTTTTTGTTTTATTTTTGTTACAACAAAAAAACAAAAACGTTTGTCGTTATCACTCTAAAGTAATTTAGTGTTTTTTCTTCTTCTGGTTTCACAGTAAAAAAATACTGACAGTAAATGTTTCATTGTGGAAATCCGGTATTATTCTCATCATAAATTTAATGGAATTCAGTATTCTTTAGTATATGATTTTCTTCGAACCGAAATGGAATATGCAATGTGACAATTTCTCGTTTGTAATCGGTTAAATCTTTATCCTATATTAATTTCATTATTTTATTATTGGCCGACGGAACAAAAACCATGCAGCCTCCTGGATTGTCATATCGATGTTGTTTAAGACGTCGACACTTATACTTTCCTTGTCGCTTCAATGCTAAGAAATTCCGAATTCTCCTTAATAATTTGAAAGAAATGTTGCTGCAGTCAAGATGGGGCATAAATATTAACACTTCTAATGTAATAGACACAGTTGGATTAAGTACTCAACAAAGACGTATTGAAAATTAATTGATAATGTCAAAATATCACACCGCAAAAGTCCAAAGCCTGTGTTGATATTATTAAGCTGATAAAATCGTACGCAGTGTACTAGTGCAGGCAGTGTGTCAGAAAATTATCCGATTTTGATGAGTGATTCTTTAATTAAAAGCTCTCGATGTCAGTATAAATACTGGTATGAAATATTCTTCTATTTTCAATTTTAGATTTCGGGATGATAAGCGATTGCATAAAAACGCGAATATATTCTAGCTCTGCTTGATTGTTATTTTTAGGGACCAACGTCAACACTTTACAGAAATTTGTTGCCAAACAAGAATTGGCTATACAGATAATAAGTCTTTATCGATAGTATAGCAGAATTGCGACAAGTAAAGCCACATTTATGCAGTAAAAGTGTTAACTTCTAGATTAAATGTCATTTTATTTGTATTACAAATATCGCTTAGCTTCTCTTTGCTGGGGAATTTGTGCTGATATTATTAGCACAATATATTTTTTTTTAAATATGTATTAATATCTATGCAAGGAGATGTTATACAAAAAATACCGGATACTTCAGCGGGAACCTAGCAAGATGATAAATGTTTAACAATGGATGCAACACCAATTCATCAGGAAGTTGCTTTTGTACATTTTCTAGAACTTGTAAAAAGTACACAGCAGCAGGTGATGCAAGCGATTCAATTACTATAAGTTTGATTTCGAATTTAGAAAGATTTTTTTCTAAATCGTCTTCCCTGGTTAATTCGTTGGGATGCATTTGTAAGTTTAAGTATATTTCATACTTACTCTGTGATAGTTTTTTAACTGTTTTATTACCAAGGTCGTCGTTTATTTTGATGTTTTGAATGTCTCATATAGAGCGATTGTAATATCCCTTTTTAATTTTATAAATTAATTTCTTATCGACATTTTGTACTCTTTGTCAAATGCCTTTCCTTAAAGGATTGTTTGATGATATTTAAAATTCTGTGCAGTTGCTCTACAGATCCATGTTCACTTCGGAATTCAAATTGATGATCTGGTGACATACTTCCAATAAATCGTTTAAGTTTAATTAGATTAATTTTTTCAAAAAGTTTCGAAATTTTTGGACGCATGCTTTTTGGTTGATATTTGACAATATTTGTGTTTCATTTGTTCCAGGCTTTTGTATCATTGATCACTTTGAAGATGAATGTTAATACATTTAAGAATTTATCGGGTAATTCTCTTATTATTTTTTGCGTAAATAGATCACATTTCAATGACATTTTCGGGCTGTTATGATGTCATTAAAATTCTTAACACTTACTTTTTCACTTAAATTTAATTGGCTTAAAAAACCAATCATTTTCCATTTGCTCAGGTAACAAAAATTTGATAGCCTGTTGATGAGGTGTAAACACTTTCTTTAGATAAACAGCAAAAGCTAATGTATTTTCTTACTTGTTTGTTTGCTAATTTTTGTTGGTGGATTTATTCAGTGGATTTGAATTAACTGGCTTTTTCAAATTTTTCGTTGCCTTCCTCAAAAAGCAATCTGTCCTTTTTATTGCCGAGAGTTCACTTGACCAATTCAGTGAACTCTGGTTTTTTTCTTCCTTCAATACAATTATTAGAGTTTTAATAGAGCGATTTTACTTCCACTGCAATACCAGAGATTTTGATTATTATCATTGCCTCCTTATTCTTTGCTTTTTATTCTTTTAGCGTGTTTATAATTTCTTATTGTTTTTTCAAAAAAATATTTTAACATCGCCATCAATATCAGCTGGTGTATACTAAGTGGAATATCTAGAGGAGTACCTTGTTGCAACTAGCCGCCTATGTTGGTCCCATTTAGTTCGCATGTTTGTGTCACATTTTAGCATTTCTACCCTTATGACATCGGTATTCAACATTATACTATTACTCCTTATACTACTTTGCCACGCAAAAGTTAATTAGATCGGAAATCAAATTTTTATCTGTTAGTCAATAGTAGTCAATAGTAATCCAAACTCTGTTCGGTAATTTGAAAGAATTTTCTTGAAACTTTGAGAGGAGAAGCAAAACTTTAATTTACAAAATGTCGATAAAAGCATGAAAAACCAAAGTGAAGCTTTATAAAACTCATCATGAAATAGTATGCTGATCGATAAAACCAAATATTAAGTGATCTTGAAATGTTATCACAATAAAAAACAACAGATTATAGATGGCCTTAACTTTTTAAAAAACGTTAAGTTAGCATAAATTCATCTCTGTAACCAACATATACCACGCTTGCGCAGGAAGGTTACAGTTGTTTTGACTTTCATATAACATAAGTTTTAACATTGTGCGCTTATAACAAGTAGCACGTAAGAATTAAGTAAGACTTGATACAAATTCAATGTATGACTAGAGTGTGAGTTGTGACAATGTGCGCATATACTAATATATAGTATAGTTGGATACACTCGAGATAATTTCAAGAAAATTAACTTAATTAATTATATAGTTTTGTACTTGTTAACTATAAAAAATAATAATAGTAATTGATTTTATAGGCCATTGCTGGCCCATACTGAATTAACAATCAAGCTTAATGATTTAAAATAACTCGGTAATAGTCATCATCGTGATGCCATTCATGATGAAGGAATTACCCCTGACCACTGTAGCTATGATTATATACTTAGATTATAATGAGAGTGAAAACTATATATATGTTACACTAATCTACGATAAATTGTTGTTCACTACTTTGTGTAACAAACAAGTGGTGTCATTAGACAGGAGACTCGATACGATGAGCGAGTTATTTTCGAAAGCAAATAATTAGAGTGTAAAAAATCGTTACTATACGAGTATTATGTGGCTATAATCGTAACATCGTTACGTTGTTTGGATATTGTGAGATAAATCGAATATAGTTTGAAACCAAACGAATTTGCGCCGTAAATTCGATTTGATCTTAAGGCATAACGAAATTAGATTATATATTATGCATTGTGCAAATAAACTTGAATCATAATCAAATAATTTTTTTCAATATCGTTTGAATGATAATTTGAAAGTAAATAATAAAATATTTTCTGGTTGATTAACAGTAGGAAGTCGTTAAACGACCTTAAAAACGATGCTTAGATGTCAGTTGTTGCATTTTTTTTAAACGGATTTTTCTATCATGTACTACATTTAGATAAATATTATGTTAATTGTTCGTTCAAAGTCTATTGATTTGTGCTCATTTATTATTGGTAGTGTCAAAAATGAACTGTGTTTCAGAAAATTCTAACTACAGTGAATCAAAAATCTATATTATATTTCGAGAGATGAAAATGAACGTTTATTATGCAACCAAATATATTCTGATATCAAGAGCTTTCGATTCAAATATCACTCATCAAAATCGGACTGCTATTAGGTGTTTTATAGCAAAATCTATGTATATTGATGATTTTGTGGGTTAACCTTGCCTAATTTTTATGCTTGAAAATGATTTATAAAACTGACTATATATTTTGCAACTGTATATTTGCTGATATCGAGAGCTTTCGATTAAAGTATCACTCATCAAAATCGGACTGCTATTAAGTGTTTTATAGCATATTTTATGCATATCGATGATTTTGTGGACTAACTCCTTGCCTGTTTTAGCTGTGTTATGCTCTCGGTCAATTACTTATAATACGACCCTCGACTATAAGAAGAATTTCAAACCATTAGTTTTATAGTTTTATACAATTTCTAATTGTTTTGACATTTAACTCCTTCTTTACACGCACAAATTGTTTAATTCGCGTACTAATGTCTAAATATTGATTTTGGCTAACAGTAAATACAATTTGAGTGTTAATAAAAAAAAATTCGATTTAAAGATGTAAATATTGACTTATGGTAATTATTCCTAAAACCAGATTTTTCATTTATAAAACCTAGTCCTAAAGCCGCCAATATTGTTAATATATGTGATAATTGAAATAATAGTTCGCCGACATTTTTATCAAAAGCTAGAAACAAGTACAGATGGATTTGAAACTAGCCGGAAGTATAAATGTTTTATTGTACTGATGACATACCTGTTGAATGAACGTCGTCACATTCTCGCCATATATACATATAAAAATCTTTATGAAATCTATGATATGCAAAACCTTATACACGAGTTCGTTTTCAGAATAAATTATAAACCGTTGTTCGTGTTCAATGCCGTTTGACCAAATCAGATAAGAATTAAAACTATTTTTGGATTTGTTATTGTATTATTATTATATATTATGTAAATTCCTTGCGTGAGCGAAATGGATTCGTTTGAATCGTAGATTTTTTTTTTTGCTTCTTATTTTATTCACGGTCTTATATAAGATTAGAGAGAATCACACTTCTGGCGGAAGAAATTGTAGGTGACTACCAAGGAGGATTTAGCCCGAATCGGTTAGTCTCTGATTAAGTTTTTCGCTGAAGGTGAGTCTTTTTAAATATTAGGAAACATACCGTGACGACGGTATTCTTGGATTTCCAGCAACCCTATGACTTAATCCGTCGTTATGGCTTTTGGTATAGCTTATGATCACTGTACGGCGAGAAGGCGCTTTATGGTGACCAAAAATTGCACTATATTCTCGAATCGTTTCTTCAAAAATCTCAACATTTTGGCAGTATACTATAAACTTTTACAATTTCTATATGCGTTGCGTGTCCATGTAATTCTCCATGAGTAAACTCCATGAGTAATTCTCTATGAAGTATCACTAATTGGTGAAGTATCGCTACCGGAAGTATGATGGCCAGCATGTGAAGATCTTGTGTTTCCACAGAATAAAAATACTGTCGGTGCGGGGAGTTTTTTCATATTAGAATTGAAAGAGGTTGCTTATTGATATTTTTTCTTCACATATAAACTAAGAACGCAGTGTTAAAACTCTGCGCCGAAAATATTTTAGTGTATAATATGCAAAAATGTTACTATATATAGACTAAATAGGGTTACCAACTCTTGAAATAACTTGACCCAAATATTCCAATAAAAAAAAACAAACGATTACCTATAACATTAAACCAAGGGCCTGCTTGGTTTAGTAACATAAGTAACATAAAATGTATAGTGGACATTTTATCACTGGCATGGATTGTGAAAATTCATAATTGTACCATGGAAAGTTTGGCTCATCGGTAAAAAGGCACTTTAGCTACAACTTGTGGATTTCTAGAATTGTTTTCGTCTTTATATTCTTTAGCTATACATATGCAGGTACAGCTAAGGATACATTTAAATGCGGTCTTCACTTGTCTCCAATTAGCCACAAATAAATCAAGCTGAAAAATTTGTGAAGATATACATTTTTGTTGTTTTCTATTTTTTTAAGTTTAGTTGATATTTGGCCATTTTGACATTTAAGATATTTCGAATTATGAACAAGATTTATTGAATCGGAAAATAAAATTTGAATTTACAAAAAAATGAAGAGAGCAATACTATATTTGACAAAACTACTAATTCAGGATTGGTTACTTTTTGGCTGTTTCAACTGTCAAAATTTTTAGTACAATTAATGTATCGTGCAGATAAATGGCTGCTTAATTCAGTGGAGCTTATTAGTAGTACCACCTACATTATAATGATCGCAACTACCATTTTTAATTTTTTTAGGATGAAGCTGCGTACCTACAAACTAAATCTTAGCTAAATCTAGCTTAGCTAAATTATATGTCAAATGTGTATGGAAAATGTAGCTTAGCTGGAGCTGCATACCTATAAGCTATAGATTTAAGACGCCACGAACTTTTACGTAATATGAAAATACGAAATATCTAATGAACCCAATATTTTTCGATAATTGTTGATTGTTCTCCAGATCCGAATCGCAATGAAAAATTATTACTCATTAATAGAGTTATTCGTAGAAATAAAAATAATTTTAAAGTATGGAGCTTTTTATGGATTTTTAAAAGCTACAGATACGAAACGAGTGGGCGTTAACTGACTTAATTTTAATTAATTAGGGCAATGCCATGATAATGGCTCAAATGTGAAGAGAAAAGCATTGGAATATAAACTCAAATTAAGCATTTAGAAACTAGAATCATGTTGAATTTAGTTCAATGAGTATTTCGAGGTGTACAATTTTGTGATACTGCCCAACGTTTATGTGTTTTATTTTTCGATTTCTGTTTCAGGATGGATAATTTAGAAAAAACGGTGAAAACATGAACTTTAATTATATACGACAAGATTGGAAAGTCGCATAGAAGCTTTTTAAAATCCTTAACAGGTAGTTTAGATAATAGAATCATAAGATTTTATATTAAACTGGACAGAAATTATTACTCCTAAAGTATAGGTAAAGTAATAATTCTCGTTAAAAAAATTGAATTGCCCGTCCTATATCTCATGTGGAAACGGATTATTTATAGCAAACGATGTTTTTTAAGGGTGACATTTTCGACTTGGGTGGCAGTCCTGGCAAAATTTATCGAATGATTAAGTTAAAGCCATCACTATAGTTTTCTTTCACACTTGGAATCTATCTATCACTGCTTGAGATTCTGTATAACAAATGAAATTCTCATTTTCCAAAGGAAATTTTTAGACAATATCCTATTGGAACTAAATGACGAATTACTTCCAATTATCCATAAGATAAGAAAAGCTGTTGGTAAAAATTTGTCAGATCAGATGGAAGTTTATTTGTAAAACTTAATCGTTTATGTGAGTTGAAAAATTATATTTTAAAATCCATTTGGGAGACAAAGCGTATACGTTTTTGGGCCTTTCAGAGTTTTTTATCAAATTGACTACATAAACGATATGCTTTTTCCTTTGCTGCTTCCTTGTGTTGACGCAAGAATCTATAAGATACAATTTTTCATTCTTTCATGTTATTGTATACTAAAATATACATCCACACAATTACGTTATTTCCACCACGTTGTCACTATTTTCAGAAAGTGCCCTAAATATAGTGAACGAGAACTTGGGTCGATGTAATCGATGACGGGAATTTGGTCGATGTCAAACGACCAAACGTACAGTTTATTCGATGTCTTCCACTGTTCGAAATGTTGAATCATTAGTTTGAAATGAATGTGTCATCTGTTCAGTTTACTGTCGACCGCGAGGAATAATTCTATCTAAAACGAGCGCTTTGCAAATTACTTCAGAATGTTGAGTTATTATTTTCTTGCAGGGGTGACTGTACAATGCCAAACGTATCCAATGGAGACTAATATCTCCGAGAAGAAGAAAATTTGGGAAATGGATCATATTTTTGGTGGTAGTCCAACATTTTGGCTAGCATTTTGTGTTATAAATGGTACCACTAGATGCTTTATAATGTTATTAACGCGAAGCACCCATATAGGCTCTAAAACTATATTCACCCAGATTTCAGCTAATAATAATGAAATTGATTTAACAAATAATAAAATTGATGATACAGTGCTTAACCTAACAGATCTCTTAAAACAATCTGCCACACAAGCTACACTGAGTATTTCTCGCAATGAAAATATGCTCAAACCATCTATTAACAGTTTCAATGGCTCTTAATGACATAATGCACAATACAAAGGCAATGGCAACCGAAAAGATCACTTAGTGTCAAAACAAACCTGAATAAATCTATAAAAAGTCTAAAATTAGTTTTAATAAAAGAACGTGACGAAGTTGTCCAATACTACTTCTGAGGACTCACAGCGACGAAAGCAACAAATCACTCACTGTAGAAAGCAACGAGCAAACTGAATCATCCCGTAATGCAGCCAATCAAATCGAAATGGCAAAAAGTTAAAAAAAATAACTGAAAGGAAAATTTCACAAATCATTATGATTCCAAAGCCTGGTAGAGATGATTCGAAGGTATAATTTTAACGCCCAATCAAACCAATATGAACCTAACGGTATACAATCATGGGGCTCCACTTGTACTTCTAGTATAGTAAATCTAAATTGAATGCAAACAAGGATTGTATGTCTTGTGTTGTAAATGTACCTTGGTAGAAGCGTAACCAAAGTATACATTATGATCTACACATTGAAATAGTAGCAAAAATAATTTATCAGTACAGCAAAAAATAACAGCTAAAACTGGAACAGTATTCCAGTATATTAGCCAGGGAAAGTATACTAAGAAGGGTTAGTTATCGGCACCTTAAAAGAAAAGATCCACTAGATCTAGGCAATTAAGACCAAGTGAGTCGTAGTCCTTTAAAATTCTACTACATGAACGATTGCATATGCTCGGATTATTAATCTGGGCTTTTGAATAAGTTCACCAGAGATTTATTTCCCCGAGTGGCGAACAAATGAGTGTGTTGTTTAAATTTAACCGTATACAACTCATTTTACTCGCAGATTAGAAAACCCGCAGCTTTAACCACTGCTCCAATAAGTTCCTAATTTTCATTCTAAATGACAAAAGATTTTAGATGGCATGTCAAGGCTGTTTGTGCCTTTTACCCATTGAAGTTCCAGATGTGTGGTCGATAGAATATCGTCAAAATTTAGGACAAATATATGACATTTAGGCGATTATAAATATAAAAATATTTTGTATATTTTAAAACAATAGCGACATCTATATTGTCCAGTAGCGACATCTAACACATCAATGGCCCAACATACCATGGTAGTACTATGTGTATTTATACTATGTTTAAATGCAAAAAGCTTTCTCATTTGGCCAGACATCATACGGTTTATTATAAAAGAATCGAATCTGTATTCCGGCTCAAATATAATACAAATCGGCGAAAATTTGCTGGTTTATTATAAAAGACCCCAAAATTTAACAAAAATTTGTGTGGGAGGTACCCGGATTTAGTTGATTAATGGTAATTATATTTAAAACTATTGGTATAGGATTAATATAAATTAAACGGGGTCAAGTATAATTTAAAGCAGCTGGAGTTTGACCAGTAATTTAATGATAAAAAACACAAAAATACTGGTATTGAAAAGAAAGTCCGGTATTGCAAAAGTTCATGTAATTTTTATGATGAAAATAATTTTTGGGACAGCTAAGAGCTTTTGATTAACTTGAAACGTTATCCTGGCATCAATTTATCAAGTACATAAACTTATCATACGACATTCGTGCATACAAATTTATAAGATGATGTATAATATAAAAACTACTTATAATATGCTTATATTAAACCTTGAATCACCTTGGAATTGGTAATACATATGTAAATTAGAACTGAAAAAAAACTGTTAAAATTTTACCACCAAGCCATGTATAGTGGTGAAATTTAATGGTTAATGTCTTTATGTCACCTTGAAATGAAGAACATTTCTTAATATGTATACATAAATACACGTAGTTTATGCTATAAATCAAGGTACCGAATACTTCCTAGAATAAATAACTACGATGTATGGACGAAGGGCATTGTTTCTTGTATATATATATATATAATACCTTGAGACACAGAATTATTAAACGTCTTGATTTTGTATAAATTTAACGAGATATATAATTATACAATTGTGATCATCTTCGTATATATATATCTGTATACACAGAGGTTCAGGGTCAGTTTATATATAAGTTTCTCACCAATGTGCCAATATATATCTTTTGTAATAAATCAACTTTTGTCTTAATTATTGTTAAAGTATTAAATTTAATTAGTCGACCAATCTTAATAAACACTAATTAAAATGTCAAGTATATGCGTCACATATATATATAGTTTTAGTGTAAAAGTAATTCAAAATTAAGTTACGAGATCATTACACAATTATCTTGTGATTTGATTGCTCGTGCAGTTGGTGCCAAAACACACTCAAGTTTTTTTGCAATATTTTCATCGTCCGGTATATATGCGATTAAAATCAAGCACCAGTGTATACCAATCCCTCAGTTACACAATTATTAAATCGTATAATTTGACGTAATCTAAAGTTCATAGCCTTTTGGCATCAAATCACGATTCGCTAAATTTTAAATTATTAATTTTATTGAAATATGATTCTTATCGGAACGATGACTTGGGATTAGAACACGTTTTTGGGTTATGTAAAAATTTAGTATGGTGACGATATGAATCAATCGACATAGGGCGTAAACTAAAAAAAAAATGTATAATAAATTTATAAAATATTTTAAGAAGTTTATTCACCTTTCGGAACTGGTTAAATATTCACGAGCCTACATTTAAATTAAATGATATAATTTTGGCACAAACATTCAAGTCTGTTACTTATATTTTTAAAGTGTTGAAGAAGAATTATGCTAAATAAACGACCAACACGATTATTGAATGAAAGCTATCGGCAATCCGGTATTCCTTCCGAAGTGTTGTGTTAGTTCTTACTAAATTCCGTTTATTGTATGAAGTCACTAAAGTCTATAACACAATTATTTCGCTTTATAAATGGTTGAAACACTTTGTGTATAATAATTGTTTATTTATCTAATCCTAACACTATCAGAGTAATCATTAAAATCCGTCATGTAGATACTGCCACAAATCGAAATGTTCCAAAATCCAGAAAATTCATGAAAGTTAGCCTATCCAAACTGCGTGAAAATTATGCCACAATCGAAATTTTCCAAAATTTAGGAAATTCGTGATGGTTATAGCCCACCCAAACTTTTAAAATTATGCCACATATCGGAATTTTCCAAAATCCAGAAAATCGTGATGGTTAGTCTATCCAAATTGTGAAAATTATGCCACAAATCAAATTGACTATTCAAACTGTAAAAAATTGCTACAAATAGCAATTTTCTAAGATCCAGGAAAATTCGTGATGGTTAGTTAGCGTACCCAAACTGTAAAAATTATGTTACAAATCGAAATGTTCCAAAATTCAGAAAGTTCATGATGGTTAGTTTCTCCAAACTGTGGAAATTATGCCACAAATCGAAATGTTCCAAAATCTAGGAAATTCGTGATGGTTAGCCTATCCAAACTGTGAAAATAATGGTACAAGCGCAGTATACGTTAGAACGAACTTCTTCAACTTTAGTTTAACGTTTTTCCTATTTAAAATATTATATAGTATGAGCAAATCTTTGTTTTTGAGGTCATACTTATAATATCATATGACCCTCGTAGTTCACCTACTAAATAATCGTCAATTTATTTGCCAAGGTATACCTAAGATTAAGGTTAGCGCACTTGTTAACATTTTTAATTTGGCGAACAATTTTTGTAATTTTCTAAATTAAAATTGTCATACAAAAGATTTAATTTGACGATAAATTGCCAAGCAACGAACCTGAAAAGTTTTGTTTTCTGTTATTTTTTTTTATTGTGAAGGTTGAAGTCTCTGATTTAAAAAAAATGTGACATCTCGGATGATTTTCACACGATTTGAGTCTTAATCATAAGTTCGATATATCCCTTGATGCCATCAGTGTAGTCGACAATAATAAACATCTCCGGTTTTGCTGCGATTTTTCACCGTTTCTTGATCGGTATACATGAACTATTGCTTGAGATCCAAACATTCGGAAATTATTCAAACTTGATTTCGATCCTGGCCAAATTTCAAATGCCGTTTTATCGTTCAAAAGTTCTGCATCTTGTAGCGATCATGCATCTCGCGCACGTTCTGCGTCAACTTTTGAACTATACCATTATAACTGTTTCGAATATAAAACGAGCTCCATCAAACAATTTTACTTGCATTGGTTCTGTTCAATCAGAGTGAATGATTTCATGTAACTCATTTAGGTATATATATATATATATATATATATATATATATATATATATATATATATATATATATATATATATATATATATATATATATATATACACTCGAACAAATTTTGTAGAATCGCAAACGCGATTCAATTGCCAACAATTTTTGATTTTGATCACGGGCATATATTTTTGTTTTGTCATTTGACTTACGGTTATTAAATTCACTGTGTCTAAATTTGCTAAGGCCTTTGAATGTCGCTTGGCCTTTGCCACTTTTGTTTAATTCATTCGATTTATTCAATATATTCTTCCACGAAATCGCATTATGGCCAACTCGGCGATATCTACCACTATTTTCAAAAATCCTCTCCAATTTTTCCCAAATTTCACTGGCGGTTGTGACATCTGGAAAATTTGGCAATTTAATGTAATTTGGCGGCTCTGCAGAAGAAATAAAGTCGTGCCTTTGTATTTTGCCCGTATTATATTCGTGGTCTTCGATCGAGTTCCATAATTTGCAATGTTTTTTAAAACGTATATATACGGATAGCAGATTTCCACGTGCTAAAATTCTCCAAGCCGTTGAGCTTGTCAATGAAACTTAAAAAATCATGATGTCGATTTATAGGTACAGTCATGACAAAATTGAATGATGCCGTTCAAGAAAAAATGAAACGAAAATCACTCGATAGAACAAATTTGTTGTTTCTCTTTTTGAAATAAATAGAGTTGGTGAAATTTAACATCGAAAATTGGTCAAATTTAAGAAAAAAACTCAAAATCTTAATTATGTTACTTGATAACAATTTTATATTATTATAAAGTGTATTACTTTGAAATAAAAAATTAATGAATTTACCAAATTTAAATTTAACAAAGGCACCTCAAAGTTTAAAGTTTTGTAAATATATGAATCGACTCAAGTGAAAATTCTTTAACCAAAAATTTAATTTAATCTACGTAAATTTAAATTTTCTAACAATGTAGCTAAATTTGTATTAGTTTATTTCTAAACAATTGTTGTTGTAAATCTTAAAAAAATTACCAAAGCAATACACTTATAGCAACCCTAAAGCCGCGTATCCACTATAGAGTTTTTTACGTAGAGCTAGAGAAAACTCTCGCGTAGAGTAGTGTATACACTCTGTAGAGCTCTGCAGTAGAGCTCTACACGCACTCAACGTGAGAGTTCTATTGCGTAAAAAACTCTACAGTGTACACGCTATTATTTTAGGTTTTGTAGAGCTCTACATTAGCTCTACACTCTATCTAGCATGTTTGATAAAGTTTTTTGCTCTACAGTAGAGAAAGCAAATGTATAGGTCCACATAATTTAAAATTGAATTGGTCATTTCTTTCGAACGCATAAGTGCATTTAATTGACAATTAAATATTTAATGACATTTCTATTTGCATTTCGATGGTCATTCGCTTTCAATATTTATTGTTGAAATGTTTAAAATATTGTGGTTGGGCACCAATTGAATTTATTGAAAACATACCTATACCTTATACCTATAACCGTATAAGTATATACCTTATACCTATACCCGTATACCCGGGGAGAAATAACCTAATTTTTTGATAACCGGTACGCTTAAAAAAATAACGATAACCTCTCCAAGAATTTTCAAAGATAACATTGGTTTTGGTAAGATATAATGAGTACTTGTTTTTTTACACGTGTATCAGTTGCCAAGTGATATCCTTATTTTAACCAGAATTTAACGTAAGGAATTGCCATTAAATGATTTTTAACATCTATTATGTTCATTGCATTAAAACCTCGTTCAGCTTCGGCGGAATTAACAGCAAATGCATTCAAAATACTAGTTTATTTTTTAAGATGTTATACAAACCGTTTTGTATGATCGTTAACTCATACTTTGTAATGGCCGATTCAACACGGATAAAACGAGACAACAGATAAAAATACTTTTATATATTTCGAGTGCGTTCGTTTCAATTTTTTTCATGTGATTATATGAAAAGCCGAATTGTAGTCGAGTCGGAGCTCAAACATATTTAACCCGCTGTAAATAATAATAAAATTCAATATTTAATAATGTCTTTGACAACCGGTACGGCGAGCTTTAAAAACTTTAACAACCTGTTCGGTCGTACCGGACCGTACCGGCTGAATATCACCACTGCCTATACCTAACCTATACTTCTCCGGCTGGAATAGATTTTCGTAAGTGCATATTTTTCTTTTGAATGATCGGAGTAATCAGTTGCAGTAACATATTGAAATTACTATATGACATACGTAGAAAATTTGTAAGGTTTACCTTAATTTCATTCATTGGTCCACGATAAAATCCGGCATTTTGCTTCCTTTTCGCGATCCACTCGCACTCCCAACACTTTATTTTTGCTTGATTTCTTCTTTAAGTTAAAAAATAACGGCACTAGCGGCTTATTTTGGCGAAAACTCGTTACTTGTTACTCGTTACTCACACTGTGCGCACGAGCGAAAAACTAAAAATAAAATATTATTAATCGAAAATAACATATAGTAGTAGCCGAGCTGTACACAGTCGGTAGAGCGCATGGTATAGAGCACTGCTTAAAATTTCTCTACGGCTACTCTACTCAAAAGCGGTAGAGTCGTAGAGACGCTCTATAGTGTACACACTGTTTGTAGAGACTCTACACTCTACACTCTACGCTCTACCGAAAAAACTCTATAGTGGACACTTGGCTTAAGTGCTAGTTCATTAAAACATAAACTCAAGAGTGATTATGAGAAACGTGGTCTAAAGGTTGATTTAGTTGTTCATGCCTATTTTTGGTGGCGATATTGTACGAAATGGCTTAGGCAATGAAAACGTTGATAGAGCGTATAAAAGGAAGGTTATAAATCATAATAAACTTGTATTTGGCATTAGATATGGAATAGACAAAGTTTAGAATAAGTGATTCAAGCAGCTGTATGTAAATCGGAAATAAGACGCTTAATGAAAGAAAAGATTCAAATCGATCTGGGATGTTTAAAATTATTATCGTCTTAGAAAAATGATTAAATTGAAGATACATTTTGTGCTTCTCCGCCAAACAACGAATTAATTTATTCTGAAATGTAAGTTAACCATTATATTCTGAAATAACTGATGTTTAAAATAAAAGTTAAAATCAACTTATTCTAAGAAGCAAGTGCTGCACTCAAGAGAAACCTTCATTTTTTTCACTTTCCTAAAAGAATTGGTAAATTAGTTTGCAATAAACTAAGATGCAACTATATAAATGCAGACGATTTACGAAGGTAAACATTTTATTTCATTACTTAACGATGTGAATTTTAAGACATACTTTAAGATGCTTCTCTCGTATCATGCCACAAGTGAACGATTTATATACAATTTTTCATTAGTTTTGAATACCACTTAATGATTTGATAGCCAAATTATATTCTGTTTCTGATAAAGACTGCCTTTAAATCTACTTTCAGCAAACGAACATTTGTACACCTCTTATATTTACAACTTAGAATAATCATTTCAAAAAGTAATTGAAAGGTTCCGTGCAGATTCTATGTATCAAATAAAAACTTAAAAATATAAAAATTTGATTAATAATTTATTACCAGTTAAAGATTGTAAGAATTTAATAAAGATAGCCATTTAAAATTAATATTTTACAATTTTGCCCACCCAATTTTGAAACTCAAGGATCACTACTAAAGAACACACGGAGCACACAGCGTCGATGAATTTTCGGATTTCGTGTTTATATTAACACAATATTTTGCGCAAGCTCGCGTAATGTTTTTTTTTAATTCAATTTATGTATGTACTTTACGGATTTACTTACCTTTAGCTTGGCCCTTGACTTGAAGTTCTGTTTTGATTTTATTATAAAAAACCACAAAAACCAATTTAACCGAGGAGCGAGTGACTAATTCACTGATCACGTTATTTTGCTGAGGATAATTTGTTCTAAATATTTTGAAAAATCTCAGGTTGTATTGGATTTTTTAAAGAAAATATGACTCAATCCATCAGATAATTAGCTTACGGTCTGCTTTGCGATATCTGGGAATACCTAAAAAATATGTGCGTTTTTGTAAAATGACAATAATGTGCAGTCACAATGTTGTGTTAACGTCGAAAATAAGCTATCAGGATTTTTAGACGTTGACTCGTCGTTTTGAGCTGGGCTGTCCCTGATGCTCTTTAACCTCGTTAGTATTTATCTTTCATAAAAGTTACTAACACCTTAGGACAACATAATATATCATCAATCCAACCATAGGTTCTGGCATATACAGATGGTAACTGTAAAATTAAACTATATTATATGTATATTTGGCTGGTGCAAAAATCACTGGCGACGGTGAAAGCTTCTCCTTGATTTGGTACTGGCCAGTAATGACCAGTAGAAATCGATTTGTTATTTTTACTAACTCACTTTTACATCCTGCCCCCTTATATGGGTTTAAATTCGAAACTTCGCAATATAAAAACACTGTAACTTTAACGACGGCACCAACTCATTGGCAACATTTTTACTTAAACCAAAAATGTCAACTAATATGTCATAACGCCTTTAATTACCATATTTTGATTTATCATAGCGAAATAAATTATCTTACGCACAGCATCCACAATAAAATACAAACATTTTCGATTCTATTACATAAAAGACATTAAAATTTGGGTAACATGTGCCTATAATTAAAATTTTGGTTTTCCAAAAAACTAATAAACTAAAAAAAATGTCTTAAAAATTTCTTATACTCGCACGCAGATCCCCTCTAAAAACTTCGTTACAAAATCTACAACACAAAAACCAAAAAAATAAAAAATGGCATTTTGACCAAAAAACAAATCATTTGTCTCTTCAGTCAAATATTCTCTGTCAATTAGTTTAGATAAATATTTAGTTGAATAAATTTTTGTACAAAAATTAAGAAATTAACGGAAAAAAAAATTAAATAAGTGAAAGTGTTTTTATGCATTACAACATAAATTGTAAACAATCATTTTTTTGTTGTATGTTGCTTTTTATTGTGTGGTGCTCCGTGTGGTAAAGAAAGTGTATGTACATAGTGTTTTTGAAATACCCATATCGATTAAGATCTGCCAAATTAAAAACGACTTAAAGTTTAAAAAAAAAAAAAAAAGTGTAAGTGGATATATTGATTTGTATAGTGTACACGTAAAATGTATGTTCATTAACTATATATTATAAAGATCCGGATTCATATAAAAATAATTCTATAACCATATTAAACAGTGGAACGGTGAAATTCCCTAAAATTTTCGCGCGTTCACCTTTATCGCAAAATCCAGTTTTTTGTATTTTTAATTTAGTTCGAAAATTCCAAAGAAGATATTTGAAACCGTTGTATAAGACGGTCAAATACACTTAAAACATATTTAAAAAAAATGAATCAATTAATCAAGGTAATCAAGTTGATATTATGATAAAATGCCAATGTAAATTGTAATTGGCGACTCGTATACTGATTTGATGATTTTACATATATCTATGTAAACAGCAAACGACTATACTCGTAATATAGTTATACGGAATGCTGTAATTCGTCCCATGGTTCGTATACCCACCTATATCGCTTGTGTGTGACGTTAAAATAAATTTCGTCACAGTGAATATAACCGTCGTATATGTATATATGTATATATATACCCAAATATACATCAAGCGTATCTTTATTTTACTTGTTGTTGGTAATATACGAGTTCAGTTACGTTTTTAATAAGTGATGAATGAATAGTTTTTATGTTTTGCAGTTTCAACAGTTTTTTGTGTTTTTTTTTGTGTTGTGTTGTGAAATTTAAGGAATGAAAAATTGTTGTTATGGATGGTGAATGAAAGTTACGTCACATAATGTCGATCTAGTTGGATTAGTGTAGCTTAACTCTATAATGACTATCAATAGGCGATATATTTATATGTTTGAACTGTGCTAAAGTATAAAGAAATTGTGGCACGTGTAGTCAAATTTTATATATCAAAGATCAGCACACAATAGCATTTACTTAAGTTGTTATGAATAAAAAGACATAAAGCTTAGCATTTGCTTGAATATTCTAAGTCTGCTCTTTAGCTGACTATGAGAGTTTACTACGAACTTTGCCGTAAAAGAAAGAAATTAATTATTGGATATGCATATTATACCACTTTTGCCGAGTGTGATGGCAAACAAATTTCTTGAAAAAATGCAGTACAATCCAAGAACACTTGGTGACGATAAAAATTTTAAACAGTCGTATCGTTTTACACGTCGGAATATGGAGTATTTGGCACAATACTTTTTACCTGCATATTTTGTACGACGCAGTGGCGCAATCTCTAATATGCAAAAAAGGAAAGTTTTTTTATTGTTATGTAGCTGATCCAGGTTTCTAGGTAAGAAATATTAATGGAAGGATTTTTCATACATACATCTGCTTAGGTTGGCGTCGATGAAGACTTTGGCATTCATCAAACTACACGGCAAAAAATCAAGACTAATTTTAAAACTTTTTTGACTGCATATAGGTCCTAAACTCCTTCGGTTTAATATTTAAACTTTAAAAAACCTAGATGAACAAACTCAGAAATTTAAAAAATCTCAAAAAGTTTTACTTTGAGTTATAAACGTTTCAATTTTTAACCAAAAATGCCTGTAAATTAGTATGTGTTGGTTCTAAAAGAAAACCTGTGTGTTTCAAATCTAACAGGGTTTGTTTAAAATATAAACTCGTTAGTTTGTAATCTGATAAAAAAGTTTTAAAAAGTGTTTTTTTTATTTAAAACAAAAAGTCAGTAATTTCCTAAACTGATCAGTTAGATTGGTTTTTGTGAACAGCTCATGAATTTAGTGTGTTGCCTAAATTCTGATTGACTAAAAAAAAAGAAATATAAACACTGTTTACAATGAAAAGTGACGAAATTTGCTTTGTTTCATTGGAGTTCGGGTTCGATCGAGCTCATGACAATATGTGAATTAAATTTGACATACAAATACAAAATTCGTCTCTCGTCACTATCAGACTGCAGTGACCAAACTACAAAATGCTCTTTTTTTAAACAAATGTCTTTTTTTTATACCTAAAAATATATAATTGGTTAATATTTACATAAATTTTCTTAGCTAAGATTAGAACTAATGTTATGATTCATACTAGGTTTTTATACTTCGTATGATCACGTTGTTCTAGTGAATTATAAAAAACAATGCAAATTTCGTTTATTATACCTTCAATGCGTTCAATTTTTTAATATGGAAATGTTAAACTAACTCATGTTTTTTTTGAGTTGAGAACCATAATTGACAATTTTAATATTCAAGAGAAAATTTTGGATTTTTTAAACGTTTTATGTTAACAGCAAATATATATATTTTACTTAAAATCAAATTGTTAGAGTTTTCCTTATTAGTTGCCAAAACAAAAATAATTTATTTCAAGTGTGTTTTGATTTTATTTTAGATTAAAACTTTTTATGTTAAAAATTAATGCTTTGTAGTTTTAAATAAGTTTTAAACTATTTGAAGTTTAAGAATTAGCATTGAATTGTTTTATTATTCTATAAAAATCTATTGTGGTTTAATAAAAATGTTTTAAAATTAGTCTCGATTTCTTACCGTGTACCGTTTGCACAAGTAATTGGTAAGTATGTCTGAAAATAGTGGAAAAGGCGACGGAATGGATTAAATTTCCATGCGATGCTGTGGAAATGGAATTTGATAAGAAAGTTTGGCATAGAAAGTTTACATTTCCGTGAACACACATTTTATTCAAAAAGCCACACATCTATGGCGGAGAATACATTAACCGCAAAATATTGCAATGGAAATGAAATGTAATTGTAAGTGGCCATTTCAGTATATGATTTACGTATATGACAAAATTCAAATATTCAACCTGTGTTGACTTAAAATTCTGTGCGGTTGCTATTCTTTTGGATGATGAGGAATATTCTTTGATGCCGTTTCGTATAACCTTCAAACGCCAAATGAAATTAATTATATAACAAAGTGTTTACAAAGGAGCGATGCATAATCGAATGTATGTGTGGTCAACTCAAACAAAGATTCCCAATAATACAATCGAAAATTTAATCCTAATTTAACTGCCAAAACTATTTTCTTCAGTGCAAATACTTTCATCTGTTGCGCATGTAGCTCTTGATGGCGTTGCTCTTGCGTACCAAATATTTTATTTTGCATATAGTTGAAGTTGATTTTCATGTACGGTGTGTTTTAATTCGTTGCTGTCTTTATCCCAACTTGGCTGTGATTATCTTTGAAATGGAGCCAAAAATATGTAGTTATGCTAGGTGCTTATAACAAAAATATCAATGAAATTGAACAAAATGTAAATACCATTTTTGTTACAGAGAAGGGACGTTTTTTGCATTTTAGTAGTGTGATGCTTAGATTTTTGCAATAAATACAGAAACAATTTTTCAAAATTTTTAAAACAATCGGTAACTTTCCAGTACTTTTAATGGGGGCTACTTTTTTCACGACTTTATCGGTAATGTAGCTCTCTGCTGTTTCATGCATTAGCAGTTCGCCCATTTTGTTCGCCGCTTTTTTCTTCTTTAGTTTAATCGCTAGCGTTTGAGACTTATCTATTAAAATTTCCCCAACTAATTGCAAAATTTGCACATATTTTAATTAATTTGAAATGAAGGACGCGATGAACTCGTTGAATTATTTGATGTCGCGAGGTTTTCGCTACATTTTCATGGTCTGATTCATCTAAAATACATACATATTAAATCATAAAATAAAATCACTGAGCCGTATAAACTGTTAAAAATAATTACCATCGAGATCTGGAATATTCTGGAAAATTTTCCGAAATAACGTGATTTCATTTCGATTTGTTATTTTCTAAACATATGCAAACGGTGAAATAACAAATGCGCGGATGTCAAGCAAATGCTAGTTTCAAATTTTCGAACTGGCTATAGCAAGCGTAATTTTATTCATATGACCCAATATTTAAATTAAATCTCAGCAAGTTTAAAATTGTAATTTCTTGATGCATTCATAATGGTCGGTCCATAATGGTTAGAGAATTTGCCTACTCAGCAGCAGTTTATTATGTATAGTGATAGCTCGAAATTACTACCTATATTTCATATTACCTGTATTTCATGTTAAGCCCTTTTTTTTCTTCTTTTTGACATGCTCTTTTCACTTAAGCTTAAAGTAAAGGGTCATGTGTAGATAAATGGGCATATTTGCATGTGGAACTGGTTTTGAGTTGATTTCCACTGGTATTCAGTTAATCATTTTGCTGGTTAAGTTAATGATTTGGTTTCATTTAGTAGGAATCGCCATCACTTTATCCAGTTACTCAACATGTTAATGGTTCTTTGTTTTGCTCGTTACTTTTTCATTGTTACCAATTCTTAAGATTGCAGCAAAATAAGATTGCATCTATATTTTAGCCAATTTCTTGTATTTAGGATATAAAGAATTGGCCCTTAGACACTTCTTTGTGGTACTACTGCTGTTATTTTCCGAAAAGAGTATTTATCTTCATATTTTCCCAAAAAAATACTTTAAATGTAAAATGCTTTTACTACCTGTCCTGTAATTAGATCACAGACAGAAGTTTTGTTTTAGCATAAGTTATTGTTGATTTTAACTTTGAACTCTTGTAAAGACGCAAGTTTTATGATTTGGCTGTTAATTATGTTAACAATAGCATTATGTTTTCATCTGCGGTTTGTTTTGGGAGAGGTTGGAATGTATAACCTAGAAATGATGCAAGCAAATCAGCTTTTTCTTAGTGCTTCACTATCTTCTATGAACAAGTAGATTTTCGTTGCCCTTTTTTGACATAAAAATCTATAAGATCTGGAATTTTATTTGAATCCACAGGCCAGTATGTTGGTTTACCTCCACATAGTAAGATACACATTTTGTTGTTTGACTTGCGATAACTACCTCTTTTCCTTTGTGAGTTGTTAGTCTTATGATCTCATCCATTCTCTTCAGTAGAATGGAAACTTCTATAGTTTTTACAGTTGATGAATTTTACTGGAATATTTTTACTTAAAGGGCCTGCATTGCCGCTTAGGGTCTCGTCTACAATGTCTCTGGGTGTTGAATTAGCCTTGGATATTTTTACATTGAGGAATTATCTTAACGGTTCTATTCTGACTCTCATGTTAAGAATAGCCTTTATTTTGTACATATTTTCTATATTTTCTGGGTCGTTAAATGTAAACATAAATAAGGGCAACCCCATTTTAGTGGCTTGAACACCTTCTGCATTTTATATTGTTTCTCTCTTGAGCATATTTGCTGCATCTTAAATTTTTAGAAAAAAGTATTAGTATTACAATGATTAGTTGAAAATGTTGGTGATTTTGTAAGCTTACAGTTACTTAAATGGATTATCATCAAGCAATAGTTGGCTCACCCAGAATTTGGTCGATATCCGAAGAGGGGGATTTGATAGCATCTCTGCTGATTTACCACCTGGGGTATAAACTCCTTTTTTGAGAACTTTTTGAGAACTTTATTATTATTATGTTCTCGGTGGTCGCATATCTCATCGTGTCTCGGACGCCAGAGCCTCGTTAAATAAAGCATGGAGAACCACGTCTAGCTAAGGTTGAATTTTGAACTGGTGGTTGACCTTTTTCCCTCTAGATTCCATAGATGATAATTTTGTTGAACCCAATTGAATGGCTCTCACTATTCGAAATTCCCCAATATATTGAAAGCACAGATAATTAGTCCATCAAAACTGTACAAATTGTACCACAAATCTAAAATTTCTAAAATATTTAAATTCATTATGATTAGTTAGCCCATTATACCAGTGAAATTTGAGCCACAAATCGGAAAAAAATTCAAAATCCAAATATCACTGTGTGGTTTAGGCTGCCAATTTGTTAAATGGATTACAACGAAATTAGTAATAATCTTGACTCTGCATATTCAACAGTGTTACATAGAACTGGTAGATACAGATATCTATTAGTTCCAATTAATGCCAGAGTTATTCGAAATATGTTAGAGGTAATTGTCTTATTTTTTGCGTTGGTTGGCCGTTCAGAAAAAGTGGTTGCCTTAGTATTCTACCAAAAAAGAGATATATATTACAATTTTATGACTTGCATGGGAAATAGTAAAGGCGGTGGTGCGGTGTGAGTGTTTGAGTTCAATGATTGGTGGCAGCCAATATAATTTATAAAAATACAGTACAAGTAGTAATATTGTTATTAGCATAACACAATTAAATATAATTAAATACTGTTGGGTTATTATCAGGAACCAATGATAATACACTAATACCACGCTTCGAATGCTATTCTAAGCCACAATATTTCAATAAAACTCGTATTTCAAATACCCTGCTTCACTGCTTCGATTAATTAGCTTGTATTCTTCTAAAGTGTTACCTTTAGAACAAATCGCTAAATATGATCGCTATAAAGTTTAAACTAAATCCGACCAAGTATAATACAGAGTTAGTGTAGGTTATCCAAATTCATACTTAAATCGAAAATTCTAAAAACTTTAAAACTTAGTCCCTCAAAAATTCGTGCCAAACAACATTGACCAATCAAAACAAACCAAAAAACTTTCAAAGCCAAAGCACACATCATGGTTAGCCCATTAAAAATGTTAAAGTTGCGCTACATATTGAAATTTTCTTGAATCCAGAAACTACGCATGAATACCTTATTAAATCTTTGAAAAAGATGTGTAAATCGAAAATTTTCCAAAATTCAGATATCACATGAAGGTTAGCTCCATTACCATTTTCAAAAAAATAAGAAAATTTTCAAAACCCAGAAAACAAATGATAGGCTTACTAAAACTAGGAAATATGTGCTCCAAATGAAAAATTTTAAAACCTAGAAAGCGCATGATAGTCCATCAAAACTGTGAAACATGTGCCACACATTTAGAACATTTTCTTAAATCTAAATAACACATATAGTACAGTTAAACCCGTTTAACTGTTAATATTTGGCATAAATTTGGCTGTTTAAATAGGCTCTAAATCGTGTTTTTTCTCGATTTCAAAATACTACATAAATCGAATATTTTTAAAATTCAGAAAACGCATGGTTGGTTAACCCAATAAAATATCGACATTTTTCAAAACCCGGAAAATATATGATAGTTTTCCTCTTTAATCTACCAGTAGTTCAAAGGGGCTAATTTCGATATGTGTTATCAGGATTTCGGAAAATTTCAAAACTTGTTCTACAGCACGACTCACCCAATTTGAAATGAATGGATTCTGAAAAGATTTACTGTGGCTATACTGATAGTACGATTTGTGACGATGTCAATTGTGATTTGAAAGTTTTTAAAGTTCAAGCACAAAAAAGTTAAATAGTTTGTTACACAAATTTTGCAACAAATCCAGTAATAGTAAAGCCCACATACTTTTAAAAAATTCGTCTTCATATTTTTCCTATTTATTTATATGTATTGGTTGGTACCATAGTTTCCTAATTTAGGAAACAGTTTTACTGGATTAACCATCATTTGTTTCCTGAATTATAAATCTTACATTTTTTGATGGACTAATCTTTATATTTTTCCTGGATTTTGAAAAGTCTCGATACGTGGCGTAAATGTTACAGTTTAAAGGGGCTAACCATGGTCTATGCATCTAATTATGAATTGCTGACCACTATCAATATGTTAAAGTTTAATTATGTTGCTTTCAAATTGAAAATTGTAACTTTCCGTCAAAGAAATTTGTTAAATTTGCTACAACTTCAATCTGGTTTTAAACGAGTGTACAATTTGCAATTGTTAATCGAGAAACTTTGTACAAAACATGCCGTGGGAATAAGCTTAAGGTTAGTGGTAATAGTTTTTTTGCAATTCCAAAGTGCTGTTAAAAATTAGCCCATATCACCAAAAGTAATTTTATTTATAGACAACTTGAGCCTAAGTTACCATCATGGAAATTATATAGAGCAACGCTCATAACCTTGGCCTCTCAAAAGATGTGCCATCCACTCCTCAATTTTTGGCTAGTTAGATAGAAATGTTTTCAGTTTCCCCACCCAATGGAAAATTTCGAAAGTTATTCCAATCCCAAAAGTTTTCCTTTCCAGAAAACCAGAAAACATGCGATAGTTAGCCCCTTTAAACTGTAACATTTACGCTACATATCGAGACTCCAAAATTCAGGAAAAATATGAAGATTAGCCCATCAAAAACTGTGAGATTTAAAATTCAGAAAACAAATGATGGTTAATCCAGTAAAACTGTAAAATTAAAGCCTGAAAAACACGATGGTTAAACCAATAAAACTGCAAGATGTATACCGAAATCGTAAAGGTCATAACATCAGTTAATCGATGATTAACGGCAGTCCAGTACACTGCAAATCATTTAACAACTGCGGTATTGGTATAGAAAATAACTTAGAAATCCATCATCTCCAAGTGATTTCCCTACTCTGACGCTGCATTGTGTCCACGTTTATACTCATGAAACACGAGGTTTAAGATTTGGTTCGTTATAACTTTGTAGAAAACAAAACGTTGTCAAAGCTCATCTAATTCAATTCCGGTTAACTGGTAACGTTTTACTTTACTCTTTTTATATTTCTTTTCCACTATGGGATTCGACCTGGTACCTCCAGATAAAATCATATTTGCCTTAACCACTGCACCACAAACACTGACTTATATATCAATATTTATGGGACTACCTATATTATGCGCCATAGAAATCAATGTCATTGTATAGCATATTACTTTCCTAAAGGTGGGAAGTCTTTACCTTGGATCTCTTTTTAACCTTTTTAGTTATCTTATTATTTGAGTATCTATTGCGACTGTCGAAAACTATATAAGCTTTAGGCTGTAAATATATAGATGTCACATTGACAATATCAAATTTAACAGATATACACTTGTAACATATTTGCCTATTTTTCGTGCTTAACATTGACTTATGGATGTATTAGTTAAGTTAGATGTCACTCAACGACAGATGTAGGTATGTATGTCAATGTAAATATCTTTATGATCACGATAATTTGTGGTTTTATGATCAAATTTAGTAATTTAACAACCATTGTTGAAGGTTTTTTATTTTATGGTTTAAGTCGTACAATAGAACAATGTGTGCGGCCAAGAAAAATTATGACCCGACCCACCCAATTATCATTTTGATCCGCCATTAAATCAGTAAATTATTTCGACACATAAATAAGTTAATCGCTATAAGCAATTTCTAGAGTGCAATAAATTAGATAATTATGATGATAAATTACTAAAGCGTGCAACATTATGTCGATGTCATTGAAATGTCTAAACGATTCATATATAAATAATTTTTATCTAACTTTATTGAGATTTGTGGGACGTACAAATTTATACCATTTTTTTTTTGTTCATTTCAGATAAATCCAACCAAAATTGGAGCACCGGCAACATTATCATGTCTGAAACAATAACGTTGACCACAAACAATCGTATAGTGAATAAAATGATTAACAACATAAGCAGCAACCCGACCAGCATCAATAACAATGTAGATAATAATAATGTAGTAAATATCAAAAAGATTGACTGTAGCATCGAAGAATTTTTTCGAAATAAAAATATTTTTGTGACGGGAACCACAGGATTTTTGGGTACAGTACTTCTCGAAGCATTGCTCAGCGTTAGTCCAAATATTGGTAAAATTTACGTATTGGTACGAGAAAAATACGGAAGTGATCCAAATGTTCGAATCGAACGTCTATTAACCAAACCAATATTTGCCCACCTCTCTAAAGAAACGTTGGCCAAAGTTATACCAATCGTTGGTGAATTGAGCGAACCAAATTTTGGTTTGTCCGACGAAAAACTTTCGGAATTGCGACGAAACGTCAATATAATTTATCATAGTGCGGCAACAATAAATTTTAATACACAATTACGAACGGCGATTAAAATTAACGTGATTGGAACATTGCGCACCCTAGAGTTGGCCAAAAGTTTAGATAATTTAGATTCGTATATTTATTTGTCGACGGCATTTAGTAATTGTGACAATCAGGGTTTGATTAAGGAACACATTTATCCATCGTATTATGATCCAAGGGAGATGATCGAAATTGCCCAAGACGATAGTAAATATTTACCCGATCGACATGATCCGAATTTGAGTAGTTTTTTGAAAAATCATCCGAATACGTATACGTTGACGAAACAATTGTCCGAAAATTTAATTGCAAAGGAGATGGTGGGATATCCGGTTGGAATTGTTCGGCCGTCAGTTAGTGAGTATAACTGTTTTAATATTTTTTTTTTTTTGATATATTGATTCTCCTCGGGAAGCATTATATAAATATGAGCATGCGGAAGTCATCTCTTTTGAAATGCAATAGTGTCTTCAAACATATGAAGAAGTTCGAATTTTCTAAAAATAGGCATTGCATCTTCTAGCCCTTCGCGAAAATGTCTAAATTACCCTTTAAAGCAATAAAATCAATAAAATTGACACTCAACTCAATATTAAAGAATCTAAAGTCATATAAATTCAGTAGAATTTCGAAAATTTTAACATATATTTTCGAAAAAAACGCAAGGCTATGGACTGTCTAAATTTCGATTTAATTTCGAATTTTTTCAAAATTTTCTCTGGGATTACAGCGAACTAGAAACCTCTAAATTACCCTTTAAAGCCCTAAAATTGACCCTCAACTCAATATTAATGGATTTAAACATATAAAATCTGTGGAATTTCGAATATTTTAACGCATATTTTCGAAAAAAACGTAAGGCTATAGACTGTCTAAATTTCGATTTTATTTCAAATTTTCTAAAAAAATTTTCCGGGATTAGAGTGAACTAGAAACCTCTAAATTACCCTTTAAAGCCATAAAATTGACCCTCAACTCAATATTAAAGAATTTAAAGTCATATAAAATCTGTTGAATTTCGAATATTTTACCGCATATTTTCGAAAAAAACGCAAGGCTATAGACTGTCTAAATTTGGATTTTATTTCGAATTTTTTAAAAAAAATTTCCGGGATTAGAGTGAACTAGAAACCTCTAAATTACCCTATAAAGCCATAAAATTGACCCTCAACTCAATATTAAAGAATTTAAAGTCATATAAAATCTAATGAATTTCGAATATTTTAACGCATATTTTGAAAAAACGCAAGGCTATGAACTGTCTAAATTTGGATTTAATTTTGAAATTTTTTAAAATTTTCTCCGGGATTAGAGCGAACTAGAAACATCTAAATTACTCTTAAAAGCCCTAAAATTGACCCTCAACTCAATATTAATGGATTTAAAATCATGTAAAATCAGTGGAAATTCGAAAATTTTGCTCTCTTGAATTTAAACTTAACAATACAATTAAGACTCTATGCGTATAGACTGGAATCCGGTATCATACAATTTTAGGTTTTGTAACTCCTTTCCTTCATCGCAAGATTTACATAACCTACCAAACGAACCTTGCTATCTGGTAGTGGAAAACTCGTCCCCTATAGGATAGTAAGCACCAGTAACAATAGTAGTCTAGCTAACAATGCAGGAACTCTGGGTTGTTGATCTCTCTGGGGAGCAATCGTTACCTCCACCTCTAACAACAAATTGGGAGGATTTTAAACTAACTCAATGCACTCCTTAGAACATATATTCATTAGCAGTAGGTTCACTTTGATTCAATATCATCAATTGGTTTGCATGTATTTTGTATCGCCTCCGAATAGGCATATGCAGCTGTTGTGTATGCAAATGCTGAAGTCACAGTATAGTTATCATTACCACCTACGACTTCAAGTATGTGATGCCCTTTTGCTAACAAATTTGCCCTTACCGGTAAAAAACATTCGTCGCAAACCGAATCTAAGAAATTCAGGTAATATAAAGATCAACCTAGTGAGCTTCATCCAACCAAACTAAAAGATTTTTCGTAAAGGTGTGCCGGACCAATATGACTGTCAGATACTCAAAACTGGCCACAACAACCTTTGTTAAGCATATATACTAGGTTGGAACTGAAGCAAGAGTTGTCAGTTGTATAGTAACCATAAAAAAAAATCCATTCGTCAGCTACTGAAGAGATAATGAAATTTTTTTAAACATTCTTTGAAAACTCAAATGGTTCGATACATGTAAACAGAACCGACAAATTGAAATGAGCAAATAGCAAAACTACCCAAACAAACATTAAAACCCATCCACACTCACAACATTCACTCGAAACATCCGATCCAAAAAACTTTGAAGGTCACAAAAAAAAACAAAAAAAATGATAGTTGAAATGAATCAACAGATTGGAAAATTTATTCATCATATTCTGAGTGCAAATTGCACAAATTTCATAGCATTCATGTTTGACCTCAATTTTTGCTACTTTGCGACTTTGTCGATGTTAACCGCATTATGAAACCGATTGACATGATTCCACTGATTAAATGTAAAACGAAAAGAAAAAACGAGTTTCCATATGTAAAACGCGATAATGAAATGGAAATTCGAAAACGAAAGTATGTTGAGTAACTGAAATTTGTAACAAAAAAATATGTAAATATTTACTATACATAATATGTGGTGATGATCATGGTGAATTAAGTAATCGATAATTTATTTTTATAAACGTATGAATCTGTGATTCATACGTGTTTCTTTATTTTTAAAATTTTTTAAAGTACAAAAATGTAATGTTTATTTCTCTTAATTTCTGAATACAAAATGCTGCTAGTTCTTATGTTGTTCTAGTTTATATATTGTAATATTTTAGTTTTATTGGTGCTGAGTGAACCTTCTGAGAAAAAGGATTTTATGATAATAAAATATGTGTTATAAATGTTTATTTTAGTTTATTTTATTATTTAGTTTATGATTATTTTATTATTTTGTTTATTGTTTATGTGTTTATTATTTAGGGTTTGAGAAATGTGTTCGTTTCCTGTATAAAACATAATTCAGTGAGAGTATTTATAAAATTGGGTTTTTTCCATTGTTGTGTTCCATTGTTTTGTTTGTTGGCAAAATGATGTCATCGGTCGCTGTACGGGCAAACGCAACAGAATCGTGACTCCGTAACTCCTCCCGTTTAAGATTGACGCGTATATTTCTTTGGAAGATGCGGGTCAACATTGGTTTAATTTTATAAATGACGTATCCCACAATGATTATAGTAAATATAATAGTAATCAGAGAATATTGGGTAATATGGTGGTAGTATTGGATTTGATGTTTTTCTTGGAGTTCTTTCAAGTTATCCAGAGTCCAATTATTGATATCGTGGATGTTTATATCGGGAATTATACTTTGTATTGCTACTTCGTTCCATGGGAGTTGATTGCGCTGGTACTTGAAGGTTGTGTTACCTGAGTTTATATATATCCTTTCTTTGATTTGAATGTAGCAATTAGAATATTGAATGATGGTTTCTGCTCTTATTTTGTTTGTGTCTCGAGAGCAGTTAGAGTTGAACTCTATTATGTTGTTAACAGCTGGTGACACGAATAAAGTTTTTTCGTCTATTTCTATGACTTGATCAATAGAAATAGATGTAGTGTGGTTACAGATGGCCTTTTGTTGGGTGATGATTGCCGGTATACATGTATCATGGCTGGATTGTAAATTGTTTTGTTCGCAATAGTAGATGCCGTATATGGTTTGGCATAGACTTGGATCATACATCATATACTGTTTTTCATTTAGGATTATGTAGTTAGGGGGCTTTGGATATATGGTTCTGGTTTTCATAATTATTGGTATTATTTGGAATAATTGAAAGGTTATTTGGTTAAATATAGGAATGTTAATGATGTAGATGAGTTGGTTATTTTTGGTAATGAGACCTTTGATTTCTAACAAATTTAGCACGGCTATTTCATGTGGAACTATTACATGATTTTGGTCCATAGTTTGGATTACATATTTTAGTTCATCTTCGTTTAACAAGTGTCGCGAAATAAGTTTATTTTTAGAAAAGGCTATAATATCCAGTAAGTTTTCCAATTGTGTGTTTAATTCGGTAATCGTATATTCCAATCTATATAATTGAGAGTCATAAATAATAAAGGCGGAATATCCGTTTACTTTCTGTAATATTTTGTTCAATGTTTCATTGATAGTTCTAATATTAGTCTGAAAATTTTGGTTTTGGGTTTCTATACGAGTAGCTAATTGGTCGTTAATTTTTATTTGTCTGTTACTATTCTGTATCAAACCATTCTGTCCAGATTGCATCTGTTCTAATGCGTAGTGTATATCTTTTAAATCGTCATCGTCCAGGTTTCCTGTAATATCTTTAATTAGTGATCCTAATCCATTAATTAATCCACGTTTACGTCGTTTAGGAATTACAGTATTTAGTTTGTTTTGTGCCGTATCAATTTTTGAAGAAATTATTATGCGTTTATTGTCCAGTAAATTTGTATTATCATTTTCTAAGTGATCGAAGATTTGACTTAACAATGTTTTGGTTAAGGTGATGGTATCCTGATATTGTTGAAGTGGGATTATATGGATTAATTTCTTATGAGATTCTCGTATGAAGACTTGTCCCAGGGGTATAGGTATTATCCCATTGTTGTCCCGAAGCTGAGTCATTTGGAGTGATTGCTCTAGGCTGCTTTGTGGCCTGAAAAGGATTTTTGATTTTATTAAAGTGTATTTTTCCTTTGTCTGTTAGGAATATAGGGCCTTTAAGTTTTCTTTTGATAATTTCTTTCCTGAATTTGGGAGTTGTTTTTCCCCTTTTGTTTGTCTTGCAAAAAACAGTGGTATTTATAGGTATACTACCTATGGGCTTACGCTTTTTGTTAATTTTGTTAATCATATCTGTTTTTTGGTTGAGGACTTTCTCATGTATATTGGTATATATTTTGTCGGACATTTCTTTGTGTTGAACTGCATAGTCCAATTCGGTTCCGAATTCTGGGGTATTTGGGTGGTAGTGACCGTTTAGGAGAGAGAATGGTGTCATTTTAGTGACACTGTGAACAGAATTATTATATGCTATGATAGCGGTTTGCATAGTATCTAACATTAAATTATCTGGGTTATTTAGTTGGATTATAGTACATAATTCCTTTAGAGTAGAATGAAATCTCTCTACGGGTGAATTCCCAGTGGAATTGTATGGTGTTGTTACATGATGTTCGATGTTATGTTTTTGAATGAGATTTTGTACATCTCGCGGTACATATAATTCACTATCGGTAATTAATTTTTTTGGTATGCCATGAGAGGCTATAAACTGTTTAATACCTCTTTGGATGGTTAAACCGTCTTTATTTAACATATGGTATGCTGAACCAAATTTTGAAAATTTGTCTATTACTGTTAGAAAAGAATTTCCATTTACAAGGAATATGTCAGCATGTATTATTTCTAGGGGTCTTTTAGGAGTTTCCGTTAAGGATAGTTTTGCGGCAGGTGGTTGCCTATCGTATTTAGTTTTTAAGCAAATTTCACATTTATTTATATACATTTGTACCTTTCCTTTTAAATGGGGAAAGTAGTGTGTAGCTTTGATTTGTTCATAGTTTTCATTAACTCCACGATGTTCATTTTGTTCGTGAGTATTTTTGATTTTATTTTGTTGTTCTCCAAGATCTTCTATATCTGTTAAAAATGTTTTTGATCTAACTAATCGTACTCTGGGGTTAGTGCTTCTTGGTTTTGAAGTAATCATTTTTATGTATACTCTTTTTATAATCTCAAACATTTCGTCTTCTGCATATATGCATGTTACGATTTTTTGTTGTTTGCTTGTCATGTCTCGGATAGCTTTTTTGATTTCTGTTTCTATGCCTTGATTGATTTTAGGTAACCATATTGTTGTCCGTTTCTTTGTTTCAAATAGTGTATCTTTTCGTATTATAGTTTTGTCCGTATTCATAAATTTGATTATTAGTTGTTTGCTAAAAGTATTTATGCTATTCTTGGTTATCGGTATAGGTGTTTCCATTGTGGATAGCATTTTAATGGTGTCGTCTGAAGTTGATGACGTATTTGAGTTATTTATTTGTACCCTCGATAACGCATCTGCGTTTGCGTTGAGGATTCCTTTTTTGTATAAGATTTCGTAATCATATTCCTCAAGCTTTAGCCTCCATCGAACTAACTTAGAGTTAGGTTCTTTGAGGGAAAATAACCATGTAAGTGGTTTGTGGTCGGTGACAATCTTAAATCGTCGTCCGAATAAATATGGCCTAAAATATTTTACGGCCCAAACGATAGCGAGTAACTCTTTCTCGATAGTAGAGTAGTTCTGCTCTGTTGTAGAAAGTGTTCTGCTTGCATAGCAAACAGGAAGGTCCGATTTATTAGGTCCTTGAGATAATACGGCGCCCAAAGCAAAATTACTTGCGTCCGTGGTTAATGTGAACTGTTGTGAGAAGTCGGGGTATTGTAAGATTGGTTGTTGACATAATACTTGCTTGGCTTCTTCGAAACTTTTGATATAACTTGGATCGTTTATGTCTAATTTATCTGTTTTCCTCAAATATTTAGTCATTGGTTTTGTTAGTTTTGCGAATTGTGGAATAAATTTACGATAGTATCCCAAAAGCCCGAGAAAACTTTTAATCTGTTTCTCTGTTTTGGGTATGGGGAAATTTTTTACCGCTTTGATTTTTTCGGGGTTTGGTTTGACTCCATCGGATGTAATGACATGCCCTAAGAAGGCGACTTCTTTATGAAGGAACTCTGATTTGTCAAGTTGTATTTTTAAATTGGCTTTTCCTAGTCTATTAAAAACTTTGGACAGGCTTTCTATATGTTCTTGGAGGCTGACAGAGAATATTATAATGTCATCCATGTAGCACAAGCACGTAGTTCCTTGCAAATTGCCTAATACATTATCCATTACTCTTTGGAATGTACTAGGTGCGTTCTTTAACCCGAATGGCATACGAACGAATTCGTAATGACCAAATTCCACGTTAAACGCTGTTTTACTTTGATCTTTAGGGTTTACTTCTATTTGGTGGAACCCAGATGCTAAGTCTAACGTTGTGAAATATTGGCACCGGCCCAGTTTGTCTAAAATGTCCGATATGTTTGGGATTGGATATTTGTCGTCGATCGTTTGTTCGTTAAGCTTCCTATAATCTATTACCATGCGCCATTTGGTTTTCCCTGAGGCATCTGCCTTTTTAGGAACGATCCAAACAGGTGAACTCCAGGGTGAGAAGGATGGCCTAATTACTCCTTGGGTGAGCATTTTGGTCACTTGTTCTTCAACTTCCTTTTTGTGGATATATGGATATCGGTAGGTTTTTGTGAATATTGGGGCTTCATTCTTGAGTTCAATATTATGTTTTATTTGATTAGTAAAACTTAAGTTAGCATCGCTCTTTTGGAAAATGTGTTCATATCGTGAACATAATGTGTGTATGGCATGTTTCTCTTCACCGTTCAGGTGTTCTGTTCTGATTAGATTGATTATATCTACTTCAGAATGTGTGGAATGACAAAAATTTATTTCTCTTGTTTCCATGTGCTTTTCGAGTACTTTACAATGAAGTGGTGACTCGATTAGGAATTGTTTGATTCTAGGCGAATAGTTTATAACTTCGGCTTTTATGTAGTGATCTATGCTTTTATAAATTCCTTCGGGAATTAATAGACCGTTAGGTAGTTGTGTTGGTTGTAGGTATATACTACCATTTTTTATAGTTACAGGTATGTCTATTTGGGTTTTGCTCCGTGGAGGACAAGTATGTTGTCGTGAGACAAAGTTAAATTTGTACTCAATTGGTATTTGAGTATTTGGAGTAATCAATAAAGATTTCGTTAGACTTACGTCTGCATTAAGATGAGTCAATAAATCGATACCAATTAACCCATCGAAATAAGTGTGAAATTGGAACACTAAAAATGTTAATGGTTGTTCAAATTCCTTTATATCGATCGTTATCTCTTTATTCAACTCAGTGCTGTTAAACAATGTAGAAATTTTAATTGGTGTTATTTCTTTGGTTTGGTTAGAGCTTATTAGTTCTGGTTTAATAAAAGATCTATTGGCTCCTGTATCAATTAACATTTTTGCCGGTTGGTTTTTGATGGTAATGGTGATAAATGGTAATTGAATACCTTTCAAATTGGAATTGCTATTATGCAGACCTAAGTATCCGGCGTTTCTGGTATGCCTAACTGAAAATCCAAGTCCTCTTCTATTTCTATAATAGGAGGTTCTTCTTGGTTATTTTCTTCATTTAAGGGTTCCATACCGAATTCTTGTTGATACATTTCATTTGGATACTGCTCATATAATTCCTCATTATATTCATTGTAGTGCAATTCTTCTACCTGATACCGTGGAGGTCGAGTTTGTTGGAACCTATGTTGCAATTGTGGTCTATCTCTTTGTTGACCAAAAGTAGGTCGTTTGGATTTATTAAAGTTGGAACTTGTATCCATGGGCTCTGGCTTACCCATAATTTGTTTATTTTGCGGAGCAAATGGTCTATGATTATAATAAATATTCGGCCCTCCGTTATTTACGAATGGTTGTCTTTGGAGAAAACCATTCTGTGGTTTATAAGGTTGGGACTGATAGGCGTGGAACCTTTGAGGTATTGAACTAAAATTAGTTCTCAATGGTATGTGTGGTGGCTTTGTTTGAATATTTGGTCTATTAGAGTATCTCAAATTGGACAAAGATTGCTCTCTCATGCATATTACCCTAGCGTCTATCAGAGAGTTAGGTTGCATGGACCGTACATGAGATCCCATTGGCTCACGTAATTTGTTAACAAAAATGTTTAGCGCCATTTTGTCATACCAAGCACTTTTCTGTAGGAAAGCTAAACTATCGTTTAATTTTGCCCAGTTTTTAAGTGCGCCTAATATTGAGGAAAGTTTGGCAAAGTAATCTTCGATTCTATCATTGCCCTGAGAGATGTTGTGTAATTCCTGTATCAGTGTGCTCTCGTCGCGTCTATCAGCAAAATGCGCAGTTAAATCTCTTTGTATTCCTTCCCATGTATTGGGAGTACCATACAAATCTAGAGCGTCGGAAGCTTTATCTATGATTCTGTTTCTTATGGCCCTAACTATTGTGTCTGGATAAACCGATTCTTCTGGTTTAGCCATTTCTATAAAATCTTGCATTTGGGATATGAAATTGTGCAAACCTGAAGGGTTTCCACTGTAAACAGGGACATCTTTTATCATTCGTGTGATCACAGATGTTTTATTTACTTTTTCGTTAATTTTATTTACCGCGTCCATTTTAAATTTGTTATGAATTTAATGTTAATAATTATGATATGATACTAATAAGGATAATGTTGAGAAGGAGTTTGCATTCAGTATATAATTTATATGATTCACTTACCAAGCCAATATGATGATTAAAACAAAGTACTGCATTAACGTTCCTGATGATTGGGTTGTAAGTTGAAATTTTACTTCTCGATGGTTTTTATTTTATTATTTTTCACTGTTCTGGTATGTACCCCAGGTGGTTTTATTATAAAAAAAAAATTTGTTATTTTATTTATAAATTTTTTTTTTTATTTTTATTTTTTTATTTATTACACGTTTGACTAGAGTCGTTTTTTATTTAGACGATAAACAGTCGTCTTTTATTAACTCGTCTAGCTTGGCACTCTTATACGATAAACAGTCGTATTAGTTTAAATTTTATTATGTACGATAAACAGTCGTACTTTTATTAGAAAACTTTCACCAAATTGATGCGTAATATTACTATTGATTAATGTGAGTTACCTATTCGATAAACGGTCGAAAGATACTACACTATTTGCACTTTGTATATATTAAAAATAAAGATTAGTGAACTATATTCACTTTTGTGTGCACTAGATTAATAATGTTAATAAGTTGTATACTCGATTAACAGTCGATTTTTATTTATTAATCACTTTAACTTTTTTACACTTAGGACAGGTATTTGCAGTAGGTGAATTATTGAAATAATTCTTTTACCTGATCCTATCAACTGCGCCAATTAAGTAATCGATAATTTATTTTTATAAACGTATGAATCTGTGATTCATACGTGTTTCTTTATTTTTAAAATTTTTTAAAGTACAAAAATGTAATGTTTATTTCTCTTAATTTCTGAATACAAAATGCTGCTAGTTCTTATGTTGTTCTAGTTTATATATTGTAATATTTTAGTTTTATTGGTGCTGAGTGAACCTTCTGAGAAAAAGGATTTTATGATAATAAAATATGTGTTATAAATGTTTATTTTAGTTTATTTTATTATTTAGTTTATGATTATTTTATTATTTTGTTTATTGTTTATGTGTTTATTATTTAGGGTTTGAGAAATGTGTTCGTTTCCTGTATAAAACATAATTCAGTGAGAGTATTTATAAAATTGGGTTTTTTCCATTGTTGTGTTCCATTGTTTTGTTTGTTGGCAAAATGATGTCATCGGTCGCTGTACGGGCAAACGCAACAGAATCGTGACTCCGTAACTGGTGAAGGTGAAGGTTATGTGTGATGAACACGATAAGCTTGCACAAAACTATCTATACCAACTTTGCTAATTTTATTCGCACCGTAAAAATTATTTAACCGATTTGTATTTATTTATATTTACAGTTTATGGCACATATCGTTACCCGGTCGAAGGTTGGAATGGTAATGCCAATAGCGGTCATCTTGGATTTTTGGCTGGTTACATGAAAGGAATTTTTCGTACCATATGCGGTAATCCAGATTCAGTTTTGGATATAATTCCATGCGATTATGTTGTTAATTCGTCGATAACTATGGGCTGGTATATTGGGACACACGAAATAAATGAGCCTGAAGTAATTCACTGTACGTCGGGACAACAAAATCCCTTAACATATGCAAATCTGTGCAAATACATGAATCTTAATGTTTCGAAACATCCGTGCGATTTACTCGTTTGGAAACCACACGCCAAAATTCGTAATTCATGGCGATACACAATATGTTTTTATCTATTTCATTTAATACCGGCCCTATTGTTTTGGATACCCGAGAAATTATTTAAAATTGGTAAACCACAACATAGTTCATTGGAGTACATGAAAGTGTTCGACAAGGGCACCAAAGCGTTCGATTTCTTTTTAACACAAAATTTTCGATATGAATTGAAAAATGCGCTGCGGGTAATATCAACGATGCAGGAAAATGATCAAGCGCGTTACAGCTTCGATCCAAATACGTGTGATTGGTCGACGATGATCGAGCGCAGTTTTAAGGGATTACGACATTACTATTTCCGTGAATCGAAAGAGACAACGTTCAAACACACAATCATATGGTTTATGTAAGAAGAAAATATTTTTAATTACCGTTTTAAATAATTTATAATCTTTTAATTTATTTTCCTTACAGTTACGAAGTACTTTATTATGGAGGTTTTGCTGTGTTTTTCTTAATAGTGACAGCGATTGCAGCACTACTTTTGCCGCTAAAAATTGCGTTCACAGTCTCAATAGCGGCATTATCACTGTTGATTTGGATATAAGAACAATATATATGTATATTGTTAATGCGGTGTCTTATTATTTATAGTTTGTAATGTATTTTTAAATGATTTTGTAATTTTTAATAATTTTTAATGAAATAAACAACTTGGAGAACAATACATTGGGTTTGAGTCTTGAAAGAAAATTGCACTGTCGACATTATGTACTAAACGTATGTATTTTCAGCTATAACTATAGTCGATATGGCAGATTAGTTTGAATCCTAGCTAAAATTAATAAACAGTATGGTGAATAAAATATTTAATGTTGTTCAACATGTTGCAACATATTCGTGAAGATTTTTTAGTACATAAATTATATTATTGTTTGGGCGATCGAGCGATACCGTCTCTCGTTTGTTATTAACTTCAAGGTCGAGAAAATCTTGATAGTCTAAAATTGGATAAAGATTATCAAACGGCAGAGTTATTGAACATGTTTTTAATTCAGGTTGAACGAAAACTTCAGGTTGCATGAAACAATTAATGGAACAAAATTCCAATAAGAAAAAACAAACGACAAGAAAAATTTCTTGATGAGAAATTTTGAGAAATGTCCGTTACTCATAAAATCCAAAATCGAACAATTCGAACAGAAATTTCTACGTCTCGAAAAGGAGTTCGAGAAAGTAAATGGAACAACGTCGCAATTAATGCAACATGTTCAATATTTCAAAAATTGGAACCTCTTAATTGTTGGAGTGAAGAGGATCGCGTCACATCACTGGTTGTAGCAATTAAATGAACTGCAGTTAAGACTCTATAGATCGTTCCAGAAAATGAACGTAATGATTATGCAAATATGGAGGTGATCATAAGCGAGAACTCTACAGAATGGAGCTAAAAGTCCAATACGAAAATAGTGGGGAATCACAACAAGAGCATTAGCACATTCCAACATGGCTCCACAAACTACACGTAGAGAATTATGATCGACGCATTCATTGACGGTGGACGAGATATTGAGACTAAAAGAGTATTGTCTCCAAAAGCAATGTTCTTAGAGACGAGTCATCAATAAAATTCAAAGATTTCAACCAAAAGATCAGATGCTGGGGTTGTACAAAGAAAAGTGAAGGTTTGAAGATTGAGGTTACTGTTGGGGAAATATATCTTAATTGCTTCTTCCCAAGTTGAATTTACAATTAAAAAAATTTAATTTGATTTAAAGTATTTATTATTAATTTATAATTCTTGTTGTCTCGTTGCAAATTAATTGTGTATTGTCGCAAAACAAATTGTGCACACAAAAAATTAGAGAAAAAAAAAAAGTTTACAACTTCCGGGTTGACAATTATTTTCTATATACTTTTGTTGACTAATGCGACATCTGAGTCGATGTTTTTATGTAAGTAAAAAAAATAAAACACACCGGCATATTCACAATTTATCTAAAAGTATGTCAACGTTCAACTATTATCCGAAGGTAAACAAATAATAAAGATTGATAGCTGTCAATCTTGTAGGATGAGTATATCCAGTATTTTATAGATTTTAATATTTTGTTTTAATTCTTTTTTAGATGTTGAACAGTTACAAACGGCTACTTGTGAAATACTGTTGAAAGTGAAGTAATCAAAGGCAAGAAAAAAGTTTGGTTACGAATTGGAGACAGCAAGTTTTATCATGAAGTATTGATAGCCGATATTGTAAATGTTGTAATCTTGTGCATTGATTTTATGAAGTCGACCGGATTTGTTTTGGATGTTGGTCGAGGTGTTTTAAGCTAGAACAACGTGGAATTGCCTCTGCCAATGAGCGATAGAGATCCAGTGGTAAGACGAGTTATATTAAACTATCGAGAAAAGTCGCCATCCTATACGCAGTGACAGTTGTGTGGGGAAGATTGGAGGAAAGTTCAATACCTAAAAGGTTATGGGATACCAACTTAGAACTTTGAGAACGGCTATGACGTATTTTGGCTTTCGAATTTTCAAAAGGGCCAAATAATTGCGGAAAACCTTAGTTGGTTACTGCATTAATTTAAAAAAAAAATTTGAAAACTTTTGAAAAATTTGAAATTAGAGTTCGATGATGAGTATCGTCTGGCATTAAGACTCGTGGATTAAACTAGAATCAACAGGCAAATATTGTTTTCAATGTAAGATTCTTCTCGGCGATTACAGAACTGAACGTATAGTACTAGTAGAATCTGTACAATTGTTTAACGCTTTATGGTGGTGCATGGCGCATCTGGCTACAGAAACTTGTTCAAATCGAATATGTGCGAACTATATTGCAGAAAATCATACAAAATGTCACCATCCAATAGCATATCCCTACTAATAAGTCTACTCTGCCTAAATTTCTGCATGTTGGGTGCTTGAAACATGATATATTGGTAGATGCATGGTTTGTTTCAGACAAAAATTAGCTACTGTCAGTTATTCATAAAGAATTTACCAAAGGCAAGACATTGAGTGGAAGACCATTACTGTCAACATGCGTTGACCTTGCCATATCTATCTAGGATGTATCTGTTTTTCATAATATGTTTCGCAGTAAAGGGAGTGATTATTTAGCTTGTTAGTGCCATGACCACCGAGGCATATATCGCTCTAAGAAGATTTACATGTCAATCAAGAACAACCCACTTATAGCAATCTAAATGGACAAGCTATTTTCATTACAGTAAAATCATGATATTGATTTTTGACATGATTTGTGTTAGAAACAAATAGGAGCGGTTCTAAACCCCAGACCATTATATCAGTATTTTTTAATTGATCAACAACTTGGAGCTTACCAGAATCAGATCTCAGTCATCTAAGTGCATCTCAACTGAATAGGTGAAAAAATATACAGCAACGAGTGCAATGATCTTGGATGTTTTGGTTAATGGATTACCTCTCTACAGTAGCGTCAAAAGTATCAAGTCATAGAAAAAGAACTGTAATTCAAGTCGTAATTCAAGAACCTGCCACCAGCCAAGTGGACAATCGGCAGATTTATCGAATTACACCCTGGTAAAGATGGCTTAGCTGGAGTGCGATCATTTAAACTTCAAAAGAGGAACTTCGAACACCAATCGTCAAAGTTTATCGACCTCCAATACAATAATTATGTAAAGATGAAACCTTGGCTGAATCAATCAGCGACTCAGCTGTCAATCAATGCTAAATTGGTGTAGGTCAATATACCCACTCCCATTCATTTCACAATCGACAAAGGTTATGGCATGCTACTAAAGAAGTATTCTTCCCTAGCAGCAGAACTAAACTAGAATTTAGTCATAAAACGCTTTGTGGGTCATTATATTGTTAAAATAGGCTGAAGTCGTTTGAGATCTAGACTTTGTTTTCAATGTTGTTTTGGTTCGAATTCAATCAATCTCCTCAGCCACACAATCACGCCTAATGGTATTGATCCAACTATAAAGAGCGAAATAATATCATTACGGAATTCTCAGCCGCAACTTCAACCAGGAGAATCTAGCAGTTTATCGGTATGGTAAATTACTACCATTGTTTTTTACCAAAATTGGCGGAGATTTTCACTTCGATTCACCCACTTGACCGTTCTGATAAAGAACCCAAAAAAGATCCAAAAATTTATTTTGGCCCAAAGAATGCCAAAATAATACAAAAACGTGAGTTGGGAGCCACTTGGATCTTTTTCTAATAAAGTCACTCAGTATTTGAAGGGAAATTCCGTACCAGCTACACTGACCACAAAGCTCCGACCACAGAGCAATTCAGTCCAAAAATCTACCTAATCCAAGACTAGCGAAACACAATCAAAACAGTTGCAGCTAATTTTGACTATCACACAGTCTTAAAGGCAGCAGACTTAGAACTTCAGAATCCACTTTCTGGTTCCGGACGTTTACCAATTACTTACTACAGATTTTTAAATGTCTGGCTTTCAAATATACGGTGAAACATCAACTAGAGTTAATCGTACAATTATCGCAGAGCCGTTACGCCATATCATCATTGAAACTTAACCCAATGTTCACATCCAGGTATTCGTGCTACTCGTATATTCATTAGACCACTGGAGTAGCTATGTATGCCTATATTTATGCCTATTATCAGGCGTTAGTTCTTGTCGAGAGTACGTACTATATAGTTCACAAAAGTAAGTCTGCTTGTAAAGTAAGTCTGTTATCTCTATTCTGACGTCGTGCTTCGGTATGATTTACATATTGGATCATCCAAGTTATTGTTAATTGAGTCCTTAACTTTAGGTTGGCTTGCATCAGAGAGCGCATGAATACAGATGCATATATGCATAAACATCAAAACCCTCTCTATTATACAAGCCGTCTTGTAACTTTCATTGACACACATAAACAAAACCTATAAACACAATTGAGTGTATTGGTGCTATGAAAATCCATACCAAAAAATGTATAATTTTCTCATTCCTACTACCACTATTTAACATTTTTATCTCTAAGTTACGCACACTATTCAATGTGCATGGACAATTGAGTATTTTTTCGTCTCTTTTTTTTGTTATTTGTATAGGAAAGAGATCAATTTTAACTTTGTAATTTTTTTGACAATTTTTACTCTCTTTTGTTTTATAGTATGGGAATGTTTATTTTATTTTACACTATATTCTAAATCATATATCGACACGTTTTTTAGTTCCAATACATTCTCATGTGCATGAATACGGCTTGTATAATAGAGAGGACAATTTTCGTCCCATCTCTTTGATTATTCGGCCTGCAACCCACTTGACACCATTTGAACAGTTTCTTGCTAAGACGAATTGATTCAGTTGAAACTCGCTTTTCTGATCATTACTCAATTTATGTTGCTCGTTCGGTAGCAAAACCGATAGTAGATTTCGAGGTTGTCTACCGTGAAGCAGTTCAACCAGTTGTGATATCGGATCAGGTGTTGATCGATGCGTTAATAAAAATTTCAGGAAAGCCAATTGACTGTTTTTTTCTTCTAAAATTTTGTAAATGATGTTTTGAACGTTCTAACAAAACGCTCGGCTTGTCCGTTTGATGCTGGGTGAAAAGGTGCGGTTGTCAAATGTGTGATTGAGTTTAGCTTACAAAATTCCTCAACTCACTGGATACGAGTTGAGGTTCATTGTCGCATATAATGGTTTTAGGCAACCTTTCTATTGAAAAGATTTTTTGTAAAGCAAAATTGGTTGTTGCTGCCGTAATATTACCCATTTCAATCATATACGGATACTTTGAGAAAGAATCAACACAAATTAACTGCATTTTATTGAAAAATGGTCCAGCCAAGTCTATATATGAATCCTTTCCCAAGGTTTCTCGGCGATCGGCCAACTGGAAAAATCCCTTTTTGGATTACTGGAGGCAACTTAACATTTGTAGTATGGTTCGTTGGAGTCTTTATGGTATGACAACTCTGGTATAATCTGTTTGAAGTAAAACGACATTGCTCTGCACTGAAAATGCTCATTTATGGTCAAAATATGGTAAACCCAGTTTTGTCTCCTTCTTGGAGTTTTTTAGGCGAACCGTTCGGACTAAAATGGACAATTTTCGATAAAATTCGATTTTCTGACGTAGATTTTTCGATCAATTTTTCGTTTATTGGAAAATCTTTAATGATCTCATGATTGATCTGATGAGCATTAAATAATTTTGATTCGTAATCATCAACACTTTTATCCGGACCCATATAGGTAATTGTGAAAGTGCGTCAGCATTAGTATGCTGTGTGGTACTTTTATATTTGATCGTAACAGTATATCCTTGTAGAAGGATTGCCCATCATTGAATGCGATGCAACGTCATGACAGGTAATCTTTTATTCGGATTGAAAAGTGACGTCAATGGTTGATGATCGGTAAGGAGTTCGAAGCTCCGCCTTGACAAGTATTGATGGAATTTAGTCACTCCGAAAACAATTGGCAAAGCTTCTTTCTCAATTTGGCTGAACGTTGATATGAACGTTGAATGGCATCAAGAGAATTTTTTAATGGTTGAAGCGATTCTTCCTGACGTTCTCTCCAAGTAAATGGAACGTTTTTGTTTCGAAGTTCGTTTAATGGTGCAACCGATAAAAAGATGTGAATAAATTTATTGTAATAATTTATTTTACCGATGAACGCTTCAACTTCTTTCAAGTTTGTTGGTCACGGCATTAGTTTAAGTGCATCTAGACGCTTTTCAGAAGGTAGAATACTCTCTGCATTGATAACATGACTCACATATTCAATATGTTGGTTAGATTTGACAGAAATTAAAAAATTCAAAAATTTCGGTTAGATTTGACGTATGTTCCTCGTTTGTTTCTCCAGAAACAATTACATCGTCGAGGTAAACAGCGCATTTTGGTACTCCCGCGACGACTTCTTGCATGAACCTTTGAAAAATTCCGGGTGCGCTGGCCACACCGAAAGGTAACCTTTGGTATTGCAGATAATCCAAAAGGTGTATTGATTACCATTAATTTCTTCGACTCGTCTGATAATTCGATTTGCAGATACGCGTTGAAATTCGAATTTTGCCATTCGGTTTCGGGACGACTACAATCGGTATGGCCCATCTACTAAGTTTCACTGGTTTTAAAATATTTAGCTCAATCAGCCTGTTGATTTCTTCACGAACTTTGTTTGACGTACACAAAAGGCCATGTGGTACGGTTTGCGAAACTTCGGTAGAGCATTCGAATGCAGAACTATTTCGGCTTTGAAGGATTTGCAGTTATTGCAATTATTAACAAGCTCGGTTAGTTTTTTATAGTCTGAAGAATCTAAAATAGAATTAATTGAATTTTTAGAGTTCGATTGTGGTGATAACGATTTTTTTCGTTCATTGTTGATTTAATTTGAATCACGTCGCCTGTTACGATAAACAATCTCGAACAGCGCCTTTTAAATCGACTACCCATTCAGAATAGGTTTGATTCGATTTCTTTAAAATTTTATTAAATTGACATCGAGAAGCAAGCACATGTTTCTCACACCAGATTTTCCGAAAACAATTTTTGTAATAATTCAATTGTTTCGTTGCCTACTCATGATAAAAAACATGCTCGTTTTTGCAGGGGTTAACAAAAATTAAGTACTAAACGTAATTTTTTTGCGCGGTAATAATTGTAGATAAGACAGATTAGTTTAAGCCTGAGCTAAAATTAGTACTAAACCGAATATAGTGAATAAACTACTTAATGTTATTGCTTAAAATTTAACAACGGGTTTAACAGGTGAACCATAAATATATGCGTATGTGACTTTAAAATTGCACGTTATTTAAATGAAAAGTAACTACAAGCAGGTTGGTGAAACTTGACAACATTTCTTTGTATTTTCTAAATGAAGGTAATAAAAATTTTTATTATAAAATGTGTGGACCAAAGTTTTGTTAAGCCAAAGTTCAGATAAGCTTAAGTGCTATGTCAAGCTACAACTCGATGACATTGCAATTTCTACAAACTATTTTAAGCATCTTGTTGGCTTTGTTATTTTTTAAACTCTTGACAATCGAAAATTATAGAAAAACCTTTTTTCGCCAGTGGTAGATGTGGCACGTCCCAAATAATTACGTTTGTGTCGAACAAAATATCCATTTCTTATGGCAAACCGTACAATTCAATCTGAATGTGCGCCGTACTAACTATGGGGTAACGCTTTATATAATTCGAGGGGCAACCGATTAAAACGTTCGACGTCCGATAATGCTATGTTGTACCGATCAAAATTATATCATATCGATAAGCCGACAATGGCTATCTAGACCTGGCCAAAATTGACGCACGTATCAAAATTCAAAACAATCTAAACGGACAAATACCAACCCATCATTTCGACAGTGGTTATCGTGCCATCGAAATTGTACTATGAAAAATTGGAGATTTAGAAAGTGGAATGAAACAAATTGACAACAACGAGGACGACGACAACTATGAACAACAGAACATTATTCGTTATAATTTCACATGAATTGAGCAAAAATGGACTAAACATTTGGAGAAATCACATCGGACAACAACAGCAGCGGTAGCAGCAACACAACAACATCTTTCGGATTCGGTGGCGAGCGTGGAGCAAAATTATCTAATTCCGGCAGAACGAAATCTAACCACAGATGAATGCAACACTTATATTTCGGCAATCTCTAAATTAATTTTGGAAAATCTAAAAACAAATACGCCTAAAAAAGAAGAATAAACAATATGATTTGTTATTCAAATCCAACAATTGAACGACTCTCCAAATATAAATCTTTCCTCATAACCAAAATTAAAACTTTAAAAAAAAATTTGGCCCAACAAACAACAACATTTTTTTGAATATAATCAACGCTTGGAAAGTTGAAATTAAACGCACAGTGCAATTAATCGAACAAAATGTCAAAATCCAAATTGAACGTTATTGGACCAACATTATAAAAGGAATCAAACCCAGTGCCAAAATGTGGTTCGAAATTAAAAGATTTACAACCAAAGTTAAATCTCGGCAAGACATAAAAATTAAGATTATCGAAATTAATACGACGGACACGCAAAAATATAACCTTTTCGGCATCGACTAGTCACAACTTCAGAAAAACAAATAAAATTTAAACATTATCGGACAATACATCGAGGAACATTCTCATCAAAATCCAAATCTCGGCGACCAACATCTCACCAATGAAATACAAAATTTAATTAAACCAATTATTGATCAACACCTTTCCGATAACAATACATAAAACAAAAACAAATTTTTCGGCATCAAATCTTGCTTATGCTCCTCATCAACCGGAAGATGATCTAAATTATTTTTTAAACATAGATTAACTCGCAAACATCCTGAAATTGGCAAATAACAAGAAAACCTTTGGAATCAAGTCATTCCTAATATCACCGAAATATGTACTCTCTTCAACAATCTTCTGAATAATAAATACTTTCCTGATGCCTAGAAAACTGCTCGAGTCTTCCCCATCTTGAAAAAAGATAAGTTGCTGACAAATCCTGAAAATTATCGACTGATCAGTCTTTTATCAAATTTTGGAAAACTATTCGAAATCGTTATCTACGAAAAATTAAACGACCATGTTCGAGCACACAAACTGATGCCCGACAACCAATTTGGATTTAGACAGGGACATAGCACGGTACATGCTATCACTAAAGTTTTGGCCGACCTGACACATCATCTAAATTTTAACAATCCTACTGTAGCTGTACTCATCGACATCAAAAATGCTTTTGAATCAATTTGGTTGGACTTCAGGCGAAATTAACCGTTTGAATTTTTCGGATGACATCATCAAAATTTAATATGAACTCCTTTATAGCTTTTTGTCACGTCAATACTTATACACTTTTTGATATTATATAAATTTTTCTTTAAATTTTCTTTTTCTCTTTTTGATAACGTAACTTTTAAAAAAGGTATATTTACAAAAACTTATATGTTTTATAGATTTTATAATACCTGAGAGCCCATTTTATGTAGGGACAGTGGTATAAACTTTTTATTTTATATAATTTATGGCAGGCAACTTTATAAATCCACCTGACCAATTTTTATATTTTAAAATGTAACTATGTTTAAAATTTTTGTTTATCCACGACTATCGTATAATAGTACTCGTTATACTTTTGTTTCTTCAATTATAATGATATCCAATATTTATTGCTATATATATTGCTAATATTGAAGTTTTATCTAGTAGTCTCTTCTTTAATTATTCAGTAATACCATTAGTAAATTATACATTTAAATTTAATTTTTGAAATGTTATCTAGTAGTCTTTTCTAAACTATTAGTCTAGCAGTCAATGACACTAGCAACATGTCATTTTCATTATAATTAAATTGAAATACATATAAACAGGAAGCAAAATACTTAAAAAAAAATATATAAATGGATATTGATATTTGTTCAACACCACCAGAAATAAAAGAACATGCAGAAATCGCTTCATTAAACTTATTATCTTTCTTTTGTTGGAGAAAAGAAAGCAATTCTTTCTCGGAATCTGTTGTATTAGTGTATTTTAGTGAATTATCCATAAAATATAAACCATCGACAATGTTGTCACATTATTCCTTGCTTAGAAGAACGATCAACATATATCATGGAATAAATATAGAAAATTATGGGAAATTAAAAACATTGCTAAACCGAAAAACTGAAGGTTTTCAACCTAAAAAATCAGACACTTTTTCATCAAAAAATATCATTGATTTTCTTACTACAGCATGTGATAATAAATACCTTGCAACAAAGGTAAGATTTCAATAATTGGTTTCAAATATTAAGTACAATTATTTTTTCTTTGTTTAAGGTTGCGTTAGTAATGGGAATAATGGGTGCTTGTCGAGCTAACGAGTGTACTGCATGAAAATCAATGATTTGCAAGATCTTGGATCAGCTTTTATAATAAATGTGCCTAACACCAAAACAAAAATTGCTCGAAAATTTATAATCACCGACTATTTTTACCAAATATTTTTACCAAAAGCACGACCCAAAGAATTGGAATTAACAAATTCACCAAAATGGGAAAAGATATCGCTTACTTTTTACAATTACCGAATCCCGAAAAATATTCTGGACACAGTTTTCGCAGATCATCTGCAACGCTACTTGTTGTCTCAAATGGGAACATAACGACCCTAAAACGACATGGCGGATGGAAGTCGAGGGCAGTAGCGGAAGGTTACATAGATGACTCTATAAAAAATAAAACCGACACAAATATCAAGCTCTATCCAAAGAAATAATACCTTTGATCAATCTTACCCAATCCATGAATGCAATCAAAGTATCACTGCTACTCCTGAAATTATCTTGTCAAATGGGTCCGTTGAAAATACTTACGAAGCCCATGAATGCAATGAAAACGTTTCTCAAATTAACCAGAACATCGATTTTGACATTAATTCTTTCCCTGCTATCAAATTGACAAATTGTTCAAATATTACTTTTAATATAAAGAAATGATATTGTATTGTACAGTTACAGTTATTTAGATAACTAAAAAAAATTGAAATCATTTTTGACATTTCATCATTGTTTCTCTTGTCAACCTGACGACAGAAATTGTTTTATGATTATTTAAAGGACTTAATTATAAAATACAATATTATTTATTGGTCGTGGACAAAATATCGTATTTTACTCGCATATAATGGCTGTTATTCACTCAGATGATTATTTCTCTTTTGCAAATGAGAGTTGCAGTATCGTCCCCATGAGCAGCACATTGACGAGATTTGGGTTTGGATGGATTATTTGTGGTGAGATTGAAGGGAGTTTAAAAGGAGCATCTGTGCAGGAATGATTGAATTGTTTTGGGAGTGCAAATTAGAGGGTTCATCATGATGAGTTAATATTTTATTGACAGTTCCATTGACTATCCTATTCTAGGCTATTGAACTATTGAACTATTCTGCATAGGAAGCCGAACAGGCGCTCCTATAATTTTGAAACTTCCTTCGTGGGAGGGTGCTCTGGTGAAAGTGATCCGTTTGGTGATTTTTCCTGGGTATTTAGATGAGAGCTGGTTGGCCTATTAGTTGAACACATTTAAAATGATCTGTTGCTTTTATGCAACATTTTGGGAAGTTTTTTGTTGCTATAGAGTAGATGGGTTAGCAAGGCCTTGTTTGGAGTAGATTCGCAGGAGTATTGACAGTTTTTCCCATGGAATGTTAGTGTTTTTAGTATTTTGGCTTTGATTGATTTGCTGGACTGAATGAAAGAGTGTCTAAGGGATCCATCTAGTGTTCACGCTAGAATTCGCCTAGGCTTGCTTTACTATGAAACTGGATCTTTTACTACACTATGGGAACGACGTCTATTATTAGAACCGTTTTTGTTAGGGTTTAGTGATGAAGAGGAGTTTATTGCTGGTTGAATATGGTTTGAGAGATGGTCTAGATGGTTAGTGTCTTTGTATTCAGATTTAAAGGTAGAGTTTGGGTTCTGAGTCAGGTTGGCTGGTGCAAAGGGCATTTTATAGAGGTACGATGATGTATCATTTGTAGGTTAATGGGTTTTAAATAGTTTTTCGAGAGAATTGAATTCATAGTTGAGTTCGGCAAAAGTGTTTCTTGGTATTGAACTTGCATTTTAGGAGTTGCCGCTGGTAAGTTTTCTAGAGGTTATTGTTCTGGCTTTTGTATTGCTGCGTTGATTTTTCAAAGCTTAACAGCCTAAGGAGCTAAGTGGATTTTCCCTTGAAGCATCTTGTGGTACATCTTATGGTTTTCAGTTTGCTGCTGGATGCCCATATACTGGTAGCTGAAAAACTGACAGTGAGAGAATTTGCCATGTATAACTGCAAAATTACAAAGCAATCCACACTGCTCTTGAAGCTCCTTTATGTTCTTTGTTTCTCAAAATGCACAGCAGAAATGGCCAGTTTAATTTAATTGCGTGAACTAGCACTAATTTTACAGACCCCCGCAATGACGTGGCTGTCCTTCCTAGATGTCACCTTAATCTATAGTGATGATCCCATTTTTTTGCGTTTAAACGCCGGTGCGATTGGGAATTTTGTTTTCAGACTTGTCGGCTGCGGTGAGCTGGCGTATTTGGCAAGCAGTGATTCCACTTCCTCTATTTTGCAGTTTAGCGCAGTTCGCCGATACTTTTTGTAGTTTGTGCCCATGGTTTTGATGTACATGGGCCCTGTTTTTTATTTGGGTATTCAAGTTAAAGGAAAAAATTAGTTTTGTTGATATACGGTACGGGCTAACAATTGTTAGATTAGGAGATTTGGTCCATAATTTTAAACGTTTGCTCTGCATGGTTGCATTTTGGGGTCTGATAACTTAAATTTGAAAACCGCGATAAATTGATGGCATTTGTGCGGTAATTCGGTAATAGCTCAGTAATTTACATTTTTTGGCAACGCGCAAAACAAAAAATAAATAAAATATTTAATAGAATGTAGAGGACGACTGATAAATAATCATTTGTCTCACTCACTCTAATAGTTCAGTATTGTGCTAACCAAAAAAACAGAAAACCATAAAATTTTGTTTATCTCTTTTCGTACTCGGTTTGGTAATATTTTTTGAGTTGTTGTTTTTGTATGTGACTGACGCTCGGTATTTTGCGGTTGTTGTTGTTGTTGTAATTATTGTCGGTATTGAAATGTTTGTCGGGCAACAGCCTTTAAAAGACGTTTATTATCTAAGTTTTATAAAAGTTTCATCTAAATTGTTCGTAACCCTTATTGAACATTAGACAAAGTCCGGTAATTTCTTTAAAAAAAATAAGCTCATTGTTGAGTTAGAGTATTCTTTATAAATTTCGACCTTGAATTAGGTTACACTTACACTTTGGCAACATATGCTATAAAGCTATGAATCTAAGCGAATTATCTTCCGTTTAACCTTAATACGAGAGTAATTAGAAATAAAAAATGTCAAAGTCTAAAAAAAACTTTAATAATATTTTATTATGGAAGCCATTAACATTTTTTCATGCGTATTTTTTTAACAGGTTTCTTACAAATTAAAAAAAAAAAAAACCTATAAAATATTTCAACGATTTTGTACCATGCCCTCTAAAAAGTTGATTTCAGACAACGTTTGATTCTGCAGTCAATTGTAAGTTGCCATTTGGACAAGGACTTTATTTTAAATTGGAATTACCAAAAATAATTTTCTAAGTGGAAGTGATTTTATATTCTGTGAAACAGTGCGAAGTGATCTGTGTTGTGTATTTTTTGTATCAGTTCGATTTTTTAAAACCACGGATCGATATTTGAAAAAAAAAATGTAAGTGAATGTTCTGAAATGAGGATTTTCCTATAGTGTCACTTTATATAGTTTAGGAGATTTGCCATTTATAATTTTTGGTATATTGATCTGATTTGGCAGTGGGTTTTAAAAGTTTTGCTAAATTTATAAAATTTGGTAAAAAAAAAATCGAATTTTATCTGATTTCAAATGATTGAAGCTCCATTATTAATGGGCGTAGTATGATTCTTTAACGAAGCATTGTGGTTTTGAACTGAGCCTTTATACGTAATCCAGTTCTGGTTCTTTACTTTAGCATAAGTTAAATATGGGTTAGAGTTGCTGGCAGTGTTTATTGTAATATAATTTTGTGTCATTTTAGATTAACCAAAGTGACATTGAACCAAAAAAAAAACATGATTAACACCACAGGACGCATCAATCCCAACACCGAACGTAATAATAAAGAAATTCAGCTTAAAAAAGATGATTGCAATATTGAAGAATTTTTCCGGAATAAAAATGTATTCATAACTGGTGCCACTGGATTTTTGGGCGCAGTACTTCTAGAGGCGTTACTCAGCGTAAGTTCGAAAATTGGGAAAATTTATGTTTTGGTACGAGAAAAAGATGGAAATGATCCTAAAGCGCGTCTAAATCGTTTATTATCTAAAGCTATTTTTGCACATCACACAAAAGAAATATTGGCCAAAGTTGTACCAGTCGTCGGTGAATTGAGTGAACCAAATTTTGGATTGTCCGATGAACAAATTTCGGAGCTACGACGAAACGTCCATATTATATACCATAGTGCGGCATCAATAAATTTAAATGCACAAATTCGCCTGGCCGTTAAATCTAATGTGATTGGAACATTGCGCACACTAGAGTTGGCCAAAAGTTTAGATAATTTAGTGTCGTATATTTATTTATCGACCGCATTTTGTAATTGTGACAATCAGGGTATAATCAAGGAACACATTTATCCATCGCATTATGACCCAAGGCAAATCATTGAAATGGTCGAGGATGATAGTACAGATATACCGGATAAGGAGGATCCTAAATTCTTAAGTTTTTTGAAAAATCAGCCCAATTCGTATACGATGTCCAAGCAGTTAGCTGAAAATTTAATTGCAAAGGAGATGGTGGGATATCCAGTAGGAATTGTTCGGCCGTCAGTTAGTAAGTATTTTGGTTAAGAATTTGAGCAACTTATAATTGAAATAAAACGTCCATTAAAATATCTAGTCTGGCTTAAAATTAAAATGAGCTAAAATCTATTAATTAGAAAATTTAAATATAACCTAATTATTTCCAACCTAATTTTAAATACTGAGCTAATTATAAAAAAATTAAATTATAACTTCAAAAATTAACATAATTTAACAACATATATTATCTTTAAATAATGAGCTACTTTGAATCATAATTTCACAATATTAGATGTTAACCTTAAACATTGAGTAAGTTACATTCAAAAAAAAAAAATTATATACAATCTGATGCGGCCTTTGAATTTCGTTTCAAACGTGGACTTTAATTATTAAGCTTGAAGGAAATAATTTTTAAACAAAGAAGATAGCAGAGATGTAAAGTTCAAAATTCATTAACTTCGCTAATTTTATAAAAATCGCATTTTAACCGAAACCTAATTATTATTATATTGAGTTTAAATATTGAGCAACATCTTAAATTTATAAATTATTATAAAAAGACAAATAGGAAGTTTTTATGGAGTCCGAAACTAATTCTAATAATAAATTTTAAAATAATCAAATTCAAAACTTTATAAAGACAATTTATTAAAAACATATCCAAATTGAGCAACTTATAATCTGAATCAATCAACTAATAACTGTAATATCTTAGATTATCAAATTGCATTACACTAGTTGGTGACTTCAAATATTAAGCATCTTCTATTAATTTTAGATTTTTAAAAATTAAATCCCAATTGAGCAACTTATAATCAAATCAAAATGTAGGTTCATTGAAAAATATAGGTGAGTTGGTTTTTTAACATCACAATTTAAAACTAAAATCAAATCATTAAATAATTTAAATTTCTCAAATTATCCTAATTTCATAAAACGTTAAGTTTACATATTGAGCTATTTTGAGAAATTTTAAACACTGTTGAATTGAGCAACTAATTTTATAATAAAATGTTAGTTCTCAAAAATATCTAGTAAAACTGATATATTACCATTACGAAGTAAAACAAAAATCACTTATTTAAATAAGTGAAATAAGAATTTAAATATTGAGTTACTTTGAATTTAATTATAATGATTGGACTTAATGTAGTTTCGAATGTGATTTTCACTTCAATATTGAGGTTTTTGGACAGATTTTTTATATAAATATAATAACTTAAACGGAAAATCGAAACTGGTTCTGGTAAGAAAGATCGAAATACCCTAAATTTAAATGAAACTATGAAAAGTTTTATAAGATAACAAATAGCTCAAATGTGATTCAGACTATAATTAAAATGTAAAATATGGATTCAAATATTGAGCTTCTATAAATAAATTAAAAAAATTAAAATAATAACTTAAATACAAAGTCTAAATCAGTTGTAAAATAATTGAGCAACTTATAAATAAATTTAAATGTAAGTTTACTTAGTAAAACTTGTAAATAACGATGAAGACCTGAAACAGAAACCAAACCACTAGGTATTTTAGACAGATACAGATTCATAAATTTCACAACATCTAGACCTCAATTATTGAGCTACTTTATAAAATTTAAAATCAATTATTGAACTACTTTACAAAATTTAAAATTATAAAGAAAAGGATCAATCTGAAATTCGAAACCGATTTTAATAATTAAGATTACATATATATAATCTTCGAAAATTTTATAAAAATTGTATTCCACTTTCTAACTGGGCAACTTACAATTCAATTAAAATGTAAGTTTACTGAAATTAAAATTTAATTAAAGTTTTTGTATAATCATGACGACATGCGACAAAAATTAATAAAACGGATAATATAGATTTAACAAATTTCAAAGCACTAAATGTGGATGTCAAATATTGAGCTACAATGCATAATTTTGGGGTATTTGGTGTGTTGTAAAATTAAAATTAGAAAATGATATTGTTAAAATGAAAGTAACCGATTAATATTGTTTATTTGCAGTTTATCCTACATATCGTGACCCCATCGAGGGCTGGTGTGGTAACGCAAGAAGTGGGCATTTAGCAATGTTGGCTGGATTTATGAAAGGAATTATTCGTACCGTTATCGGGCAGCCAAAATTACGTTTCGATGTAATTCCATGTGACTATGTTGTTAGCTCATCGATAGCTATGGGCTGGTATGTTGGAACACACGAATTAAATAAACCCGAAGTAATTCATTGTACATCAGGTGAACAAAACCCGTTAACATTCGAAGACCTTTGCGAATATATGAATCAAAACGTGTCAAAACATCCGTGCCTCAAATTTGTTTGGAAACCGTTTGCAAAAGTTCGCTCATCATGGCGAAATACAATATCCATCTATTTATTTCATTTGTTGCCAGCACTTTTGTTTTGGTTACCCGAAAAGATTTTCAAACTTGGCAAACCAAATCATTCTTTATTCGGGTTAATGCTAATTTTTCACAATTCTACCAGACTTTGTACTTTTTTTTTATTGCAAGAATTTCGGTATGATTTAAAAAATTCGTTACGCCTTCAAAGCAAAATGCATGCAAATGATCGGTTGCGATACAATTTCGATGTGAAAACAGTTGATTGGTCTACGATGTTGGAACGATGTTTTAAGGGAATGCGGCATTACCATTTCCGTGAATCGAAAGAGACAACACTAAAACATGACATCGTACGGTTTATGTAAGATGCATTTTTATTTTGATTGGTTGGCTTTTACAATTTACTTTACATTTTCAGTTACGAAGTACTTTACTATGGAAGTTTTGGATTATATTTCGTCGTTGTGACTATGATTGTGGCTCAATTTTTACCTTTGAAAATTGCCGCCACAATCGCTTTCACTACATTATCACTGTTAATTTGGGTATAGAAGCGGTATTGATGTTATTCTTACAAAAATAATTTTTAAGTTGGTCCAATAAAAACTCAACGATTTTCTCAATTGTTTTTGTTCGTTTAATTTTTGACTCCATATCTGATACAGCACCAAACGTGAGCGCTTCGTATTGCTCTAGACAACTATCAATTTCTGAACAGCTAAAGTAAAATCATGCTGTACTCCAAGGAAACGTCATCACTGACCTCGACCACTGCGCCTTCAATATGGTCGCTGTATTTTAACAAATCAACCGTACGTCCGTTTAAAATAGGCCCGCCGAGCGTGATCGGATTTTGGAACATTCCGATATGTGGCATAATTTCCACAGTTTAGGATAGGCTAACCACCATGAAATTTCTGGACTTTGGAACATTTTGATTTGTGGCATAATTTTCGCAGTTTTGATAGGCTAACCATCATGAAGTTTCTAGATTTTGGAACATTTCGATTTGTGGCATAATTTTCGCAGTTTGGATTGGCTAACCATCATGCAATTTCTGGATTTTGGAACATTTCGATTTGTGGCATAATGCTCGCAGTTTGAATAGGCTAACCATCATGAAGTTTCTGGATTTTCGAACATTTCGAGTTGTGGCATAATTTTCAAAGTTTGGACAGGCATCATAAAATTTCTGGAATTTGGGACATTTCGATTTGTGGCATAATTTTCGCAGTTTTGATTGGCTAACCATCATGCAATTTCTGGATTTTGGTACATTTCGATTTGTGGCATAATTTTCGCAGTTTGGATATGCTAACCATCATGCAATTTCTGGATTTTGGAACATTTCGATTTGTGGCATAATTTTCGCAGTTTGAATAGGCTAACCATCATGCATTTTCTGGATTTTGGAACATTTCGATTTGTGGCATAATTTCCACAGTTCGGATAGGCTAACCATCATGAAATTTCTGAATTTTGGAACATTTCGATTTGTGGCATAATTTTCGCAGTTTTGATAGGCTAACCACCATTAAATTTCTGGATTTGGAACATTTTGATTTTTGACATAATTTTCGCAGTTCGGATAAGCTAACCATCATGAAATTTCTGGATTTTGGTACATTTCGATTTGTGGCATAATTTTCGCAGTTTGGATATGCTAACCATCATGCAATTTCTGGATTTTGGAACATTTCGATTTGTGGCATAATTTCCACAGTTCGGATAGGCTAACCATCATGAAATTTCTGAATTTTGGAACATTTCGATTTGTGGCATAATTTTCAAAGTTTGGACAGGCATCATAAAATTTCTGGAATTTGGGACATTTCGATTTGTGGCATAATTTTCGCAGTTTTGATTGGCTAACCATCATGCAATTTCTGGATTTTGGTACATTTCGATTTGTGGCATAATTTTCGCAGTTTGGATATGCTAACCATCATGCAATTTCTGGATTTTGGAACATTTCGATTTGTGGCATAATTTTCGCAGTTTGAATAGGCTAACCATCATGCATTTTCTGGATTTTGGAACATTTCGATTTGTGGCATAATTTTCGCAGTTTGGATAGGCTAACCATCATGCATTTTTTGGATTTTGGAACATTTCGATTTGTGGCATAATTTCCACAGTTCGGATAGGCTAACCATCATGAAATTTCTGAATTTTGGAACATTTCGATTTGTGGCATAATTTTCGCAGTTTTGATAGGCTAACCACCATTAAATTTCTGGATTTGGAACATTTTGATTTTTGACATAATTTTCGCAGTTCGGATAAGCTAACCATCATGAAATTTCTGGATTTTGGAACATTTCGATTTGTGGCATAATTTTCGCAGTTTTGATAGGCTTACCATCATGCAATTTCTGGATTTTGGAACATTTCGATTTTTGTCATAATTTTCGCAGTTTGGATAGGCTAACCATCATGCAATTTCTGGATTTTGGAACATTTCGATTTGTGGCATAATTTTCGCAGTTTGGATAGGCTTACCATCATGCAATTTCTGGATTTTGGAACATTTCGATTTGTGGCATAATTTTCGCAGTTCGGATAGGCTAACCATCATGCAATTTCTGGATTTTGGAACATTTCGATTTGTGGCATAATTTCCACAGTTTGGATAGGCTAACCATCATGCATTTTTTGGATTTTGGAACATTTCGATTTGTGACATAATTTCCACAGTTCGGATGGCTAATCACTATGAAATTTCTGGATTTTGGAACATTTCGATTTGTGGCATAATTTTCGCAGTTGGATATGCTAACCATCATGCAATTTCTGGATTTTGGAACATTTCGATTTGTGGCATAATTTTCGCAGTTTGGATAGGCTAACCCATCATGCAATTTCTGGGTTTTGGAACATTTCGATTTTTGGCATAATTTTCGCAGTTTGGATAGGCTAACCATCATGCAATTTCTGGATTTTGGAACATTTCGATTTTTGGCATAATTTTCGCAGTTTGGATATGCTAACCATCATGCAATTTCTGGATTTTGGAACATTTCGATTTGTGGCATAATTTTCGCAGTTTGGATAGGCTAACCATCATGCAATTTCTGGATTTTGGAACAATTCGATTTTTGGCATAATTTTCGCAGTTTGGATAGGCTAACCATCATGCAATTTCTGGATTTTGGAACATTTCGATTTGTGGCATAATTTTCGCAGTTTGGATAGGCTAACCATCATGCAATTTCTGGGTTTTGGAACATTTCGATTTTTGGCATAATTTTCGCAGTTTGGATAGGCTAACCATCATGCAATTTCTGGATTTTGGAACATTTCGATTTTTGGCATAATTTTCGCAGTTTGGATATGCTAACCATCATGCAATTTCTGGATTTTGGAACATTTCGATTTGTGGCATAATTTTCGCAGTTTGGATAAGCTAACCATCATGCAATTTCTGGATTTTGGAACAATTCGATTTTTGGCATAATTTTCGCAGTTTGGATAGGCTAACCATCATGCAATTTCTGGATTTTGGAACATTTCGATTTTTGGCATAATTTTCGCAGTTTGGATATGCTAACCATCATGCAATTTCTGGATTTTGGAACATTTCGATTTGTGGCATAATTTCCTCAGTTCGGATAAGCTAACCATCATGAAATTTCTGGATTTTGGAACATTTTGATTTTTGGCATAATTTTCGCAGTTTGGATAGGCTAACCATCATGCATTTTCTGGATTTTGGAACATTTCGATTTGTGGCATAATTTTCGCAGTTTGGATAAGCTAACCATCATGCAATTTCTGGATTTTGGAACAATTCGATTTTTGGCATAATTTTCGCAGTTTGGATAGGCTAACCATCATGCAATTTCTGGATTTTGGAACATTTCGATTTTTGGCATAATTTTCGCAGTTTGGATATGCTAACCATCATGCAATTTCTGGATTTTGGAACATTTCGATTTGTGGCATAATTTCCTCAGTTCGGATAAGCTAACCATCATGAAATTTCTGGATTTTGGAACATTTTGATTTTTGGCATAATTTTCGCAGTTTGGATAGGCTAACCATCATGCATTTTCTGGATTTTGGAACATTTCGATTTGTGGCACAATTTCCACAGTTCGGATAGGCTAACCACTATGAAATTTCTGGATTTTGGAACATTTCGATTTTTGGCATAATTTTCGCAGTTTGGATATCCTAACCATCATGCATTTTCTGGATTTTGGAACATTTCGATTTGTGGCATAATTTCTACAGTTCGGATAGGCTAACCACTATGAAATTTCTGGATTTTGGAACATTTCGATTTGTGGCATAATTTTCGCAGTTTGGATATGCTATCCATCATGCATTTTCTGGATTTTGGAACATTTCGATTTGTGGCATAGTTTTCACAGTTTGGATAGGCTAACCATCATGAAATTTCTGGAATTTTGGAACATTTTGATTTGTGGCATAATTTTCGCAGTTTGGATAGGCTAACCATCATGCATTTTCTGGATATTGGATCATTTCGATTTGTGGCATAATTTCCACAGTTCGGATAAGCTAACCATCATGAAATTTCTGGATTTTGGAACATTTCGATTTTTGGCATAATTTTCGCAGTTTGGATATGCTAACCATCATGCAATTTCTGGATATTGGAACATTTCGATTTGTGGCATAATTTCCACAGTTCGGATAAGCTAACCATCATGAAATTTCTGGATTTTGGAACATTTTGATTTTTGGCATAATTTTCGCAGTTTTGATAGGCTAACCATCATGAAATTTCTGGAATTTTGGATCATTTCGATTTGTAGCGTAATTTTCGCAGTTTGGTTAGGCTAACCTATATGAATTTCGAATTTTAGCTAGGACACATATGGCAAATAAATAGACACTGTATCCACATCTTAGTATCCACATCTTAGGTTTCATCGGCAACGCGGTATTAAATAAATAAAAAGTTAAAAAGGAAATTGTATTACTTGTATAGTGTGGTTAAGCCCTAGAACAGGTAGCAGTGAAAATTTTTTTTACTGAAATGTCGAATGGACTGGGAATTACGTTTTTGGTTAAACGGGCCAAAAGAATGAATTTCTACAAGAGTTTTGAATTATTTTCAATCAATCCAATATTCTCCGTATTTCAGGAAACCATTAGAAGGGGAGGTCTACCAACAAACGGAATGTCTATTACCTACCAAATGGTAATTACTTGAACGTGTGTGCTGATTAAATTGTCTGAATTACAACTGAGCCCAAAAACTATTACGATAAGCTAAACTAATCCACCCAAAATAATATTTTTAAGATAAAATTAAATCTCGAAAGACCAATGAACTTCCGACTTATAGAACTATGTAAAGAAGTATGCCAGCTAAGCACATTCTAATTCTAAATTACGACATGGTAAAGCTACTTTTTTTATCGTAACATATATCCGTTACTTTAACTATACATAGCATATTTTAAATGATTAGATTCTCGTTTATCAGTAGCTTTATGACCTTAATAGTATATTCATTAGGTATAAGAAGCGATAATCACTCAGTGCGTTAATACACATAATTGCTATTGTACCATAGATTGTACATCCGACAAATCGATATTTACTATGAGAATTTGTATTCAACATAATCGAATAACAAACCAATCAGCATTGACCTTTAAAACTATTTTGCTTTTCTCAGTATTCAATTAGCTAGTATTAAAATGTACAAGCATACGTTTAAGAACAAAACACTATAATTAATGAGAAAAGAGCCAATAGTTACATACAAATGAAATCCACTTTGCACTCACAGTCGTGCGCATAATCTCATCTAGATTGGTCGAAACTCAAAAATAATTTCTAAATTTTTTTAGTTCTGTTTGTTCGTAGCTCTGGTGACGTTGTAAATATATAGAATGAAGTGTTTAAATTTTTTTATCGCATTTTGTGTTATTGGTTTGGTCGCTGCGGCTCGTAAGTTCATTGCCCTATATTTAGCTTATTTGTTATATTCATCTTAAGTTATTTGTGGTTAGGTCGATCAGGTTGTCGAATTGTATTGCCCACGGATATACCTGAAAATGAACCACTCTATTTGATACCCAGCCGATCAGGAAATTTATCATTATTCGTTCCCACCGGACAAGAAATAACACTTGGTCTAAATCAAGAGCTATTCGTATTTTGTCCAGGGTCAAAAAATCAATTAACAAATATTGGTGGAATTGCAAAAAAATTGAACGGAACTAATTTGGCGTGCAATTCGAATTTAAAATTTGAGCTCGACGATCGTGTTGTTGAGTTCAATCAACTAAATTGTACCAGACAAACGGTAGGTGATTTACGAACTACGCGACAAAAATGTGCCAGTGGAAATGGTCTTGTTTACGAAATTGGATTTAAAGTAACCAATTCGAAATTTGTCAAACAGTTCGAGGTTTGTTATAATAATCAAACGGCTTCGTCGATTTATAGTAAACATTACATAAATGGTAAAGCGATCAAATGTAGGTATATAACACTATAATTTATAGAATTTTACCCATGTCTAAAATATATATTTATTTACAGTTAACGTGCGTGAATCGGAACGACGTGATTTTAAAGCGGTCGGTGTTCCTAACACGGCTAGTCCCGTAACATCGTATAAACGAAACACACAAACGAAATATTTTAAAACGGTTTTTGGCCCGTCACAACGATATTTTAACGAAACATCGTTTTTATCGCGTGGCCATTTAACACCGGACGCTGATTTTATATTCACCACCAGCCAATTTGCTACATATTTTTACGCCAATGTTGTGCCACAATTTCAAACGGTTAACGGTGGTAATTGGCAGAGAGTGGAAAATTTTGCACGAAATATATCGTCGGCGTATAATATAAATTTGCTTGTGTACACCGGAGCGTATGGCCAACTGGAGTTGGAAAATTCAAATGGTGACTTTATTCCAATGTGGTTGGAATCAGATAATAAAATTGAAGTGCCCAAATGGATTTGGAAGGTGATAGTTAACGAGGAAACTAATGCGGGAATTGCATTCGTTACGCTAAATAATCCATTTATAAAACGTAATGAGCAAATTGAAAAAATTTGTCAAGATGTGTGTGCAACGGCTGGAGTTCGAACAACTGGATTTGATAAAGTGCGCAATGGATTTACTTATTGTTGTGATGTAAATGAACTTAAAACGATTGTTGGTGTATTGCCATCGAGTTTAAGCGTTACTAGTTTATTAAGTGCAAATATTTTGTAAATTATATTATAATAAATGAATTTAGCTTTTGTCAAGACTGCCATTTAAGTTTTGAGCCAATTTTCATCAAAATCTTGATTTTAAAATTGAAAAAGATTCGATAACTGAGTAGTGTGGGAACAGAGCATCACAAATCGCGTAAAAATAATACAACGAATTTTATCCCAGTACTTGGGAAAATTAGTCATAGGTGGTAAATTTTTCTCAAAAATAAGTGTTCCAGCTCTAAGTTGTAACAACCGAATATTCAAGACTATTTGGTCAGGACTACAACGCGTTTAATATTCTCTATACTAAACTCAACTTTTAAGTTATCATTTTTTCCATTTTAATGCTTATGTCAAGGTAGCCAAAAAGCTCGGCTTGCGTTGGTCAGTTACCATAGCATCCTGTTAAATTTCTTTACATATTGCGAGGGCTATATCGTGAAAGCCAGATGGTAATATTAAAGATTTTCTAACCCACCAATCAAGCACATTATGATATCTAAATAAGAGTAGCAAACGACGGTTCTTCATCTGTGCTTAGATACATTTTCATTGTGGCCACTCCGTTAACAGATCACTGTTTTGTTTTTAGTCCTTGGCTCCATCATTTTAACTATTATCAGTGGCTTCATTCTTGAATCTTTCTTTGTACGAAACTAACAAGATGTGTGAAATTCTTAAAAACCATAATTTTTTACCTTTCATGCCATACTTCGTCGAAAGCTCGAGCAATATCCAAAGAAACTGCCGAACAATATTTCAAGCTTAATTGAACTTAAAATTCTGTGTACCTGTTATATTGTGCCGTGCTGCTTTCTAAACCAAAATTGGTGATCTGGTATAATGCAACCTTCAGGTAATATAGATTAGTTCTTGTAGTAGCATCTTTTCAAAAGCTTTGAAATGATCGGAAGTCGACTTATTGGCCTATACGACGAAACTTGGGTTTCGTCTTTACCTGGCTTAGGAATCATGATAATTTGAGATATTTTCCGCTTTGGAGAAAGTACCCATATCTCATAATCGCATTAAAAATATATGTTATATATTTTATGCATCTATCTGGTAATTCTTTGATCACTTTTTCATTTATTAGATCATGCCCTGGAGCTTTCTAAGGATTTATACTGTTTTTTATAACCGTTTTCGTTTGTTTGGGTAAAACCTTTTTTCGGTTTCGTTATCGGTGAATTCGATAGCTCTTACCCTTTTTGGATTTCTTGTTGCCTTCCATAGTGAGTAATCGGTTTTTTCTGTTGCTGTGAGCTCATTTTGATAATTCTATACTCATAAATTTTGTTCTTCCCGTAGCGCTTTTCTCAGAGCTTTAATAGCTCTACTTAATTTCCATTTATACAAAGGAGATTGATGAAGATGCCATAGCCGCCGAATGGCCCGCTTTTCTGACAATAACTTCTGAAAGTTACTTGAAAGCTTATTATTTTTTTCTGCTTTTTTACTCTTCGGAGTAATTTTTTTTGCTGCAATTCTCCTTATTTGTCTTAAGTTTTCTATTGCAGCGTCAATGTCTTCTGATGTGCGAGGTGGGACATTTAAATGACAATTTACAACTACTATGCTTCTATAGAGAACCCATTTCGTTAGTTTGTTTGTTAAACGTTAAGGTAGGTCAGTTTTTAACACTTGGGTGTCTAGTGTTACTATTATTGGTGAGTGATCTGATGATAAATCATAACGTAAATGTGTGGGATGATAAATATGTGGGATGTCCAGATGATAAATAATCTAAGTTTTTCTCGTTTATTGCTTCGTAGATTTGCTTGCCCTTGGGTGACGTCAACCCCGAACCCCATTGCACATGTTTAGCGTTGTAATCATCCCCTGCTAGAAATTTGATTCCCAACTGATAAAGGAAGTCGATAAATTGCGGTTTTTTAATTGCGTGGTTCCGGTGGACAGTAGACAGCCGATATTACAAATATCCCAGACCATTCTTCCAAACAGATATTTGTAGTTTGTATGTGATCTTTAGCATATTTCTGGATGCTTTTATCTTCTTTTAGGTTTGTATCTCAGCTTTATGTTGCGAAAACCCATTTGCCTCTCTAATAGCTATTTTTAGAACTGAAATTTTGGATTTTTGACTATAATTTGCATAAGTGAATTCATATTTTGCATCATCATGCGCATTTGTCTTTCCATCAGCATCATGAAACTTTGAATGGTCTGAATTTTCGTGGTATGTATTTTTAGGTCCTCTTCAATAAAATGAAATTTAGGTTTCAGTTTGTTACCTTTTAGGATATTTGCACAAGAAAAATCCTAATCCTCCTTGCTGTGCAAAACTGCTGGCAACTCGTTTGTTTGGTGACTGTTGTATTTTTTGGTAACAATCCCCACTGATTAAGCATTCGTTTCTCAGCTCTCATTTTGGGGTCTATTTTCCGTTTTAAATACAGTTATACTGCGCAACCCCTGTAATTTGCAGTGTAATTTTCACCGCAGTTACTACAGCGTTTCACAGATGGGTCATTGCGAGATTTATCACACTGTTTGGAGTCGTAAAGTTCACCACAAGTAACATAAACATCATTTAAGGTGCAGTATGCTTTCGTGTGTCCATATTCTTGGCACTTATGCATTGAACTGGTTCAGACCTGTTCTTAGGTTCTTCAACTACCATTTTGCGATGCAGCAAATATTTTAGATTGTAAATCATGTGAACTCCTTTTAACTTTTCATCCTATGGCTCTAGTTCCAAAAGGAACATTGGTTGAGGTTCCTTTTCACTGTTTACTATATTACCAATAGATTTGGCATGGAAACCTTCCGCAGCAAGTGAAGCTTGTATATCGGTAACATCTACGCAGCTTTCAATTACTTTTAACACAACAGTCAGCCCTTTTTGACTTCTTAGATGAAATGTGTAATAACTTCTACCAACTTCGTCAAAATGCTATCGATTTCGAAGTTTTGAATCTTTGTTTCGTTTATTTTACCTGTTTTGAGCGAGGCAATATAAAATTTGGAATCTGTAAATGTTGCGATTCTGTTAACCAGGTCATTATTAGATGCTTCCCTTAAATAAATTGGGGGAGATTTTCCAGTTTAGCGTTGAATTGAGGTCATTGACCTCTAAACTGGAGAGTCGGTAGTTGGTTAACACCTAGTTCAGTCCGTGTCACTTTGCTCCTGTTAGCAAACTCTCCATTTTCTTTTTGAATGAACGGTATAATTAATTCTTGCGAAGAAGCATTTTTAATCATTGGCAAATAGTTATCAAAATAAGTGCCAAAGTTAAAATGAAATAAATTACAACGAAATAAATTATTAGTGCAGGACTAAAGAAAAAATGGTGCTTCAATTGAGGAACCCAGTACGAATCAAAGCTTGGAATCCCATTTCGTAACAATTGGTGACAGAAGTGGGATTTCACAATAAATGAGAAACACTCCGTAGACAACACAACAAATAACAAGTGAGCTGATTGCACGGACTGGTAACAAATTTGATATGCTTAGGAGATTGCAATAGGCTGTGCAGCAAGAGTTAAAAGATGGAGCATTCTCGCTCGCACCAGGCTCTTCGACGGAGTCATTGACCCATGTTTTGTCAGACCAGAATAATGAAGATGTCGGAAAAATCAATGCTATACTCAACGCATTACTTACCATTATTGCTCAATTTGACCAACATGCTGCCAAATTGGATCAGATTCGAGAGGCTCAGGACAAACAAATGTTAAATGAGGTGATTCGAAAGCGTTTTAGGATGACATGAAGGGTTGCGTGTCCTTCGACAGGAATTTTTTTAATTCAAACATTAAAGAAATTGAAATACGCGACAAAAGTTCTACCACAGGAATGAGCTGCGAAGGAATAATGAAAGAGATAAAAGTGAGATGAGGACAGTCCCATATCTTGGAATTATGTAAAATTCAGTTGCATAAAACGACAAACACGTAGAAAAGCCTTCAAGACCTTGAATGGGTAATCACAAGGTTAGTCCGACAAACATATGTCCAAGTTCCCACGGATGTTCTCAACGGATTGAGATGACCATCTTAAACGTCATTTAAAAACAACGCCAAGGGTGAATTAAATCTTGGCAACATGATTGGAATACGAAGGAATCAAAGCGAGTTTGTTCACAGAATTCGTCAACCTGCAAAAGTTGGACCATGAAGATATTGCGCAAATAGAGGCACACATCGAAATAAAAATAAAGACCAGCTCGGCAGAATAATAGATACCGAAGATCTCGATCTCAGTCCAGATGTTTTCGATGCCTTTAATATGGGCACTACCTTCGGGATTGTAAGGAACCAACAAATCAAAAACCGATTACGTAGCCAAGCAGCATATTTTTCTATTTTCGGCTCGATTATAAATCTTAAATCTAACTTTAGTATTTAAGCCTTTGATACGCTCACAAAGCATTCGCTAGATAAAATCATTTATTTGCGGGATCCAGCTGTTGGTTTGGTTTGTCTGCGTGTGATCTTCCGGTTCGGCTGCATTTTTTCAATTCTTCAACTCCAAATATGGTCGGAAGCAGTGGGTTTATGAATTTTCGATCACCCTTTACACTATCGGAAATTTTGCTGAAAAACGCCTTTTGGGTGTTTGCAATTTTTACACTGCTTTGACAATAATATCGCCTGATTCATCTATTGAATTTTGCAAGGTTGATTTTAATGTATCTCGACTTTATTTCTGGATTTTGGAACATATCGTTTTGTGGCGTATTTTTCACAGTTTGGATAGGCAAACGTTCATGAATTTTCTGGATTTTAGAACATTTCGATTTGTGGCATAATTTTCAAGATTTTGGAACATTTCAATTTGTGGCGTAATTTTCAGTTTGAATAGGCCATCATGAATTTTCTGGATTTAACCATCATGAATTTTCTGGATTTTGGAACATTTCGATTTGTGGCATAATTTTCACAGTTTGGATAGAAACTTTCATGAATTTTCAAGATTTTGGAACATTTCAATTTGTGGCGTAATTTTCAGTTTGAATAGGCCATCATGAATTTTCTGGATTTAACCATCACATAACCATCATGAATTTTCTGGATTTTGGAATATTTCGGTTTGTGGCATAATTTTCACAGTTTGGATAGGCAAATCTTCATGAATTTTCTGGATTTTGGAATATTTTGATTTGTGGCATCATCAAAGGAATCAATTAAGCAGAATAAAACAACCATCGAGTGTGAGAAAAATTACGTACTAAATTGCGGTTATAAACTCGTAACTTGGCTTACTCATTAATCAAAGTTAGGCAACAGAAATGAAAATTATATTATTTTTAATTGTACAAGTTTATTTTACGGGAGCAGACCTTACTTTGTGTTATCAACTATAATATTGTATAAATTTAACAAACGTGCAACAATTTTTTTGACAATAACGTAAATTTTAATCAAGCCCATAACTTTGATATTTTATTGAAACCTTTTTGTGCGTATCGTGGATTATAAAAACAATAACATTCAGTTTTGTTTAAAATAGTCGACTAAGCATTACAGGTGTGGATACGCACAATACACAAATTCTATTAGTATGAAATTACAAATTTTACTTGGAATACTGTGGTTGTCAGGATTTAATTGTCATGAATTCGCATTAAAAGAACAATTTTCGTGGGGTATGCTAGATTTTAAATTTCCTAATTCATCTGCGAAAAATTGGGCACTGTCAACTGGAAGTTATATACCTAGTAACAACGATATTTGGGCGATTGGAGTTTGGAAAGATATAATATTTGCTTCTGTATTCAGGTACATAATATCTTAAAGTTGAGTGGAAATTATTCACAATTTAATAAATGTATATTTTCAAATTACAGACTTAAGCCTGGAATTGCATCGTCATTTAACTATTTTTCAGTAAATAGTCCACACAACTCACCAGTATTGATTCCATATCCATCGTATGATCTAAACTACATAAATGAAGATTCACGACAAAGAACTGTTTCGCTAAAAAGCAGGTCATCGGTCGTAAATGCCGCATACTTTAGCATTGATAAATGTGATCGTCTTTGGATCATCGATGCTGGGGTTGTTGACTTTTTCGGTGAAATGCGTGCAATAACACCACCAGCTATTGTTATTTTCGATCTTACAACAAATATATTAATACGACGATTCCCAATTCCAGCCGAGTTTATTACCTCGAATTCCGCTTTTGTTAACTTGGAAATCGATTTGAAAGGAAATAATTGTGATGATGCGTTTGCATACGTTGCTGATCTGTTTCGATCAATTGTAGTGTATTCATTTAAGAAAAATCGATCATGGCGATTAATGCACAATTTTTTCGGATCTGATCCTCTTGAAGGTAACTTTTTCTATGAAGGGATCAATTTCCAATGGAATTATGGAATCCTTGGAATAATTGTGGGCGAAAAACATCATGACGGGTAAATGTTATTATTTTTGTGTATCCAGATAGATATTTTTAAAGTTTTAATGCAACAATTTAATTCCAGCTCTAAGCGCGTATACATCAAACCGTTTGCATCGACCAAAACTTTTTACATTTCCAACAAGGTATTGCAAAACGAATCGTATATAGCATTAAACAACTATTTCTATGATGTATGCTTGTTGGGTGATCGTGGTAGAAAAGGACAAGTGTATGACTATGCGTTTGATGAAAAAACCAATGTTCTATTCGACGCCCAATTTAATAAGAAGCGTATCGGTTGCTGGAATACAGAGAATGTGTATAGGAATTCTAGTTTTGAAGTTATTTACGAGTCGAAAAAATTATTTTTCCCAGTCGATCTTAATGTCGATCGCAATCGAAATTTATGGATGTTGACAAATAACTTTCCCGTTTATTCCTACGGACAATGGAATCCGAATCAGAAAAATATTCGAATTTACAAAGGAAAAGTTGATGATGTTATTTCGGGCACTGTTTGCTCACATAAATTACCTGTTCATAATTCGCACCATCATGGTAAATAAAATGTTAAGGCCGAAAAATATAAATGTTTCTTAACTAAATAATGTTACAGTTTTCAAATAATTATTTAATTTGTCGGTCTTATCTCAGCTATAAAAGTATATTGATAGGAACATGCTGCTCTATGTGATCGAGACTATACAATGCGTTATAGAGAAAACGATATTGGCTATCTTAAATTCGTAGGCCGCTATCATCAAGTGGTCATTAAAAAGGCAGTTTTCGTACAAGTCAGTGATTACAAGTAAACTATAGGTTTGTAGGTAAATCTGCAGTATAAAGCAGATATAATATCGGGCCAAGTACGCTTCCCTATGATATAAACATCCTGATGTTTTATAATAAAATATGTCTTTTAAATACGATGTTAATATTCTATAGAAGTCATGTGGCAAGCATTGTTTTATTTTGTATTATAATCCCACATGCTACGTCCTATCAAAAGCTTGCGCTATGACCATGAATACAGAAGAACAATATCTTTTTTTTCCAGAGCTTCTTGAATTACTTGAACTATTCTATGTACATGTTCTATTATTTAGTGCTCTGGCCTAAAACCAAACTGATGTTCCGGAATCAGCATCTATTCCAGCAATGTAGATTTTTGGCGCTTAAGTAGTAGTTTTTCAAATAGCTTAGATATTATTGGTAGCAGGCTTATAGGTCTGGACGACATTACTTCTTCTGGGGGCTTGCCTGGTTTTGGTATAAGTATTATTTGTGAAACCTTCCATTGTATTGGGAAGTATCCAGTTCTAAGTACTGCGTTGAAAAAATAGGTAAGAAATCGAATACCCTTATCTGGTAGTTCTTGCAAAACTTTTCCTGTGATAAGATCATATCCTGGCGCCTTCTTAGGATTTAACTCTCTCTGTATTGCAGTTTTTACTTCAAAGATAGAAAACTTCGTGATTGTATGATTCATTTGCAATGGCAATTCTAAATGCATTTGAATGTCGTTGTTCTCGTCGTCCGTAGTATCTGATGGGCATGGTTGAATACTCTTTCGAAATGGTCTGCAAATACATCAGCCTTTTCTTCATTCTTTCTCGCCCATTGACCGTTAGTTTTACGTATTGGCGGAATATAATGTTGTGGTTGTTTCAAATTCTTAATCGCTTTCCACAGTGAGTAATCCGTGTTTACCGTCGGTGAAATTGCAACATCATTGAGTAGCAGTTTTTTTAACTGTTTACCCGCCTTGTTTAACTTGCGTTTATCTTCTGTTAGTCTATATTGTTGCCATTACTGCCTTAATTTTCTTTTGTCGTTAACCATTTTCTTGACAAGATTTGAACATTCCCCATTCTTTTCTTTCTCATTTATTACTGGTGTCGACTTCCAAGTTGATGACTGAATACATTCATTGAGATGTTCCACGGCTTGATCTATATCATACTTTGCCTTTAATTTGATTTTTATGTTTAGATTATGTTACCTTATATCTGCATTGGTTCCAGTCAGTTATTTTATGGCTAAGCATCGGTTGTTTCTGCATGTTCCTTATCTTTGTAACTAGAGTGATTAAACCAGTCTGGGATCTTTTTTCTATCACTAGTCCAGTAGGTAGGTTCCCAGGTTGATACATGATTAAGCTTGTTTTTTTAAATTGATTTAAGTAACACTCGGCCTCCCGGTGTAGCCAATCTTGATCCCTACGCTTGGTGTTTTGCGTTATAATCACCCCCTACTATTAAGCGATGACCCAAAGAAGTATAAAAATTATCAAATTGTTCCATTTTTATTGCATGCTTCTGCCTTCTGTGTTGCAAATGGCTGGTATACAAGATGCATAATAATATAGGATGCAACACGCTACCTTGTGGTATACCTGCTGATATTTTCTTTAATTCAGAGTACTGTCCGTTATATTTTACATGGACATGTCGATTTGCGATATAAGATTTAAGAACCAGGTAGAACGGTTTAGGTATATCTCGTTTCAACTTAAATTCATGCCCTTGATGCCAAACTTTGTCGAAAGGTAGTGCTACATCTAAGAAGATACTGGAACATATCTGCTTATTCTCAAAAGCGTCTTCTAAAATATTTGTTATTCTATGAACTTGTTCTATCGTAGAGTGATTTGCTCTAAATTCAAAATGATGTGGTTGTATGATATGATCATTAATTTAACTTAAAGTTGTTTTATTTTCATCATTTCTTGCCCTGATAATTGTTGAAAGGTGGGCTACAAATAAAATAGCTTTTTGATCTTGTCCCGTCGCCATTTCTAATAGAGCCACATGCATTTTGGTTCTTTTTAATCACTGTGTTGCTTCTAAAGGTAGTAATCATTTGACTTTAAATCTTCTATGTCTTCTTTTTTACATGTTGGGTAAAGATATCTGGCAATAACCTTAATTGCACTTTTATTTTTATCATTAAGGTTTGTAACTAAAGCAAGTTTGTAAACTATATGTATCGGAATCTGGTGTATTGATTTTTTCCTCACATTATTGTTTAGGGACACTTTTATGTACTCTGTCGGTAATTGATTTCATAATAGTTTGTATACTAGCAAATTCTGTTAAACCGAATATAATTTATGTTTTTATGGATTTCCTTTAATTTCCGTTTAATAATATTTCTCGCCAAATATTCCCTATTATGTAAAAGATAAACAATTATATTTTATTTATGGTTGTATAGCATTGAGTATGATACTTTCTTACCGCGGATTGGTTTCGAGTGTAATTCAAAATCTATTAGCATAAAAATACACATTCTAGTCAACATTTGAAAGAATCCATTCTGAAACAAAATAGAATGAAATAAACGAAGACCTATTTAAATTTTATTATCCTTATTTTATAAAAATAGATTTATTACAAATTACAAAACGAAGAGATCAAATATTGAGAATTAGATTAACATTTAAAGAAAATATGTTTAAGAATAACTATATTCCCAAACAACTTAATTTATTTAAAAATATTATAGTACGATTCTAACAAGGACTTCTTAGAGGCACATGACATTTTGTTTTGTGTATAATGAAAAATACTGAAAAAATCTTTAAGATGTAATTATTTTTTTTAACAAATTTATAGGAAACTAAGAATAAGATGTATAATTGGAATGACATAGAAACATTTTGATGATGGAATTCCAAATATGGCTGATGTTAGCCACCAAAGTCCACCATAAACTGTAGCCTGGAGGACACAGTGGAACATAAATAAACTGTAATAAAAAGAAAATTTATTAAATGTAAAGTAGAAGCCTAAAACACATAAATTATTTTTTACATTGTATCCTTCTTCCGTGCGGCTGGTAAAGTTTTTTCTGGTTCATTGTTTAAATATCGACGAACACCAATATGTAAATTTCTAAAGAATTCTTCCCAACTTAAATCGGTAATATCGATTTGGAAATTTTTTTTATCATCTTCTGTTAATTTATCAACCAGTTTTTTGGTATTTGCACTATTAAAGAACCATTCAGTAAAAATGAATTTTTCAAGAAGATTTAACGAATTCCAAACATTTGTGTGTAATCGTACAAGACTAGAATACGAGTAAATAATTTGTAAATTTTGTTGAGGAAACTATAGAATAGTTTACGGAATACTTACATTGGACGTCCACCAGTAACTCGCATTACTGTATCAAGTATGTAGGCCGGAATGAAATGCATAAAAATAGCAGAAATTTTGAATAACCATAAACTGGACACAAATTTTAAATGTGGATACCACACAGCCGATTTTAAAGGATATTTATGTAAATTAGCATTGATTTTATCGCTGATAAGCGACCATTTGAACGGATTTCGTGTACTCGATGTGCAATGGAATATCGTCAAATCATTCGATTTTTTAGCGGCAACATGTTGAGCTGTTACCAAACAATGGTTTACCACAACATCAACGGGAATATAATCGACAACTAGATCTTCGGCTAGTGGTAGACGGCGTACAACACCTTTAGCCGCTCCCATCAAAAAACCTTGTGGACCATTTTTAGAGATTGTCCAACCAGGGATTGGCTCTTGCCATGCACCAACGACTAAAATTTAAAAATAAACAATTATTTCGATAAAATATGATTTATCTTTAAATCGCTTACTCATGCTTGGTCGGACAATTCCCACTGGGAATTTTGTAGCATACTTATTCACTTCATGCTCAGCTAAATGTTTTGTGAACGTATAGGTATTTGGATGATCTTTAAGTAGTCTGCAAATAAATTAGTTATTCTACATGTGTAAAAAATATTTTATAAAATCTCATTATAACCAACCCGGGTGTTAATTCAATTAGCGCTTCATCGTTAAGTGTTTGTGCCAAATTAATAATTTTCTCTGCATCCTCTGGGGCCGGATACAAAATTTCTTCGGTCTTAAGTAAAAACGAATTAACGTATGCACTCGAAACATGTACCATTGATGATAAATTTTTAACTTCAGCGCACAATTCAAGTACTCGTCGTGTTCCCAACAAATTAATAAAAACTGTTGGTTTTAAGGGTTGCTGAAAATCAAGTGTGGCTGCCGAATGAATCACAACATTTACATTATTGATTAATGTTTGACGATCAGCGTCTGATAAACCTAACCCATTTTCACCGACATCGCCGGTAACTGGAATTAATTTCTTAAACACATCACGTGAATTAGTTTCGAGAAATTTTTCAAAAATTAAATTATTTGTAATTTCTTCGAGTCGCTCTTCAACAGTTTTACCCTTTTTCGGACGAAGTAATAAATAAATGCGGTTTAGGTCGGTGCATGTTCGAAGTAATTTTTCAATTAATGCAATTCCTAAAAAACCCGTGGCTCCCGTAATAAATATGGATTTTCCCTTATAAAATTCAACAACTGGTGATGACATCTGAAAATGAAAATAAAACCAAAAATATAAATATTTACTAGAAAAATAATGCGATTTAACTGTTTGGTAAGCACTTAGTTAGATAAATGGTATGTGATTAACTAACAATTTACGTTGTTTCATAGAACTTAAGTAAACATTTTACAATGTAGAATGCATTTTTGGGCGTATTATAATTTTTTGTGACCTTTTGTAACCTTTAAAATCTACGGAGTAATTTAATGATTTAAGTATGTCATCGAACATAGATTTTTATTTCAGTATATAACTCTAATCGGTATATTGGATGTCAACAACCACCGGACACAAAAATAATAAATTTCACTTGTATATTATAATCTTATATTGTGCAAATAAATAATGTGTTGATGCCGTTTGAAATTCAATTTACAAAGATTATGTCGGTCGATTGATATTCCAAATTCCAAAAATATCGATTTAAAATTTTTTGGTTAATTAAATAAATAAATCATTTTTATTGTGCGATCATCCGGCTTAAATTTATATATTCTATTTGCGTATATTGTGTAAATTATTTCCTTAGCCCCAGTTTCAATGCATATAAAACAGACATCGGCCACTTCAAACTAGTTCATGTCAGTCGTTCTCAAAATTAATTCCCTAACAATACCAACTGCATAAATACAACTTGATTGTTAAAAAATTTTCTCGATGTCAGCTAGCAATTAACTAACAACTGCTACGAACTATCCGAATAGTTAGGTCGAAATGCATGTTGATTAGAAGTAATTAACTTTCTTACAATTCGCTTGAAATATGTTCAGAATGCGTTGAAACCACAATAATTCAGGTTAACTAAATAAATAAATTTTAAAACTACACCGATTTCAGTAATAAGTGGAAATTTATCCAAACTTGTTTTAATCGAAATTACACTATAATAATTGTTGTATTTCATGTACACACACAGGAAATAATGCACTAATTATTATTTATATTAAAACTAAAATAATTTAATTGAATTTTATAGAAAAAGATGCAAACTATAAAAAGTAATTGTTTTACTTAAGTAGTTCACGGTGCAAGATAAATCAATTATAATAATTTGCATTTACATAAATAATTTTAAGACCATACTATTTTTATAGTCAAAAACATAAAAAAATTAATTATTGGGGTTTGTTTTGGTCTTATGTTAATTAAAAAATAAACATAATAAAAAATTAGCAATCGTTATGTCTGGTTGAATGGTCTTTGTAACATATGAGTCGTTTGTCATTAAACATTTATTGAAAAAGCCGTTTAAATTATACCTATATAAATAAAGCAGTGCATTTTTATGTCAGCATATGGAAGTTAATTTAAATGTTGAAGTGTTAAAATTGTATTTAGTGCCGCCTGGTTTTCGCTACAATATAACCAAGATACACGACATTTTATCTTTTATCATTTTGTGATTGATGTTAATTGGTGTAATGATGGTTGTATATATATTATAGTTTTTATCTTGTGACAAACCCAAGACAAATACTTGAGATCGACTTTCTATCATTTAATCGCCTTATGGAATCCCACAGAATGTTGTTTGGTACTATATTTGGTTCGAGCATGACATTTTCCAGTATTAAATGTATGCTCTATGCTTCCCTTTGTGTTGAAATCTATTTCCAGCATCCCGGTATATTTTTTAAAAAAGTTGGATTATTTTGCTCGGGAAACCTCTTTTATAGAGTGCTTTCCAGATTATACTTTTATTGAACGTATTAAATGCGCGAAGCGTAGGTATAGTGATGATGAGTTCCATTTTACAGCGGAGTGTTCGATGATGATACCGATGGCGCTAATAAAATCTGTACAGCACTTTAATGGTTTGAAGCCAGCCGGTTAATTTTTTATACGTTAATTGATTGCCGGTGAAATTCATTCAAGTATGATCATGGCAAGTTTTATCATCAGACTGTTAATGAGAGAGTTGCCTTTCCAAATTCTTTTTTAGGGCTCGTTTCTTCGGTATTGTTACGGTTAACCTATAAGATTTTTCCATTTTCTTATTTCTGAATATTTTATATTTCTACCACTACTATAGTGGTGTTAAAATTGCTCCTGTTTTTGTGGCTTTGTTTTTTTACAGTTTCTTTATGGCACTTCGAACTTTCCGCTTCGTGGGTTGATGGATGAACGTCATGTTTTTCGCTATCTATACAACTGCTGATTATTTTAAAGTGGGTTCCAAACTTTTTTCAAAGCGACCCCGTTTTATCTTAAACAAACACATGCGACTACTAAAATCTTAATGAATTATTTGATCCCATGGAAGCATGAAACAATAGTTGTTGCTTGTTTTCCAATAGGATATCAAAACGTGGTTCAATGTTCGAGAGTGCAAGCCTTTATTTATCTTTAATATTTTTAATACGGTTTAGTAAACCTAGGAAATTTTCTTTCACAAGAGTAAGTAGACGAAATAGCTATACAGAATAGTTATGTGTTGAGGTCGACAGCAAAGCATATACGGGTTTAACTTATGCAACCGAAAATTATTTGTATTTTCCTTGTTGAATATTATATTTTTAAACTAAAATCACTGAGCCATCAGTTCTTCTTGCATTTAAATAAAAATTTGGACAATGAGAAATGGAAGTCTGACCCAGTTATATTTATACAGAGTTCAAGTCATCAGAAATATATTTGTGAAACTGATACAACGTCATTTATTTTCATTTTAAGAATTCATTCGTCCATGGAAATATCGGTCACATTACTTTCCATTTTGGATTTCCAAATTTAAATTTTTTTCATGAATCTTTTGATTTTATCAAAAAGATTTAGTAAATTGGTATGTTTACCTTGGAAACACGTATTAATATATCCACCATATAATAAGGAGTACACAATCAATTTTTCATTGGGAAATAATTGTTCTTTTATAAGAGTTTTAAAGTTCTGTCTCTAGAAAGTCACCTTCACTTGGTATGCAGTTGTTGTTTGTTAAGGTAAGACGCCATGCTTTTTCACAGATTTGAAAAAATGGCTATTAAGAGCTCTACTTTTGATGAAATTAATAATCGACACAACGTCCTGCAACTCCTTGTGGAGCTCTTATTCATTTTTTACCAACTTATGCCTCTCTGTGAATGATGCAGTAAGTATAAATCAGTTCAGTAGTATCGATTTTCTGTTTTATAGCGTTATTAGGTATAGTATTCATTTTTCCCAGTGAACGCATCTGCTCATCGGTACATACACCTACACAGTTTTTCCTCTGTAACAATATATGTAGTTTATCCTGTTGCAAAATTTTACAGAGTGCTACAACATAATATCTTCGTGTGGAGCTCTTTATTAAAAGAATATCGTAGAAAAACGTACGATTAGCTGTCAGATAGGTTACATCGGTGGCTTCATCAAGGTGGATTAAGAGGTTTAGGCTACTTTTAATTCGGATTATCAGTTGTTAAAAAGTGGCTTTGCTAATATCGGTGATTCGACTATTTTAGATTAGTACATTATTCCTACTTATTGCTAACACATATTTTAAAATGTTTAAAACAAATTTAAATAAAAATAATACAGTTTTACGAGACCCAAATTTTATTTTTGGCGACCCATTTTGGGATGGCGACCGCCCGTTTGGGAATCGCAGATTCTAACTTAGGACTTGTCCTGTTGAATTCTTTATTGATGTTATAACTATTCATTGAGTGCGCATGTTTCTATTTGCTGCCGATGCATCGGAATTCTCGAGAACGTATTTTGTTTACTCATATTTTGCCATTTTTTGCTTGTCGTGTCTTTCGAATTTATTCGATATTTTGACAGCACTGATGTTATTTTAGTTTACAGAATGCTTTCATTTTTCCACTAAATCATCCCTAATCTTTGGTTTTCTAGTGTACATTTTTTGACCAGACACACTAGTAGCAGCGCTTAACTTAGCTTCTTTTTTTATCCTTATATTGATCGACATTACCGGTTTCGTTGCTTGTAAGATTAATATGCAGCGATTCTATAAAGTAGAATCTATTTGTGTCAGTAGTTCACAACCTCTATATATATTCAACTTTCTCTTCTTACTTTGAGTTTTACAGATGCTTGTTTGATCTTAAATGTTGCTAACTATCACACTAGATATGCGGAGCAGTTGCTTTTCTACCCATACATTTCAATGTAACGCGTTGTTTATTATGTCAATTTCGTTTGATTGGTCTTTTACAAGATCTTTCAGACCATAATTTTAAATGAACATAATCAGGATAAAAAGCGTACTCTTTTTGCGCTCCATCTGCCCATAGCACTTAGGATAATGTTATATCTTAATATGAATATTCAAGCACAACAAACATTCACAGCACTTTACTAAAATGCAAAGGAAGGTTTAGGAGGGCATAATGTAGAAAGGAAAAAATGAATAAAGGTTTTAGTCTTTTAGTTTTTTACTTTTGGCATTAAGTTTGAATCTCTGGAAAGTGCCGATGAACAATAACCATGAAAGTACTTGTAAAACACGCAAAAGCCTCCAACACGCCTATGGGAAAAAGAGTTAAGATTAGGTAATAAATTTATATCCGCAATCATTCAAACTGCTCGATTTTGTACCCGACCGAGTGCAGTCAAAAGCACCCTTGAGCACCAGCTCAAAAATGAGAATTTTACTCCAACTTATGGGTCTTATTGTTATTGTCTATTGTTAGTGTTTCGAATGGAGTAAAGTTAAACTTGCATACTCGTAAAAATCCAAGACACTTTGCTGCACTAATTACTGCTTTGTTGATTTGTTCAGCCCAAAATATTCTCATTGATGTAGTCAGCTACCAATCAGAAAAGACGGCGAATAGAAATTAGTTCGGCCAGAAAAACAAAGGATTCAAATTTTTTGTGGTTGAATTCCACCCTATTGGCTTTAACTCATTCAAGAATAGTATTGATCAGGCGGAAGGCGATCCTTCATAGCTATTATTTCGGAAAAATTATTTCTGAAAGTAAACAGTAAGAGATGGAAAGTGGGCTGTCATCAGCATATGAGTATAATGGATTGAGAATTGCTGATAGATTATTGATGCAACTTAGAAAAAGAGTCGGAGAAGGGACGGACCCAAAGGGACACAGCGTTTAAAAAGTGGCACCATCCATCATCACAATCCATAAAGTTAAAGAACCGTGAAGGCCAACTGTCTTCAATTTGCACAGCAAACCATCGTGTCACACACAATCAAAGGCTTTCCAGATATCATACGCGACAACTTGTGATTCACCAGCCTAATGAACGCACCTTTTCTATTATTCAGTGCCAACATTATTAAGTCACATGCTGACGAACCTGCGCGAAAACCATATACTGACGATCGTAAATTAGATGGTTATCTTCCAAATATTTAATCAGCTGGAAATTGATTATGTTCTCAAGTACTTTTGAAAGCACCGAGACGATGGTGATGATTTAAAGGGTTTGATTTGCTGCCGTTTTTGACACAGGATGTACGTTAGCAGGTTTCCAGCTAGAGGGCAAAATGTCAGATAGGCATAGATCCGTAAAACAAACATGATAGTGGATATGGATTTACAATAATATTAGAGAACAATTAAAGGAATACCATCTGGACTGGGCATGATTGCAATGAATTTAGCAACAACTTTAGTTCTAAATTTATATGGCACATCAACGAGCTGGCTAGTGAGATATTTGAAGGTGTTAGAATCAGCTAAATTAGAGTTAGCAGAAAAATATTGTCCCCATTTTTCAGAGGTGGTATAAATGATTTCCTACTATCCACGAAGATTTTATTGACTTTGAGAGCAAAGAATCAAATGGTCCGATTGCTATAACCCCGTTAAATCAAGACTTTACGCGGGTCTTTTTTAGCAATTCTTTTCGTGATCTATTTTAGATTGCGACACCCTTCGCGTTGCTAAGTTTCTAACTGCCTTAAATTAAGCTAAATTTTCAATTGACAAGTTTTTTCATATTTGCGTTGATATGCTTTCTTTATTGGTTGCTGTTCTACAGTTGTGATCATTCAAAGCATTGTCTCAATTTGTGGCTTAGAGAGACTATATTCTAAACTCTGCTATAAAAAGTCCATAAATTTCCTAAATGGGAACTGACGAATATATTGTGTTTCTTCCCACATGAAATGTTAAAAATAGATCCAATATATGACCTGTATTGTTGACCCGAAGTGCTATTCTCGTAGGCTGATCTACGAGGTGTCTTAGTTGGTTTAAAGCTGCAAACATTTCAGCCGCCACACCAGCTGGTGTAATTTACTTAGAGTATGGAAGCCACTTATCATTGTGGACATGGATATAACCTGCTACAGAGTATCAAATCTAAAATGAATGGAACAGTTTGGAATATTTGGGCTTCGATAAAGGCCACATAGGAAAAGAGTGTGTTTCGAGACATGGACTCAACTCATATAAAGCTCAAATAATTATTAGTATTTTGACCTAAAAAATTGGGCATGGTATATACTCATTGCGGATATACTCGGCCAACCGTCTTTAGTGAATAAACCAATGGATCAAGGAGTAACCCTTGATATACCAATGGCCGAAAAATCATAAATACTGTGAATTTTATATCACAAATCAAAAATTTCTAAAACCTATAAAACTGTGTGTTTTACCTCACAAACCGAAAATATTCAAAAGTTCAGTAACTATATGATGGTAAGCTCATTAAAAACTATAAGTTTTATTATGCAAATATAAAATTTTCAAAATCTAGAAGATCCATAAAGGCATAAATACTGTAAATTTTAAACTATCAATCAAAAGTTTCCAACATTCAGAAGATCCGTGAAGTAAGGTCATAAAAACTGTGAATTTTAACTCATAAATTTTAACGATTTATGAAGTGACTATATAGGCTTACAATTAACTATTATTGTAAAAGCTAATTTTACCGGCTTTGAACTGATGAAAATGTAATACAATTAATGTAAATAATTAGAAATCAAATTGAAAACTATCGGCGATACGATAGTAAAAAAAAAAATACTAAAATATAATTACAACCAGAAAACCTTGCAAACATGTTTTCATCTACCAAAGTTCAATTTTTAAATTAAAATATACAATCGTTGCAACTTTATGCAATTTTAAACATAAAGCTCCGATTTAAATATATATAAATTTGTATATAGGAATTCAAGAATAATATTTTCTTAAGTGTCATCTCAAAGTTTGTTAAATTTGTAAATACTATATACGATATATAGCTTATAGTTTTTGTCAAGTCTCCACCAACCTTGAAGATCACACATTTTACCTTGAAATGAAGAAACTTGATTTTTATTTTAAATTTTTCGCGCAATATTTTATATACTACAGTAAATAGTGTTGCATACATTTACAAAATTTTTTTTTTATTAAAATAAAATTCTTATTTCAATTTTAACATTAAACATTGACGCGTATCGACGATTCGTGCATATGGTTAATTTTTAATTGTTTGGGAAAGTTAAGATTTATGGATAATTAATTAAGAATAACTTAATGCATACATGCCGTAATTGAAATATGAAGAAACCTGTATCCTTACATACAAAATTAATCTATGATATGTAAGATGCCGTAAACGGCCTTTGTCTTAGTAACTTTTGAACCTGTTATACAACTAAGGATTGGACAGTTACTTAGAAACACAATGACGTTTGGGAGCAGTAGACTTTTTCATTTTTATTTTTATATTTTTTTGCTACAAAATCGATTAAGAGATCAAAAAACTCGACAGCACCTATTAGAAATGATAACGGTACCTGAGCTCGTAGCAGTAAACAACACGATGATCTGTTTGAAGGATACCTCGAAGAAACTTTTCAACTACTAGGCAGACAAACTGCAAATCAAAACGTTAATTTTGTACACAGATCGAATGAGCTTGAAATGCAAACTGTAACGCTCTGTGAGCTTCTGAATATGGTTAAATAACTGGGTAAATTATAAAAGAACTATTAGAAAAAGCGATACACAAACTTCTACACATAATCAATGATGTGTTTATATTAAAATAACGTTCCAAGGCAGTGGAAGCTATAGCAGAAGTGATTATGATTTTAAGGCCAAACAAAAATTTTAACGATAAAAAGTCGTTTAGACCAATATCTCTACTTCTTACTATATCAAAGATATTTTAAAAACTACTTCTGAAAAATATTAAGCTTATAATAGAGGGTAATGCTCTTATACATGCTTATCAGTTTGGATACAGTAAAAAACATTCGACCTAAGCATCTGTTCGGATGTAGCGCATTAGAGTAAACATTTAATCGAAACCTTCCCAAACAGTACTATGCAATTCTAAAATCTTACATAACCGACAGGCATTTTAGTGTAAAATATTAAGAACACTCGGGCTTAAATAAAATGTCAGCAGGAATGCCGCAAGAGAGGGTTCAGAGCCCCATTTGTACCTCCTGTACACAGGAGACATGCCACATACCTGGAGCACATCAGCCTACCAGTTATCGGTTTTTCAAGTAAATCATCCAAGACAATGGTAGTAGCATGATTGGCCTATAGGATTGTGGGTCGGTGGGATCTGGTCCACATCTCTTCCTAATGATAATAACTTTACCGTTTTTCTAAGACTTTGGAAAAACCCCTATTTTTCGACTGTCGTTCAGGCAGTGACTGTCAATTTGTTAAGGTGCCCAGTACTTCGGTGGTCTTAAGGCGCCCCGTGCTGAATTTTTACATGAAGCCCCATTGTTCCGCATCACAATGCTCTGTAATGTACTTCTTCAGATTAGTCTGGCTTGTTCTATTCACATAATTAAAGTATTTATTACGGCATGCCACATAGCTGAATTTTTTATGTAGTCTTGCTGTTGGGGTTTTTTTCTTTTTGATATATTTTCCGAATTCATGTTCCAGTTGCTCTTTTTGTGGTTGGCTCGCATTACTCCACCACGGTAATGTTCTTTGGTCCACATTCTGATCTTCTATGTCCACATCCGCTTCGGATGTGCTCCTCAGGTTTTCAGATTAGCCTTGCCAAGTTGAGTTCAACAAGTTTTCAAACTTTTCCCAATTTGCCCGTTTCAGTGCATATCGGGAAATCTTGTTTTGAGGTTCATTTCTATTATGTGCGCTTTCAGATTTTAAAGTAAGAACTTATAATAATACAGTAGTAAACATTTTTTTTATTTATATCTGTTTTGTAAGTTTATCCGAAATTTAAATTAAACTTTAAAAAACCAATTTTAAAATAATTAAAAATGGTAAGATCAACAGATCAAATAGTCCAATTCATTTTCAAACTGAATTGGAATTATAATCTAAAAAACAAGATGAAACTTTAGCAATGATGAGTTCATTGCGTATTCCAGACGCTGTTAAAGATATAAGGGTGATAAAACGTAGAAGAAATATTAGGAATTTGTCAACCCGCCTGTGTAAATAATCATCCGTATGCTACTATAATTATTCGAGCTATTTGAAACAAAATAGTAGGTGATGCGAATGATGTTCTCTTAATGTGCGGCACTAATAATGTATGGTCACAAATAAAACATAATTTGATCACACATTACGCTGATAAACGCGAAGAGACCAGTCTAATCATGTATCGTCTACAACAAGGTTCAGAAACCATCGATCGATTCTTTTCTCGAGTCATAGATATAGGGAATACTAGAACAATAACACTAAAATTAATAAATATTCCACAAGATAAAAATAGAACTGTTTTGATTGAGATGACAAATAAACTCCATGAATCAATGGGTTTATCTGTATTTTTAAAAGGACTCCGTGAACCAATGGGAGGCTTGATTAGAGCTATGCGACCCACTTCACTTCCCGAAGCTTTATCATTCTGTTTAAAAGAACAAAATATAGGATATATTAAAGGTCGTATTCCTGAACAATCTAAACCACAATTACCACCTAGATTTCCTAATAGGATATCTCAATTTAGTAATTAAAAAACCCAATTCAACTATTAACAATATGCTAGACGCCCTTACATACCTCAACCCCAATATTCTAATCACATACCATTTACCAATCAAAACCATCAAAACCAAGGTTACAAACCAGTTGATAAACCATTCTTACCTTTACCATGTTTAAAAGTTGAACCAATGGACACTACTTCAAACCAAAACCACTACATGCAACCTACAGATGGTCAAGCTGTGAGACAACAACATCAACAAAACTTCAATCGTCCATTCATGCCTAAACAAAATTATTTCCAACACAATGGCCCTAAATTTAAATCGCAAGAACTATTCAACATAGAACAGGATCTTGATGAAACACATTACTCTGAAGGAAAATACAATAATCAACTGTTACTTGAAGAGTATTATCCCGAATATAATCCACTCGAAGAAAATGAACCCATTCAAAAAATACCACAAAGTAACTATATTCCGTCATTAGATCAAGAAGTATCTGATGTGGATTTTCACCCAGGTGCCTCACAAAACCAATCGGGTACATAAACATAAATAACCGTAAAGGATACACATTACCATATATTGAAATACAAAACAACCCTAACCAATACATAAAACTCTTGATCGATACAGGATCAAATAAATTTTTCTTAAATCCATCTTTGATACATAAATCCCGTATCAAGGAAATCCAACCCATTTCAATAAAAACACTTTTTAATACCCATACCTGTAAACCAATCAAAGGATTACAAGAATTTCAAACAAAAAAACCTATTGAGTTTATACTATTTAAATTCCACGAATATTTTGACGGATTAATAGGCTTGAAACTTATGCACCAACTATAGGAATAAGTATTGATTTAGCAAATTCTAAACTTATAACTAATAAGGACCAAATTCCTTTAAAATTTAAGCCCAACTATATGTCAAAACAATATACTATTCTTCCCAAAAGCAAACTTCTTATTGAAATCCCAGTAGATATCCAAAATGGTGAAATTTACTTAAAACCGATTATTGTTCACGAAAAATTAATTATTCCCTAAGGAATATATATAAGTCAAGAATATTACGCTAAAGTTGAAGTTATCAACTACGGAAATAAATAAATAACCTTACTCACTGATTTAGGAAAGGTTCATAAAGCTAAAGTAAAACGACTTTTCCAGGTTCAACATGACCGAAGGACATTCAATCAACTTAACCCCAATGACAAAGAACAACGGACTAATACCAATTAAATTACGATCCGCTTATATGATTCAAATTTATTATAAACTAATTCATATTATTCGACTTAAAAGTTATTCGATCTAATTCATAATTTAACCCTACAAGAAACGCAACTAGTTCAAATAGTATCTATAGTAAACCCAAATACAAATATATTAAAAATCGATAACATCTTTCAAATTAGCTATGCTTAAAGACACATTTCATTTACTACTACCCAGACGTACAAAAAGAGGTATCATAAACGGACTCGGATTCCTCATCAAAGATATTACAGGAAATTTAAATAACCAAGATTTAATAGACATACAAAATGCACTACATGACAATCACCGAAACGAAGACACTTTAAATAATCAAATTACCGAATAAATCCATTTAAATGCCGAAATGATAAACAGAATAAAAGACATTCAAAACTTTGTAACAGAACACACTGATAAACTTCGACACGAAATTAACAGAACAGCTATACAGACTAATTTAAACACTAAACTTCGATACTTCGATATTTTTCGAGAAACCCGTTTTAATATTACCATATAATAAAATAGCAATACTAGATGTAAAACCAAATATCAAGCCGGATCTTCTACAATATAAAACACTAATTAATTTGAAAGAAATAAAAATGATATATCCAAAGCAGCATCTTCACACTACCACGGGTCTCACCGCCTTTACACTATTAATCATTTCATTTATTGTTTTTATAGTCTATAAAATAGTCAAGAAATGGAGAGGTAAAATAATAAAAATTAAACACATCGCCTCCAGTTCTGCTGACATCCCGAAGGCTCCACTTAGAGGGGAAGAGTTACATTGCCCGATACTTGCCGCATCCACCAATGTTACACCATCAACAGTCCACTACAACAACAAATCACACGAAGCAATTCAGATTAATCCAATACGGAAATAACATTTTAAATTCATTTTAAATTCACAATTAATAATATAGTTTATTAATCATTATTAAAAACACTTAAGATGAAACCAATAAATAATAAGGAAATAATATAATTCTTAGAATTATATTAACAATCATTATCATTACTCCGCATTAGCAATATAGCATATAACATAAATCTATCACATTATTAAATTTAAGATAATTCACATTATGTAAAATCATTTCCTCAAAACACTTCAGATGTTTGTAAATTTTCTTAAGAAACACTTGAACTGTTTTGATGACATCATCTTTGATACCAAAACCTTTATTATTAATTTGTCTTGTATAAAATTTAGTTTTCAATTATACACAGCATAGAATATAAAATAAAGTTCACTATTCAATGGATAAATCCATTGAGTTTAAAAAATATAAATTAATTAAGTCAGTGGACATAATTCTTGTTCGAAAAACCGAGCATAATTGATTTTAGTAGTAATATCACAAGGATACCTTAAAACAATTTGTCATATTTATTATAATATTATGAAGCGAGATAAAGGGTGGTTAAATTTTAAGGGCCGATGTTGAATGTGAACCACACCTAAACGTCAAGTTTTTTTCAGCATTTCATTTGACATTTCTCAATTTCACTAACTCAATTTGAACCATGGAAAGATACACAATCGAGCAACGCGTTAGAGTTATTCAGGCTTATTATGAAAATGTGGCTGAGATGATAACGAACTTTTTATGGCCCGAATTGGAAGATATGGATGTGGGTGATATGTGGTCGTGCATACAAATTCAATGGTCGTGTTATCTCACGTGGTGGCGATGTCAATTGGCCGCCAAGATCATGTGATTTGACACAGTTGGACTTCTTTCTTTGGGGTTATTTGAAAGAAAAGGTGTACGTCGATAAGCCAGCAACAATTCAAGAGCTAAAGGATGAGATAATTCGGCACATTAACGGCATAGAACCCCAATTATACCTAAGCGTCATCGAAAATTTGGACCATCGGATGGAGGTGCGCCGCCGAGGTCGCGGTGGCCATTTGGCCGATATTTTGTTCCATACATAATTGAACCATACCATATTATCATAATAAAAAGAATTGACAATAATTTCCTAAATGATTTGTGTTTTATTCAAAATCAACATCAGCCCTTGAAATTTAACCACCCTTTATAAAAAAGAATGATCAGACAATGATGAAACTAACCGAGTTATTTATCTTCAAACCCAAAATTAATAATTTAGCACAATATTCCTGATGCCGTTAATGAAAAGCGACAAAACTGGTTCAGTTACGTTCTACGTAATGATTCTTTAGTACGAGGAGCTGATAATTTATACTTTTCTGGTAGTTTAGATCAATACGCGGGCTCAAAAGCGTTTGAATATAGCGGGGCTAGATATTTAAGAGTTTAGGTAAACAATTGCCTATAAAAACTAATAATCATTATGTTGCATTACTAAACATATTACCTTGTCATTTTTATGTATTGTATTAGAAAACGCATGTATGAGTTCTCCACCGAGGTTTTGTTTTTCATAGCTAAATATGTACGTGCCTTCATCACTAAGACTTCGGTAACAAAATACTACATATTTTATCGAAATATGGAAATTCTACTATACTTGCGAGTAATACATTCGTTTCGATTAAGATAAAATCTTTGCATATAAATTTTAGAACAGTTATATCCTACTATAATCGAATTGAACGTGTTAAAAATTGCAATGGCGTGATTGTAATGTAAAACTTTAAACTTATGAAACGAATTTTAAAGTGTTACAATAATTTTTCAACGTGAGATCAAAATCTACAATAGAATCTTGTAATTATTTCGTTTATATGTGCATGTTTCGTAAATTGTTTAGAAATACTATATTGATGTAACATTTTGTAAACTTTTATTAATGTATCTTTTATTGCTATTTAATTATTGACTTAAAAAATGCCATTAATGAGTTATAGGCCCTTAAGTTTCAACATATTTCAATAAAATCTCATATACAGATTACCCTCATATAAATTTTAATGTGCATCGCTAGTTTTATGTCTCGTCGACTATATAGTTTTATTGATTTAATATAACAAACAAAACATAATACACAAATATATACAAGTAACTAAATACATTAAAAGATAAGATTAAAATAAATATAAGATCATATTCTAGTGTCCCGTAATTGTTTGCTAAACAAGTTGCTATCGGGCGGAAATCGCTGACCACTAAAACTACACAAACAATATTCAACTATGGTAATGAGATCTATGGTAATCAGATGAAACGGATAAACATTAAAATATTAAAAACACATTTGTGTGCAATATATTTAACAAATCCTTAATTTACAGTCGCATCATTCATGGTCAATCATGAATAGTGCGATGCAGAATTTTATCGTTATACGATATGAATGACATCAATAGTTTACTTTCACATATTTATAATTTTTTTTTGAATTTTGGGTTATTCCAGCTAATTTGAAATTTGGAAAAAAATTTGTTTATGCAGAAAAATACAAGAGTTGTATAGCGTCATCACAAACCGTTATCAACTATTGATTAAAAACAGTGGTTTGACAGTAATCCCTGATCCCAGCTTTAACTAGTGTGCTCATTCTGCATCGGCCACGGTATCCAATAAAGTTTCTAAAACAATGAAACAGTAAAACGACATGCTACAAAAACCAGTATCAGATCATAATTTAACTAATCGTAAAAAAATTTCTCACAAGGTTCTTATACTTATCTTTTTTGATTTTTCTCAAGGTGATAATATAATGTCAGTCGGGCAGGTAAAACTGCATCTTGATTAATATTTGCATATACAAAACAAGTCTTATGCAAAATATTATTGAGTTTAAAATAAGATTATTCGGAGGTGTTCACAGGAAAGGTTAATACTTTAACCATCTATGACCTCTCATTTCAAATAAAAGTTACTGTTATGATGTCTTTACCTTGAAAAGCTAGATAAGGACCAATAATTCCTTCAGATCACAAAGCGCACCGTACAGTTACTTTTAATGTTTAATTATTGAATACTATTCAATTCAAGACTACCAAGTATAACCTATCAAAATTCATGCTTAGTAAAATAACGACCAAACAGCTTTGGAAAAACGTCCGTAAAACTTCCCGGGCAATGCCGAACTAAGAATTGACCAATATTGAGTTAAATACGGAACAAAGTAGCCTTACAGTGCTGTACAAGTTAGCGGATCATAATGTATGACTTTGAAATAATGACATTTAGATTCAAATATCACACCAATATTGGAAATAAGCTCAACTCGTTTAATGTCTTTGTTGTAAAGCTGAAATTGGTGAAAAATAGACGAGCGGATATACGATAAAATTAAAGATTCTTATAAAATTTGTATTAATCGCTCAAATTTAAGACAACCTATTGTCAATTGATTATTTCGGATTTACCGAAAAAGAAGGTTTAGATTGTTTGCTCCATCTTGACGTTAGGAAGGAAGCGGGTCACAACTGGTTTGCGCCGATTCTATTTAAATGAAGTGATGTGAGTCTAGCCCGTTCATTTATCTTCATGGTCTAATGAACTATTTCTTCGCAGTTTTTTTAGACCATGATTTTCGTGGGATCGCCATTTTTTTGCCATACTGAAACAGTTTGAGTCTTTAGTTCGTTCACTGAACTCAGATGTTATCCCGATAGGTTTAAAGTGACTAAAAAGCGTGAATGGTGGAAGGCTAAAGTCTTAAGAGTACAACATCTCAGCAATGATCACTGGACTTAACCATATCTTCAGACCTAGGTCTATCGACATTCGGGACCAGGACAAAAACCTCCGTGCATCAAAAACATCGATGCAGTTCTCGATACTTGGAAGGATCATTTCTCTGATTTAATTAATGTTCAACAACGGTCAAATACTGTATTTGAAAGTTGTCAAATGAAAAATGTGAATAGAATAACCAATCTACGAGGAATTCATACTGACCATAGACTAAAACGAAACTGTTTCACTGGGGTCAATTGTATTAATTCCGAGCTCTTGATCTTCAGATGGGGTACTTTGTGGTACTGCCTTGTCGACCGATTAGTATGCCAAAGCGAAGTTATGCCTGATGAATGGAAGGTGGCCGCGTTTAGCCTTATCCTTAAAAAAGGAGATCGCTCAAAATGCGAAAACTATCGAGCATAGTTCTCCTTTGCAATTACTGTCTTTCATAGTATCTTTCATTCACTGGCGGAGGAAATTGTAGGTAGGACTAGCAAGGAGGATTCCATCCGAATCGGTCAGTCACTGATTAAGTTTTTTCGCTGTGGATGATTCTTTCTAAATATTACGAGACATCTTATGACGTACATCACGTGTTCTTGTATTTTGAACAATCCTGCAATTTTTGGGAATACCTAACAAATATGTGCGTTTATGTAAAATGACAGTAATGCAGTCACAATGTTGTGTCAAAGTTGAGAACAAGCTATCAAGAATTTATGCAATTAGCTCTTGGGTTCGCAAAAATACTCTTTAATCTCATGTTAGAATTTTTTTTTCGTAAAACTGAAACACCTCAAGACCACATTTTGTATCGTCCGTCCGACCAGGTTCTAGCATATGCAGATGATATCTGTGTAATTGGATTGAATGGCAACAGTGTCCAAGAACTACTGGATCTACTTGTACGATTGTCAGCTTTCGTTAGTCTCAAAATAAATGAGTCTAAAACAAAATATATGATCACTGGTTTTAGGAATTAATAAGACGCAATGAATTTTAGTAGTAGTGACCTCATATTTGAAGAAGTGACAATTTCCGATACCTCGGGTCCCTTGTCAATCATGTTAATTGTGTGGGGTTACACAATTAATCATGTGTGTGGGATATTAAGACGCGTCTTGTCGCTGGCAACCATGCTTTGAATGTTTTACGCCCGCTGTTTAAGTTAAAATACCTTGCAAATTCGGACAAGTTGAAGTTGTACAAGATGTTGATCAGACCTCATGACAGCGGGTGTGAGAGTTGGACACTGATGGATGAGTATGAGAGTTGGTTAATGACATTTAAAAGAAGAATCATGCGCATGATATATGGCCCCGAACGCGACGATGATGACACTTACCGAGGTTTATTCAACCACGAGATTATAGGAATTCAATAAAAATTCCGATCTCGTTCATAAAATAAAAGGACTCGGTCACGTTCTGCGAGCCGAAACCAAGCGAGTTGTGCCGCGATCTCTAAGAGGCAAGTCGCCATTTGGTAGTTGCAGAGGTCGCTGTCGGCGACGATGGCTCCTCGGATTTGTTTACTTTGGGTTGTCTAGAATAATACGAAGAACAAGCTCGGGATTGAATCCGATGGAACCAGACAGTTGATTTGGTATGGGCTATGATTTGGTTGTGGTGTTGTTTGACAGTCTTAACTATAGGCATTCGCTCGATAGTCAAAATTTTTCTGACTATTGATAAGGTAAGATCTTTGATCTATTTTTGCATCCGATTATTCAAGAGATAATTATGGATTATACTGAGAAAAGCTGTGAGAGTAAAAGAAAATAAAGATGAACAAAATTATTAATGTAAACCCTCGACAACAGAGAGAACGGAACATTCTTTTTAAAAAGCAACCAGACATCATTTTAAGAGGTCGACCAAGTCGTGGTCGCCTAATAATCTGCTTAGCGGAAATTGGGCAAGAAGTGATAAAAAATTCTACATGAACAAGTCAACAATTACTTGCTACCAGACCAAACGGCAAATAATTCGAACTTTAAACCTATAAAGTAAGAGTGAAGAAGGTTTAAAAACACAATAAAAAACGGCCTAAGTCAGAAAAAAGCATACCAGGACATGTTTCACAAGGCAAGCCGATTTATCTATTTGCAATGAAGCTATCAATATTTGCTGATAATACAGCCATCTAGGTGATTATGGCCTTGGTGAGTAAATGTCAAAGAAAATAAAACAGCACAACTTACAGTCACGTACTTAACACAAACGCACACAATCGAAAATACTTTACATATTATCCCAAATGCTTCTTTGGTATATCCGAAACACGGATAGATGACGACCTCGGTATTTTAGCCACTAACAATAGCAGTATTATACTGCTTTACAATTTTATACTTTTTTATAGCAGTATTTATGCTGCTGTCGAGCAGTTTTGATTAAGGTATCAGCCATCAAATTTGGACCACTATTACGTGTGCTAGTGACAATTTCTTGATTTTCAAATTTGTATAGTCTATAGTTCAAAATATTCGACAAGGACATTCGTAAATAACCCAAAATACAGACGACTGTAAGTGCATATCTACTTGGACTAATTAATGTATAATTTAAGGAAATTGTGCACACTAAGAAAAAGAATGAACAAAAGGTAAACCTTATATAAATAACAAGTAAGGTTGGTTTGTAAGATTTGCATACATCTTGTTAGTTTCTTTTGAAGCGAGATTAAAAAAGATGATATTAATGAATTGTTCTTCGCAGTTCCCTTTTCTAATTAATGTTCCTGTTTTATCCAACAGATTTAAATTTTTTTTTTGGTACTCTAGAATCGTGGGTCGTTATTACTAGAACTTTTTCAATAATATTTTATTGGATTAACTTAAGTGACCTTTCGTTTGAAAATATCTGGCCACGCTAATATACGGGTCAACACTGGCTGTATAGAAAAAAACTGTGTTATTATTTTTATAAATCAGTTAATGTTGCTAAACGCAATAATTTTTTGAATTTAACGTGTAATCACGTAATCAAATGATAAACTATTTTATAGCATGATCGTAATCAGATCAAAAATATAAATTTGATTAATCGTAAATACCTTCAAAAATTCTAGTTTTAACTATAGAGCGTACAACACTAAATGCGTTAGGCTTTATTATAGCTATACAATATATTCTAATTCATAGTATTTAAATTAACATAATTTTGAAATTAAAATTTGTAGATCTATAGCTATTTATAGATAAACATGAAATATATTCTTCTAATTCAGTTAATCATGAAGGTATTTCAAAGGCAACCATACTAAATATTCACATATATAAAATTCTTGAATATAATTTGGCAATATAGATATAGAAGACCGGTTTAACTTGATTAAATAAATTTGAGAATATTAATTTAGTACCACACTGTAAATTATTCTCGTTTAGGTCATGCAACAAATAATCCAAATTAATTTCTATTTTAATCGATTTAATCTTAGTGTTGACGTCTTGTGTTTAAATTCCATTGTAATTATTAAATAAAACGATTTGATTAACTTTGACCTTGGCATTGATTAATTATAGGAAATAATTATAGGAAATAACTTTTATGCACCTAATAATTTTAAAATATTAGGTTGTCATTATATATAATTCTATTATATATAATAGAAAATATTTAATATTCGATATAATTACATAAAATATCAAATATTAAAAATACATTTGCATAACAAATAGGTGCCAACATAGCATAGCAATTGGTAGCAAGAAAGCGGAGCTTATAACAAATTAATTTGTTTGATTTGTTTATGTCTTTTATCCCATGTCATAAGCTCAACATTAAGCTGTGAAATACTTTCACATACCTGATTTAAGTAATTTTAATTATAAGTGCATAATTATAAGCATTGACTTGACGAAATTGTATAATTATATTGTCAATAAAAATTTAATTAATGGCGCATAATTGTTTGATGTGATTAGATACCTACTCGTAGATCAGAGGTCAAAATTAAAATAACAACCAAATACGTCATGTATAGCCATAATACACGACACAATAAGCACACATTCAAGCGAGTAATATTGTATTAATATATTAAATCATTATACCAACAAAAAAAAAAAAAACATTATGCAACATAATGTATTAAATCTTAAGAAATTTATCTTATATCTAGGTATTTACCTAGAAAAAAATTTAACGATGACATGACAAATATTTATTTTAACAATTTATCATAATTTCATATTCAAATACGAATGTGCTATAGGTTGGTATTCCCTTTTGCATGATGTCTACAAACAAGACACATTACATTATATTACACATTTTGCTCAAATATATATACGAGTACATGGAAATTGTTAAGTTGTTTGACTTTAGACCGCATTGTATCGTTGAATATGAAATACACGGAGAGTCGTTGAAGCGAAGGACGTGTTATCATTACAATGTGCAGAAATTGTGTAGATTTAATTATTGCATCAACAAAAGTGAAATACACATTTAAGATAAAGTACGCAATCGTACATTTAACAATTTATTCTTGTATTGCAATTTATATATTTTATTTTGGTATGGATATTAAATTTCAAGGTAATTCTTACAGGTTTTATATTATCGTTTAATTAATTCAACAATAATTATATTATTCAACATTGAACTTGAAAATATACGAAGCGTTACATGTTTTTTATATTTTTTGAAATACAATTCATCCATGAATATTTTTTTATGTCTGTGAATTCATACAGTATTTTTTGTTGTCTGGAAATATATTATACAGGGCCAACGTGATTACCAATTACCATTATTCAAATATTAACGTTGGCGAACTTATGCTATGTGCGTCAGTTCGATTTTGTCGACTAAATTATGGACTTAACTAAAATATAGTACTTCATGGTTATGATATACATTACCACCCGCATATAACGAAAAGTCTTTCAGCGATGATATTTTTAAATTTAGTGGTCATATATTGTCATTTTATTAATGGTAAAGCAAATTTAATAAAAAAAATCAATTTTAATTTATTTTATTGCTAATAAAACGAAATTTAATTTTTCATTTATTTTATAAAATGGCAATATTCTACATAGCAACCTTTAAACGATAAGTATCAAAATTTTATGATAACCGAACCATAACATATACTGAGTGATTTAAATGACGCTGTATTTTTGCAATTTTAAAATTTCCGTTCCATTGAAATCAACCATTTGTCAATTGTATACTCACTTTAAACCTGGTGTATCATACTAGAGCCCTGCATCGAGATTGTACAAAACATCCGCAAAACCGGATGTATCCGTAATATTCGCGCAGATATTTCCAAATGCATCCGCATCACAAGTGCAAATTTAACATGTTAAAACCAATCAATGTATTTGTGTTATACGTACGTGTATATGTATATTAAATTTTAATTTTCTCTATTTACCGCTTGATTGTTTTTTTTACACCTTATTCGCAATTATATACCGACATTTGCAATACAATCAAAGAATTTATATTTTTAGCAAATCTTATACATTTATAACTTCTCTGTGTTGCATTAGTATGCAATAAATATGGCGTGAAGTATATGCAGTTTTGGTTGCATGTTATCAAAATCTCTTAAAAACATATATTAATATAGGCGGTTTTGATATTATCAAAAACTTCTGTAGTATATACATTCGTGTTGATTTTGATATTATACTTGCACTTGTTTTGTTAGTGTATGTTATATCCCAATCACCGACTTATTTAATTAGTCAGACTTAGTTAAATACTTCGGCTGGCGAGGTTATTTATTGGTTTTGCGGATGCAGATGAGTGAGGATACGGATATAAGCATTTTAAATTAGTGTGGATGCGGATTGTTTTTATTTTTTTCTTGCCAAAATACGTGTTGGCGCATGGCTCTAGTACCTACACAAATGATACTGAACGCTCTGGTCGTTCAAAAGAATCAGTTATTCAAGAAAACATCAAGGAAGTCCTAAAAATCGTGATAAAATAACGAAAAGTGAAATTGTGTGAGGTAGCTGAGATCATAAAAATATTAATTGGTGGTAGTGTGTTCAATATTTTACACACAAAATTGCCCATGAAACAGCTTTATTCGAAATGGGTGCCGCGCTTGCTCACAATGAAACAAATACAATGGTACAAGAAAATATAAGGGATTTACCATTTCATTCCGAAATCAAATTAAATGTCAGCTGAATGGAGAGCAGCTGGTAAAAGTTGTTCAAATCGTTCAAAAGCAAAACTGTTTGCCGGTAAGATTACGGTATTTATAGTTTGAGATGCGCATGGCAAAATATTCATTGCTAACCTTGAAAATATTCATTGACTTCTTCAATTGACTTTAGGTATTCTGGCGAAATAGTTAAAAGGACATATTTCCAAGCTCAAGTAATGTTGGTGTTGGTAATAGTTTCGAAAATCAGGTTAATTCAGGTTATTTCTATAAATGATATAATAATTTTAAAGGAAATACGGCAGACAAATGAAAACCGACTAAATAATTTAAAAAACGTGTGTATCCGGAAGAATCGTCTAGTCTTCTTGTAAGAGGAATACGAAAATTAAGATTCTAATATTCGTTGCCCAGTTAAAAATAGATAGCATACTCGAAAAGTTTAGATGGTGCGTTTTCTCAGGCTTGAGTTTTTTATAGAATAATGGTGGTGTTGGGGGATAAGCGAGTTAATAGTTCATTTTTTTAGAAGAACGCTGTTCAGCTTCTCAAAAGAAACACCAGGATAATGAATATCATAAAACTTCCTTTATTTGTATGCAACAAATCGATTGGATATATAAAGAAAACGTCAGCAGTAGATTTTACTTGACTCGGCTTTGAAACAGTTAATATTAGAAAATATATCCAGATTACATCCAATAATAAAAATAATTATATTTTGCGGCCGCCAATGTATTTCGTTATGGGAGCATGTAGATTGAGGGAGTTTAACTATGAAGAAGTTAAGAAGAATCATTTTACAATAATGAAAATTTTAGAGCCTTTTTACATTTCAGATTATAATCTGGAGATGACGCAGATTGAAAATCCTATCTAGAATTATCTGCGAGAAACGCCACATACATTAGAACAAAAATTCAAAAATAATTCTGTGCAGGTTTTACAGTTCTTTCTGATGAGACAAATAATGTATCTAATGTCCAGCTGTTTTCATAATGTGTCCGCTATTTAGATTCTGATCGAGTTCATGATTATTTCTTGCAGTTTGTTGCAGTTACTGACCTTAATGGGAAGGGACTGGAAACTATTATATTAAAAAACGTTGCTTGGCTGGCCATTGATCATGTATAGGCTATGATAGAGCGTTTTCAATGATTGGATGCTTTCATGGTGCGCAGAAGTTCATAAAGGATGGAGATCCTCTGGCGTTACATGTGCATTGTGCATCGCACAGCTTCAATTTAACTTTATCAGACGCTTGCGATTTATCTTGTATTAGGAATTGTATAGGATTTTTCTCCATTATTTACAATTTTTTTAACATCCCTAAGCGACAGTCCGTTTTAATAAAACTCAAAGAAGATTCCATTTTCGAAATATCAGCCTTAAAACAACTATATCCCAAATGATGGGTACAGCGCCACGAATCTGTTATTGTTTATTTACAGTCGCAAAATGCAATTATTATTGCATTATACATAATTTCATCAAAGTCCGATAAGACGATACCATCACTACCGGCTCAATTGTTATAGGTGATAAAAATGAATTTTGATTGACCTTTAATGTTCTTGCCAAAGTTTTTGCAGTAACACTTCCACTAAGACGATTCCTTCAAACGGTAAATTTACACATCGCAGCTGAAAAGTGTCATACGGATTCCTCGTTGTACGGGAAAACAAATCCATCGATGTAATATTGGTACTGAAACTACAAAACATTGCTACAAAATATCAATTTTCATCCCGTTTCATCCTGTGTTTGGTCACATTGGCGAGCGGCTTAGTAAGCACAAAGAAATTGTTTGCAGTTTCAAATGCATTTTACTGAATACAAAGAAACTATAGATTTATGACCATAACAAATTGAGGAAGCAGCAATAATTTTATTTATTAAATATGCACCTCTTTTAAACTGTACTGTGAAAGAATTGCACATAGGAGAATTAGAGTTGTGGAAACATATTTCGAAATAAAAAGTTGGCTTAATAAATGGTATAGACGCACTTAATGGCTGTGGAAAAATATGTTTCCTTGCGTTGGAAAATTAATCGAAATAATCGCCACATTATCAATTATATAACAGCTATACAACAGAGTTTGTAGTAAGATAACAAAATTCGCCTCTTAAAATGGCTATCTATAAACCGCTAATTTAAATTATCTTAGTAATTTATCTAATGAAAATCTTATCAAATTTAGAATAGTCCGTAATAAATCTAATGCAATCATAATCAGGTTTTGCTTCCGCGTCGACTCTCCCTTTTCTTCCTAACCAAACCCTACCAGTATGCACTACTTTTTCTTCTTCTATGCCCAAAATTTATTTTCGATCTCGAGTTGTTTCTAAAGTGGTTAGAACGAGTCCATATAAAGCAACTAGTCCTCATGGATTACCATCAATTGCCCTAAAAAAACTGTCATTTATTTCTAGCTAAACTTCTTGCCAAATTAAATTGTTTAAATTGTCCGAATTCTGCATTTTTCTCTCTATTTTGAAAACATCTAATATTCAACTGGTTCCTAAAAAACGTGACAAAAATTCTCCTGCCAATTACCGCCCAATTGCTTTGTTATCTAAAATAATGGAATCTATAGTGAATTTCCACATTATAAAATATCTCGAAAGACATGCGCTTTTATCAGGTTTTCAATATGGGTTTCGTGAGAACCGCTCTTCAGGCGATCTTATTGCCTATTTAACTCATTTTTGGGGAAAAAGTATTGAAAAATATAGTGAGTCAAATGTCGTATCTCTAGATATTTCAAAAGCATTTGATAGAGTATATGACATCAATGTCTGATCACTAAAATTCGGTCACTGAATCTTGATAGTTCTCTTATTCAATGGACAACGAGTTATTTAATGGGACGATCGATCAAGGTAGTATTAGACGGCATTTCATTCAACTCGTATGAAATCAATGCTGTTGCACCGCGAGGTTGATCTTTGTTGCCTACCTTATTTTTGACTTATATCAATGATATTTTTACATTGGCATCATGTGATATCCACTCTTTTGCTGATGACACTATAGAGTGACTGCTATTATTGAGTTTAACAGCCAAAAGGACTGCAATTTCCATTTAATTTGCTCTCGTCAAATTGTATGATTAAATCACTTCTGATTTGCATTGACAAGGCCATTGAATGGGGCAAATCTAATAGGGTAAAATTTAATCCACAGAGGTTCCAAGCTTGTCTTGAAAAATTCAAGATTATGTTCCACCCATAATAAACGGCATTCAGATTAATAGGTCCTCCTTTCTTAGAATGTTGGGCTTAGACATTTCGAGTGATCTTTCTTGGAAAGATTATATATATTCAATTGCAAAAAAACTTAGTCAATATTTGGGTTTCATTAGACGCTGTAACTTTTATTTTACCCCTACAGAAGTTCTTAAATTATGCAAGGCTTATGTTAGGTCTATTATGGAATTTAATTCGTTTCTCTGGGATGGTGCTTCAAAATCTAATCTCAAATGTCTTGATAAAACTCAAAATAGCGTTATTCGCATATGATTAACGGTACAAATATTGGTGCAAAGCAACATAGCTTCGGCTTAGTTATACTCAGATGTAGAACTAACCATTTTAAATCTTCATCTTTCCCTAGAGTCACCTCTCTGTGGAAGCAAATTGATTCGTCGGACTTTCCCACAAAATTTAATTTACAGGTATTCAAAAGGAACCTAAACGCCTACTTAAAGAAACAAACAATTCGAGTAGATAAATATTGTTTCCTATTTACTTGTAATGTTTTCTCGGTCAGGGTTGTATTTAGTTTTCATGACCATAATGCATTGGTTATATGTTGGTCGTTGTATTTTCGTGTGTGTTATTCACCTTAAAATCAAAATTAATGTATTACGAAATCTGAGAAAATAAATTGAAACCGACTACATTATACGTGATGAATGTAATATTTAGCTCACCATGTTGCCGTGGCGTAATCCATTACGGGATTTATTTCTAGGCAATATGTTAATTAAAAAAAAAAAAATATTTCCTTCGGAGGAGCTGATTATCAATTGACAGCAGAAAATTAAAATATCGTAATGTGAGCATCTTCCGGGGTCAATTGATTGAAAAAAACAAATAGAGGTTAGTCATGGCGACTATACACACATATAGGTACAAGTGCATTGTCTTGATAACAAACAACTTTTTTCTTCGACAAATGTGGTTTGTTTTTCTGTAAATCGCCGTGAAACCGGTCCAATAGGTCAGCATAATATTTTCCGTTTATCGATTGCCCTTTTTCACTGTATTTAATGGGTATTCAATTTGGGCATCCCAAAAAACTATCGCCATCATCTCATCTTGTTGGTAGATCTACGTTTGCATTTTTTGCTGACTAAAAAAACTTGAACTAAACTATATGGTAAACATCCCATCCACGCATCTAAATCCGTGCATCACGAGACCTTTTGAACCAACTGTAATGAATTAACGAATATTGTAGATGGTCAGGCCAACGGACGTTTATTTGCGAATAATTCGGTCCCCGGGATGACATAGATTTACATAGATGTAAATACATATTTCATTCCTATTTATTATTTGGCCCCCAATATGGCCAAATAATAGTATTAAACTGAGTATTAAACTGAGGACTGCGGCGTGGTAAGCAAGTGTCTCAACATCGCTATACAAACGACCACGGGTATTTTCAATACAATGATTGAAATGACGTCTTAAGTACCGCAATGTCTCGTTCAGATTAAGAATAGCAATAAAATTTTAAATTTACTATACACGCGTCATAATATCGATTGCAATAAAATCAAATTTCTAAATTTATGTTGTAGATGTTTGACTACCTTATATGCTCGTATGAGCAAATATATACGAAAAAAAAATATTATGCTTTCATAAATTGTAAAATCATTTAAAATGTAAACAAACTACATAATCAATGTATACAAACTTGGCATTTCACCTCAAGCATTATACAATTACAAAACATATGTTGCATTGAAACTCCAATTATTGTGGCAATTTTGGTTTATACTGACATAAAAACTCTATAATTTACTATAATTATTACTTATCTGCAGTCATTTAAGATCTATCATACAAAAGTTCAAATTGACAACCCACTAGACTATTAATGCCAAGTAAAATTTATTAAATATCATTTTTCCTACTAAGATTAACGACTTAACTATATTCAATATGCATACTTTGAACTTTGATCATAGTTTAACCTATAAATAATGGCTATGAACCTCTAAAAATAATGGACTAAAATCCAATTGGTTTATAAAAATATTATAGGATATGTTTGTGTAAAATAATTTAACTATTCTGTAATGGTAAACGAATAGTATAGAGCTATCCGGATATCATATAATCTTCTGTTTACATGCAAAAAATGACGAAACAACTTTCCTTATAATGCGGAGTCATGGCTCATTCAATATATGTCTCAAGTTCAACAAACAACATTTTAAATGTTGAATTATTATTCGAAATAAATGTTGTGTCGTATAAGAATTATTTGACCTTTCAACAAAAGGTTTAAAAATTAAAATACCTTCATAATTATTTCTCCTACAAATAAGGTCGGTGAGTTATGTAGATTATCAGGAAGAAACTTTAAATAATATAATAATTAACAATAAACAATCAAGATATTAATAAGTCGCGTGAACCGGAAGAAAAACAAAGGTAAACCAAATCAGCTAAATATTAAACATAATCACTGCGGATCAAAAAAGAATTAATAACAAATTAAGTCATAATTAATATGAAAACCTCAATACAATCTAATCTCATGAATATGCTAAGAAGATTTTATCAAAGAATTGAATTGAATTAGATTATAAATATTAAAAAATTATTTAAGATAAACTCATGGAAGGAGCAATTATTAGCATAATGCCTGAAAAGAAATATGTGTTAAGCAAGTTGAAAACAGAAAAGCCAGTGATCTTTTTGAGCTAATTTTTTTGTTTTATACAAAATGTCAATTAAATTGAAAAAATATTCAAACTTTAAACGGAAGTTGCAATTAAAATAATAAACCAAGCAACAACAGTTTCAAAAACAAAAATTAGAACTTCCTTTGTTTTTCATTTATTTATGTTTAAAAATTCAATAAACTGTGTACTTAGTATCATTAGCACGGATGATAAAACAAATAAAGCAGTAAATCTCAGAATAGGGTTATGTTTTTATTAATCAGGTAAAACTGATATAATTTATGCTCATACAGTTATATTTCGTAGAATCACAACGTACTAGGATTATTCTTTCAGAAATGTTTTATCTTTGATTGGCTCGCACAGCGTTACCAAGCTAGCGTACTCGCTGTGCTTTTAGACGACATCAGGTATTTTCATCAAGAACTCTGTCGTAAACGAACATATTATACAGGTATTTCGTTTGTTTGTTTATTTCTATGCAATCTGTTTTGGGGCCGAAGCTCACCCAACTCTTTCGCGGTTAATTAACGTCCTACTTTACGCCATTACTAGCCAAATCGAGGACGCGCGAATACAGGTTCGCGTTTCAAATATCCATCTGCACATTGCATTGCTCCAGCCAGCCTGTACTGGCATGGACGATGGTTCGGCCCATGAATTCTGCACTCCAACGGGGGGTCATAGTTGTGTTCATCGTCTTTACCGATCGTAATCAAGTGATGAAAAATCCCTTTTGCAACCCTCCCCCGTTGGGATTCGAACCCGGTACCTCCCGTCCCAAACACCACAGCTTTAACCACTGCGCCAATTGCTCGGTAGGTATTTCTATATACCTTTTTTAAAACGAAAATTAAAATTTCCATCAATTAGAACTTGTGTAAGGCGGAATTCGATACGATTTCGGAATGTAATGTACACGGTTTTATTTTCGTGTTTCATAAAAAAAATTAGATAGGGAAACAAAAGATATTGATGTGAATTTTGAATTGAATCATTCAGTATATACATCATGAAAATTGCATCAGATTCCGGATTAATTGACGCAAAATCGGTCTAAAACACAAATGGATACCAATTACGGAAAGTCAGACTCGGCACAACCATTGGAAAACAACAAGAAATATCGATCACTGATTGGACGGTTGTTGTATTTATAAGTGGATGCAAGACCTGATATTTCGGCCAGTGTTAGTATTTTAGCTCAAAATAATAGAAGATTGGAATCACATGAAGTGTATTGTCAAATATTTGAAGGCAATACATCAATTGAGGCTTAAATTCCAATTCATTAATGGACATAAGAACGAACTAGCTACTCAGCTTACAGAATTTGGATGAGTCATTCAAAAACAGGATGGGAAAACCATATTAAGAGTTAAATATCTTAAATTTAAAAAGAGATTTAACAAAACTAGAGATGGAATGTGAAGAAACTTTGACAAAATTCACATAAACGGCTTAGGGATGGGCACTATAAAGTTTGTAGTCCTTTCAGAATCCAATCACATACTTATAGGAGATTCAAAACAAATGACAGTAGCAAGACTTTTTTAGGTCGAGGAAATATTTTCCAGAGATCCAATACTCAAATAGATTAAACAGCCTTTTTGCGGGAATATCAATAACTTGGCTATATGGAACAAATTGAGGAAGAGTCAGAATAGTATCTAACCCATCATGCAGAAAAGAAAAGGCAGCAATTAATGAGTTAAAACCAGTATGCTACTCACTAACATGATTTCTGTTCCAGTATTATTTGAATTCTCAAGGTTTTCATCAGCTCTTAAAATCAGAAGAACAATAGCCTATTGCTTTAGATTCATTTTAATCCTTAAAAAACGAATTTACCGAGTTCCTGAAAAGATACAAAGCTATCTAACTATACTGATGAACTAACCAGAGCATACAACAGAATTATAGCAGCAATACAAGCGCCGGAATTCGAAGCAGATATCAATTCTATAAAAACCTCAAACACAACTATAGAAGCAACAGTAAACTGTCATCATTCCGTCCGATTATTTACGAAAATGGTATATTATAAGGGCTGGCGGTAGTTTACAAAAATCTCAATTACGTATGAACAAAAACTTCAACTGATTTTGCCGAAAAATAATATTTATTCAAAACTTATTACCGAAGAAGCGCATCATTTCACTTGCTACGGAGACATACGTTAGCACAACAACGTACGAAATATTAGATCCTGACGAATCCTGATCGATTTACAACTGCGTAAGATATAGTTGATTCAGGAGAGTGATATCAGAAAAATTAATGGGTGTATTACCAGAAACAAGAGTCACTCTCTATTTTCTATTCACCAATACAGGTATCGACTATGCAGACCCATTTACCAAAATATTGTAAAAGATTGTACATCGCCTTATACGTTTGTTTTTCTATTAAGGCAATTTCTTTGGAGGTGGTAAGCGGATTAACAGCCACGCAGCCTTCCTTGTAGCATTTAAACGATTCACTCCAAGAAGAGTAATGCCTTTAAATATTCATATTAATAAAGGTACTAATTTTGTTAGAGCCCGAAACGAGCTAAACAAGAAAATTCGTTTGGCTATACAACAAACCAACATTCATTCGGCAGTACTAACAGGGAATTATGGTACAATATGTTATTTTATCCCACCCATATTAGTATTGATGGGATTTTTGATCCCAATTTGAGTGTTCAGATATCATCTTTTACTCACTGTCGATTTCTAGTTCGTTTTGAGAGTATATCCAACTTATATTTTCTATAAGTCAGACTATTTTTTCCAAGCTCTAGCATTAAAGCCTACAAAAACTATTAACGACGGCTTTGAAATCCAAAACAGCCTTTTTACCTGAGTCTTCATATTGTAGTCAACCCATCGATTAATTTTTTTAGTCGTCTCGTACGACAATCAAACTACACTAACGATAAGTGGTGAAATTTTAAGGTTATGCTCTTTTATATGAACTTTACAAATGTGCCCAAAATGGCTTAAAGTGAGATATTAAATGGAATCGCTCATTAAACGTTTGTGATAGAAAACAAAAAAACAATTTGATAGAGGCTTTGATAAGTATTCTTGCAAACATGTTGGAAATCTAGGATGCAGTGAATATTGTATTTACTTAACTCAAAATTAGCAAAAACTTTAATTTGATAAGCGATTCTAAAGACAAGCTAGTTAACTGGGAACGAGTTGAGAGAGGTTGGCCACTTCACTTGGTTAGGATATAGCTGTCAAAACAAAATTGTAAAAGATAAATGTGTATAAGGGGATGTTTTTATTCATCCGATTACTTTTAGTATACAATCTAACCTCTGATTAAGCACTGAATCGAAAAAATCCATTATTTGCATTCCGTTGTTTTAGCTGTAAGAAGTTTTATCTACATAGTTAACATATTAGTCACATAACCTAAATACAGTACTATATATCCGCCATATTTGTAAAAACTATAAATTCCTTAACGTCAATACCAAAAAAATGCATGGGTGTCAACATGTTAAATACGAATGCCTTTAGTTGTATGAAGGTGTCAAGACACAAACTAATATTTAAAGCTAGATAATAAGCCGCATAATAACAATTAACTAATAACTTTCACTTCTTATTTAAAAAAATACTATATTCTTATCACACAACCATTTCTTTTCGTACGCTTTAATTTTATAATACAAAAATTTTCACAAAACCATAAAAAACCGCTATGTTTATTATAGCTTTTTTAATATAATTTTTTACTAATCCCCCGTTATTCAAATACAAAACACTTGATGTGAATTTCTTGTTTTTTAACATATAATACATAAAACTTACCTTTATGTTTTGATTGATTATGTCGAATATATAATTTTCCAAGTTTATAACACCGAAAAAACTATAAGAAGATTTGTAAGGTTATGTAGGTAGGTTCACGATTATTTATGTACACAAATTAATTTTATGTATTTTAAACTCACTTTAATTAATCGACACGATTTTATTTAATTAATACAAATTAATGTTGACACTTATATAACAATTGTGCAGTTTATAAAAATGTTTTTTTTTAATTTTTTATATTTATGGAACAGTTAAAATACCAGACTTGCCACGCCAAAATCTCACTAACGAATAACAAAAAAAACCGAGAGAAATTCAATTTGCGTTTATTTTGGTATTCGTTTGTTTTGGTTAGAGAAGTAAATAAAATGACATAACGTAACGGTTAGACCGAGACGACTATACATTATGTATTTCGTTCTAGTTGTTTACGTTTTCTTTAATGGTAATGAAGATGTACTTTATTATCGACTAAAGAAAACTTCCAGTCGATAAATAGATTAAGGTGGATGTCTTCGGTTTGAGCAAAATATGATACATCTATTTTTCAATAGGTAGCGCACTGTACCGTTTAGCTAAGTTATTTTTGATTATTATTTTATTAATATTTTTATAGATGGCATCACTGAAATCGGTAAGGTTAAAGTCCATGATTTTAATTCGTAGGTTAAACTATTACACAATAGGTAGCACACGATTTAATTATTCCTGGACTTAAACCAAAAGCATATATGTTTAGTACAATAGTACTAAACTTTATTGGTTTTTTATTTTAGTGATGAAGTTTTTAGGTAGATGACAGTACGACGAAAATGATAAATTTCAAAAATTAGACGTTAAAGAATTTTACTACCGTGGAATTTTTGTATTTCGGTTGTAGCAGGAGCATTTAGTTTCATTAGTAGATTTCAATCGGTGACGACGAAGAATAAAAATAGTACAGAAGCCATGCGAAAAAATTCACCTTCCGTGTCTATTTGACTTACTTTTATGTGTTATAGAGCCAGTTTGACTGCAACTGGCTTGATTTAAAACTGTGCTATTATAGGTGATGCTCGCTGAGAAATTATAGGTGATGCTTGTTGCCCTATATGTGCCTTCTGGTTGCCCATGACATGGTCTTTGTCATATTTAGTTGTTCCATTCGGTGATGTCCATCTGAATTTATGTATGTTTGTGTGAAGAACTTTCTGCATATAGTATGAGTTGTATGAACAACTGATTGAACCCTTTGCCTGATTTGTATGCTCGACAATGATTTATGAATTTGAACGAATATTATGCAGCAGATTTATGCTGGTATCGAGAGCTTTCGATTAAACTATCACTCATTAAAATCGAGGCAATTTTACAGTAGTAAGGGTGGGCTTTTAAAATTAAGGTCGTTCATTCTATTACGTGAACGAACATTTTGGTGCCGAAACCCGGCACGTCCATTGGTGCTAAAAAAACCGCATGAAAAATAACATCATCAGCATCTTTCTAGATAAGTAGCCATTGTTCTATTTTAATTTTGTTGAGTACCGTTCTACTGCAATTGGTTTCTTTTTCCGAAAACGAAAAAAATTAAAATTAACGGATAAAAATTAATTTAACTAGTGAGTTAATAAATTGGGCTACTAAGTGGCAGATCCATATTTTACCTAATTCGGGCAAAGGTGAGGAAAAATTGTGAACTTGAACATTCAAAATGGAGCGAAATATACGAGCACGTGATCGTATGATTAATCAAATAAAAGCCGTAAAAACCTTTAGTGAAACGATTACCACTGAAACCACGTTAGAAGCACACAAACGCGGGAGCAATGTGGTAAAGGTTACAAAGATTTTAATCGACTACGAATTAGAGTTAATGGCCTATCCAGACTATTCACCTATTACAGACCAGGTGGATGAACTAGATTTTAATACCTGCTCAATTTTGAAAGGCAGCAATAAATGCAAGGTCTGACCATCAGAAACTCGAAGTTCATGATAAATGCTACCTTAGGTCAATTTATTGGACAGCAACAAACCTTCCTGCAAGGTATGCACCAACGACAAGGTGTACGACTACCCAAAATAAATATTGAACCATTTACGGGCGAATATAAGCTACGGTCATCCTTCCATCACTTATATGTAACAGCGGTGCATGAAAATCAGACGTTAAGTGCGGTGCATAAATTGCAAATTTTAAACGGTCTATTACGAGGCGATGCAGCCGAATTAATTAGACATATAAAGTTCACTGATCAAAATTACGAAGACGCCTGGGGGAAATTGGTTGCCAGGTACTGAGACTAGGTAGTTGTGGGCACAAAAGTCGGTCAATGATAATTTTCCAACTTTTAACAAGTTATTGAAATTTCTTACCACAAGATGCAATGCATTGGGGTCTTGTGCATCACTGAATAAGCCTAGCAGATCCGCTCAATCAAATAAGTGGAAGTATGTTGTCTGTTAACAGGATCATGTGGTCTATAAATGCCCTTTATTTAAAATAATGAAAATGTGTTTAATTTGTAAAAGGCATCATCACTACACACAGATCAACCCTCAACAAGTCTACAGGCAACAGCCGAATTATCATTAGCTTTCAAAGGAACAACCCACAAACCTCTTTAATCAACGCACAAAAACAATTTACCATCAACATTGTCATCACAATATTCAACAAACAACTCAACTACTACATCCTTGCACGGTTATCAACCTACTCTCAACACGTTATTGCCCACTGCCTTGTTATACGTTCATGCAAATGCTGGCAAGAGCACTGCTCGACTTCAGATCTCAAGCTACATTTATTTCTGAATCATGTGTTCAACGCTTAGGCTTAAAGCAAAAGTTTGCACACATTTCTATTATAGTTTCTTCTTCAGCGGGAAATCGAGAGGAAAAGCAACATTATCTATTCAATCACGAGTAATTCCACACTACTCAAAAACAAGGACGGCGCACTTATAATAGAAAAAATCTCTTCAACTCTTCTTAATCCAATGATAAAGATATCGGAAAGCAACGAAGTTTGGAACTTAGAACTCGCAGATCCCTATTTTAACAGGCCTGATTCCGTCGATATATTGATTGGAGCGGAACACTTTTTAGAAATTTTATCCGAACAGAAATTGGTAATACAAAACCTACCAGTCCTCCACTCATCTACATTGGGATGGTTAATAGTGGGTAAAATAAAAAACGCCAAAGAAGATTGCAAGGTACAGAATTATAATGCAAATTTGGATTTTAGCATAACAAATGAAAATTTGATGAAACTATTAAAGAAAAGTTGGAAGGTGGAAGAACTTGTAAAGAAGTCCACGCAACTAGGCGAAGATGATCCTTGTGAAATACTGTATCGAAACACTACTATACTCGAGCTCCAGATGGCAGATCCATAGTTCGATTACCCTTCAAAAATCAACTACCTATCTAAGAGATTCAATACCTCAGGCAAGTGCCAAATTGAGGTCAATTGAAAAGAGATTTAAGCGACCAAAGAATACTATAAGGACTATAAAACATTTATGGAGGATTACCTTAATCTAGGACTTATGACAGGTATCTTAGGCAGATGTTCCAACTAAAAATATTAAAAGGTATTTCATGCCTCATCATTCTATCTACAAGGAAAGCACAACTACAAAACTCAGGGTTGTTTTTGATGCATCCTGTAAAACCACAAATACAGTCTCGTTAAACGAATGCTTAAATATTGGACCAAAGCTTCAACCGGAGTTAACAACGACCCTATTAAGATTTCGTCAACACCTAGTAACAAAAATTGCAGACATAGAAAAAATTTACCAACAAATTTAAGTTTACCCATCAGATGCCAATTATCAATTCATATTGTGGCGTAGAGATTCACACGAAGAACTCAGTCCTCACAAGTGTGTGACAGTTACGTATGGAACTTCATGTGCACCATTTTTAGCCAATCGGTCACTAGAAGAGGTAGCCAAAAATGCAGAATAGCAATATCCAGAAGCAGCTAAAGTCATTCGGTATCATTTTTATATGGATGATCTGTTAACCGGCAGTGCAACCACCAAAGAAGCCATAATATTAAAAAATCAGATAGTCGAGATTTTTAACATTTATGGGTTTAAATTGCGTAAATAGAAATCCAATTGAAATAATTGAAGAAGATTCCAGTACCAAGACATTAGGAATTATGTGGCATCACAAAACTAACATCTTTTCATTTAAAATAAATAGTTTAAGCGAAGAAGTAAGATGGACAAAACGCAAAATATTGGCTGAAAGTGCTAGACTTTACGATCCTTTAGGTTGGGTACCTTCGGTGGTTATACACTTTAAAATTCTACCACAGAAACTGTGGTTAATGAAGACAGATTTGAATGAAGAAGCTTCTGGTAAGATTGTGGATCTCTGGAGGAAAGATTATTATAATTTACCACACCTACAACAAATTAAGATTCCCAGATGTAAACTAAATCCGCCCAACTAATATCAAGCCAGTTACATGCCTTTTGTGATGCATCTGAGGCTACCTATAGTTGTGGCAGCCTCAGAAGTAGGTAGTACTAAATTGGTTATCTGATGTTCCAGCTAGGTGGAAATCATTTATAGCAAATCGAACTAGTTCTATTTTAAATATCATCCACAGGAACCAGTGGAGCCATGTCACATCTAAGCAAAATCCAGCTGATCATATTTCTAGAGGTGTCGAGCCTCAATTTATACACGAGTTACAAAACTGGTGGCACGGACCTAATTGGCTGCAGTTGAGCACGTTGGAGTCGCCAAAAGACATAAGTATAACTCCACCAGAAGATGTAGATATTAAGAAGTGCCACAGAGGAGTTTGCGTATTAATGGAAGTCAAAGACAATGAAATTGTAACCCAATTTTTAGAAAAATGCTCATCTTGTTTAAAAAAAAATGAGTTATATTCTATGGTTTATCCTATTGGCAAGGTCAAAAGAAAAAAAACGCAGGTAGGTTTGTTAACATACCAGAAATATTTAGATGCTGGACATTATATTATCCGTATGATTCAAGCCAAGAGTTTTAGACGGGAAATTTAACAATTAGCAAAAAAATATTTCGTCTGACATCCAGTAATATTACCAAAAAGTTACCCAGTGAATAACCTAATAATTAAAGAGGTTCACATTTCAAATCTGCATACTGGAATTACCGTAATGATGAGCTTGTTACGTCAAAACTACCGGATGATCGGAGCAAGATATATGATTAAAGGTCATTTAAAATCGTGTGTTTGCTGTATTAGATATAGAAGTGTTCAAGGACAGTAAAAAATGTCCGATTTACCAGCAGAGAGGTGCAATAATTTTTAAATAGTGGTGTGGACTACTTGGGTCCAATTTATATTAAAACCTCTTCAAATCGAAATGCACCATTGGCCAAGGCATACGTGGCTGTGTTTATAAATGCTTTGCCGTTAAAGCTGTACATTTAGGAGTAGTTAGCAGTCTTAACACCGAGGCATTTTTGGCAGCGTTAAAAGATTTGAATCGCAACGAGGTTTTCCCAATCAACTCTGGTGCGATAACGGTTCCAACTTTATTGGTGCCAACAATGAATTAAAAAAATTAAAAAGGGAAATTTACAACAACAAAGCAATCCAAATAGTACGTAATTTTATTTTGTAGAGTGAAATTAACTTCAAATTTATCCCAGCCAGTGCGCCACATTTCGGAGGGCTATGGGAAGCCGCCGTCAAATCGGGCTTAATTCCAGACCATTATGTCGTGGCAATGATGACCCTACCAACCTGGAAATACTTACCGCTGGGCATTACATTAGGCTCCAGAACCTATATTGGAAAGTGCTCCAATTTACAAATTAGCCAGGTGACGAAATACCCAACGAAGAGTGCAAGCCTTCTGGACATTTTGGTCCAGAGATAATTTAAATACCCTGCAAGCAAGAAGTAAATGGAAGAAGGGTAACTTTCTAATTAACATTGATGACATCGTACTGATCAAAGAAGACAACATACCTCCAAACTAGTGGCTACTCGGACGCATCATCCAAATTCATCCGGGTAGTGATGGAATCGTAAGAGTGGCTACTATTAAAACTTAAACGGCCGGTAGCAGAACTATATATGTTTAAAGTTAATAAAATGTAAGTCGTCTTATGAACCATAATTTGTAATTCAATGGCAATGATTATTTTTTGGGTAACTTAAGAAAATATATCCAAATATTTTCTTAACGCGGGGGAAAATGTTACCAATATAATTAACCAATAATTAACTAGTTACCAATATTATTGTAAAGAAGCATAACCGTTATTTATGTTGCATCTATATATGTTTAAGAAAATGTAAAAAAAAATTACGTGAACGGACAGTAGTATTTTGCTAATGTATCGCACATTTTGCCATAAGGAAGTCATTATCAAAAAACACCAAAGACCGATTTACATACATATATGCTCTATTCGAAATGAGAGGATGAGAACCGTAAATAGCGAATATTGTATGAATTTCATTTTATGGTCCATATTGTGTACATACGGAAAATTCCGGAATTAAAAAATAAAATAACCGGAAAATTTATACCAATATTATGCTTCCAAATTCTATGCTTCAGCTATATAATTTGAATGCATCACAATTTCGATATACTCTTTCCGTCTATATGGTAATATTGAAACGTTTTTTTTTTATATAGTTTGGAACATTTCCAAAACCGATAAGGAAAAAATGTTGTTATCATCGCAACATCGAATCCGCATTGTAACAGAAAAAAGCGAAACTAATAAAACCCAATATAAAATTACCCTTTTTTTGGTTTGGTTTGGTTTGCTCCATGGGTGTATATGTACAAACAGCTATATATAGGGAGAAATTATGGCGCACATTTTTGTTCCAGAGTAGATGAAATTCTTTTCATTCTTGTCCACTTTGTTGATTTTTCATTGTCATTATTTACAATTTTTTATTGAAAAAATTTTTTTTTTAGAAAAAGCTTTTTCCAAAGCTTTTGTTGGGTGGACGACCAAAAAAAAAATTAAATTAATAAAATTTCGAGATAAAATTGAAAAGTTTTTTAATTGTTAATTTTAATTTTTTTTTTTATTTAACTTTTAGTCGGATGACTGAACTTGCAAAGTGATTTGAGAAGGAAAAATTTTTGTGTTTCACGAAAATTTACAAACAACGGATGAAATGCAAAAAATTTAACTGAATCTTGTTTAATTATGTACACAGTATGATTTGGGTAACGTTGAACCAAATAACTAATTTATGTTGTACGAAAAGCCAAGTTAGGAATAAGGCAAAATGTTAGCTACACCGACGTGAGAGTAAATTGAGGCAAATCATATAACCTCGTTCAAGAGATATTTGTGAAAACATGTATGGATATTTGGCAAGAGAGATAAAATTAACTCGGTTGAACGAAAAAATATTTGGAAACAAAACCAACTTGTTTGGTCAAAAACGTGTAATTGTAAAAACTTAGTTACCTTTTTTTTAAAACAAAACAAAAGAAAAATTTTTCGATATGAAATTTTTTTCGATTTTTAGGTTTAGTATTCACCGAGTTGTAAATGCAAATACATCAAAAAAATTTGAACTTTTGTACTTTTAAAATTTATATTTGATTCTCATTTGAATTGTTTAATATCAGCAGTGATTTACAATACAGCTGTAGTATACCTTATTGCAAACTTTCTTGTGCTTTGTAACTGAATGGCATGAAATTGTCGTTATACTTATAATATAATTTTTAATAAAAAAATCCGGCACCGAGACCGAGTTGACACTAGTTCTAACTAATCTCTGCAATAAATAACAAGATTTTTTGGAAAAACTGTAAGTACCCAATTTTTTGATTTTTAAATTGTCAATAATGCTTCGTACTGCCCTTTTATTGCTTTTCCGTTTTTTAAAGCTTTTTGTTTCTAACCTTTTCGACGTATCGTGCCATGTACAAGGAACCCACCACCAGGGTTGGGCGTTTTACATGTAAAAAACGTTTTCTCCATTTTACATGTAAATAACGTAAATTACAAAAAAATGTGTATTTTACAAAAATATGTAACTTTTATTTAAAAAACGAGAATCCGTCCAGAAATAATTTAAAATATTGAATAAATGATACAAACATTTGTTTATAAGAATAACTTGCATTAGAAAATCCAATTAAACATTTTATTTAAATGGTTAGTCATAATTATTTTCAACTTTTAGTTATCTACATTGAGACTATAAAAATCACCTATCCTTCTACAATGCCATCTGTTTACGTCTTAAACTAGTTCTTATATTCGACAAAATAAACAACTAGTGACATAGTGCCATCTAGCTACATTTGAATAAACTAAAATAAAATATTTTTAAGAGTGCATATTTCTTCCGATATGTAGCGGAAAACTAATTGCAATTTGACGTAAATAAATAAAATAATTCTCTGCAGTGAAATGAATGAAGTGAATCTATACTCGTTTGACTGGCTTTTAAATTTAAATCTTTATTAATTTCAAAACCAACCAAAGGACAAAATCAACCAAATTATCACTACCCGTCTCACCCTCATCAAATAAATGTATGCCTGAAATTACTAGCCGTATTCTACCCATTCGATAAAATGCCTATGCATTATGCCTTTGATGTCCAGTGTAGCAAAGAGGTTGCGAATATGATTATCGAATTTAAGCGTGGAACTGTAGTGAATTTTATTAATTCAATTTAATTTTTCTTACTCTAATTACAATTAATAATTTTTCATAATCTAAGTTTGCAGCAATACCATTATACTAACCTTACCATATAATTAATACTAGATAAATTGATTAATACATTAATAATTAAATTTGGTAAAAATATTCTTTTTGAAACCCAGCAGTTACCTACCATTCAAAGAATTCCATATGCTAACTCCTCTCACGAAAAACGAAGCGTTCATCAAATTACATTTATTGATAGCAGGTGTCAAGATTTCATTGTCAAAATATTTCTTATCGTAGGAAAGTTGCACTTTATTTTACATTTTTACATATGTACAAATATCACAATAAATAAACACAAATACACTACACTGTAATATATAGTCAATTTTTCTTTAATTAAGAGATTTGGTAACAGATGGCGATAATTGTAATGAAAAAGTTGATTTATATTTTACAGTATGTATAAAATAATCGTTTACATTTTACATACATTTTACATGTAAAAAACCCAGTAAATTACATTGTGTAATTTACACGCCCAACTGTGCCCACCACTATCTACACTTTTCTCGATGAACGACGATGAGGACGAGGCATCAGATTAACATTATGCCAGATAGCTTGGCAGATACGATTAAATATGCTGTTGTCAGAGCCGACACACAAAATAATCTTAACCCGCTAGGGCTTTTGTAATTTTCAATGAATTCTTGTGCTTCGACTAGTTCAATTGCTCAAGTAGCAAACCACGGCAACCTCTATATTTTAAGAACCCGATTGAATGTACAGTTTGACATTATGGAGCAACCATTCAAAGTTGCTGGAACTTCATCGAAAATGAAATTTATTGAGCATCATGTTATTGAACGCTGGTAACAACTGGAACGTATCAACGATTCGTCAATGAGCGATTAGAAATTAATAGAATTTTAAAAATCGCTATTAGCAGCATTTTTGGAAATGATTCGTGACGTCTTCGCAATTCTCAGTCGCAGCATGGTTCTAGTGAGTGTTGACAAAATGCACTAAATTATCAAAAAATCTTATCAAAATTTTGGTGATCCTTACGGTAGCAAATAATTTTATTTGTTATTACCAGCAACATTTTGGTTACAAAGCTTTTAGAATTGAACCTGGTGGTCAGTTTATTCTCAAAAATCTTCTGATAGTAGTGTTCAAAAAAATTAGTATGTCATTCGCAGTTGGTGGCATGCAATGGTTTCAGTCAAATCAAGCCTCCAATTTTTTAATTTTTAAAATAAATTCACAAATTCAGTTTTTAATAGATAAAAGCGCGGATGTCTCGGTCTTTACAACCCGCTTCGTCTGGACTCTCAACTGTTGAACCATTGTTCAGATTGTTTGCAGTGACCGGCTCTTTGATAAACGCTTTCGATACTAAAATTTTAGGATTATACATTATAGTGCGTCCCTATTCAGAAAGTTCATAGTTTGAATTTTTCTGAGAGTTCATAGTTGCTGACGTGTTGTTACCTACCATCGACGTAGATTTTAGATAAACGTCTTTGTATACATCCGGTACATGATGTGACTTACGATTGCATGCAAAATACAGGACACAATTTGAAGACATGTTGAAACTCACAGTTTGCCATTCCTTAGTTTACGCATCTGCATCTTGTGCAAAAACAGGATGGAGAGTGGAGACAGTATGAAGATTATCGGGCACTTAATAAAGTCATGATTCCAGATCGCGGTATCTTATTTCACATCTCCAGGATTTTACTCAGTGTTTTGTTCAAGTCTGCAACTTTTTCACAACAATAGACCTTGTCCAAACCTATCATCATACCCCTTTAAAACCGACAGACATTCCAAAAACTGCAATATTAACAACTTTTGGACTTGCTTGCTGGACAAGGTATATTATCATTGCAAGAACAGGTTCAAGTCTTTATAAATTTTGAACGACCACTGACCACTGTTAATCATCTGATATCTTTTTTAGGGATGATAAACTTTAATCGATGCTTCATTCTCGATCAGCTGATGATCAGATGCTATGAAAGGACTACTTAGGAGAATATCTTAAGAACAGTCGCATTCCAATTCAATGATCGACAATACTAATTGAACCGTTCATAACGCTAATTTACTTGGCAACTACTCGATTTCTTTTTTGTACGTCTCAATGATACACATAAATTATGATCGTGGACTTCTCGCTTTTTCGTGGATCAAACATTTCGACTTCTTCTCGAAGGTCGTACGTTCTTTCTCTCTGCACTGATCATAAACAACAGATCATTGCGTTTATTCAGATTCCGGATAAATCTTCTCTTCGTTAGTTCATACACCTAGATTTTAAGTTTTGTAAAGAATTGATTAAGCTTTCATCTCAGATGCTCAGTGTTCAATTACATCTTGAACCCAATTTTATTTTATCTCACAATACTGAGAACAAATCTAGGAGCAAAGAGTTAGCAACACTATCAGCCGGGCTTAAACATCAGTGATGGTAACCCCAAGTACAAACTAGGAGAGATAAAAAGAACAAAAGGTTGTTTAAGAGGCATAATATTCAGATTCGACAAATGATTCACTTAACATAGCTGTCCTTGTCGAATCAGAAGAAGATGAATCAACATCAGTATACTTCTCCAAAGATTACTAAGGAATGCTAACGGATAAGATGGATTCCATCGGAACAACAAAAGTAACCCTGGAGATTATGAGCAGTAGTGCTCTTTCAACGATATTAGCAACCAACTATCCTATACGGTGGAAATGTCATATATCAAATCACAGTTACAGAAAAGTGCAGCTCAACTTTTCGGCCACCGGTCAACAATAGATGATAACTATGAAATGGCCTGGAGCTTGCTGCGGTCAAAATTTAATAATCTAAGAATACTAGCGGGCAAGTATTTCAATTCTCTGCTGTCATTATCAACTTTACAAGTTGCTTAAAAAGTTCTATATGTAACTATACATATAGATCGGCTGCATATGATCTCCCCGTTCGAATCTTTGATTACGTTTCTGCTAACCAAAAAACTGGACTAGAATCCGTTAGGTTATAGGAAACTACATTAGCCAATCTTAGAGAGGTCGTTAAACTTACAGAATATTTTACCTTCATAAAGCGATGGTTCCAATCGAGGCAATGGCAAGCACAAGAACAACTGTGCAAAGAGCACCGATCATTTCCTCATAAAAGACCACAATTGAGGCATGTGTATATCGGCAATGTTAGCAGCTCAGCTTGTTAGCAGCTCAGCAGTTGCAATAATGAGGCTTCCACAATTCAAGATGTGGTTCAAATTCTTTTGGTTAATCGTCAACCACTGCGGTTGTACGAACTCGTGCAATAGCCAATCAAGTTACCCACCAACAGATTACCTTAATTACGCAAGAAGAGGTTCAACGTTCACGACTAAAGCTACGCTAAATGTGCATTCACATACCAGGAATCGGGGCTAACAACACAAGATCCGCAAACCCCATGGTACAACTATGCATTCAACCACACTTTTTATCATCATACACCGATTAAAACTTGAAGCATATGAATGGCCGAAAAGTACTATAAAAATTCCAGAACGTGCAATTAACCACAGCTGAGTCTAAGTTTGACATCACCGCTTCAATTGAGATATTATTGGGAGCTAACGTATATGGTGATTTGATTAGTGATAAAATAATCAAAGAGACCAGGTTCGGTTGGGTGATTTCTAGACTAACACAACCATCATGCATCGTGTCCGAAATATCCATAGTGGTATAATAAACATAGAGTCGAATATGAACTGATTCTGGGAACTGAAAGAAGTTACGGGGTCTATCGTAGCAGGTTCAAGCAAAGCAACTACCATTTAAGGACAAAAAACTTGATCTGTTAGGCAGTTCTAGACAGTGAGGACTTCCGCGATACCTCCAACTGGAAACTAAATTAGGCTCCAACCATGAATTGTGAGAACTAAATAACAAGTTTATGATGGAATACCACACTATGGGCCACAGGTAGTTAGCAGAATCATTCACTGGAAGATATTATCTACCCCATCACGCAGTAATAAAGAAAACACCAGAATCAACAAAGACTAGAGTGGTTTTCCATGCATTACAATGCGAAAACCTCGACAGGTCCAAGTCTAAACGACACCATGTATGTAGATCCATCACTACAAGTTGATTTATGGACCATTTTTTTTGGTGGAGGAAACATCGAGTAGTTTTTTCTATAATGTCGACAAAATGTATCGGCAAATTAAAATGCAGGTTAAACATCATAAATATCAAATCTCAAATATCAAATATCAAATATCATGCATATCAAACCATTCTGTGGAGGGAGCACAAAAATCTGCCTCTACACGAATACCAACTAACCACAGTGACATATGGGACATCAGCTGCCCCTACCTGGTTCTCCGAACTCCCCACCAACTGTTAGACGACAAAAAAATTACTCCTCTTCTACGTAGATGATGTAAGTACCGGTGCCGACACAATAGAAGAAACTCAACATCTACACACACAATCAATCCATTTACTGTGCAAAACCGGAATCGAGCTGGGAAGTGGGTCAGTGATCAACCAGATATCCTACAGAAGGAATTTTTGATGCCAAAACATTGATCGGTGAACTGAATTAAATGACTGAAGAGCCAGTAAAACCGCTGGAGTTTCATTACAATTCAGCTGGAGATCATTTCTTATTTCATGTGGAAACTAAGTGGCAAGTCTTGTCCTTAATGCCAAGTTTTTTTTTGATCCACTAGGGTGGCTAATACTACTCATAGTTAGCTGCAAAATCATGTACCAGAGTTTATGGAGATGAGATCGAATCAAAACAAAACTGAAAGTGGGTTACTCAGCCAATTTAAATTCCGCGATACATCCAATACTCCAAAGTCACGTTACATTCGTCACGTTGCACCATTACTCACGGAAAAGAGGCGATTCGGATCCTGACAGCTAAATCAAAGGTCATGCCGACCAAAACAAAGATGAGAATTCTGAGGTTAGAATTATGTGGCGTCTTACTCCTAAGCCGACTAATCCAACAAGTCGTTAAGGCAATGGAGGTAAAAAGTTGCCGTGTGGTCCGATTCGGTAATCGTAACTACATGGAACAACTCAGGAACGTATTTCAGTGGAAGCTGATAATTCCGTACAGTTTATTTAGATATTGGCAAATAGATGTAAAACTTTGAAAGAGGACTTCAGGTACTCGAAGAGGCCCATAGTAATGTAGCATCCATCAAATGCGACCTTACACTGCAACAAGTACACTGCCAGTTTCCAAACATCAAACAGGGCAGTAAATTCCTAATTCAGAACCACTTTAAACATCCGCGGCTGAGACGAGGAGTAGGTGACTCGGTCAGTTTGAGCAAATACAATTCAATATACTTTACGGCTATTGTAGAATCAAGCACGCTGAAATTATTTATGCATTAGCAACAATATAAAAATTCAGCATTTACAGCAATTCATTGAACCCCCATTGAATTCGAATCACAGTTTTGTAACGTACTGGTTTACTTGCTTAGTTTTAAGCGATGGCGAACTACTAGTTAGGTTTTCTCAAATGCCCTCTATGCCCTGGAAATATAGTGGCCCTGAACAACCACTGCACTTATTACAGAATATATGCACCAGCAAGTTTCCTCCAAGACTCTTCCAAAGCCATGGTAATTTTTCCAATAAATAAAAGTATCGGACTATTAACCGTGACAGCAAAGATTGTACTTTGTTTTGTTTGAACCTTGCAATCTTATTCGGAGCTGAAGTTCTCTCAATCCTTCGCGATTAACTTTTAACGTCGTACCAGACGCCGTCACCAGCCAAATCAAGGACGCACGAATTCAGGTTTGCTTTAAAGCCATCTGTACATTGTATTGCTCCAGCCGGCTTGTATTGACATAGACGATGGTCCGGCCCATGGATTCTGCACTCCAACAGGAGTATGAAGTAACTGCATATCATCAGACTATATTCGAGCTTACGATCTGCATCACAGTAGTTTGACGTAATAATCAAAATAACTCATCAACATCCCAAAACATCGGTTGTTAAGTGTTTTATGGACCACACTGTCAATATTCATATCGAAAATATAGTTAATCGATGATTAATTAAAAGCCAAAATTTAATTGAAAAGTTAGATGAAATAATGTAGGGTTGAATAGATTTTCCTGTATACACTTTGTATAAAAATAAAAGTTTTGGTGGAAAACCAGCACCGAAGTGAAAACCTCCACTTCATTTCATATACGCTCTGATAACACAATTGTTTTTGTTTTAAATTTCCATTTGGTTTATTTTTATTTTGTGTACGTCCTTCGAGAAATGGTATATTGTAATAAAATACGATGTCCTTTTTTTCTCTTTTCCAGATTTTGATTTCGGCTCACATCCATATAGCCAAGGTATACACATAAGTATTACATATATATAGGCACACAACCAAAATTAAATATATATAGGGACCGGTTATTCGAAGAAAAAGGGATTTGGAATGTATATCATTTGATGTTAAATGAATCAATAAACAACACAGAATGCGAAACACAATTTTGGCCGGCCGGGTATCATCATTGTTTTTGTTTTTTTGGATGCCCGATTTTATTTTTCCATTTATTTATAGTTTTTTTTTGTTGCTGCTTCGATATTGCCTTAAAATGGTTTGATTTAAATTTTATTTTTTATTTTTATTTTTTAAACTTTGCTATGGTGCTAGGAATACACAAGAGTGGTGATGGAACGTGAGTGGTACTAGAAAAACGGTATATACGAAATGAAAATATCGAATTCAAAGAATTTCAATATTAAATCGTTTCTATGTTAACCCTTGAGATAGAAGGGTGGAATTAAATGAAATTGTCATTCTTGATGCGAAATACCGAGACTAATTCCAGTCGAATGATTCTGTTTAAATTTATTATTGGATATCGTACTAGACGTTATATTCGGATTTACCATCTTGAAGTTATATATTCGAAAAATGTTTAAAATGTCTATATATGATCAGTAAAAAGAACGTAATAGATTCACAATACTTAGCTGACCTTTGTCTTTTTAATTTTAAATTAGAACAACAGAGCTTGGTATCTATTACAAACTGGTATCAGTTGTTGTCAGGGTGGGGATAATCAGTAGACTCACTAAGACAATTTTAAACAATTTTGAAAAATGGTAAAGGATATGTATGGTATTGTGAACGTAGATTGGCCATGTGTTATTTGTAAGGGATGCCTTTGAATTGTTAGTTGGAGATTACAGGAGAACATCTCAAATGGTACAACTATGGAAATCTGTCAAGTAGTGATACCTAAAACTAGTTGTCAAAATGTTGTCAGCGGCAGCTTTGTGGAAATAAAACAAAAACCTTGATGGTGCATGCACTTTTTGAGAGGTGATGGACATTTGGCCAATTGTGCCCACATATCGTTGGGTACGTGAAAATCGGTAATCGATAATGGGAATAAAATGTCTCTGGTTTATGTAGAACTCGGAGATAAGCATATAATATCCATCCTACGAGAAGTTCATAAACCAAATCTTTTTCTTAGAGTTGATTACATTAATTCACCGTTCTTAATATTTGGAGGAAAGAAAGCCTATCAGCAGTTGATTAATAATTTTTTTTACGGCTTCTCGGATTATTGATAGGGTTCCATTATTTTCAATTAATTTTCATGCATCTGAACGCCTTTAACACAACTTAAAGAAATTATAGTTCAAATAACTTAAAAAATAACTTAAAAAATGTGACAGTTCCAGCCCAGTGTTTTATCAAAAATCAACCCAAGATTATTTATTGAATCAGCATAATCTATATCTTTACCATAAACACTAATTTTAGGATAATCAGGAGTACAACCTTTAGTTAAAGATATAATAATGCATTGAGTTTTATCTTTGTTTAAGTGTAGATTGTTGTTTGATGACCTTTGTGCTATCATATTTATATCTAAATTTACATTAGCAATACTGTTTTGTACCTATTTTGGTTTACAAAATTTGTATATTTGCAAATCATCTGCACATAAAAGATACTGGCAATGTACAATTTTAGAGGGAAGATCATTGATATACATCATAAATAAGAATGGACCTAGAACTGATCTTTGCGGAATACCACTTTTGATTACTGCATGTGTTAGACATTCTTGAATTTAGCTTTACTGTCTATCAACTAGATAGGACTAAATTAAGCGGCACCCAGCATAGAAAATAAAAAAATTGAGATGTAACATCATTTTAATCAATAATGGATTATTGAATCATTATCAACAGCTCGCCTAATATCATCACTAATATGAAGTAGTGCAGTAGAAAGTACTGTGGTGACGACGGTATGCTGATTGGTTCACTCACTGGCTTAAATAGATTATCTATAGTTTCACTATAGTAGCAGGTTGAACAACTATTTGGCTTTCTGTCAAGTTTTTTAACTGCTCACTGTTATGAATTACGGCAGGTGCTGATGTTTTAATTGACAAGACATGCACTAATCCGAATTTAATAAACGCCTTGAAAATTACTCCGCTTTTTTGCAGTTTTCGGGTCTCCATGTCCATTTGGTTAATCTTAGTAGGTAAACCCCAATTAATATAAATCTGTGATGTAGAGTTGATACCAATAATGTGGTGACATCACAAGATCGACTATCCATTTCCAAACGATTTACACTTTAACATTTAGGTTAGAGATTTCATTTCCCATACTATTAATTCGATCTTGTATAGAGTTGATTTGAATTTTTAGGTCCCCCAGATGCGAGTCAATACAAAGAACTAAATCTTTTTTTTAACTTTTTTAGCGAAATTATCAAAGTCACTTTCAATGGTGTTCATTTTTGTATCTTCACCTTGATTTCGTATGAATTTTGTATTTCTAATATTGATCGGATCCACGTGCATTTATCACTCGATGGTAGATTTAGGAGTAATTCCGATAAACCGATAATACAGTCAAAACCACCTCACTTATCAAACCCACCTGCACTGATAATAAATTTAATGGCAATTTAAATGAGAATATTTTATTCTATTTTACAGTCTTGAATCTATAGATATTATAACTTTGGCACTCCAACTAATTGGTATGCGTTCTCTATAAACTAGAAATTTTGACAAAATTCAATCCATGAAAAAAAAAAACTAAAACAATTTCTCTATGTTCTCGAGCAATTTAATTCGACCATGCACAGGAGATGAATAATAAATTAACCTCTTCCAACTCACTTGGATCTCCAAACGGTTGAAATATTATGTTTGAACCAACTAATTTTTATAGTTTGGTCGTTGCAGCCTGATGAGACAACCGAATTTTTTAATTTGAATTTGCCAAATTTAATTCGTGGTTTTTCATTAGCTCGAAATCAAGCTAACATAAAGCTATGGCAATTTCCACCTTTTTTAAACTTAACTCAACTTTGGCTCTATATTCTAGAATAACAGAAAAATAAATAATATTGAATTAAATTGTATAGTAGATGCTACTGGTTCTGAGATAAATGTGATGCCCTTAAATATGTATGCTGAAAGAATACAAATGTAATCGTATAAGAGCACTCGGAGGTTGAAAAATTGGTCCCGGTAATAGAATCAAATGTCATTTCAGTAATTGGAAAATTCAGTTTTTAAAAACTTAACGAAATATCGAAAGTAAAGGATACATTCACCATCGATAATTAGTCAAAATATTCGACGGAAGAGGTTAATTAAGGAACACTAAGGATATCCTTGAAAGAAAATTCAAATATATTTACTAAACATCATAGAAGAGTTCGAATCGCGATACGTGAAAACTTGTTGAACAAACTCGAGCACAAAGATATAATAGAGACATTATTCGAATTAACAAAATAAATCAGCAACATAGTTGTAGCTCAGACCCCGAATGACACTTTACGAATCTGCTTAGATCATAAATTCTAAAACAATACAATAAAGACTAACAACTACGAAATAAACAGGTTATAGATGATGTGGATTTTTGCGCACATTTAGTACGTCGTTTGCTGTAGCTATAGTTTTCAACGATTAGCTTTGGGTAAAAACATAGCCTCCAAAACATTTCAAAGATTTTTTTTGGTTATAATAATTTGTTTGGCTAAAATTAGTACCTCCTTTCTCACCTTGTGGGTGGAGTGAAGGTAACTGGAATAAGGACCCCTATTTTTCATTGAAGATTTGGAATCTTGGGCTAAAAATAAGTACGTAGGGAAGTTAACTTTGGTGGAAATCGGCTAACCGGAAGTGGCAGAATTTTAATTTTTTTTTTAATTTTTTTAATACAACATTTTTGCACTTTATTTTTTTCATGAGTGCTGTCCTTTTTGAAATATTTAAAAAACTCGAAGGACTCCCTATCGGCAGCCAGTTCTGGTTAGCCGATATTCGCCAAAGTTAACTTATCTACGTACTTATCTAAAAAATATGGGTTGCTATTTTAATTTCAAAATTACCCTCCACCCCAACTTCAAGGCGGGGAGGGGGTACTAATTTGAGAACTAATGTTTTTCCTCCACAGAATAATTAATTTGAATCTTGGACATTTTGTTCGAAGGCTTGATATATTTAGGAGATAGAATAATAGTTTCCTTTGAATTAAGACAGTCACTACAGCTCATCTAGGAATTACGAAGACGAGAAATATTGTATTACCCAGGTTTAGAAAGGAACATCGAAGATTACATAAGTAAGTTCAGGACGAGTTAATAGCATCAAAGATCGAACTCAAAGGCAACGATAAGAATAATTGATGAGCTGTCGAAATTATTGTTTGAATAAATCGCTTGCGCTATTATGAAAATCGGAGTAAATGATTACGGACGGTACGTGGTCACGGATTATTAAATTGAAACGAATTTTTGCTATACGCACGGAGTTCCAACAACTATAATTTGTAACAACATGCTGTTCGCGTCCAAGGAAATGATTGAATTCGGTGGAAGTTTAGAATTCAAAATTGAAACATTAAGTCCCACGTACCCGAGGTCAAACAGGCAAGCCGAAAATCCATCTCGGTAGGAAGATTTCCGGAAAGACCAAAAACTTCAAAAATTATACTAGTTTATAAGGACGGTGATAAACTTGACCCAACCAATTACAAGCCGATCTCATTTCTACCGGCTGTCTCAAAGGTATTCGAAAGAGTAATAAAGAACCGGCTTGTCAACTTTCTAGAAAATAATAATGTAATAGCGCAAGAACAATATGGTTTTACAAAATCATTAAATTCACAAGCAGCCTTTTTTTGGCCATGTGGGCGTTGTAGCCACCAGCATTGCGACCTTAAAGATCCTTTTGTGCTAATCAACCGTCAACCTTAATAATCAACCGACTAGTCAATATCGTGGAAAGGCGCTGCGTATTGGCACAGAATATGTTCCGCTGATTACACTTCCATATTACAGAAGCGACCAGCATTCATTGCACTTAGACCCATATTTCAAGATGATATCTTAGAGGAACGTGGCCTGAGTCTCAACTCAGGTTTCCCAAGTACGAGGAGTTCTTTAACTCGATTTGACGAAGGCGAAATAATTGTTTTCGCCTATTGTAGTCCTGGAATTCTGCGCCAAAAATAGGACCTTCCAATGTCCTCCCAGCGTATCGTCGCTATTCTAAGGTGTGCCTTAGTATCACTAAGCACTAAGGTCTTAGTAAAGACCTTAGTGCTATTTAGGCTCTCTATGCTTATATTCTGGCACAAAGTTCTATGTTAGAAAACAGTCGCATTAGATCTTTAGGACTTAAAAAGAGCATTTCACTCCCGAATTTTCCTACTTCTGCTCCGTCTTCTGTTTTTGAACTATCTATGTACTATACCATGGACCCTCTTTCAAAGGATGGCCCTCCTGTCCTCCAACTGTCCCTGACTGGCAACAAAACACAAAAGGGTTTATCGAAATCTACTTTGGCCGGCCTACTGTCGGAAGCATGCTAATGGAATGTTTTACCTGAAAAGGATTTTACAAGTGACGACCATATTGGTTGGTTGAAAGTTTTCTTCAAGGCCCAAAATGCAGCTTTCTTTTTGACATGCAATTGCAATTGAGTCATCCCTAGGAGCATTTCCATTGCAGTAGTCGGGCATGTTCCGATTGCTCCCGTAATATCGAGGCAAGCCAAACTTTGAACCTTACATAGTAAGGTTTGAGTTGTCTTCTCCTCAGTTTTAGGACACTATTGAAATATATGTGTCTATGGGTCTAATGATTGTTAGAAATTACCAATAGACCATTTTTGGTTATAAACCTTAGCTCGTCCATAGAGGCTCTGACAAGTCCAGCGTGCCTTAGTGGCTCTATTCGTACCTTGAGTGTGTGTGGTTTCCAGTTTAGTCTTTCAACCAGAATGACTTCTAGATATTTAACCTCACTGGAAAAGTTAACTTATTGTCAAATTTTCCTCTTACTATTACAGTCAAGTCATCCGCATAACCCTGAAAATCAATTCCATGGCTACTCAAAAGGGTCAGTAGTCCATCAACAACCAGCAAACATAGTAATGGAGACAAGAAGCGCAATTTCCTTGTCGCATGCTGCCCTCTCTGTAGACTCACAGAAAATATTGTCAAAGGCACCTTTAAAATGAACTAAGGCGCAAAGTGCGATTTTTTAAACATCAAAAGAGCCTTCAAATTTAGTGATCAGGTTGCTAAGAGCTGTCACCGAAAGTTTGCTAACCTGATATGAAAACTGATTTCGATGAAGTGGGGTCCTTTTTAGAGCTTCACTTTTTATATGTTAATCCAAAGCTTACGTTTTTAATAGAAACGACGTGGCGCTGATTGGACGACATGCCTTCGGCTGGGTACCTGAACGACCCTCTTGTTTTTGTTTAAAGACCACATATACTTTCCTTCAGAGTTTTGGAATGTAGTTAAAAGCATAGCTGGCCCGAATGATCTGGATCCAGTTAGGAAAGATCTCATTAATACCCTTTGGCAGGAGTGCTGGAAAAATTCTATCACCTCCAGCGAATTTAAAGGGTTTAAATGAACTAACTGCCCATCCTACCTTACTAGGCGTGAATATGCTGCTTGAAGGACTCCATGTCCTGTTATGAGGAGTATAGACCATATTGACCTATTGAGCCTGGAAAGTGAGTTTCTAAAAGTAAGCTTACAGTTTCCCTCCGGTTCTCAGTAAAACTTGCATCAGCATATTGAATTAAGCTTATGCCATTTATTCTGGAGTCGAGTTGCAGAGGACATTTCCTTTATTTCCTCGCAAAAACTTCTCCAAGTGGCCCTCTTTGACCTCCTTAACTCGAGATTGTACTCTGTCAGAGCCCTTTTACAAACGCCTAATTCAATGGTGCGTTTGGCCTTGTTAAATAAATATCTCGCTTTTTTTCTAAGTCTTTCTAGTGTCCCGTTTCACCAAGGGACTTTTGAAGAATTTTCAACACTACTAGCTTGAATTAGTAAATTTTCAAAATCTAGGTGGCTAGAAGAACCGCCATAAATGCTGTATGATAAATGCTGTATGACAAAAATGTATGACAAAAATCGTTAAAAAAAACTAGCTCTTAAGAGCTGTCTAGTGTATTCGGGACTATTTCTCTCCGATAAGTTGACAAAAAAACAATAAATTCCCACTACAGGGAAGCCAAACATAGAGATAAGGCCAAACTATCAATTCAATCATATCAGCCCAAGTCAAATTAAATACTCCTAAGCACTCGAAACGAATATATTTCGAGCTTTAAAATTACAATAATATCGGTAAAACTAACTATCCCTGCGAATCACCGCTCAAGTCCCATAATTCTAACTAATTATCAAATTGTATCCTTCTCGCTTTAATATTTAAAGTGTATATCCTTTAAAACTCATCGGTATCATCAGTATTTAAAATAGCATTTACACAACTGTTTTAGTCCTACCCACCACATCACTGTAAAATATATCATTTATATTGTAATAATAAAATAATAATTATCTACAATTAATGATCCATTTTCATATTTAATACATCCCCCCTTCCCCGAATCTAACCAATTTTAACCATAACTCCCTGCTTATACAAATATAAACGTACAAATGATTTTCTCATCATGGAAAGAAAAATCATAAATTTTGTGACCATAACGAAACAAAACAACAAAAAATAAAACAAAAACCGTATAACGAGTGGAAATGGAAAAACCATCATCATCATCATATCGTTAAACTTATCATTTAATTTTAATACATTTTATCTATCCGTCGTGTACCGCACCACATCTCTCGTCAAACAAGTTTTTTATCTATGTATTCTACACTCATTATATTGTTAGTCGTAAGAAAATAAAATTACTGTACTGTGAAAAACCAAACGAAAAAAAGAAAAAATCGTAGGGAAAATTAAAAGTAAATATTATGGCAAAAAGTAAAAGTAATGGCATTTTTTTTTTATATTTGTAAATCATTTCGTCATGAACATCATCTATCTTCACGTCGACAGTCGTCTATATTTATGTGCGTGTATACACTGCGGCTGTCAGCATAATTATATATATGTTTGAAATGCGCGTAGTGTGTAAACAATCTGAAATACGAAAGCCTTCCATCGACTCATTCCATCGACAGCTTTATATTTTTAACGACCGTTAAATTGAAAATATTATTTTAATGATCAGTGTATACATAATAGCATATATAACATAAAAAAAAACCATTATCGTCCACCACCCATATGATTCCCACCATTTTAATTGGTTATCATTTTTTAATGAATGAAAAATACATAAACCGAAATCAACCATACACGTAAGTATTTAATAATTGATTGAACTTTAATTGATAACTTTTATGACTAAATAATTAAATGATACGGATGTGTGTATGTAGAACATATGTACAGGGGTTTTTTTTTAAAAAAAAAAGGGGTTCACATATGAGAGAACTAGTGGGATGCTATATGGATTAATCGAAGATATGAAAATTTAATATAAAAACTTTCAGTCAGTAATGCCACTGTGGGAATATGGCCCTTGCATAATAATTCACTTTCAATGTAATACTATAAAATCAAATTTCATACTTCTTGAAATTTGCCCCGCAAGTCCCATGATTGAGGAAATTGATGGAGGAATTGCACTTTAGAAAGAAATAATTTACTTCAATTAACGCGTAGACTTTTTTATTTTAGGCGTTGCTCAAAAGGCCAATTGTCAAACACAAAATTGGTTGATAGCTAAGAATAAAGAAAGGGGCGTTTGTTAAATGACCGCATATTGTTTATCGTTTTTAGTAAATAAATGAAGCTTGTAGAAGCAGAGTGTCTGACTTGAAACCCAAATTATTCTTCTGCAATATAGGGACTGGAGCCTATTGAAAATTACTGTTTTATTTCTACATTTCTTATTTCGTTTAGAAATAAGATCGAGTGTTTAAATTATTCTTTAATTGTTAAGTCGTAACGTGGAACTTGGCAACACTTAAATAATCTAAAACTACCTCTAATAAGTATTTCACTGTTCGATGGAAAAAAAAACACTGGCCATATTTTTTTTAATCTATATTCGAAATCTGTTCATGAAAATAGTTCGTTGTCAGCAGCACAAAACATTCAATTGTCGAAGGAATGTCTCATGGGCAAGCTTTTATGATTTATTGACACATTTCGCGGTAATCAAGGCTAATTAGACCGTTGGGCAATTGCATTAATAGTCACAAAATTAGATGATGAGAGAATATATTTGTGGTTAATAACGAATATCCAACCATTGTCGATTTTTAAATTAATGACGAGTAGATGTAATGTGCTAGAGGCAATCATATCTAGCTCACGGCCATCAGCTCTATCATAAGAAAAAACAGTTTACCCATTAATGTTCCAGATGTCGGATCGATAGAATATCGTCACCATTTAGTATAAAAATATGACATTTTGGGCGATTATACATATAAAATTATTTTGATTATTTCAAAACGATACCAGTAGAGACATCTAGCACTTCAATGGGCTAACATACCATGGTAGTACAATGTGAATTTATATAATGAGCAATCCCATGCGTTGATGACGAAGAACTTTGCCGACGTCTGTTAGATTCAGGCTCAAAGATTTCGATTATAATATAATCGTACCTACGATGACTGCGGTTAACGTAGCTAAAGGCAAGATTTCCACTTAGTGGATTAAGGTTGTATATAGTGTTGGTACAAGAAAAAGTAAAGGCAGTTGTTCGAAAGTGACATCACAATTTTCCATGGTAGAAAACGACTGCGGTGAGTATTCCAAAAGCTCGGGGGTAAGAGGTAGGCGCTACGATCCAAGAAAGTTTAGTGTCAATCATACCATCTGCGCATAAAATCTTTTTTACCACGGATTTGGAAAAAAATGTAGACAAATTTTGGAGTGGAGTAGATGCTAAAGGATAGTATAGCAAGGGTCACTCCAATAAGAAATATGTGATTATAAATTATTAACTGTAATGTAAGACATTATTTTTGGGCCACGGGCCATTAAGCATATGGGGCTACAAGCAGATGATAAATTGGATGATACCTGTAGAATAATTCTGAATGATTTCTACGTAGAAGTAGAATTTTGAACGCTGTATCAAAGAAGGATCGGTAGCTGGAAACCTTAGATTTGTATCCTAAATCTCATGTTAAAACACTTGGGTATTTTGGCATCCGCAGAATGACGTGTCAAGTTCGCACTGGAAGAAACCTCTGTATTTACAAAACGGTGTATTCTGTCAGAGGCATTAATACTATTTGATCGTCTTCGATGGCTGGCCCCATAAATAATACAAATTATATTATTTCAGGGATTATGGTTATTAGGACTCGGGTAGACAATCAATTACATCATAAAATTGCTAGCTGGATCGAGATAAAGAACAACTTGGCACTAATAAAACAAATTCAAAAAGAGTCATTCCCTGCATGCAATATACAGTTTATAACGCGATGTAATTCGAGCATGGTTTTCATTTTATCCTCGCAGAAGGAACACGTAGGTCGCGAACTGAGTTTCAGCAGTTTTGAAAGTCACAGAGATAAACCAATGGCACCATGGCACCAGACAATCTAGCCGACTTAGCATTATGCAGTGGTTTAGCGGCAGATTTGATTGAAATAGTCTGAAATGGCTCATGCAAGATAAGGATGTTTTGCCAAAAATGAGCATTAACACGGATTAAACAACTATGAATGAAGAATGAAAATTGGCAACGTGTGTCTTTCTCGCATTGAGTATGGGCACCACTTAATTGATTGCGTTAGCAACAAGAATATCTATAGATATACAGAAACATTGTGAGAGTATTGTGTTGGGTGAGGCTATATAATATATGGCTGAAAGCAAATACTGGGTCTTAGTGGACAAATTATCTTACGAAATCGACTGCTGAAGACAATCAACAATAAACAAAACTGTATTAAGTAGCTTCATCTATTCATGGATAGTATCAGCGAGTATAGGTGGTCGTTTGGAGAATACAAACTTGGATTTCAAACCAGACATCCGAATATATTATTCATTTAGGATTTAAGGTTGTGAGAGTCGGGAAGCTAATGAAGCGAGTTATAAACGAATTAGATCACATCCGGCAGCATTAATAAGGTTCACATCGCTTCACGGTTTGTACTCTGAAATTTTCAGTGATAATAGAATCAACTTTACGGGTGATGTTATTTTGTCATGTTATTTTGGGTCCTATTTGATGTGTCCGGTAAGACATCCTCTGGATTATCATTAAACGATGTTTTATTACCGAGTTAAACCATTCAAGATGATCAAAACTATCAAAGAATATTATGTCGAACAAATCCATCTTGTGTGATGGAAAATTTTTAACTAAAATCGGTTATATGGTCTGTATGGTATCTTTGGTCGTATAGTTATATTTAAAGTGTTGGGTTATATTCATCGCGAACGTTACTTCTCCACCGCTGACAACAACGCCGTGGTCAATTGTTAGTTGAGCTGATCATACCTACAACGATCACCAATTGTAAAAAATATGGTCTGAAGGTTCTTGTAAAATATCTCAGTAAACCGTTAACTTTGGCTTGTAATGCTGTTGATTTTTATACAATCTGCCATGTTCACCATTTCTTGCCATAAAATCTTTACATCAAATACCAAATGACAACATACAACTGTCCCCACAATAAAATATGACTGTTACGTAGGTGATTTGCTAGTCAGGTTGTGACAACTTTGAAGAAGCGAGTATGCATCAAACTATCAATTCTTTTATTATAAGCTCGGTTATCACTACAATAGTGGAGTTCAAACTGCCCTACACTATTAAACCAACAACTTAAGAAAAACTAAATGAAACGATTTGGTTGTGTTTGAGGATCCTGATGTGTACGTCAAAATATTGGAAATTGGCTGGTTGACGAGAGAAAACGCGTTCTACTATACTCGATCTACTATACGGTGATATTTTTGATGCCCCCCACTCCTTGTATCCTTAGACTGACTCCAATACTGCATTAGCATGGCTCTGAAATGTTCCTACAAAATAGAATTGCCTCATCTTAATAATCTGTCATTTGAACCTACTATTTAAAAAACAGAAAAACCGTTTTAAATTTAACAAATGCTGAGCCTGGTAGAAATAAAAATCAGCCGATACAATAAATTATTATAGACAGATTTTCATTATACACATCAATGGTACTATTTCAAGTCACTGCTTTTGCCTTGCCGAATTATGTCGTAACAAGAAAATACCGTACATTACTGTACTTCATTTGCATCTGAAAGCTTAAAATTTGATAATCAAATAAATTCAAACCGAAGCGTTTCAAGATGAAATTCACCATCTTTAGAATAATATGTTTTAAAAAAGGTAAAAGTGTAATAGGCATATACATCTCGAAGTGGTAAGTGATTTATCTACCGATGCGTTTTCAGCATCATTACCGCGATTTACAGGGCGGCGAACATTACTAAATGCTATAAATAGTGAAAATGCAACAAACTTTGAAAAGGCCCGCAGGAAATTTGATGGTTTCGTCCGCATTACACTTCCAAAACACTTATTGGGACACATAACATAGAATGGGCATACAATATCAATGTCATCTCTACACTTTGCTTATCTTTGCCTGAACTTGCTTTTTAAAAACTGAAATGTTTATTGCATTATCTGATACAACCATAATAATTCCTTCAATTCCTTTAATTTTGTGTTCTTTTGTTCTAATTTTAGAATTATTTCAATTATTTAGAAGAAAGCTCCCTTGATCTTTATCAACACGTTTTCGTCTGTTGCCAGTTATATATGATTTATTTTTGGCAAATAGCATATCTCAACATCATCGTAATGAAAATGGTGGCTGAGATCGCTCAGTGGTCCTTTTGTTATAGTTTACAGCTTTTTAAGTAGACCTGTGCAGAAAAACCTCTAGTTGCTATAAAAATTAATTTTTTCTTGCGTAAATTTTGGATACCCTTTAAGTACTTTATTATGACAGGTTATTGCTTCCTAGCCAAAACAGAATTCAAAACTTTGTAAGGGTTCCGTAAGATTTTGTGAACTGATAAAAAAGGCTTATGAAATTGGTTTTTCAATATCAGTATCTTTTAAGTGATAAGCTATTTTCTTCAATTTGTACCATCGTAACAAGAAACAATTGGAAGGTTCACACATATATATAAATATATATATATATGTATATATATATATATATATATATATATATATATATATATATATATATATATACATTTTTATAAATTTTAAATTTTAACCCATTACACTAATTGTGTTTAAATAAAGCAAATTTTATTTAAAATCTAAGATATGTTTTATAGTACCCCCCATATTTCATACCATTAGAGTACGTACACTAATTACCAGATGTTTTTCAAAAACTTGTATACAAAATTAGAACTTACAAATAATACTTTTTTTTTTTTAATAAATAATTCCTAGATCTGTGTTGTGTACTTAATTTTTAATACTGTACATAGCAAATAGCAATAAATTAAATTTCGCTAAAAAATAAACGAAAAATGTTTTAAAACATAAACACAAATAATAAACGAGCTGAACAAATAATAAATAATAAACAAAAGCAATAATTATCTTTTATCATACAATATAAATAATAAATTTAATATAATATCGCAGAGCATCATTTAAAATTAAGATGAATTCGAAGCATCAAAAGTAATATTGCGAATATATATATATATATATATATATATATATATATATATATATATATATATATATATATCTTAGTATATATATATAGTCGTATAATATTAGAAAGTTTTATTTTATATTATATTTCGCGCTTTCGCGGAAATCAGGAAGATGAATAATAAGAAAAATTAAACCTCTTTTTACCATGAGTACTCCAATTATATTATATTTATTATTTTTGTATAAAAATAAATTTTTATTTAATTGAATTCTGTGTAAATAGAACGGAAACGCTATGTGGCAGATAAAGTGGAGAACGAGTGTCGTAAATTTAACAATGGCAATTATGTTTCTATAGCATATACCCAGGCATACCAATTGAAATGTGAATTCCGGACTTTGTTTTGTATAAAATATGAAACTGTTATCCTCTGTATATAGTGTTTTTCAATATGGTTGGTGTATACAGACTAATAAATTTATGATATCCTTTTTCCATTACAAGTTTTTTATCTGCGCTATAAATACATAAATAGTTTTACCCCAATATTTTCAAGTTGGGTTTGCTTTTTTTTTAAATTTAATTTAAAAATATCCTTAAAAAAATGTACAACAAACCCTCGATATGTATGGTAGCATATTTGTTTTTCAACATCGCTAGTTGGTATTCAGATCACTTTAAAAGATTTGTATGTATTTTTAAAATTCCTGTCTTTCAATTAAATAATACATTATAAACTACCTTGCTTCACACCCTTAAAAGCTTTATTTGTTATATTTTATGTTTAAGTCCCCAGTGTAGGGTATTAACCCATCGGTTGCCTTTTCGAATAGTAAATAGGAGAAAGGCCGACAATATGTCAAGTACCGGAGGAATTAAATACTCCAGCTGAACCAAAACATGACATACATGGAATTTCATCAAAATCGGTTAAGAACTCGCCAAGTTCCTTCCTAATTGGCCATATTCCAGAACTTTCCCAAAAAATCATTTTAAGTTTAAATCACATGTCGAAATATCCTATTTTGAAATATCCAGCGTTGTACCTTATCTCGTTTTGTACTTGATCTCGTTTTGAATTATCCAATTTTGAAATATCCAGTTTTAAAATGTCCAGTTCTGAGCGGTTCCCAAAAAAAAAATATGCTTTGCAAACTAACTTCGCTATTATTAACGTTACACAATAAAAAAAAAACTATTTTTGGTTTTATTTCTGTAAGTGCGATTAATCGCTTATTTTTTTCTGCCCTCTAATCAACCCCTTCGTGGCCACAGAGCTCTCCGTCCCGTTTTGAGCTGAAAATAAACACTAAAAAAAACACGCCAACACTGTACACCCAGCGCTCATCCAGTGGCGTGGACCAAACAGAAACACAAAAATAGGAAAACCATTTTTATTTATACCTGTGCTGGAATGTTCTAACATCACTTTATTTCGCTTCGATAGTGATCATTACATTGAAAAAAATGATAGTCGGTCTGTTTTAACTTTTTCGATCGGTTTTAAAAAATTTGATATGGTACCACTTTTTCGAAAATGAAAATGGCCTGTTTGTTAGTTTTTGAGCTGTCAAATTTAATAATATAATAAATAAAATATTTATTTTAATATGTATACTTCGGGATTTATGGTGGCTATGACTGGGTCTCATGAACAGACTGTAGGCGACGTTAATATCAATTATTATATTGAAAGGCACTATCTACGTGATAGATATAATATAACGGAAATGGAAGATAAAAAGTAAGAGTTGGGTTTTGGTGGTTCATTGTAATTTTTATATTCTAATTTTAATTTTTAATTGTCAGATTTATTGAATTGTTTCGAATCAGTAAAGATATTTTCAGTTATCAGGTGAGTGAGATCAAACCAGAAGTGGATACAGGAAAAATGATCACTAATACACCAATCGAGACTAAATTGGCAGCGGTGCGACTGGGTAATACCAGAGAACCGTGGGTGACGTTCTGCTCCCACTCTTTGAACGTTCAAATGGTAAGTTGATTAAATTTGTTAGTATTAAAATATGTGTACATTCCAACAAATAATTTTTATGCCAATAAATCGGCAAAGGGCCTTTGCAAATTTAAGATTTTTTTTTTTAAATTAAAATTAAAACAAAACGTAATAGTAGCCCAATTTTCATGAATGATTCCTTAAATAAAAGCTCTGGTCATAAGTAAAAATACTGCATCAAAATATGTGTACATTTCAACAAATAATTTGTATGCTAAAAAATCAGCAAAGGGGTTAGTCTTTGCAAATTTAAGAATTTTTTTTTAAATTAAAATTAAAACAAAACGTAATAGTAGCCCGATTGTGATGAATGATACCTTATATAAAAGCTCTGGTCATGAGTAAAAATACTGCATCAAAATATGTGTACATTTCAACAAATAATTTTTATGCCAAAAAATTAGCAAAGGGGTTAACTTTTGCAAATTTAAGATTTTTTATACGTTTATGAAAAAAATATAATATCTTTAAAAATTGCAAATACGTGAAATGCCTAGTAGATAATTATGTAAATGTTCGAAGATGAAATTAAAATTGATTACTTTCAAGTGCTGGTCGTTTCATTTGGCTAGAACGTGTTTTTAGGTGGTAATTCCACAGGCTGCTTTTGATGTAGCCCTAAAATTCTGTACATTAAAATTGATCAATGTGTTTGAATGGAAGCGGAAATGTTTTTGTACAATTTTTGCAACATTTATGTCTATTTATGTCGGTAACTCTGTTTCAACCATGATGTCCTGTAACTCTGCTTAGAGCCAGATAAACAGTCGGTGGTGATTATTTAGAATTACTTTTTATATATCACTTCGTTAAATATGCCACTCTGAGCTTTCTGAGTTCAGACAGGCCTCATTGATAAATTGTTGGTGTTTGCACTTTTTGTGAAGGATATGTTGATTAGGCAGTACTTTAGCTGGTTCTATGCTAGTGATAGTTTTCCCGGCGTACTATATGCACATGGTGGCAACACTTTTATTTGGCCTGGTACCAACAGTGTACACAATCATGTATTTACATAATTTTTTAATCCGTAAATTTGCCTAAATGTATGCCACCTATAATATTATTGATGAATACTAAAACTTTTGAAACATAGGTTCGGCCGCCTTTTAACTAAGGTTAGAAGTTTAATTTAACGAGTAACTTGTGCTCGACGAGTAATATGATGATGGCGGGGACATAGTTTCAGGGAAATTTATTGATTAAATATTAAGTATATACTAACAGTCACGACTTTACACAAACTTACACAAACTTTAGAATGAGATCGATTATTTAAGGAGTTTTCTCGCCAGCACAGTTAATTGTTAGAATCAAAGATTATCGCCGTGGATTCCTTCGAAATTTTTTTATAGCTTGTCCAGAGGTGATATTTGAGTTGAATTTAACTTTTGTTGCATAAAAGCTTGCTCTTTTTCAAAAAGTTAGTAAATGGTGCTGATAACGTTGAGAATCCATTGACAAACCATCGATATGATCCTGCTATGCCAACAAATCTTCTTACTTGCCTGACTGTTTTCGGGGTAGGAAACTCCGCAATAGCTTTTACCTTCTCCATATTAGTTTTCAATCCTCCGTTACCTACTGCATAGCCTATAGGTATTCTACTTCTTTGAGAACGAACATGCTCTTATTTCTATGTTGATGGTAAGCCTTGGTCGGTTTAGTCTATCAAAACATTTTTTAACAATGAAAAATATTCTTCAAGTGTTGCGGTAGTTCCCAACAGATGATAACCAAACATTTTCGGCTTTCCTAACTCTTTTTTCTTCCCTCTCCTCAGCTGGTTTTTATTAAATTTGTATCTTGGTGCCTCAAACTTACCAGTATCTCGATTTGATTGACTCCTTTAAGTTTTAGGTATCAATTATGCCTCTGAATGAGCAAACAAATATTTCAACAGCACCTCATACTAGAAATATTTACGGTTCAAAAGCATAACCATATGCTCGATGGCATGGCCAAATAGTACTACTGGCTATCTTTAGAAAGGAATCCTCGGTGTACTTGGATAGAACTCTGCACATTATTCCTACATTGGTTCCAAGATAGGAGAACTGATAATGACATTCGGCATCTAATATATAGTCGAAAGCAAAGCACTAGAGAAACTTTTATACTTCTATTATTATATCGTAAATTTGGCCTGCCTCTAAAAGTTTCCTTGTCGGAATGTAAGGTAGTTGAAGTATTGCAAAAAACATGAGAAGCTCTTGCCGCATTCTAGTCTTGCTGGACGAATTTTCTTTATTGTGTCGCCACTAGTGTATTGCTACAGAAGTTGCTTTGAAAAGTATGAACTACATCTCTGAGCTCATGTACTACCGTAGCTCACAATTTCATGAAATTAATCATTTCGCTTATGACTTTCCCCATAAACAGTTCAGATGAAAACGGTCAAGACATTAATGCCATGAACACCTCATCGCGAAATCGACCTTTAGAGATGCCAAAAACAGAAGATACACTTACTAAAGTGCCAACTTGTTGGAACAGTATGATCTACTAACCAAAACATGTTGATATGGGTGTAGCAAAATGAGAGTATCTGGCACCATCATTTCCAGAACCTTCCAGTTTTACCTTCCATATATCAGCAACACGACCATTCTTTTAAAAACCTTTATAATATATAATCAAAGCGTGCAAACTTTATTAAGTTTCGTTAATCATGCTAAACTATTATTTTTGTCACCATACCCAAAGCTAAGATAAGACGAAAACAACATAAGATAACCAAATTCGTATATTTAACAATAAAAGTGACTGTCTTATTTATTGCTTATCTTAATGTTGGTGTGTCTCCGTGTATTGTTTACTTATAAATTTACAAATAACAGGCCACAACCAAACTTTAAATTACTTTTTGCCACAAATCAACAAACAATTTCTTTAGATTTGTTTTTTGTCTTTTTTTTTTATTTTGGTTGCTGTACGTGGTATGTACTTCTTAAGTTCCTTTTTCTTAATTGTCATGGAAACAAAAAAAAAATATATTTTTCGATGACATCGGTTACTACTTAGTCTGTTTGCTTTGTGAAAGTTTAAAAATAAAAATTAAGAAAACAAAACTAACTTGAAGAGTTAAGATTAATATATTTGCAGGGTGAGATATTTAAAATGAGACCAATTATAATTCGAATAAGGAATTAATATTAGTATTAATAATCGATTTTTATAGACCCTTGCCCTTGTCAGCAAGAACTCTTGCCTTTGTCATAGGCCCTGACCCTTGTCAGCACTTTTGTGTAAACCAACAAAACTTTTCAAAAACCATTTGCAGTCGGATTAGTTTGATTTAGATTGTCTCTGGTTGAAACCTGCTTGCAACTCGATAATGAATAATTTTATGAAAATCTTCCATATTTGAATTCGTTGTCAGTAATATTTGGTCTAAAATAGAAGATCAATTATCTAGTAATTAAATTTATTGTGTGTAAAAGTTAAAGGTCTTAAAACTTATTTCAAGGTCAATTTATTCAATAAGATAACTTAAGTAAATTTATAAAGTGTCTGATTCAAGTGAAATGATAATAATCTGACCTGATCGACAAAGAAGGAACAAATGACAATGAAATGGAAACCGTCGAGAATCTAGTCCTACACCCACACCATCAAATAGATAATTTATTTCATGAGGTCGAATTAAATGAAAAATAAGTATTTGGAGATAGTCGAATAGATCAAATAGATAGTCAAATAGATTTGAACTGATGGATATCAGAACGTGTTAAGGTGCAATAGGATGAAAGAGTTGTAAATTTTTTAGAAAAAAACATCAACATTTACAAATACTGGCTTTTGTACATTTAATGCCATAAAGTTAATCTGTAGTTTACAAAATACTGTCCGAATGCAAAAAAAATTTCTAGCACCAGCCTTTTAATTATTTTTTAAAAGCATAACATTTAAAAAATTAACTAGACTTAGCCACCTAAGGTACTGATAATATAGTAATGTTCTTTTCCAATCGTAATTTAAATAATTGGTTCTTAAAATTTTAAGCCCGCATTAAATTGGTAATATTGAACCTAAATCCCATTAACTCCATCATATTTAGATTTTTATTTAAAAAATATTTTGATTTTCAAAAAAGCCATAGTAGTAAAAAATCTGTTAACATGTGTGCCCAATTTTAATATCCATAGTCACTTGTTATTTTAAATTTTCATTCAAAAATCACAAAATATTCAGTTAATTTTCGAAAGGTTTTCTATAGAAAGCCTCTATCAAATCGGCACTTTAATGCATTTTAACAGTTAACACTTGGTTGTCGTACTAAAATTCATATTAAAACGATCATCTATTTCGGTATTAAAATCTTTAAATTAAAGATCACGCATGTAACCTAGAAAGCATTCTAAGACTGTAACCGAAACCTGTGATAAATGTGAAAACAAATTTTTGACATTTATTTGAAAAATATTCCCCTACATTCCTGATTTTTTATTATGCTGTCCGAAAAGTATAATAAATGTTTGAAATATTTCCCCGCCTCATATAAATTCACTGAATTTGAATTCACTGAATTGAAATTGTCATAGCAACGAAAAAATTCAAATTTTTCTTACGTATATAGTTTTTGTTTTTTGAATGGTAGCTACTATATTAGAAAACCAAGTAGTGGATTTTGTATATTCGAGTGTGCTACGCCAAAATGTTGGCTTTTATTATAGAAAGTTTAGAAATTTGTCAAAAAATGTCATAGTAATTGACCATGACAATTTGTATTATCAAATAAATGTTTTAAACTGGTTTTCACAAATATTTATCATGGGTTTCGGACGCCGTCTAAATATAAATATTATTATCAATATCCTATTTCGTTCCGTTTTCTGTTTTTTGATTGGATCGATTTAATTAACTCACTCGGTACATTAAAATTGAGACAGAAAATATGATAGTAAAAACAAATTGAAAAAACAATAAAAAGTGAAAATGCAACATTTTTAGTTCCATATTTATGACTATACGTGAGGTAAAGAAATATTGATGCAGTTTTTTGTTATATTGTAGATATTTAAGAAACTTTCAATGCTTAAGCCCAATTCTGTTGTTAAGAAAAGTGTAATAGAATTTTGAAACGTATAGATAGAATACAGTTAGTATTCTTTGATTAAGGATTACTATAAACTAAAGATATAACATATCTTAGCCATAGTCATACAATAGTTTTGGGCCAAAATTGTTAGAAAAAGGTATTACAATCTAGAATAGAAATTATCCCTCGCCGTTTCAGAATTGTTTTGACGCGTTACTTGTGAATTTAATTAGTTAAAGTTTTTGTCGTTCTTTTATTTTATTTTTTTGGAGTGCAGAGCTTAAACGCCACACAGTATTTCATGAAAGTGTAATATGACTAATAATTAGTTAAAAGTGAACTAGTATCCTCATTAAATCGATTTTCAAATACCAATTGTGAGCTACAAATGGTGACTGATTAATTTTAGTAATTTACTAAGATATGTAATGAGGAGCAAAAGTGGTTTGTCTTAATAGAGCATTTATCTTTGCCGCATTGTTACTGACAATAAATTTTTCCAGCAACAGTTGAAAATATGGTTTATTCTTTTATATTAATTATTTTCCACATCTATTTCTCTAATTAGTCCTCTTTCCCCGTGAAAATTAATAACAGAGTACTGAAATATAAAATAATGTAATTTTAAATTCCATACCAAGGAAAAATTTTCCCTCTAAGACTGTTTCACCACTGTACTCAGTTCACCACTGTATGGAGTGCAATGAAGTTATATAAATAATAAGAGTGGTTAATAAAAAATTCCAGACGTTTCGATAATAGGTTTTTAGTTGTATGTGGAAATACCAAGGGATAAGAAATTTTGACAGCTGTCATGTATCTTAATGCTATTTCTGTGTTTTATTTGGTAATGGTTTGTATTAGTGGTGAATATTTATCGATTGTACTATTGATACTATGATAATTTTAAAACAATCGATTATGTCCCGTACTTTCGATTTGAATTTTTTAAATTTATTTTATTTTATTTAAGTAGGGAAGCGTCGTGATTGTGAAATAATAATTAGTTGTGACTTGTGATATTTTGTATTCTATTTTTCCTGAATACACATATTTTGTTAAAATTATAAATATTTTATAAAACAATAATTTTATAGGTGTAAAATTAATAATAATTTAAGAATCAATTGTTATTCCAAATAATAGTCATGATTTATTTGACAATGCTATAATCTTCTTCAGATAATTCTGATTATTTTTTTGAGTGTAAAATGTAAAAGAGAACGTGTTATCCACGTTTGGAGGATTGACGATGCCTGTATTGCGCGCACATTTAGAATGTGGAAGCAAATTTTTTCCGTATTAGCCAAAGGTAAACCACGCCTTAAAAATAGAAAATATGTTCTGGTTTTAATTTTTATTTATTTTATAGCAAAATGTGCCAAGTATTCAACCTAATCCTGCCGAAAGTTATTTAAATAAAAATGTTAGGAGTTAAATCGCTCAAACTTTTTGAACAATAAAGCTTTTGTTTAATAATATATTTTAATAAGTTTAATTTACAATCTCTTCCCCATCGTATTCAGAGAGACACAAACTTGTATAGTAAATATATTGTGCCGACGTGGCTTTTTGATTAATTTTGATGAGAGTTGGATGACTTTCTTAGGGAACTAAAATTAATTAGCAAAGGCGAACTTTTCGCAAACATTTAGCTTAAAATTTAACAGTACTTATTCCAGTATGACAAAACTATTTGTTGTGATTTGAGCTTTAATATATTAATTAGTAATAAACCTAGTGCTTGCTTAAGTTTAAATAACTTAAACTTTTTAAATATTTTGTATGATGTTGATATACATTTCTTTTGGACAGCTTACTGTTCCAGCTACTTCCGCTCATTTCTTGATTTTTGCTCATTATAAGTTCAGTCGTATTAGAGATAAAATTTTGTATAGTGCATTACCTGATTATAAGGCTTTGTTGATAATTATTTTGATGATTTTATACTTGGTTTCTTTTTGTTAGTTGGTAATACAACTGGTATCTTGGACAAAAGAAATTTCTTTGTGGTTTAAGTTTTATTAGACTTTTCGAACTTTTCTGATAGCTGGTAAAATCCTTAACATGTGCATTATAATCTAATGATGAACGAATATTACTTTCTCTTATCATCATTGCCTACTATAAACTTTCCTGTCCTGTTGACGACGATTAATAATTTTTAATAATTTTGAGCTTAAAAAAATTCCGTTTTCCAGTAGCCACTCCCATTGGTAATGTTTAGGGGAAAACTATTAGGATAAATTAGGGGAAAACTATTTTATTTGGGTGTTAGGTAAGCTGTTAGAGCTTGTTTAGGTTCTATTTGACATTATGACATTATAACCATAAAATTAATAATTTCATCACATAATTTTTTTCCATCAATATCCACGTTAACAAATAACAAATTTGTAAGTTGTATAGTATTAGATTTAATTTGATCAAATCGGATGGTAATAGAAATAATGCTGTGTCGAGGATGAACTTGAAAATATGAAATTTAATATAATATTGTGGATCTAAAATTGGTTGATCTATGATTCATCTTTGATTCATAATCAAAACTCTTTTTCTTCTTTTTATGTCGAACAGTTGAAAATGCTGAAAACTGACATTCAATTTCAATGACTACTATTTTTGCTTCGATTACTTTCAGGAAACATGAATTTGTCTTGGTAAATTCTTAAAAACCAACTCGCTTAGACACTCTAATACTTTCAATTTTGCGTTAACTTCGAAACCCTTTTGTTTTCTAGATATCGCATATCATACCACAAAACGAGGCTACAAATAAATGTAAATGAAAAAAGGCTTTTGACTAAGGCTCTTGTTTCACAATTTCTGGGGCTCCTCTAATTAATATCTAAATGGATTACATCAAAATGTAATCTTAGAGGCTTTAGGGTAAAAGTTCTGCTTGTCAACTAGAAGCTGATAAAATATGAACTAAATTATGAAATATTCCTGAATCTAAAATGGTATTTGGTGTTTTTAACACCACCAATTCGAATAATTATAAAAATTTCCGTTATTTTGAAAATATAAATTTAACTTGTTTCCCGAATGGCTGATGACTGCGACGCAAGAAACTGCAAGACTGATATAATCCGTTTCAATATTTCTTGCCATATATGAACTTGCGCATTCAAAGCACGTTGTTGAGCAGCATTAATCTTATTATTAGTTTTTAACTGCAGGATTCCTTCCATTCAATCGAACTTTTAAAATGTTGGCGAGGTGGCTTATGTGATTCCAAGTCCCGACACAAGTCCCGGCCACTCGTGTTTCAGATAAAGTATTTTTTGTTAAAAAGTTGGCATTTGTAAAATAAAAAACAGTATCTTGTTTTTTTGAATAAACTAACTACGGTCTATTGCATAGCGAAGGCGCAAACTGTTTGCCTACACTAACAGGAAAATTATAGTTCACTACTTGCTTTGGTCTGTCTCATTTAAAATTTTTCTTACCATATCCATACATTAAATTAAAAAAAAATATATATGCGCCCTTTGATATATCGGTGCCTGGCGCATTCGTGTCTTTGCGATATACGACCATACCACCTTGGTAACGAGGAACAGTAAAGAGGTTGGTTTTAATAGTGCATTTCCCGATTTTTTGCGGTCCTATTATTACAGACAGAAAATAGTTTTCCAGAAAAAAGTGATGCTACGTAAAGCCCTTTATTTTAGTTTTTTCCGCATTTATTTCTCAAATTAGTTCTCCATGGATCTTGATACTGTCCCTCGTTTTTATTTGCTTTTTGTGTGTATGCTACTGCTTTTAGTAATATCAGATCATAGTATTGACCATAATATAAATACACATAGTGGTACCATGGTATGTTAGCCCATTGACAAGCTATATATCGCTACTGGTATCGTTTTAAAATAAACAAAATATTTTTATATGTATAATCGCCTAAATGTCATATATTTATACTAAATGTTGACGATATTCTATCGACCCGACCAGCTTTTTGTTACCCGTTACTCTTTTCCAAATAATTACGAGATAACACCATTTTTTGGACATTATTATTAAGTTTAATATTAGTAAGTAATTTGGCTTAAGTTGCTTTTAAGCAAAGTATGTATAGTAGTTTTCTTCAGAAATTGTAAAGGAGTATCCGACTATCAGACAATTAGCTAAGTTTAGCGAAAATTAATCACAACTATAGCAATACTTACATATTTAAATATCTATACTTAAATATATTTTTGAGGGTCTAAAGCTCACAATGTTTAGAAATCTTTTAACTAAACTCCAGGCTATCGAATACTATTGATTGGTAACAAACTTGATAAGAAGACGTTTATCATATTTACGCCCTCAAAAGTATTGATCGCGAGGTTTAACGACGCTTTTTACGGGTTCGGTTTTAAACCATAACAATTTAAATTCGATTTCGAGTTGCCCAAAAAACTTTTAAAACGTAATTCTTTATTAATACTATCGCCTCATAGTGTTATTAAGCCACTTGATGTAACCAATAATACCAACAATAGGCTTCCTATTTATTACCACAACAATGGTAAAATGCGTACTAAAGTTCAAGCAATTTATCAACACGTTTTGTCAATTATTATATTAGTCAATATCAATCATAAAGTTGGAGGTTTTATAATTGCTGTGAAAAACGATTTTGAGTGGTGACTTCAATCTACTGAAAATGTCTTTTTTTCTATATGCTAGATAGTTTTGCTAGTTTTGGGCTGCGAAATTTTTAAACCTAGAATTTTCATCGTAATAGAATTCATAGAATCTTACTCAGCTTTGGCGGGCAATTCTAGTATGTACCACATGCCACTGTTAATTACATTTTTATTTTGATGATTGAGATCTTGCTGATCATACTATCTTAATAATTTTGGAATTTTTTATTTTATTTTTATCATTTATATCACGTATTTCTAAACTTTTTAAATTTTAGTTAAATCTCAATTAGAAGATCTATGAAAAGGTATAGGTTAAACCCGATTTCGGATATGATTTTATTTCAATAACTTGGATGCCATCTTAGCTTACAGCATGGCAGAAATGAGTCAATATTTAACAGACTAGTTCTTTCATCTGTTCACCATCTTTTCACATTGTACCATGTTTTACGCCATTACAAACAACCGTTTGTCATAGATCATGTACAGTTGTAAATGTTGGATAAAGAAATGTAATTGTAGTAGTAAGAAGACATAACTGGCAGAAGCAGTAGTTACTATGCATTTGTCTGTCGTTCGTATAAAGTAGTAAAATTTATCCTGTAAATGAGTGAAAATCTTCAAAATTGCTTGAAATACCAAAATTCACGAGACTTCGTAAATTTACTAAGTAGAAATAAATTAACTAAAAAGATCAAATTATATATATAAAATTCTTGCACATCATCCTTATTTTATATGGCACATCTTTGACACAACGCACCAAATACAAACTATGTATCGATCAATAATTGTTCATTTTTTTTTTTTTATAATGTCTCGACTACTTAATTATCATTCTAAACACCCAAATGATTTATTGCATTTATGTGGTATGTACGAAATTGTACTATACGTATACCCCAATAAATATAATGAAAATCCACTTTGAAACATCATTATCGGTTTGTGTATAACGATGATGAAGATTAATGCTCTCCCACTTCTCCCGCAACATAAAAATAAATAAATAATACAAATAATAATGATACTGTGTACTATAAAGCTATGTGAATGTATATATATATATATATATATATATATATATATATATATATATATATATATATATATATATATATATATATATATATATATCGCGATGTTATTAATATTTAATTTATCGTTCATTAAATAATATTTTTAAGATACATATTCACAGGTGACCCTCGTATAACGTTATCTTGTTCTTATTATTATAATGCATGATATAAAAAAACTTATAAAACTTATAAAAATAAACTTATAAATATTTGAATAGCAGTTGGGTACCAATTTCAGTCGAAAATAACCTTGCTATAAATACTATACATTTTTTTAGATAACTGTATGCAACCAAATAAAAATATTATAGTAAATTTTTAATATTATGGTAAATTTTATTACGGGAAAACTGCTCTGTATTGTCCTTTTTTAAGTACTCCGATGCAAATTTCAATTCCTAACAGTGGTGATGTAAGTAAAAAAAAAAAGTATTAATACTATATAAGCCAAGTACATGTCATCGTCTGTCAAAGCTGATTCTGCTTACTTTTTCGGCCTCAAGCCATAAATTGTATCATCGTGATCGACGACGGTTTTCATTTCCGATGTAGATCAACATATTTTTAAATAATTGGGAAAACACCAATAAATCAATTTCCAGTCAATTAGAAGCCGTCAGTATATTCATTATTAGAGAAGGCAGATTTCAGTACGACTATTCTTTGAAGTTCGACATCAATTGGGAAATAACTTATTTTGTTTTACTATTGGGAGATATAACTGTTCAGAGCACATTTAGAGTTATGTGATGATTAAAATGGAAAATTTTGCGTGTTGCTCAAGCAGTTTTGTACCTCAAATTCATCTTTGACCGTGTATTTTGTTGGGCAGACCGAGCAACTGGATGTACGCTAGTAATTAGACTTATTTAATAAAAATTTAAAACCATCAAAGTATTATAATAAATAAAGCGTTGAAAAATCTACACTATAACGGTCAAAACTATGCTGCAATATACGCAAAATGATAACAGTTAGATGACTTGTTTGTTTTGCGGAAAAAACATTATCCAGCTAATTGTAAAATATGCGAGATATACCATAAAAGGCTCACGACTCAACTACCGAAACATATAACAGTATCTGAACGTAGTAAAAATTACTTGAAACAATCCAAATGATGACATCAATCAGGCTGAATTCTGCGAAAACGAGCTCACCTAAAATAAAAATTTCTAGCAAATTGGCAAGCCTACAAGCAGCGTTAAAAAACTAAACGGTAAATTCAGATCACCTAACAAAACCAAAAAAAAAACAAAAAAAAAAACAAAAAAGTTTAAAATTTATTTCAAGAGCCTTTTAAGGATTATACCTTTACAAGAATTAAGGACGTATAAGACATTGTATCCTAAAATGCACTAATCAAACAAAATAATGTCAAAATATTAAAAGAAAAATCAGACCCCACACAACCTATGATTAGGACCGGAAAGATGAAACAGCGAATCGTGGGCAGGGCTCCTTGTTGACGACGGCTAAAAGCTAAATCGGCAATAGAAGCATTGAAAAATAACAGTCGTATGACAAAAAATCTACATTGTGTAATAAAGTTTGACTGATTCGGATATGCAATCTCAATGTACAAGAAAATTTTCGCCTTCTTGTGGCAAGATCCTTATTATAAAAATGATGACCACTTTGATTGAACAAATACTTGTAAGGGAAAATGCCCAACTTCCTGAAAAATGAATTTTAGCTATGTTACTTAGCAGTCTATCAAGGAGCTACTATGTGATGACTATATGACACTCGAATCATAAAATGTCATTTTTCTGTAATAAAAGAGGGAAACTAATACTGTTGGAGAAAGATTGAAGGCGAAAGCTGAAAAAACAAAAGATGTGAATTATCACAAAGACTTGTTGATGGAAACACAGAATATTTTTTTCTTGTTGGTAAAGAGCTTGAAGTTTTAAACGAATGGTTTAATTAATATGGCTATGGAAGTCCTTTAGCTCCACCTCGAGTAGTGCAACGTAATTGAGTTACTCCTACTTCGGAATTTTTTCATGGCTTTTCACTTTCCTCTTCACAACAACTTCAGATAACCACTTCCCCTTATTATTACAGAACACTTTGACTAGTAGGATGATCAGTTTTAATTTTACATAAGTCCAACTTGATTTTTATGAGTCGTTCCATCGTAACTTTAAAGGATGGCTTCATACCGAGAACACACAAAGGTGTGTAACGAAAGCATATTATGAATTTGTGCAAAATTTCACTAGCATAATTCTTTTATTCTACCGTTCTCAATCCGGTTTTCATCAAATTGACGAATGTTTCCATTCTAACGTGACTTTGCCGTTTTCCCTGCAAAGAGCCTAGAATATTTCCGACACAAATTGGGAAACACGGTCTGAAACGATCACAAATGCTCTGACGAGAAAATACACCACCAAACTGTTGATTATCTTTTTTGTTGTTGTTGACTCCATTTAAAAAACTCCTAGCTACTTACCTAATACGTCAACGCTCATCAACTACCAAAAAATATTTACTGGCCAAGAAAAATCGATGTGAAAACTTACCACAGGCCTGTCGGCATTGGTCACGTCTGCAACGTGCAGTTGCTGTATGTATTCTCAGCGAAAATACATTCACATACCGTTTACCATTTCCACATAGCTTCATCAGCTTTTCGTAATGATCTGCGAGTATTTTTACTCGACCTTCATAAATGCTGATGTGGTGTGCTTAATGCGTCTGTCACGTTGATAATTTTCAGCTTCAGGTTATAATTGGATAACGCTAAATCTAACACAAAAGAACCCTTTAAGCTTCGCAAAACTGCTTGGTGCTCTGGTTGCCACTTAAATAGTACAACGGCCTCTGAAGGGTTTTCTGCTGTTTTATGAATTTGCTATACCATGTATTGGTCCCTAGGAATGCTTTTAATTATTTGATATATCTCGATGCTAGAATTAGCCTCAGCATCTCGATTTTCTGCGGATTTTATAGTTAGTTATTTTTACCAACGATTTGGCTCAAAAACACTAATCCGTTCTGGCTTAACAAACTCTTATTGTGCTTAAGCCAAAAAAGGACTTAGATGTCATTCAATGCTTCCAAAAAATTGTTTTGATGATCTTTATCGCCTCAACAGTGAAATCGTTAATGAAGGAGAAAATGCCGTCAGCTCCACTCATAATCCTTTTTCACATGTGAAAAAGTGTAAGAGAGGTCAATTTTTTTAACTCTCGTTACTGATTTAGCTTAGCGAAAGTTTCTTACGGCGCTGGCAATGATTATATTAAATAATCTGCACAAATACGTATACGCCCGTCTTTTTTTATACTGCTACCAATGGCGCTGGAAATTCTAGTAATCGACCGAATAACTCCCAATAATCGCAAAATTTTAGGCTAATTTTTAATCACATCAGCTGCTGCAAAAAGCACCAGTCGTATATTACGAAAAATTGGCTTTGTTTCCATCTTCAATCTTAAAGACGCCTTCATTTTCCTGCACAAGCTCAGCGTATCAACGAAAAACGATGGAAATTTATGTCGATTTCTGCGCTTATTCTCGTGTTTACTTTTGCTTTATTCTTATTATAGACATGCATAACAGGCACGATCAAAAGATTTAGAGCTTCCTTCCATCCAATCACTAAAAAGGACGTTCAAACATAAACCTGCCACGTAGCATGTCTTCGTAACAAATCTTCGAACTATATTAACTGAATCCTCTGATGCGCTTCTGGTTTGCTCATTACATGCGACCAATTATAATCCAAGCCATTTTCAGTTGGTTTGGAAATAATTCTCCAGTGAGATTCCAATTAAGTTAAGTTCATGCTGTCAATAGTTGGCTCGACAAACTTCCAGGTCGAAACGCCCAAAGTGCTAAAGCAAGGCTTTGACGTGGGTGAAAGTTTCATCTTGCATAAAAGCGTCGTGCCAATGCCGATGACTCACAGTAACCTGCCTTGTGCCCGAGCTGCATGCAATCAAAACAATGTTTATTGCGGAAGGGGCTGTTTCGATTGAAATGGATTGATCCACATTTAAACAAATAACAAACAAATCTCGCTTGCGGTGCTTCCCCTTTTGACATTGAAGTATTTTTTCCACTTTCTGCTGTTATTCTGTGAATTTGGCGCACAGCTAGCACTTATCTATTAGAAACGTCTGGTCATAAAACCATAGATTTTGAACTTTAAGATGGCTTAAACATGTGGTAATGTTGACGGCATATTTTAATGTTAGTATATGGAACTAATATCAGCACTTGCTCTAGATATTTTGTTTGGCATCTCTTGACAGTCCAACTTAATGATAATCGGCTGTATCATGTTTTCTTACGTCTTCCGTTTCTCTACGATTATCTTATCCTGCTCTGAGTCATAATTTTAATAATTTGTAAAAGTATTGCCGCATCACAATAGATTTGAAATTAATTCCAAGCATGGCTAAATAGTATAAATTACTATCAGTGTTATAAAAATCGATGCAAAGAAATATTTTCTCATCGATGCCTAACTTGATCATTAAGTGATTAAGACCTGGCTTTCCAACGCAAGTTGAATTTCAGTACATAATCAAAGCAGTACCAGGTGTATATTTTTTTTTCAGATATATCACGTCACTCTCATGTAGGGTCTAGTTCATACTAATCGGTCTGAAATTCAGCATTAAATCGATACAACAAAAAAAATCGTTTCGTACAATAAAATTTAAATCCAACGTTAGTCGAGTAATTCTTGTACAAAAATCTTCATCTTCTTGTACACCATCATTTTCTTATTTAGTTTCTTCCTCTTTACAATAAAAAATAAATTTTTTTGCGATTTTTTTTTTAATTTAATTTTAATCTGAAATGGCATATTTATGACAGCTTCTTATTGTAAATTTGTATTTCTCTTGTTTTTTTTTAATATTCCTTTATTTATTATTAATAAATAAGTAAATGATGATGAGATAAAAAAATGCTCCGGTACACAAACAACTTAAAAAAAAAAAAAAATTAAGAAAATATCATTTTATGGTTATTCGCTATGTACCTCCTTGAAAATTTTAAAGTAAAACAATTGACTCTGCGTGATAATACAGATTATAGGTGCGCGCACATCAATTCCATCGAGATCAAAATAAATAATTTTTTGTTTTGTGCAATCGCGATGTATGCTCGTTGAACCGTTATGGGTTAAAACGTTATGTACCATATTATATTTTTATTTCTTATAAAATAAATTTTCGCTGCTTTCAATTAAAAACTTTTTTCATTTTTATATTTTTCGACAGTACGATTAATATTTATGATGGAACAACATGAATACAGATGTTGCTTTTAGATTTTGTAACGGGGGCTTTAAAAAAAAATCGTTATATTTACCATATAACAAAATCACCTTTTTTCATAGTTTTCTTATAATTTATGCATAGTCTATGTAAGTGTATATACACAGTGGTTCTCAATTTGTTGTTGTTGTCATAGATTTTCGTTATAAATTATAAATTTTATTTTCATCTCGATTTGCCTTCCATTCTCGGGCAAATTTGTTGTTTACCAAATTGTCTTTAAGAAATATATATATATATATATTTATATGCATTAAATAAAAAAATGTATAAATAAAAGAAGCAATTTATGCAATCTAAGATTTTCTTTTGTTTTTTGTATATTTTCTTGTATACAAAAAAGTTTTTTCTTCAATTCAAAACTATAAAATCTTACTTAATAACAAGTACAAGAGTAAGAAGAAATCGCTAAGACAAAAAACAAGTTTTAAGATTTTTTTTGTATTATTTGTGTATTTTTAAGTTAAGTAAAAAATAATAATAAAAAAAAAATTAAAGGCTGCATAGAAATGCGGAACGTTGCCGAGTGAGGCATACTGATCAATATTCCACCGTATTATTTGAAGTTTGTCAGAAGTAAAACCAAATTAATATCTGCTATTGGGAGTACTCTAAACAGTGACAGGTGTTAAATTTTTCTAAAGGGTCACCAATATTGACATTTGTAATTTCACAGTTTATCGTTGACTCGTACGTAAAAAAATAAACAGGGTAGTTTCAATTCCGGTTCTAAGTGGTAATGGTTTAGTAACTGTTTTAATTGTTGTTCTGATCGTCCCAAAACTGGTGACTCTACAGGCTGAATGTTAATGTCCTCCTTGCTTTACGAATGTCCTCGTAAATTTACGACTGGTTCTAATGGAGATTTCAAATTCTTGTGATCGGTTGAATGATTTATCAACATTTTTGGATACGTTTGATTCCCTTAAACCGTTCCACCTGAGATAATTTGTTTTTGATGTTTTTCCGCCTTCCAAATTGCGTTCATTACTAGATATCTAAATGTAGTACTATTGACTAGTACACATTTCTCCACTCGCGGGAATAACTCGGTTGATAACTCGGTTATTTATATGCATGTCAAATTAAAACATACGAACAAATATTTCCGTTTCGCCATTATTTGCCATTCAATCGAAAGAATTCTTCAAATTCTGATAACGTGAACCGAGCACCGTTGTCCGAAACGGTGACGACTGCTAAACTTTGTATCGCAAAAGTCAGCTGAAGTGCAATGTTTGTATATTTGATAATGTTGTGTTGGGTAGTGGCACAACATATGGAAACTTATGGAAACTTTGAATATAAGTCGATGACGATAATCCACATCGAACGGTAAATATGACAATTATTTGAGAAGCAATATCCGTGTCAATGTCTGGCTACCAGCAATGATCTCGTGCCATCTGTTTCATCCTTGTAGCGTTCCAATGGCCAGTGTGTATTGTGAATATGGTTTTCTCTCGGAGGTTGTGTGTAATAAAAGTCTATTATTAAAAACGTTTAAAGACAATTTACGCACAAAGTATGGTTGTAAGTTTTCATCAACTTTAGTCAACCTTTCAGACCACCCACTTTGGGGTCTTTGATCACTCGAAGCAACACATGATTCCGTTTAGTATGGTCTTCTATTAATCCACTATCAATTAGGTACTCTTGTAGAGAAATGTCATAATTGTCTTGTACCTCTGACCTGAGCTCGTACTCATCGAATTCTTAGTCAGGCCCTATGAGTAACCGTAACAATCCATCAGCATTGCTATGTTCGAATTGAAAACGTTGTAAAGCATTTATGATCGGTGTATAATATAAAGGTTCTTCCATACATATTTTGATGGGATTTCTAAATACCAAACACAATACTAAATTCCTATTTTTTCACTTGATTGGATTTCTTCAGGTTAATCAAAGATGTGAGATAAAAAAGCCCCGATTTTATCTTGAGAAGTTTCCATTGCGAGCACGATTGGCAATTTATCATTAAGATGAGCTAAATTGGTTTTGTTGCTGAGTTCCTCTTTGGTCTGCCTAAGGTCTTGTTCCTGGTCCTCTATTTTTGTCCAAACAAAATCAACATTTCTTTAACCTATAGCATTAAGTGCTGCTATTATAGTAATAGTGAGCTTTATCTATAAAAGCTACCAATTCTTTAACATTCACTAGTAGTAGCATGTTCTCGATTGCTTTCGTATTGCTACTTGAATGTCGGATACCTGACGAAAACATTAAATATCCAAGATATTCTAGTTCAGGCTACCCTGGAGGTTAATTCATCTATCTTTCTTTAGAAAACGCCTAAAGGTAATCTTAAGTACTTATAGAGAATAAAAGGTGTGTTAGTCATCTCTAATTTTTGTGAGCATTTCGCAATGGTTGTGATTTGTCCCAAATCGGACAGTCTATAGTCGTAGGTATTTTACAAATTCAATGATTTTTTTCGATTTTCATTTCACTTCAAATGGCTGTTACCGTTTCAATATTGGGTATGGTGTCGACATTATTGTTCAAAGTGGAGATGGAACAGTTCCAGATAGCCGAATTTAAGTAAACAAATTCTTAATTTTAATCGAAATTTAGACAGTCTTATGCATTGTAGCCTTATGTATCTAAAAAATTAGGTGGTATTTTTCAATTTTCATCTGGCTTCAAATAGGATAAACTGCCATCTGGAAATTCTGTCAGCAGATACGCCTTCACCAATCTGTTTTTGCGGTATGTAAAAGTTTTCAGAACCAATTAAAAAGTGTATTGGTGTTAGTATATCGAAGGATACATCATCATTGGCTCTTGCGTAGAGTAGGCCTAAATTTTAAATTGCTATAATTTGGCTTAGTAAAGTGAATGTCTCTTCGTTGGTGTTGTCGCAGGTGTTTTGATACACATTTAGAAAGATGCGTTTTCACAGATTTGACAAACGTCTCCCCATAAACTACCAAAATGACGTAAAACTGGTAGGATAAAGTGCCATTGAAACTCTGATCTGCTTCTTGTCTCGAAACAAATCTTTCTTCAGTTAATGGTCACTGACAACATCTGTATGGAAGGCATTGATTACCATACAGATGAATAGTGCGATATACCTTTTAGTAAATCTGGCACTTTGCTATTTTTTGATGCTATAGTTGTTTGGCCCTGTATAGTCAATGCTGCATAAAGTGAAATGTCTTGCAGCTTTAACCTTACCCTAGGCACATCTCCCATCAACTGATTTGATGTTTCCGCATTGGTTTTAAAATATGAAACAAGATTATTCACAATTTTAGATACTGCTCCTACTTCCAACCTATCCAGAACTATCCAGGTTAAACATTAAACATTACCGATAAACCAGGATGCATCTTTTGTTTATGAATATAAATATTTTTGGCAGAATTATTTAATGCTTATAGTTACAATGGTAATCTGAATGCCGAAGCAAACTACCAACTCTCAAAATCTCATTTGTACCTATGACTGGTCCCTACGATAAAATATCACTGGTTTTCCTTATTTATTTTCCTCCCTGTAGCCAATGGATTTCATCGTCAAACGCTTCCAGTTTCTCTACGATGAGGAAGATGGTCTTTGTTTAGGAAACAATTCTACAAACTAACTAGGTTTAGTTTTTAATCCTGGGCAACAAAAGCCCAAAGTTTATAGGCCTTTCATTCTTCTTCCAAATATACCTTCTTTCCGAATTCTTCTTGCATGAGAGTTTTAACCCTGTTTAACTACTGAGGACCATACCATTGCCTAAAATTCACTAAAGTTTGCAAAACATTTCTAGATACGCTTGGTTAAATTCAGATCGCACATCAAAACAATTTTAAAGTCGGGCCAGACATAACATTTAACTGATGCTTTTTGGTTTGTTTCACCAATATTAGTAGCTTGGTTAGCAAGAGTGTCCCACACAACTCGAATTGCTTTTTAAAAGAATATACATCATACCTATAGTAGCTATTTTTCCAGATGCTAAATCGGTGATGTCTTTGGTCGGAATAAGTAAGTCACCGCATGCATGCTTCAGTTAAGAAGGAATACTGCGACCTAGCATCAAGTAGCGTCCTGCATTTTTGTAAGTTTCCAGGTTTGTCCGCTATATTTCAACGATGGCCGTTTGTATTAATGACTGGAAGCTCTGCATAGCTACATCATAGTCTGGAAATCATGGGTTGATTGTAATCAGTAAGGTTAGTGCTACAAAAAAAAATAAAGCAGGAAAATCCACCTCAGCTGTTTTATGACCCTCAAGCTTATTTCGTCTCGTTGTCCGATTCATTTAGAAGAATATGAATAAGTCAAGGATTTCGCTCTTCTAAACATAAGACAAGTAAAGGACACAGTGGAGGTATTTTAAGAATACCATGCTCGTGGAAAAATGATGTACGAGACATGCGAGACCCTAATGAAGGATTCTTTCATGGCTCACGCGGAACCTGCTTGTTACAATAAGTGAATGCCTTGCCTCGTAGTAATAGAACTAAAGCTGTAAGATTCTCGGCTACTCCACTAAATATTTCTTTTTGTTGCTATTTACTTTCGGAGTTTTTCTGCTAAAATTGTCTATTAATTTTAGCTACCTGCTGAAAATTTTTCAAACTGGAGTTTGAAAGAGTGCTATATTAGTTGTTAGGTCGTAAATGTAAACATAAATAACCGATAGGCTGAAATCTTTTGTAATTTGGGATTTTTCTTGTTAGTTGTTTTTTAAATTCTTGCACACTGAAAAATACTCATCAACGTTCCCATTTTATTTGCCTAAGAAAACGATACAAGTCATTACAAAAAAATCAGTTTAAAAATGTTTGTGCATTTATAATCTAAAATCATTTCAACAATCAGCTTATTATGTTATTTTTTGGCAAATAATCCGAAACATTCTGGCTATAATTACCATATTTTGATTATAAAAATTGAACAAAGAACATATTATTATTATATAAGATAACTTCCTTAAATAATAAATCCAATAAATAGCTTGATGTGCCGGAACCGACCATCACAAAGTAACGCCAAAAATTTATAAATATGAACTTGAAATTAAATTTAATGATCATGATCTTGAATCATCGGACGTGGGAATCAAACATTTATATATATAAAAATTATATCTGAAACATCATTTCGGTGCAGTCGTTATAATAATTCGATATTACCCGATTGACCTAGTACTAAAAAAAAAAAGCAAAAAAAAAAAATTGTAAAAAGTTGTTTTTGGTCAAATTAAGAAAACTTAAATAAGAAACTTGTTTCTCAACTTTATGTTGTATATATGTATGTACATTTATATAAGACAACTCAACAATATTTCTTCTTGTACGATCATCTTCTTTCTTCGGGATTTTGTATTGTTATAAATATTCTTCGGGTGGAATGATTATATAAAAATAAAAATAAAATTTTTTTTTGCCTTAACATACAGATATGCTTGCATACATGTACCATAAAACCATTAAAAATATACATAATAATCATAAAAAAAAATTATGATAATCTTATATATGTTGTAGCTGCAAGATCATAAAAAAAGTCTTTAATATCAATGTTAAGAAAGAAATGATAATGGCATTAAAATTTACAAAACAAATGAAAAATCGATGGTTATCTCACTTTGTGCTTTTTATTTTTATTTTTTGGTGATACGGACGAATATGAAATTTTATGAATATGAGATTTTTTGTGAGATTTTCTTTTTACGATGGGCAATCATTTTGGTTAAAAGGTACAATAAGGATACAGGATGCTTTAAGTGATATGGCAGCATTTTAAACATCCTTACATTCTTAAACCTTACTATAGGAACAAACTAACATAAAGTAATACGATTTCTGTGAAAATGGTTAAAGACTTTGACATAATGTCTTGTGGCTCTTAAAAACACCTGCTACGTAATGAGTGCTAGCAATAATTGTTGGTCTCCATTTGGAGATGTCAAGGTTCTGAAAAACAACATTAGATTATTTTTGTCTAAATTGACACTTTAACTGTTTACATATGAAGAGATGACTTGATCAGATCAAATAATAACTTTTTGCTATTCATTTGTCCTACTCAAACCAGTAACGAGATACTCAGTTACTTGACTCAGTTACTTTATTGCTAATACTTTCCCTAATTGTTGTTAAAAGTGTCTCAAAATTCATGCAAGATTTTCTTTTTCGCCATTTGCGCGGTAAAGTGTTGCCAAAAAAAACAAAATTAATTTATGCAGTCTTTAATTCTTAAAAAAAATTCATATTTGGGAATACAATTCTGAACTTCAGCTTCATCGGTCGCAAATAGTTCCACCAAATAGTCTTTTGTGACTGAGACAATCTTGTCAATTAACATGTTTCTCGAGCCGTGTCATCCCTCTAAAACTTTAAGTCAAACGAACAAAACAAAAACTCGGAGGTTAAAGCATATTATCACCTAGCAAGATCTTGTAAATAGGGCACCTATGCGTCTCATAAAGTAGGTTGGATTACTAGGTTGACTATTCGAATCTATAAAAAAAACTTTTGTTAAAAATAATCAACACAGAAAATGGAATACTTCCAATACGTAGTTTACAATGTAATAGTATTCGGTGGTGCTATATCAGCCATGAAAAAGTATCGTTTGGAACTCGTTGAAATGTGATGGACAAGGTGGAGAGACCCAACTTACCATACTGACGGTTGTATATGACAAATGGTAATTGCGCTTTATAATATGCTCCAAACGAAAAATGATGACATTTTCCGACATTTTCGTCTAACCATAAGATCCGGAATTTGATGAAAGTTCTTGACGAAGTTATTGAAGTAAGAGCACAGCGATTAAGCTGGCTTGGTCACGTTCTGCAAGATGTTCCTGAATGGATAGTAGTTCATTCTTTGAGAGAAGTGTTCGGGCTAAAGTCTAAAGTCTAAAGTCTAAAGTCTAAAGTCTAAAGTCTAAAGTCTAAAGTCTAAAGTCTAAAGTCTAAAGTCTAAAGTCTAAAGTCTAAAGTCTAAAGTCTAAAGTCTAAAGTCTAAAGTCTAAAGTCTAAAGTCTAAAGTCTAAAGTCTAAAGTCTAAAGTCTAAAGTCTAAAGTCTAAAGTCTAAAGTCTAAAGTCTAAAGTCTAAAGTCTAAAGTCTAAAGTCTAAAGTCTAAAGTCTAAAGTCTAAAGTCTAAAGTCTAAAGTCTAAAGTCTAAAGTCTAAAGTCTAAAGTCTAAAGTCTAAAGTCTAAAGTCTAAAGTCTAAAGTCTAAAGTCTAAAGTCTAAAGTCTAAAGTCTAAAGTCTAAAGTCTAAAGTCTAAAGTCTAAAGTCTAAAGTCTAAAGTCTAAAGTCTAAAGTCTAAAGTCTAAAGTCTAAAGTCTAAAGTCTAAAGTCTAAAGTCTAAAGTCTAAAGTCTAAAGTCTAAAGTCTAAAGTCTAAAGTCTAAAGTCTAAAGTCTAACGTCTAAAGTCTAAAGTCTAAAGTCTAAAGTCTAAAGTCTAAAGTCTAAAGTCTAAAGTCTAAAGTCTAAAGTCTAAAGTCTAAAGTCTAAAGTCTAAAGTCTAAAGTCTAAAGTCTAAAGTCTAAAGTCTAAAGTCTAAAGTCTAAAGTCTAAAGTCTAAAGTCTAAAGTCTAAAGTCTAAAGTCTAAAGTCTAAAGTCTAAAGTCTAAAGTCTAAAGTCTAAAGTCTAAAGTCTAAAGTCTAAAGTCTAAAGTCTAAAGTCTAAAGTCTAAAGTCTAAAGTCTAAAGTCTAAAGTCTAAAGTCTAAAGTCTAAAGTCTAAAGTCTAAAGTCTAAAGTCTAAAGTCTAAAGTCTAAAGTCTAAAGTCTAAAGTCTAAAGTCTAAAGTCTAAAGTCTAAAGTCTAAAGTCTAAAGTCTAAAGTCTAAAGTCTAAAGTCTAAAGTCTAAAGTCTAAAGTCTAAAGTCTAAAGTCTAAAGTCTAAAGTCTAAAGTCTAAAGTCTAAAGTCTAAAGTCTAAAGTCTAAAGTCTAAAGTCTAAAGTCTAAAGTCTAAAGTCTAAAGTCTAAAGTCTAAAGTCTAAAGTCTAAAGTCTAAAGTCTAAAGTCTAAAGTCTAAAGTCTAAAGTCTAAAGTCTAAAGTCTAAAGTCTAAAGTCTAAAGTCTAAAGTCTAAAGTCTAAAGTCTAAAGTCTAAAGTCTAAAGTCTAAAGTCTAAAGTCTAAAGTCTAAAGTCTAAAGTCTAAAGTCTAAAGTCTAAAGTCTAAAGTCTAAAGTCTAAAGTCTAAAGTCTAAAGTCTAAAGTCTAAAGTCTAAAGTCTAAAGTCTAAAGTCTAAAGTCTAAAGTCTAAAGTCTAAAGTCTAAAGTCTAAAGTCTAAAGTCTAAAGTCTAAAGTCTAAAGTCTAAAGTCTAAAGTCTAAAGTCTAAAGTCTAAAGTCTAAAGTCTAAAGTCTAAAGTCTAAAGTCTAAAGTCTAAAGTCTAAAGTCTAAAGTCTAAAGTCTAAAGTCTAAAGTCTAAAGTCTAAAGTCTAAAGTCTAAAGTCTAAAGTCTAAAGTCTAAAGTCTAAAGTCTAAAGTCTAAAGTCTAAAGTCTAAAGTCTAAAGTCTAAAGTCTAAAGTCTAAAGTCTAAAGTCTAAAGTCTAAAGTCTAAAGTCTAAAGTCTAAAGTCTAAAGTCTAAAGTCTAAAGTCTAAAGTCTAAAGTCTAAAGTCTAAAGTCTAAAGTCTAAAGTCTAAAGTCTAAAGTCTAAAGTCTAAAGTCTAAAGTCTAAAGTCTAAAGTCTAAAGTCTAAAGTCTAAAGTCTAAAGTCTAAAGTCTAAAGTCTAAAGTCTAAAGTCTAAAGTCTAAAGTCTAAAGTCTAAAGTCTAAAGTCTAAAGTCTAAAGTCTAAAGTCTAAAGTCTAAAGTCTAAAGTCTAAAGTCTAAAGTCTAAAGTCTAAAGTCTAAAGTCTAAAGTCTAAAGTCTAAAGTCTAAAGTCTAAAGTCTAAAGTCTAAAGTCTAAAGTCTAAAGTCTAAAGTCTAAAGTCTAAAGTCTAAAGTCTAAAGTCTAAAGTCTAAAGTCTAAAGTCTAAAGTCTAAAGTCTAAAGTCTAAAGTCTAAAGTCTAAAGTCTAAAGTCTAAAGTCTAAAGTCTAAAGTCTAAAGTCTAAAGTCTAAAGTCTAAAGTCTAAAGTCTAAAGTCTAAAGTCTAAAGTCTAAAGTCTAAAGTCTAAAGTCTAAAGTCTAAAGTCTAAAGTCTAAAGTCTAAAGTCTAAAGTCTAAAGTCTAAAGTCTAAAGTCTAAAGTCTAAAGTCTAAAGTCTAAAGTCTAAAGTCTAAAGTCTAAAGTCTAAAGTCTAAAGTCTAAAGTCTAAAGTCTAAAGTCTAAAGTCTAAAGTCTAAAGTCTAAAGTCTAAAGTCTAAAGTCTAAAGTCTAAAGTCTAAAGTCTAAAGTCTAAAGTCTAAAGTCTAAAGTCTAAAGTCTAAAGTCTAAAGTCTAAAGTCTAAAGTCTAAAGTCTAAAGTCTAAAGTCTAAAGTCTAAAGTCTAAAGTCTAAAGTCTAAAGTCTAAAGTCTAAAGTCTAAAGTCTAAAGTCTAAAGTCTAAAGTCTAAAGTCTAAAGTCTAAAGTCTAAAGTCTAAAGTCTAAAGTCTAAAGTCTAAAGTCTAAAGTCTAAAGTCTAAAGTCTAAAGTCTAAAGTCTAAAGTCTAAAGTCTAAAGTCTAAAGTCTAAAGTCTAAAGTCTAAAGTCTAAAGTCTAAAGTCTAAAGTCTAAAGTCTAAAGTCTAAAGTCTAAAGTCTAAAGTCTAAAGTCTAAAGTCTAAAGTCTAAAGTCTAAAGTCTAAAGTCTAAAGTCTAAAGTCTAAAGTCTAAAGTCTAAAGTCTAAAGTCTAAAGTCTAAAGTCTAAAGTCTAAAGTCTAAAGTCTAAAGTCTAAAGTCTAAAGTCTAAAGTCTAAAGTCTAAAGTCTAAAGTCTAAAGTCTAAAGTCTAAAGTCTAAAGTCTAAAGTCTAAAGTCTAAAGTCTAAAGTCTAAAGTCTAAAGTCTAAAGTCTAAAGTCTAAAGTCTAAAGTCTAAAGTCTAAAGTCTAAAGTCTAAAGTCTAAAGTCTAAAGTCTAAAGTCTAAAGTCTAAAGTCTAAAGTCTAAAGTCTAAAGTCTAAAGTCTAAAGTCTAAAGTCTAAAGTCTAAAGTCTAAAGTCTAAAGTCTAAAGTCTAAAGTCTAAAGTCTAAAGTCTAAAGTCTAAAGTCTAAAGTCTAAAGTCTAAAGTCTAAAGTCTAAAGTCTAAAGTCTAAAGTCTAAAGTCTAAAGTCTAAAGTCTAAAGTCTAAAGTCTAAAGTCTAAAGTCTAAAGTGTAAAGTGTAAAGTGTAAAGTGTAAAGTGTAAAGTCTAAAGTCTAAAGTCTAAAGTCTAAAGTCTAAAGTCTAAAGTCTAAAGTCTAAAGTCTAAAGTCTAAAGTCTAAAGTCTAAAGTCTAAAGTCTAAAGTCTAAAGTCTAAAGTCTAAAGTCTAAAGTCTAAAGTCTAAAGTCTAAAGTCTAAAGTCTAAAGTCTAAAGTCTAAAGTCTAAAGTCTAAAGTCTAAAGTCTAAAGTCTAAAGTCTAAAGTCTAAAGTCTAAAGTCTAAAGTCTAAAGTCTAAAGTCTAAAGTCTAAAGTCTAAAGTCTAAAGTCTAAAGTCTAAAGTCTAAAGTCTAAAGTCTAAAGTCTAAAGTCTAAAGTCTAAAGTGTAAATTGTAAAGTGTAAAGTGTAAAGTGTAAAGTGTAAAGTCTAAAGTCTAAAGTCTAAAGTCTAAAGTCTAAAGTCTAAAGTCTAAAGTCTTAAGTCTAAAGTCTAAAGTGTAAAGTGTAAAGTCTAAAGTCTAAAGTCTAAAGTCTAAAGTCTAAAGTCTAAAGTCTAAAGTCTAAAGTCTAAAGTCTAAAGTCTAAAGTCTAAAGTCTAAAGTCTAAAGTCTAAAGTCTAAAGTCTAAAGTCTAAAGTCTAAAGTCTAAAGTCTAAAGTCTAAAGTCTAAAGTCTAAAGTCTAAAGTCTAAAGTCTAAAGTCTAAAGTCTAAAGTCTAAAGTCTAAAGTCTAAAGTCTAAAGTCTAAAGTCTAAAGTCTAAAGTCTAAAGTCTAAAGTCTAAAGTCTAAAGTCTAAAGTCTAAAGTCTAAAGTCTAAAGTCTAAAGTCTAAAGTCTAAAGTCTAAAGTCTAAAGTCTAAAGTCTAAAGTCTAAAGTTTAAAGTCTAAAGTCTAAAGTCTAACGTCTAAAGTCTAAAGTCTAAAGTCTAAAGTCTAAAGTCTAAAGTCTAAAGTCTAAAGTCTAAAGTCTAAAGTCTAAAGTCTAAAGTCTAAAGTCTAAAGTCTAAAGTCTAAAGTCTAAAGTCTAAAGTCTAAAGTCTAAAGTCTAAAGTCTAAAGTCTAAAGTCTAAAGTCTAAAGTCTAAAGTCTAAAGTCTAAAGTCTAAAGTCTAAAGTCTAAAGTCTAAAGTCTAAAGTCTAAAGTCTAAAGTCTAAAGTCTAAAGTCTAAAGTCTAAAGTCTAAAGTCTAAAGTCTAAAGTCTAAAGTCTAAAGTCTAAAGTCTAAAGTCTAAAGTCTAAAGTCTAAAGTCTAAAGTCTAAAGTCTAAAGTCTAAAGTCTAAAGTCTAAAGTCTAAAGTCTAAAGTCTAAAGTCTAAAGTCTAAAGTCTAAAGTCTAAAGTCTAAAGTCTAAAGTCTAAAGTCTAAAGTCTAAAGTCTAAAGTCTAAAGTCTAAAGTCTAAAGTCTAAAGTCTAAAGTCTAAAGTCTAAAGTCTAAAGTCTAAAGTCTAAAGTCTAAAGTCTAAAGTCTAAAGTCTAAAGTCTAAAGTCTAAAGTCTAAAGTCTAAAGTCTAAAGTCTAAAGTCTAAAGTCTAAAGTCTAAAGTCTAAAGTCTAAAGTCTAAAGTCTAAAGTCTAAAGTCTAAAGTCTAAAGTCTAAAGTCTAAAGTCTAAAGTCTAAAGTCTAAAGTCTAAAGTCTAAAGTCTAAAGTCTAAAGTCTAAAGTCTAAAGTCTAAAGTCTAAAGTCTAAAGTCTAAAGTCTAAAGTCTAAAGTCTAAAGTCTAAAGTCTAAAGTCTAAAGTCTAAAGTCTAAAGTCTAAAGTCTAAAGTCTAAAGTCTAAAGTCTAAAGTCTAAAGTCTAAAGTCTAAAGTCTAAAGTCTAAAGTCTAAAGTCTAAAGTCTAAAGTCTAAAGTCTAAAGTCTAAAGTCTAAAGTCTAAAGTCTAAAGTCTAAAGTCTAAAGTCTAAAGTCTAAAGTCTAAAGTCTAAAGTCTAAAGTCTAAAGTCTAAAGTCTGAAGTCTAAAGTCTAAAGTCTAAAGTCTAAAGTCTAAAGTCTAAAGTCTAAAGTCTAAAGTCTAAAGTCTAAAGTCTAAAGTCTAAAGTCTTAAGTCTAAAGTGTAAAGTGTAAAGTGTAAAGTCTAAAGTCTAAAGTCTAAAGTCTAAAGTCTAAAGTCTAAAGTCTAAAGTCTAAAGTCTAAAGTCTAAAGTCTAAAGTCTAAAGTCTAAAGTCTAAAGTCTAAAGTCTAAAGTCTAAAGTCTAAAGTCTAAAGTCTAAAGTCTAAAGTCTAAAGTCTAAAGTCTAAAGTCTAAAGTCTAAAGTCTAAAGTCTAAAGTCTAAAGTCTAAAGTCTAAAGTCTAAAGTCTAAAGTCTAAAGTCTAAAGTCTAAAGTCTAAAGTCTAAAGTCTAAAGTCTAAAGTCTAAAGTCTAAAGTCTAAAGTCTAAAGTCTAAAGTCTAAAGTCTAAAGTCTAAAGTCTAAAGTCTAAAGTCTAAAGTCTAAAGTCTAAAGTCTAAAGTCTAAAGTCTAAAGTCTAAAGTCTAAAGTCTAAAGTCTAAAGTCTAAAGTCTAAAGTCTAAAGTCTAAAGTCTAAAGTCTAAAGTCTAAAGTCTAAAGTCTAAAGTCTAAAGTCTAAAGTCTAAAGTCTAAAGTCTAAAGTCTAAAGTCTAAAGTCTAAAGTCTAAAGTCTAAAGTCTAAAGTCTAAAGTCTAAAGTCTAAAGTCTAAAGTCTAAAGTCTAAAGTCTAAAGTCTAAAGTCTAAAGTCTAAAGTCTAAAGTCTAAAGTCTAAAGTCTAAAGTCTAAAGTCTAAAGTCTAAAGTCTAAAGTCTAAAGTCTAAAGTCTAAAGTCTAAAGTCTAAAGTCTAAAGTCTAAAGTCTAAAGTCTAAAGTCTAAAGTCTAAAGTCTAAAGTCTAAAGTCTAAAGTCTAAAGTCTAAAGTCTAAAGTCTAAAGTCTAAAGTCTAAAGTCTAAAGTCTAAAGTCTAAAGTCTAAAGTCTAAAGTCTAAAGTCTAAAGTCTAAAGTCTAAAGTCTAAAGTCTAAAGTCTAAAGTCTAAAGTCTAAAGTCTAAAGTCTAAAGTCTAAAGTCTAAAGTCTAAAGTCTAAAGTCTAAAGTCTAAAGTCTAAAGTCTAAAGTCTAAAGTCTAAAGTCTAAAGTCTAAAGTCTAAAGTCTAAAGTCTAAAGTCTAAAGTCTAAAGTCTAAAGTCTAAAGTCTAAAGTCTAAAGTCTAAAGTCTAAAGTCTAAAGTCTAAAGTCTAAAGTCTAAAGTCTAAAGTCTAAAGTCTAAAGTCTAAAGTCTAAAGTCTAAAGTCTAAAGTCTAAAGTCTAAAGTCTAAAGTCTAAAGTCTAAAGTCTAAAGTCTAAAGTCTAAAGTCTAAAGTCTAAAGTCTAAAGTCTAAAGTCTAAAGTCTAAAGTCTAAAGTCTAAAGTCTAAAGTCTAAAGTCTAAAGTCTAAAGTCTAAAGTCTAAGGTCTAAAGTCTAAAGTCTAAAGTCTAAAGTCTAAAGTCTGAAGTCTAAAGTCTAAAGTCTAAAGTCTAAAGTCTAAAGTCTAAAGTCTAAAGTCTAAAGTCTAAAGTCTAAAGTCTAAAGTCTAAAGTCTAAAGTCTAAAGTCTAAAGTCTAAAGTCTAAAGTCTAAAGTCTAAAGTCTAAAGTCTAAAGTCTAAAGTCTAAAGTCTAAAGTCTAAAGTCTAAAGTCTAAAGTCTAAAGTCTAAAGTCTAAAGTCTAAAGTCTAAAGTCTAAAGTCTAAAGTCTAAAGTCTAAAGTCTAAAGTCTAAAGTCTAAAGTCTAAAGTCTAAAGTCTAAAGTCTAAAGTCTAAAGTCTAAAGTCTAAAGTCTAAAGTCTAAAGTCTAAAGTCTAAAGTCTAAAGTCTAAAGTCTAAAGTCTAAAGTCTAAAGTCTAAAGTCTAAAGTCTAAAGTCTAAAGTCTAAAGTCTAAAGTCTAAAGTCTAAAGTCTAAAGTCTAAAGTCTAAAGTCTAAAGTCTAAAGTCTAAAGTCTAAAGTCTAAAGTCTAAAGTCTAAAGTCTAAAGTCTAAAGTCTAAAGTCTAAAGTCTAAAGTCTAAAGTCTAAAGTCTAAAGTCTAAAGTCTAAAGTCTAAAGTCTAAAGTCTAAAGTCTAAAGTCTAAAGTCTAAAGTCTAAGGTCTAAAGTCTAAAGTCTAAAGTCTAAAGTCTAAAGTCTAAAGTCTGAAGTCTAAAGTCTAAAGTCTAAAGTCTAAAGTCTAAAGTCTAAAGTCTAAAGTCTAAAGTCTAAAGTCTAAAGTCTAAAGTCTAAAGTCTAAAGTCTAAAGTCTAAAGTCTAAAGTCTAAAGTCTAAAGTCTAAAGTCTAAAGTCTAAAGTCTAAAGTCTAAAGTCTAAAGTCTAAAGTCTAAAGTCTAAAGTCTAAAGTCTAAAGTCTAAAGTCTAAAGTCTAAAGTCTAAAGTCTAAAGTCTAAAGTCTAAAGTCTAAAGTCTAAAGTCTAAAGTCTAAAGTCTAAAGTCTAAAGTCTAAAGTCTAAAGTCTAAAGTCTAAAGTCTAAAGTCTAAAGTCTAAAGTCTAAAGTCTAAAGTCTAAAGTCTAAAGTCTAAAGTCTAAAGTCTAAAGTCTAAAGTCTAAAGTCTAAAGTCTAAAGTCTAAAGTCTAAAGTCTAAAATCTAAAGTCTAAGGTCTTAAGTCTAAAGTTTAAAGTCTAAAGTCTAAAGTCTTAAGTAAAGGACAACCGTTTAGGTAGGGATTCCATATATGCCGTAAGCCATAGTTTGAGCTTTACTTAGTTTGGATTTTAATACTATTTTTTTGAAGTTGTTTCATTAGTTCCTTCTTTGATCAGTTAAATAGTGACCTTGTTTAAGCTCAGTTATTATCATCGACTTTAAAAAAAAAGAATTCTTTAGAATATTTACTAAATTGTTCAACCGTTTCATTGCGTTATTGGAGGAAAAGCGTCTTCAGTCGGTAAGGGTAAAGTTTTCTTGCTGAAAAAAAGATACAAGAGTAGGTATCATTGAATTGAACTCATATTTAAAAACGTGCCAAAAATTTATTTTCTGATCCAGATCATGTGATCAATTAACCTATACATATTTTTCCTGAACACCGTAAATTTAAAACAAATAACAGGAATTCGGAAAAAAAATTTCATTAAGTTTTCACCAAATCGATTCATTTAAAATACTATGTTATATTTTCCGACAAACCAATTTTTCATCGAGCAAAACGGAAATAAATTCTTCCTTTAATTATTTCTTTCAATATACATTTTTACGATATATTTTCCGTTTTTCCTTTTTCTTTTGCCACCGTGCGGTATGTACATATATACATGTATGTATGTACATATGTATATACGTTGTATAATAAATATACAGACCACATATTAATAATACACATTGTCTCCTTTATTATTTTTAATTTGGTATTTTATTATACTCCCGGAAATAAAAAAGGAAACCATCCAAAGAAAATAAAAAACGAAAAGGAAAAATTCATTTGCTTTGTCGATGTGCCCAATAAACAATAGGCAATATTTACAACCACAACAAAAATAATGGGAGAAAAATTCGAATAATAAAAAATTAAAAGGCATCACACATCGAACATGGAAAACTTTTATATTCTATAGACATACATATTATGATATACAAGAAAATAAATGAAAAACGGAAATTTTGTATAACTTGTGTTAGATACAAACAAAAGAAGTCGTGTGTTGTAGGGCTTAATTTTCATGTTTTCTTTCATTTTGTGCACTCAACAAAAAAAAAGAAAACCAATAACGTACATAAATTGGAAGAAATCCAAAATGAATTTAGGGAATTAGGATTTATCGTTAGGATACATATTTTGCTGTACGTATTTTGTTTTTCGTATATATGGATTACGACTCACGCACAAACTAAATCATTTCATCCAATAAGAAGTAAAAAAAACCGAGGCATGTAAATCAAGGGCAGCAGAATATCTACTTAAAATATGAAATTAATCCTTTGGGCAAATCCGATTCTAAATATATAGCATACTATATATATATATATATATATATATATATATATATATATATATATATATATATATATATATATATATATATATATATATATATATATATATATATATATATATATAAATATATCCAACATAGATCCAACATAAATGACAAAGTTCTTTGAAATATGTTTATAAATTTTAATATGTATCTACATACATAGTATATACATTTGTAATCTAATCATCTAATCATGTTGTATATCTCGTATATTATATATTATAGGATTATTAGATCTAACGAAGAAAAAAATGTCAACTTTATATACAACAACATGTTCATATTTCGTTAATTGAATGAATTTATGTACAGAATTTTGTAAAATGTTCCTAGCGGAGCTATTTGTTGTTAGAATATTTTTTAGAAATAAGTACGGTAATATCTAAAATTTACTTGAATCCCGCGATGGGAATTACTTTAGTTTATTAAAATAATTCCGCATTCATATATACGATAGGAAAAATGATTAATTGTGTACGCATGTGAAAGGTGAAAAACTGTGCCAGGATCTGTGTATCATAAACGTTGTTTAGTTCAGAAAAAGTTGTAGCATAATTTGCGAAAAATTCGTTATAAAAATATAGGTGCTTTCCCTGCCCTGAGGCCATTTATGGGTGTCAGACCTTTATCATGGATTAAACGAGTTTATTGCCTGTCGAAGTGGGCAATGTTGTTTGACAAAATATCAGTAAGAAATGTAGCAGTCTTCGCAGAGATACGTGTTACAAATATTAATGCTAGTGTTCCAGAAATATATCTAGAATATCGTCGAATACATCATTGCCAAGTGCGGCTTAAGCGCATACTGTAGCTGTTGAGTGTCATTAATATCATCAAGGGTAGTAACGTTACCAAGTGTTGATCCGTTTATAATAATTTATTAATAGTTCCACTGTTTTGTTGAGTTTCGAGTAGTTCACCTAAATGCACGAATGCCAGTCGTTCGGACAATGAAACGGTATAATGTCAGTTGAGGACATTGTCAATTTGGAACCAGAGTGATCGAGAGGTAATCGAAAACGATTATAGGAAGTTGGAAGCGATATTCTAAATAAGATTCATGACCCAAAAAAGCAAACAAAACACAAGCAAAGGTCACAGGCATCATTTAAACTTCCGTCTTTTAATCGTTATGATTCCGATTGGGTGTCTTTTAGAGACGTGTTCGCTGATTTAATTTACAAGGAAAACATAGATCTAACTGTTAAATTTGTGTACTTGATTTCACACATAGTCTGATTGAACACCTTCCAGATACGGGTTTTAAAATTTTTAAATTGCTTGGAAGATTATTTGCGAAAGAGAAAAATCTTTTATCCATTTTCCCAAAAAAAAAATCATCGAAATCAACTCAAGGTTTTCCAGACCAAATGATGAAACATTATCAAGCGTTGTATCATCATTTAACTTAAAGGTTCGATTTTCCCTTGCTAGCCGAAGTCATTAAAACACGAATTCATAACAGGTTGTATCCTAAGAAATCTTACGTATGTGCGTAGAGCTATTGTAAGAATTACAGGATAATTCATTAATACCGAAGAGTGTGGTCAACTTATCGCTTGGAGATATTCTCAAGATAAAAAACATTTCACATTGAAATCAAATAGAACTTTAGCGATTGTAGCGTTTTCGAATAATTGTAAGTACTGTTTGGTGCCTTTTACTATATGGAGTTGCTCTTCGTTTAATAATGAAGGCTAAAACTACAGATGAGATTCCGATTTATCATAAAACATCGCTTATGTAAGAATTGACTTGATTCGAAACATTATGTTCGGCACTGCATCAAACCGCCATGCACTATCTTTTCGTTGAAACACATTGCGAGACTTCATTTCACAACTTATACACACAGCCAAAAGCTGCAAAGACTATGGCACATCGATGTCAAATAATAAGCCAAGTTCGATCAATCAACTTTCGATAAAACCAGATTCTTTGTCAACTTCTTCATTCACGCAAGCATCGCTTTCAACCTTGATGTAAAATCGGTACCCGTTCAAATAAAGTTCAAATATTGAGATTCCCAAGGATTTGCCACCATTTTATAATACGCAGTTGGGATATGTTATTTGCATTGCGCGGTGACATTACAAAAATGTACCATCAGATACGCGTGCATGATGACCAACTCGCTTTACAAAGAATTTGGTGACGTAACCATACTTTGAATAATGTCCAACAATTCAAATTATATGGTATGATATATAGCACGGTGAGCGCTTCATTTATCGTAACCTAAAGCCTTCGTTGCCTTCGATGCAACGTAAGTCCGTCCCAAATCAAGCGTCACGCCTCTTAAGAAACATTTCTCGCCTTGAACTGTGTGTGACATTTTTAACATTATTTCGAATTCAATCAGAACCCCATAAGTCTATCTTTGTATCTATTCGAATTGCCAAAACCCAAGAACACAGTAGTTTGTTCAATTCGTGCAAGTTGAGTTATGTAAACATTTCGATAAAGCCCGCTGATCTGGTGTCAAGAGGTCCATTCCATCGGAATTTATAGATACAACAGTTTTATTTTAGATGCAATTGGCCAAAATCTACGATTTTTTAACACTGTTCAAATCTGGCAAACCAAGACACTCGTTCAGCATCGTCAGTCGTACTTAATCAAATAAAAGTTCACAACCACGATATTTTCAACTGATATCAGTCACATCATCAACTAATCGCTAGTAAGAACTCGTTACGATTGCTATCCCCATTTCGAGACAATGATGTCATCTTAAGAGTTGGTGGATGCTTCGAAAATACATCCATAGCTACCGATCAAAAGCCTCAAATAATATTGCATGAAGCTCTCACATTATCCAAGTTAATTGTTTGTCAGGAACAGGTTAGATAGTTTCATGCATGTCCACAATCGTTGCTATATAGTCTTAGTCTAACGTTTAAGATTATTGGAAGTCGAAACCTGGTCTCTTTCATAGTAATTTTTCTTTTTAGGCATCAATGGCAGCAAGGCAATTTAAAATGTGTACCAATAGGAGGTTTATCAGGTTTTGTTGTTATGATTATTCCCACTACTTAATCTTTTATCAGGTTAAGATTTAATAGTTTGGCATTTAATTAAGTCATGCTATGGTTTTTTTCAATCTGGTTACCTTTTACTTCTTTGTTTAATGTTTGAAGAGTTACTAAGCGTATATCAAGCTTATCTAGTTTGTGAACTTTTATTACATTTTCATTGGCAGTTTGCCTTGGTTGTGGCAAAAAAGTATCCTGGTGGTGATCTTGACAGATCAGCCTTCTTTTTGGGACTTTTTGCCCCATCATGGAAGTACTAGAATTTTAGGTCTTTTGATTTCCTTTGTTGTCTTTCACTGTGAGACACCAGAGTTTTTTCATCAGGACGACTTCCAAAGTATCTGTTGATTGATTTATTTTTAACTTCTCCAAGAACGGATTGGAGACTATTACATAAACTGCTAATTTGGTTTTGTTCTCCGTTGTTCGATTTATTTGCCAGGTTGTACTTTTCTTACTAACTGTCCAACTTCCATTCAATAGGTTATATTCAAATCTAATTATTTTGTGTTCTGGGGGTGCTTGCCATCGTATAGTGCTATCATATAGTGTAATACATATTTCATTAAAATTTTACAAACCATCTTCCAACTGCAGAGAAACTGTTATAGGTACCAGAGAATAGAATTTTTCTTATTAATTCACGAAAGAGATCCCAGTTTGTTTTTAACTTTGTTAATTTTATTGCTTTTTCTTTTTTTTTTGATTGATTGATTTTGAATGTACTGCCAAGCATTAAGCAGGATATCCCGGAAAGCGCCGGGCCCACAGTACACCCGTTTTTACATTTACTTGGAAGGATATGGAAGGATACTAGTTCAATTATTGAGATCGACCCGGTTACAGACACCTTGGCAGCCAATAGTTAGTAAATTTTTGTGGGTTAGGGAAAGGAAAAGTATGTTAGTTATGACATAATTGGTCCGATTTCCCGGTAGCCAATATTCAAACTACTGTTAGTGTAAGACAATCACATTTTTGTTGTACTGCTCTGCATTCTGCCATCTCTTATCAGCAACTCCTGTATGCCGCCAATCTTCTGTAATCTGCAATGGTACCCTGAAAACAGAATCTATTAATTAACTAATTGATCTTAGCCGTAGGCTGTAAAAAATTGAATTAATTTTTAATCTGAAATTACAAATTCATTAATTCTTAATATAATAACATAATTATATAATAATATAATTCCTAATATGCTGTAGTAAATTGTTAGTTTTAGCTCGAAAATTAATAATTACTCTGAAACTAATTATTAATTAATTCATAATATAATAATATTATTTCTGCAAGCCACAGGCTGTAATAAATTGGGTTAGTTTTTGCCTGAAATTTACAATTAATTAATTTTTTTACATTTATAAAAATATGAAATTATAAAAATTATAAAATAATATAAATTAGATTTTATAAATTTGATTAAATATTACAAATCAATTGGATTAACCGCTTAACGACCAATACGTCATATAATCACTGAAAATCTAATTTATACATCTTATAAATATAAATAAACCTTATAATATAATAAGAAAATAATATAATAATATAGTTATAATAATACAGGTAAAGTATAAACTGCCTCAAAAATTTGATGATGAACCAAATTTAGAAATTTAAAATCCTTAATTGCATAAAGGAAGAGGCGTAAAAGAAATAAAATTCCTAAGGAATACGCTTGTGCAAAGAGACAGGAAAATCTGTTCTAAGTGAGATAAACAGTAAGTAAGAGAAATAAAAATTAGTGTCAAAACTGTACACAGACGACTTTGTGAAGCGAATGTAAAAAGAAGCCATTTATAAGCCAAAAAAAAAAAATAAAAAATAAAAAAATAAAAAAATAAAAAAAAAAAAATAAATAAAAGAATAAAAAAACCGGCTAAACTTTGCTCGTACCTATTTAGCGAAACCTGCTGAGTTCTGGCGGATAATATTATGAAACAACGAATCATTGTTTTCTTTAGATGGAAACTACGGAAACAAATATTTGTTATTCGACACCTCAATAAAGAGACTTTCGTAACATAACAATTCCAACTCGGCACAGCGGAGGAGGCGAAGTAATGGTTTGGGGTGTTTTAGCTATAATGGCATAGAAGATCTCACAGTGCTGCCGGGAAAAGTTACTTCAAGCACATATTTGGTGGCCCTTAATGAATATGCAATGGTTTCCGGGTGTAAATTGATAAGTTAATAAATTTTTTTTTCATGTAATGGCTGGTAGCTATTTGCAATTTAATATCAATTCATCAAACATGATACTCCAGCCAACAATTTATAAACCACAAAATTCAGCCACCAATTACATTCAAAATCCTGTCCTACTACTATATCGATACCTCGGGCCAACTGCCCATCCTCAAGACCCCCTAATTATCAGAAAGAAAATAAAAAACAAAAATTATACAGACCAAGATAAAAAACCCAACCTTAACATATAAAACACGAAACAAACAAAACCCACATAAAAAACTGTATATAAATACAAATAACACAAAATATAGTTATGCAGAAAACACACTAAAAAACAAACAAATTTTTCCCATACATCACAAAACCAAACAAATATAATTAACATCAGTTGTACCGAGACGTCCGCACATGAATAAAAGACCACTCTCCCAAAAAACAAGCCAAAAACCCACGCTGCAATCCCAAGTATACAATGAAACAAAAAACCCATACAAAATCACACGAACACAAATAGACACTGCACACCAACACTGCCAACAAATGGATCACAAAAAATAAACAACAATGTCCCGTACTTACACACACACACACCCACACACACACAAACACACCAATGCAAAACCACAATGACGCGATTATACACTTCATGACTCATACAACACTATACCTCAATCATCCAAAACGCTGCATATACCCTATACAAACGAAAACACATGAACAATGCAGTTGCACTAAAAAAGTTCCCACCGTTATTGATATATACCACTAATAGCTTATCAATAATAGTCAGAACCCTCCCAGCACAACAGCACTGCCTACGTGTTCCCGCCTAAACCACACATGTACAATATTTTAGATAACTGAAACAATACTATATAGGTCACAAAACATATGATAACGTCACTATGGCCCGCACCGGTGTATTTATGAGGACAAGATACTGTCATCCATCTTCCATGATCCACCCACTAGCAATGCCGGTGTAAACCACACATCTACGCTCATATGATCCTGCATCAATCCTTCACCCCGCTACACACTCAAAATTACGGCACGAATTCTTAACTTGTTTTCCCGAAGTAAACAATCTTTCCATTCATATGCAGACAACTCAATGCAATCGATGCCAACTACCCCTATCCACTCCTGTGATGTATAAAACAAATCAACTATTTCCCAATACGTCGTCTGCATAACCACACCTTGTGCCATCCACACTCACATACAACCCCCCATGTAAGTTTTATCCATCCAATGTTCCATACATCAAGCTAAGTCTTCCATTCTAGTCTGTACAACCCCTACTCTCCCTCCTCCCTAAAACCAGCAAAAAATCCTGAAGATGGGCAGCTAGCCCGAAACATCGATAAAATTACAAAACAAAACCTTGATTATGATTCGTAACCAAAATATACTGTCCATAAACCATTGGCCGGAACAACACATTCAATGTACTAAAATTAAATCGCAAATTGATAAGAACACACTTATTACAGCAAAATAATCCTCCAATCTACAAAAGTAAATTTATAACTAAATTTATTGAATATTTGGGTCAAGTAACTATATACTGGTCACCATAAATATCCGATCTTTATCCTGTAGAGAATCTATGGCATTGAATAAAAACTAACAACAACTTCAACAATATTGCAAAGATGCTACGCAACAAAATCATTCAATCTTATTGACTACCCTGTCACCTATATTCCAATTTTTATATTTTGTGACTTAGAATTCGTGCATCTCTTTAGAAGGAAGCAACGGAAAATATTATTTTTATTCGACACCTCAATAAAGAAAGTTTTGTAATATAACAATGCTAATTCGGCACAGTAGAAGAGGCAAAGTAACGGCTTGAGAGTGTTTTAGCTATAATGGCATAGGAGATCTCACAATGCTGAACGAAAAAGTTACTTCAAGAACATATTTGGAGGCCCTTAATGAATATGCAGTAGTTTTCGGATGTAAAATGATAAGAACTCCAATCCACAAAAGTAAATTTATAACTAAATTTCCTAAAGATGTGGACCAAAAAACTTTAGACTGGCCACCACAAATCGCTGAACTTAATCCTATAGAGAATCTATGGCATTACATTAAACAAAAATAACAACAACTATTAAGAAAAACGCACAATGCAAATGTTTAACCAAATAAAACTAATTTGGGATGAAATCCTTAACTAAATTGTAGAAAACCTGATCCAATCCATGCAGTATTACCTTGAAGTTGTTAATAACAACGGTGGCAGTACCTCCTACTGAGTTTACGGGGAAAAGTGAATAAATTTGGATTAGTTCTCTAACTTTTAGGCAACTTTATCATGAGGTACATAGAATCACGAACTACAAAGACTCCCAATCCTCCGTCTCACCAAATGAAAAATCAGTAACTAACCATGACTATACAAAAAAAATTTGTCCCTGTAGTTGTTCCATCAAGCTCATATTCCTAATGACAACTTCCGCAGAACAAACCACACCATCTCTGCTCGATACAAATAATCCCAACCACGACTGTATTTGTGTTACCATATATGATTTTTTTTGTTTTTTTTTTTTTAACAATAAAATTAACGTGTTTCTGCAAATTAAAAAAAAAAAAAAAAAAAAAAAAAAATTAATAAAATATTATTAAATATTTTATTTTGCAATTTTATCAATGCATCGACGACGCAACTTGGTAATCACCCGTTAAATGAAGCGCATCAACAAAATAAAATCAAAATAACAAAAACAAAAACCTCAACAAATATAATAACGAAATATAAATTACATGCAAGAAGGTCAGAGAATTAAATAAAATGTTCTCTTCTGATGAGATGTATGTACAATTTTCAACAATACAAATAATATTATCATATACTAATACAATTTATTTAGTAAAACAAAAACGGGAGATATGTATATAGATATAATTGTTTGTTGGTACGGAGTGACGTGAGTGATACATTATATAAATTTAATTGTAAATTACAAAACTCCGACAGTTTTCACTCACTTCTTAATAAAACCAATAAATTTTTAAGAAATAAAAATATAAATATATATATTATTCGAAAAAAACCAAAGATTTTATTAATATTTTAAATAAATTTCACTACTAGTTTCGATTTTAGAAAAATCATCGACAGGTGATTATTTGCAATTAAAGTTAAAGTATAACAAAATTTCTTATTTATACTAAAATATAAACTTAAAAAAAAAATTAAACAGGTAAAAAAAAAAATTAAACAGGTAAAAAAAAAAAAAAAAAAAAAAAAAAAAAAAAAAAAGGAAAACAAAACAAAAAGGGGAATTTTTAAAGTGGTGCAATTATGAAAAGGAAAACAAAGTAGGTACAGGTATGGTCAAAAAAAAAAAAAAAAAAATTAACAAGAGGTTAAAAGCTAATTCTAGGGGGAGTAACCTAGCTTAAATAGAGGCGATGTTATTATGGCTTCTTCGGTGTTCATCAAATGTTCGGTGTTGGCTATATAAAATGACTCATACGCATCCAGTTTCCATTTTTGGTGTATAGTTTTAATAATTTTAGAATTGATATTGTCTATGGAGTGGCATTTTCCAATCATATGTTCAGCGACGCTAGATTTGGTTCGGTTTGCTTTCTCATGCACTTTAAGTCTCGTACAAAATTCTCTGGAGGTTTGTCCAATATACGTATCTTCACAATCAGAGCATTTTATCTGATAAATACCAGAGCGATGGGAGAATGGTTCTTTATCCTTGTAGTTGTTGAGCTCTTTTTTAATTGTGTTGATTGGTCTAGTTACTAATTCAATATTATGTTTACGAAAAACTTTCTGTAGTTTGTTAGTGATTGCCGGGAAATATGGTAAGCTAACGCGGGTTTTAACAAGATCTTTACAAGGTGACAATGTAGTCAAAAGAGATTTGTTGTTTTTGACTCTATGTTTATTGATGATTTTATCCGCAAAAGTAACTGAGTATCTATTAGCCACCGCAGTCTCTCTTATAAATTTAACCTCCTCAATAAATTCCGATGGGTCCATTGGAATACTGAATAATCGGTGAGCCATTGAATGGAAAGCTGCTTGTTTGTGACTGATATGGTGGAAAGAATCTGTAGTAATGAATCTATTTGTACTGGATGGTTTTCGGAAAATGCCGAATTTAAGTTTATTGTTGCAGTTTCTTATGATTTTGATATCCAAAAAATTCAAGACGTTGTCTGCCTCAGTTTCCATAAATTTAATAATAAATTTAATAGTTGAGTTTATGCTATTTATGTGATTGAATACTGATGGTAAGTCACCTCTTTTGACAACTGCAATTATATCATCCACGTATCTGTACCAAACTCTTGGGAAAAGATCATACTGTGTTTTCAACTGTTCTTCAAAGTGACTCATGAAAATGTTACTTAGATATGGAGCTAATTTGCTTCCCATAGAGGTACCAGAAGTTTGTTGGTAATATTTTTCTCTGAACTGGAAAAAATTTTGGTCCATACAAGTGGAAGCAATTTTAATGTAGGCTTGAATTTTTGGTTGTGGTACTAGGTTCTTTAATAAATGTTCCTCCAGATATTTTATTGTTGGTATTATGGGGATGCTCGGAAATAATGCAGTGACATCAAAAGAAACTAGAAGTTCGTCGTCGAACAGGACCAGATCTTTAATTTTATCCACTAATTCTTTGGAATTCTGAATACTGCATCCTGTGGGAGGTTTTATTGTGTTTAGTTCCTTAAGTAACCATTTGGCCATATTTTCTGTGGGAGTCGAAATATTAGACGCTATTGGCCTCATCTTATTACCTGGTTTGTGGATCTTTGGTAATGCATATAGCTTAGAAACTTTGGGATTTGTGACGTTGAATATGTATTCTAATTTAGGATCATTTAATAAAATAGATATTTCTTTGGTTATTGTTTTGGCCTGTTTCACCATGTTGTTTAAGGGATTTCTCGGGTTACCATTTTTCCAAATATATTCTTTATATGGTCCATCTGCTATTGTGCTTAAAACTCTATTATCATAATCAAGCTTATCCAAGATAACCACTGCATTACCTTTATCTGCTTTAGTGAAAATCAAATTTTTGTTCTTTTTTATATTGGCTATAATTTTGCCTGTAGAAGAAATTGGAAGTGAGGTACTATTAATATTATGCTGTAAAATTATCTTTTTGGATTCAAATCTTATATTGTTTTTGGTTAAGTTATTGCAACGTGAAATTTTTGGATATCAAAATCATAAGAAACTGCAACAATAAACTTAAATTCGGCATTTTCCGAAAACCATCCAGTACAAATAGATTCATTACTACAGATTCTTTCCACCATATCAGTCACAAACAAGCAGCTTTCCATTCAATGGCTCACCGATTATTCAGTATTCCAATGGACCCATCGGAATTTATTGAGGAGGTTAAATTTATAAGAGAGACTGCGGTGGCTAATAGATACTCAGTTACTTTTGCGGATAAAATCATCAATAAACATAGAGTCAAAAACAACAAATCTCTTTTGACTACATTGTCACCTTGTAAAGATCTTGTTAAAACCCGCGTTAGCTTACCATATTTCCCGGCAATCACTAACAAACTACAGAAAGTTTTTCGTAAACATAATATTGAATTAGTAACTAGACCAATCAACACAATTAAAAAAGAGCTCAACAACTACAAGGATAAAGAACCATTCTCCCATCGCTCTGGTATTTATCAGATAAAATGCTCTGATTGTGAAGATACGTATATTGGACAAACCTCCAGAGAATTTTGTACGAGACTTAAAGTGCATGAGAAAGCAAACCGAACCAAATCTAGCGTCGCTGAACATATGATTGGAAAATGCCACTCCATAGACAATATCAATTCTAAAATTATTAAAACTATACACCAAAAATGGAAACTGGATGCGTATGAGTCATTTTATATAGCCAACACCGAACATTTGATGAACACCGAAGAAGCCATAATAACATCGCCTCTATTTAAGCTAGGTTACTCCCCCTAGAATTAGCTTTTAACCTCTTGTTAATTTTTTTTTTTTTTTTTTGACCATACCTGTACCTACTTTGTTTTCCTTTTCATAATTGCACCACTTTAAAAATTCCCCTTTTTGTTTTTTTTTTTTTTTTTTTTTTTTTTTTTTTTTTTTTTTTTTATCTGTTTAATTTTTTTTTTTACCTGTTTAATTTTTTTTTTAAGTTTATATTTTAGTATAAATAAGAAATTTTGTTATACTTTAACTTTAATTGCAAATAATCACCTGTCGATGATTTTTCTAAAATCGAAACTAGTAGTGAAATTTATTTAAAATATTAATAAAATCTTTGGTTTTTTTCGAATAATATATATATTTATATTTTTATTTCTTAAAAATTTATTGGTTTTATTAAGAAGTGAGTGAAAACTGTCGGAGTTTTGTAATTTACAATTAAATTTATGTATATAGATATTTTAAATTTCTTTTTTTTTTCCTTCGTTCTCTATCGTTTTCCGTTTTTTCAGAGAAATTTCTATTATAAATATTTATTTAATATAAAAAAAATCACCAACGGTACTTATGTACCTACACCAATTTACTTAGAAATAAAAATAAAAAATGCACATTAAATAATAATGCACTGATACCTGATCTCTGGGAAAACGACAGAGTACAAGTTCCACTTTAGCACTTCAAAACCACACACGCACAAAGCTACTCAAACCAAAACACAAAAAAAACACAAAAAACAACACAACAAAAACAAAAGAAATATAAATAAAAAAACCAATTTTAAAATTGAGGAGATCGGAAAAAACACGTCCGATCTCTTCAACGATCATCGATCGACCCTCGTTAATTTTATTGCTTTTTCTTTTGATTATTAATTCACTGCAACTTTTATTGTAACTTGTATTTTCTTTTCTTTATGATACCGGTCTATATTAGGTCTGGGATCTTAGCTTCGTCACTGAGCCAGTATGTTGGTGAGCTATTACAGTAAAACTGACATTTTAATATATGTCCTGCTGCCTGTAATACTCTGCACTTCGTCCAACAATTCTACAATATGGCAATAATGCATATTTCTATTTAACCTGCATTACTAGACTGAGGTTTAAGTGTTTTTTTTAATTTTTGTAGCTTTTAATCAACCTCACAGCCGTGATACTTAGCTGAAAGTTGTACAATTTATGCATTAAACAAGCACATCTTTGACAATTGCTCAAACCTGAGTGGATGTGATTAAACACCTGACATTGTGAAAAAATTTTTTTATACCATAGATGCTTTGAACATTATTTTTGTTATCAAACAGTAGCATAAAAAATGGTGCTCCCTGTTACTAAAGGTCAGAGGTCCTCATTCGTTTTTTGTTTTCTCCTTTTTAACAAAATTTACAGCATATGTATTTATAAAATAATTATTTTAAAAATCTTCTATTATTTCTTTAATGGAAAATTGTGTTGCAGACCTCTTGTCAATAATTGTATAGGTCATGCCTGTTTATCCTCATGATATCCATATTTAATTTATTAGGTAAACAAGTTAGGTCTTACAAGTTCCATTTGCTCGCAATATAAAGTTTCCATACAATTTTTTGAAAGGACATCTTTCAAAATTTTAGGCAAGAGTATTATTTATATTTATACCTAACTTTGAACTTTGAACTTACCTTAGGATCCTACAAAATATTTTAGATTTTTATCCCATGTTGTCTAGTGGTTAGGATATCTGGCTCTCACCCAGAAGGCCCGGGTTCGATTCCCGGCATGGGAATATATTAATTTTATTTAATTTTTTAATTAATGTAGTTCGAGTTCGATCAACCTGTCCAATTTATAGTACAAAATGTGCTCCAGAAAATAAGCATAATGTCTTTAAAAACGTAACCTCTGCGTGTGTACTACAAAACAGTCATCAATACCTAATTCAAAGTATTTTAATAATTTTTATGTAAATGCGAAAAATAATGAATTATGTAAAGAATTTTTTTCGACAATCCACTAATATAACCACCTACTAATATAACTTTAACAAATTATGTAATCTCAACATGAAATTTAGACAGTGTGGGTTTTATCTAGTACTCAAACGTTCAAAATGCGGAATTCACTAAATACGCGATCGTCTTATAAGCAGAGTGGTGAAGTGGAAGCGCAATAGGTTCATAACCCAGAGGTCTGTGGATCGAAATCACGATCTGCTGTTTTTGTTTAATATCACAATTTTCAATATTTTTTAATAGTTTAAGTGGTACCCAAAACTTAACATAAATTTAGCAGCAGTGGGCAAACTTCATTATAACATCACACGCAAAACTAACCTAATAAATTGAATTAAAAAATGTAAAACATATCAATTTTTAGCAACAATTAATAACCGAAATATACTAACATGGAAAATATACGCAGAAGGATCAAACATCTTCATAAAGTAAACATTAAAAGGATTCGCTTCGCATTTTGCGGAAGTACCTTGTGGAAGGCTAATATGCATTTTTCTCCCTAACCCATATTCTCTGTCTCTCAAAACTAATTTACGATATTTTAACTCATACATCTTGACAATTTTTCGATGAAAGCGCAAGTTCAACAGAAATGATATATTTTCCCTGGAACCGAACTATCAAATGCTCTTTTTCAATATCCAAAAATAAATCCATAATTTTATTATTTTCCTTTTATACCTCCCTTAACTTTTTTCATATTTTATTTGCCGAGTGATCCCGGCAGAGATCCAAAAGTGGTTTCTGGCAAAACAATTTGTTTTCATTAATAGTTTTTCAATTCGTCCTTTCATCAAACCCTTTACAATTTTCACCAAAATATTTATTATAAAATAATAAAATGGGAGTCGGGATCACTCCCAAGGTTTTCCTTGCTTCTAATTAAAATTGTGGTATCATTATGTCACTTATACTATTTGTTCCTGTAGTCATGAACTTTAATAGGTCCAAAATTGCTATAAACCTCCATTCCATTCAAATTTTATACTAATCTCATCTATGTACTTGTTCACTGACTAGTTTGTCAAGTCATTTATACTCTGGAGCATTAAAATGTTATATCACTAAAATATGATGCCATAAATCTAAACCATGAAGCATTTCTAATTTTACTATCTTAGTATACCTTTTCCAGTACCTCTAGGTTACAAATGTCACCAGGATTTTTTAGTTTATTTAAATTTGAATTATTATTAGCTATCATAGAACTTATGATCTGTTCAGAAAACCAAAACTCTTTATTTTTCCTATAGGCTTTCCCTCAGAAGACCCGTGTTCAATTTCCAGCGTGGGAATTTTTTGTTTATCAGTCAGTTCTTTAGTTTTAGATCGACCAAACCATCCAATTAGTAAAGAGGAACATTAAATCTAGTCAGTGCATGGGTATAAGCACCATACACCACTACACTAATTCGAGAGTTTTGCGGTTCATAGTTATCAATATATTTTGGTTACTTGAATAATGGGCCTAAACTGATATAAAGTTTGGGCAAAAATTAAGTTTAACTCTAGGCTCTAACAAGATTTGTGTTATAGATATCGACGCAGATGGGGTTAATTTAATATCTTACAACAAAGCTTAATGATAAATTAAGCAAACAAATTAAGATCTCATTAGCAGAGTGGCGTAGTGGAAGCGCGTTGGGTTCATAACCCACAGGTCCGTGGATCGAAACCACGCTCTGCTGATTTTGTTTTAGTATTACCATTTTCCATATTTTTACTTCACCTATCTGTCAAAGGATTTATGATCATTTTGTCTAAAATAATTTCATAAAGAGCATACACTTTTACCAACTTGCAAGAACTCAGTTAGAGTTTTACTATTACTGAGTGCATTCAAGTTTCTATTGCGCTCATACTCGCAGCATGCTGGGGACAAATGTTTGATATCCTCTAAACGCATACAAGTTTCACACAGATTTGTTTCACTCAAATGACTAACTAAATGCTACCATGAACTGGTTGCAAGAACACATGCCAATTCTCGAGAGAGAAGTAAAAACTCATAGAAAATGTACCAAACTGTACCAAAAGCTACGGAAAATCTTGTTTATACAACGAACAAGGACGAATTAGCCAGTGAATCTGAGTTGGTCAAGTTATGAGCCAAAGGAAAACAACTAACTAAGTTAAACAACTAGTTAAGCCAGAGTCCAAACAAAAGTCTACATAAACCAAAGGAACCTATAGAGACCAAATCAGTTAACGAACCAAAACCAACTAAAAAAGGGTATCCAGCACCACCGGGAATAATTAATGAAATGAAAGATTATGACTCTCTTGATGGGAAAATCAAAATAATTATTCTCAAAGGCAAGTTTATAAAACAAAACTTAGGAATGGTTGCAATATTCAAATTAATGTGGAAGATTCTGAAATGTAGAAAGATTTATCTCACTAAAATGTTAAATGAAGAAAAACTAACTTTGCACACTTTGTAAATTAAACATACTTTTACCTATATATAGGCAAAAAGCCTTAAAAATATATTTAAAAGCCGTGAAGAAATAATTGATATATTGCGAAAGCAAAGATCAGCAAGAAATAAATGGCATCAAACAAGAGCTAGTTAACAATTAAAAAAAAAACACTAAAAGAGCTTTTGATAAAGTGTAGTTTTAATTATAAGCAGAGGACTATCAAAGCAATACAGAGATGTATTAGAATCATACATAATTGAGAGAAGATTTTAATAAATCAAATATTCCAAATTAAAAACAATAAAGGTTGGAGGTCCTTAACGGAGTGTTTTGAGATCGCTTTTGTACTATAAATGTTTACTTCCAATATACCAAAACCAATGGAAGAAGGAAACATACTTGCCATATTTGCTGATGACACCGCTATAATGGCAGTAGGGAATACTATTGATGATACTATACTTAAGCTACTTGCAAACATAGACAAAGGTCATCACTGAACTATAAAATGACAATTACCATGAAACAGATGACGTACACAAATGTAAACATGAAACACATGACGTACACAAATATACAGAAAAGTACTTAGGAATGACACTAGATGGCACTAAACTACGATAGAAAGCCCATATTAAAAAGAAAAATCCAGAACTACGTCTAAAACTCCATTAAATGGATTAAAAAATAGACAAACATTCTTAAATATTAGAAGAAGTGCTAGTAGCTTTTATTTATGAACTGTAAATTAATTTTTAGTTCCGGCAAATGTTTGGTTCAACTTAAGGCTCTAACGAAGTTTGAATTCAAGATCGACTTCAGATAGTGTTACCTAAATCTCTTGCAACATAGTTAAAAATGTTACATTAAGTAAATAAGGGATCATCTCATAAGCAGAGTGGCGTAGTGGAAGCGCGTTGGGTTCATAACCCAGAGGTCCGTGGATCAAAACCACGCTCTGCTGTTTATTTTTTGTATTAACCATTCAAGTTTTTTTAGGATTTTAGTATTTCAGTTGACACCAAAAATTTAACAGGATTAAAAGACATTACAAGACATTAAGATGAAGAAATTTAGTAACCAGTTTATGTAGCCTTACTATTAGGAGTTGGCAAGCTCTACTACTCCTGAGGCTATTAGAAATTATTTAACTAAAAAGCTACAAATTTCTGATGATGAATTGGACTGTTGGTTATTAGTAGCAGCCAACAGAGACGTTAGTTCTTTCAATTTCGTCTCATTCAAGATTAGAGTGATATATTCACTAGGTTGATGCATCCTGATATTTAGCCAATTGGAGTGATAATCCGGGAATTTATTGATAGACCAAAAAACGTCCAGTTGACGGTGTCGATGGCTTAACATCGATCGGCACCTATCTCATCTACAACTTCAGTTAATTCTCGCTGCTGAACTAAATCAGGTTTTAATTCATTAAAAATCTTTCTCCGTCATTGAATCGCATTTCATTGATACCATGTCTTCGTTGGATTTAAATCAAATCAATAATATTTTTAATTAAAGTTTAAGAGATGCCGAATGCAGAGCAGTTCAGTAAAATTGCGATTATCTGATGCTAACAATAGTTCGAATATTGACTACCATGAAGTCGGACCAACTCAGTCATTACTGACATACCTTTCCTTTCCCTAACCCCAGCAAAAATTTACTAACTATTGGCCGCCATGGTGTCTGTAACCGGGTCGATCTCAATAATTTATCTAATATCCTGCCTCATCCTTCCAAGTTTATGTAAAACGGGTGTACAGTGGGCCTGGCCAAATATCCGGGAGATCCTGGTTAGTCCTTGGTCGTACATTGTAAATCAATCAAAATCAAAAAATTAAACTTGGTAAAACCGAATTTGTAAGTACAAATATCGAAAAGTTTATTCCGTCTCGTCAGTTTTGCCCGAAGAGCAAAACTGTTTGTGTTGACAAACACTTACGCTTGGCCAAAAACAAAATGAATCGATTACGTAGAAAATGTAATCCAAATGTACATTCTTTAGGCTATGAGTTGCTTAAAGTTACTCGAGCCCAATTTAAAAAAAATGTATAGAGTAAAATTTCGCATATGTTCATGATGTAGAGACCACGATAAAAAATGATCTCAAAAATTGTTGGTCCTTCATCAATACAAAAACGGGTACTTTCGGTTATCCCCGCAGCATGAAACTGGGTAACACTGAGTCTGAGTGTGTACACGAAATTTGCGAATTTGCATCACAGTCCTCATCTAATTTTAAAACCTCACCGCCATCATTTAATTTAAATCAATCCTCTAATTCTTGTCTTGGTGTTGGCTAACTGGGATCGGTTATTTTCGAAACCAATGCTATACACAAGTATTTGTTGAAATTAAAACCAAATCATTGTCTCTGGAATTGCCGTTAGGTCTGCTGTTTAACAGATCGCTAGAAATCAGTTATTTTCCTGATCATTGGAAGTCGTCGCATATTATTCCAATTTTCAAATATGGGGATAGATCTTTAGTGGCTAATTATAGACCGATTTCCATTCTGTCGGCTATTCCTAAAATCTTCCAATGCATGGTTCGTGATATTATGTTCATTGAATTTGGTAAGTTTATTATTCCACAGCAACATAGATTTTTCCCGGCTCGCTCAACTGCTACTAATCTCGTTGAATTAACCCAATTTGTGATACAGGTGGTGCGCAGGCTGATGTAGTGTTTACTGACTTCAAAAAGTCATTTGATAGAAATCTATTAAGATCTATGCAAAGTGATTAGTTTTACTATAAATTCAAAAATGTTATTATCAATCGCATGAAAGAAGTAGTTGACCTTGGTATTGTTCTTGAAGAAAAACTAACCTTTGGTCGTCATACCAAAAGAATAATAAACAAAGCTGATGCTATGATGGGATTTATGTTTCGTACTGGTAAAGATTTTAAAGATTTGGATACCTTCAAGACCATTTATACGACGTTGGTAAGATCTCAAGTAGAATACCTTTCTATCGTATTCGGATCCTCTGTTTGATATTCGTATTAATCGAATGAGTTTGATCATTGTTTCTATCCACAACACTTCTAACCTCTTGCCTGATATTTATGCTCAAAAATAATTTATGAAAATGAACAAATAATAAGCATTATGCTGATATCGAGAACTTTCGATATATGTAGATCTCATCTATAATATATAATATAAGACTTCGTAGCTAGCATTTGGAGAAGCACATTACAAAGCAAATTATGATAAAATCTATTCCAATTTGTTATATTTAACCATCTAGCAAAAAGTATTATAAATTAAACGATCGAAAGGAAGCAGATAACTGTTTTTTCTCTTTTAGTTTTTAATTCTTCAAAGTTGTTTATAGATCGTTCAAAGGCAAACTTTCCCAATATTCGATGAGACAATTTAAATTATGTAGAATTTAATGTGCTGCTAATCAAACGAAAGTGAAGTAAACGACACTGACTTTGACGAAAATGATATGTTACTGTTTTTATCTGCAGTCACACGACAGCCAGTTAAAGCTACAACATACGAGTGGAGCAAAACAAAATCTCTTAATCTGGGATTACATTTAGGTAATTTACTTGTAGACACAAAACATTTACTTTCTGAAAGAAATTTTTCGAATTGAAATATTCCGAAAAACTACTGTGTACCCAACTTATTAAATTAACATCACATGTTTCTATCAAAAAGTATTATAATCAACCAGTTCAACTACCTTTCTATACTTATATGCACGTTAATTCATTTGACACCAAATATAAATAAAAAAAGAAATTAAAAATTTAACACGTAAACCATGTTTGACTACCAAATTAGCATTCGCACCCAATTGAAAATGTACATTGTAGTAATTTATAATCTTAAATCGATTATAAATATCGTGATTGACCTCATTGATAACCAATTATTAGACAGAACTGACAACCTTTTTTTCTACAGTTTAAACACATACCATAGCAATAATAATATAACCAGTTCTACTGCCCAATGTGAATTATAATTTGTACACAATTTTTTTTTTTCTATAAATGCACCTCTTAAAATATATACAAACAAACAACACTATACGAAACCAGTTATAACCGTAAGATCTAAGATTTAATTTTATTAAGATTTTGTAAATTTTTCATTTTGTTGCAATTTCACTATAGTACGAGTATATATAACCATTAATTTGGGTCTTACCATTTTTTATATGTTGTTTCTGGTACAATTTATAGTTCGTAATAACCAGACATTACCTTCCAAGGGTCGAACAACACATAAATGTTATTATGGAGAATTGCATCCAAATTTATTTGACAGTTTTATGCAGTAAGATGATCACATCTGTTTCATTGACCATTATTTCGTATAGGAAGTATAAAACTTACCGATAACATATATCGTTTTATAGCAATCCGCGTAAGCGCAAATTTTATTTCGATCAAGTAGCCATAGATTTAAACAAAAATCGTATGAAATTGCATTAATTATAAATTTGTCGAATATTTAAATTATAGTTTCTAGTTTTAGTCAAATATTGAATGTGTCAGTAGTGGGTACCGGTCGAAACTGGATATTTTATAACTGGATTTGACGAAACAGGATAATTTGAAACGTACAAAATGAGATATGGTACAAAACTGAATATTTCAAAATTGGATAATTCAAAACGTGATAAGGTACAAAACGGGATATGGTACAAAAATGGATAATTCAAAACTGGTTATTTCAAAACGAGATAAGATACAAAACAAGATATAGTACAAAACTGGATATTTCAAAACAGGGTTTTTTGATTTAAACTTAAAATGATTTTTTTGGAAAGTTCTGGAATATGGCCAATTAAGAAGGAACTCGGCGAGTTCTTAACCGATTATGATGAAATTCGATACGTAGGATGAAAATGGGATTTTAAAATGATTTGTTGGGAAAGTTCTGGAGTAAGGCCAGTAAGGTTCCATACTTGAATATTTCTAAGGAAAGAAATAGATTTTTTTTTCACTTAATGTTTATTCTTTAATTGTATAATTAAATTTGATTTTAAAACCTTTTTAGGGAAAACCTCTGGAATATGGCCAGTAAGGTTTCATACTTGAATAATTTTAAGCAGAGAAATATAATTTTCCTTCACTTAATGTTTTTTTTACTTGCTGCTTTTCTCATCTTATTAAAATAATCATTGACTTGATCGAGTTTACTGTCAGTAATTTATCTTCATCTGTTTGTTATTCTTCTACTTAATATAACTTTTCTTCACTTTAGAGAATCTATGTGAGAAAAATTAATTAATTTTCATCAACATTTTCTTCCTACATATAGAATTTCATTTTAAAATCCAATTCCCGTCCTTCATATAGAATTTCATCAAAATCGGTTAAGAACTCGCCGAGTTCCTCCCTAATTGGCCATATTCCAGAACTTTCCTAAAAATAATTTAAAGTTTAAATCACATGTCGAAATATCCTGTTTTGAAATATCCAGTTTTGAACCTTATCTCGTTTTGTCAAATCCTATTTTGAAATATCCAGTTTTAAAATATTCAGTTCTTAGCGTTTCCCGTCAGTAGTATGGTATGTAGGGATGGTGATGTTAAAATTTAGAGATGCAACGTTCGAGGGTTTTTATATTAAAAATTTTATATGTATAATTTGTAAACCACATTTAGGCTGATACTGCAAATTTTTTTTCGTAACAGTTATCAAGTATGCTATCATGGCCGAAATCCTTAGATCCTGAAGCAAAACAACAAAAAGCAAAAGAGCTAGGTGAAAGTAGAAAATCCAGAGGTGTTTAATTGGGAAAAGAGATGGATTAAATGAAATCTCGATGCACCACCAATTTTCGTTAACAAGCCAGTCGCCAGCAACTAGAGGAGGATGAATAAAATTTGGCTTAACTTGTGAGCACTTCTTAGACGTCAGGCAAATCTAGAATTTCGAAGTGAAATCTTTGGTCACGACACATTCTCTTTGAACGAAACTTAAGGGGTTGAACATAAAGATGTGGTGCGGTGACTGTCGTTTGCCTGTTCTGTGCATCATCAACATAATCTGCCGAGTGTCTTTTAAGTTACCATAACGAAAATGTCATCAAGCCTCACAACTATAGACAAAATTTGCTCACACAATTTTATCATTTGCACAAATTTTATCAAAGCTAAAACAATGCAGCAGGAATCTCACGGCGCAGGTAATGCTATGCAAGTTGGGAAGATAATGTTTCGCCAAAATCGTCATTCTGACCAGCGAATGTACAATGCACCTATTACCAATGAGATCATGAAGCTATTCATGACAGCCCTTTGAAGTGACGTTCGCGTTTATCGAAAAAATTCAGATGGGATGATATATCCACCAGACTTTGGTTCTGTATATTTAGCTATGGTGTTTCGCCAAAATCATGGGTAAATTTCGTTTATAAAATGATACAACAGTTTATAGATTTTGCCCCATATAGTGTGACGATTTTACAGAAATTCAAATTGGGCATTTCCACTAAATCTCTTATTGCGGCGGCTATACCACCTAAAAGTTGCTCGGTTCGAGTAAGTTTGTTTGCCAAAACGTGAATATTTAGTAAAGTTTTCTAAATATAAGGAGACTGTTGGTTACCCGGTATATATGGGCTTGGTAAAAGTTTGTTACATATCAAAAGCATGCTCATAATTAGTTTAGGTCGTATTTGCCATTATAAAAACCCTTATGTTAGATTGGTCAGGATGATCTGCTTTCCACTGCGTAAAGTATAGTGATGTATTTTGCGATTTTTTGTCTATTATTTAGCTTATTTATCATGCTTTCCTTTGAATATCTTTAACAACAAAAAATTACACTGACCTTATGCTCAATTCGCAAAATTATGTTAAAACTACTCTCTTTTCTAAACAGCTCTCAACTTTAATATTATTACTGCTCTAAAAAATATTCATACATTTTCACAATTTGCCTTTGCAGATTTTCGAAAATGAATGAAAAGCCAATAGCATACGTAATAGTGGTACGATTTTGAAGACAGAGGGTCTACTATTGCTTTCAAACGTTCACGTTAACTTTTGTCTATCGTTTAACTCTGTACGAACGTATATCGTTATTTTTGTTATGACTGCTTTCGATTATCGATAAAGTTTTAGTACTAAAATTATTAAGTGCTGCCACAGTACATATTTTGCTTTTAGTACTCTTTTCGTGCCAAAATGACAAAATAAATATACATTTTGTTTTTGTTTTGAAGATCGAATCAATGAAAAGTAGCTATAATTATTAAAATTTAATGTAAATATCGAAACCAAGGAATTATTATAAGTTATAATGGATTCAATTATTCCCTATTTGCTTAGTGATAGTAGTGATGATGATTTTAATGTTAATTTGAAAAGAAGTCAAATTAGAAAGGAATCTAATATTTTATTATTAAATGAAATGGAGTAAGTTATAATATTGTACAAATTTATTTTATGAAATTATTAATCTATTCATACAATTTTAGATTTAAAAACATGTTTAGGCTAACAAAAGATGCGTTCAAGTACGTACTGAGTAAAATCGAGCAAGATTTAAAAAAAAACTACAACAGCTGGCATCACTCCAACAACAAAACTCGCTGCAAATTTGCGTTTTATAGCCCAAGGCAGTTATCAAAAAAGTTATTCTGTTATTTCAGAAACTCTGAACATTTTGCAAATAAATTTATGTTCAGAATGGATCACATTAGTAATAACTGACGAAGAAAAATTGGAGAATAAAAGAGAATTTTACAGAAAGAGTGGCTTTCCTGGAGTGATTGGATGCGTTGATGGTTTGCAAATTAAAATTGTAAGACCTAATGAAAATGAACATACATTTTTTTACCGAAAAGGGTATCATTCAATGAACGCGAGGTTTGTTAGTCTGCGATTAAAACTTTAAATAACTAATTGTCATTTTATTAATTTATATTAAAACAATAATTTTTGTTTAGATTTGCGATCATAAACTGCAGATAAAAGCAGTGAATGCTCGACATGGGGGTTCATGTCATGATTCAATGGCAAGGAATTTAATCGCAAAAAGATCCTATTTAAATGCAAATTTTATAAATGACAAGACGTCTTGGTTACTTGGTACTTATAGTAGATTCTAATAAAATTATTTTTATCTATTTGAAGTAACGTTTATAATAACATGGATATTTTATAGGAGATTATCCACTAGAACCATAGATTTTGACTCCATATACAGCAGCCTATGAGGATTCACTAGACTCAAGGTACAACACCCATCTTTCAAAGACCAAAAGTACAATAGAAAGTTGTAAAACAAAATAAAAATAAAACTTCAAAAAAAAAATACTGTTTAAATTATTCCAGGTCACAGATATTTTATCACAATATCGGATGATCAGTCTATCATCTCCTTATTCGTCGCATAATTTTATCACAATTAAATTGATTCACAACCCCATCTTCTCTTTCTCTAACTCAAAGCACTGGCGCTTTAATTCCAGCTTAGCTTCTGTCAGTTTTAAATCTGTAAGATATTTTTGTTGGTTTCTTAAATCTTTTCCTTTTAAATATTTAAATTTAGCATCTTCCAGCTCAAATATTTTTTTTCTGATATCTTAAATTGTTTTTAGTAACATTGTTCATTTTATCAAAAATTTTTTCCATGTTTTTATAAAAATGTTCCTTTATATTAATTTGCCTTTCAATTAAAGATTATATCGTCATGTTTCGTCTTGGACGTATTGACTGAACTTGAGGATTAGTTAAATGCGTTGAAACGGTTGGTTCAACAATATCATCCGTTGTAGGTAAAACATTATCCATATTCATTTCTACTTCATGGCTCTCCAACTCAATACTCGTACAAAATTCGCGAGGTGCACAGAATGATGGCTGCTGAACTCCGTCTACACATTTATCAATATTCAAAAGGTCAATCATTTTTTCTTCTAATTCATTAAAGTAATAGACATTACTTAGTCCACCACCTGTACTACCACCTGCATGTATATATATATATATATATATATATATATATATATAAATAGAATACATTACTTCCTTTTCTCCAGCCCTTTGAATCATTAGTAGGTGGACCGGCCGAATTTAAATTTATAGTAGCACCTTCCCATAAATCATTTGATTCTTTTCTTCTATCTGATGTTTCTTTTTCCTGTCGCAATTGATGGAATATTTTCCAAAAACTCCAATGAAATAGCAAATTGCTGAGATTTCGTATGTTGCCGTCTCGCTGTGGCCCTAAATATTAAATTATCAATCTTTGAAGATATTATTTTTTGAAATTTATGTAACTTACATATTGAATGATAATAAACGATGTAAAAAAGAAGCCGGTAGAATAACGATGTCAATCGATAACAAGTGATCACGTTTCCAATAGTACAATTTATTTTACTCAAATGTCATTGGTTGCGCTCAAATAACGAAAACGTTCGAAATAGTAGGCCCTCTGATACTTTAATCGAAAACTCTCAACATTAGTTTCAATATTGGTATTAAAAGATGTTCTTCACAACTTTAGCATAAATGGTATTTAATACTACAAAATACTTTAGAAAAATACATTTTGTATTTACTAGGTCACATTACTAACCATTCGCCCCCAAACTAACGTGGGTTACAATTTTACATTCAAACATTTTAAGCAGCTTCTGTATGCTACTTAACCTTCCATACTATATCAGTCGTATGAACCCTATCAATAGTGATTCAACAAATTTGTTTTAGTAAGAAACACTAGAGTACCAAGTTAAATTAAGTACAGTGGTGTCAAACCTATTTGCCCTCTCTTCGCAACATACCACTTTTAATGTTAAAATCTTTTTCAGATGCCTAACTTTCCAGCATCTCGTTGAGTAACGTAACAAATATACAAACAATATATATTTTGAAACCAACCGTCCTAATAACTTGTTATTGGTTTTAATTAATTACAAAAGATTAAGAAATGTACTACGAACGATTAATTCTATTTTAATCTGAACAAAAAATAAACAAAACGATAAACAATAAAAACAATAAAAGGACGTAAATAAAGGAAACTGGCTTAAGACTTAACTATAAATACTCGTATAAAATGTTCATACGACTATAATATATCTACATAAGAAAAATAAAATATCCAAACAAAAGTTAACAATAAACAAATGAATAATGATCTTATTTCCCAAGTCAAAACCAAAATAGAAAAACAAACCATTTCCCTCTTACGTATATGTGTCCCTAAATATTTATCAAAATTCGTTTATCAATTTTAACAGCAAAAAAAAAAACATCCAATTTTTTTTATTGCACCCCCTCATCTCCCACTTTTCAAAAATGATTTTGTTTTTTTGTTTTTGTTTTTGTTTTTGTTTATGTAAGAAAATCTCGATAAAATTCTGACAAAAATAAAATCCAGGAACTATCCAGTCAAAATTTACATGTACTTTAAATTACACAACATTAATCAGGTAAGTTGTTTTTCTACCAAAAAAATTTAATAAAATCGGTAGGTGAAAAAGGTCTAGGCGACAGTGTGGGTATAGTGAAGTAATAATAAAATAAGGAAATTAGAAGGAAATTGGGAAAATGACTTTCAAAAATTGTATGTTGAATGTATATAGTTATACTGGAAAAATGTTTTTTGGAAAATTGTTTCTTAGTTATGTATATAATGCAAACGGAGTTATACACTTCTGTATAGCTTAGATCTTGGATATTAAGGGCCATACCAGAAGAAGTTTTTTAAATGGTTGTTCCCTTTTAGTTTAATGATAAATTAGATTTGAGGTTAAACAGTTTAGGTTTAAAATGTTATAGTTGAATCCACATCACTATATATTGGTTAGATTTACTTGCGCGGTTAGTGTAATTTTATATTGTGAATTATTATTGTTATGAATGGTTATTCCCCTTTTTGATTTTAAATTGTTTATTAATTTTACGTACCCGGCTTATTATTTGATTAAAATTGGAAAATTTCGTTATAAATTCATCGGATGTTGTATCTATGGTCATAGGGTTTGAAATATTACAACTGATAGTATATCCATGCCTGTAATAATTGTATGTGGTGACTGTGCAGATTTTGACCATTAATGTTTTTCATCCAGTTTGTTAAAATATTTTGTTTAAGCACATTGCTAAAATGGCAGGCTGTACATCGAAACTGGTTTTGTTCAAACTGTGGTATTAATTTGCCAACAAGCACCATACCAATAGCTTAAAGTCCATCTGAACGATTACAAAAAAATTCATCCGATATAGTTTCATCTGTACTAAATTGGATAATTTAACAAAGGTCATAAGCACTCAGGTGCAGAAAATTGATGTTATGGTTAATAAAATGTCAAATGAATTTAATACGCTATCAAATAACGTTAAAATACTACAAAAACAAACTAGCCCCAGAATGAACCAAGATATAGCTAATAAAACTCTCTACCACGTCGATATGTCAAAAATTCAGGCCTACTGTAACAATTTTATTCTTCTGTTTTTCTTATAGTGTAACATGAAAATTCGACATATATATTTATGTAGCAGAAATTCTAAAAAATAAACCGGCTCCAGAATGAACCAAGATATAGCCAATAGAACTCCTTACCAAGTTGATATGTCAAAAATCCAGGTCTACTGTTATCTTGATCAGAAGAATTTTTTCTTTTGTTTTTTTTTTGGTGCAACATGAAAATTTGACATATTTATTTATGTAGGAGAAATTCTAAAAGACAAACCAGCCCCAGAATGAACCAAGATATAGCCAATAAAACTCCTTACCACGCCAATATGTCAAAAATTTAGGCCTCCTGAATCTTGACCAAAAGAATTTTTTTTCTTTTGTTTTTCTGTTTTTCTTTTGCACAAATTTGGATTTGTTAAAGTCTTTGATACTCATAATCATCATACAAGGCGTCAATTTAACTATAAAACTGACTTATTCCGTACAAGTGTCTCTGGCAATAACGTGCTATTTAGGTGTTTGGAATTGTTCAATAAACTACCTCCAGACATTCGACATTCGCTTTGAACAATGCAGTGAAAATAAATAAACGATAAAAAAAAAAAAAAAAAAAAAAATTATGTAGGTAAAATTCTCCTTGAAGCGACGGTAGCTGGATTCTGTAATGATGTAATGTGTCTTTAATAGTTAAAGATGAGATTCCGTAACTAGTAAAACGCGATTATCTACGAAAGTTCCTAAATTTTGAGGTATTGTTGAAAGCCAACAAAACACAATTTTTGAGGTGGATTGTTTTTGATAGTATTGAGTAATATTTTGAGTGGAACCTTAATAATTTATCTCTAACCTCTTCCGGAAGTTCATCAAGTTGGCGAAGGCATCCAAAGTTTTTGGAATAATATTTCTATGTAAATCATAAGTGGGACTAACCAGCCATGTGGATCAAACAGCTCTGTGGCTTCGGATAACATACCTCGGTTAGTTGGTGTAGGCTCTTCATCTAGGTTAGTTTTGTCGGAAAAATGTTTCTTTGAGAATCCCAAAATATTCCTAGGACTTTAACATATGTCTAGTATCGATTAATTCGAATTGGTGATATTTCCAGATCTGCGCTTGGGATGGTTGCATGATGAATTTGTATACCACTTTCTTAAATACGAACAGGTGCTTTTCATGGCATGCATTATTTTTTCCTCCAAGTCTATGAATTCAGCTTCCAAAACAGCACCAGCGATGAGGTCGTCAACATAAAAGTGTCGTGAAATAACTGCAGAAGCCAAGGAAAAGTTAACTTCACTTTGATTGGCAGGTTGAAGAATACTATGCGGCATACTATGTGCTGGTATTCGGTTTGCCTTTTATCGACGAAAATTTAGCGAAACATTTTCTAAATGTGAGGTATTTTTGATGTAGCACCGTTTCATTGAGAAGTCTGCGTTCAACGGCATGGAGTCTTTTGAAGGCTCGCTAATATAAGCTGAACTATATATTTACCATTGTTGTTTTTTTTTGTAGTTTTTATAAATATTTCGACACATAAATATTTCTAGTAATGATGTGAGTTGTTTTCATTGCTCAATTTTCCAGAATTTTCGAATTTTAAACATTAAACAATGTAACATAATTTGATCATGGACAGATGATGGGGCCTTCCGTGATATGACCCATCCAAATACAGTATCCTGTGTTTTCAAATTGGACGATGAGCTTTTGATGTGACCAGGACGTATTAGCGCTAGGTATTGTGCTGCGCCAATCAAAACTTTGATATTGCCAGGTTAGCGAAAAGCTAGTAGGTTCAAGTTGCGGTAGGCATTCCTTAATATTTAGTTGGTACTGTGGTTTGCGGTTTCTTTGAAGTTATTTTGGGTAGAATTAATGCTTCCATTGTAAATGGCTTTCAGAATTTAGTCGGGATGTTACTTCTAGATCTAATTAACCATTGGTAATCGCTACTCTGATAAAACAAATACATAAAATCAATAGCATTGGCGGATTTAGTAAGAAATTTTTAAAATAGTTTCCATGTTGGAATGCCGATAACAATGGTTTCATTCAACCACCTTGTCAACCAGATGGTTTCTGATGAGTTCCTTCGTTTAACTTCTTCAATATTAGGTGAATCAACCATACATCGCTCGTCTCTGCTTCTTCACCCAACAATCGTAAACCGCAAATATTCTCATCCGATTTATCACAAATAAATCGAAACTATTGGAGTTCGGTTGAAGCCTTAACTACATAGTTTGCTTCTGACATGGTCATGTTCTTTATAAGCTGGTACAAAATAATTCGATTTCATGTACAGTTTTAAGAACAAATCAATAAATGTTTGCCCAGTCGTCATACTGTCCACTGAATTTAGGCAATGCTATACCAGCATTCTTTGGGGCTAAGAATCAAACTATTTGCAAATGCGGTATCCAGAAATGATATATCGCCAAACCGGTGACTCGATGTATTCTTCGTTATAAAGTTCATCAAGCTCCAACATATTGAATTTTTGTTGCGCATCACTTTCGTTTATGTCATCTTCAACTTTAACTAAGCATATAATAAGCTGAGATTTACTATTCGAACAGACAATGCTTCGACAGTTTTATTGTAATCTGAATCGCTTGCGAACTGCAACAACTGTTGAACCTATGATTCAATCATTGCATGACACCTAAGGGTGGGATCATGTTTCGCATTTGAAGCCATGTTTTTACTTTTTTATACTATGATATATATGACTTTGGTCCTTGTGGTTGGGGAACATTCCCATGCTTCGTAAAAAACTTCTAAACGAGTACACAAGTAGAATTCCACTACAGCAGCCTTGGCTTGTCATAGAAGATGACTAAATAAAGGTTAGATTGTTGGGGTTAACTGCCCACATTCGTAAAAAACTTAATGATAAAAATACCAACAAAAAGAAAAATGGATATCGGCAAAATTTTAACCAACCCCGCTTATGTTAACGGACTAACAGTTTAGGATTGATACGTGGAAAATGCAATCTCTAAGAAAACCAGGCTCATTTGATGGCCTTACATCAGCCATAAAAGAGAATTGCCTGGAACTTTTTACGCTCTACACCACTTTTTACGGCCAAAAAGCGAAGATCATGTGCCCCAAGGCTATACATTGTTTTACAGTGCAGATGACATCGGCAATCTTGTCACGTGTCTACTGATATAAGCCGACCTAAAGATAAAGATTCATTTAACAAACATTTGGATGATCTGATGAGATTCATACCGGATCACGACGTCAGATTAGTGATTAGGGTCTTAAATACTAGAGCTGACACAAATCAGACTGACTTGTGAAAACATAGGTCTGTACTCCTGGCATTTTATAGCAACCGATAATGGAGAAAGAACGATGTATTTTGCGTTCGCGCATGTCCAAATTGTGGCTAGCACATTCTTTCCTAATAAAAATATCCTCTTGGAAATATGGACACACCCTCGTAAGACGTCCTGCGGTCAAATTGATCATGTGTTAATTTCTAAGGGAAGATCTCAGGTGATTCAAGATGATAGATCTTGTCGGTCGGCTGAAAAATTTGTAAGCAGTGATCATCAATTGGTCACTGCAAAGCTAAAATAGCAGTTTTATGAAAACATTATGGAAACCAACCCCCGATCTGATGATGTGAACGCTGTATGGAGGGTATGGAAAACTTTGGTTGTCAGTGCTGCCCAGAAGCAGTGCTCGACAGTTGGAAGGAGTATTTCTCTGATTTATTCAATGTACAACAAGTGTCAACTGCTGTGTTTGAAAGTTTTGAAATATAGACTGCGGGGATGTTCAAAGAGGACTTATCCTACAAGGAATTCACACTGGCCATCCAAAGCCCAAAAAGAAACCTTTCCCCTATAGTTGATTGCATTAATTCCGAATTCAGAGGAAATATTTTGTGAAACTATCTTTTCGACCTTATTCTATTAGTATGGCTAAGCGAAGTTAGGCCTGATGAATGGAGAGTGCCCGCGTTGTGCCCTATCCTTCAAAAAAAGAGATCGTTCTAAGGGCGAAAACTATCGTGGCGATAGCTCGCTTTTGCACAGCATAAAATTACTGTCTTACATAGTGTTGGAGAGAATCAATACCCTAGTAGACGAAATTTTAAATATTACTCCTAAAGAGGATTTTGTCCAAATCGGTCATTTACTTATCAAGTTTTTTCACTGGTGATGATTCTTTCTAAATATTACGAAATAACTCGTACCGTTCATCTTGTGTTCTTGGATTTCCAACAAACCTTTAGGACTCAATTCATCGGGATAGCTTATAGTTTGCTTTGCGATATCTGGAAACATCTGACAAATATGTGCGTTTATCTAAAATGACAGTAATACAGTCATAATGTTGGGTCAACGTTGAGAACAAGCTATCAGGAATTTTTGCAATTAGCTCTGGGGTACGTGCTGCATTGAATATTCAATCAAATTCGTATATTTTCAAAGGCTAACCCCTTTGCCATTTTTTTGCATATTTTTTTTAAATTGAAATGTTCATATATTTTATAGTTGTTTTTATACTGAAGACTAGAGCTTTTGATTAAGGCGTGTTTTGTCTTGGTAACCTTGCTTTGTAGGCCTTACGTCCACTATTAAAGTCAAAATACCTTGCAAATGCTGATAAGCTGAAGTTGTACAAGGTGTTGATCAAACCCGCTGTCATGGGTGTGAGAGTTGGACCCTGCGGATAAGTATGAGAGGTGGCTAATGACATTCGATAGAAGAATCATGCGCTTGATATTCGGGTTGTCTAGAGCAACACGAAAAATAAGCCCGAGATCGAATCCAATGAAGCCAGAATGTTGGCCTATAAAAGCCGTTTAATTATTATTTTTAGTATATCGATGATTAAGATAAAGGTACTATACGTTACAATGCCGCAGGTCAACTACAGCCTCTCTACCATATATTTATTTGGTATATAGATATTAATAATTTATTGTCGGATCGATTTCAAAAAAAAAAAAAAAAAAATTGCGATCGATGTTAATCGCTTGACATATGTCCATAATATAATAATATTATAGCGTGGACATCGGTTGCAACATTAAATTGTCATGACCATTTTTAGAAAAAGTTTTTCATTTTCAATCAATCATTAAAATATATCGTTTGAAGTTATACATAAGATCATTTTAATTTATATATACTTAATATTATATAAGATACATGAGGATAGATACATCGTACAGCATCTTATATACTTCTTTACCAAACATTCGATAATGAATTATAATTAATTGGGTGTGACTAATTCACATCAGCTAATTAGTATATGTTAAACTGTTAGGTGCGCTTGTATTAACCTTTTTGGATATATTGACAAAATGATCATTCGATCTTATTATACAGGTATAGCAACGTACGAAGGAATTAATTTGTAATTTCTAACAAAATAATACATTAATAAATTAGTGGTTTGGTGCTCGTGGTCTCCAAATTAAAGCCATAATCTATTTTTGGTTTTTAAAAATAGATATTATCATATACGGTCATGTGATCTTATCTCAAAATTAGTTTGAATACGATAATTTGCAATTATTGCTTGAGTAATTTTAGGAAAAACAAAAAAAAATGACTGACACGATCTAGAAATGGTTAAATTAGGAAATAGTGGCGTCGTCGTTTTTTTCGACGATAGTATATAGATTCGTTTCATTTGTTTAAACTATCTTAGAATTAGAATCAATTAAAAGATTATTTGTTGTGTTTTTAGCGAATTTAATCGGTAAAGGTATTTCAAGGTTGCATGATAGTTGAAAAGTTGGGTATTCGTAAAAATGTATGATCTAAACGTTCAAAGGTAAACAATCGTAAGGCACACGCGCGAATTATTAGTTGTGCTAATTAAAATTTAGGTGATGGCTAATAACCAGCACTAGAACTTGTTTATTACTATAGTAAATAAATGTGAAAGTATTGTACAGTTCCGTGTTTTGCACGTGTTACAAGTTGAATGTTATGATCATCAATCTTGCTTTTTTTCCACATGGGCTGCAAATAAAGTAGTATTTTGCTTGTCACTTTCGGCTCCTGATTCCTTTTTTATTTCTCTTATGCGTTGTTTAAGTTTATTGCATAGAAAATTTAAGATGTTTTTGTTATTTGGTGCGCGTTTCCTGATTTCAAGAAAATAATTTTGGTTCCTACGAAATTTATTGTTTTATAGGAGATACGGATTGTTAAACAGTACTGTTTAGTACCTTAAGATCGTTTTCCAACTGTATCTGTATTTTACCTGGTAGTTGCAGGTTTATTTGTTCTATAATTATATCTTGCGGAATAGGCCCCAGTTGGTTTTACAATTTACCTATTTAGTCAAGTTTTCATTATGAGTTATCATTAAGCTGAAAGTCATGGGTCAGAATATATCGCCACATTGTTTTCAATATAAAGAAATCAATCAGATAATTAATTTATATCTGTAGGCCAAATGTTAGTTTTCTTGATGAATGGAATTTGCAGTTATGTATGCGTCTTTTTTCAAAAAGCTCGTTGCCTTTATGAGATGTAAGTCTTGATTTTCATAAAATTACATCCTAGTGATTTAAAAACCAAACTATAATCTTCTTTGTTTGGATTAAATCACGGAGAGCAGTAAATAGAGGATATATACTGTATTCTTTATTATTACAAGATGCAACTTTTATGATTTTAACTTGAATGCTGTTTTCTTCGATACCAGGTTCTTCATGGTAATTAACGCTGTGTCCCATTTTACTATGCACCTATACTACAAGTATATCCGTGAAACTTGTTGGCCATTTAACTGAACAATGTAATTCCGTCAACTCGATTGGACTCTATCTTATTTTGCTAATTATTATGTGATTGCAGAAATTTAGATTTAATATTAAATTATTTTGCCTCGCATTCGTCCAGTTCCGATAAAATATCATGGCTTCTGATTCAAACATTACCAATGAAGTTATGCTGCTTTTCACCATATCTCGTTTGGCAGTAAACTCACTGAGGCCGAAAGCTTGCCTTCTGGATTCTTGATGTAATTTTTGCCACAAAATCGGTAACTCCCTCGCTGGAGTTCAAATTCAGAAGTTGCAAAGTTACCCCTTCTGTTTTCTAATTATCTCGTTTCACTTCTTCAAAGATGTGGTTTCGCTTTGCAGGTAATCTTCTGTATCACTGTATTGCTAATATCCACTCGCTTTGATTAGTATTTATAGTTCTTGCTTCGCTAGACTGCAAATAATTGTCCGCACTACCTTACTGAAACCAGTTTGAGCTTCTCACGAAGCGGTGGATATCTTTAACGCTCAAATTGCTGAGATCAGTTACATCCGTTAGGAAACGAGCTCCAAAAAACTTGAGTCTGTTTTGAGAGAAATAAGGACAGAAGCATAACAAATGAAGTTCTCTTCAACTTCTTCGTCCTACTAGCATGTCTACTAGCATGTTAACCTATAAGACAGTGACCTGTAATGACAGCTACGATTGTGCTAATATTATACCTTTGCATAGACACTAACTGGTTCGACTTTTTTAAGTCCAGATAAGGCCAAATCTACCTGGCAATTACACAAGAGGTACAATTTGTCCATCTGTTTTTTGTAATTTTATAAGCTTTCTCTTTAAGGAGCAGTTTGCGCGTAGCAAGTGGTACTTCAATGTCCACATTGCACGGTCAGATCAGGCAAGTGATACTTTGTCGCGCGAATTCTTCGGCTTTATCATATTCTCCGTAATATTGAAATGCCCTGGCACCCATATAAAATGGATATTGAACTGTTTAGCCATCTCGTTAAGAACTTGACAACTCCAGGCTACTCTCGACGTAATGATTGTAAAAATTTAATAGTAGCCTGACTATCCGTAAAAATGCCAATATATCTTACAGATATTTCATGATACTTCATCCAGTCTATGGCTTCCTTATGATTGCTATAAGCTCTGCCTGAAAAATACTGCAATGATCAGGGAGGCAGAAAGAGAGGTTTACATTTAGTTCTTCACAGAAAACTCCACCACCGACCTATCCATTTTCAAGCCATTTATAAAGAAGTTAATAAAACCTTACTTTGAAACTGTTCCATTCACCCAGTCCTTTTGGAAGGAATATCAGTTAGAAATTTAACTTCAAAAGATGATGTTGAGCTGGTATAGTCGATAGATTTACTCGGCCAGGATATTCAGAGAGGTGAGATGAAATAGAATCTCTAGTGCTTGAGTAGAGGTACTCCTAAGTGCACCACTAATACACAAGGTCAGCAACTTTTGGTTTGCCACAGTATTTAAGGCGGGCCACCAAACTGTAAATCCATACATTAGAACTGGTCTAACTTCACAGGTGTAAAGCCAATGCACGATGTGAGGCTTAAGTCCCCATCCTTTTCCAATGGCATTTTTACAAGAGTAAAGTGCTTTCGTAGCTTTTTTACTCTTTCCATAATATTTTGCTTCCAGCTTAGTTTGCTGACCAAGATAAAACCTAAAAATTTCACTTTGTTTGCGATGTTCAAAACAACTCTATTAAGAGTTGGAAGGTTGAAAAGAGGAAGTTTATACCTCCTGGAAAAAAGAACCACTTCAGTTTTCAGTGGATTAACACTGAGATCATTGCTATTGGTCCATTGAGTTAGAATGGATACAAGGATAACTACCGAAATCGCCAATAGAAACATCATCTGCATAAGCCACCACTTTAAAACCACTCCCTTCCAGGTTTAATAACAAGTCATTTATGATCAAGTTCCAAAGAAGGGGGGATAATACACCGCCTTGTGGAGTACCCCTACTTATAAGTTTACGGATGGATGATCTACCTAAATTCGCCATTATGACCCTGCCTTTGAGCATTTGATCAATCCAGCTTCAAAGTGCCCCATCCACCCCAAACCTGAAAGTGTTTGTGTGATCGCCTTTGGTTTGACATTATTAAAGGCACCCTCAATATCACAAAAGGTCACCAAAGAGAATTCCTTATATTCGAGAGACTTCTGTATAGGACATAATAGAGAAAGGAGAGCAGTTTCTATCGATTTCCCTTTACAATAAGCATTCTGAGTTGTTGACAGCTTTACAGGCTCAATTGAACCCTTAAGGTAAGACTCTATCTATCTTTCTAAAATTTTCAAGAAATAAGAAGATAAGCTAATAGGCCTAAGGTCCTTACTGGCGCTTACATTTATTAAATTCTTATTTTTTCTAATTCAACTAATGACGGGTATATGTGTCGATCAGAACCAAAAGGTCATCTTTGTCATTTAAAAATAAAAATTGAGTTGACAGCGTCATTTGCACCCCAGATGAATATCAGAATGTCTCTTCCATAAAAAGAAAAAAATTGCAAGTAAGGAACTTTTTGAAAAATTCTAACACGTCTCATCGGATTAATTGTTTATTAATTTACTCCAGACTGAAGCCTATAAATGTCTCCTAAAACACTCAAATTGTTAACACAAAATCACTACATTTAAGTATAAAGATCTACGCGGGACTGACTTGTACACATTTTGGAAAAGCTTTTACGTTTCAAATAGTAAAGCATCACAGGACGCAATTATTCTGGCGAACACAATAACTGACATCCCAAAACAAACCGACCGGTGAAAGGAAGGTTCACCAAAAACGTTTTGGGCGAAGCATTACGTACGAACAAGTAACGGAAAAATAATTAGGGTCTGCAAAGCAACATTTTAAAATGTTTCACGAGTTTATAATAAACGAGTTAAAAGGGTCCGCGCACTGCATTTTAATTCCGAAAATGCTCCAAAAGAGAACCGAGGGGAGATAAAATTACTGCCAAATTTCTCATGAAGAAGGAAAGCGTTATTATACAAACATAACCAAGTATGAAGTCATATACATTTACTATTACCAGTCGAAGTCATCTGCGCGGCAGTGCTTACCTGGCGAGTTGCCTGTCACTTGGATGTACAGACACTACGGAATTAAACGTCAAACTCAGCTATTTTCGAAATGTCTTTAATAACAATTTTAATATTGGGTTTAAAATGCCATCAAGCGACCAGTGTTCTACTTGTATAATGCTGAAGGTGCAGATAAAATTAGAAAAAATCCAATCTAAAAGAACAACCTTTTAGTTCAGTCATACGAGTGCATAAATTGCGAGCTAAAGCGTTCATTGAGATAGCCCGCGAGGAATCTCTAAATATTGTTACATTTTCACTTGACTGCCAGAAGAACATGCTGCTACCAAAGATTTCAGACTAAGCCGCTTATTACAATAGGCCTCCTTTAAAGCAGGATAATGTTAAAGCAGGATAATGTATTATGTAGCGAGATAGCTTCAGCAGTGCATCATATATTGGTTAATACAGTTTTAAAGAACAATGTAAGCCAAATTAGATTTGTATGCGACGGATGCGGATCAAAATAATAATCAAGCTATGATAGGAATGATTTTCTATTGGTTTGGCAATCAAGCTCCTCAACATATACGAGAAATTGAACTGATTTATCCTGTGCCTGGTCACTTTTATATTCCTCCAGATCGTGTGTTCGCTCAACTAGAGAAAAGAGTCAGTTCAAAATGCACATTTGCATGTGACCGACTATTTTGAGATGTACAAAGACCATGGAACTCTGATCAAACATGTATTGAATGATTGCTCAATAAGAAATTGGAAAGAGGTGAACGCTAACACTTTTAAATCTCCTGGACAATGGCACTTTAAATTTAACCTATCAAAGAGATTTTATATTAAGAGAACATCGGCCAACACATCAATAACAATGCGCGGGGAATACACATATAAATCCGATATGGGTGCGGCAAAATCCGTCTTAAAGAAAAAAATCAGAATTGTGTTTATTCAGATATTCTGAACGAGAACCCCAAAAGAAAACCAAAGAAACTTGGAGATGTCAACAAACTCTTAATCAAGCATTGCGGAGGAAACTAGCGTGAACACATCAGTATGATTTTTCTATAAATCAATTATTGATAACGAGGAAGAAACGTATGAGCCAGTTAGCCAGGAGCAAGAAAATGAATCTGTTCTTCGTATTTAATTTTATTAAAAGACTGAAATTTTCCTATTTGTTAAAAATTTTAATAAATTAACTTATGTTACTTTAATAAACTTGTTAGGACTTAATATGAATTTTGTTTAAGATTAAAATGAGAATTATTCAAATTATTTGAAGCAAAATGGAATATATTGTTATCAAAAGGTATATTTTCCAAACTAATTTGCAAACCTTCCCTTTTCCAAAATTTGAAAGTAATTTCTTCAAAAACTTGGTACATATTATCTACAAAACTGTAAAAATTTCAAAAGGAACATAAATGTGGCTAATTTAAGCCATAAACCATCTAATTCTTACTAAATTTAAAAAAATTAGAAGTTTTTCTCGTTTAAAAAAAATTGGAAAAAAATGGAGAACGTAGCTTTGCTTTTATAATTTTGTTAATTTATTTTGCTGTATATACAACTCAGATTATTCTTCAAAGGACAATTAATCAACAGAATAATCTGGTAGTTATTTATTATTGAAAATAAAAAAAAAACTAAAAAGGTAGCCCGAAAAATATCCCGCAAAAAGTATTTTCGAATAATGGTGTGTGTCTTCACTAAACACGGTAAAAATATTTTCAGCACGAAAAAAAATCATTGTACAACAAAAATCAAACACCATCCCGAAATCTCTTTAAACTCACAAGCACAACAACAACTTTAATATTTGTGAAATACTAAATACTTACCAGCCAATCATTTTTATCTATAAAAAGACTCATACGTCTACAAGCATATTATAGCTCTACTTGCAGAGGTTTGCAGATTTAGCCGTATATGGCATATCAATGATCAGACAATGATAAGAATCAACCGCAGTGTTATTACCATACAATGGGGAATATAAATTTTGTCAAAATACCACAACACACTAGAAGTTAGACAGCGATGTGTACTATCCCCATTGTTATTTTGAATAGTCTAACGATGAATGTAATTCGTTGATCAGACTTAGCAAGCCCAAAAGGAATACAATCATCGTTGTACCTGATCAGTCGGCTAAATGATATTGATTACGCCGATTATATTGTATGGATTAACAAAGAATTAACAAAACCAAAATAACCTTCAACATGTGTTCAGTGAGTAAAATAAAAAGCCACCAATAGTGTGCTAGATGGTCTAGTCTAGTAGACGCCTAATCTTTCTTTGGGATGCCCGACAAGACCTAAGCGAACGATATACAACACTCTAAGCCCATAATTAATGGAGCTACAGTCCAGTGCAATTTTTTTGAAGGTGCGTTCTTTGTCAGCCTTGTGATGTAATTGTTTAGCCATCTTCTACAACGAGTTAAAAACAATGGATCTGTGGTGGAACTTTATGGATATTGTGTCGGTTTATATGTAGTTTACAAATCATTTAGGTGCCTGTCGCACCACAGAGGCTTATTCACTAAACAACGACTTAATATTTTTATTATTGCCAAAAAATTAAAAAAAAAAAATTAAAAGAAAATTTACTTATGGTATCGACGTGTTCTATGTGAGTAAAGCGGCCTGTCACTTTTTTTTGACAAGATGTTGAAAAAACAAATTCGTACGTGAGTAAACCAAGATTAATTATCATGTCAATAAGTTTCATGACTTTGATTCGTTCGATATGAGAATTCAAGGTTAGTGAAAATGGCACGAATATTATAATTTATTTTTTTTTACATATGTTTAGAGATAGGCGAAGATTGATCGGTGGCAGTGCGTAAACCACGTGCAGCACTTTTTTTTAAAATTTTTTATTGTTACACGATTTTTGTTTTTTTGTGGTAAACAATAAGAAAAACCTTGAAATCCTATATTTTGTTTTATTTATTTAAGAATTGAAAGTGGTCTTTTGTGTACTTACGTACGCATATACGAGTTTATTATACGAGTATATGTTATATCTTGGCTGTTTGGTTAATTTTGTGTTTATTTATTGTAATGAGCCATTGTTATATAAGTTTTATTTTTATTTATTTTCTTGACAAGCCTATATGAATTTTAAAATATTATTTTTTTTTTTTTACTGATGGATGATGATGATAAATTGTAATCAAGCTGAAATCTAGGTTGAAATGTGGTTTGAATTATTATTTGTTAATGTTTAGTTTCGTGGTCGTTTGTTTGTCCAGCTGACCGATTGATTGATATTTAAAATTTGTTTGTATACGAAAGTGTTTTTTTTTTATAGAATGACAACATTAGAATTTACTATGTAATATACTTTGTACTATGCAACATTAAACGTTTTACTATTATAAATGTTGAGTGTTTTGATATTTAATTGGTCTGAATTGGATAGTGTGAATGGGGGAATGTCTGATATTACCAAACAAATCAATAATTTAATCACATGTCAGTTATAAAGATCGGACCATTATTAAGTGTTTTATGGAATGATGATTCATATTCGTAATTTTGTGGGCTTATATATTGCCGTTTTGTTATGTTTCAAAATAATTTAGGGAAATATTAGAATATTTAAATTCAGTATTTACCCTGATGTTAAAGACTTTTTGATTAAGGTATTAAACCCAAAATTTAAAAGAACAGCAACTTAAATCACTCTTTAATTATTTTAAAAAAACATTCCCCACGACTTAATTTTCGTTAATCAGATGAAAAACGAACAATCTTCCGTCTGACTCTCTCCGTTCGTCGAACTTGATTTGTTCGACACGAGGGATCGGATAACGATAAACCTCCAGCTGAGAATTTACCGATACTTTGAAATCGGCACACATTCGGATTTTTACATTCGGCTTTTTCACTACTACGATCGGTGCGGCCCATTTGCTTGATTTGACAGGTTTAGGTACTCCAAGCGAAACCAAACGTTCGATTTTAGCTCACACATCACCGAATTGAGTGAAAGGGAGATTGTAAGGCTTGAAATAACGTAGACGAGCATCTCATTTAAGTATTTAATCGGCTTTGGAAGTCGTAATGGTGCGGAGACTCTCTTATACTCCTTGTTGAGATTAGATATTGCAGACATTAAATCTCGTTGAGATGCCTGATATATAACATAAGATTGCGCTATTTGATTAATTAGCGAATTTGGAAATGGTATATATATATGGAACTGTAACTTCCGAAACCAATCCATGCCAAGAAGATTCAATGCCTTCTCGCTGTTGATGAGTAACAATGGCACAGTCATTTTATGCTAGTTTCATTTACCCTCGGTGTTGCGAATTAGTTGCTTGAGATAATAGTATTTTGTTGATTTTATGGCAGCCTCTCAGATTACACCGAAACGGGGCGAGCTTGGAGGATTAAAGTACCAAGAAATAAATTGTCTGGAAGAGCAATCAGATATTAATTTTACATTTTTTATTATTTTATTGAAAGACTCGTGGAGCAGATTGCTTGCACCAATGAAGTTAGTCCCATTGCCAAAAAATATATCGCGGCAGACTTTTCTTCTTGCAACAAAGATCTTCAATGCCCCTAAGAAGCCATCAGTTGTCATGTCGCTAGCTTCAAGTGCACAGCCTTTGTGCTAACGCATATAAATCGACATATAAATATTTTGCATGTTTTTTGACCGCGGCCTCGCTGCAGATGAATGGGTATGGGGCCAGTGTAAGCAACACTAACCTTTAAAAAGGGTCGGATAAGCCCAATGCGATAACTTGGAAGATTACCCATCAATTAATAATTTAACTTAGTTAAATTATTAATTGATGAGGGTACGTGTTGCCAATGACTGCGTGTAAAGTAGATATAATTTCAACAGTTATGTTGCCTACAAATGTACTCCAACGACTAGGATGACTCGAAAGCCAATGTAAAACTAAACGGGTGTCAGTCCAAGCATACATTTTAGAAATAGTTAGATTGGTTTTGCGCTGAACAGATTTAATTAAATTAGTAAGTAGCACCGCTGCACAAAGCTCCAGTCTTGGTAGACTCACTTGTTTGATGGGTGCTACCTTAGTTTTTAGACTTACTAGAACTCTACCTTCGAGTGTTTCTACTCTAAAATAAACTAGGGCTACGTAAGCGATTTCACTGGCATCAAAAAATCCGTGAATGTCACTTTTATTAGCTTGAAGTAAACGAGTTATGGAAATAACGCTAACATGTTGTAACTGAATTCGAGTGTTTTGCCATTGTTTCGAGATTTCTTGAGAAAGAGTATTGTCCTAGCCCATAATAGCCTATAATCTTTGGATAAATATTTTTACGATAACAATGACAGGAACTATTCATCTGAGAGGATCGAACAGACGACTGGTCTTAGATACTATAGTCCCTTTCGTGAGCAAGTCTTTGCATGGTAGTTCTGACGTATATGTGGACCTAATGGTAAATGGTTCCAAGTTGATACCAAGGACATTAATTAGAGCTGTATTTGCATGATGATCACGGTTAACTTTACCGTGAAATCAAATCATCATTTGGAATTTCGTATAGATGCTCTCTCCATAACAGGCTTCGATCTTGAACACTACTTGATTTACAACTTACTGATCCACAGATCTACAAGTCAGCTGAAATAGACATTTTAATCGGTGCTGAATATTTCTTTAATCTGATAAATGGCCAGAGTACTATAGGAAAAAATGGACCAGTAATACCGAAAACTGGATAGTATCCGGGAAATGGGACAACGCATCAGACAATCAGTTAGTTTCTATGATATCAACTAGTGTCAACACTGATGTTGACTTGGACAGAACTCTTCGCAGTTTCTGGGTTTTGCAGTCAATATCAAACTCCAATCTAAATCTTACGAAGAACCCTTTTGCGAGGAGCATTACCTCAAAAATGTAAAAATTTCTCATAAAGGAAATTTATTGTAAAATTGCCCATCAAAAAATATCCTCAATCCTTGGCAAAATTACTTTCCATCGCCAAACAAAAATTAAGAGATATTGAAAGCCGTTTCATTCGGGATCCCGAATTCTATAGACTGTAACAAGACTGCATGTGTGAATATCAACAACTCAATCATATGGAAGAAGTTCCTTCAGATGCCTGAGATACTGGTTATTATTTACATCATCATGGGATGATTAAACAATCGAGTTCAACAACCAAGTTAAAAGTTGCATTTGACGGGTTGGCCAAAACAACATCTGGTATATCCTTAAATGACTGCTTATTAATCGGTCCGATTGTATAATCAACTCTTTACTCCATAATTATGAGATTTAGAGAGCACAAATTTTTCGTAGTCGCTGAGGTCGAGAAAATATATAGACAAGTCAAAACAACTGATAGTATGGCGTGATCACCCATCTTATCCAATTCGCCACTTTCGCCTTAACACTGTTATTTATGGTCAGGTCTCAATTTCATTTCTAGCAACACGAAAGCTTAAAAAGATTACTGATGATAATCAGTCAATGTTTCCTATCGTCACAAAGGCTATATTGATCTTTTAACACATTGAACCGGTTCACTCCTTAATTTAGATTGACTTGGCCATTATGATTTGTGCGTTGATAAGTATTCCAGTTCTCGACACCAAAGGCTATGACTTTTTTAAATTGGACGGTAAAATGCCTCGCGTTGCGACATCTCTCAAAAAACCACTTCTTATTTAACGAGCGACCATTTTTTGAGGGAACAGCTGCTTATTGTCTGCGAAGATATGTTACTAATAAAGGAAGTCCAATTACTAGAATGATTATTTAGCCATGAATGTATAATTGATGAAGCTGTCCAAGCAAATATGTTGTGTGTTATATGTGTGTTATGTGTGCTGCATATAAATCTGGGTAATAAGTGTCGCTTAATAATAGCTTTCTTTGATTTGAATGTTACTAGAGGTATCCTTACCGTATTATAATTTTGAACATTTCTTCAAATAACTGTAGCAAATGAGCCCATTCGCTTGTAATCCATTTCTGATATTCAGGTAATCGTTTTTTATGGATTCCAACAATTGACCGTTTCAACTTAATATTTTTAAGCCTCAATAATGTTGAAAGGTGACTTTCACTACAATTATTGAAGGTATTAGAACTACTCTTACATACCTGATAGTAACATTAAGTCGTAATCCAACCCTTCACTTCTAAGCTATTCCCTTTAGCCACAATGGTCCACCCTACTTAAATGCAATAGCATTGATTGATTTAGCTAGCCAACTGTTTATTTTGATGATTTCCAATCCATCATTGACTGCTTACAATTTTAAAATGTTGCTTCCTAATATACTTCAGCAACTTCACATCAATAAATATTTGATTAAGCTTAGATTATATCTCCAATATGTGTGAGTGGACACTTACCTATAACTAAATGTTATTACTTATATGTTCTTATAACGATATTTGCTATCCAAGTTTACTTGCAGCATTTGAATAGAACTATCTGCATACTATATAGTTAACTGGATTACAATATAGTTACTATGTATTTTCTGCATCTTCTGGTACACAAAAATACCTCTCTATCTCACATTTACCATACATAACTACACGATTTAACATTTAAAATTTAATTTAATTTCTAGCCCGTGCAGGTTTTCACGTGACTTTCTTAAAAATGTATGCATATATATAAACTTTTCCGTGTTAATATCCTTGATGTCACCACCCATCACCCTTCTTCCACCTCTTAGTAAACGTACATTTTAAATGTTTAATGGTGTAATAAACTATAAAACAATAAACCATTCGAACGAATACAAGAAAAAATATTTTCACGTTTTTCATTTTATTTTTTTGTTTTGGAAAATTATGCGACTTGTAACCAACAATAAAACAAAAAAACAACACAAAAATAGTAAATTTATTATTATTACTATTATTATTATTGCTATCATTATTATTACCATTTTCATTTTTTTTTAATGTTTATGATTGTTTTATAATGCCATTGCCAAAGTAATGCCAATATACTAATTTTTAATATTCACCATTAATGTTTCCATTATACAATAAAAACACTAAAACAAAAAACAAAAGAAAAACATTTTTCCATTTTCTTATTGTTATACAATGTTGCGTTTAATAAACAAACAAGAAATGGTTCGTACGAAATTATATAGCCGGTTAATAAAAACCAAAAAAAATTAGGGAATGTTTTTGGTGTTTGATACGGGTGTTTATACGACTCATCCATTCTATGTTACGTAATTTTATTGATCCATGCGCACTAGGTCAATAACCGAGAAGAAACAGATAATATGCGGGTTTGATTGATAGCCCGCGCCATATCAATAACTAGGATTAATAGACAGCACTCCATTTTGGTAATTAAATATCAATAAGATGGAGTCGAAATAATACCATTGCGGGACTTTAATGCTTTTGATTAAGGTATCAATCGTCACAATCGGACCGCTTTGGCTTTTCACTCTTGTTCGTGAATATGTGGGCTTGATTTGCGTGTCTTTTATGCTCAAAAATGATTTATGAAAATAAATAAATTTATGCTGATATGAAGAGCTTTTTTATGCAGTATTTATGCTGACATCGGGAGCTTTTGATTAAAGTATCATTCATCAAAATTGCACCACTAGTGTGATTACATGACGTAATTGTCATTAAACGGTTAATTCGATTGATTTGTAATGTTTAAGCAATTGTTTCAATATTTAATTTATATTAACTTTAAAGTTTTGTGTCAAATAAAATGTATATAAATTAGATTTTGTGATTACAGGACGTTTTGGTCATAAAACAGTTAATTCAATTGATTTCTAATGTTTAATAAATTTTTTTAAAATCTAATTTAGATTGAGAAATTGATTATGGTGGCTTCGTTTTTATCTGGTGAAAGCCCGATGTAAGATCGATTGTAGTGAAAATTTTAAAATTCACTCATTTAAAGTCAATGAGGAAATTGCTTGTGAGGAAACGTGGAAAATGTGGCTCGATTGTGGCGTTACTCCATATTTTATTAAACTATTAAGGCACTGTGATCTACAACAAATTCTTTTCCTCTATCCAATGATCCAGCAATTTAGCCACCATACCTAAAAAAAAATATTTTAATTTTTTGATTACTCTCCTTTATATGTACTTTACAGGACATGTAAAAGCCTTTCAACTATAGAGGGAGTGGCATATCAAAACATATAAAACCATTAAACCGACTGAATTATAGAACATGTTTCGTATATAGTTCCAAACTAAAACTATACCATCTCCGCATTTGTTAGTAATAAAGTAACAAACATTATATCTTCATTTACTTAAGCTTCCATATACTATACCAAATCTCATCCTATTAAAAACAAAAAAAAAAAAATTCTATAGAAAATTTCTTGGTATAATTTCCACATTTTTGTTGTTTTCGTTTTGTTGATAAAAGCACTTTAAGCTCTAACACACTTTAGTCATGAAATAAACAACAAGAAGAATACCAAAATTTAATTAGAATCATTTTTTGTTTTGCTTTTTGTTGCCTTCCCAAAAAAAAAAAAAAACAAAAAAAAATTTAATCTTTAGATTACACAAGAGAGAGGAATGAGACGATAGAAAATCTCTAAACAAAGAATATTTTACTGAGTTTCATAATAACAACAGCAGCAGCAACAACAACAATAAAACAAAATTTTAATAATTACAAAAATACAAGAACACCAACAACACTAACAACAACAACAACAACAACTAAAGAGATAAACTTGTTAAAAAAGCTTTTGTTTTGTAAATTGTGAAAAAATTTAAGCTGGTGAGCGTCTTTTATCAATGTATACCTTGTACAAGTTTTTTTTAGTAACTACGAACATTTTCGAAAGTGATTAGTTTTTGTGATTCTATGCGAAGTAGAAAAAAAGTTCTATCGGCCAAATTTATAATAGCCAAGCTTTCGATGTTATTAATTATACCGAGGTTGAATGGTTTAGATGTTGAAAAGAAAAATGCTGCACTCCAGCAGGGGGTCAAAGTTGTATTCATCGTGATCACCGAACGCAATCAAATAAAAATCACTTTGACATCGCTCCCACATATAGGAATTCAGTACCTCCTGACTTAAAGTAATTAAGTGGTTCCGAAGGTGAGCTATTCTGTTTTATAGACTGAACATACTCAAGGGCGGCTGTAGTTTTCCTGGTTTTTGGGATATTGCTTGTTATTGGCGCGCTTTGGGTTCACAAAATTTTTGCCGGTGCTTACGGTACAGGATTTCTTCCCTTCGTTGTAATCGGGCTAATTCGCATTTTCTTTTTTTCGGCCATTGTATTAAAAATTAAAGAATATTTGTATAGAATTTTTGGAAAATTTATCATCACCTCTTTTCTTCGTAATGTTATGAAGTGTTCTCTTCGGTCGTCTACTGTCAGATCTGTTATGGTTCTGATATTGTGTGATTGTAAAGTGCCGTTATAAATGTCTGGAACATAAATTACCACTATTATTGAATAGACTCACGTTGAAAAAGTGGTAATGTGAGTTCAATGATAATACTCCGTTGCGATACGGAGTAAGTGCGTTCAAATTAACTGCAGCTCTCTGTTTAACTGAGATGATGCAAATATAACTGGGTAACTGATTTCACAATGAGCATCGTAACCACGTCAAACAGAGCTTGTTGAGCTCAGAACTAGACGCAATTCAAGTTCGCTTAGTATTATTGACCTCCTCCTGGATTCTTCATCAAATTATTTACTGACGTAAGGGTATGATTTGTATTGTGATTTACCAGCATGGCCATTTTATCGATCAACGTTGCTTGATTTTCACTATAGTGACATTAAATGGTACTTGTTGTTAGTTAATTATAATTATTCGAAATAATTAATTATTTCTATCTAACTGATCGTAATATTTGCTGTCATTGTATGAGTATTACGAATATGTCACCTATAGGATGATGCCAGTTGAGTCTTTAAAATCCCGCTTCACGAAATTTTGTCCATTGTTACTTGCTTTTACCTCGTTACTTGCTATTAAGTTTTTTAATTGCCAACTTAGTTGATTTAGGAAATTGCATGGGTGGCTCAATCACCTGTTTTCTTTGATGTTATATCGTCACTTTAATTTGCATAATTGTGTTGTCCGCTTGTATATTACTTTTGATATGAGTGTAGAAAATTTATTCCAATTGCCATCGCATGGTAGGTTGATCCTCATGTTTTAATAGAACTAGTCATTAAATATGGAACTAGTCATTAAATATGGTTTGACCACCTTTTCCGGAAATCTTGTATCGCTTCTTCTACAAAGTGCCATCTAGCTCTAAGGTTTTTCTAATCCATATTTGAGCTTGGTAGCTCTTTGTGACGATGGTCTATAGTTCTCAAACATGATGATTGATTTTATTCCGGTTTCTTATTGCCCTTCGAATTGAGGGGTATTAGGTTTTGACGTGCTAGTGTATTCCCTCACTATCAAGCATGACTGCTATTTTGCCTGATAGTGATGTCAAAGTCGTATAGTATTAGTAGCTTGTTTTTAAATTGATCACTTATTCAAAATGATTTATCTCTTATATGCCTTTCGGCCCTGGGTTTAATGGATTCCGCATAGTCAATCCCTTTTTTCGCAAATGCTCTTCCCTATACCTCACTCTTGATAGTGGTATTTCTTGTTCCTTAAACATTAATCAAATGCCAACATGCAGGGACCTACTACGGTAAATATCTTCAATAATTCTTGTTCTTCTTTTGTGTTTGTCCAAGACTGTCAGTGTTATAGTTGTATGTCACAATGCAATGTAACTTAATGGGCATTTTCGATTAACCTCTGCATGATTATAATGGTTTTGTATATAACTTAAGATTGTTTACTTGCCCAGTGGTTTTGTTCTCTAGACGCCTCATGATTCTCAATAGATTTTGTAGTATAATTATCATAATTAATGAGCACATCTGATCAGTTGTCGAAAAACCTGATGATATTCTTTTCTTTGCTATTTTTGGTACACCACAAAAAATACGCATTAAAGAATTGAGTGTTTTATTTTATTATACCTGGAGATCTTGTTGAAGAGTTCTACGGATGTGGGCTTAATCTCTTATCATAGTTGTTAATACATTACTATAGTTGTGTGAAATCTAGCCATGTTATGTTACTTGAAGCAAGCTATGTAAAGTAGTTGTTGGTGTCAAAATTAATTTTGATTTAGTGTGGTCGATAGTTTCTTGTGCTTTTGGGAAAATTATTAATACAATAACCAAACGAATGGTCAAATTAGATCATTTTGCTTCGATCGCAGTACAGGTTTAGTGCTAAACGAATCCTGATTTATTAATATATATCACGGACATTTTTCCATTCCTATTTTTATGTGTTTCTGTGATTTTAAATCCAATCATTAATTCCTCTGAAAACATTTATTAAACCCCAAACATGAAGACTATAAAGACAATTTCATGGAAATACTCGCCTATACAAGAGTACCAACCTTTGCAACGATGTGAAAATGGTTGACTTTCATGGAGGAGGACTGTATGCGCGTTCAAGATTCATGATCATGTTTTTTTTAGAACAAACCATCTGCAACCGGTAAACGGTCAGTCTCGATAATACCGATAGAACGGAAATTTGAAAGCCATATCTTTGCAAAAAGGATTGTTTTTTACGGATCCACAATGAAATCGACATCTTTTTAAGAAATCACGAAATCATATCGGTTTCGCAATGCCTACAGCATGCTGCTTGAAGTAAATGCTCCAGCAATACAAGAAGCTCACGATACAAATAATCGTATAAGCCACCATTCGAAAGTGGATTCGTGTTTTACAAAAAAAAAAAGAAAAAAAAATCAAATTAACTCGCAACCACCGATCTTTAATATGAACATTCATATCCTTAATTTGATGTCAATGTCGTACCACTATTAAATCCATATGGCCAAGCTAGATGGCCATGATGACAGTGTGAAGTTACATTTCTAACTGGATTACTCGAAGAACACAACTCATCAAAGGCAAATGTCATCAAAGGAAAATTTGATTTGCCATCAAAGGCAAACGTCACCAAATTGTACTACGTCGCCTCGCAAACTTCAATCAAGGAAGAATTCAATCTACGAATTAGTACAGGAAAACTTTCAAAACAAAATTTCCGAATTTTTTCAAAGACCACATCAGTTTCCGTAATTCTGCAGTCATCGTTTGATGGTTTACTGCGATATATAAAAGCGAGATTCGTGTGGATGGAATGACAATTTTTGAAAGAAAAAGACTCTCTCAGTCTGTTCATTGCATTTGCAGCACATCTAACGTAGCAAAACATCAAGGACAACTCGCAATCGAGCGAATTTAGCGGTCAGTGTTTCAAAATTAAAGCTAAAAGCTGTTTGGTACAAAATCTCAGTGTGTACGGCATCTTATAATATTCGATGGCTTTTGTTTCAGAGATTCCGAATAGAAATACACGATTGCAAGAAATGGTCATATGCACAGTTGGGCGTGTAAATTACACAATGTAATTTACTGGGTTTTTTACATGTAAAATGTATGTAAAATGTAAACGATTATTTTATACATACTTTAAAATATAAATCAACTTTTTCATTACAATTATCGCCATCTGTTACCAAATCTCTTAATTAAAGAAAAATTGACTATATACTACAGTGTAGTGTATTTGTGTTTATTTATTGTGATATTTGTACATATGTATAAATGTAAAATAAAGTGCAACTTTCCTATGATAAGAAATATTTTGACAATGAAATCTTGACACCTGCTATCAATAAATGTAATTTGATGAACGCTTCGTTTTTCGTGAGAGGAGTTAGCATATGGAATTCCTTGAATGCTAACTGCTGGGTTTCAAAAAGAATATTTTTCCCAAATTTAATTATTAATGTATTAATCAATTTATCTATGGTAAGGTTAGTATAATGGTATTGCTGCAAACTTAGGTTATGAAAAATTATTAATTGTAATTAGAGTGAAAAAAAAATTAAATTGAATTAATAAAATTCACTACAGTTCCACGCTTAAATTCGATAATCATATTCGCTACCTCTTTACTACACTGGAAATCAAAGGCATAATGCATAGGCATTTTATCGAATGGATAGAATAGGGCTAGTAATTTCAGGCATACATTTATTTGATGAGAGTGAGACGGGTAGTGATAATTTGGTTGATTTTGTCCTGTTTGAAATTAATAAAGATTTAAATTTAAAAGCCAGTCAAACGAGTATAGATTCACTTCATTCATTTCACTGCAGAGAATTATTTTATTTATGATTAAACGTCAAATTGCAATTAGTTTTCCGCTACATATCGAAAGAAATATGCACTCTTAAAAATATTTTATTTTAGTTTATTCAAATGTAGCTAGATGGCACTATGTCACTAGTTGTTTATTTTGTCGAATATAAGAACTAGTTTAAGACGTAAACAGATGGCATTGTAGAAGGATAGGTGATTTTTATAGTCTCAATGTAGATAACTAAAAGTTGAAAATAATTATGATTAACCATTTAAATAAAATGTTTAATTGGATTTTCTAATGCAAGTTATTCTTATAAACAAATGTTTGTATCATTTATTCAATATTTTAAATTATTTCTTGACGGATTCTCGTTTTTTAAATATAATTTACATATTTTTGTAAAAGACACATTTTTTTTTGTAATTTACGTTATTTACATGTAAAATGGAGAAAACGTTTTTTACATGTGAAACGCCCAACCCTGGTCATATGGTGCTTGATGCATATAAACCATGTGGAATGAAGAGTCCCTAGGTACCCTGCATATATATTGGAAAATACTTTTTCTAAGAGTAGTTTTGTTCGACAAAGACAATGATGGCCAAAACTCAAGTAGTCCTAATGATCCCTTTTTGCTGCTAAAATTCAATGCTCACATCAACATCGAATTTGGTACGTCACTAAACGTAATGTAACGCTGTAAAATATATTCACACGATTTTATCACTGCTTGGTACGTGATTGCACTATAGAAACTATGTGGCGTTTGTTTGAACCACCAATGTATGATTGCTCACATGAAGTTATGAGACTACCAGTATTCATTGGCTAAATCAGAAACTAATCAACAGACCTAAACGATTAAGCTTTCGAAGCAGAATGAACGGAAAGGATGAAATTAGAGTCTTGGTTCCATTTGGACGAAAACAATGCGAAGACGATAATTTTCAATCATACCGGCAAAACGATACAAAATTACGCCACTATTCAAATTTTGAAGTAAAGTGCTTTCAACATTTTTGTACAAATAATTTGATCAAGAGTATTATCAATCAAGAGTAAATATTTAGGTTCACCCTTGTTTGATGGTGAATCTGAAGAAACCGCAGGAATGCTTTAAAATGACGAATCTTGACTCATAGGTCAATTCAATAACTATGTACTAATTGTTTTAGATTGAAAAACGCACCACATATGACGCACAATGCTTCTTAATATACAAAACTATTGCTCATCAAAATGCTAGGTTTAAGAACAAAACACACTGCAAATACCAGTTTACTTTGAGCTCAATGTGGCTGGTATATTATGGAACCAGATTTGTATCTTTTTTATTTGTCATGATTGTATATGGTTTGGGCTGATAAATTTGAACATAGTACGGGCCAATCGATATTACCATTTCCTTAGACAATTTTGTTCCGTTTTATTGGAACCACATGTTAACAAAGCTTCAGTATTATTTTAGTAAGGTTCTCTAAAAATTACCGCAATAACCATATCTGAAACCAAAAAACATATTACCACTTTTATTGAATTCAAAGATGTCATAATTTGAATATCTGCCACGTTTCTATATCAAAACCGCCTTTTTTGTTTTTTATCATTTGTTTTATAGAAAATTATAATATTTTCATGAAAATTAGACCAAAAGCAAGGTATAACATCTTATTGTCATACTCAAGGCACTGCTCTTGTCGTAAAAAAGGAATTGTATTGTCTAACTGCAATCAGCATCAATGTTCTCATTGGATTTTTTGTCCGTTGTGGCCCAGGTTTATGGTAAATCTACAAAATCAATCCTCAAATGATAAGAAATAGGTTCCGATTCCATGGAAAATTATTTCCAACAAATTTGAGACGTCTATACGTCACAACTGATAAATATAAATAATAACCAAATGCCACCATAGTAAACTTTCCAGGCAAAGCAGACTATAATATATACAGTGTTTACACTGAATATAAATTAACAGTTTCCCGCTAATGAGAGACCATTAATTAATCGGTAACTGTATATACGCAGCGAGAACATTAGATTTGTTTTCCAATTTGGCAGCATTTGTTCGAGATGAAGATTAATTGTTGATAAGGCGACAGTCTAATAATAATATATTAACAAACTGTTAACCCTTTTTTCATTTTCGCTCAAATTACATCTTTCAACACTCGATGGATACATTGAAAATAGCAAACAACACATTTTTTTTGTATATACATCTCAAGTGATCGCAATAGATTAATTTTTATTTTGACGGCGTGTGGGCATTATAAAAAATCCGACAAAATCCTTAAATTATAAATAAATTATTTATGTTTGGTTGAGGGGAGGGTAGTTCAAGACATCTCTCGAACTTGTTACATCGAATAAATTTTTTTTTTAAATTAAGTTATTTATTCCGAATAACATTGGAATCCTTTCGTTTGTGTTACAAACGAACGAACCCTTATTTATATAATTAACCCTATTTTCATTTTATTATTAAAAAACAAAAAAATGTTTTCCAAAATATGAAAAACCACAAAAAAAAAACTGAAAAGTATGAAAAACCTCATCTCTGTAATTATGCTGATTATTATTATTATTATTATTGTTACTATTACCATTATCATCATCATCATATAATCTGCTACTGTTTGTTACATATTACAGTGTATGTATATACGACTCCTCTATGTGAATGATGAAATTACATAAAAAATTATTACATAAATATTCATACATAATATGCGAGCATTGTTACATACGGTACATACCAATCTCGTTGTTTAATGCGGTTCTGTTCACATTGCTGCGATTAATATGGCTGTTGTTGTGTGCTCTGTACTAAAAAAAAAAAAAATCTTTGCATGAGCATAATTGAATAGAAGAATTTTTGTTGCTACGAAAGAAACAACTTTTCGCGCGTCTACAATGTTTAAAGGTGTGAGATGATGGGTAAATTTATATTTTGATGTGAGGGAAAAATTAACATTACGATATGTGCTTGGAAAAGTTTTTCCGTTTTGTTTTCTGATTTTTCGTAAATTGCGGGTAAATTTAAATAAACTTTTTTTTTTTTTTCGTCGGGTTTCTAATATTTAATAACTTTGTTATGAGTAATGTGTACATATTATGTTGATTCAAGAGTACAGTGATTAGAAATAATTTGTTTACAGGATTATGTATTTGTTGTGTATTAATAATTTTGTGTTACGAATTTTCTGTTACGAATTTCGTGATTTCTGTTTAATCCAGTGGCTCAATTAAGCAATTTTAACCAACAAAAGGTGTTTTAAACTGTTTACAGATTTGAAAAGGCTATTTTTTTGAAAAAGTTTATAAAAAACAAGTCATGTGAGGAAAGATTTTATACTAAGCTCACCTTCTTTGGAAACAAGTAAATTGGAAGCTATGGCAAAATTCATCATGCTTAAAAAAAGTTCTGGCTCTTTTCTAGAAGAATAAATTAAACATTTAAATAAGAATGCATTAATGCAAGAAGTTTGAAATTTGCCTAAAGCTTATATAATTCGCTAAAATAATGTGTCTTTACGAAGTATAACATTTCGTTTAGACCAAGACATTTTTGTAGTTTGGTTGCTGTAGTCTGATGAGACGACTGAATTTTTTTTTGATTTGGAATTCAAATTAAAATTCATGGTCTCTTAGAATAGGTCGAAACCAAGCTACATAGAAACTATGGCAACATTCATCATAGTTTATATTAATTTTAAAGTTTTGTGTCAAATAAAGTGTATATAAATTTAATTTTCGACGCGTATATGACGTAAGTGTATATGACGAATATTTTAATTGATTTGTAATGTTATATTATTAAATTATTAAATTATTAAATTATTAAATTATTAAATTATTAAATTAATAAATTATTAAATTATTAAATTATTAAATTATTAAATTATTAAATTATTAAATTATTAAATTATTAAATTATTAAATTATTAAATTATTAAATTATTAAATTATTAAATTATTAAATTATTAAATTATTAAATTATTAAATTATTAAATTATTAAATTATTAAATTATTAAATTATTAAATTATTAAATTATTAAATTATTAAATTATTAAATTATTAAATTATTAAATTATTAAATTATTAAATTATTAAATTATTAAATTATTAAATTATTAAATTATTAAATTATTAAATTATTAAATTATTAAATTATTAAGTTATTAAATTATTAAATTATTAAATTATTAAATTATTAAATTATTAAATTATTAAATTATTAAATTATTAAATTATTAAATTATTAAATTATTAAATTATTAAATTATTAAATTATTAAATTATTAAATTATTAAATTATTAAATTATTAAATTATTAAATTATTAAATTATTAAATTATTAAATTATTAAATTATTAAATTATTAAATTATTAAATTATTAAATTATTAAATTATTAAATTATTAAATTATTAAATTATTAAATTATTAAATTATTAAATTATTAAATTATTAAATTAATAAATTATTAAATTATTAAATTATTAAATTATTAAATTATTAAATTATTAAATTATTAAATTATTAAATTATTAAATTATTAAATTATTAAATTATTAAATTATTAAATTATTAAATTATTAAATTATTAAATTATTAAATTATTAAATTATTAAATTATTAAATTATTAAATTATTAAATTATTAAATTATTAAATTATTAAATTATTAAATTATTAAATTATTAAATTATTAAATTATTAAATTATTAAATTATTAAGTTATTAAATTATTAAATTATTAAATTATTAAATTATTAAATTATTAAATTATTAAATTATTAAATTATTAAATTATTAAATTATTAAATTATTAAATTATTAAATTATTAAATTATTAAATTATTAAATTATTAAATTATTAAATTATTAAATTATTAAATTATTAAATTATTAAATTATTAAATTATTAAATTATTAAATTATTAAATTATTAAATTATTAAATTATTAAATTATTAAATTATTAAATTATTAAATTATTAAATTATTAAATTATTAAATTATTAAATTATTAAATTATTAAATTATTAAATTATTAAATTATTAAATTATTAAATTATTAAATTATTAAGTTATTAAATTATTAAATTATTAAATTATTAAATTATTAAATTATTAAATTATTAAATTATTAAATTATTAAATTATTAAATTATTAAATTATTAAATTATTAAATTATTAAATTATTAAATTATTAAATTATTAAATTATTAAATTATTAAATTATTAAATTATTAAATTATTAAATTATTAAATTATTAAATTATTAAATTATTAAATTATTAAATTATTAAATTATTAAATTATTAAATTATTAAATTATTAAATTATTAAATTATTAAATTATTAAATTATTAAATTATTAAATTATTAAATTATTAAATTATTAAATTATTAAATTATTAAATTATTAAATTATTAAATTATTAAATTATTAAATTATTAAATTATTAAATTATTAAATTATTAAATTATTAAATTATTAAATTATTAAATTATTAAATTATTAAATTATTAAATTATTAAATTATTAAATTATTAAATTATTAAATTATTAAATTATTAAATTATTAAATTATTAAATTATTAAATTATTAAATTATTAAATTATTAAATTATTAAATTATTAAATTATTAAATTATTAAATTATTAAATTATAAAATTATTAAATTATTAAATTATTAAATTATTAAATTATTAAACAATTAAATTATTAAATTATTAAATTATTAAATTATTAAATTATTAAATTATTAAATTATTAAATTATTAAATTATTAAATTATTAAATTATTAAATTATTAAATTATTAAACAATTAAATTATTAAATTATTAAATTATTAAATTATTAAATTATTAAATTATTAAATTATTAAATTATTAAATTATTAAATTATTAAATTATTAAATTATTAAATTATTAAATTATTAAATTATTAAATTATTAAATTATTAAATTATTAAATTATTAAATTATTAAATTATTAAATTATTAAATTATTAAATTATTAAATTATTAAATTATTAAATTATTAAATTATTAAATTATTAAATTATTAAATTATTAAATTATTAAATTATTAAATTATTAAATTATTAAATTATTAAATTATTAAATTATTAAATTATTAAATTATTAAATTATTAAATTATTAAATTATTAAATTATTAAATTATTAAATTATTAAATTATTAAATTATTAAATTATTAAATTATTAAATTATTAAATTATTAAATTATTAAATTATTAAATTATTAAATTATTAAATTATTAAATTATTAAATTATTAAATTATTAAATTATTAAATTATTAAATTATTAAATTATTAAATTATTAAATTATTAAATTATTAAATTATTAAATTATTAAATTATTAAATTATTAAATTATTAAATTATTAAATTATTAAATTATTAAATTATTAAATTATTAAATTATTAAATTATTAAATTATTAAATTATTAAATTATTAAATTATTAAATTATTAAATTATTAAATTATTAAATTATTAAATTATTAAATTATTAAATTATTAAATTATTAAATTATTAAATTATTAAATTATTAAATTATTAAATTATTAAATTATTAAATTATTAAATTATTAAATTATTAAATTATTAAATTATTAAATTATTAAATTATTAAATTATTAAATTATTAAATTATTAAATTATTAAATTATTAAATTATTAAATTATTAAATTATTAAATTATTAAATTATTAAATTATTAAATTATTAAATTATTAAATTATTAAATTATTAAATTATTAAATTATTAAATTATTAAATTATTAAATTATTAAATTATTAAATTATTAAATTATTAAATTATTAAATTATTAAATTATTAAATTATTAAATTATTAAATTATTAAATTATTAAATTATTAAATTATTAAATTATTAAATTATTAAATTATTAAATTATTAAATTATTAAATTATTAAATTATTAAATTATTAAATTATTAAATTATTAAATTATTAAATTATTAAATTATTAAATTATTAAATTATTAAATTATTAAATTATTAAATTATTAAATTATTAAATTATTAAATTATTAAATTATTAAATTATTAAATTATTAAATTATTAAATTATTAAATTATTAAATTATTAAATTATTAAATTATTAAATTATTAAATTATTAAATTATTAAATTATTAAATTATTAAATTATTAAATTATTAAATTATTAAATTATTAAATTATTAAATTATTAAATTATTAAATTATTAAATTATTAAATTATTAAATTATTAAATTATTAAATTATTAAATTATTAAATTATTAAATTATTAAATTATTAAATTATTAAATTATTAAATTATTAAATTATTAAATTATTAAATTATTAAATTATTAAATTATTAAATTATTAAATTATTAAATTATTAAATTATTAAATTATTAAATTATTAAATTATTAAATTATTAAATTATTAAATTATTAAATTATTAAATTATTAAATTATTAAATTATTAAATTATTAAATTATTAAATTATTAAATTATTAAATTATTAAATTATTAAATTATTAAATTATTAAATTATTAAATTATTAAATTATTAAATTATTAAATTATTAAATTATTAAATTATTAAATTATTAAATTATTAAATTATTAAATTATTAAATTATTAAATTATTAAATTATTAAATTATTAAATTATTAAATTATTAAATTATTAAATTATTAAATTATTAAATTATTAAATTATTAAATTATTAAATTATTAAATTATTAAATTATTAAATTATTAAATTATTAAATTATTAAATTATTAAATTATTAAATTATTAAATTATTAAATTATTAAATTATTAAATTATTAAATTATTAAATTATTAAATTATTAAATTATTAAATTATTAAATTATTAAATTATTAAATTATTAAATTATTAAATTATTAAATTATTAAATTATTAAATTATTAAATTATTAAATTATTAAATTATTAAATTATTAAATTATTAAATTATTAAATTATTAAATTATTAAATTATTAAATTATTAAATTATTAAATTATTAAATTATTAAATTATTAAATTATTAAATTATTAAATTATTAAATTATTAAATTATTAAATTATTAAATTATTAAATTATTAAATTATTAAATTATTAAATTATTAAATTATTAAATTATTAAATTATTAAATTATTAAATTATTAAATTATTAAATTATTAAATTATTAAATTATTAAATTATTAAATTATTAAATTATTAAATTATTAAATTATTAAATTATTAAATTATTAAATTATTAAATTATTAAATTATTAAATTATTAAATTATTAAATTATTAAATTATTAAATTATTAAATTATTAAATTATTAAATTATTAAATTATTAAATTATTAAATTATTAAATTATTAAATTATTAAATTATTAAATTATTAAATTATTAAATTATTAAATTATTAAATTATTAAATTATTAAATTATTAAATTATTAAATTATTAAATTATTAAATTATTAAATTATTAAATTATTAAATTATTAAATTATTAAATTATTAAATTATTAAATTATTAAATTATTAAATTATTAAATTATTAAATTATTAAATTATTAAATTATTAAATTATTAAATTATTAAATTATTAAATTATTAAATTATTAAATTATTAAATTATTAAATTATTAAATTATTAAATTATTAAATTATTAAATTATTAAATTATTAAATTATTAAATTATTAAATTATTAAATTATTAAATTATTAAATTATTAAATTATTAAATTATTAAATTATTAAATTATTAAATTATTAAATTATTAAATTATTAAATTATTAAATTATTAAATTATTAAATTATTAAATTATTAAATTATTAAATTATTAAATTATTAAATTATTAAATTATTAAATTATTAAATTATTAAATTATTAAATTATTAAATTATTAAATTATTAAATTATTAAATTATTAAATTATTAAATTATTAAATTATTAAATTATTAAATTATTAAATTATTAAATTATTAAATTATTAAATTATTAAATTATTAAATTATTAAATTATTAAATTATTAAATTATTAAATTATTAAATTATTAAATTATTAAATTATTAAATTATTAAATTATTAAATTATTAAATTATTAAATTATTAAATTATTAAATTATTAAATTATTAAATTATTAAATTATTAAATTATTAAATTATTAAATTATTAAATTATTAAATTATTAAATTATTAAATTATTAAATTATTAAATTATTAAATTATTAAATTATTAAATTATTAAATTATTAAATTATTAAATTATTAAATTATTAAATTATTAAATTATTAAATTATTAAATTATTAAATTATTAAATTATTAAATTATTAAATTATTAAATTATTAAATTATTAAATTATTAAATTATTAAATTATTAAATTATTAAATTATTAAATTATTAAATTATTAAATTATTAAATTATTAAATTATTAAATTATTAAATTATTAAATTATTAAATTATTAAATTATTAAATTATTAAATTATTAAATTATTAAATTATTAAATTATTAAATTATTAAATTATTAAATTATTAAATTATTAAATTATTAAATTATTAAATTATTAAATTATTAAATTATTAAATTATTAAATTATTAAATTATTAAATTATTAAATTATTAAATTATTAAATTATTAAATTATTAAATTATTAAATTATTAAATTATTAAATTATTAAATTATTAAATTATTAAATTATTAAATTATTAAATTATTAAATTATTAAATTTTAATTAAATTATTTCAATTTTTCTATATTTTTATATTTCTATATTTTATAATTTTAAATTTTTAACGACCGGATGAAATAATTAAATTGTAACTTTCAGGCGAAAACTAATCCAATTTATTACAGCCTAAGGTTTGCAGAAATTATATTATTGTATAATTATATCATTAGATTTAGAATTAATTAATTTTTAGTTTTAGGTGAAAATAATTCAATTTATTATAGCCTATAGGCTAAGAGCAATTAGTTTATTATTAGATTTTGTTTTCAGCGAACCTTGCAGATTACAGATGAATGGTGGCATACTCGAGTTGCTGATAAGAGATGACATAATGCAGAGTAGTTCAGTAAAATTGTTATTGTCTTATGCTAATTGTATTTTGATTTTTAGCTATCGGGAAACTGGACCGATTCTGTCATTAATGACATACCTTTCCTTTCCTTAACCCACAAAAATTCACTAACTACTGGCCGCCTTGTTGTCTGTAACCGGGTCGATCTCAATAATGAAATGAATATTCTGCCTGATCCTTCCAAGTTGATGTAGAAATGGGTGGGACTGGTCGACTCCGGGAGAACTTTCTTAATGCAATATTTTCTAAATCAATCAATCAATCAATCAAATCTGCAACAGATCAAATACATAATCAACCTTAATCAACGAAATATTCCAATTAAGGGCATAAGCATTTCCCAGCTTACTTCGTCACGATCTTTATTTTAACCAACCAACTAACATGGCAGTCCCAACTTCTGTGCTCAAATAAATTGAAAACAAATGCAATTGCCTTATAGTGCAATACTAATTCCTTTCAGCATAAAAAAGCAATGAGGTAATTTGTTCCTTTGATAATACGATGACATTGTAGGTCAATTTATTTGACTTTTTTATAATTTACTTTTCAATTGCTTTTTTGAAGTACTTTTTTGCCAAGAAACTAGTATTTTATAATTTTATTGATAGCAAATTGGGCTATTGCCCATAATAAGTCCGCTAACTAATGTATTTGAATGCATAATCGAAAATGGACTCTCTGACTTTATTAAAGAAAACTATACTTGTTACTATACCAAAAGTTAAATGACTTAATTTGGGGTTTTCTGAGGGATTTGTAATACGTTCTAATTTATTCTATTTTTCAGGACACTCAAATTTGTTGTAAACATTCTAATGAAACATATTTTGTTTAACAAACAAGATTTATTTAACTAATACGCTACGGAGTCGATTTGATTCGTATAGGTACAGTAATCCAAAAAATTAATTCATCGAATGGGTTTAAGTTTTCTCTACTATAGTTTAAGACAAAAGAAAATTTAATGAACGAAACATTAATAATAAAGTTATATGTAGGCTCCGACGAGATTCGAACTCGTGATCTCCTGTTTACTAGACAGGCGCTTTAACCAAATAAGCCACGGCGCCATCAATTTCCATCAAACAGTATGTTTGCAAAGTAATTATATTCCTTACATAATTTTACTTTATTTCGAATTCCTTGTTCCTAGGCCAGTAGATATTCCGTTATTGGGTAAACATATAACCATTTTACGATTAAAGAGTGTCCATTGTTACCTCTACAATGGCAATTTCTTCTAAAATTATAGAACACTCATTGCTGATCGCTTACCATTAAAATATTGAGGTAAGCATTTGACACAATTAGAGAAGAATTGCATTTTACAAAAAATATGCTAGACTTCAAAAAGGTAAAGTACTGCCAGAAGTGTTCTTGTTACTTATATTTTATGATAAGTTAATTGGTGACTCAATTTTTTCCCCTTACTAAGTATGTTTTAAGTCAAATTAGGTTCAAATTTACAATTAATGAGATAGCCAATTGTTACATTTATGAAATGTGGAATGGTTGCTTCTACAGTTAGAAAAACTGACCTAGAGGTGAAACTAATGACGTCAAATTAAAACAAAATAATCCTAACGGGCTAATATAATTTGCTATAACCATGACACTGGATGACACTTTATTATTTTCCCGGAAATCAATTCATACAAAAAAAAGGTTTCCAATTTTCTATTCCGAAAATTTATTTTTCATTAATTAAATATATGCTCGACATTATTTTTAATTAACACAATTTATTTTTTGACTATAATACAAAATACCATGAAAAATAATTTCCCCCAAGGACACCTTCCAAATCATATCGAGTTTTAATTAATTGTTCGTTAAAATAAAATTTAATATCAATTTCATTAATGTTCACCCGTTAGGATCACGATAACATTAAATGTGCGCAATGGTCTGTCCATCATCTTTATATCAAACATAATTAGTTTTAATATTGTGACGTATCATAAAGTGTGATCCGTAAAACATTATGCAAGAGATATTTCATGTGGGAAGTGCATTTTTTGTATTTTCGATCGGTATTTAATTTAAATTTCTTTAAGGTTGGTGTTATTAGAGTTCAGTAGTTTAACAGCACTGTACTATGTTGTAAATCATGTATTATTCCATATCTTTTATTTCATCTGCTAATTTGGCTGGTGTTTTTGGAGTGTTAGTTTGTTTCGTTCCGAAAAGTTGTCATCTTTATTGACATTAATCGAACTAAACTACTATAAATCTCTTGTTCTCTGCCATTTTTCCAAAAATGCAGTCGTTAGGATATTTTCTTCGATCAAAACGTAATCTTCCATGGTTAAACTGTTATGATGTTTCACTGCTTATTACGTTATTGCAATCAATGTAGATACTTCTAAGGACATTTTTTCCTAAAGCCATCTTCTTTTCAAAGGGTCTTGAATCGCTGGTGTGTGCTGGTAAGTCTTCCTTTTTATTTCAGCATGAACGTTTTTTCTATCCTTTAAATAATCGAAATGGTTCCTAATCTTCTTTTTAACTGCAGTTTATGGCGAAATACCCGAACGTTTGAACTCAATCCTAAAGCTTGTCATCTGGCCCTCATTTAAATAAATAAGTGAGACTGCCATTTGGAAGTGATCTAGTGGGGATTTTCATTTTTGAAATGGGCCCGCACGCAACTAGTTGAATACGCTTCTTGATTTTCGCATAAATACAAAAAGAGCACATATAGTATACGTTTTTGTCGTGCAGTCCACTGCTTTTAATATAGTAAGAGGCATCATAATCTTTTACATCGTGAAGAATTACAGTTACTACTTTAAATACTATCTAATTCAGGTGGACAAACGAAGAAGCAAGAGAGCCGAGCAAGGTCACTCTTCATTCTGTGTGTAGTTTGGTTGACCTGCGTTCAGAAAGACAATTGAGAATAATTAAGAGAGATTCTGTGCCATGAAGGGATTCGAGGCAAATGAAGAGCATTTCATGTAACGTTTTTCATAATTTAGATATACGATTTACCGTAGAGCTACCGTTTGCAAATTCGGCTCTCGGTGATATTTTCTGGAAGCTAAATTTAATTTTTAAAGAAGGCTTCAACGTATACCTCAAATTAACAACAGTATCAGGCATTTTTGAATTAGTACACAGATGTAAAGTATACGCAAATGGTTGATGCTAATGAACAATCTAGGTGTGCATATTTTTTATATTGCCACTGCGTATTGAAGCTCGAGAATTCAGTAGAATTTTTAAATACAATTATGCAAAGGTCGGGCCAACCAGTCAATAGAATTTATTGCGCAAGAAATCCTTTCGACTCAACCCTTTCAATGCAAAGAAGGATGATCTCCGGAGCAGATAGCTTAGAACAAGGATAACATCTTGACAGCAAGTGCATGAAGTATATAAGTATAAAGAATTCGAGCTGAAGAAGTTCGTGTATTGCAACAAACAAGCATTTTGTAGGTCAGGTATTCTCATTGGTTCAAGTCATTGCTTGAAGACTTTAGGCATCTCAAGGAAGTCAACAGATGATGTTGGTGACGTTAGCACCGAAATTTCAAAGCGTCAAGTTTTAACAGATGATTGATCCGTTATGACGGATTAATTCCAATATCTACTGTTAATTTTGTCTTTTTCATACGGACAAGTTTTGATAAGGTTTTGCTAAATGCATCAAATATTACCTAAGATTTTCCATTTTGTAATCGTAATGGTATAAAATAGTATAAAATAGTATAAAATAGTATGAAATAGTATAAAATAGTATAAAATAGTATAAAATAGTATAAAATAGTATAAAATAGTGTTTGTCAAATATTCTGTGGGTCATACCTTTAACTTACCATCACCACTCTTTTCGCCACCATACATTTAGACAATACCGTTTATAAATTCATAAATCAAATGGAAAATAAAGAAACCACCCAAAAAATACTTCATCATTCTTTTATTTTTTTTGTTGTTTTGGCTTAAGCACATTGAAATAATTGTATATTTCCCGGAAAAGAATTTTGTCCGAACGAAAATGTGTGCAGTATAAATTAAAATTATTTAAAATTAATTAAAATGATTGATTAATCTCGAGGGAAATTATTTTTCATTTTTAAGTATTTACTGTATTATATATTTTCCCCGTGTACCTCTCATTTTTCCTTTGTTTTTGATTTTCTTCATTGGTAAATACTTTCAATGATGATGAATTATTATCATGGCATTATTTAAATATGTAATTTAAGCATTTCCAAATAGTGAACTTTTCCAACGGGAAGGTCCTGTATAAAAACAGAATATATGGAACTAGTGGCAGTTACATAATCAACAAGTAGCTAAAAAATTAATATTTTGGGACCGTTCACCATCAAAACGATAGTCAAACAATGATAAAATAGATAGATGCGATAAAAAGCTTTTGGAAAAAGCTTAAGGATATACATCTTTTATTTATATATATGCGCTTGTATTTCTTAACTTGTTATTCTCATGTACATTTTTTTTAACACGTTTTTTATTATTCGTTTGGATTCTGGATATATAAAAAAAATATATACAAACTCATCTTGTGTATATAAACCATTTATATACTTTTTTATACCTATATACATACACATACATATACAAAGTTAAATGAAATGTATGAAAAAGAAAAATCGGCAGCAATAAAAAATAAAAAATTGAAAAATGTCGAAAAGAAAGTTTGAGCTTTTGTACTGATTGTGTGTGTATATATGTGTGTGTGTATTAATATATATTCATGACGGAAAATGTAAAGTTTAAAGGAAAAATGATGATAGAAAATCTAAAAGGATATAAAATAAATAAAGTTATTTAAGCTCTTCTGCTCTTCTGTGTTATAAAGATAGAATTTTTTTTTTATAATTTTTATGGATTATAAGCTTTTGTGTAGTTATGACAAGGCGATGAAATTGTTAGCTAAGAGTTACATTATTGATCGAGATGTACATTTTTGTTGTTGTTGGTATATATGCATATAAAGTCAAACTTAATTATTTTGATATTGTTGGCGTTGGCATTGAACTGTGATATTTTTGGGATTATTTATATATTTTTTTGATCCATAATCTTGGATGCTACTCAAGATGGTGATTGAAATTATATAAGCTGATAAAAGTATTTTGATATGCTTATGTTTAGCGTTAAAGCTCGTTTTTCTGACCTGCAATTTAGCAATTAATCAGTTAGCAATTAATATAATAGCTAGGGCTACTTCTAAATTTTAGGCGAGACTACTTTCCATTCAAAAGACATAACTTCGCTTCGCTTAACTAAAAAAATTAGTTTGAAATATAGTTCCACGAAGTATCCCTTCCAAATATCAAAGAGCGCTGAATATTTGCAATCAATTTTAATATGATAGTTTAATTTTAGATGCCAGGTATGGTTTAAATTGATGTCTTCTTTCAATAAATTATGTAAACTGAGCTCGTTGCTTAGTTGTGTCACTTTAAAGAGTTCAGCATTTCACCATAATTTTCGTCTTTAAATTTGTGTAATGGTTGTCCTAGAAAATAATATTTAAGTACTCCATATGATAATAATATAGTTTTAATTTTTTGAAGAACATATTTTGTCCCTCGATAGCCAAATAGAACACCTCAACAAACCAATAATTTTCAGATTAAGCTTTTACAATACCTAGAGCTACAGGGTAGCACAACGGCCATTCAACGTTTTCCCAACCTCACATAGAGCATTCACACTTTCAGGACAGTGACTGATTTTAACAGTAATATTAATACGTATAAAAAAAGACAAGGGGTTAGCTCACAATTTTATGAATTTTTGAAACAGAATATTAAAACACGAAAGTGGTCCGATTGCGATGACGTGGAGATGCTTTTTCGGACTTAAATCATTTTAAAAATTGGTTAATAAAATTCTGTCAGCTGTTGCGCCCAAAATAAATCATCTGTAAAAATAACTTTTACCTAATTCTAATTGAATTTCTTAATAATTTTAATCCTTAATAATTTGTGTTCTGTCTGAATTTGTAAGTTTAAATATACCAAAGTGACCTTGTATTATAAAAATTAAATTTTGGTAGGTGCAACTATGGTTACAATTCGTAAAGCGATAGTTAAGATACTTGCTTACCATGCCGCGGTTCAGATACTCGCCATTGACCAAAATAAGTGGTTTAAAAGGTATTTTTAGAGATGCGGTATGGGACGTTTACGGCTTTTATACCATAGTTTAGTTCAAATGCGAATATGCATTAGTCAACGTTAATAATAAGTTCATAACCCTTAAATGTTTGTAAAATAATTTGGAAATATTTCAAATGGACATCCATAGATTTAAATGCAATAACACATCGTCCAAATAATCAAAATCGAGGTTTAATCTAACAGTAAAGAATGCATCAGTTATTGAAAAGACCGTACTGCATTCTGATGTTCATAAGTCATACAAGAAACTTTCAAATAGTCTGTCCTGCCTTCAAGTTGGTTAAAAAAATCCTGCCAATGGAATTGCACATGTCCTCATTCAATTTAACAGAATGTTGTCACTAGCAGTTGGTAGGTACTGCTGGCAAATAACGGAAGTCATGCCGGCAAATTACCTTTGCTATCAAATTCTCAGTCCCCTTTGCAATGCGCAATTTATCAGAAGCAAGATGACGCATTTGAGAATGAGAATCATAGTCTTCATGAGAGTCAACATGAGAATCATAGTCTTGAGGAGGGCCAATAGTTTTCAGTCAGTGTGTAATATTAAGTTAAACTGTTTTAAATGCCGTAGAAGAGTTTCGGGAAATTTTGTATTTCACTGCCTATCGAATTTATATACAAAAATAGGAGAGCCGGAATACCTCCTTTTGTAATACTTCGGCATAAAGGGACATAAAGGTTACTCAATGATCCTCCTTCGCTTCATATCTTTAAGTAGTCTTGACTGCTTCAAGAAATCCGGTTGTAAAGTATCTGCAATAATGAACTCCCATTTAAATACCTTTCGTAACTTAATCTCCAAATTTAAAATTATGATACCGAATGCAAGAACTGGAGTACCATTTGCAGCAAATTATTTAAAATCCAAAATTAATTTTTATGTTGGCGCTTATTTTACTGGAATGGCCAAAATGTCTATACACCGGTGTTTATTAAGTTGAACATTTGAATTTTTAATTTAGTTCGTAAGTACATAATCGAATTGTAATTTGTTTATCAAAATAATCCAACACATTTTGAAAAACTCTTTAAAATTTTGCCAATCGGAATTAAAATTTTCAAAAAATTTACATCCAAAAGAAAATACCTTAAAATGATATGAGCCACAGAATTTAAAGTCGACTCCATTTTACTTGTCGATGCAGTTATACAGTGGATTGTATCCAAATTCGTTTTGTCATTGTCTCGAGTAAGCGGTCAGCTCTAGCAACAAGTATAGTAAAAGTATCTTGTTAACAAAAGTTTCGTGATGTTTTGCATCCACTGCTGCTAGAGCATACGTGTACATCTAATATTTGCTAAACCAACACTGTTATAAAATATTAAACCATACTATGGGGTTCTGATTTTACAAAATTTACGGAAATTTGAATGCAATATAGGGAATTTGAGCTACATGAAAACATGAGCTACTTTGAAAAAACATGTTACACATCAAAATGTTACACTTAAATATAGGCGCGGCAAGTGGTAACTTGAATAAGCAGGACTGACGCCAAACTAAATCAGAATTTTGCAATAAACTAATGTAATTTTAAAATAATAAAATTAAATATAGATTTAGATAGATTTTTCTGTATTAAACAGCGACTTAAAAAAACTGAATATTGCACTCACGTTTTTCTACTTCAGCTCAGCTCAGCGATTTACTTGAAGACTTAACTGCTTAACTGTGCACACCACTACAAGTAATTATTGCACACTCATCTAAATAAAATTCCCGGAAGCTTCATCATCTAAATATTTAAATTGCGGTTTGATCCAATGTCCCTCGATAATAAAACAGACAACAAACAGAGTTTGAAAATGGAATTGATTAGATTTTTATTTATTATACCAGAAGATGGTTAAAACCAAAACCTCAATAGTACAGTGATACAGATTTATCCCGGTTTATGTTGATAAATATGTCAGCTGATGAGTTTAAATAATTTAGTCATATATAGAAACCTTTTTCCATAAATATATTCGTTATTAATAAATTGTTATTATATTTATTGTATTAATTTGAACATTACAACTCCAACCAGATTTTTTCTAGACTAATTTTATTTTTATGGAAGTTTAATTGGAAAAAAAACCAATTTTGTTTTTTCAGCCTACTATGTGATTTTTATATTTCGTCAAATTGCTCTTCCATATTTTAAACAAGCTCAGTCAAGAAAACACTTGTTTTACACAAAAGATAAACTATAAGTGTACAAGACAATCACTAAAAACTCATGCAATCAGAAATGAAGTGACTACTTTAAAAATCACTGTAAACACTACAACCACTTTCATATGTTAAAAGAGCGATCATGTGGTAAGAGCTAAATAAAACTATCTGATAAGAATACAACTTGGCTTATTTTGGGTACCTAGACTAATACAAAAAAATTATACACTTTTCGTTCGATGGAGCCTAATTTTAAGGAATTAAATGTCCTAGTAAAACCTATTGTATATTTGTTAAGAATTGCTGCTCTATACTGATACGTGACATGATTTCACACAAATCGAATATTTCAGGGAAATAAATCAAAAGCTTTTATATAATAACAAATTTATTATTCTTGAACAATTCTTGTGAAGCAATTAACGATTGAACGCATTTTTTTTTTCGTAAAACCACTTATATTTTTTATTCTATAGGCACTTATTTTTTCGAACCTTTATTCACAGTATTTTAAAAATCGTTACAGTTTCCACAGTTTAAACATAAAATCCCTAAACGATATCCAGAATTTTACAATTTCATAAAACACTAAAAATATAACAAAAATCTGTTTCCGGAATATTTATTCAATTTGACGTCTACTCAAAAAAGATATTCAACAAACCATATGCAAAATTAAAAAAAAAAAAAAAAAAAAAAAAAAAAAAGAAATGATAAATAAAACTTTCCAAATGTCTTATTCACAATACGATTCCGTTTATATTTTATTTGATTATATACGCTCTCCAGATCGTAATAAAATTATTCTTGCCAAACCTATAAATTTCCAAGAAACGCGGCAAACATTAAAATACAACACAGCACAGTACAAAAAAAAAACGACGAAAGCAGCAAAATATAATACCACCAAAAAAATACATCACTTTTAATGGATTTCCTTAGCTGGGTATTCTTTATTTCGTTATATGCTTATAATTTTTTTCACCATAAAAATAAATTTATCTATTATTAAATTAATAAAATGAAAATTACATAAATAATATGTATATAAACACAAAAACCGACAACACAAATACAAAAAATCAGAGCATCAGAATCATAACATAAAAAGTTACCACCATATTCATATATTATTAAAATCATCGTATGTATGTTTATATATACAGACATACATGCTTACACCAAAAACCATAAAGATACCGAGTATAAGATATCAAACCCCTCGCGCATATGAAACAAAAGGAACATTATACTCCCCATCCTATTTGCAGGAGAAAATACCCTCGTTAGAAAAGTTAACACCAAAAATAGAAAAAAAACAAGCAGATAACATTATGATTATGATAAGCAAAACTTACCTGTAATTATTCGAGAAAATGCTGCGTGTGTACGAAGAAATAAAAGTTTTTCTTTTACTCTCATTAAAATTTAAAGATGTAACCATAAAAACCATTATTTGTATGAGCACAGCTGTAAACGTTTTGTAAATACTGTGATCTATAGGTTAACGATAAACATATACTATGCATATGATATAACCTTAGCTACTAGTGGCATGAGAGTCAATTTGTGCTCTACAAGATTTTTACAGCATATGAAACATATTCGCCCTTGGTATTCTAATAAAAGATAACAAAGTTAATTTGTTTGATGATCACACGTTCCACAAGTTAATAATTTATAAATCTTCCAAATGTAATGTTTTACCGAGCAATATCCAATATAAATTAGGTTCCACAGTAACTGATTTAAATTCGTTAAATTATAAGGGAGTAAAGAAACTGCTTCCAGATTATTAATATGTTCCACAATTCAACAAATTTTAATTCTGGCAAACATTCTTAGATTTCAATATTTAACATGTTTTCATCGAACTTAATCTTATGATTTGCTTTATTGATCGTAGGCAGTGATCGTAATATTCAATTTTCAATAAAAAATTTAATATTTATCAGTTTCCATAAACATTAATTTTGGAGCAAACAAAGTTTTTGAACAAATTATCGGGATAAAAGAACCACATAAAAATTAATCATCTGTAAGTGTAAAAGTACACTTACAGATGATTAATTTTTATGTGGAGACGATATTTTCCACAATTAAATAAATGATGAACCTTGCAAGTATTACTAAAACCTTTACGCAAATAACTAAATTATGGCCCACAAACGTAAATTTTAATTCTTAAAACTATCTGCCTATCGATATTACGTTCCACAATTATATGTTTAAATAGTATTTTCATATGTTTCACACATCGTTAATTTTGTAAACATTTGTGTTGGATGGATTAAAATATAACAAAATCAAACTCAATACTAATTAGGTTCCACAAACATTAGATTGGATATTCTATTATAAAAATAATAATCTAGTACCATAGAGTTTGACCTTATGTTCCACAATTTACAAAAATATAAATCATGCAAAATTTCTTAAAAATCGACCTTGAGTCAACATAGCCAAATTTTAAACCAACATGTAATAATAATTGTGTTCCTTAAACACTAGTTTCGATTCGTTAAACTATCAAAGCAAGCAACATCATAGAAATTGAACATAATACTAGAAATCAACTAACGATGAATTTTGTAAATAATAAAGGTCGATACAACAAAATTAGTTTCCAACCCCAAATGTAGTATAAATTAGGTTCCACAAACGTTAGTTTTGATATTTAAACTAACTTTAATATGTAAAAAAACAGCAAAGAGATTGATGAAATGTTTAACTATTTAACAAACCATAATTTTTTTTAGAAATTGATCGTCAAATTTTAATTTCAAATTAGGTACCACAAAAATTTGGTTTTAAAATTTAAACTTTCACGGTAAAGGAATATAATAGAGACGGGTCTTATTTCATCAATTTAACAAATTATGAGTTTTGCAAGAATTCTAAAAGATCGATTTTAATCTAACGTAACTAACTTTAATCCCAAATGCAATATAAATTGATTACCACAAATATTATTTTTGATTAGTAATATGTAACACATTTTAACTAACTTTGAACCTTGCAAACATAACAAGCATTGATCATAATAAAACATATTAATTTCTAATCCAAAATTCATTATAAATTAGGTTCCACACACATTAAGTTTGATACGAAAACTATCTGAATAAAAAAACAATATATAAATTGATCATCCGTTTTACATGCCAACAAACTATGAACCTTGCAAATTTCAGGTATCAATTGTAATATGAACATGTCAAATATTCGTAGGTATACATATGTCCGAAAAAAGTGTTGAATAATATAAATTTAAAAAATACTTTTATTTTACGATGGACTTAAGCTGAAAATATGGTTTTTACCATATCAAACTATAACAAGAGATGATATATGAGATCTTCAGTTAATATATTAATTGATCATAATACGTCCCACAGTTTAAAAAAATATAAGCTTACCAAACTACTTACCGTAGACAGTACCGTTGATAATTAAATAGAGTCAACCATTTAAGTCCAAATTGTGTTCCACAAAACATTACTTTTGAACTGGATTATTCAACTTAGATTCACCAATTTTAATTGGTCTCCTTTTTAGACAAATCTTTCGATGGTATCAGCGCAAATTTGAACTTCTCAGATTGGTAAATTTCATAGACAATAATTAACAATAATCGATGAGTTGTTGACTATATATATATTTAAGTTCCACTGTTTTAGTTTACATTGATCACTTAAAAATAAAATCTACAAAAATGCGTTCCACATTTTATGTTAAGAAAGGTTCAAGTTTCATAGCGTTTCTAATTCAAATGTTGATTTTAATTGATCGGCAAAACTAAAGACATTTTTTAAAGCTCTTGCTAATACCAGAAAACTAACAAGTTCCATAGTTCAGTTTCAAAAAACCTAATTATCACCATATTGCAGTAGAATTTAGAATGGCCATAATTTAATCACCTTACTCATGATTTCGTTTTATACTTGACTTAGAGGTTAGAAAACTAAAGTGGTTAAAGTTTTAGTTCAGTCTGTCTATAATTCTAATGAAATACAAAAGACATTAGATGCACATATGTTCCACAATTTTATAATTTAACATTAAAATGATCAAATTCAATTGTTTAGTTCACTGAAATGAGAAACCAGTTGATATATTGTAAGATCTTTAATTTGGATAATATTTAATGATCAAAATATGATCCACAAATTAAAAATTTTTAAACCTACCACTGTGTTAGTTCTAGTAGTAAATCAGATAATATATCCAAAATGATTATTTTCTTTTTAGATATTTGCCCTTTCGAACTTTATCAGTAACTATATACTTTTGTGTGAATAAAGTTTTAACAAAATAGTCCCAGTTCAAATAATTGCCAGGCAAATACACATACGTTCCACAACTTTATAATTTAAAAATAAAAATAATAAATTCTCCAACACATCGAAATTTATGATCTTGTAAACGCGTCACAGTCTCTTGTTACTCCAAAAGATTTTAATAAAGGGAAACTTGCAGTTAAAGTAAAGCCCAACTTAAAGACCACAACTTTACAATAATAATATCACAATTGTATGAGAAATGAAGTTTTTACGATTTTTGTATATTTTCGAAAAGCTCTCGTAAAAATTACAAATTATAGTAAAAACAAAAAAATAATTTACCTAATTTATCATTTCCGATTGTAATTTTTGGAAAAACAAAATATAAAAATAAATTATTTAAATTAATTTAAATTTTTGTTATTTTATTTTATTTATATTATTTAATTAAAATGCCAGATTGATAGATTGGTTAGCGTGCTAAAATTTTAATTTCCTCGGAATACATAATTTTTTTTTGGGGGGGAAGCAATGAAAATCCATAAAAATAATAAAAAATTCAAATTGAAATTTGTTTTTCGATTTCACCCCCGTGTCTCTTTCTCTCCGTGTCTTGCTGAGGAAATTCGGGATACTATATAGGAAAACAAAATTTTATGTTTGAATTTTGGTTGATAAAAATGGGACAATGTTATCGAATGGTTTATGATTCAATATATGGAGTGGCGGTTTAAAATAAGGTGGTGTACGGTGGCTTAAAGGAATATCTAGATTTTATGTGTTTCTGTATAAACCATTTGTTTATAAAAAACCGTTTCTTTAACCACAATGCCAATTGCTCGGTCAACTAAAATATGCTCTTCACTACAATACTCCCCTCTTCTCTCAGGACCGAATGATTAAAAAATGATTTACGGGAATGTATGAATATTTTACAGCGGTATTAATACTGATGTCAGCTTTCAATTAAGATATCAGGCATCAAAATCAGACTACTAGTACGTGCGCATTTTCTAAAATGCGAAAAGATGTAGAATTATTGATGTTATTATTACGAATACTTATATTTAAACTGCAGATGGCACTGCGCAAAGAGCTCAGCCAGCACCCAGCATTCGTATGACTGACGTAATCACTGCTGAGTTCTTAAAAGAAAACGCGCTGTCAGGCCAAAAAAAACAATCGCATTGCACTTAGAATAATGATGGCTTCCCGGTCAATTTTTACTTGATTTATATGTTATTTCCTTGATGCTGCGATTTTTTGAAACTTGTGGGATGTATTAATATCATCAGTTCTCCACAATATTTTATGAACTTTCTCTTCATTTGGATAAATTCAAATTTGCCTATACATTTTCCGTATGTCTCTGAATATAACGTGTCGGTAGCTGCAGCAATAAATCATTTAATGATATTCCATTTGATGACGCATCGAAAACCATTCTGTTTTGTCGTTGTACTCTTGTCACAATGAATCGAAAGTAGTCAGTTGCGGTGATTCTTTCATTTATTTCTATCATATGCTCTAGTTGCTCATATTGTATTATAAAATTATGGCATAGCTTTCCTAAATGTGGGATTCATTCTAAAGTTGTTCTCCATTCAAAATTGGATGCTGGACTCGGAAGTTTCCCTTTAGTCAACTGAAAATGTTGGCTTTTTATTATTGCGAAGAACACCTCCACATCCAACAACAGACCAATGTAACCACTTTAATGAAAGTTTAAAGCTGTACAGTCTCTCTTAGTTGCAGGTTGCAATGACGTAGTTTTTAGTATCCGATAAACCTGTACCTTTAATCTAGGTTCATCTTATGTTCTCGATAAAATCTCTGATTGAGTAACTACCCATTTTCATCCCAAGTTACAGTATTAACGACCATCAAAGTATTTTCAATCTCATTTGGGATGGAAATGTGCCGCCTGTTTGTTACAGCTAAAATTAGTTTTGGGCTGGAAGCTTCCATATCGAAACTTCCTTGCGAATTTAGATGCTGGTTTTAGTCATGTTCGGCATAAGTTGAATTCACTCATTACATTTTGAACTCGCACTATGGCCGTGGATATAGTATTTTGCATAGAATACGATAAGCATGTCTGGTATACTTTAGCTTTCGGTTCTCTTGATTTGATTGATGATAATTCAACCATCGGTCCATCAGTTATTTTTTATAATTTTCTTTATTATCCAGATTGAAAAAATTCTTACAAGCGTCTATTTGGATTTGGAATACGATGCCATAGACTTCAACTTGAATTTAAGAAATCTAAAATTGGCTTAGTTGTTGGATAATCCGCGTCTGACGATTCTTGAGCCCATAACATTCTGATTTCTTTATTCAGCTTTGTGATCAAAACATAGATTATCTCCATAAATACTTTCAGTGAGATTTGCTTTAGGGATTATAGCTCTAAATCTGCGGAATACTGCATCAGACGTTTCCTCCAATTTTCTGATGCTGGCATTGCTAACCTAACTTATAGATGGTTGTTCCATGAACGTACGCCAAGCTTTAAAAATGCTTCATAAAATTATTCACTTGGAAAGGTGTACGCTCTATGGGAGGTATTGAAAATTTCCATCGTCAGTTCTGCTCAGGCGACTCTAGGTATGGTAAAAGTTAAACCCAAAAATGATTGGTTTGATGAGAAGTATCGTCTCGCTATTGAGCAACAGAAAATATTATATATAGAACCGTGAATACGTTTTACAATCGCATCGAAGAACAAAGCGGTCCTTGCTAGGAGAAAAGGCTGAAATTTTTAAAGTATTCAACAACTTAGCAATGAGCGCAGTTAAAATAACTTCTTTGAAAGAGTCACCGGAAGTCTATTGCCGCATTCAGTACCAGGATCGAAACCTCTGTTTTAGCATTGATGCAGTAGTCGACATTAATGCAGTAGGAAGGAGCATTGCTCTGGTTTACTCAATATTCAACATACAGACTGCGGAGTAATTCACACTGGCGAAGCAGAGACTAAAAAAACCGTACCGGTGGGATTGATTGCATTAACTCCTAGCTCATGATATTTGGAGGGATACACTGTAAAATTATCTTTTGGACCTTATTCAGTTAGTATGACAAAAATTTTGCTTTTTATATAGAAAATGGCCTCGTTGGGCCTTATCCTTATCCTTATAAAAAAGGAGATCGTTAAAATTCGAAAACTATCTCGGTAAAGTTCTCCAATGGACAGCATACACATTTTTGTTATACGCAATATTGGAAAGAATCATTGCCTTGGCGGAGAAAATGTTAGGTGACTACAACGGAGGATTTCATTTAAATCAGTCAGTCACTGATCAAGTTTCTTTTTGCTTAGGATGATCCTTTTTAAATATTATGATAGATTTTGTGACGTACTTCAGAGGCCCTTCAATTTCCAGCAAAGCTTTGATTAAATTCATAGGGATGGCTTATAGTATGCTTTGCGATGTTTGGGGATACCTAAAAAATATTATGTGCGTTTATGTAAAATGATAGTTATGCAGTCACAGTGTTCAATGAGTCCAAACCAAAATATATATGATCACGGGTTCTTCGAGTTCAAGACGCAATGGACTTTAGTAGTGGTGCCCACACATTTAAAAAAGTGACTAGTATCTGATACCTCGGGTCCCAAAATACCATGAGTAATTGTGTAGACGGGGATTTAAAAGCCCAGTTTGTCGCCAGTAACCATACTTAAGCTGAAACACCTTCCTAAAGCCGAAACACCTTGCAAAATACCGATAAGTTGGAATATCGTTGATCTATACAAGTATATATCGCATTCATCACTGCTATATAAAAATTTACCATCTAATGCTGCCACCTATTTCATTTTAACGAACTAATTTTTTTTTATGTTAATCATAAAACAAATAAAAAATCGTAAATTGTTTACCGAATAAATTTAAAGCAAAGAAAATAACAAAACGAGACGATCGCGTGAATAATTTTGTCATTCAGCCAAAATGTGTTAATTCATAATGTAAACAACGATTGAACAAACTATCAAAAAAAAAAAAATTTTTTTAATTGTAAGTAAATATGTAACTATACATATACGATAAGATGTTGTTGTTGGAAATCATTTTTGGAAATAACTGCAAATTTGTGTCCATAACATTTTACACAGTAGATATACGGTAAGATGAAATTTTATTATTTCATATCTGGTTAACTTCATTTCAATTAACACTCGAATCTCGAAATGATTTAAGTGCTAATCGAAATGTTGCAATTTGTTTAAATATTTATTGGTTGGTTCGATGGAATACGCGAATGAATGAACTACGTAGGTGATTGACTACAAAATGTTCAATTAACAAATTGGAATTAATATGTGACGCAATTTTGAATAGTATGGAAGTGGTATGGTTTATTTACACTTTTGTGTGCATCCTTTAAAACGGATATCTCACTTATGATTAATACTTTTAGTTGATTGATACGAAACATTTGGATTTTTAGAAAGTTTGAATCATGAACGATTTTTTGTACTTTGTCTCGTGATATTCAACGATGGCAAAACTTTCACCGAACACAATATTTACGTTAAAAACGTGTCTACAGTGTTTAAGATAGTACACAATTTTGTGTAAGCAAACATAAATCCTTTTTTTTTGTGTTTTGTTTATTACATTATTTTATTCACTTCAGAGATATTCAAATGAAGATCCCACCTGTGTAAATATATGTAAAGTCTGACTAAAGTGTTTTGTCTTTTTAAGTGGTGTGATATAATAACATAAACGACAAATAACCTGGTGGTGTGCTTTTTGTTGTTGTAACGAGATAATTTTACGAAATGTAAATACTTCATATACATAAAAAAAAAATTATCATAAAATTATCATAAGTTTTCGAAATGATCATAAGATGTGTGTAGGTGGTTATTATTATTGTTATTTGGTCTTGTCTTCGTCTCATACGTATAAAGTATAACAGTACTGTGCAATGAAATCATAACAGTTTAAAAAAATCAAAAAATCCACAGAAAGTGTAAAAAATAAGCAAACTTGAATAGGCAAACTGTCAAGGTGAACGTTAAGCTTTTCGCGAATGAAATCAAAGAATTTGCTGTAAGAGTTTATGTAATGCTAAAGAAGAGTCGGCCAGACTCAAATAAATTAATCAGTTTTAGTAACCGTCTTAAAAGTAGAAACGGTATCCATAACAAAAGGCACTATTAAATCTCGTTTAATAGTGCCATAACTATGGCACTATTAAACGAGAAGAAAATATATACCTCAACTGACATGGATTACAAGAACAGTTTTTTATCAATCACATCTTCTGAGGGTAATTTATCTTGACTAATGCTAGGCTGATACTAGGCTTGAGATCAATGAGTAACTACTGATTAGATTAACTAAATTAAAATCATTGAACTTTATCATAAAGCTATCATAAAGCTTTATGTTTTTAAGTACAAGTTCCTAAAGGCAAGAACCTAAAACTACATTAAGACATTTTGTCCGAAAATAATATAACCTAAGAAAAAATGCAAGGTATTCAGATATATCGCAATCAGGTTACATGAATTAAACTACAATGTTAATCACTGCCGGACTTACACACAATGATCCCTTTTATACCCTAGGACTAACATTGACAACAATTAAAAATGAAAAACTCTTACCAGTCACCAATATGGTCCTAGCTGCAATCAAAAAAATTTGGTGCATTTAAGAAATGTTTCATAAATACTCTCAAACAGATTAACGAAATTTAAAGTTAATGATCATTAAAACCTTCCAAAAGACTCGTTAATCTCCACAATTAGTCAAACTGAAGCAAATACTTAATTTATTAATTTTCTAATTCCTTAAATTTTCCTTAGATTTCCTTATTTTCCAACATTCCAATTTTCTTTTTCCTTAATTTATAGATTTTTAATTTAATGATTTTTTACTTAACTAGCTAGTTTTCTAATTCTCTCTAATTTCTTAATTTCCTTATTTCATAATTTCGTAATTTTCTTATCTCTTTTCTTTAATTTTCTTAAATTCTGGTTTCTTAATTTTAAATTTTCTAAGTACCGAGCCTATTTCCATATTCTGAGTCCTATTTCTTAATTTTCTGATTTCCTAATTTCCTAATTTTGGATTTTATAATTTTCTAATTTCCTATTTTCCTCTCATTTCCCCATTTCTTAATTAGTCTCACAACTTCTTAATTATGTAATTTAGTTTAAAATTTCCTAATATGAAAAATGTCAAATTTTTTAATTGCCAAATTTCCTAGTTTCCTATCTTCTTAATTTTTTAACTTAATATTTGCATAATTTCCGTATTTTCTAAATAACTAATTTCTTGGTTATCAAATTCTATTTCTAATATTCTATTTCTTTATTAATTTCCAGATTTCTTCATTTCGTTAATATCAAGTTTATTAATTTCCTATTTTAATTTTTTCCTAATTTTCTAATTTTTTGATATTCCAATTTACTAATTTCCTCTAACTTTCCTGGTTTCTAAATTTCTTAATTTCGAAATTTCGTACTTTTTTAATTTTATAATTTCCAATTTTTTTTGTTTTCTAGCTTCCTAATTTTGAAATTTCATAACTGCCTAATTTCCGTATTTTTTAATTTACTGAATTTCTAATTTCCTAATAACTAATTTCCTTATTCCTTATTTTCTAATGACCAATTTACTATTTCTTAATTTTTAAATTTCTAAATTTTTTAATTTGTGTTATTCCTAGTTTTTAAATTTCCAAATTTTGGTATTTCTTAATTATTAGATTTTCTAATTTCCTTTTTTCTTGGTTTCCTAATTTCCTATTACCTAATTTCCTATTAAATATTTTTCTATTTCCAATTTAGTATTTCAAATTTAGTATTTCATTATTACGGAATATCCAAATTTCGAAATTTTATAATTTGCCTATTGCGTAATTCTTTAAAGTTTCTAATTTATGGATTTTCAATATTCCAAATTATTAAAATACGAAATTTCTTAGTATTCAAATTTTGTAACTTCCTTATTTCCTAGTTTTATAATTTTCTATTTAGCTTACTTCTTAAGTGTGGCGTTGTCCTATTTCTTAATTTCCTAAGTTTCTAATCCCATGTTTCTTGTTTTCCTAGTTTTATATCTTCCTAATTTCATAATTTTCTGATTTCCTAATTACCAGATTTTCTAGTTTCCTTACTTCCTAGTTTCCTAATTTGCAAATTTTCTGATTTCTTAATTTTCTAATATCCTAGGTTCCTAATTTCTTAATTTCCTAATTTTCTAATTTACCAATAAACTAATCAACAAATTTCAGAATTTCTAAATATTCAAATTTCTAAATGTCTTTACTTCCTCTTGTTTCCTAATTTCTTAATTAGTCTCATAAATTCTAATTTATCTAATTTCTAATTAGTTTCCGAATTTTATAATTTCCAGAATTTCCAATATCTTTATTACCTAATTTCTCAATTATGTAATTTCTTAGTTCCAAATTTCCTAATATGGAAAATTTCTGATTTCTTAATTACCAAATTTCCTAGTTTCCTATCTTTCTAATTTTGAATTTTTATATTTGACTAACTTCCGTATTTTTTAAATAACTAATTTTTATATTATCAAATTGTCTAATTTCTCCATTTCCTTGTTTCCTAGTTTCCTAGCTTCCTAATTTTTTAACTTCATGCTTGTCTAATTTTAGTATTTCTTAATTTACTAAATTCTCAAATTCTAAAATTCCTAATTTCCTAATATCTAATTCCTATCTTCATATTTTCTAATTTTCTATTTCTAAATTTTTCTATTTGCAAATTTTGTTATATCCTTATTAGGCAAGAAATTTTTAAAATTCTATATATTCCAATTGCCTAATTTATTAATTTCCTAATTTTATAATTTTCTAACTTTATATTTCCTTATTTTCTAGCTTACGAATTTTATGATTTACTAACTCCGTAAATTCCAAATTTCTAATTTTCTATTTTTATTATTTCCTATTTAGTTATTAATTTCCTGATTTCCTTATTTCCTTAATTGGTATTAAGGAAGTTTCATAATTTTCTTTTTTAATTTTTTCCTAATTTTCTAATTTTTTGATCTGCCAATTTTCTTATTTTCTCTAATTTCCCAATTTCATATTTTCCTGGTTTCAAATTTTCTTAATAACCTATTTTCCTAGTTTCATTTTTTCCTAGTTTCCTTTTTTCCTAGTTTCCTCGTATTTCAAGGTTATCTAATTTTCTAATTATCTTATTTCCTAATTTAATAATTCCCTAGTTTCCAAATTTCTAAATTTCGAAATTTTGTACTTTCTATATTTTATAATTTTTTAATTTTCTAATTTTGAAATTTCACAATTGCCTAGTTTTTGTAATTATTAGTTTACTGAATTCCTAATTTCCCAATATTCTAATTTCCTTTCTCCCTATTTTCTAATGACCTATTTTCTATTTCTTAATTTTCAAATTTCCAAAATTTTTATTTCCATATTTCCTGATTTTTAAACTTCCAAATTTTGGAAATTCTTAATTACTAGATTTCCTAATTTCCTTTTTTCTTGGTTTCCTAATTTCCTATTGCCTAATTTCCTATTAAATATTTTCCTATTTCCAATTTTTTTTTCAAATTTAGTATTTCATTATTACGGAATATCCAAATTTCGAAATTTTATAATTTCCCTATTGCGTAATTCTTTAAAGTTTCTAATTTATGAATTTACAATATTCCGATTTTCAAAATCCAAAATTTTCGATTATCCAAATTTTCTTACTTCTGTATTTTCATTTTTTTTAAATTTTTTAATTTCCAAATTTTCAAACATTCGAATGTTCAATCTTTCAAAATTTCGAATTTCTTAATTTTCAAATTTTCAACTTTTCAAATTCCAAATTTTTTAATTTTCTTAATGTCCTAATATCCTTATTCTCAAATTACTTTCCTAATTTGCTTACTTCCTAATTTCTCAATTTCCTAATTTCAATTTTTTTCTCTAGTTAAACGGGCGAAGAGCAATTCTGGAACGCTCACCAGACATACATACTCCTATTTTATGAAAATCAAATGCCTATAAAAGCAGAGGAAAACCTGATTTAAAAATCCCCTTAATTTTGAACAGTAGATTCATAACTAACTATCAGTAAAGTCATCTCTGTTAAATCCAGTGGAAACTTCATTTGTCTTAGTGCTCACTAACCAAAAATATGTTCTTGCGACGTAATTGTAACATGTTGCAGGGATTGGGTGAGCCGTACTCCCCTGAAGAGCAGTTTGGATTTTATTCCAGATAGCAAAACAATAATTTATCTTAAGAAGTAATTTAACCTACGAGTACTAAAATTACTGCTAATATTTGAAAGATTAACCTCTGATAAATTTTAAAGTACACGATTTGTTGTCAACATGTCTTGGGGTCCAATATTCCACAATCTGTATATCTTAAAACAAAAAATTAATATCAAAGATAATAATGTTGTACTATACTGGAGTCTAGTTACATTAATTTTATAGGTGTTTGCTGTTAAGCAGTGTCTGCACAATATCCGAAAAATTTTGCATTACGAAGCAGTGCTCTACTTTGATTATAGTATTTTGCCATTGAAACCTTTGAGCAGAAATACTATTAGACAAATTGGAAATTTATGTACAACACTGATACATATCCTACCGCCGGCCACTACAAATAAGAGTACCACAACCCTTCTGGGGATTATTAATTGAGAAAATGGTTTCGTTATTTAGGATACCGATTATTCACTAAAAAATCAAATCCGATTTATATTATAACCAAACCTCCAAAATTATTAATTTATTTATTAATAACGGCAAATTCTAGAAAAATCTGTTTTTAGTTCATTCAGCAACTGATTCCAAATTTAATAACCTTAACATTACAATATTAGCAGATCAATTAAGTTCAAGAATTATCAGTTAATAGTCTATTTCATTGTCTTCGTATTCAACCGTCGCATTGCATCGATAAATCTTAACTGTCCTGATTTCATAACACAGTACTGTATCTCTATATAAACTATACAGACATATATGTCTTTCGAACCAAAAATAGAAATATAATTATGAATAAAATTTAAATAAAATATAAATTAATTTTTATTTCGTGTTATAGAAAGATGTCAGTTTTCTACGGTCATATGTAAATTAGTATCACGTATTATCTGTATATATTTTTTTTTTAATATTGTGCTATTTGTAGACAGTTTTTATTTATTTTTTATTTTTTTGTATTTAATTGGTTTACAACAACAAAGATACGATCTATATAAAGACCTAATAAAAGATCCAAATTGAATATCATGTTAGACCATTAGTCTCGTTGAGGTATATGGTTTGTACCCAGTCTCATATTGGTGTTAGTTACTTTTTTTCACTTAATAAGAAACTTCATTTTTAAAATGCGATGGAGCAGAAAATCCAGTACATCCAGTAACTTTTAGTTAACTGACAATGAAAAGTAGGTAAAAGTTAAAAATGAACCACCAAAGATTTGGGAGAACTTTGTTTGCAAAATTAACTGCTTATTGGTATACAAAAAAATATATTTTTTCGATTCTATTTACGGTCAAGTTTAGTTGGAAACGCGTGTACATTTCGCTTAGAGCGATCTCGTTAAGTCGACTAAAGTCCTCGACAAGATGTGGATTAAAATTTACAACTGGAATTGCACTTCAGATTTAATGTCACCAAAATAAAAGAATTTGAAAGGCCTTTCCTTGAAAGACCCATGCTTTTACGGTTCCTAACATTCTCACTCTAATGTTATCCAGTAAAGCTTATAATTTCAACACAAGTACTAGAGCTGCTAAATCTGGTCTATCTGAGGCTTTTTCACCTTTCCTTGAATTTTTCTTGAATTCAGACCAGTTTAGATTTGTAGTCATTTACCAACTTTAAAAAAATTGGAAAAACAAAAGAAACTCTAGGAAGAACATTCTTCCTATTTGAATCTCAACTAGTTTATTCTCTAAGCTTTAATTTGAGTAAACTTGTCAATAATATATTGCTGATGTGATGTCCCTAGATAAAGCTTCTTCAAAAAACATGGCTGTTGAAAAATACAAAAGCAAATGTAACAATGAATGAGTAAAAATAAACTGGGCAATCGCGATAACAATAACTCATGTTGCACCATACTACTTTGCCGCTAGACTGAAAGTCAGTTTTAAAAAGCTAATGAGATTATGAATATTCTGCCCGGTACTTTTAGTATATTGCAATTTTCTTAGTAGGGAAAATGTTAGATTTGTCTCTTAAGTGATGAGTTTTTGGTCGAACCGTTTTTATACCGCAAAAGGCCTTTCATATTAATTGATTTGCTCTGCTTTTAGGCCTATGTCAGCTAAGACTAAGCTGACTAACTATCATACTTTATTTGATGATGTATAAAAGTTTACGTATTACATGACATTTTAGGAAGACAGAAACCTCTGCCCTGTGCCAATTAAAAATATATTTAATGCTGTTGTTGTCGTGGACGCTTAGTTAATTGATGGCTCCTCGGTGTGTCAGTTCTACCAAAAATTTTGATGTTATTTGAGTCTTGTGGCAGTTTGCTTTTTTGCTGAATCAGACAGCTCTTCTACGGTAAAATTTCATAGTTGCATTTTTTTATGGTATTCCAGATTCTTAGTGATTCCAATAGTATCACATCAGTAGTCGATTGAGCCAACATTTTAATAATTTTTCAGCATCTTTATCACTACCTTGGCATATGGTCGTATTTTGTAAGTTTAACGGTTATTTCGTTTTTTTTTTGGTGGTAAATCGTTTTTTTTTTTAATCTGTAGATGTAAATTGTGTAAATTTTTAAGTTTTGCGTGTGTTGAGAGTTTTGGTTGTTTTTTGGGGGATCTGTTTAGAATCCATTAGTGGTAGTCTTAATTTTAGAATATTGTTTTATAATTAATTAATTAATATTTGTATTACTTAATTATTTATTTATATGATGTATGATCCTGATACTCTTGGAAAGTGGGAGTTGCAGATAGAATTTTGTTGTCTTATGTTTGGATGACTGCATACGTTTGGATTTATTTAATTACGACCTTTCCCTTCTTTACCTATTGTTTTATACACAACTGTTGTGAGAGTTATCCAGGAGATGAGCTAGGTCCTACAGTCCAATCAATCAATTTGTATGTTGTGCATTTGACATAACTCCTGAATGGGGTACTAAGACCCAGTTTGGCCTATATCTTTATTGTGTTTCTCTGAGATTGAACAAGACATAACATCATGCTTCAGATATCCAGAAACAATATTCAAATAAACTTTCTCTGACACCTTTCTGCAATAAGAGATAGCAGTTTGTCTAAATCCTGCTACTCAATTTTTTGATTACAAGCAAACGCACATCCTTTTTTTGCCTACTTATACATGGTGTCCGCCGGGAAGGTATACTACTTTGTTTGTTTATAATTTTTGATTAAATGAAAGAGAATGGATCTTATATTGATAAATGTTTTATTTAATGTTGGCAATTATGTATGGAATACAATATCAGATAAATGTCCGGCTCTGTTAGCCTCACAAATGCGAGCCCTTTTGAGCACATTTTTCATTACATTCTCACACATTTCACGCGGTATTTCATTAATTTCATCACGAATATTTTGTTTGAGTTGCTCAAGCGTTTCTGGTTTGTTTGCATAAGCCTTGCTTTTTAGATATCCCAACAAAAAGAAGTCCGGAGCAATCAAATCAGGCGAGCGTGGAGGCCAATCAACATCACAATTTTTTAAATAACTTGTTGTGGAAAGTGGTAATTCCATTGTAATCCTGGCTGTATGCGATGTGGCACCGTCTTGTTGATATCACATGTTAATCAAGACCAAAGCATGTAGTTGTGGTGTTAAAAAGTTTTCAATTATATCACGATATTGCTCCCCATTCACAGTTACCGTTACGCCGTTTTGATTTCCAAAGAAGTAAGGTCCAATGATTTCTCCTGACCAAATTGCACATCAGACTGTCACTTTTAATGGATGTAAAGGTGACTGATGAATAATTTGAGGGTTTTCCATTGCCCAGAATCGACTATTCTGTTTATCCACATATCCATTTAAATGAAAATGTGCCTCGTCATTCATTATGATTTTTTCATGAAAATGGGGTTGTCATGGGCGATCTGTAACATCCTATTGGCATATGTACGGCGGCGTAAATGTTGTTGTGGAAGAAACTCTTGTGTCAACTGAATCTTAAATGGAAACAAATGCAAATTATTGAGCAAAATTGTGGCCAAACTTGTTCTTTGAAGACCAAGCTCCTGAGCACGGCGTCGAATTGAGGTTGATGGATTGTTTTGAACACTTTCTTGAGCAGCAGTAATGTTTTCAGCCGATCTTACAGTACGTGGTGGCCCATGCTTGGGCCTATCACTTACAGACCCGTTTTCTTCGAAATCATTCACTACACGATAAATAGTGCGTTTTGTTGGCACGTTGTTTCTTCCAAAAATTTCACGTAACTTTCTCATCGTCACATGATTGATTTTGATAAAATCGATGATTGATTTTGATAAAATGTTTTAACGATTAAAACACGTTGGTTTATCGAATATTTTTCCATAATAAATTTGCCACGTGTCTACTTCACGACTGCCAAATATGAACTGTCAATACTAACGTTTACCGAAATGGCGGCAAAACAAAGTAGTATACCTTCCCGGCGGATAGCCTGTATTATGATTTCGCAGTTTTCATAGAATAACCATCATATTTAGTTGGATTTTAAAATTTTTCGTTTTGTAGACTAAACTTCTAAATTTCTATTGACTGTCACTTTCAGTGAAAACCAGAGCACTAAAATTTAGTGATTTCTTGGGATTTAAGGTGCTTTAACATTTTACAAAAAATACTAGATGAATGCAATGCAAAACGTATAGTGATTTAGCTCTTTATTTACCGGTTAACATAGAAAACGAGAATCGGGTCTTTAGGCCCTGACTCAAGGGCCAATGAAAGGAGGACGGACATATGCGGAAATGATGCAGGTTCCTCCAAACCTTCCTTTAATCAAAGGGGGAAAGCAAGGAGAGCCTTAAAAAAGCTATAGGTAATCCCGTCGGCTAGTAGAACTGGCAAAGTCATTGCCACACTAGAGTTACCAAAAAAGGCTACGGGTTCTATGCAGGCTATGCCAATAGGTTCTACTGAGACTCCATGTCTAAACGACAGAGATCTCAGAAATAATCTCCTAAGGATATTAAAAGATCTAATTTGCAGGCAACTACAAGATCTTAGATCTTTTCGGCAAATGAGGATGGCAGTATCGCTACTGCTGATTCGAAGAAGGTTGAAAGGGTTGTATCTGCTTTCTTCCTCGGTTTTATGCGTGAAAACCCTGGGGTTACCCTTTCATGTCGCGATGGTGGTTGGTACATGAACCATATCAAGTTGACAGCTTGTGCCAACCAGAGATTTCTTGACCTTTTTACAAAGGCAATTAGTAGCTTAAGGGAAGTCTAGCTTGGAGCCAGACTGGAAGTTACTGCTGTGGAAAACATACCAAGCAGGCCAAGGGCTCGTGCGTCGATTCCAGCTGAACTTTGTGATTCCACAGAGATTCTGGAACAGATAAGAATTGGCAACCCGGAGCTACCTTCCCAAAATTTGAAGATTGCCAAGGTGGAGGAGGTTAAGAACGGGTTTAGATCTGTTGTGATCATTGTCAATAAAGAATCGCTGGCCGAGCTGGCTAAGACTGGTAGCACTATAAGCTATAGTTTTCGCTCTGTAACTTTGGCATAAGGTTTATAAGAAGGATGAGGCTATAATGTCAGCGACACCAGAATCATTCGATAGTACATCCGTTGTGCCCAGATCCTCGGTTGAGTCTGAGTGTCCTGACGACAATAACACAATCCCTATTAATTTGGACCATGAGTTCTTCAGGTTAATGGAGTCACTCAGCTGTGGACCCGTAGAGTCCACAGACGTAGATGTCATCTTGATTCAAGAACCATGATTTAATAAAGATCAGGTTCTTGGGCTTAGAGTTACTAACTATAAGCTGTTGTTTGTGCAAGGTAAAGGAAGGATTCGTTCGTGCGTTCTGGCAAAAAACAAGCTTATGCTTTTCTGCTTTACGGTTACAGCGATGCAGATGTGCTAGCAGTTAGCATTAGGGTCAACAGCAAAACCTCTGGTTTGTATCAGCATACTTACCTTATGGTGGAGAAATCGTTCCTCTGGCTAACATGTGCGACTTAATAGCGGTTGCTTAGGTACATAGAGTTGGGATCATCCTTGGATGTGATGCAAACTTAGTTGCTAAATAGTTACTATTTGATTATATTCTTGGTACTAACCTATATATGTATATCTAACATAAGCTGTAAGCCTATGTACTTATTACTAACAATATTATTATTGTCAAATAAGGTAATAAGTTTGTGGTGAACAATCTGTTTTTGATCATTGTTATCTGAAATATGGAGAAGACATAAAGTACTCTTCGACTCCTATCTTTAGTTAGAAGCAGGAGAAAAACCAACTGGGATACCGTTAGAACTATTATAGGTAAGCCTATATCTGTTGTGGTGCCTGGATCTCCCAAATATACACAGAAATTAGATTTCCTGGTCGATAGAATGTCTAATGCTTTCAATGAAGATATTTCAGATTCGAGTCCTCACAGAAGGTCTAAGGGTAAATCGCGCCCAGACTGTGGTAGTCTAAAGAACTACCTCTAAGGTGGTAATGCGTTTGGAATGCCAGATATTCTTTAAAATGATGAAGATAATTAAACATGACGCGGACTGGGACTCCTATAGGGATGTCCTTAAACCTTATAAATATAAATTAAGGAATGCCAAAATCAAATCCTGGAGGCAATTCTGTAAATATATACTGGGGTCTCCTGAGGCAGCTAGACTACGTAAGGTTTTATTAACTTGTCCGGCTGTTCAAAGTTATCTTCAACGACCTGATGATATGTGGACTACAACGAGAGCGGAATTTTTGGATCTTCTACTAAAAGCTCACTTTCAAGGCTGTTCCGGGTCTCCGCTTGTTCTGCCAAGGGCGAACACGGCCTTTGAGCTCGCTGGGAAGATTATCAACAGGATAAATTTCGTGCAGTCAGCAAACAGTTTTAAGCCATTTAAGTCAGATTTAAGATCCAGATGGCATTATTTCAGCCGAAATTCAAAAGACCTCTGATTTAACGGTTTCCTGGCTTGAGCCTAGAACTATGTCACTTTCCAAAAAAATGGACCGAAGTTAATGTTATTTTCATACCTAAGGCGGAAAAACTAAGGATCTCACTGCGATCCGAAAGACCTTAAGCCAATTAGCTTTTCTTCTATTTTATTAGATTTGGCAATGGATGTATCACTAGGCTGCTGGATTTATCAGATGCTAAGAAACAGGGTCGTTTTTTCTAAAATTGGTGAGGCATTAGTCCGTAGATTTGTGTGTAGAGATACACCACAAGGAGGTTTATTGCCCCCCGTCTATGGAACTTGGTCATAAATAGCCTGTTACTAAACCTGGACGGGGAGGGCTCTGAAGTCCATTTTTTTGTTGATTCTTTCCTATAATTTTACGAAGCCTTTTGAATGTTTTGTAACCATGCTCAAACTTTGACTTCTTGTCACATCGGAATGCTTTCAAAATTTATAGACACAAAATTCGTTTTTTTTTTTTTCCTTTTTTTCGTTTTTGTTGGCCCCCTGTTTATACCCTGTATATTTATATGTATAATATGGTTGTAAAATTCCTATTAAAAATCTAATTAAAAAATTATCTAATATCATCGCTTGAATGACAATATCCATATAATTATCCAATTAATTTTTATTAGTAATTCTGTGCCTGTTTTACATGTTTCACCTCCCCGTTAATATTCTGGTTACATAATGTTGTTGCTGTTCTTCTTCTTGTTGTTGTTGGTAAATTTTTAAGGATAATAATATTCACTTTAATGGTTTAAATTAACTTATTCCGTTATCATAATCATAATAATCTTTACTCTAAAGAAAGGATTAAGGGATGAGAAATTTTCTTAGATATGAACTTCAGAATTTTATAGTTGATTACTTTATATAATTTATTGGCAAATAAATATAGATTCATTTGATTATTATACGTTTGGGATCGGTACATCGTAAAAACGAATCCCTTTTAGTTTTATAATAATGTTTGTTTTCTAATTACCAAGATAAGGATTAAAAACATAATTTTTGTGTTTTATCTAATGAAAAACTTGGCCTTTTAATCGAGGACTCTTGAATACAGATTCGCTTTAAATAATATTAAGAGCCCATCTGTACAAAACAGTCAATGGATTAGAAACCACGATTGTTTGAATCAAAAAAGGAGTGGTACAGTTACAATTCATCTCCCAATATATTATGCAGAAAAGACCGTAACGGTATCCATACTATTTCTAACCAAGTAAACACAATGGACTTACGTCAAGGGCCTGGAACTCGCTGATCCTTAATTAAACTTTCCTGTTTCACATTATTTTGGGTAACCATACGATAGCACAGCTTACAATGCTTGGTAGTTTGCTTAGTGGAAGATTCTACGATGGATTAAAACGTAACGATTTACTTTGCTGTTATTCTGATGTTCACCATGCTCTGGAGATATTCTGGCAACTTGAGGCAATTTATACAGTACTAAAATTATGTGAACATCTCTTTCTGATCATCATAGTCATGGCGGTGCTGGTAAATATATTGTCCGATTCCCTTTCGAAACTTAATCAGACTTAGATAATTCACTCAATGCAGCAATTTCCCGATTAGTTTCCAAGGAAAAGACATTTCAACGCGACGAATCATTAAAAAAGAAATAATGCAAGGGTTCATGGACGAATATTTGATATTGGAGTAAATGAAAAGGTACCAGAAGCTGAGATTAATATGCCGTGGACAATAAATCCTGGATCACTCTGTGGTCGTGAAATTTAATAGTACCACGAATGACTAATGAAATTGTTATTTTCGACAGTTTTCAAGTAAAAGTTCTGGCAAGCCTCTAAATGAAACCTGTTATCTGGGCCACAGCTTTAAGAAAATCTATAAACTTTTTTCCCAGGTTTTGGAAAAAACGTTTTCTATTTTTGGTGACATGGAAAAAATGTTTCGGTAATTGAACGAGTGCAAGGTCGCAACTGAACTTAATATTTTATCTGGAGCTGCAACATTATTTGACACTTTGAGATTGCTGTTTCCTACGACACTGTAAGTTATGATTTTGTTCCAACGGCTTTAGCTACATAGCTGAGGTAATAATCTTTCATGGACAATTGAGGAAAGTTGATTTAATCTAAGAAAACATTGCCCGAACTTAAAAAAATTCGCATTCCCAGATTCTTAAAGAATAGGATTTCGAGAAAAGCTAAAAAAAGATAACTGCGTTTAGGTACGTGTAAACAAATTTTTTGGAGAAGTTATCAGGAAACTTGGGCCTATGTATTTCTATACCAATGCTTGAATTGTGCGAGCCACACTTTCTCTGTAAATTAGTAAGACTGGTCGTATAATTAATCATACATTTAATCACCATCTCCACATGAACTTGCTCTAAAAGGGTTCTATCATGGCTCTCGGATCACCCAAGAAGGGTGAAATTATTTGTAGACATAAGAGATTTCAAATATGAGATGAATTTGCCCAGCAGGGTAGGAATCATGTATACCATCTATCAAAATAATTCTGAATCTGCGTCCAGAGGCGATGATCTTAAGGTATAAACCATAGCCGTAGTCGCAGTAAAATAGTCAACAGTTACATCGTATACTTCGTTTTTTTTGCGGTCAAGGTATGGTACACTGTCAGCTTGTCAGTGATATGATGAAAAAGAAGACACAATTTACTGACGCCAAGCTTGAAAGGCATTAAACAAAGCTTCGAATGTTCTTAATCATGTAATATCATGCATAAACAGACTACTTCAACTTTTTGCTTTTTGCAACTAAAAAAGCGAAATGCTCCTGTATCCGCAAGCGGTTTAGAGGAGCCTATTGTTCACTTATATCAAAGAGTAAAGCAAATATTACCATCAAATCAAATCGTTTGCCCAAAATTAAGGTGTATCCTTCGCAATGCCAAAAATCACTATCAGATTAACCTCAGCAGAACCTGAAAATTAAGTAATCACTTTATTGGAAAGGGATTAAATTAGCCGAACTAAATTTTCACAAGATGAAATTTTATAGGAGCAGATCACCTTTTTATTGTACTCCCAGATATTCAAATCCAAACCAACCAAAGCTGTGTTGCAAAATATTATTTTTGGTGGGATAGTTTCCAGGAGATAGAATGATATCCCAGAATAAGCTTTCTGTGAAAGGCATTGGGTGATTCTGCGCATCAAGCAATCTAGATGTTTTAAGGAGGAGATCGTCTTTGTGAACGAAATTTGCATTTTTATAAATTAAACAATGATTTTCTTATCAAATTCCAGCACTTGAAGCATTTGAGAAAAATTTCACGCCTTATAATAGTGTTTTCAAGCTATTAGAGTCAAATAGCAAATTAAGAGTGTAATTCGATGGTTCTGCAATGGTAAGTTCAGGCATATCGCTCAACATTTATTTGTCTATCGGTTTGATTGTTTAGTAGTCCTTCATATTTGCAATAATTCTATGATTTCGAGAGCATGAGTTCAATTTCTCCTAGGATGTCCAAAAATTGTACCGGTCACTTGTCATGTCGCCAGAACATACTGATCACCAAAAAATTATCTGAATAATGGATTCTTCCTAACCAATTCGTCACTTATATTGATTACGGTCACCTTTGGCTTAGTACCTTTCTTGGTCACCAGTTTCATAATTGGAACTGATAATGAAGATAAACAACGAAGCTTCCCCTTTAATTAGCTCTAATAAAATGAGCAAATTATGTCGAATTACTCGTCCTTCAGGAAACTACAACAGCGAAATTACCACAAAGAGTACACGCAGTCGCACTACAAGCAAACGGAGAAGTTAAGAGTGGTATAGCATACTAAAATCACTAAATCCGTTCTTAGACGTCTATGGCATAATGCGGTTTGGAGGTAGACTACAGTACAGCTCTGCTCTTTACTCCATATCTTTTTTTTTATATACAATAATAAATACTTTACCGAACATGCTTTTAGCTAATGATACATCTTATGTAGAATGTTTACATAAATTTTCACATAAACACAATCTTGCACATCCGCTTATCGCCCCGCTACTAGCTATAAGCAAACAATTTTAAATTTGTTTCTTATTAATTTTCGACTTTGTACCTATATCTACTTTACTTACTATACTCGTCTTACTATAAATACTATTGGTTTGTATTTTAACGAGATCACGATACACATGGATGATCAGTATATAGCACAGATTGTATACTTAAAATTAGAAATTGCTTGCTATAATTAAATTATTTAGATAAATAAATTCGTTAATTTTATTTTTGGATATTAAAATTTTAAAGTAAATACAAAACGCGGTGTTTGTGCAGATAAAGGTAATTGAAGTGTGTACTAACATATTCCAAAAAGGCCAACCGATAAATTAATTTTATGCTCGTGTATTAGGTTATTATCTCTCCCACTTAGTAATTCTTGGAAATATTTTGCTCCAGCAATTTTGATAAATAGATTAAATTAAAGTGTAGTGTCGTACAAGTTTGTTGGCTAAAATATATGACAGTGAAAGATATTAGACTCCCACCCAATTTCCATTGTTCACTCACCACCAACACGTTTTACTAGTATAGCATTACTTAACACACGAACAACATGTGATTACTACCTATGAATCTACTTTACCGATCACACCAGATCCTCATTCCAGTATGAAAAAAAGGCAATCACTTTTACCTACCACACTCGTCAATGTAAAAGATGCTTTATGGAGTATTATTTGATTCTGGTTCTCAGCCGGTTGCTTCATTTAACAGATCCGCATTATAAAGGGACCAGCACCATTGACAATCTGGATTGGCGTTGATTTCTTTTTTGATATCACCAAAGACGGCAAAGTAAATGGAGGAATAGGAATCCCAAGGGCACAAAAAATTATTTTTGGTTAGATCGCTGTCAGCAATATGATTTTATCATAATTTTAAAATCCGAATGCTTTAATCTTAAAAAAGTAACCAGCAATTGCCAATGGTTACTACAGAGTCAATCACGATTGGAAATCGAAAATTTTCACAGATTGTAATCCATGAAGGTACCCGATCCGTGTTAGAAGATAAGCAAATTCCTTCGTGTTCTGTGGTCACTAAGCAAATCAATACGTCCACGAGCTTAGGAGCCCATCATTCATCATTATTCCTGGCGGCAACAATCTTAGTCAAAGATAAGCTTGGAGTTTCTCAACCATGTAGAGCACTTAACCACCGAAAACTTGTCCCAGAAACTTCAAATACCCCAAGAGCAAGGATCCCAATAACTGTATTTGAAGGAGCGAGAGCCGGAAACACCAGAGGTAGTGTAAAGTTATGCATAGAATCAAGATTCAATCATCTCAAAAATATAGAATATCAAGCATTAATCCTACATAGATTAACAACATATACACCAGGATACACAACTATGGAACACAATTATTAAACCATTATCAACTTATCCTTAGCTGAGATTCTATTCTATTACCTCGATGTTCTTCTACGACAGTTTTGGGAAGTTGAGGAGGTAAAATTCATGATATTTGTTATACGGAAGAAAAAAAATTAAGTGAAACTTACTTTGAAAAACTTCTTCTAGAATGGAAGAGGGAAGATATGTTTTAAGATTACCCTTAACCAAATTCTCCCAACCTCGGAAATTCAATAAATGCAGCAGAACCACGATTAATGGCAATGGAGAGAAAGTTCAACAACAATAAGAAACTTCAAGAAGTTTCATCAATTTCATGGATGCATATGTCAACCTTGGACATATGGAAGTGATACCAGATGGGGAGATTGCTCAAGCTCCAGAAAATATTTATTATCTGCCCCATCATACCATGACGAAAAAATACCATGGGAAATATAAAATAAGGATAGTGTTTGATGGATCATCAAAAACTTCGACAGGTATGTCCTTGAACCAAAGATCGAACCTCCAATCTAAAATACGTTGTTTCACATGAAACAACGTATTTCGTACAATGAAATTTCGTAAGCAAAAAATTGTTTTCACATAGGATATAGAGAAAAAGTACCGGCAAATCCTGCTAGCACCAGTTGATCGAAAATTTCAAAGAATAGTATGGTGAAAATCAACATCAGAACCTATCAAACATTTTCGGTTGCAGACAGTTACGTTTGGTCTGGCGTCATCACCATATCAGGCGATTCGATCATTAAAGCAGTTAACAATACGAAAACCAAAAAGAATTACCACTAGCTGTCGAAATTGTGGTTAATGATTTTTATGTAGATGATGTCATGTCAAGAGCCGACGATTTATGGCAAGCAGCGAAATGTCGATTTAAATGAAATTTGGACTAGTTAATGTACTCCAGAAAACCTTTTCTCAGAAGTATCATTGAGTCCAATCAGACCACTATTACAGATTTAAATTTTTTTGATTTTGAAACAGCTCGAATTTAAGCAAAAACTGAATACAAATGCTGCTAATTATTTATTAGCTGCGGACTCAGCAGCTAATAAATAATTGAACGATTTAAATGAAATTTGGACCAGTTAAAATACTCCAGAAAACCTATGCTCAGAATCAGGTCAATATTACAGATTTATATCTTTTTTGATTTTGAAACAGCTGGAATTTTTTTTTGGGTTACAATGGCATCCTGATGAAAATTGCTTTTAAAACAGTGTCGATCTACCACAAACAAACATATCAATTAAACGGCAGCTATTATCACAGGCTTCTATATTATTCGATCCCCTCGAATTATTGGCACCATCTATAATATCCATAAAGGTTTTATTTCAAAGTTTATGGTTATTAAAATTAAGCTGATCTGTTACCACCTGATGTTGCAGCTAAATGGTCTAATATGATAAGTGCATTCCATCATTTCACAGATCTTAGACTAACTCGATTGGCCATTGTGCATAACCACGACATTCAAACCCATGGATTCAGTGATGCATCTGAAGAAGCTTATGCTTCGGCTGTTTACATGAGAACTAAAAGATGACAGGGGGAATTACGCCATTTGTTTGATATAGCGGCAAATACAAAGGTTGTCCCTATACAGCAACTTTCCATACCACGGTTGGAACTATATGGCGTGGGTCTGTTAACCAAGCTACTTCAAGCTGTACTAAAGTCTATGGTTCTACCAGAAGCTAACATTTTTGCTTGGACTGATTCCACAACGGTTTTTCATTGGCTTGCAAGTTCAACAAGAAAATGAAAAACTTTCATCGGTAATCGAACTGCCGAGATCCACGAATAACCCAGTAGATCACGGCACGGGAGGAGTTTATCCAACCAATTTGAAAGAACTTAACATTTGGTGGAACGGTACCGAATTTCTAAAACTGGACGACAATACTTGGGTAACACACAAAGAAATCTACCCCAGAAGTAAACCGGCACATGAGGAGAGGGTTAGGGTGATACATTCGTTCGCAACCGGTGGAGATAAAAACTGCATGGCCAGCATTTTAACCAAGTATTCATCGTGTATTCTTTCGTGTCTTTTTAGGTTTACAACAAACATACGAATGAAAACAAAATGTGGTCAGCGGACAGAGGTCCCATTTGTCCCCCCTGATGAGTTTGGACGAGTTGCTGATGAGGTGTACAGACGGCTTCAAAAGGAAATATTTGCAGAAGAAATCCGGACGCTACACCGCCCGTAGAAACGTGTCATCAAAATCAAAATTACATGCCTTCACCTATACCTAGACGAGAAACACATATTACGCGTAGGTGGTCGCTTATGAGCGACCATATTTGTTACACATTTGTTCCATATGAGACACAATTATTGAATCCTTAACTGTAGAAATCAAATTAAAAAAATTCATACATATAAATGTGTAAAGTGCTTCAAACTGAGAGCTATAAAGCAGCTAAATAAGTGTAATAGTTCCGAATCGTGCATTTGAGAATGTCGGTGACGACTATGCCGGCTCCATAATGATAAAAACGTCATCTATAAAAAACGCAAAGGTGCAGAAGGCTTATATAACTCTATTTGTTTGCGTAGCAATCAAGGCCGTACATCTAGAACTTGTCACAGATGCAACCACAGAAGCATTTATTGCAGTGCTTCGAAGATTTACCGCAATAAGAGGTTATCCCACAACAATATTAGTGACAATGGCAGCAACTTTGTAGGGGCTAATCGTGAGCTTAGGGAATTTCAGGCAATTTCTTAGGTTCAGGCAATTTCAATTACAGAGGCACAACGACAAGATCAATAATCACCTACTGGTATACACTACACAAAATGATAATTCAGATGCTCAACCGCAAGCCATATGGGCGGTTTGTACGAAGTGAGTATAAAATAAACCAAGTATCACTTGCGATGATGCATCGGGTAGGCAGTTCTTACCTTCGAAGATTTTCTACCCTGTTGTGCCAAGTAGAAGTGGTACTAAATTCCAGACCGCTATGTAGCCAATCAGATGACCTGGTCATTTTTTAATAGGAGAACCATTGCTAACTATACCAGAACCAAGCCTGGAGCTGATAAATACAAACAAGCTAAGCAGATGGTAATCGATCCAGCGCATAATACAAACATTCTGGAAGTTATTCACAACTGACTATTTAAATACTATCCAACAGCGTAATAAATGGCAGACCACTGAAGAAAACTTGAAAATTGAAGATTTGGTAGTAGTAATTGAGAAGGAGTTACCGCCCATAAAACGGAATATTGCGAGAATGATCGATGTTTACCCTGGAAATGACAACTTGGTACGAGTAGCAATGGTAAAATCCATTTATGGAATCGTCAGGCGTCCCATCAATAAACTCGCTAAGTTACCAGTAGATTGAAAGATATAATATTTCAAGGTGGGGTGAATGTTGCAGATTATGTGCTATGTTTCGATGCAACATAATTATTGATTTAATTATTTTATTTCTTTGAATTATAATCAGCTGTTTTGCTTCTGCAATTTGGTATATAAATTTATGCTAAAAAAGAGGAAAATGGAAAATGTGAATTATTGCAATTATTATTATTAATTTTAAATACTTAGCTCATAGTTTGGGATGTCTCTGGTTCCCATAAAATTATAATTAAAATTTTAAAATATTAAATTTTGTTCAAACAAACACAAAAATAAAAAAACAAACGCAACATTGATTGATATTTTGACATTTGTTATTTATGGGGACTAAATTGCCATCTCGCACAATTTATGTGAACTAGAACTGTTATATTTTTGTTAACTGTTATAATCTTGTAGTCGAGTGAGGAGAAAATAATTTTATGGACAATGGGGTGGTTAAAGAATGGGGGATGTTATAATAGAATCTAGCAAGAGATATAATTTATCATCGAGCAGGCAATTAAAGCAAAAACATTGAAAAATAAAAAGCATTTTTGTACTTGAGCATTTAATCGATCCGTATCTAATTCGATTACATAAAATACATCCATATTGGATGTTTTCACTTAGAACCACAGTTTTGAGTTTTAAAAAGATGATAATGTTTCTGACACAAATTGAAGCAGTATTAAATTGACGACCGTTGTGTTTATTATTACCACGCCTAGAAAATGGTGCACCAGCACTTTTTCTTATGGACCAACTATTACAACAGATAACATTATGGATCCGTTGATCATGATGGACTAACAAAATGGCAACATAAACACAAAACTCTAAAAATTGATGACAGTGTTTCACGTTGCTGTACTTTCAACAGTGTCATTGTCTGGTCGAGTAGGGCTTGTTTAGGTCTTCATAATGATTGAAAATTATCAAAACCATCATTTACAATTTTTTTATGATTTCTCACATTTGGGCACATAAAACTGGTTGGTATTTTCAGTGTTGCCCCTTTTTTAACACATATCATCAATTCCGGTTCGTTTTATCCTTGCAATGTTCTGCATTGCCGTTTTTCACATGGTCCATAGGTTCTAATGGTCCACGTTCTTAATGGGAAAATGTCCGAACAAATTTGGATATCAAAGTCAGACACAAAAGATTGCGTGGCAAGCAGAAAACTAAGTAACATTACAATTCGGAACCGGACCATAATCATTTACTGCAACGATGTCCCAAGGAAATGGACATAGAAAATAAATTGAAGCATTTGGGACTTTAGTACTGATCACAGTATATACATGACAAAATGACGGGACATTTCATCAAATATATAAATATTTTTGTTACCGTTAGGGAGACAATCCAGTAGCTGATGAAAATCCAGAATCCTCCAAAATATTGAGATTGTTTTGGAGTGCTTCGGCAGATAATTTTTGATTTCAAGTGAAACTGGAAAATAAGGATGTTCATATAAAGATAATACTTTCATATAGGTTAGTCAAACCTTTTACTTTAATCGGGCGGCTCGTGGTTGAAGAAAAGTGGCATCATTACCGCTTAACCTAATTAAAAAACGAGATTGATTGAAATGCTGGAATCTGTACAACTTAGTCTCGTTTATAAAACCCATAAGTAAGTCAAGGTTACAATTAAATGAAGCATTTAGTTTGTCAAAACTAATGAATCACGTAAGAGCTTCGTTAAAACTTTTATTTCGAGCAAATAGTATTTTGGACAGATTCCAATTGTCCTTAATTGGTTATTTTCATTTCATGTTGGTGGGCAACATTAGCGATTTTAAAATGTCTACAAACAACCTAGCCGATTGTGCATCTTCTGGTTTGAGCGTTTAAGGAAGAAACTTCAGTCTAAGGTGGTCTGGTCCAAAGTGGATACAAGAAGAAGAGGAGAAAAGCCAAAAAAAAAATTAAATCCTCAAGTCCTTATCATATTTCCTAATCACAAACCACTTAACGCGATTAAGTTTTTAAAGCTGTTTGCAGAAAATGACAGTGAAATAAGAGAAATCTTACATCCAAAAACATGGCCGATGCATCTGTGTGGCTATTTCAATTTGAACAAAGATAGAACTTCGTTAAAAAATCGAATGCTTAAACAAAGGTTCTGCTTAATTCGTTCAAGGATAAATAAAACCAATCATATTTTGCAAGTCATCCAAAAATACTTCCAACATATTCATCCCTTACAAGTGGTTTATTATATTGGGTTTTCAAAAAGCCATATTTCATACAGGTGTTTGTGCTAAATTCGTAGATTGTTGCTCAATGTCGATGCCAGTAGGCAACGTGATAAACTCTGAGGCTATTGTAAGGCCTTTGTGTGTAACCAGGTATAATTATGAAGTGCTTACGAATTCATTCCTTAGTTGGTCGTCCAACAGTCATGATATAAGAAAATTAAGTAATGAGATATCGTCAAAAAACTTAAGCAGCACTTCTGGCCCAAATTTCACAGGGAATACTTAGCCACGCTGAGTACCAGAAATAAATGAAAAAACCATTATTTTCAGTCATTTAGTGATTGCTGACTTTTTTTTAAGAGTAGTAACTGAATTTAATTTCTTTCACAAGTGACGAAATTACACCTTTACGTCATCAATTACTATTAATTTAATTTCCAATGTTAATCTATAATAAACAGAATTTTTAACAAATAAAGGGTGAGTCATTTAAAATTCAATATTTTTTAAGAAAATTTTTGTTTTGTGAAGGTCGGAGTCGCCGATTTAAGAATGAAAAACATTTTCGTTCGTGTGGCTCCCTGTCGGCTTTGTAGTAAGCCATCCTGTGAATCCAGTTTTCAAGAACTTTTTCGATGAATTGGGTACTTTTCTCGCGAATAATTTCATCGTAATGTTATGTTTTAAAGCTGGGATTGACAAATCAAGCTGGACTTAAGGCTGGTGCGACTATTGGCCAGTTACTGCGATCGGCGTGAGTTGAGTTCGATGAATTCTGTTCTACACTATTCTCGGGTGTGTGCACTGTCAGAGTTTGGATAGCACTTCAGTTATCCACTACCAAGCCTTTCATAGTAAAAACTGTTGTCTTAGCCTATGACTTAGAAACAAACTAATAGAAGGCCCACCCTTTATAACTCAATTACATCTAAAATGTAATGTTATAATGAAATAACACATAAATGTACATATATTTACGATGTTATATACCAAAACTAAACCTAAAACTAATATGTAACTATACATACACTAAGCTATTTACATTTTTACATAACAAGACATTGTCGAGAATACAAAATTCAAAAATCAACTTACAAATTTCACGTGAATGTTGGATGATAGAATTTTTTTTTTAACATTTTCTATTTTCCACACACATATTGTTGATAGAATTTTTATTTTAGTTTAAACATTTAATTTTTTTTTGTTCGATTTGTTTGGATAAACCATTTTTTATGTGTGATAATAAAACTGTAGATTTTTTATTTTATCTGCGATGTATTCAATATGAGCGTTATAGAAGTAGTTTATAGTTTTTAATGTATATACATATAAAAGTAATTTTCATACACTATACACAGATGGAAAATATTGGAAAATTTTTATTGGCTGCGTGAAAATAATCGTACACATAAAAAAAAAAAAACATTTGAAATGCTGCGGAAATTTTAACATTACAATAAATAACACTGGGTTCTGTATTTTGTAATGGAAAAATTTTAAGCCATCAAATATCGCGGGTAACGAATCGTTTAGAGCGATAATAATTGCACAATCCGACTAGTAATTTGAAGTTGGAAATTAAATTTCGAAATTTTTGGGAAATCTACCATTAATGTGTGTCTCTTAGATGAACCAAATAATTAGCATCATCGTTGCAAAATTTTAATCGGGACTACGTTTATAACCTAAAGAGAAAAGGGATGTAAAATGGTATTTTCTTCCTATCACCCAGTAAATTTTTGAAAACGGTATTTTTGCTTCGATATGACTTTTCCAGGTTAACCTTCGGTCAACGTGTACACCTAAGTATTTAACCCTTCTTTGTTGAGGAATATTTAATATTTTACTAGTGGGCAAGTGCATTTGTTCACTGTTATGATATGATGTTCACTTTTATTCACCAGATTTTTAGCCGTTCCTCAATTTTGCACAAAAGATTTTGCAACTCTCTTGAAGCAGTGTGAAAGTTTTTGTGGGATTAAAATGGCTGTATCATCAGTAAATATTAGTTTTTTTCCTTTTTTAGTAATAAGTAGATTGGTTGTTTAACAAGTACAATATCTAACATTCAGAAAGATAACGGAACAGTCCTTATTTTACTCAAAGGAGTGTTTGCTGATATTTACAATACTGTGCACTTGCTCTATGGTTTCATGTTGATTTCTGAATCTAAATAGAAAGTTTGGTACACCCTGACGCTCTTCCAATATTAGTTAAGGTGAGTTAGTATTATTTTTTCGGAAATCTTCGACATTGCTTAAAGCATTCATATTGCTCGATATGACGATATTTTAAAATCTAATTTGTATTAATTTTAAAGTTTTGTGTCAAATAAAATGTATATAAATTAGATATCTACAGTACTTGACTACCAATATCCCTTTCATCATTTTACTATGTTAATGTTGCATTTAGTAGCAGAGAGCATTTCCTCAGATTACCGAGGCGGTATAATAGACTTAACCGTTCCATTGCTGCTGGGGTATTTACCCGTTGTATAGCTTGTTATTTCATAAAATCTGTTTCCATTTGTCAGCCTAAACACAACGATATGGTGTCTTTGGTCACATATTTTCATGTAATCGATGGATTTCACTGAATTACAGTAATCGGCATTAATATTGCATTATAACATCTTCAAAGGCAGTAAAGTATATTGCACCAAACCGGACCAAAGCGACCTTTTATGTACTTTAAATGTTTTATTTCCATACCTTTTTCCTTAATGTGGCTATCAGCCTTAAGCCGTAAGCCGTAAGAGATTTAAAGTTCGTCTCTTAAATTAAGAATTCTCATATTCCCCATTCTAAGTTTCCAGAATTTAGTCTCTTGGATAAACTTACATGTATCTTCCGCCTTTCAAGCATGGTGTGTTCGGAGTATGAAGCCGCCCGTTCATGTATATACGGTTCTTCATTTGGAAACCTATGGTGGGTATGATATTTTCAATTTGTGTTGGACGGATCCTGTTATAAAACGACAGGAGTATATGTGCAAAGTGGCGATACTCTGGTTTTGCCACTCGATGAAGTACAGTCAACATCCAGTTGAATGTCTGCCCGAATAGAAGCTCTTCTATAATTTCATAGGACAAGAGATAGATTGCACTATTAGATTTCATTACAGTTCAGTTTGGAGAAGGGATTACTTTTTTTTAACACTCTTGAAAATCGAGAATATATTGTAATTTTATTTTATTGATCGATTTGATAATTTTTCCAAATTATTTATTCCATCGCTTACGTATGCTGATTGTTTTAAATCAATCAACCATAAACGTTTTTCATTATAATTTTCCATTCGATTTGCAATTTGGAAAATTTCAACTTTACAATCTCGCGTTTTTATATTCTTATCTCAATTTAAAGTTTTCAATTTTGTTTTTCTACAAATTTTTCCCAATGATAACTTACATAGCATTATACTATTTTCACTATTATTGTTATTATTATTTTATTCCATTTTTAGTGTGTTTATGTTATTATTACGATTATTAGTGTTATTTTGCTTTTATCGATAGTTTTCTTATTGTTTGTTGTTATTGTCATTTTATGATAATAAATTTTTCGATTTTTTTTCTTCATTTTAAACTTATATCGATAAATTTTAGTTTTATTGGTTTGTTATTGAATATTAAATTAAATTAAATTACAAAATTGAAATTATTCGAAGACGAAATATGAAAATTATCGTACAAGTCGTTGTCGAGTGGTGAGGTTAGGTTTTATTGTAATTTTAACTCATTGCACAGCGCTAGGTTAAATTTGAAATTATTTTCGTAGCTCTTATGTGTCGGGCTCAATATAACAAGTGTTTTAACTACTAAAAGACTGTCCCACTAAAAATAATAGAATTTTTTGTTGAAATTTTTTAAATTTTATTTCCGGGTATAGAGTGATCTAAAACCGTTTAAATTATTTTATGCAGACATAAACTGACCTTCAACTCTAAATTTGGATTTTTTCGAAATTTTTTTAATTTTTTTTTCGAGATTATAGTGATCTAGAACCGTCTAAATATCTCTATAAAGCCATAAAATTGGCCTTCAACTCAATATAAATGGATTTAAAGTCATCAGAAATCAGTTGAAATTCGAAAATTTTAAGAATTTTTCGAAAAAACGCAAGACTATAGACTGTCGAAATTTGGATTATTTTCGAAATATTTTAAATTTTTTTCCCGGGATTAGAGTGATCTAGAACCGTTTTAATTACTCTTTGAAGCCATAAAACTGACCTTCAACTCAATATGAATGGATTTAAAGCCATATAAAGTCGGTTGAAATTCGAAAATTTTATCACGTATTTTCGAAAAAATGCAAAGTTATAAATGGTCTAACTTTGGATTTGTTCGAAGTATTTTAAATTTTTTTTTCCGAGATTAGAGTGATCTAGAACCGTCTTAATACCTCTATAAAACCTTAAAATTGACCCTCAACTCAATATAAGTGGTTTTAAGGCCATATAAAATCAGATAAAATTTGAAAAGTTTACCACCAATTTTCGTAAAAATACAAGGCTATAGACCGTTTGAATTTAAATTTTTTTTGGATTTTTTTAAATTTTTTTCCGGGATTATAGTGATCAAGAACCGTCTAAATATCTCTATAAAGCCATAAAATTGACCTTTAGCTCATTATGAATGGATTTAAAGCCATAAAATTCAGTTAAAATTAAAAGGTTAACACGGATTTTCGAAAAAACGCAATGCTATTTAAAGTTTCGAATGAAAATGCTTGTGCTATCGAGTGGTTTACTGTAAAAGATGTTTTTTGCATTGCATGTCAAATAGTTTGATGAAAACACAAAAGGCAATTTGCACTTCACGGAAGCAATGTAGCTAATTGTGTAACGAATCGATTAATTGTCAATGAAATTACATGAATTTGCTCCATCTAAATAGGCTGAGCAAAATTGATTTGCCTCTAATTGATTTAGGCTACTTTCAACAGTGAAAAATAGTACAATTACACACCTGTTTTATCCGCAATTATTGTTCGAGTAATACCGAGTAAAGTCCACAATCAATGCATGTAGAAAGAAAGTGCAAGAAATTGAAGAGGATCAACAACTAAATGCTGGTGAAGACATCATAACAGAATAATTCATTCATTCATTGTAATGATCTTCTTATCTGGTTCATTACCTTGAGCTGCAATGTCATTAATTGGTTTGACATGTGAAAACATTACTCAGTACATTATTTTGTTATGATTAGTTGCCTTTTTTGAAAGCATAACTTTATGAACTTATTAAAAAATAATGACAGGCTTCTAATAAAAGTTATTGATTACTGGTCTTGAAATGAGTCCCAAAACTGAGGTACTACACATGTACCTCTTGTTAATTGAATAGAAAAATGGTTTACCATGAAAATTCATTCTGTTTTACATGCACCACACGTTTTTTGGTATAGAGCCTCTCATAAAACCGTTTATAATTTTCCAGTATCTTAATTCCAAAATAATTATTATAGTAATAGGCAGGAAGGTTTCATTCATCACATTCGGGCTACTATTATGTTTTGTATTAATTTTAATTTAAAAAAAAAATCTTAAATTTGCAAAGGCTAACCCCTTTGCTGATTTTTTGGCATAAAAATTATTTTTTGAAATGTACACATATTTTGATGCAATATTTTTATTCATGACCAGAGCTTTTAATTAAGGTATCATTCATCACAATCGGGCTACTATTACGTTTTGTATTAATTTTAATTTAAAAAAAAATTCTTAAATTTGCATAGGCTAACCCCTTTGCCGATTTTTTGGCATGAAAATTATTTGTTGAAATGTAAACATATTTTGATGCAATATTTTTACTCATGACCAGAGCTTTTAATTAAGGTATCATTCATCACAATCGGGCTACTATTACGTTTTGTATTAATTTTAATTTAAAAAAAAATTCTTAAATTTGCAAAGGCTAACCCCTTTGCTGATATTTTTGCATACAAATTATTTGTTGAAATGTACACATATTTTGATGCAATATTTTTACTCATGACCAGAGCTTTTAATTAAGGTATCATTCATCAAAATCGGGCTACTATTACGTTTTGTATTAATTTTAATTTAAAAAAAAATTCTTAAATTTGCAAAGGCTAACCCCTTTACTGATTTTTTGGCATAAAAATTATTTGTTGAAATGTAAACATATTTTGATGCAGTATTCTTACTCACAACCAGAGCTTTTAATTAAGGTATCATTCATCAAAATCGGGCTACTATTACGTTTTGTATTAATTTTAATTTAAAAAAAAATTCTTAAATTTGCAAAGGCTAACTCCTTTGCTGATTTTTTGGCATACAAATTATTTGTTGAAATGTACACATATTTTGATGCAATATTTTTACTCATTACCAGAGCTTTTAGTTAAGGTATCATTCATCAAAATCGGGCTACTACTACGTTTTGTATTAATTTTAATTTAAAAAAAAATTCTTAAATTTGCAAAGGCTAACCCCTTTGCTGATTTTTTGGCATAAAAATTATTTGTTGAAATGTAAACATATTTTGATGCAGTATTCTTACTCACAACCAGAGCTTTTATTTAAGGTATCATTCATCACAATCGGGCTACAATTACGTTTTGTATTAATTTAGGATCAACCAGAAAACATCTCACGGACGTCACGAAATGTTCCGTAATATTTAGAAAGAATCATCCTCAGCGAAAAACTTTGAACAGTGACTAATCAATTTGGATGAAATACTCCTGGAATTGGGTGATTTATGCGCCTGTTGTCATCCTTAGATTTGACAGCAGTTTTTCAGGCTCTTGCTCTAGAATCTAACCCTGATTACCTATTACCCGTTGCAACCTTAGTAGTCCTAGATATTACCATCAATAGTTGATATGGCAGACATTTAGCTCTAAAATTACCACAGTTATCCATGTAACTATGTATACGATCTTATAAATCATAACTGGTATACTGAGCCTTTTGAGGTTCCACTATTCCAGAGTGTGTAGTTAGAAATACATGGCTTAATCTTTGAGACTAGCATAAAACTACTAGCAGGATCAACCAGAATGATTTTTTTCCATAAAACTTTAAAGATTTATGAATAAATTTTACAATAATAATTTTATTTGTTAATTTTCAAATCAATTCAATTGAAGAACATGAGCCGTTTATTTTGAATATGTTTTATGTCCATGAACATGGTCAAATAATAAAAAAAAATGTTTTCTTTCAACTTTTAGTGCCTTAAACACGGTATTTTTGCTTATATTTTCATTTTTAGTATTTTTATTATTTTCAATTTTTCTTCACTACAAGTAAGGGAGACACCAAAAACAAAAGGGACCACAAATGTTTAAATTTTTTTTTCATATTTGAATTGATACCAATTGTTACTAAACTAGAACGTGTTTCGTTTTGGAAGACTATCGTCGACAAATCAAATGATCAACTCCAATTTCTTCAAGTGATGCTTTCCAATATTATACTTAGAGAAATTAACGAAAACTTTCTCATTCTTTTCTTATGGCCAGTTGTACAAGAGTAGGAACTTCCAAAAACTTCAATTATTCGATTATATCCTTACATTATCTTAGTTTCAAACCACTGAAAGCTAAGTAATATAATTTGAATCCCAAAAGTGAGTATATCTTTTGAGTTGTCCTACTTATAATACGTATTTTTAGCTAGTTCTCTAAATATGTCAAAGTTCTCACTAAAACCAAACTTGAATATTTTAAAATTTGAACTTTATTACGAAGATGTAACGAAGGTTATCACAATCAATTTCGATTTACAAACCAAACCCTAAAAACGTATTTGATTTGAATTAATTATCAAATAAAGTTAATATATTTGAATAGTTGCGATCACGCAGAAACTAAATGTTTGATATTCCAAACAACGCGTCCATTGTTTATCGTCAAAATTATTATCAATCATCGCGTAACGAATATTTGTATAAACATACGAGTATAGTTCTATAGTGCTACCGTATATATAATCAGTGATACAAACTCACCTTGATAGTTTTGAAGGTAAATGTATGTATGTATACATAAAATTTATGAATAATCGTAATAAAATATTAAAAGTTTCTCGCTTGAGACTGTCTCATTAAAAGAAATGTTTATTCAAATACAAAAAATGCATTCTTCAAACTACATACGAGTATATACTACACCTAGAGTAACGATATTTATTCTATGTATAGTCTCGTATTTTAGGATAAACTAAATATTTATTATTCTTTATAAAATCAACAAATTTTTATGTAAATTAACTTTGATGCTACTGTATTTTTTTTTGTGTGCGATAGCCTTTATGAAATTGTTGTTGGATGGCAGTTCATAATTTTTTCATTTTTGTTTTTTATTTTTTTAAATTAAACAAAACTTATTCTTATTCTCTGGAGCATAAGCTCTTCAAATGTTGAAAATGTTCGTTTCAAGTACGGTATGTACTCTATCGTACAGCAGTTGTATAATATTATACAGATATACAGATATATAATATATAAAGGTTGCATAATTATGTTTCTGACCAAATGTTCTTAGGAAAATGGTCCTTTGTCTGGTTTAGATTAAGTAAGGTTAGAGTGGCTACTACCTCAAACGTATAGATCGATATCGATCAAATGTCGTATCAGAGTATTGGATTTTCCTTACACCCCTAGTGGAACTATACTGGCAACTAATCGAGCGTAAAATGTATTCGCAACATCTGAAAACCAGCAACCGCCTATTACGTATGTATTCAAGGGTCTATATCTTCTTAGTTCCAAGGCCAGACATGAGCATAGGAAGTGAACCGGTGTCTTTTTGTTCGGTTCTTCCACACATCAAGTCAATTTTTTTCCAAACCTTCTCACATGTTCACCAAAAAGAGAGGGTCCTTTGAGTACTCCTATGACTGTTCTTAACACACTTTAGCGCAAAGAGATAAGTGTCATACGGCTCTCTAAGTAAAATTTTGGCCACATTTCTCTTGTTTTTTTTTTTTTTTTTTTTTAAACAAATAAATCCATTTATTGAAAACATTTTTATACAATTGTGTCTTAGACTAATTATAATTTTATTTTAATAGGATGTTGGAGTTATAAAAGGCCATCCAAAAACTATGATATAAAAATAAAATGACCACTGTCCCTAAAAATGGGAACTCAGGTTCATCAATTATCTAAACTTAATTATGTTTTTGTATATAATTCAAAAAGAATTTGAATTTACAAAATGATATATATATATATATATATATATATATATACATACATATACACATACATATATACACATACACATACATATATATATATATATATATATATATATATATACATATATATACACACATATATATATACATATACATACATATATATACACACATATATATACATATATATACATACATACACATACATACATACATACATACATATATATATAAAACAAAACTTTATATAAAATTAAAAAGTGTATATAGTATTGATGTAAATAAAATGTTACAAAAATTTAAATCAATATCAACTCAATTTTGTGACTTAAAAAAGGACTATATACAAGGAGGGAGGGCATTCATACACACACGTACCTGTACACATTCACACACACATACATACCTTTAATATTAACAATTTGTTATAACATTAAAATTACAAATTAATAAATAAGATAATCAGTTATATATATATATATATATATATATACATACACATACATACATATATATATATATATATATATATATATATATATATATATATATATATATATATATATATATATATATATATACATATACATACACAAACACATACATACATATATACATACATACATACACACACACATACATATACATATACACTTACATATACATATACATATACATACCCATACACATACATATACATACATACATACATATACACATATATACACATATGTAGACATACATACAGACATACACACATATATATACATCTACATAATATTTTTTAATGATATATCATTTGTTGCTGTTGTTACTGCTGCAGGTAGTGGATGTCGGATAGCCACCAATATTTTCCACATCTCTGCTCGTATTTGTTCGCCTTCAAAGTTTCCATGGTCGTATCGAAACGGATATGTTCGTCTGGATTTAAAAATTTTTCATCATCTAACCATTTTTCGTTTGGCCGCCGTTGAATATGGTAGATAAGTGGTATGCCATCTTGATTTTGGATGTAGCCCATTTGGTCGAAATAAATAAATAAATTTGGTCCTGGTACCGTTCCTTTAGTCGCGTATAGTTTTGTTAGTAACGTGTCCAAATAGTAAGGTCCGTATATTAATGAATTGTCGAAATTTAGACATGCCCGTCTAATGTGGTTTCGTGTCAAATTTATGATATGTACTTCAATTCGGTCTGCGTCAAATTTTTCGTACTGTACTCTGTTTGATATGTAATGTTTAAAGTTTGTCTCGGCTTTTCTAAATATCCCGTTACAATGTCTGAGACATTTGCGTTCGAATACCCGATATCGTTCCATATATCTTGGCACCTGATTGTACCATACTGGGCATCCATATGTGAGAATTGGCCTTATTAATGTTTTATATGCGATAATTTTGACTCTCGTATCGATGTGTTTGCTATAAAAGAGATGCTTCGCTCCCATGAATGCACACCTCGCTTTCTCCAATTGTTTCGTCGTGTGTTCAGCCATATAACACATATTGTCAATGTGCACGCCTAAATATTTAATGGTTTCGTATAATTTGATTGGTTCGTTGTAAATTTTGACCGAAAGCTTTCTCCAATTACGTTTTAGATCACGATGCGCATTTTTTAATGGTCGCCGAAATAGTATTGATTCACATTTGTTTGTGTTAATTTCGATGTGCCAAAGATTAAGATAATTTTGAATGTAATTTAGTGCCGTTTGTAAATTTTTTTGTATATCTCCCACCAGATAACTTGAACTATAAACAATCATATCGTCTGCGTAGGCGCATGATTGTATAGATTTTGAATTTAGCACGTCGTTCCGAATGAGATCTGCCGTATATAAATTGAAAAGTAATGGAGCCGTTATTGAACCTTGTTGTACTCCGTTTATAATTTTGAATTTTGCCGATGATTTTTTGCTGCCAGTAGTTGTTATGAATTTTCGATTGTACAATAATTCGTACAATAATTCCAGTATTGCGATGGGGAAATTCATTTTATATAATTTTGCGAGGAGTCCGTCTAGCCAAATCGATTCGAACGCTTTTTTTATGTCAATCATCACGGCACCCGTCGGATTATTAAAATTTAAATTGTGTGTTACGTCGGTGACTAATTTTGTGATGGCGTGAATTGTGTTGTGGCCTTGTCTGAAACCAAACTGGTTATCGGGTATCAATTTTTGTTCCAACACGTGATCATTTAATTTTTCGTAAATTATAATTTCGAAGAGTTTGCCGAAATTGGAGAGTAAGCTAATGGGACGATAGCTTTCTGGGTCCGTTGGTGATTTGTTTTTTTTCAGAATGGGGAACACTCGTGCAATTTTCCAACACTCGGGAAACGACTTATTATTCAAAAGATTATTAAATAATGTACAAATTTCGACAATGATAGAATTTGGAAGATGTTTAAAAATTATATTTGGTATTAAGTCTGGGCCGAACGATTTTTTATTATTGGCTAATTTTAATATTGCTGTTAGTTGATCGAAAGTAATAAAATAATTTGGATCGTCTTGAGGTTGATTTGGTGAGCTAGCTCGATTCGTTGCCGAAAATTTTGTTTTAGTGATATGAGCAGCTTTATCGTTCTTATGTTTCTCAATGATTGGATTGATTAATTTGTTGATTTCTCGTTCGTGATCTTGATTTCCTAAATTTTTATTTCTTTGTGTGTGATCTTCAATATGTTGGCCGATAATGTTTAAATTTATAATTTCGTTGTGAATTTGGAATTTATTGGTTTCGTCATTTTTCGCAATTTGGCTCCAATCAATGTCTAAACGATTATAATTGTTTATGTCCGAATTGTTAATTTCTAAAATTTTTACATTTATGCAATTGCTATTTTTGTATTTTGTTAATTTTTTGATTTCTGACCACATTTTTGTACTGGGTCGAATTCCCTTCATTACGTCTGACCAATATTTTTCAATTTGAATTTTGACATTCTGCTCGATGAGTTGGACCGTTCTTTTAATTTCCACTTTCCAGTCGTTAATTTTGTTGTTATTGCCAAAAGTATAATTTTGATTTCGATTGTTCGAGGCTAAGTTTCGTTTCAAAGTTTTAATTTTGGTGATCAAAAAGGATTTATGCTTGTAGAGTTTCTCAATGATCGGGTTTGTGTAGCAGATCATATTATTGAAACGCCTTTGTTTCGGAGAATTTTGTTTAATATTTCCCAGAATTAATTGAGTGATTTGCGTGATATATTTATTAATTTCATCGTTGGTTAGATTTCGGTCGGTGGGTATTAAATTTTGCTCTATATTGTTGTTATTGTTTGAAAGATGTAGTGTTGTTGTCCGATGTGCGTCATCCAATGATTTGGTCCACTTTTGCCAATCAATTCCGGTAAAATTATATCGTAAGTGTTGTTGTTCGTCCTGTTCGTCGTTGTCAATTTTGTTGGTTCCTCTCTCGAACTCGCCAACTCCTCGTACCATAATCTCAATGGCTCTGTGATCGCTGTCATAATGGTGTGTTGAAATTTCGTGCTTTGAATTTTGATTAACTTGGATGCGTATGTCTAAAATGGCCAAATCAAGAAAATTGCCTGAACGGATCATAGTGGGCTTATCGCTTTTGAATAATTTTGCTCGGTATTCCATAGAATTTTCGGTCATCCACCGATTAAGTCGATTTCCTCGAGAATTATTAAGCGTGTTTCCCCAATTCGTGTGGCGTGCATTCAAATCTCCTGCTATGATGTAAAAATGATTCGGATTGTCTAAATTTAGATTGGTGAAAATTTTGCTCCATTCCTCGATGAAATGTTCGTCCGAACACATTTCTCTTGTTCTATCTCATTTGAAGTTTCTGTCAATTTCTTAACAGCCTTATCTTTGTTAGGTTGATTCAAAATCGACACTTGCTGGTCCACTTAGTATTTGTTAGGAGCGCATTAGCATTACTTTTTTAATTGTGAAGATGTAATTACCCAGAACTGTGGTCGCCACGTCATTAATCCTTTTATGATGGCGTCTGCTTTAACACTATAAAAGGCAATATCTTCTTCTTAGGTTCTTCTGGATTTCTGATGATGTTATTTATTTTGAGCCTACCGACTAAAACTGATTTAAGTCATACTTGAGAACGCGTTCAATACATTGAACTTGAAAATTAAAAATCGTTAACCATTCAGGTTGTGTCTGGAGTCCTATTTTTCATAAATATGATTAAAGAAAAAATACAGCATTCTTCAATATTAATGTTTCCAGATGATCTTAAAGACTACAAAGCTGTTGAAAGCATTGGAAATCTAGGGATTTGATATCAAAGATATTATCTTTGATAAAGTCAAGCCGAGAATCATCAATGTGTCATATGTAGCCAAGCTGAATTAATCAATCAGAAAAGATGGCAAATGGCCATCTGGGAATGAATTCAACACTATTGACTTCATCCTATTTAAGAATTGTACTGAGATCTTGCGTAAAGCGATCCGTCGTAGCTATTTGTTATGCGAGAATATCGCTTTGCGATGAAGATGAAAACAAAACACTATGAGGTGGAATGGGAGCTGTCATCGGTATAGGAGTACATTGGTTGAGAGTGACTAATAAAAGATCATTAATGATAATTTGAAAAAGGGTCAGAAAAAATACTGATACCTGAGAGACAACAGCGTTGAAAATATGTAAAACGAAAGTTGCAACAGTCACCACTACTTGAGTTTCCGGCAAACAAGAAAATTCTGAATCCATAAAGTTAACAAACCCAGAAGACCAACTGACGTTCCTTTGCACAGTAAACCATTGTGCCGCACGAGATTAAATTATGGTCTCAAGTACTTTGAAAAGCACCGAGATGATAGATTTTGGGACAATAATTCTAAAATTTGATTTATTGTCTTTTTTGGCACATAGGGTGATAATGGCTTTGATAGGGATTTACAACAATACTTGAGATCAATTGGGGGAATACCGTCTAGACTGGCTGACTTGTTAATTTTAATCAACGTTTAAAAGGAACGATTAAGAGAACTAATAGACTCCGCCTGATCTACATATCAATTAGATAACCTCAAATAATGATAACCGATCAATAAAATTTGACAACTCCAAGTGAGTTGAGTATCAAAACCAAATTGAACGGGGCTATTTAGAGCATTTGGGCTTCGACAAAGGCCACATAAGCAGAGAGTATGTTTCGAAATATAGATTTTGGTCCATAAAAAGCTGAAATCATTATTCACAATTTGGCCTAAAAAACTGAATTATCTATAACTTTTGTCTTTCGACAGATAAATTGTCTAGAAGAACCTGATATAGTAGTACTAGTCTGCAAGTTTGATTTGCTCAGAGGGTTGCAAGACTTCTACTCAAAAGACTTCTTTTTCGTTTTGAACTCTAAAAGTATTTACTGTAGTTTATTCCAAAGTATATGTCTTCAAATAATGGTTACACTATGCACATTTCAGTTTGCTACTCTCAGAATTCAATTTCAGAATTTCTTTTAACATCTGGTCCTCTTTGTTTTTAAGGTTGATAAGCTACTCTTCATGCATCGGGGCCAATACATTTATGTTTACTAAATAAATATTTTGTGTCTTTTCTAAACTTAAAATAAATTTCGTTATTCTGGTGATAGTTGAAAGCTTTATTTCCCGGGCACTCGATGTCAGCTTCAAAATCAAACGACTAATAACTCCTTTACTCTTTAAAAACGAAGTTCGAAAAGTGTGTCGTAAATCTTAAAAAACCAAGATTTGTAGCCTTGAAAATATTTTTGAAAAGGCACTGATAGCAATTATTCAATTTCAAGTTGTTTCACCTTTTAGTGTCTAGGTTTAAATCATTTCTAAAGGGCGAATTGTTTTCAAAATAATGAATAGTTTGGAATTTTGTAATATGTCCAAAACAAAAAGATAGCTTTCCAACAAAAGGCGATATACCGGTTCTTAACTACATAAGGATTATAAAAGATATGGAACAATAAATTCGAGGTAAAGGTAACTCCAAAGCCCCTTAATGTATCTACCATTTACACCATGTTTTATAAATTTAAGAGGAAACATTGGGATTGACGTACCATAATAAAAGTACCAAACGTTGAAATGTAGGATTACACCATTTGAAACTCTTTCTATTAGTCTTAAACGGGGATAGAGTAACTTTTTTGACCAACTTTTCAGATTACAATTACCAAACGTATTCGAGATATCATGAAACAGTTGCAACAGTTGATATGATAAGAACTAAATGTCTCATGGAACGGTATTAGAATCAGTAGAGATTATACAACAAGATAAAACAGGCCGTGCATTTTCATTTTCAAGCAAAGTTGTCATCCATTGTATAGATTTTTAACCAGTTTTGCCCGTATTAACAAATTAAATTTTTCAGCAATATTTTTCAGCTGGCCTTCCTCCATTTGATTTAAACCTTAAACAGGGATCAATTGTTATGCTGTGTATTTTATTAGTAGGCAAAATGCTTTGCAAAGGCATTCGTATAATGGTTTAAAAATGTGACCAAACTTGATGAAACAATTTATTATTTTATTCAAAGAGAAACCTCGATGGGAGTAATAAAGCTCAAGGGAGCTTTTGAAAAACTACGAATTTAATTTCTAATTCTAACAAAACATTTTGTGAATATTTTTGAATTTTGAATTCATTTCTCAATTTAAAGGGTTTACCGTCATGTATTTGGGTTTTGGATGATTTTGATTTGTGACATAGACTTTTCGATAATCGATTACACTATAAGTGGCATAACCGATTCTGAGCATTATATAAGTCTGTTTTATATGAATCCACCTCTATGGATGACATCAAAATAAAGCTCGCAATTTATGGATAAATTAAACAAAAAATCAAGGTTCAAGTACCAACTGAGAGCATCTTTAAAGCCAAGTGTGTTGACCCGAAATGTTTTAAATGCCAAGAATATAAACACCTTCAATGAAATTAGTAGTTTATTAGTAATATCGAGAGTAGAGGACGGCAAATCATATAAAAGCACATGTTGAGCTGACTACCAAAAACTCAATTGCATGTAACCAAAACGATTATCACCCACTGAAACAATTTCTTTTGGTGAAGCTAATTCTTATGCAAAAAAATCGAGTATCTTTGTTTCTATAAATAGAAGCTAGACAGATCAAAATGTCATAACAGAAAATTCTTATCAGGCTATTTTGTTAATGTATAGAAAATTATGCAAAAAATTATGCAATAGAGTGTTTTCGAATTTCGATTTTCAGATGGCAAAAAAGTTCCAAAAGCTCAAATCTTTTTTGGAAAATCATACAGTTTTTAACATTTATTCATCAAAAGTCGAAACAAAGCTACTCACTTCTTCTATTGTAAGTGTGAATTCGGCGGTATATTGTTTTAAAGGTCCGATGAAGCTAGCAGAACTTCTAAATTGTTATTTAGTGTAAAGCGTTGATTTTAATTAGAACATCGCCCAGATCAATAATGTGTCATGTGGATAAGCTTTGTTGGCAGCCAATTGTTTTTCCTATAGTTTATGCCGTAAAAAGTCGAATTAAAGCTTCATAAAAGATTACCTATAGAACTTAAACCGATATTTTGAACTTTTTTGAAAAATCTAATTTGATATAAATTGACAAATGGAGAATCGCTAAACGGTATAGTTCCAAGGAAAATGCAGAATGAAATAATCAAAAAATATCACGAGCAAGGTCTATTGGAAATAAGCATTGAACGCATTCGAATCATTGCATATGTTCCACTGTTGTAGCTAACTTTTGTAGCTAACTTCACTTCTGATTAATCCATCAATCAAGCGTTAAAATCATAAAGCTAAATAAAAGATTATCCATATTTAAAATTTAATCGAGAAACATCCATATTTCTTTTCCAAGTTTCTGTTTAGCATTAATCCCATCAGGTTATGGGCCCAGTGGATGAAGAATACGGATATTTCAAAAGAAAAAAAAATTAAGGCAAATTAATTGAATAAAGTGAAATTGATTTTCGGTGTTGTGAAATTCACATACGGAAAAAGATGGCGCCAGCTGAGCAAGATACAAAATTCTAAAGCTAAACCGAACAAATTATTTTGTATGGAAATACAAAACGGAAATGCTTCTTAAGGAAAAAGATTTATGGGCAGTCATCAATGAGGTACTACCATCACCAGTTACAGCAGCGTGGACAACAAATGATGAAAAGAGAATACGATCAAATTCATCACATCATTGGTGCTGATTTAGCAAGAAATACATGGAGAATTCTTAAGGAAACATATGAAACAAACACATCAAGCAATCGTTTTCACATTTTGAAGTTAATCATGCAACAGCGGCTTGATGAAGGCGGAGATGTGGAAAAACACGTGAATTCCATGAACGAGCGGTTTCGAAAGTTATTGGCGCTTGGTGCAGATTTTAATCCGGAATTTTGTGTGAGTGCTACGTTGTTGGGTTTTTTGCCACCAAGCTACGACGGATTGACACTCACGGTGAATAAATCAAAAGTTCTCGCAGAATTCAACAGAAGAATGGATCGAGGCGGAATAACGGATGACACTGCATTAAAGGTTGACACATCAATAGCAACGAGAGGTATTCATAGACGATTACTCAATATTTACAGTCAGCTACCTAATCGTAAATTCAAGGAATATATGGCCTAAGTGCATTCGTACCGGGATATAAAAAACCTAAGTGCCGTACAAATCGAGTAGGAGTATACCTCAGTAATGAATTCGTGAATTATTTAAAGTCAAGCGCAATTCAAATCCAGAGAACTACTGCTTACACACCTCAACAAATAACTCCAAATTTCCGAAATAGCGGAACGCAAAAACGGAACATTGGTAGAAAAGGCTCACTGTATGCTAATTGATGCAGATCTAGAGAAAAAGTTTTGGGATGAAGTTGTAATGATGGTTAACTATGTCCAAAATCGTTTGCCAACAAAGGGTACAGAAACAATGCCATATGAAGGCTGATTCCAGAAAATTTCAAATGTGCAACACTTCAAAAAGTTAAATGCATGCACCAACAAGGCGCAAATTCGACGCAAAGGGTGTGAAAACGGTGCTGGTCGGTTATGATTACGATTCAAACGCATATCGTTGTTACATTCTGGAAACCGATCGAGTCACAGTTAGTAGAGACGTTCAGTTCGACGAAAGGGGCCATCTGTTCCAATCAAGTACAGCAAAAATGACCAGCAGGAACAAATCGAGGGTTAAATAACTTGAAAATACAGAGAACGATCAGGTGCAAGAGGAACCAGTCGATGAGGAAGTTTAAGAAAAGAATCTAATACAAGATCACATTCAGAATGAATATGAAGAGCAAACTGTTAGACGATCACAACGTGCTAACAAAGGAGTTTCGCCAAAGACTCTTACTGAAGAAATGAACGTGGTGAATTATGTCATTCAAGAACCTAAGTGCTACGTAGAAGCTATCAAGGCAGATCAAAAGAGGCTGTGGATTCAAGCAATGACAGATGAGATGAAGTCATTGATGGAGAATCAAACATGGCAGTTTGTGAAAATTCCAGAAGGTGCAAATCTAGTTGGTTGCAAGTTGATTTACAAGCTAAAGTGGAATGCAGATAAAGAAGTAGACACAAGGCAAGGCTAGTTGCTCAAGGGTTTTCACAGATATATGGTACTTATTATGATCAAGTGTTTACTCCAGTTGTTCGTCAAACTACGTTTAAAACATTGCTTACAGTGGCAGCAAACTTGTATATGAAGATTTATCGTCTAGATGCAAAAACGGCTTTTCTTAACAGTGGATTGGTTGACAATTTACTTGAGACCAGGATTCAAAGTTGAAGGCGAGGAAGATTTCGTGTGTCTACTTAAAAGGAGTATATATGGTCTAAAGCAATCAGCGCGCAATTTTAACAAAACAATTCATCAAATTCGCATTGATTTCGGTTTTGTTCAAAGCAAGAATGATCCATGCTTGTACACCTACAAACATGATGGAAAAATATGCTACGTATTAATCTACGTTAACAATGTGGCCATTGCTGGTGAAAACAACGAGATAATCTCCAAGTGCGAAACATTTTTAAGTTCGAAATTTAAGATTAAGAACTTGGGAGAGATTAATGATTCCGCATGAGGAGTTAACTGATGATCCAAATGAGGAGGAGTATTGGAAATAACCATGTTCTGGTGTTCTAACTAGAAATGAACAAGTGAGAGAGCTTAAAGGCATAATAGTAATCGTATTACAGTGGAATCTTACAACTTATTTTTTCCAATGGGAAAGGAGAAACGGAATTCCACTCATTGTAAATTAATATAAAATTGACATTTTAACTCAGATTTTCCCAATTCTGCAAGCGACATACCAAATGAAGCCTCTCTTCTCAAATACTTATTATATAAATTTAAAGGTAAAATGCCGTAAAGGAGTGCTTGATAAGACCTGTGAAGGCCATATAGTGTTGACTATAAATTAAAGTAAAAAAGCATAAATTATCCTGCAAATTGTTCAATGGCAAAGATGCTTTCATTAAAAGTTTTAATAACAAATAAAAAAAACTTGCAATAATTATATTTTCTGAATTCATATTGAAAAGCCTCCCATTGTCTTTAATTCATCTGCGAGGGTGGGTTTTTTTCTACCTTCTTTTTGTAAAAACATGATAATGTTCCATTAATTTAAATATTATTATAAATGAATTAAAATTTTAACAATAAAAAATGATTTAGTATAACAATATATTATTATTTAAATAATTTTTAGTGTTTTGTTGCTATCTTCACGTATTTTCGTATATAAACGACATACAATAAGAAAATCTACCTTGCTGCGATTGTAATAAAAAAAATTAATTTTGTTTAAAGAATAATAACATTATGTCGCCAAAAACCAACCACAAGACGAGCCGAAACACGGCAAAAAAAAAATTATAAAAGAGAAATAATTCCTGATTTGAATATTAAATTGAACGCTGACTCAAAAAAAAAAAAAAATGTAAATTCTCTTATCTTTTATATTGAATGTACATAATATTCAACCTTTATGCCTTAATTACAATTTACATCTTTTAATTATAAAAAAAATGGAAAAAAACGTTGTACTCAGGAAAATGTATAGGAAATTAAATAAAATGTAGGTTAATTGTCCTTTGTGTCCATGTACCCATCTATATAAATTTATGAACGGACATAAAACACCTGCCAAGATATTTATTATAAATATGGTCGTTTTGTACAGAAATATACGTGTATGTAATAGTTTTTATCGGTTGTGAGAGTTCTGGGCATCAAAATGCGAAAGTTTTCTTCAAAAGCAAAAGTAGAGGACTTATAGAGTAAACGTAAAATACAATTTTTAATACGACATAAAAACACTGAAAATAAGACACCAATGTGAGTAAAACTAATGCTGCTTTACAAAACTAGAATATCAGTTCTCTGTCCACTCTTGAAATTGGTCTTAATGAAACTAGGCTTCCAGACTAAGGGAAGAAATCAATTCATCAAACTCAAATTAAAGGAGTTCGTCAGTGTTAAACCAAAGTACAAGCACACTTTTTAAACACAGGAGAGTGAATTCTGTTCAAAAGGTTTTTCAGTAGTAAAGGGAAATTGAATATTAGGATTATTAAACGAATCAAAATCAGTGACTCCTTGCGGATCAATAAAAATAACAAAATTCAGAGAAATTTCCTCTCCGATTTAAACCAATATTGCTCTAGAAACATTTAAGGGGGGCTTTTAATAACCAATTTAGACTTAGCATTATACGAATTAAATAAGAAGAACCATCAAGATTATCACAAGTATCAACAGTGTCATGACTTTCCACTGGTATGAATATCAGATCAAGAATATTTCTGCTTTGAATCTCAATGGTGTTAATTTGCCTTAGTCCGAGGAAACTTATTGTAACCATCAAAGTAACCATTAATCCGAGATTAAACTTTTAGCTTTTGATAAAAGTATCACTCATCACAATCGAGCCACTATTACGCGTTGTATTGAATATCTAATCGAATTTGTAAATTTGCCAAGACTAACCCCTTTTCTATATTTTTGCAAAAAAACGTTTTCTTGAAATGTATGCAGATTTTGAAACAATATTAATACTGATGACCAGAGCTTTTGATACAGGTATCACTCATCACAATCGAGCCACTATTACGCGTTGTATTGAATATATAATCGAATTCGTAAATTAGCAAAGACTAACCCCTTTTCTATTTTTTTGCAAAATAACGTTTTCTTGAAATGTATGCTGATTTTATAGCAGTATTTATACTGATGGCCAGAGCTTTTGATAAAAGTATCACTCATCACAATCGAGCCACTATTACGTGTTGTATTGAATATCTAATCGAGTTCGTAAATTTGCAAAGACTAACCTCTTTTCTATATTTTTGCAAAAAAAAACATTTTCTTGAAATATATGCAGATTTTATAGCAGTATTTATACTGATGACCAGAGCTTTTGATAAAGGTATCACTCATCATAATCGAGCCACTATTACGTGTTTTATTGAATATCTAATCAAATTCGTAACTTTGCAAAGACTAACCTTTTTTCTATATTTTTGCAAAAAAAAAACATTTTCTGGAAATGTATGCCAATTTTATAGCAGTATTTATACTGATGACCAGAGCTTTTGATAAAATTATCACTCATCACAATCGAGCTACTACTACACGTTGTATTGAATATCTAATCGACTTCGTAAATTTGCAAAGGCTAACCCCTTTTCTATATTTTTGCAAAAAAAACATTTTTTTGAAATATATGCATTTTTTATAGCAGTATTTATACAGGTGATCAGAGCTTTTGATAAAGTTATCACTCATCACAATCAAGCCACTATTACGCGTTGTATTGAATATCTAATCGAGTTCGTAAATTTGCAAAGGCTAACCCCTTTTCTATATTTTTGCAAAAAAACATTTTCTTGAGATGTATGCAGATTTTATAGCAGTATTTATACTAATGACCAGAGCTTTTGAGAAAGGTATCACTCATCACAATCGAGCCATTATTACGTGTTTTATTGAATATCTAAATGAATTCGTAAATTTGCAAAAGCTAACCCCTTTTCTATATTTTTGCAAAAAAACGTTTTGCTGAAATGTTTGCAAATTTTATAGCAGTATTTATACTAATGACCAGAGTTTTTGATAAAGGTATCACTCATCACAACCGAGCCACTATTACGTGTTTTATTGAATATCTAATCGAATTCGTAAAATTGCAAAGGGTAACCCCTTTTCTATATTTTTGCAAAAAAAACGTTTTCTTGAAATGTATGCAGATTTTATAGCAGTATTTATACTGGTGACCAGAGCTTTTGATAAAGTTACCACTCATCACAATCGAGCCACTATTACGTGTTGTATTGCTTATATAATCGAATTCGTAAATTTGTAAAGACGTTCCCCTTTGCAATATTTTTTGCAAAAAAATGTTTTGCTGAAATGTTTGCATATTTTAAAGCAGTATTTATACTGATGACCGGAGCTTTTGATAAAGGTATCACTCATCACAATCGAGCCACTATTACGTGTTTTATTGAATATCTAAACGAATTCGTAAATTTGCAAAGGCTAACCCCTTTTCTATATTTTTGCAAAATATCGTTTTCTTGAAATGTATGCCGATTTTATAGCAGTATTTATACTGATGACCAGAGCTTTTGATAAAGGTATCACTCATCACAATTGAGCTACTTTTTTCCCGCGTTGTATTGAATATCTAATCAAATTTGTAAATTTTGCAAGAAGAGTTCATTTCTCCCCTCATCTTGGGAAAAAAGTAAGACATTATCCGTTTTGCAACAAGCAAAGTAATTTGTTTAAAATGTCAGTTCTTCTAAAATGTCACTACATAGATTCATTATTTTGGCTTAGTTATTCACTAGAAATGTCCTTTTGGTTCATCGAATTTCGCTCAACGTCGAGTAACCCACTATAATCTGAACGGTAAACATGTAGGAGTAATGTTTACTCCAATTTTCAAAGTACCATAAAAAAAACAATCGCATAAAATAACAGTAAACTCTATTTCCTTACCTTACAATCAAAACAAGATACGAATCGAAAAGACATTCACAATCTCTAAAAGCTAAAACTAAATAATGAAATCGATTTTTCTAAATTATCTTGACTCTTATGTATCAGACATATACATAATATAGCCAAACATACATAAGGCGATACGAGAGTGGTATGCTGTTGCTTTTTTTTTTTTTTATTTTAAACAAAATGTAGATCAAATCTAACAGAAGTCATTTACGATTATTCCGACAATTCAAGTCAACAAAATTTTACTTTACTATCAATCATCATCTTCTCTAATCTAATAAATAATTCAATTTTGATCTAATTTGAAATTTCTATTACTTATTCTGCTGCTGCTGCTGCTGTTGTTGTTGTTGTTGTAATTGTATAGGTATACCTGAGTATGTTTGTATAATTTTTCTAATTTCCATTGAATTGAAAATGTATATCTATGTATATATAAATTTGAACTTCCTTCAACTTATAACATCAGATACATAAAACATATTTGTGTATACATATAAAGCAAGCACACAAAAGTACAAAGTAAGATTTTGAAATTCAAACCATAAGATAAAAAATAAAAATTAGAAAAATAAAAAAAAAAGTTATACCGTCTTATCTTTGTATTTTTCTAATGTATACGTATCTATATAGCTAGCTATATACTATATATAAAAAACTGAACTCAAGTCTAATTGTATTTTTTTTATTTCATAATTTTAAATTTTAAAATAAGAAAAACTAAATAAATAAGAAAATAATTTTATCATAAAGAATGAAGGTCGGTCAACGACAATACGAAGTGAGAATAAATTTTACAATGGAATAGAGTGGAATATAGAGGTACACGCGATACAATTTCATCTTAGCATTATATACATAGTGCATAAATTTTTGGACGTTGACTTATGAGATTTAAATTTCTTAATTTACTCGTATAAATATACGCAAGAAATTAGATTAAAAAATTAGAAAAACGGTTAATGATCGTGAAGGCTGCATTTTATTTATATTTCTAATTTTTTTGTTATGTTTTTTTTTTTTTTTTTAATTAATGATGATGAATTGTATTATAATTCGAGAAAATAACAAATCTTGCACAGCGGTTAATTGATACAAGGTTGAATTAATTAGGTGTGTGCCGTTTAATCATATGTGCATCTCGATTCGAGAGGTTGTTGTCTAGAATCGAAAAATTGTTGATTTATATTAAAGTTGCCTAATATTAAATCAAGCAGTTAATTTCAATGGTATCTAATTATTGGGTTGAGCATGAATCGTATACATGAGTTGCAAATGACTTACAATTAATGAGCATGTTCGTATGTCATAATAAACGTTATTAATAAACAATGGCTGAGAGCTTAGAGTACCCTCTATTTTGGCTAAAAGTGTGCTTATTTCCTCGAGGATCAAAATATGCTGTCCTATTTCACTTTTTAGATGTGACTTGGTCGTTTTGATCGCAGTTTTCCATAGGCCTAAGTTCCTTAGTTCCTGAGGCCATTTTTAATTTTTTTTTATTTAAATTCCCCTACCCAAACACCAGCACTACGATTTAAAAAATCTTTTGTGTTATTGGGTTTGTTAGTCTCAAATCTTCTCCGCCTTCTTAATATAGGCGAAATTGCTGCTTGCAGAGGCCAATTTACATTTCTCCGGGGTCGAATACTTCTCTTCAAAATGAAGCCACCTTAGTGCACACAGAGCAACACACTCATATAGTATGTGTTGTATGGTTTCTATCTCTTCCAAACAGAGTCGGCACTCCGTTTCTGTAGACAGGTTTATTTTATTCAAATGATATCCCAGATTAAAGGACTTGAAAAAAGCTCACTATAGTTTCCTGATATTTTTTTTACAGAAATTGACCAGCAAGTCCTTTTGGTGAAATGGTCTCATTAGAGATTTGGCTTGTCTAAGGCCGGGAATACAGTTCCAATAGGTCAAGCTGTATTTTTTCCCATTCACTAATTGTGTAGGCAGCAGAAACCCACTGGAGATCACAGAAAGGCTCAGGGCAAGCTCGTTGGCTATCTCATTTCGAACGATGCCCTTATGACCAGGTAACTACCACAACCTAATTTTGTCATGGTAAGAGAGAGATTGTAGCAGTTTATAATAACTTTTAACCAACTTAGAATCCAGGCAGTAAGAAGGCAGCGCTTTCAATGCTGCTTGGCTGCGGACAAAATGAGTTACGGCTGGACTAGCACTGACGTAAGTTTCCTGTGATTTCGATCCATCAAAACCAATATTTTGTGGTTGGGTTCATAGACACCAATGTTGACTCCACTACCCATTTTTCATCCATCCGTGAACCAGACTAGGCTGTTAGGTTCCAAATGAAGTCTACCACTATCCCAGTCGGTCGCTAAAGAGTGTTACAATGAAATTCCTGCCAAATCAGAGTTCTTTGGGCATTACGTCCGGGACCCTAAAGAACATATCCAAGTCTGAAAGTTCATTCAAAATATCCAGGTGACCCATATGATCATCATTATATTGATTTGCTAATTTTATATCGTAGATATTAAGTATAGTGAATTTGATGAGGGCTTCCATTGCTAGGACAGGTAGGACAGGTGCGTGTAGCGCCTATAATTCCGGGACATGCTAGTCTCCGCAATGAGATAAGCTTTATCATAAAAACTTTTACTGTACCTTAGGCTACCAAACTATGACCCAGTAGGGGGCAACACCCAGGTCTAGGACAATATCTAGGACAACACCCAGATATATAGTTCCTGAGGCCATGGAGCTGACTAAACTGTTGATTAACTATTGTAGCTAATGGCCGTTGAATTTGACGCATATAACACATTGTTTTACCACTTCCTCGGCTTTGATTTTATCATGGGGTATCCATCATTTTTGACAAGAAATGGCTAATAGAATTTGCGCACTTCGCAATGCCACTTTATCTTCTTTGTAAAATTGTAGTCTTTAGCGTTGACACGCTATGCATATGACATTAAACCGTTTCTCTCGTATTAGGTAAATTCCGTCGTTTTTGGACCCCAGAGATTTGGATACTCCACCGGTTTTGTACACGTTAGAGTGAATGATATGGCTTTATTTGATTCTTCTTTGTAAAGTCCGTATAAACGTTGTTGTGGTGGCCAAGATTCGGTAGGTACATGCAGCCAAGCTGGTCTATTCTACCACCGCATATGTGATCGAAGTTCAAAGGGGGTGATAATCCCCGAGAAGTACCGAGAAGTGCAGTCTTCCGGGGTATCAGTTGTGGAAATTTACATTCAATTTTTGCGAGAGAGACTTGATAGAATTTAGGGTACAAGATTACCTATGAAGGAGCTCCATCCTCTTAGATAGCCAGTCCAGAACAATTTGAGAGTCATTCCATGCATTTATTTCATTAATGTTGTAACTTGATTCATAAGCTGTCTTAGTTAGGTAGAAGTACTGCGGCACATAATTCGATCCGTGCAATTGAGTGGTGCATTGGTCTTAGATAAAATTAAATGAGCTGATATCCTTTCACTTGGGGCAGTTATTAGAAAGAATATGACAACGGCTTAGGCAAATTAGCTAATATCGTATATCAACTTTAGATTCTTTGGAACCGCCTGAATGAATATGGTATTAGAAATGGTGTCTATTAGTTTTAAATTATCCCGTATTTTCATCCACATAACGTGCAACAATATTTTAAAAGCTATAATGACGGAAGCTAACCAACCCAATGGATCAAATAAAGCCTTGACTCAGATATCACTGTTATGTTCGTGAAATTCATAAAAATTAAAATTGAAATTTGGACTCCAAATGATTTTTTACACCTTTGTGGAGGCAATGGATTGTTGTATGGGATCCTGAATTCTATTGAGCTGTGTTCCTTCGTGGTTCTTCATATTGTTGGATTTCCGTTTTCTTTATTACTCTAGTAGCTAAACCTAACACAGGTTTGAAACGATAAATGATGGCTAATAAGTGACGGATTGGTTTTGATGGATCAAATCGCTTTAAACTATAGTTTCTGGTCTTTTGTATCATTTGCTGAAATGCAGACTTGGCGGTATCTATGTCAGGAGAAATGGCTTTTTTATGGCTTTTTTATGATCGGTGGAAACTGTTGTTAAATAATCACTAAGGGAGATACCTGTGCTTGATTTGGTCGATTCAACGAGTAGACTCTGATTTTAATAGTGGAGCTTGAAGATTTTAGCTCGCCTTATGCGGTAGAAAGAATTCATTTTATGGTGCTTTGGCCGCATGAATTTTGACCATGTAGTTGAGTGCTTCATATTTCATTTTAGTGATACAACTTTGCGAAAGTTGGATCCCGTATACAGGGGCGTTCTACACCATGGGTCTTCCCAAGATGTTGCTTGATTTTTTAAATGTCAGCTTATCTTTTGAGTTTGAATTAATTTTAATTGACCATTTTGAAGAAGATAGAAAAATTATTCAGCACCAATAAGAATATCGATGTTACTCCGTTGGTCAAATTGTGGAGTTGCTAGTTTGAAACCGGAGGACTGTTTTACCGACGCATAGATTTTGTGGAGATAGTGGATTTGTAATTTATAATATTACAGGAGCCTAGATCGATAGTTTTGGAAAACATTCTGATCAAATGTTTAGTGGGCTTGGCCTTTAGATATTGTTGAGTTTGTCAGGCCAAGTGCGCTAATCGGAATTCATGCGTTTCATTTTTTCCAACGTAGGCGTTGCGTGCAAAATTCGCTTATAAAACAGGATTATGAGCCTAAATCTAATGATCTCTAGTAAACTAGTTTGCCACAATTATCGACCAGTACATTACGAATGGAAAATTAGTAAATGATTAGATTGCAGCATAACTCTCGGTTGAATTCTCTGAACTTTTTGCACCTACGTGATTTTTTATTAAAAAAATTCGTTGCACGCTAGGATGTGGAAACTAGTAATTCAAAAGTGTATATAAGCTTTCCAAGAATTTTAGACATTCGGAACATACACGATTGAAGATGTCTGTTGAGTGTTCGGCCTAAAAAATAGAAATCAGCCAATGATCTCTGATTTCAGCAATTTCACCATGTGCATGTGTAACCTCATCCGAAGTGTCCATGATTCGCTTTATATTTACGGCGGTAAATTCGAGAACGTCTGGATGCTCGTCAAACGTCTGAATAAATGTCGTTATGTATTTTTTGCAATCGTACAGCTCCTTCAATTAACTTAAAGCTCCATCATAACTAATTCTGTCACAGTAATATGACGTAATAAAACAGATGCTTCTTCTCGACTAACGCTTTTCAAATTTTGAAATGGTATACATATCATAAAACGATTATTATTTTGAGAACTCTCCCTAGAACGAAGGAAAGCTAGCATATTGAGTTGCATTATGAAATATGTCAGCCTACACTGCTATAGTTCCATGAATATAATAGAACAATACCAAATGAGCATCTAAAAAATATTCCAGTGCAAGTTTTAGCATAAATATTGAAACGCCAATAGCCTCAGAAGAAAAGGGGATATTCGATTTTGCAAGTTTAGATTCTTTCGAGAAAATTGTAGATCCTCATTTTAAATTGCAAGACCAGATATTCAAATAGGTAAACATGAGCGGTGAGAATGACCAACTCAGTAAATTATACCATGGTTGAGCTGCTTATGAATCAAAACAATTTTTTGCGGGATTTCGACATTGAATAGACGCGAAGGTAAAGTGCGTTTTTCACGAGATAATATTTCGACATTTAGTGGTTTATATTTGGAATTTCTTTCATTCTGTTACCTGTTTGAAACAACAATCCACGATAAAGCTTACATATGCAATGTATCGTCATACGAACACCGATGGAAAAAATGACATTTAGCCCAACAGTTATATCGAACATATCGGTTGCATTCCGTACTAAACATGTTGATTTTGACAAATAATTAGAAATTCGATATGTCGTTTCCTTTCGATGGTTGATCTCAATGTTATAGGTTGAAAAATATTCGCCTCAACGTCATTTAAGATTTTGTTCCATTCAAAAGCCTTATTTTCCCAAGATAAGCCGTCTTAAGAATTTACCGTTATTTTACTGGTGCAATCTTCACCGAAAACTGGAAATATTTTAGTTTTAACTATTTGACATATTGCATTAAATAAAGGTGGATTGCACCAATTCGTTGGATTTCTTTTTGCTCCGATTTTATTATCTCTTTCGTATCTTCACTAAAAAAAAGAATAACTTTATCGTATGCCCAACCCGCTCAAATGTGTCGGTAAAGAAAAATGTAAAAAATGTTTACTATATAAAATATCGTAACAAAATCCAACTTACACAATTGTGTAACCCTTTGGAAGTGTGATATATTGTTTTAATATTTTTTTAAAATTCGTATAATACAAATAGCTAATGTGGCAAAACAATATTTAATCGAAGTTTTGTAGCCTAACAAAAGTGACTGCTTACACAAATGTGCAAATTAGTTTTTAAATATGATTACTTTTGTTTCGAGCTAATTGGTTTGAAATGACCTACATAAATGTGTAAGTTGATTTAATTTAATCTCTAAGTAACTCTCGACGTAGCTCACTGGACAATCAAAAATGTATCTACACGTTTGTGTAGGCAGAACACGAAAAGGTTATTGGTACTCTACCCACCTATATACTACGAAGATTACCGTAGTAATGGTGTAATTTACATTTTGAATCAATGTAACTCCAATTATATTTCGAACTTCCATCTGCAACATCAATATTTGTCGCTCATTTGTCTGAAATTCAGAAAAAAATATTCTGAATCATTGAAAATATTCTGAACTACGATGCATTTTTTTTTGTAGGCTGACAATAAGTACGTAGCTCATAATCCACTCTAGGTGGGAGCCTACACCTAAAAATTTCTGGTCAATTACATGGACTAGAATTTTGATACCATTCCTACATATAGCAAAGAATAAAAGCAATTGGGTTAGGTTTTGCCCATGATGACAATTTAAAGAAAACATAAAAAATTAGAAAGAATACAAATCAAATAGATAAAATCTAAACTAACCCCACCACCCAACTATAAAAAGAATTACATAAAAAATTATGATATCCTTACTAAAACCGAAAAATTATTTGCCTAATAATGTAACCGGATACCGAACCGAACACATCCATACATGATAAGCTGAAACATTTTTAAACAACCCATTGGGGGATAATTTCTAGTACCTTGTTATTTTTTATATATCCCATTTTACTGTGTACAGTATTATATGCCCCCATTACGTAATTCAGATGGCACATATGTACGAATGTATACATGTAAGTATGTAATATATAACACTACAAAACGTTTTCCATTGCAATAATTTTTGTGTTGTTGGTTTTGATGAAAATTTATTTGAATTATTTTTTAATTATTATTTATTGTGGCAATTAAGAAATTTATGTTTGTTGTGTTGTGTTTATGTGTACAATTTAAAGTTATGTATGTTTAATTCGTACATAGTTACCCATATCCGCTAAATATATGTACTCGGATAACATATAACATATTTAGCACAAATATTAACCCCTTTTCAACATAAATACAAATTAAACGTCACATTTTCGATATAAATCATATACGTATTTACGTGGATATACGGTTTTTGGTGTATAACGATAACGTTGCATATACAAGAAAAGCCATGTTTAAATGATTGCCGGATAACGATGCAAGATACATAAATAACTTATGTTGGATTGAGATATTTTATTTGGAAATTATGATAATGGAGCTATATATTTTTAATCCTGTTGATGACGCAATAGTGTATCTTGTACTATAGCTTTTGTTGGTCTCTAAATCAATGAGTCACACACAAATTATTTGATCACAGCTTTTAAAGTCCCAAGATGTCAAAAAGTGGTGATCTTAAACAATGACTCTGTTAATTTACTTTACAGTTTTCGATTTGTACAATAAAATTGTCAGTTTTAATGGCCTTTGGAAATTTTTTAACGAATCAGATTCGATAGTAGTTTTGTGTGCTGATCATCTAATGGAATTTTTGGGTTTGGAAATTTTCAATTTACAACACACATTTCTCGGATTTTATGGACTACCACCCAACAGGATTTTCTGGATTTTGGTGATTTTTGGTTTTGTGGCATAAATTTGTCAATTTTAATATGGACAATTTTAATTACTTAAAATTTAGAAAATTTTTAGTTTGAGGCTTCATTTATTAAATTTAACGACCTTTTTTATAGTTTTGATATTTTAGAGCTCTGTAAGTTTGTTACAGGGTGGGCGACCAATACAATGCAGATGTGTACGTTACCAATCACAACACAACCTTACTTACATATTTTTGCTTACTGTCACAATTAATAATGTAATAGATATTAAGATTAGTCACTAAAATTATTACCAATGGTGCTTTACATGGATAAATAATTCTGGGAACTACCATCAAAGGAAATACAGTGAAAATAAAATTCAAATAAAAAGTTGTTATATATACCTTACCATTGTTTCGATCTGGACACCCAAATATCACCCCCAATAATTGATTGACCAACCCTTATATACCTTGATACGGAAAACATAAACCATAAATTTGGACTTTCGCATCGTTTGGAAATTGGATAAACTGCCACCACAAAAATACGACCCAAGCTAGTACACGGACACGAGTTTATTTATTATTTCATCATACCAGTTCAGGTGAAAATTAATTATATACGGCATTTTTCCTCCCACGAGTGGTCTGCAACCAACAGCGGTGCAGGCAATATATAGTCAAAGTGAAGAAATTTACAAAAAAAAATCAAACATAAAAAAAACCGCGTGGTTATCTACTGGTCGCATACTTTTGTGTTCAAGTTTAGTGTAATAAAGTGAACAGTGATCATGTCCGAACGGCTACTGCGTTTACAGGACCGAGCTTGTAATCAAATACACTCGGTTTTCCATGAATGAAGCTACCAAAGTAGCACAAAGGAGAAATCAACTCGAATTCTTTGACAGTCGTTACGAAACGTTCAATGAACTCGAGTTGCAATTGTTCAATGACGCAGCATATGTATACCGATAGCAAACGTGGTGGATGAAAAATACCTCAAGGCACGAGAATTACTACACGACGTATGTGGTAACATACAAGATCAATCTAAAGCCACAAAAGATCTCAACATCACCCTAGGATAATTTATCAGCCAACAGAAGACGTTGTACGAAGGCATCAATATCACACAACATGTTCGTCAGCTTAAAATAGTCATTGAGAAGTTCTCTGGTGATTACAAACATTGGGCATCGTTCCACGACTTGTTTGTGAGTATGGTACACGATAATACAAATATCAGTGACGTTCACAAACTTCAAATGTTGAAAGGCGTACTAACAATGGATGAATCTGCTATACTAATCCGACAAATATCTATCAAGGAGAGAAATTATGAAGAAGCATGGGTCAAACTTTGTAATCGATATAGTAAGATGACTCAAAAGTAATGTACACATGTGACGGGAATGGAATTACACCGCATTACCAACACATCAGATGAAATAATTAGTGGATTGCGCGCCTTCGGGACCAACGTCGAAGCATGAGACCCATGGTTGATGAACATTCTTCTAAGCAAAGTCGATTCAGAAACGAAGAAAATGTGGGTAACCGAAGCTGTTGAAAGGGATTTTCCAACAATCGAGAGTATGCTAAAATTCCTTAACAAAAGATGTAATGCATGGGAAATCTGCGATACTCCTAACAAGAAAGCTGTTACAAAATCGTGTTTCTCGTCACTCGTTTCCACACTACACTTGAGTGCATTGTCTGTACACAACCACACCTTTTGTACAGGTGTCCAGTATTTAACAATTACTCTATAGAGGTAAGGACAAAACCCGTTAAGGAGAAAGGTTTGTGCAACAATTGTCTCAGGAAAGGTCACTTCACCGCAAAGTGCTGGTCTAAATCATCGTGTCGTATGTGCACTACCGGGTGCCACTAAAGCATCAACATATATATCTTCACGTGAAGCCGTGTCAACATTACCTACAATAATAAACAATGAAGAATCTTCGAGCTCTATCAACAATCCTACGACAAATACACAAGTGATGCATTCACTTTTTGCATCGCGTACTGGAGAACTCTAGCCATATCGAGCGTCATACCACCAGCAAACTAACCGTTAACCCACCGGAAAAAGTCATTCACAATTTGCTGCACAAATTTTGGGAAGTTGAGGAAGTAGCAGAACCGTCGAAACATGCAGTGTTCCAACAACCCAGTGATATCCACTACGAGAAAACAACTATAATGAAATCTGTGGTTAATTTGTTGTCAGATTACCGTTTAAGGAGCCGAGGCTATCACTCGGCAGTTCATATAAAGCTGCATATCAGAGATTACTAGCGATGGAGAGGAAAATAAAAATGCCTAAAAATGCCAGAGTTTTATGAGTCATACAAATCGTTCATGACCGATTATATTGTATTGGATCATATGACTTGCGTACCGCCGCAGCAGATTCCAGAACGAAATGACAATAAATAATACGTTCCACATCATGAAACCATCAAAGCCAGTAGTACGACCACTAAACTGAGAGTCGCGTTTGATGCGTCATGTAAAAAGAGCTCACCGATTCTCCTGAATTTTTGCCGACCTGCAGTTGCCATAGACATGGACGTGAAAAAAATATATCGAAAAATTGATGTAAACCCTGATAATGCAAATTTTCAGTTGATTTGGTGGCGTGAAAATCCAAAAGAACAGCCAAAGGTGTATAGATTAAATACCATTACATATGGCGCTGCTTGTTCGCCATATTTAGCAGTTAACACTCTTCAAAAAACCACTGAACCCTGTGAAAGCACGTGAGTGCCTTTCAATAAGAGCATCAATTCGCTGAAAATCTAAAAAATTACCAAATTAATGCAAATGATAACTTTTTAATAGCGTGAATCATGTATGGAGCCAAATTTTTCAAACTACAATAAGTTCAAGCAGAAATCAGCTTACGACAAATGAAAGTTACAGTCTACACACTCTGATAATGAGATGTCAGGAAACCATTGACATTTTGTATTTACGCAAGCTATTGAAATTATTAAATATTTAGTTTGTCAATGTTTGGCACTAAGAGGGACGACTGACAAATAATATGAAACTAGTAATGAAAGTTTTTAAAAATTGGTCGAACTATTGGCAAAATTTACACACTCTAACAAAATTGTCTTCGCCTGGATGAATTTAGATTACTCTCCCTAATGACCATTTACACACTAATAACCTCTACCATCTTGTTAGCAATAAATCATCCATTGTGGCGATTTACTTTTCCAGCATAGATCTGATTTCACCGACTTCATCGCAGATTCCCATAAGCCGCCGATAAGTGGGGAACAGGGCTTTATGAAATCCCAATCTATATGGCTTTTGCTCAAATATTTTGAAATTGGAGACACATGCCTAATTTCGTTTACCAATTGGCAATTTGGTTGACAAGTTTACTTACGATCCAGAACCTTTGTCTTAAGATATTGTTCGTTAATGTAGGACCGGTATATAGATTTTCCTAATGCTTCTCCCATATTAATCTTTCCAAGAAAAAGTGAAAGAGGAAATATCACCGGATGTTTACTGTCATAATCGCAATCAGCGTTGAATAATCGCCTTCCTACTCACAGTAGTAGTGTCTCCGATCTGTTTCACTAAATTCCGAAAATAATTTCAATTAAAATTATCGGAATCTTAAATTTTGTACAACCGTCTCACATATACGATGACTCGAAATATTTTGATCAAACTGGATTTCCTTCAACTGGATTTTAACTGGATCCAACAAATCATCTTCTATGGTAATGTAGTCTACTTCTTCCGGCAATCAGAACAAAATTTTCGGCTATGCATACTGGCATAGCTTTACAATTTGACGTGGAAATACTCCTCTCGAACCGTAGTCGGCGGGGTTGTCAGCGGATCTCACATGACCACAATACTGTCTCGAAAGTTTGTCTAGTATTTCACTGGTCCTGTTTGCTACGTCTTCCATCCGGCTGCATTCCATACATACATACATTTGCTGTAAATAAGGCATAGTTGGCACGAAAATTCTGAAAGCTTCCGACATTGTTTTCCTTTTAGTGATTAGAACTTTAATTTCAGCTATTATTTTGAACATTAATACGTCTTGGCAAGAATGCCAATGTAGCCCAAGTACAGCTGCAGTGGAAGATATTTTGCTATTTAATTTAATCGGTTTGTTCCCCTCATCGCGTAGACTTGGTTTATTGGATCTTTATTTTGTCAGTGCGAAACCACGACCTTCTTCTAACGTCATCGTTAAGTAATTTTTCAGTTGCATTGCATCTTCCACGTTCGCATTACCTGTCAAAAATCTTCATATTTTCATCTCCATTGTCAAGTGATATTTGATGATGGGTTTGAATGTCCAAATAAGCCGAGCAAGCGAGACCAATGCGGCTATGATGGCCGCCAAAATATATGTTTGATAGATGGTTCGGCCATCAATATTTTATTTAAGGAGCTTCCAATTTTGGTTCCCATCGAAAACCACTCGTTTCTTCGTTGTGTCACTGGACTCTTTCATCTCAGCATATTTACGGCAAGTAAAATAATTTCGCTTCACTCGTTTAAATGTGGTTAGCTGGTATTTCGACCATATGTCCCATTTCCAGAGATCCATTTATTTGATCGTTGTATCATTTTCTTAGATTCTCGTCTTGCCCCAAATTGCATTCTTACGCTAAAAAACATCTCATTGCGAACATCACGGAGTTCCCTAATTTGATTTAGGCTTCACAGAATGGAAGTAGTACAATATATCGTCCATTTTGATGGGTCTCCGAGTAGAATGCCTCACATTTTGCTTATTTGGGTGCACATATCTGGTTTTATAGTAGCCTCTCTTCAATCTCCGAAAATTGGCGCAAAGTATTGTCGAAGTCTTCATCTACTTGAGTGCTAAATATTGTAAATGTTAAACAATACTCTGCTATTGTTGCTCCCGTATGATTTGCATAGGTTAGAGGGTCTTACTTTGGTGTGGATATAAATTGACGTGATACAACCCATTCAAACACTGTTGTTTAAAATAGGTTGATCCAACTCGTTTTTGTTGGTTCCTTAGAAGTTTAAAACATTTATCTACGCCTTTCAACAGGTCTTTGTAAGCTGCCGTATATTGAAGCATGCATCAGCCAATTGTATGCCCTTCAGTATAAGTTGTATTGACGGAGGTTTATTTATGATTAACGCACCAATTTCGATTTGTAATTGTGACTCGATTATAGATCTCCGTACTTCTTCTTTTTAATTGAATCACACCCGCTGTTATACTTGTTATATTAATGTTTGATCTCCTCCTTCAAATGTTAACGTTGAACGCAATCTTCAGATACAAAAGATGACTTTCGTGAGCTCAAGGTCCCCTTGAATTATAATTTAATTTGTTTGAAGCTCTAATTGCCTGACTGATAGGTGAACCACGTATTTGGGTTTATTATATCAAAGATAAGTCTTTTTCAAGATTCCTACTAATTAAATTCTGTAACACTTCTGATTAATGAAAATACTTCGTCCTGCAGTAAAACATTTAACCCTAATCAGCATGGGTTATTTTAGTTACATAAAAGTATGCGATGAGTCCTTCGGACTCATATGTAAATTTTTGGTAATAAACTAAAATTCAATCTAAAATTAATTTTTTATTTATTGATGCAGTTTTTGCAGATAACTGTACTTTATCTGGGTATTTAGTACTCACGTTTTTCTGACAGAGGCTACTAATTCGCTGTTCATTCCTCCAAGCATTGGATTGCACATGTAGCACCTTCGCTTTTTTGTATTATTTTAACTGGTTACTTTTTTAAGTTGAACAATTTCAGCCATTAATCCCTTTTTGTGGTGGATAGACGTGATGTATTACGTCTTTGAATATTTGGGCCCACTAACTCCTGTACTTTTTTCCTTGTACTAAATCTTATAAAAATAATTTGCGACAAGTATTTGGCTTATTAGCATTTTCAGGAAAAATGCAACAAAATAATTTTCGATGATTAGACGTTACTTCGGGCACATCTAAAATGTTAAAAATTGTGGTAATGGTAACTTGTTAGTTTTACTTTTGGCCGTAAATGCATGACCTGCTATTGGTCCAGAGTGTCTACTTTTCTTTATTGGTCAAGTTGTAGTATTAATTAACATAGTTTTTAATATCTATTTTATCGCCAGAATTGATAGACAATAGTAAAATTACAGCTCAATTTTTATTTGGAATTTAGCTGCCAAAAGTCTCATCTTATTCAAAATCGAACACATTTGATTCTATCGGGCATTGACGAATCGGTCAAAAAATTTGGAGGAATACAAATTTTATTCTTTCGCGTGGTACCACCACACGTCAGTCCAACACTATTCAATCTTTGTGCTAATTCGGAACATGTAAAAATGTTGTCATATGTCACGTTCCTATTACTGTTGAAAAATAGTGTGCAAAGTTCATATACAATTTTCGATGCCAAACTTGCTCATCTTTGAAGTTCCTCCTTTTCTAAATAAGATACTTCTTTCAATGGCTAGCTATTTGCACTATCACAAATCAACCAGATTATCATTCCATATTTGTCCCGTTTGGAAGAAATGAAATGTTTAAAATTCTGCCATGAAACGGTAAAAGCTGCTCGTTAACCACTAGGTTTTTTCCCTAGGAACGTACAAGATTTACCAAATTTGGATTTTACGAAATGGGGCAAATTTGTCGTGATTGAAGAAATCATCAAGTTGATTTATCATCAAATCTTAAGTATTGAAAAAAAGAAGCATGAATCTATTACATGTCATGCTAGCTCTGATCAAAATACTACCAAACAAAGAATGCCAAAAATTTCCGAAGATCCGAAACTCATTGTTTGTTGACACAAGCGTTATTCAACAAACCGATGAAAAAACGAATTTCAATATTGGCTGTTGGTTTTCTTTACTCTAATATTGACATAATAATTCTTTTTCCAAGCCAAATGTCACTTTTTATAATTTTTATTTTACTGTGACGTCATTTGTCGACCGACATTTTCGGTTTCCATGTGGTGTCAAAATCGATCGCCCGACCGAATTGTTCGGTTTTATATCTCTATGTGGCAATGCATCGATTCGATAGAACTTCCTTATTTACATTGAAAATATTTAGTGAGTCTATAAGGCTCGTCGCATGCTTTTGTGTTTGTGTTTTGAATATGGTCCCATTAACGGTATGTTTAATGCACCTAAAAAATATTGCTAATCGTATTTTTGATCCTAATCATTGAATGTTGAAATACATATATCATAATTTAGATTAAAATTAATTTTTCGTTAGTTTTTTAAAAGATACAATTAAAATGAGTCTGTGAGACTCAACCTTTGCTGATTATGGTTAAATATTGCATTTTTAGTACCTTTCATATAAAGCTTCGCGAACAAATTTGCTTTTTGATTACTTGCACTAAATCAAAACCGAGAAGTCCACCTTGTTTAAGCTCTTAATTAAGAGTCCGACAATCAGAAAACAATGAATTTGAATGAATAATCAATTGAAGAAACCGGAAGATTATAAGATAAAAATGTATACATGAAATGGTTGATTATTGATAGACAAAGGTGCAGGAGCTGCTCGGACGAAGATGTGTCACATGTAATAGATAAATCAAGCAAAGAAGCATCATAGTCAAAATCGCATACATGTCTAGGTCACTGTGAAGGTAAGTATAACAAATTTTATGATGCTAGTATATTTTTAGGATCGAAACTAATTGAATTTGATTTCAACATATATCAATATTAAAATCTCCAGCAATTATAGTCTGCTGAAAATTATGTTTGTGGGCTGAAAAACGATACTCTCCCCGACCCGACGATCAACTTTATACGATTGTTGATTACTTTAAAATATGAAACAGCATTTTGAACCTGTGGTCCTTGAAAAAATTTAACAACAAGATAACCGAGGTTATCTCTACTTTATAGCGACATATAGGCTTACGACACAACGTCTCCACTTTTCGTTCAGAAAGATTTTTGGAAAGCAACAAGTTTCAAACTATAATATTTTATGGCTGATGCAGTGCCAACAAATGAGCCACGTATGCGTGGGTGAAAGTCTTGTTACATTTTGACTGTATCCAGTTCTTCTTTGTTTGTTTCCATAAAATCCATAAAATCCATAAAAAGATTTCTGTAAAAACGATAATACAGCTAATTTTTCACGACCAAAGAGGTCATTGAACCTGTTCTTATTCAATTTTCTTGTTTACCAGAAAACAATCGATTCTGTTAAATTTTTAATCCGTTTTATTTTTTGATTGACTCGAAAATTATGATTATTAAAATTAGTTTCTATATCAGTATATACACTAACAAACATCTCTAGTTATAGTTCTTATTATTTATATTATAAAAAAATAGTGAATGTCCAAAAAAAAAAAAATATAACAGCAACAGTAACAACAACGACAAAATAATGAGTTTAACGATCACGGAATGAAAAGTTTTCACATTTTAATGATATTTTGCTTTTATTTAGTTTTTCTAATGTGGTTTGGTTTGTGTTTTTTTTTTTTTTTTAAGGTTGATTGGTTGGAGCTGCAATTTTGAAATTATCTTAATGATTATGGTTAATTTAAATTTAGTTTACTATTTTCTATTCTAATTTAGTTTTTGATTGATATTAAAAATGTTAACATTATACGATCGTAATTAATTTAGAGTGGTGTCAAAAATATCATCACACACCACTCTAAATTAATTACACTCGAAACTAAAATTATCGGAATAACAATGAACGGATTAAACAAACAATTTTTTGTTACATAGAAAACTAAACTATGTACCTTCGTCAAAACCACACATTGGTTTGAACCCTAAATTACTCTCATTACAAAGCTCGTTTAAAATCGAATAACTTAAACATCGATCAGCCAAATCAATTTTGGAAAATTTAATAATTCTACTTAACGAGTATATAGTTTGCTCCACACGACTATAACCTTACTCTATAAGTTGTTTTGTAACGTAATTCATATATAAAAGATATTTTCTGTAACAAAATTATTACAAACATTTTGTGTTCACATATAAAGTATACAATATGAAGACTATGCATGTACAGATATATGTATGTATAAACATAGAGTCATTTACTAAAAAAAATACAAACTTTTAACTTTCACAAGTAATGTACATACGACGATGTTGGTTTTAAAATAAAAAAAAATATTAAAACATACAATGATCACTAATAAAATATTGACAAAAACAACTTTATGATCGCGAGTTGTATATATGCAGCAAGATATATACATAAGAAACTCGATAATCATAGAGTTTCCGAATTGGAATGTCCGGATTTTGTAAAGTAGTTTTAGGTCCAATTGTGTATCAAGAATAGTGTCATTGTCGATTAGAAAGTATACGTCGATGATAAATCTCTGTGGTCTTCAGATCAAATTAACATTTATTTTAATTGGTGAAATAAGACTTTGAAGTCTGAATTATTAAGCTGAATAATATTTACGGCACTTACTACAACGCCATAAACATAAGAGATGTCGACTCATAAGTAGATGTCGACCATCGTTAGTAGTCTCTTTTATTACCCACTTGTGGAATTAAGCCAAAATAACTACACAAAATTCGAATCATTTGTTTACTGGCCTGTTACGATTTGTAAATAAAACAAAATTATAACACGATCGTTATAAACAAAATGGAAATCATTAGGAGGTACATAGCATTGACCGCTTTTTGAAAAGATTTTGAGAGATTGAGGAAGTCGTTTGCCAAATAATATACACAATCGATGAAAAAAATTGTAATACAGTAATCCCTCGATTTACGTAAGGAATCGGTACCTGAAAACCCATACGTAAATCGAAATTACGTAAATCGAGGTTTTTTTTCATATAAATCCATATGAATAACAGGATATACGTACCAAATAGAGGAAAATTGAAGGTTTTTATTTCTCAATGTAAACATTTCCGCTCTAACCAAAGGATTTTCAGATTAAAAACTATTATTTAACTCATTATGTACATATGCACATATTTTTTAATTACTAAACACGTTATAAAATTTATTTATTCAGTTTTACTAACCTAACTTTCAAACAAAATTTAAATTTAAAAAAATATCACATATCAAATTCACATGAAATTCATTGGACTAACTAAAAATAAAAGTTCAGACATACTGGAAAATTAGTTCAAATTCAATAGGTATTAACAACAACCGGTGATAAGTGTAATTTATATATACTCCGTTGGTTTTTTTACCGATTTATTTTTAAAAAAATGTTCAATCCGAAGCTGTTTCCGCTCTCTGGATTTAGCATCATAAAGCTCTTTGTAGCAGTTTATAGCATGATTAACTCCTCGTGACACTTTACTGCTACGTTCTGCATCCGGATCATTTAAAGTTAATATTTTCAATCCTGACTCAATATGCTCTAGTGCTTCGTTTAACATTTTGCTAGACAGTTGAACTTCCACAGCTTCTTCAATTTTGTCTTCACTAATGCTAATGCTGTTTCCTTCTAACTCAATTAAATCGTCGTTTGTTAATTCAGGTTCTTGAGATTCCAGAAACTCGATCAGATCAGCATTTGTAACTTCCTCAAAACCTAGTTGTTGAGCGCACTTGATAATTTCATTCTGAACGATTGCTAAATTATCCGGGTTATTATCTTCTACACATTCCAGCCAAAGCTTTCTCCAAACTTTATTCATCGTCTCTGGTTTTGCTTCTTCCCATGAAGAAATAATGTTTTCCAGAGTATTTTTAATGTTATACTGCTTCCAAAATTCCTGAACTGAAACATCCTGATCTGGTTGATCTACTTTTTGGACCAGTTCACGAAAAGTCCGCCTCAGATAATAGGCTTTGAAAGCGGCTATAACTCCCTGATCCATATGCTGGATCAGTGCTGTTGTATTTTTGGGCAAGTATTGAACTGTGACAGCCCCTGATGGATCGTTTAAATTCTGTGGATGAGATGGCGCGTTATCAAGAAGTAACAGTATTTTGTTGGCTATATTTTTCTTTCGACAGTATTCTTTGACAGCCGGGCAAAAATGATTTTGAAACCAATCTTGAAAAAGCTTGGCGGTCATCCATGATTTAGAATTTGATCGCCAGATTACGCCTAAACTGGATCTTGCCGTGTTTTTTAAGGCCCTTGGATTTTCTGATCGATAAATCAATAAAGGTTTGATCTTGAAATCTCCAGATGCATTGCCTCCAAGTAAAAGAGTTAGGCGTTCTTTTGACACTTTGTATCCTGGCGCTGTCTTTTCTCTCTGTGCAATTAAGGTCCTTTCAGGCATTCTTTTCCAGAATAACCCCGTTTTATCGACATTAAATACTTGTTGTGGGGTGTAGTCGCCTTCTTCTATTAGTTTTTTCAAAGTGCTTCGAAATTCGTTAGCTCCAGCGAGATCTGAACTAGCTGCTTCTCCACTAACCTTAATGTTATGTAGTTCGTATCTTTTTTTAAATTTTTCCAGCCACCCTTTACTTGCTGTAAAGGTTTCCTCGTTTGAGCTTTCCCCATTTTTTTTTTAAATCTTCGTGTAAAGTTACAGCTTTTCCACGTATAACTAAGCTACTTAATGGCATGTTTCTTCCAGTCTTGTCTTCGATCCAAATCATCAGCAATTTCTCCATACGTTCCATCAATGGACTCCGTATTTTGGTAATATTTATAGCACTTGAACTTGACGCTGCTTGAGATGGCAAGGTAATTTTCTCGGAATTAGCAATTATAATTTGTATTGTTGATACAGCAAACTCAAGTTCATGTGCAATTTCACTTAAGGTCACTCCATTTTTGAAACGCTTGATTATTTCTGTTTTTTGTTTCAAAGAAATAACTTGACGTTTTTTTTTTATTAGTTTTAACTTAGCAGTTGATGACATTTTGATAACAAAAAAGTAAACTAACAAAAAAATTCAATCAGAATCAAACTAAACGAACTTTAACTATGTACTACTACCAAACAAAATCAACATCTATTCACTAAACAGGTATATTTAAACTAATTGTGTAAATCCCCGTGCTATATGTACAATACTGTTTGTATTCGTAAAAAAACTAAAAATGTTAACAGATGTCAAATTTGATGCATTTCACCTTAGTTTCGTTTTTATATGTTGTTAGGACGTTTCCTCTTTTTTACGGAAATCGAAATTTTTACGTAATTGGAATTTGAAAAAACACAATTTGGGTTTTACGTAAAATCGAATTTACGTAATTCGATGTTACGTAAATCGAGGGATTACTGTACCATATTTCGTTTTACACCGTGCTTCTTAAATTAATATTTATAAAATTATTAAAAATTAATTTGCGCGAGAAAATAGTTGATTATAAAATCTAGTTGTCTGATATAAAAGTATATACTTGAAAAAACTTAGTAAACTTAAAAAATTTTTTGTTTTAAAATAAACAAAAAACTATTTTTGTTCACGGTTTTTGTTTCGAGTTTTCACCAAGCTGTAAATGCAAAAAAAAATAATAATAAACTTGTACTTTCAAAATTGTATATTGGTTTCTCATTTAAATTATACATAAGTCAGTGTGTCATTGTAAGCAACTAAAAAGTACTCCTATTAGTAAACTAAATAGTACTCGACTAACCATAGTCTATTTTCTGAATTTTAGAAAAATTTTGATTTGTGGCATAATTTTCAAAGTTTGCGCTGATTAGTTTGCGTTGTACAATTTGCGATCCAAAGTGCGCCAATTTTGCTAGTATTTAACAATAGTATACGAAATCTGTCCTCTAGGACTGCACCATTTTGTGGCTAACTTTATTTTTATTTAAGAAAAACCCAAACTCATTCTGTCTGGCATTACATCCGTTTTAAAATTAAATAAAAACCACGATTTTAAGTCAGCTTTTTTAATTCAGTCACATATTTTTTCCTCGCTACAATATATCAAACATTTCATGAAAAACTACATTTTTTGTCATCATGCAGCAACTACATTTTTTGTCATCTTTGAAGTGCATGGATAGAATTCATGCCGCGGCTCAGTTACTCATATGACCGTGAAATAATTCTTGTTTTTTAAAATTGTGTCGTGGTTGTTCGACAATCAATTTTAATTGCAATTTTTTTAGGTTTAAGTTCCTCAGTAAAATGGTGATCACATCTTTTTTAAGCAGTAACACATGAGGTTACACGCCGGATGGAGTTTGTTCTTTGAAAGAAAAGCTACAAAAAAATTGGGAGAATCATTTGGAATCAAATCGGCACTAAAACAGGTTTGAAATAAATTATCTTTTTAATCTTATCCAATGTTTGTGCATTTGCTGGTGCGCCAATAATTTTATTTGAAATTTCTTGCATTGACATTTCCTGAAAATTGTAAAAAACTGACAAATTCAAATTTCCAGTTGATATCATTTCTGTGAGTATTTCATCAATATTTCCTTATTATATTCATACTCCCCGAGGCTGAACATGCTTTGAGAAGCTAATCGTTATGCTCATTATAACCATCACTTTGCAAGTTTATTGAAAGAGATATCTGTACGAGTGTCCCTGGAAATGACTGGCAGTGTCTACTAAAATAATTTCTGTCAAAAGTGTATCAAGGTAACGTAATCCGTTTTTGGGAATATTATGATTCCATTAATTAAAATTGGAGAAGCGTTTCGTAAATTATCTGCTTCAGGTGGATCAAGTTGCAGAGATGAGACTGCAATATTAAGCAGTAGAATAGGAATTTAAAAACCGTGTGGACTATCCTTCCACCCTTGAGTGAACAAGATCATGTCCTGTTGGTATTGGCCATCTAATAGTTCCAAATGATAATCTATATTGCTTAAGAATTGAGTTGATTGATTGATTAATTGATCGCAACATTTTATGGATCATTTTTCAAGTACAGTCAAGTGTGAAATCAGTAACGTGATTTTGCCTCAACGTAAGTGTCAAGAAGGATAACAAAACCAATAAATGTTCGCAGTTTTTTCTCGTAACTATTTAGCCATTAGATAAATGGCACCATCTTTTAAACAGTTATTCCATTCGCAGTTAGATTTTAGTAAACTTTTGCTTCAATTGTACTTTTGAAAAAAATAAAAGATGTACAATGTTGTCTACATCCTTCCCTCTGACTGAATATATTTGAGCGACAATTATATCACCGCCTTGTTTTCTTACTTGCCAACTTCCTTTTGAAATTAGTAATGAGTAAATTTTGTATACAGATATTGTCTTGCATTCATGTCACTTTCATTCAACTTGAACCACGATTGTAGTTTATTTCAACCTGTTTGTGCTTGCGATAATGCTTCTTTCCCATTTCTTTATTGAAAGATGACCTTTTGCTGATTCGGTAGGTGACAATAAAGTTTCTTGACACTGTGTAATTTATCATGCATCGAAGTTTCTCGCAAACGTTAAATTTCTAAGCGCTCAATATGGATTGTAGGAAACTTTTCGACTGTCCATTTGTAAACCTCTGACCTCTGCTTGTTCAGTTGATTGATGCCCGTATGATACATAGCCGTTGACATTTAGAGCTGTGATGTCGGCGAATTATTAAAATTAATACAAATTGGATTTTTAAAAAATTGATTAAAAACTACAAATCAATTGAATTATCCGTTTTATGACCAATACGTCGAGTTTGGTTTTGAAAACTGGAGTAACCAAATCGGGTCTATTACTTACTTGTTCTTCGCATCGTAAACTTTCTGTGGTTTTATTCCTTCTCGGGTTTGTAGTAAATGTAATCTATAAATCTGGAGCACCCTATTTGGAAAAAGAGCATATAGAATCACAGCATCTCTCATTCATTTTTCGTAGTGATCTTTCAAAACTCGATGGACAAACAACAGACACACCAGCTGCAGTATTTAATTCTTATATTAAGTTAGCAACGTGATCTGCTAGTCTAGCATATTGTTCAGCTCGAAATCGTCGTTGATTCTGTGTTATATAAAAAAAGGAACAGATTCGATTATGCCATATTTGAAGATAAAATGTAAAGTGTGATACATTTTTTGATTAGGGTCTTTCTGCTTTTTCAGATCAATATGAATGGCTTGTTCAAATGGCGGGTCTGCGTCTTCGTTTACAAATATCATTGCGAATGTATTAGATGGTGGTGCTTTAGAACGGTGATGATACAAATGCGTCTATCACTATATAGTGCCATGCTGACGACGGGAATTTGTAGGCCTGGTCTCTAAACATATAGTAAACTGCAATTTTCATATTTGCGCGATACAAACGATCATTTATCTTGATCGAATTAAGAACATAAAGTTGGGCATATTAAGGCGTCTCAATCTGATGGATCAGATAGCATATTTTGTAAAAATACAGAAGACTACAATACTTTTCTGTTAACGCTCATTGCTTTTGGCTGTTTAATTTTACTTTTCGGCAACACGATGTCTAATTACCATCAGATGGGCGCTCTTTTATGAGATGTTTCGTATTAAAAAAGTTGCATATATATTTCAGTGATTCCTAAATCCTAAATTATATTCAAATGAGCAAGCTTCTGCAAAATTAAGTACTTCATTATGCGTATCGCCTGATTTTCCCGTTCCTCAGCTAATGAAGCTACATCATTTTCTACACGATACGCTTTTAATTTACTAGCTATTAAGACAATCAACATGACGTCGCTGTGATGTATTGTAAGCAATATGGTGTATAACTATGAGTCCTGGACTCATTCATTCAATATAATAATGCAATGATGTTGCATGAGCAATATAAAAAGAGGCTAATTATTTGGAAGTGACTCGTTTGACGCGTTGTCGTTGAGAGGTAGCGTTGACAATGTAAAAAGCATTCAATTGCTGATACTATAGTCCATAAACATATCGTTGCTAAGCTGCATGATGAGCCGCTATAAGAGTACGAACCAATCTAAGATTAAGATGATACCAAGTAGATAAACTGCAGCGTGCTAACCAAAGATTACTCTCATTCATTCAATCTCAACAGGTTAGACTAGAGATAAGACCGTCTTATCAAAGGTATCCATCTAATCAAGGAGAAATTATTATCCTCCAATCAATTGTAATCCAGAAATATTTTATTTGTCGTCGGAAAAATCTCCACTAGACAGTTGAGATTATCTCAACCTGACTGAACTAGTTTCGTAGAAGCCTCTAGCAAAATTCAAGATTGGTCAAATCAAGAAGACACTTCATATATCCAGTTGTCAAAGTCGAATCTGGAAAATTGGAGATACCATCTTCAATTAAGATGAATTACTTACCTTCAATAAACAAGTCAAAGTAGTTCTAAATGCGAAACTACTTTGCAAATAGGATGATTCAACACAGGTCCACTTACCCCAGCACAGTTTTAAATAGGCTACTCACTGCCACTAGCATTTGCACCAAACCAAAAGGCATCCAAGATGAACAGACTTTCTAGGTGTTAAATGCTCAGAAAATGTTAGACCAATTTTGGTTCCGTGGGTGAATATTTGACGAATCACAACCACACATTAATGACATTGTTAATAAATTTTGAAAACACTGCAGCATCATCTCGATGGCCATTAGAAAAGTTATTGATGTAGTTATTATTTGTGTTTTTAGCTCTAGCAATTCCGTACTGGTATAGACGATGGTATATGACTCATGGATTCTGAATAAAAAAAAATATTTGCAGTCTATTTTCAACTTATATCCAACAGCTGTATAACATCGATAGTTTTGGCAAAGGGAGGATTCACAAATTATAACGGGCGAAACCAATTGGTAAAAATCACTTAAAAGTCTCTTCTCAAACTCTGCATCTTTACATACTGCGCAAGTTGTTTTTTACGGGTTGCCTTGCAGCAAATAAAAAATGGTGTAATATACATTCAAAATGGTAAACTCTTTATATAATAATTTTTTTTTTTTTTTTTTTCATATTATTTGAGGTGGGATCGATCGTTTTCTTATGTACTCAGTTTCTATATAACAAATAAAAAGTGCGTTTACATAAAATGTAAATACGAGTGTACATGATATGAGTTCAATGAATTGTAATAGTTTCGAAATGCAATTTTTTTTTTTTCAATTTTTATTTTTATTGTATTGTTTTAGTTTTTGTGTTTTAATCATTTTTTTGGTTTATGAACTAAGAGGTGAAAAACAAATACATAATGGTAACGTCTTAATTTATCGTACCATCACGTACATATTATGTCGAATATGGATGTGTTAGAAATTAGAATTTTAATTGTTACGATAGAAATTTTCTGATATAGAAGAAGGATCTATTCACCTTTTAAATCATTCACCAAGATCTTGTGATCTGACAGATCAATTTAACTGGCCGGTTTTAACAATGCAGTGACCAATCAAATTTCGATCATGTATTTTAGGTGTTACCACCGAATAGTTTGTTGAGCAACCATTATGTCGGTCTCTCATGTTCAGTCGCACTTCAAAGCTCAAGACTTCAAGTAGTGTTGGTATTCTAAAATTGTCTCGGTATACATTGGCCTATTAAAGTTACTTTCACTATTGTGGGGTCCGATTAGTTTTTTGCCAATTATTCCACACCACTTATTATAATTCTAAAAACACTAGCAAGGATTTCGAACAAATGATTTTTCCGTTCAATGTAACAAATTGAAATTTTTTTCTCATTCAAATGGGACATATATCAAGAGGGCGATTTGATGCAGTACATTCGTTCCATTGCGTTGGAATTGATTTTTTTGCACCCTTTTACATCACACAATAAAGCCGTAGCCGAATACTCATTATACAGTTTCTCTATATATTGTCTAGTTTGGAAAAAATGTTGTGCATCTGATGCTAGTCACATACCTCTTATCCGTTACTTTTCACATGTTATATAGATGATTTGTAGCATCACAAGGTGTTGGGAAAGATATTTTCTGATAAAGGAACAAACTTTGTGGGTGCCAATTCTGAATTGCCTCAACCACACTGTCTCTTACAAGATTTAAAATTGCATTAAAATAACAAGTTGATGCCCAAACAAGTGGAGACAATCCTGAATTATCGAAATATAGTAATTCACAAAAACGGTTTCGATAATTCAGTAGAAGCCCCGATAAATCACAAATATTTGGATTTTTTTATTTTACCAGGACTTCAATCATTCGATGGAAACATCGGCGACGACATCCTGAAAGAACTCGAAGCCATAATTGACAGGAAATATAACATACTAATTTTAACAATAATCATAAAGATACCATTAAAAGAAAAGCAGTTATCACAGGTCAATAACCTATAAGTTGGAGATGGTCATTTTGCTACTGTTAAAATTCGAAAAATTCTTCGGGTCAATTAACAACCATGAAACAATCGACACTGTCATAAAAGCGGAGATTAAAAGCCCTACACAAGAACTTGTTTATTCCAAATCCTACTTTTTTCCAATTAGCATTGAGCGAGGAATAAAACCAAATTGAGCAACTACTTAGAGATGTCATCATAATGCCATCCAAGAGCCTATATAATTTTCCAATCTGAGTGGAAAAGATATAAGATGCTTCAGGTATAAAAAAATACCGGACGGTCATTGCCTTTAAAAGACTAAACGTTGCGACAATGTTAGATGCTTACCTGATTCCGGATATTGTCAAAACACTGGCAAATTTGGGAAATTCACAATTTTTTACAATAATCGCCCCCAACTCCACTTGCATCAAATTAGAATGAAAGAAACTAATATAAAAAAGCTGTCGTTTTGAACGATGAATGGAAAATACGAATTTCTATGTCTTCCTTTCGGATTAAAGAATTCAGAATGCGCTGAAGGAATTCATTGGAAAATATGTTAAGTGTAAATACACGACATAGTAATTTTCGGAGGAACTACAGAAGAAGAACATTTGGACAATGTCAGGAAAATATTTTCAAAATTAGAGAAGACGAATCTACGAATTAATTTTGATAAAATGTAGTTTCTCAAGAACGAACATGAATTCGTCGGTTACATCATAACCTATCTTCTAACTTGAAAGATTTAAAATCATTTCTCAACCTTACATCTTACTACTGGCGCTTCATAAAGGATTTCCGCAAAGTAGACAAATAACTCACAAATCTCTTCACTTTAAGCGAACGCATAAAAAACAGTCAGAATTAACCTTTCAAAGAAACGACTCTTAAACTTAACGTCATTGACAGAAATACTAATTTTCCCTAACTTGGAGAAGCCAGGCATCCTTATAACGGATGTTTTAGATTCTGCAATAGGTGCAGTATTATATCATTCCTCAGCATGCGTTGCTGAACGCAAATTGAAATGATGGAAATTAACACTTCTAGAATTAGAAATATATATTTTACCAACAGAATGATAGTTCATAGCACATAAAGCCATAGCAACTCAATTCCATTATACTGTGTGGCACCCATAAACGTATTCCCAAAAAAAGCAAATCATCATCATGGAGAACTAAAACATTTGCACTTATGAGGAACCTCATCCTAACTACTTGAAGCATTTCATCTGCCTAATCCAGATAAACAAATAAACACTGCCAGGATTCCTAAAATAAAGGGCCCAACTGCAATAAGTGGAATTAAAATTTCGAAAGAACACACCCAAAAGCTACAAGATTTTTAGATAAATATTGTTTCCGTAAATGGCAAGCCTGATAAGGAAATTTACTCAGAACTTTAAATCTTAATATATGAAAAAAAACGAACGCCATCCTATCAAGTTTAAATTACAACAAATTGGGATTGGTCCCAATATATCCGTCATATAAAGAAGGAAAAATACACAAAATGGACGAAACTTTTTCATATCAAGGATGGATCAACTATATATGTATAGCTGCAAAATATTAAAGCATTAAAGCTCTGTACCATTTCACCGCACCGAAATAATAATGATGGATAATGAATAAAGATGTCCGAATTCAAATCACCCTTATACCTTCTCAAAAAATGTAAGAACCCTGGAGCTTGGTACATAATATAGTTTATAACCTGAGATTACAAAATTAAAACGGTTTAGCAAATCAAATAATTTAAATGAACAAAAAACACGCCCACAATAATCTCATCGAGTTGAGATAGTTTTAACTTTGAGCAACAATCTCAATGCAATAATGTAGTAGTTTTTTTTTTAGCTTATTTTAAACTGAAATTTGGTTTGTATTTTAGTGTAAAAAAAAAGATGGTAGCAAGGAGGACGTAAAAATTTGCAGGCTGTCAATAAATCCATTAAATCATTAAATCCAAAAAACACGAAAATCCAGAAATACTTATATATTTTACAGACCAAAGTCAACGTCGATTAACAAATAAATATTTAAATATCACAAAAAATTTAACATGAAATATTAAACATAAAAATTTTTTCTCGGACACAAAATTTTTAGAAAATGATCGCACATGACACATGTTATATTTTTTTTTTTGTTTTTTAAAAATTTTCTAGAAAAACAAGATATGTAACGGTAGAACCTAAAATATAAAAAGTGGAGCTCAATTATTATAAAAATGCTTGTTTAGGAACACAACAGATTATGTTCTATATATATGCAATGAAAATTGTAACACTGTACAATTTTTTACATTTTTACAAATGTATTTTGACACTTGGTTGCAAAATTAAACATTAGTTGAAATTAAAATTTCTAAATTAAAGTAACCGGATTTTTGGAAATAAAAGAAATTTGGTTTTGTTTGGAAAAATAAAAATTTTTTGGAAGTTCTATTCTAGATTTTAAAGTAATAAGTCAATTTAGACAAAAAAAAAAAAAAAATTTTGGGGGATTTTTATTTGTTGGCATATCGGAGGTACCTGATTACTATTTGCGGTTATTGAATTGTTTGGTTTTGCAGTGGCGGAATTTCTGTATTTTTGCGACGGTGCTTGTTGGTCTGTTTTTTTTGTTTTTTTTTTATATTTGTAAATATTTTGTTTTATATTTTGTTTGTGATTGTGTGGCTATATGAATTATTTTTTTTCTTTGTAACGCTTAATGGCGTAAGTTTTTAAATTAATTAAGCATTGTGAAATCATGAAGCGGGATTTAATTTCCCCAAAAATTAACCGACTAGAGATTTAATCCACGACCATATTCCTACGCCGAACTAGTTAGCCAATGTCGTTACACCTATTCATTAACGGTTCACGGTTACCCGTGTCGAATCCTTTTGTTATATCGATAGATAGGAATGCAACCTTTTTGCTGTTGTTGACATTAGCCTAGAAAAACTTTTCAACATAAATAAGAGCATCCTCAGTAGAACGCCCAGACATAAAACCAAACTGATTAGAGCGTATAACAATTTTGATTTTCCCAGATAAGCCAACATACGCTTTTTGACAATCAACTCGAATATTTTGGATATTTTCGACAGCGTCCAGAGTTGACTCTTTATTTTAAATTGATATATAGTTATGACTTTTTTAAATTTATCAAGTAAAATACCTGTGTTTAGATTAAAAATTTGCTTGAAACTTTTTTACAGTCTTATTCAAATATTCAAAATAGAATCAAAAAATTTCCATTGAGCTTTTGAGCATTACCACGGTGAAAATTAAAACTAAATTTAAAGTAACTGATTTTTGCTTCGTTAACCATTCTTTTAAATTTATAGATATATATATATATATATATATATATATATATATATATATATATATATATATATATATATATATATACAGCGATCCCATGCGAAACCGATCACGAGTTGTTCTGACCCCTTCAGATTTTGTTGAAACTTTTTAAAAATGTTCTCTATGTTTAAAAAACATGAAAAATGATTTTTGTTTTTTTTGCGGCACTCAAGTACGTTTTGACAGTGGCGCACGGCGTTTTACGTTTTTCTTGATTTTTCTTGAAAATGCTAATTTTTGAAGTCCTCTTTCTCAAAAAACCAATATACCGATTGGAATATTTTATGGATCTTAAAAATAACGGTTCAATTAAAATTTTAAAAAAATTTTTTATTAAAGAAAAAATGTGTTTTATTTAAAAATGTCATTTCCCGTTATTTTCGACCCCAATGAGTTATCAATTTTTTTATTTATTTTTTCAAAGCTTATTAATTTAAGCTTATTAAAAATAAAAAAAGGAGACTTATCTTTCATTTTTAAAATATGATTTTTTGAATATTTCAGGATCTGAATATGTTAAACCAAAAATAAAAAAAATTTATCAAACTTTTTTTTTGAACTTTATAAAGAACAGACAATTTGCAAAAACTTATATTTGGTGATTTATAAAAGTAAATCAAGTGGTGATAATACAGAAGGCCCCTTTGGTTCACAAGACATTAGTTTGGATCGAGAATGTTCACCTGCTCCTTCTGTAAGTTCATCAAATGGGGAGCGATACATTCATCCGGGTATTTCATCATTCTACGATACTTTAAAATCAATGCACAGTTCTCCTTTAGTACATAAGAAAATGAGAAGTGAAAATTATAAACAACAAAAATTTCATGAAGTTTCAGTGATAATTTCTGAGGAAATATTTACCGTGCAGTTTCGGGCATGCCGATAATGACATATCAGGTGATAGAATTGAAATGAATCAACAATTACGAGAACAATCTGGAATGTCTACAACAACAAATGAAACGTATATGATTTTAACATCGGTACAAAAAGCTGGCCTGCAAATTTGATTTCCTCGTATTGCTGCACTTTGCCCAGAGCACTGCGTATTAGCGAATTCTAGCGAATTCTACCTTTTATCACACGAAGTGGGAAGTTATCAAGATCTTATTTCGCAGATTATTTGCGCTACTCTAATCACATTATGCTATTTAAACGAATGTCCAACCTGCCCAGAACCGATAATATTCTTCAGGATCTATCTGCAAAATTTCTACAAAATTGTATAGATGAAATAACATTCAAACAGTGGCAGAAGGTAGATCGATGCACCATGGAAACAGTAACCTTATCATCATTGGCTTTCACTGATAAATTGGGTGAACAACTAACTACATAACATAGTACCACATTCGTTTATTGCAAAACACCAAGCAGATTACCTGAAATATAGAAAATAAGATGAAGCAACTGATGAATATTACTTCATTTGTAGTTCAGGACGCGGTTCAAGGATTTTATTGGCTCAATGTAATACATCCATTTGCCTTGTATTATAAAAACGGGGAAACCAGTCATATCAGGTCATAAGCTTGATAGCTATATCTGAGGCACCAAAACATAATAATGTAGCTGTGAGATTGTTTATTACCGGCCTAGTTAATTTTATAAAGGAAAAATTACGGCACGTTACGAAAATTTGATTTTTTCCCGATCTGGGGCTCAGTACAAACTGAATTTCTACAATCTATATAATTTCAAGGAGAAGTTCGAGATGGAAGCAGAATGACATTTTTTTGCAACTTGCCACGAAAAAGGACCTTGCTATGTATTAGGAGAAGTTCTCAAGAGGAATGCTGCTAGACCATTAGTTTACAAAGACCATTTGAAAACCAAATAACTACGCCACTTGAACTCTATTCATGGGCTTGAACCCAATTTAGGGTTTTATTGCATTGCCAAACGTGTAAGTCAGTGAACAATTCAAGAAAAATTATCAAAGAAAAAGTTTGATAGATTTTTATGATTTTTGGTTTAAAATATTCAGATCCTGAAATATTCAAAAAATCATATTTTAAAAATGAAAGATAGGCCTCCTTTTTTTATTTTTTTATTTGTTTGATAAATGAATAAGCTTTGATAATAAAATAAAAAAATTGATAACCCGTTGGGGTCGAAAATAACGGGAAATGACACATTTTTTCTTTAATAAACAATTTGTTAAAAATTGTAATTGTACCGTTATTTATCGTTAAACCATTCATCCCTTTCATTTGAGATATAAAAAATTCAAATTGGTTGAGTGGTTTTTGAGAAAGAGGACTTCAAAAATTAGCATTTTCAAGAAAAATCAAGAAAAACGTAAAACGCCGTGCGTCACTGTCAAAAAGTACAGTGCCACAAAAAAAAAAACATTTTTGAAAAGTTTCATCAACATCTAAAGGGGTCAGGACAACTCGTGATCGGTTTCGCATGGAATCGCTATATATATATATATATATATATATATATATATATATATATATATATATATATATATATATATATATATATAAATATATATATATATGTATATATATATATATATATATATATATATATATATATATATATATATATATATATATATATATATATCCATTGTAAATTTATGCAATATTACAAATTAATTTTGTTTACATATTACTTTGAGTCTTAAACATCATCTATCCAACTCACCTACAATTTTTCTTTTAGTTTTTTAAGACAACAATCATAAATAAATAAAAAGAAACAACACAGAATACTGCACCCATGTGTATAATATGTAAAATCCATTCAATGCAATCATTAAATCAATTTTTTTTTGTTGTACATTAATATTTTTAGTATTATAATAAAATAATAAAAGTGAATATTTAATGTAAGTTTAAGAAATTTATTTTTGTTTTATGTAAGAAATTATATAACCTTGACAAGTTTGTCGGCTAAAGAATATTAATTTAAACCGTGGCGATGTATCATTAGAGTAACGATTATGTTTACGATATATAATTGGGACATATTGGACTTTATACATACAAAATATTTATTTATAACAAAAAAATCGAATAATTAACCCAATTGAGCGGAGATCGTTAAACAAATTTTTTAAAAAATAACAAATCAAAGTAATTTCGTATTTATTTAGAAATGTTTTAGATAAATAAAAAAGTTTTCACTTTGATACTAAAAAAAAACAGAAACCAAAAAATTTAATTGTTCACCCTCATAATTTAGAGTATCGAAGCATGATTGTTATTACTGTTCGAAGAAAAATAATCAAAATTAGAAAAGTGGAAAATTCAAATGAAAATACTTTTTCAAACGTTTTGTCATTTTTTTTTATTTTTATGTTTTAAATTATTTTACGAGCTTACAGCAAAAAAATATATATTTTGCAGTTCGATCTAAATTACAATTCAATTCACTTGATTTACGAATATTTACTGGAAATTTATGTAGATAGAAAATTTTGAGGATATAATACAATGGTTTTGATTGACCCCTGTGGTCAGATGCACCCCAAGCCTCGTGAAGTATTTGGTCGCGAGCATGTCATCCTTAGAATACTACCATAGCGTCCTTTACATGTTTAAAACTTACTTGTTGAGAACGTAGGACCAAGCATTAAGCAGGATCTCCCGGATATTTGGCCGGGCTCACCATACACCCGTTTTTACATAAACATGGAAGGATAAGGCAGGATATTAGTTAAATTATTGCGATCAACCCCGTTACTGACAACATGGCGGCTAATAGTTAGTTAATTTTTGTTGGGGTAGGGAACGGAAAGGTTTGTAAGTAATGAATTGGTCCCGTTTCCCAGTAGCCATTATTCGAATTACTGTTAGCATAAGACAATCAAAATTTTACTGAACTGCTCTGCATTGGGGCATCTCTTGTCATCAACTACAGTGTGCCATCATTCATCTGTTATCTGCAAATGTTTCCTGAAAACAGTTAATTAATTAACTAATTGCCTTTAGCCGTAGGCTGTAATAAATTAAATTAATTTTTAATCTGAAATTACAAATTAATTTCATTTTCAAAATAAAAACATAATTATACAATAATATAATTTCTGCAAGCCGCAGGCTGAAACAAATTGAATTAGTTTTTGCCAGAAATTTACCATTAATTCATTTATTACATTTATAAAAATTTGAAATTATAAAAATTATCAAATAATATAAATTAGATTTTATAAAATTTAATTAAATATTACAAATCAATTGAATTAACCGTTTTACGACAAATACGTCATATAATCGCGGAAAATCAAATTTATGTACACTTTATTTGACACAAAACTTTAAAATTTATTCAAATTAGATTTTAAAAAAGTTGAAAAGTTTAAACCTGGAACGATCTTGATAAATGATACTTTAATCGAAGTCTCTCTATATCAGCATTATTAGTGCTGCGTACCATTCGGTCATAATATTTGGAATTGAATTGACTTCCTTGATCGGTTTTAATTGTCAAAGGAAAATGAAACGGAAAACATAATTTTCTCACTAGACGTAAGATATTTTATTAATATTCTTAAGTTTTCTTACAAAAAGAAGCTGCGTTGCATGTGCGAGTTGGTTCCGTAGAAACTTCGCAACAAATTTCGAAGCCCAGAAATTTAAAAAGTTTTAACTTCAAATTGGAGATAGTGTGACGTCTGGAACCACAAAGTAATTTGTAAAGTTCTAAGTCAGCTTTTTGGGCCGAAATAATTAATTAATAGTCAAAACTATCATCAATAATTGATAAAAGTAAAGTTTAATCCTCAATACGTGTTTTTTTTTATTTTTTCTCTGAACCCCAGATGCCATTAAAATGTCGTCAATATAGTCGAAAATAAAATCTAAATCACGAACAATTTCATAATTATCACGTTGAAATGTTTGGGCGCTTTACGTAAACCAAATTGCTTACGTTTAAATTCAAACAACCCAAAAGGAGTAATAACTGCCGTATTTTAAATATGTTCGGTGGCAACTGGTATCAAATGATAAAACCTGACAAGGTTCATTTTAGCAAATATCGAATTAACATTAACATTGATGGTAAAATTATGAATGTGAGGAATTGGATAGCGATCTGGTATCGTAACCACATTAAGTCGCATAAAATCCTCATAAATCAAACTGTAATTAAATTCAGCTGTTAAGAAGGCATTTTTCTTAAAAATTACCACAAAGCTATTGTCGATAACGAATAGGAGTTAATTTATCAACGATTTACTGTAAGAATAAAGGTAGGCATGAATGTCCTTCTAAGACCTAAATCTACTTTAAGCAAACGTGAGCTGTAGGTATAAATTACTGAGCCAGTTGCCTCTGATAAAATTAAATTGGATTAACAAGAATTCTTAAAATTATTTGAACTGTATGTGGCAAGGAGCACTGAAAGGTTTGTTCAGTGGTTTTTGTGTACACAACCTGTCTTACCTTCAAATTTTAAATGGTTCTTGGCGAATAATTTTGATTCCTTTCATCTTCCAAATTACGACTTTCTTTACACGTCGAGCTGGCCGTTTCGACGAATTTCGTATAAGATCTTAAATAATTAATAGTACGAGTCGGAATTAGATTGATGCAACGATGTTTTTCGTGGCTTAAAAAATAGTAGGAACTAGTACTATCACAATGGGTACGTTTACATTTAGGAAAACGGCTCGACGAAACGCTTTTATACCTTTTATTTGAAGAACTGCGTTGCCTAGCGGTATTATCGCTCCTATTAAAAAAAATATCTAAAATCGCATTGATTCTGGACAATCTCTGGTCCACTTATTCATAAATTTACAAACGCGAAAATTTACATAACTGTTCCTTAGGCGTTAAGTACTTAAAGATTTGGTCCGTTAGCTTCTTGAGCTCCCCTAACGTAGTTGTTGTTGGTTATCTAACAATCACTGTTTTGGAAATTGCTGGAAGCTTACGGTTAGACCGTAACACTCCTGGTTGTCGGCCATCACCTAATTCTTTACCTGTTAATATTTTTTCTAACTTCCCTTCCTTTTGTCTGAAGTAGATAATCGGTCTAATGCTGCATAGAAATTTTCGTTTGGTGGGTTCTGTAAAAAGACATCGACCCTTCTGCATTTCGTGGATGTTAGAATTATAAACATGCAGAGATATTTTGCTTGATCTATTGCACCTTGCAACGTATACTATATTTTCGAAACCACAACGCTGGGTTGTGTACCACAACGCTAGGTTATTGATTAAAAATTCTTTTAGCTTAATTTAGCTGGCCGCGACTTCTGTCGACTGACCAGATAAATATCGCAAATAATTTTGTCTTGTTAACTTGTGTACATGATCCCATTATCGATTTTTGACATATTGAATTGGTTCTAACCAACGGAGTGCCGCTTTCGAATCAGAAGGTGGTATGATCAAATCACTTCGGCGTCAGCAATATATCGACGATGGACGTTGTGTCATTACTTTTTTTAGTTATGCAGATCTTGAGATGGTGTGCGAATCAAAACTAAGTTCCGATCTGATGAAGAATTGGTTACAGTTTTGTTAAAATGAAATTGTCATCTCATCAGACCATGGCAGCCGAATATATATATATATATATATATATATATATATATATATATATATATATATATATATATATATATATATATATATATATATATATATATATCTGTCCTTCTTATTTTGATTTGAGACCATAAAAATATGACCTTGTAGTGTTAGTTATTCTTAGTGGAATCCAGCGCGATCTCGTAGATACCGATAACCCAGTTCTAAATTGGCTTATTTCGGTATGTGTGCTATCTTATTATAAGTGCTATCTAGGTGACTCTAAGTATGGTGAAAACTAAACCCAAAAATGAGTGGTTTAGCCATTAGAGAAGCGCGAAAGCTATTGCATACATTCGGCATGTGGTGAGTGGAGAAAGACTTTAGTTTTAATAGTATAACAATTTAGTAATTAGCGCAGTTCAAGTAACTTTTCTCTATGCTAAAAGCGGTATGTTGTGGAAATTTGGTCAAATCTGCATAAAAGTAAGACTCGTGGTGGTGAAAACTAGACGTTAAGAATGCAAAGACAACATTTTTTGTCTAGCCTGATGGCCTGGTAGTAGCACCAGTTTTGTTTCCTAGTTTTACATATTTTGAGGTCATCGCGCTGCCAAAACACAGAATCTGGATAGAATCTTGCTAATGATTTGCTAACTGAATGAATCTTGCTAACTCGAATTAAATGTGTGAATGGCAGAGAAAAAGCCCTGAGAGTATTTAAAAAACTGCTAGATTGGGTAAGTGTTAAAAGTGATGAGATTTTGGTGGTGATATGAATGGACATTCGAGAAAATGACGGTGTGAAAGTAATACTGTGTAGTACTGGCCGGCCAAGTCTCTTAGAATGTAACTAATGAGAATTTAAGAAGTGCGATCATTATAAGATCGAAGCATATATAGGTGCGGCATAAATGTGACTAACCATGAAACGAATAACGTAAATCAACTTGAAAGTGAAGAGAGGCATGTTATACGCAAATAAGCGCAATAGAAAGAAAAGAGGATGAGTGGTGGAATAGAGAGGTTCAGTTTTGCACCAGTTCAACAACCAGTTCGTAAAACCAAAAGGAAAAGTTGACAGGACTATGTGTCTCAAATGCCACTTAGAGCCACAACCAACGATTTATGATATACATTTAACAGAGTGAGGGGTCAAAGAGCACAAGGTAGAAATGCTGTACTAGATTACAATTGTCAGCGTTGAGCTTCATAGTTAATGGTTTACATGTGTACAATTCTTGTACCTACGCACCTTGCGAAAATCGTTATTGATAGCAGTAGTTGGTGGCTGATTATTTTCCTTCTGTTTGCATATATATAATGGGGCCTCTAGTAACACACGCGCAATTGCAGTGTAATTAACCATGAGCTCAAAAAATTTATAAAACTTCTATCCATAAAACTATAACAAAACGAACATGCGTGCATACATCGTCATTTCTAATTGCGATTTTATCAAAACCTTTTAACCTTCTTAACATACACCGTTCTTATACGTACAAATAATATATTGTTTACTTACGTAACAATTACTTGATTTTTTTTTTCTATTTTCCTTCCATTTTCAATTATTAATTATAAACACAGTCAAAACTTAAAAATAGAGATAACAATCAAATCGTGAAAACTATAAAAAAAAAACTTATGATCATTAAAAATTGTTTAGATCGATAAATAAAAAAAAATAAAAAATTCAACGGTGCATTGTACTTTCAATTTACAATTTTTCTTGTATTTAAAAAACTTAAATCGAAAATTAGAAAAATTATGTGTTTAGGTTGAACCAGTTGGTTTTTGGTGAGTGTGTGTGTGTGCCCGCGCATGTTTATTCTAGAAACCAACACAAAATTTATAACAAATAAATCAAACACAATTTACAACAACAAAATTTAGACCAATATTGATTTGTACTTTTCATACGTCGCCGATAACAATCTTTCAATATGTTCAAGATAAGAATTTTCGATTTGGGGAAAGGTAAGTAAAGTCAGCTGTATTGTATCTAAGATCAAAGTATTATGTATATCTGTCTGTAGTTTTGAATGCAAGACTTTTATATTTTGGTATAATCAATATGTAAACAGCCTTTCGTATTGACATTCTATTGGCGTAATGCAGATCAGTTGAGGACAGTAAAACGTTGTTATCTTATACTTAAAAGAATATCACCGATTGGTGTATGCAGCTTTAAACATCATTCAAATGTGTCGAAACCACAAAAAATTAACGACAATGAGCCAGAAAAGAGTCAATTTTGCCACTTACAATATAAGGCACAAGTTAGGTGTTTTTTGGACCTCACTCTATCAATCAAACCCTCAAGGTGTATACTACATTAGGATGTAACCAAAATATTTGAATACTGATCCTGATGATATTATGGTCACATTGGTTGCTTAAACAAGACTACTTTCCTCATAGGTTATATCCTCAATACAAAATGGGGTGATCTATAGTTATTCTCATATTCTCCTTGATGTTGGAACTAATCCCAATTTTTGTTTCTATAAAAAAATTTAGTAAGCGCTCGGATATTGAAATAAAAAGTTTAGACAACTAATTCGAGGTCATAGTCCCCGCCCCGTGGCAAGCGCTCAATGTCTAAGTATTATCTTACAAGATAGCTGAACAACAGGGCGGCCTTTAAAATCCGAACTATTAAACCAAGATTCGTACGTCAACCAGCCAACCAGCCTATTTAAAATATTGTCGGATCATTGATTTTCTTCGTGTCACCATTTCTGCTCTTTCAAATTTTTCTTTAAATCAACAGTGAAATGAGTTTATCTTCCAACACTGTCCCATCTCCGAATGAGATTTGAGATGAGACGTCTTCAATAGCGATCTAGTGCCAATGACCACAACAACTACGAGATTTTGTTAACTGTCAAACTAGGTTATGACAGACAACTGATGCAGATCTAGCAGGATCAACAACTAGTTCAACGCCAAATCCGTCTGTACCGTAGGTAAATGGACAAGTTATACCTGCAATACAACAATACTATATGTAGCTCATAAAGCCTTTAAACCTTCGCAGCCTCTGTTTAATCAAAATCCCAAAGTGTGGTTTAACATAATTGAGCAATCCTTCGAACTATGCGATAAACGGATTGAGGCAACAAAATAGGAACATGCATTAGGCGCTAGTCATCATGAAACTTTTGGAGATCATATTATAAGAAACAAAGAGAATCAGCCCTATACTATTTTTAATGAAGAAGTAATCCGTGTCATTGGAGAATCCAAAAAAGCTAAACTGGACAACATTCTTCATGGTTTAACACTTCTCAACAACTTTGGATAAAACGTTTACCATTCCAAGTTCAAATGATTTTCACCATCTTTGAGAACTATATTTCTTTGGTTACGAGCAACACGGGCAGACAACATACTAGAAACCATGTCACAGAGCAGCATTAATTTGAAGACTGGTATCATTAACTTTGTCTAGTGCTTGCGGTGGTGTGGAATCTACTGCGGCTAATTTCGAAATCGATGAACGTATCAAGAAACTTACCAATGGTTTTTTATTCACGATCATATTCTAATTCCCGCCAAAATCAATCTCGCTCTTTTTCTCAGAACAGAATTAACCATAAATTCGATAAGTGGCAATTACCACTTTAAATTTGGTAAAGAAGCAAGAAAATGAGTTCCTGGGTGTACATTTTTCTAGTCGCGGAGATTGCAGATAAACAACATTTTTAAATTCACATCAAGAGGAAGTTTCGACCATTCCAGCAAGATTTTGTCCTTTAACTATAACTCATAATTTAGTTGTAGCACACAGTACTCCAGTTCAGGCTTATAGCACTAAAATATTAAAATATTAGATTTCGGACTTCGTCGTGAATTTCGTTGGGAATTTATAATTGCATACGTGTCTATGCCGATGATAGGCACAGATTTTTTAAAATCTACCGGAATTCTAAAAGACATAAATGACAGAGGATTATAGATCCGTTAACCTCCTTACATGGTATTATTTCGCACAATTCAGATCCAGCCTTATCATTTTTAGACAAGCCACAATTACGCCCAAAAATTCAAAATGTACTGATAAAATTTCCCGAAATTACAAATTGCGGTTTGAGTTCCAAACAAATTAAACATTCGATCACTCATCGTTTTGAAACCATTGGACCACCAGTTTCATGTAACACACCTCGACTAGCACCTGATTAGTTACGTATAGCACGAGAAGAGTCGCTAGTCCAGTCACTTCTACTTAGTGATTAAGAAAATGGAACCTGGACACCTTGTGTAGATTACCGCGCACTAGATCGGATCACTATTGCAGACAAGAACCCGATACCACAGATGGATTTAAAATCGAATATATATTCGTGCGTCCTGATTTGGCTGGTGACGGTGTAAGTTAGGACGTTAAAAATAAACCGCGAAAGAGTTGGGAGAGCATCTGCCCCAGAAAACATTGCAGGGTTCAAAAACGAAAAAAAATTATCGGAAAATGGTTTAAGCATTAATAAATGTATTTTCATTAACAAATGTATTGATAAATGTATTTTCGCTTCACACAAAATTAAATTTCTAGGGCATACGGTCACCGAACAAGGATTTTTGGATATAATTAATTTTTACAGACGATTTAACCCTAACGCAGCAGCTGATCAAATTTTACTGAACAATTTCTTCAAACACAAGAAAAACAGTAAAAGTCCTATTAAATGGTCATCAGCATCAATACACGCTTTTAATAAATTTAAAGAAAAATTGTGTCTAACAACATTACTTGCACATCCATCATCTACAGCTAGACTAGCTATAATGGTTGACGCGATGGAATTAGCAATTGGGGCAGTCGTTTAGCAGTATGTTTGGGATACATGGCAGCCACTTATTTTCTTTTCAGTACGTCTTAATGAAACGCAGCAAAGATATAGTGCTTATGACATCAAGAAAGATTTAAAAATCATGGCTCAAAATTGTATAGCTTGTCAGAAACCAAAAATTTCAAGACGCACGAAATCTTCTCTCGGCTCTTATTATCTAATTAGCGTCACAAGGCTTTTCAGAAATTCATCTAGATATCATCGGTCCACTACCAGTTTCAGAAAATAATCGGTACTACTTTAATTGATATATACACACGATGGCTTGTGTGTTTTTCCGTTCAGATAAGACTGCTGCCGTTGTCACATTTGCTGTCTACAATTCTTGGATAGCACGGTTTGGTGCACCGGAATCTATAATAACGGATCAAGGTTTACAGTTTTAATCACAGCCCTTTATTTATCTACTGTGTTAGGTTTTCAGAGAAAGTGGACAACAAGTTACTATCCTAAGTGTAACGGAATAATTGAGCTTTGGCATCGGACTTCAAAGGCTGCAATCATGTGCCACAACCGAATAGATTGGACTATGTTGTTACCTCCTAATTGCTAGGACTCTGAACTATTGTTAGTGAAGAACTTAGCACATCACCAACTGAGCTAGTCTACGGATCCTCAGTTCTGATACCTGGTCAGTTATTCCATCAGTCTTTCGATAGCAAAATGATTTTGTTAAAAATTTAAGAAATCATTTTAATGAAATTCGTCCATCACCTGCATCAAATCATAGTGGCAGCAAAATTTTCATATCTAAAGATTTAAATTCTTCTTCTTACGTATTTCTACGAACAGTTGCTCAACGAAAATTTAATTTTCCTTCATGGAGGCGACAACCAGCAAATAGAGGATACAAAGTTTTGAACGATTTTGTAGGTCTCACTATAATATTCTCTTTATTCACGTTCCCTACATACCGTTATACTGTACATACACGTTCGTGCACGTTCCCTACAGACCGTTACCTGTCAACATGTCTATCAATACATAAATACCTATGTATATAAACCCACCTTACAGCTAGGCCAATCTGATAGCAACATCGCCCGATGTTAAAATAGTTCAACCCCGTTCTTTTAACAATAAGGCCACTCGCTTCACATAGGGACCGTCCACCTACTTGCATCTCCTCCAATTTTGGTACTAAATATCTATTATTTTCTAAACAATTTTTAATCATATACGATCCCTTAAACTTTCCGTACAATTTTCTTCGTCTACCTTTCGTCCTTTTAACAATACTAGATCTCCTTCTTTTCCTTAACAACTCTCTTATCATAATACTTTTTATTATAATTCTGTCTCGTAATAATTCTGTCTAATCTATGCTTTGCCGCTTTCCTTGTTTCTTCAAGTGGTTTATCTTACATATTAAACTTATCAATCCAGTCATTCAATTTATATTTTTTGCAAGATTCTTTGATCTACCAAAGCAAAACTCCAGCAGTTAAATAATGGATAACTGTTGAAACTGAAAAATCAAAAAAGAACGAAGGCATACGGAATATAATTTGACATAAAAATGTAAGCCTTCGGTATTATTAAATGTATGCCTCAAATTGTAAATAACCTAAACTCATAAAATTACATCAGCCCTTAGAAACATTTTTGACAACTGCCCTCGGAACTACAAAAAGTATGATTCAATTTGATTTTTTTTTAAATTTAACAGACCCTAAAGGAAATACAAAATGTCCATTAGTACTTGGTTAAACTGTTCCACAGACTTCATATAACTAAGATATCAGAAAACTTCTAATAGAGTTAAAAAAACAATTATAAGTCCCTGGGAGCAATCCATATACTATAACGATATATTCGTGTAGTTTTAAAAAGTGTCAATCATCACCACAGACAACAACACCCAGAGGCGAAAGCAATTATCAAATCAACAAAAAAATTAAAAAAAAATAAAATCTTTCACAATATTTTAACTATTTTATAACAACATACTCGTACACATTGAGACATAAACTATCTGTAAAAAAATATTATACGAAAACTGCCTTTACAAAAACTTAATAATAAGTCATCAAACTATTAGGTAACTTACCAAACACAAAATGTTGTAAATAACAACAATTTTTGTAACACTACAAAATAGCAGGCAGCACTATTTTTGCGCTATTTGTTGTGCGGCACGATGTGCAAAGTGGATTTGTAAAACAATTTCAACCATATAGTTATAATAATGAACATAGCAACAACAGCAACAAACCACAGCAGCAGCATACACATTACCAACAACAAATTTCTAATTTTTTATATTTTGTGTATAGAGTTTCAGTTCATTGACCACTTTAGCAGTCGGATAAGTAATGGTAATAGGTTTTTTACTATGTGTGGTAATTTTGTATTTTTTTTTTTGTACACATATACCAAATAGTAAAATAAATATAGAAAAGTGACTGTACACTAAAAAATAGTTTTGTAATTAAATTAAAGTATTATTTTAATTTTTATTTCGATTATGTAATGATTTCTGTTTTTAATTTTGGAATGGAAAATGTGTTATTTTCCATGAATAAATTATGGTCGCGCGCAGCGGTGGCATATTTGTTGCAATCGAACTACAAATAGTTTTTTTTAAGTCACCGAATTATATAAATTTACAAACCGGATTCACTCTTCAGCTTAAAAACTACTTTATGTCATTTTTATTAATATTAAACTATCGCAACTACCATGTGTGCACAGTGAAAGCTCCTCTCATCATTCTAATTAAAAATTACAAAAAATATAACTTTTTTATTTTAAATATTAGACCTATGCCCCCGGGTAATAAACTAGAAATGATCACCCAAAAATAAACATAATTTCGGTATATAGGAATAAAAGAATTGCCCGGAGCCAACCATTTAATTTATTCGATACATTTAAACCCAACGTTGGATCATTAAAATTAATATCGTCTCACTTTCATCTAGCACAAAACGTTACTATTTCCTATACTCTCACATGTACTCACATGTCACTCCATCCATATAAAATTAATGCATGACAATCGCTTATGATGATGATCGCGCGACTATCTATACCACCACCACAACAACATCTCTAAGTTACAAAACCTTATACTCGCGTAAAGTTTCACATTTAAACCGAAAACAAAAACAAAAATGGAAAAAAAACTTTCACCAAAAAATCGTTTTTGTTTTTTTTTCTTATATTTTACAAAAACGATCATTGATCATTAATTAAATTCAAGATCATGTCAATAAACTTAATAATAAAATAAATTTTGTCATGCCACATAAAGTGTTTTTGTTACATAAAAAATAAAAATAAAAATAAAAAATAAAATTGACAAGAAAATTTTCCCATTTTCTAGTTTTTATTTCATCATCAACGATCGATCGTCATTTTCATCAAAGAATAAATAAATCTTTTTAAATTTAATTAAAATTTTAAATTTTTATTTTTTTATTTTTACAAAAATTATTTCAAAAGTTGAATGTACGTTGGTTGAGTCTATGCGATCACAAACACACATGGATATTACATGCTATATTATAAAGAGTTTTCCAGTGCGGAGGGTATACATGATCTTGTAATTGACATAAAATAAAGTGACACATATCCGATTGTAAGTTTTCATCAGGATGAAAACTTACCAAGAATTTACTGATCAGGAATTAAGTTAATTTTAATCCTCTGCTAATGCCAGATCATTTCTGACCTTGCTACGAATACATCCTTCTTGGTCCTAAACAACTCTGTCACCTATAAATAGTTTATACTTACAAAACATTTAAATTTTATTAGAAGAAGTAGTGAAAATAATAGTCGGGGTCACCAAATAGAAATCACTTTCATATTTCCTCCCACACTGTTATCTAAGTTATATGCCATACAAATTATCGGAAACTCATCTTTTCTCTTGGTGACCCCAACTAGAATTTTTTATTAAGGTTTAAAATTTGTGATTACTAACAATTGTTAATCTAAAAAATTGTACAAGCTGAATTGGATTTAATTTGGTCAACAAAGTGACGGTAACACGATATTTTAGGGTACATTTGTTACGGAAATATGCTTGTAGGGTTACTATTCGTCCTTGTTTTAGAGGACATGCTACTTTTTTAAGGTTGCACATTGGTCTTTCTCCCCTTTAATAGCTTATACCAAATTTTAAAGCTTCTTTGCCAAAATTAAAAAATTTGGAAACCATTATGGAGTTTCTAAAAATAAGTGTATCAAAAACGTTAGTTTGCCATTGCTAGTCGCTGTCGCAAATGGCTTAAATATTTAGGCCAGAATTGCTTCGATGCAATTTCCTATTTGGAATCACTAATAACCGAGTTAAGTTTGAACAATTTTTCAGCATTTCGGTACTCTACCAAATTGTGTAAATTTTTTGAAATGATTCTCAGTCGCTAATTTACGTTATCCATAAATTTCCTTAAATGTCAGCCCCTTTAAATGAATAGGAGTAGCGTTTCCAATCAATCTACCACTGGAGGTGTTACAAATGCTCCATGTAAGATACTGAGTTATAATCAGAATTAGGCAGTTTGCTTGGCGATACTGTTGGTAATACAATAACATTTTGAAAGGGCTAACCATCATGCATTTTCTCGTTTATGGAACTTTTCGATTTATGCCATAAATTTCACAGATGGAATGGACTAATCATTACGTATTTTCTGGAATTTAGGGTTCTTCGATTTGTGGCATAAATTGAATAGTTTAAAGGGGCTAACTAACCGTCAAGCATTTTCAGGAATTTGGAAATTTATGATTTATGGCATAAATTTCACAGATTAATTGAGCGTCACGTTTTTTCTGGATTTAGGAACTTTTCGATTTATGACATAAATTTCACAAATTGAATGGGCTAAACATCACATATTTTCTGGAACTAAGGACTTCTCAATTTATGGCATAAATTTCATAGATTGAATGGGCTAACCATCACGTAATTACTGATTTTTGGAACTTTTCGATTTGTATTGTTTTCGATGAGGCATTTTCTGGAATTTGAAACTTTTTATTTTGTGCCATAAATTTCATAAATTGATTTGGACATTTTTCGATTTTTGACATAAATTTTACAGATTTAATGGTCATAAATTAAGAGAAATTAGAATTAAGTACTTTTATGATCAAAGATGAAAATTGCCATATAATTGGTTGTTTTTTTCCACTAGATAATCATCAGACATCAGCATAACTTCCTTAAGACATAGTCCATAGCAGATGAAACCAATGAAGTAGACCATATGTGTCAGAATCATACATTTAATTTTTCCCTTCTTGCGTGAAATAATGAAAACTTACGAAAAAATTTCATGGAAAATGCTTCACAAAGAAACCGTTTAACAATAAAACGGATATTCCTTGTACCTCAGAAGAACACCAGAAGACGGAGATGAGATGACATTGATAAAGCTTCGGAACCGAAAGTAACGTCTCACGTAAAATATATCTGTAAATTTATTAATGAAGCAAAAGGAATCGAGCCGCAAATCATATAGATGAAGTACAGATACATCAGTTCAGCAGTTATGGCAGTACAATAACGAAGCTAAGTTTGGATTTTTTAAACTTTCATTCCATGAAAAATATCACACTGTGACATATCTTAATATTCACTGAGAGTATGGTGACAAACTGGCGAGAGTTTTCTTTTTAATTTGCAAGCCAAAATTCGGGCAGACAAGGAAGATGCTAATGCGAAACATGAAGCAATCAAAATTAAAGTTTTATTTGAGAAACGGTCGTAATAGTGTTTGGAGGTTTTAGATCAAGACAAATATCCACAATTCCAACCTAGGGCTCATAATCCTGGTAATCCTTTCAATACGACTAGATCTCCGATTTTAAAGTTTTTTGTTTCAGTCGACACTTTGGTAAGTTGTTGAATATTGTGAGATACTGGGCTTGCCAATTTTCAGCAATATTTTGGAACATCTTTTACATAAGCGACAATCGGTTTAATTTCATAGGAGTGTGATGTCGACTTCGGGTACTATTTTGATTGGTTGCCCGACTTAGAAATGCGCCGATGTGAGCGCTTGAATGGTTTTTTCTATAATGAGTCACATATATAATTATGAATTATTTTATGCTATTAAATAGCATAAAATAGCATAAAATAGCATAAAATAGCATAAAATAGCATAAACTATCATAAAATAGCAAAAAATAGCATCAATAGCATAAAAAAGCATAAAGTAGCATAAAATAGCTAAAATTGCTCGCTGTATTATTGCTATTTGATGTTATTTTATGCTATTTTATGCTATTTTATACTATTTTATGCTATTTCATGCTATTCCATGATTTTTGACGCTATTTGATGCTATTTTATTCTATTTAAGCTATTTTATACAAAATTATGCTATTTTATAGCTTTTTAAGGCAGAGCGCTTTTTCAAGGCACAGCGAGAGTCCGGACCCTGCTTCCACAACACAATCATTTTCAAGAAATCCGTCAAGCAGAACGCTTTAAGATGCAGTATCTGATTGGTTGTTATTTCAATCGGATATAGAGCCATTGTTGAACATTTGTTGAGTCTAATATTTCTGTAACTCGGTTGAGCACAAATATATTTCCTTTTATCGGTGGATTTTCCAGTCACCCAAAGACAGTTTTGGAATATGTCCACAAGGTGATCTCTGGTGGTACTATAAGTTCCAAAAACTTGATCAAAAGCTTAAGCATTTTAACGAGTAAAAGGGGTGCTCATAACTCGAGCCTTGCGGTTGTAACGTACTTCAATGGTTGCTTTTTGATGGTATGAGCTTTGTTGAAGTTCTACTTGGCAATTTATTGTGCTCTTTTATAGTACTGTGGCATACGCCATCTTAGTATTTTAAGGTTTTCTAGTAAGTTTAGTTTATATAGCATAGCAATTCATTAATTGTCGACGTTTTCAGGAAGCCACATGCCCTGTAATAAGGTTTTTACCTTGATTATCACGGACAAAAGCCATATTCAAGTGTGATAAATGCCCTCAAGGCCTCAAACACAATAATTTTTTGTTGAATCTGAAAGTGTCTGGTAGGGAAACGAAAAATGAAAGTCGGCTTGCGGAACTCTCAAAATAGAAATAATTATGGTGCCTTCAGTTATGTCTTTAATCGATACTTCTCGGCCGATACTTACGAAGGTAGTATCACCCGAGTTGTAACAAGTTATTTAATTTTGTCCTTCTTCGGTTGTCGACGCCCCAAATGTTTATGAAATCATGTATGTAAAAGTCTCTCATTAATATATTTCCTGCATTCGGAATCGATAATGTTTCAAGATGTAACTGTGCCAATTTTTGAGAGATTAGGTGGCGAGTAACGTGACTGATGCCATACCTTATAGGTGTTGGTAAGAAGACGATTAGTTTTTATGGCTGACGTTGGCGAATTACGCCAAACTAGGCATTGGTAATTCGTATCTTCTGGTTTTCTCCACACCAAGCAGAACATTTTCAATATTTGCTGCCAATTACTACACCCATCTTGGTGGTTGAGGATAGATTCTTTGATGAAAGGGTGGTGAGTCATGTAGTATTTATGTTATCTAGATATGCTAATGTCTTTCAGTAATATAAACTCCATATGCCCGTTCGCTACGTTTTCGGTCATACATTTTGGGAATTTTGGGTTCAGGAAGTGTTGGAGCTTTCACCAATTTTTGTTCTAGCGAGCTAAATCGTCTCAGTGCTTGTGTGAATGAATCTTCTAATATGCTGGTTTATTATATTGGAACGGTAGAAGAACTTTACATTTTTCAGAATTTCTAATTCTAATATGCTTATCAAAGTGTTAAATTCAGAGATTTTCCTCATCTGTGTATTGCAGCACTGCTGAAAATTCTTCTATCTCCTAGAACATTCTTAATGCTTGGTCATTGTTAATTGTTTCTTGGGTAGACAAATAGGTTATACCTTAAGGCGATACATCACCTGCTTGGTACTCTCTTCTATTGATCCAACCTAACTTCGTTTTCTGTGGATAACCATTCAGTGGATTTGGATGGTAAGTTCGATGTTATTTTAGGTATCACATATGCAGTAATGCCGATGGTGAATTCGACGTTGGTTCTGAATATTATCGTAATCTGTGTTACTCCTCTTGAATAGCCAGCTTTTTCTCCAATTAGAGTATCGATTTTGAATCTTACATTAGATCGAAGGGCTTTTAAGCTTTTTGCGCCATTTTGGTAATTCATTCAGATCTTGTTGACTTGGAATAGGTAACCAATTTGGTTATTTGGCCTTTAATTATTGCTCTTATCCTTAATAGGTCTAATCCATCTGGCCATGTTTTACTGATTTTGCTAAAAAAAAAAATTACAAAAAAAAAGTTTGATATTTTGCTGTATTTAACTTCATCAACAGCAATTGTTCCTTTAAAAAAAATAGCAAAGGGGTTAGCTTTTCCAAATTTACGAATTGGTGTTTAAATCCAATACAACACGTACAAAACATGAACACAAAAAACTGGCTAGGAGTGGAGACTGCTTCAGCCTGACTTTTGATTTGGAACGAATCCCTAGTATTATAACTATCACCGTAAAATATTAAAGATCGAGTGCCCTTATTAGAAAACCGAGTCTGCATTAAATAAATAAATAAAATAATTTAATTTTTAAATTAAAACCTATAAATTATTTATTTATTTAAATTTAACATTTTTATTTTGTTTAAAGAGACATAAAAATTTCATCTTTGAAGATTTTATTTTTTTTTGCTTAGTACCTCTACATAAATATTATAATAGTTTTAGTATACGCTTAATAGTTTCGTACTTGCGCGATGTCGTCAACATCGTTTGTGTTTTAAATTTTAAAATTATTTTAATTTATCGCGAATGTTATATTAGTTACGAAGGAGAATTACACACAGATGTGACGGATGATGGATGATAATCTTTGTGATTTTTTATTATGTTCGTTTGATAGTTTATAATAAATTGATGAATTGAGAGCACGATAGTTGGATGATTTTAGTTACTATGTGATGAAATTTTATTAATTTATTTTGCTGTTTTTTTTAAAAAAGATTGCGTGATTGTTTTAAAAGGTAAATGTACGGGATTTGGTAAAACAGGTAGTAGAGCTGGGTAAATAAAATATTCGGAAATTGAGTTCAATAAACTTTGATTTGGTGTGATCTAAATCTGTTTCCTGAACCTTAGCTAGATTTTTTTGTAGACTATTGAACCGTTATCTCGTCATAGGCCACTTTGTCAGGGACCATAATTTTTTGGTTTGTTGATTAAATCTCTCACACTTGTAAAGGCCAAACTAACTCCAAGTTTTCATCGAGTTTTCTGAACTGTTAGAAAAACGTATGAAACTTAAACAAATTAATTAATTTTATCTTCCTAATAAAAGGAAGTAACCTTTAACTAACCCATATATGTAGACTTATTTTTTGTCCATTTTTATTCATCAAAACGAATAATAAATATATCACTGGTTATGGAAGCATCACGCTGCTCGTTGATTTTGAATTGATGAAAAACTCACAAATCGTTTAACGGATAATGGTTTTGCACCTATATGCACTTTTTAATTGGGCTTGACACAACACAACTTCTAACTGAAAATTTTTTCAATAGTAAATTCTCCGCCTTATTCAAAAGAAAGCTGCTGTAACAAATGAGTCAACACATTTGGAAGTGATGGTTATGTTCGAATACATGACAGATTTACAATAAAGAAGTGAATAGCACAAGAGAGAAAGACACATCAAAATTAACGACATTTAATACATTAGTTTGCAACCAACAAAATTGATGGGAAAAGTAGTCGAGCTGCATCCGGAATCTGATAGTCATGACAGTTCAATCTCTACGCAGAAATTCATGGCTTGTCAATTATGTAAATACGACAATTAAAAAGCATGACATCGGAGCAAAAAATAGACATAATTCGGCAAAACAATCAAAGCTCCAATTGCTTGAATGAAAAACACTGAATGTGCGACCGCAAATCATAGGAGTGATGCCACCAAAATGATGTTTCACTGCAAAATGTATGCATATTGATAATTTTATGAGCCATTGGAAGTAACATAATCAACGGAGCCGGTCGAAAAATGTGAAGAGAGTAGAGAGAATAAAACTAAAGAAGAATTTCAATCTTACACGCCAAAATAGGAGAACTCCACTCATGTTATATTACTAGCCGTACTTATGTATGACCTACAGCTTAGGTGAAATTTTTCTCTGAAGGGGCGCAACAAATGTTATTACAAAATTAATAATTTCTGCTGGGGATGAAGTAACATTAAATGCACAATCATTTATGACCTTAATTCAGTTTAAGTCATTAAGTCATAAGAACAAGACTAAATAACATGGAGTAGCTCAAGTAAATATTATTTTCTCCATCATGGCGTATTGAAAGAGGGAAATACTACAAACAAGCTCAGGGTCTTATTAAAAGTGTTTGCTTTATCGTTAAAAGAGCTATCGTTGAAAGGTGTTCTATAATGGTTGGGGGAAATCGTCAACCACCACTCATTGACATATATTTTTACAATTCCATTAGCATCAGTTATTTTTATGCGAAAATAGCGAGAAAAGGTACTGGTAGGTAAGAAATGACAACCGAAAAATTCAAAATATATCGTTGCAAAATAATCCTAGTCAGTAACCAGTATAAGCTATCGATTGAATTCACTAAAGTACGGCATGCGCTATTCTCGCTTTAACTATTCGCTGCCTAAGGAAAGGAAGTCCAAACCAATTCAACCAACTTGAATCTGTAATAGTCATATTGCAGGGTATATTACATAACCCTATTATACATGGATGTTTTGAAGTCCGAACAAATGGCGCAATCAGACAGTGAATTAAGCTTCGCAAACTGTTAACCAATAATTATGAGCTTCGATCATCCTTAATTGAGACTTTGTCAGAAAATATAGATAAACCCTAGGAAAACAAGCGGATACACTTAGAGTACTAGGACTTCAATGAGATCCACACAAGGACAGATCCAAATGCAGTGTGCAACTAGAATAGACCGAAATACATTTTCTAAACGAAAATTCCTGTCGGCTGATTGTCTTAATTTTGCAATCGTACTTACGATACGAGTTATAGAATGCAGAAGGTCATGTAAAGTCTAAGATTAACCATGCTAATATTGCAACCAGAGGTATGACCCCTATTATTGATTTTTTTGGGTAGGTGAAAAAACCTTCAAAAGACGAATATGTGTCCATTAAACAACACTCCTCGTTCTTCCATCGTAAAACTGACTCTACATATCGTGACGTTGCGCTATATGCTACTTCTGAACTGAACTCTACTATTGTGTCCGGCGTTATTTCTCCCAATGCTGAAGTGAGCTGCCTTCGCTCTATCACGAATCTATTACACCCAAAAAATGTGTGATGTACATCACATCTCGCTCTTATGAGCAGTACAAACAATAAGGAGACTTCAGCTTTCCCATCCTGTAGAGATATGTCCTGAAGTACCCTTGTCCCATCAGGAATTGGCATATAAAGAAGTTTATCTCTCCGTGGGCGCAATCAATCTAAAAGCGAAGGGTGCTGATAAATCTGACCGTCCATCGGCTCTTATCAGCCGTCTCCCACCTATTCTGCCATATATCTATAGTCTCACTCTGAGCTTTGGTTGCAGTCTCCTTCCTCCCAACATCCGCACTCCTTAAGTTAATCCTACGACCCACCTGTGAATGGTGAATGACCTCTGTACCCACTGTAATGGGGGTAATTGTAGGTATCCTACTCATAGTAATCAAGGCTATTTCTGTTTTAGAGATTGCCAGTTTCTATCCATGATCATCTATCCAGGTCTGTATTCTCCTCATTGCCTGGTTGACCCTAAATTTGGCCAATTCGGTACCTCAAGCCATACATGGTTACGTCGTCCGCATTACCCACCAAGTATACATCCTTTGGCATTTAAAGTCGCAGCAAGCTGTCATACAGAACATTTCACAGATCTGGACCGAGAATCGAACCCTGGGCTACTCCAGCGGTGATCATTTTCCTTTTAATTCCATTCGTAGTCTCGTACAACACTATTCTGTCGTTCAGGTAGTCATGCATCACAATCATTAGGTAACTTGGAATTTCAAAAAACCACCGAAGCGCCCCTAGTATATCCTCTCATCTCGCTGAGTTGAATGCATTCTTAAAGTCGAGAGTAACAACAAACAAAGAGCAGTCCATTATGTCATTCAAACCAAGAGATCACAGGACAAGATAATGCTAAACGAAAAGCTGTGACCAGCATGCGTAGATGTATTTATTGTTTCAACTAATTTCTTTAACTAATAATTGCACAATACTCAATTTTCCACAAAACTGTAAGGTTACTGACACTCGCAAGTAAGGTTCATTAGAAATTCAAGAATGAACTGCAAAAGAATGGAAGTTTACCTAAACATTTCTTGACATGTGCATATTTATTATAATCACATGTGAGTTAGTCTACAAACTAGCATACAAAATAAGACGCAGGTTCTGGATAATCAAAGGCAAGGTATTATCAAGAGAAATAGTATGCAATTGCGTTAAGTGCATTCGATAAAATGCCAAGCCACAATACCAAATAAGGGGCAATCTGCTACCTGAGAGTGTACATCACGAATTTCATTTTCATGAAATAAGCTGTAAGCCATGTCGTCTGACATCGCAGCATCGCTATTGAAATATAAAGTTGAATGGAAATTTATTCCACCGCGAGGGGCTCGTAAAGCAGGCAAAAATACATTTAAGTCACTCGACTTCGGTTGGTAAATCAATATTTTAGCCATCAAAGAATTTTTAACCTTGATAACTTAAATATAAGCTGCGATGAATTCAAGACCAATAGTAGTAACTGAAATTGAAAACATTGATTTTTTGAAAATATCACCAAAAGCAAGAATACTATTATTTAACCAGATACAGAAGCATTTCTGAAATCTATGGCACTGCGACTATCTGACAACACTTTTAAAACGAACGAATTGGATGAGAAGTAAGAAAATTTAAATCCTGGACAAGTTATTTTAATTGATGATCCTACATTTTGCAAACACCAACAAAATTGATCAAAGACCGATTCCTAAATTATCATAAAATGGAGAAGCAAACCACTTTTATCCAAACAATCAGTTATTTGGCTTGTGATCAAAATTGCTAGAATTCGGCAATAAAATATACGAGTATGTTACCATAAAGCATCTTACTTAACAATAAAAAAACATAACAATTAGAATTGGTGGTTCACTACTTAAATTTAAGTAAACACTAATCTCTATAAACAAACCATAATAATCCAAATCCATCAAACCACTTGCTATAATCGTATCAATCCAAAATTATGCAACTTACATAATTAAAATCACACAAAAAAAGTGAAATCCATTAATTTTCCAACTTGTCATAACATCAAAACGTTAAAATTAAATTTCATAACCATTTTCATTTTTTTTTTATACGTTTTGTCTATTTTTCCTCAATCATTTTGATCACATTATGACGATATGTTTTTCCTATAAAAACCGAACTGTCTAAAAATATAAAAAAAAAATAATGTGCCAAACATATGTGCGCTTGCCCCATCATAACACATCACATTACAATTCATTGCACGCATCCATATACCCATCTATATAGTGTACACCAAATGTCCATTAATTCTTTTTCACCGTGTGTGTGTGTGTAGATCATAAATCCATAAATTTAAAAAATTTATTTTCTTTTTTAATAATAAATTTATTTATTTATTTTTATAGTTTATTTATTTTTTCTTTAAGTTCACTGACCGTTCACACTGTCACCGATTCAGAGTTTTCAATTGCATAAAACACAAAAAAACAAAAAAAAAAAAAAAAAAAAAAATACGATACAGAAATTGTATGTTGATCGTGCACGATCACCAATGGACCATTTCAATACCTATTTGATTGTAAAACTATATCTACGTAAAAATAAATATAAGGGCCTGGCCTCAATTACAGTGCATTGAGGTTGACTAACACACTATTAGAAATGTGCACCGTAATTAGTCATATATATAATGCACCGTTTTATCAGTCGATTTATTTAACGAGATCATCATAGGCGTATATATGGGTATCCATTAAGTCACGATTTCGATTTAATACAAATTTTAAGATTATGTGACTTGAATTTTGAAATTTTAACTTCGAGAGTCATAAATGTGTAATGTATGTCGATCGCAACTTTTTTTTTTTATACATACACACACACACACGCACATGTATATATAGTTTTACATATGGTTGGCATATTTATATATGCTAGATATAAATATTCTATAATAATATATACATACGATTATCAGTTTCTTAAAACTATACGATCACAATAAAATAATTTCTCTTTTGTTTTGCAAATGATCGCGAACATTCTTCTTGCATTCACTATACTATTATGTAGTTGTTGATTGATGAACTCGGTTAAGATCATAACATTTAATTAACACGTGTTTCGCGTTTTATGTACATGATCGCTAATTTATAATATTGATGACATCATTGTAGAAATTTTACAAACTTGTGCTCAATGTATCGACTATCGTAATGGGTAATGATCGAGAGAAATATGATTAATTATCCATATAGGCAAATTGATCAATTATTAGTTTGTTGCGTTGCTTTAACTTTCTTCAAGTGCTATTTTGATGTATATACAGTTTATATATATATATATACATATATATATATATATATATATATATATATATATATATATATATATATATATATATATATATATATATATATATATATATATATCGACCTGTAACTTAGTGCTATGTAGACATTGTTTATAATGGATGTGCCAGATGTTTAGATATTGAATGTATAACAAAAAAATTTAATGTTTTCCGATCAATTGAATTAGAAATAAAAAAAAATGTAACAAAACGAGAATTAGGTTTGGGGCTTGTGTTTCAGTCCAATGATTTTAAATGTGATCAAGATTTTGCAATCATTCGAATAAAAAATGAATGATGAACTTGTCATCTTTTCAAAAGAGGTCTGTGATCTGTGATCAGCGGCTCGACACTGGTTTTCCTTAGGAACTTTTTCTCATATTTTTGAAAATAAAAAAACATAACAAAATTGTAACTGACTGAAATGAATTATGGCCTTCATCCTATCCACACAACTATAGGCCAATAAAACATAGGAATTAAATCGATTAATTTTGTTTTTGGCCAAACGTATACATGTTTGTACAGCATTATCTAAATCGCAGTAATCAAAGAGATTTGCCCAATAAATATTATCCAAAAATATAAAGCGATATATGTTTTTGTTTCGATGATAACTTACTTAGCTCGAGTATTTTGTTTACTAATTTCAGTGATATCGCTCACGCGTACATTGATATTTTGTGTATATTACAAAAAAAATCCTATGCCTCCTATATGAAAATACAATTTAATTTGGTTTTTAATGTTGAATGCGCGTTAAGCGTAATATAAAAAAAATGTCAATGTACGTGTTAGTGATATCGTTTAAATACATGTATATGTGAGCGATGTCATAGTTGAAATGTGCAACTCAATGAATTAAGCTATGCTGAACGGTTTTCATCACTCAGCTTAGCTGAAATTTGCAACGTGCCTTATTGTGTAATAAAACAATAATTTATTAACTGTACTTACTATTTAAGAGTGATGTAAATTTAACTATTTCGGTAACTATATTCCTAAGACTTTGGTTTCCTTTCCAATGCCGGATAAACTTTTATTTTCTCATTATGACATTATTATGATGTTGATACCAGCGATGCCATTTCTAAAATCAAATCCAACGCAATGGGCAACGATCAAATTCTTCTTAAAGCCTTCCTTTTATGAAAATCAGCTTTCCGCTATACTTATTACTACAGTTAAAATAATAGTAAATAATTGCATCACTACATCGATTTTCCCTGGAGCTTGAAAGACTGCCCTGCTTACACCATTGGCCAAAGCAAAGAATGTCGGTCACTAGTTGTAATGATCTATTACACCTGTTTCATACCAAGGTCTCGGGTGCCTCGAACAATAATAGACCTGGTACAAAAATGATGGTACGAATCAACTTGGTTTGGTTTAGTTGCTTCGCCTTGATAAATAATTACACTTATTGTAGATACTGTATGTGTTTTATTTATTTATTTTGTTTCTGTTGCCTTTATGTTTTTTTTATCTTTACGCTTTGGTAGTTGGTGTATAAGAGACTTAACAATACATTTTTTTTATATTAAGTGTTGGTTTTTTACAATTTTGATACCAGATGTCTCAAAATTGGCCTTTGACAGGTTTACATAGTATAAAACATTCATAAGGTTTTGATCTGACATTTTGTGTTCTGTCACAAGCATAATGTAAACAAACTGAGGTAAATACTATATATGATATGAATTTAAATTAACTTGAATTAATTAACTAAAACTATAATTGTTCTTTCAGATAAATAAGTAGATTGTTAAGCTTTGAATCTATATACAATAAGATAAGTATTAACATTGAAATATAAATTTATCTAAATATTATTCTAAATTTAGATATTATTTATTTTAGGTTGATGACTTGATGTGCTGTGAGTCGCTGTCTCCAACAACACCTAAATTACAATATCTATTACATCTTTATCTTCCATGGTTTTTGAAATTATTTTGAAAAAACCAAATACAGTCATTTATTGACCAACATAAATTTATTAAAATGCATCAGCCCAGGATATCCTAAATGACATAAATTAGTTTTTCAGCGATTGCATGACGCATTGGTCATACACCGGTTAATTAAATTTTTTGAAAATTCAATTTTTATTAATTTTAAAGTTTTGTGTCAAATAAAGTGTATTTAAATTAGATTTTCGCCTATTACATGACGTATTGGTCATAAAACGGTTAATTCAATTGATTTTTAATTTTTAATCAATTTTGATTTTTAAAAATCAAATTCATTTTATAAATTTTTTTAATTTTATATTTTTAATGATGTAATAAATTAATTAATTGTAAATTTCAGGAAAAAACTAATTTAATTTATTACAGCCAACGGCTTGAAGAAATTAGCTCATAATAAATATTGTGTTTTTTAGGGATTTTTGTGCAGATTAATGTTGAATGGTGAACACTGGAGTTAAGAGATGACAGAATATAGAATAAAGAATGCAGAGCAGTTCAATAAAATTGTGGTTGTCTTATGCTAACAGTATTAGACCAATTCTGTTAAAACTGGTATTTCTTTTCTTTCCTAATACCAAAAAAATAGAATAGAATTGTACCGTAATGATCCTGAGATGTTTGAAACCGGGTCGTTTCACACAAGCATGAAAATATATTTATAGAAATATAAATAAATGAAAATCGTTCCTATCCTACCGTTTGTTATATGTAAACAGGCTGTGTGAATAGGAGTGGCATTAACCGGAACATTTGTCAAGCGCTTGATTTCACAGTCACATCAATCAATCAATCAATGCATCAGTCAGGATTTCACAAAAATCACAGCACCTTGGGCAATGTAACTGATAATCCTGCCCAGTTCCTAGATAAAAAACTGAATAATTCGTTGTCCAATTTAGTAGTATTTTAGGACTTCTTCTATTTAGCCTGTGTTTTATACCTCGATAAAGCATTAGAAATTGACATTACGCTCATTAAATTAAATAAGAACTTAATATATTATTATTTTTCTCTAGAGATAATGCTAGAGACATCTATTGGGTAGCATTAGTACTGTCGCTAGTACTAGAAATTTAGTAAATAAAACAGAGTAGTGGAATCTCGAAATAATTAGAATGACGCACAGAAAAAAAGAATATACAAGATACATGTAAATATCGTATAAAAACACGTAAATGAGAGTTGAGAAGAATTATATTTTAAACGCGAAAGAGTTAATAGTAAATTAGTGTCAAAGTCCCCACCTACGCTTGCCACCTGTCCTCCTTTATGGAGGACAGTCCTCCTTTCGTAAGAAATTGCCTCTATCCTCCACGAACACAAAAATGTCCTCCATCAGAAAAATAAATATCATGTTTTGTAGAGTGCGACCCTGTAATGTAAATAACAAAGAGAAAGACTGGAAAAGAATGACAGTACGATGGTGAATGTGAAAGAGTAAAGATGGTCGAATGGTTATGTTAAAACAAAATTAATAATAATAAAAATAAGAAGAGGAAAGCATGTGAGTAGATTATCAACAAGTAAACGCTATAATGGTGAAATACTGATCTCCTTTAGCGATTACGGAAGATCTACTTCGACGTTTATTCAGTGCTAATTAATTCGCTGTTTTGTATGATTCCATACCCATAACCGCTTTTGTTACTACTGGTAGACATTATATGTTTATAAGGATGTCATTTGGGTGGGCCAATTCCCAGCTATTTTCCAGAAAATTATGAATTAAGTAGCTGACGAGACTAATGGGGAAATAGTGGTATATCTAGATGATATGGACAAATTAGAGCGGTTGTTAGATGAAATAAAGTGCCATAGTCTGTTTCTTAACCTGGAAAATTACTATTTCTTCAAGCCCAAGGTGGTATTTTTAGAACACGAAGTATCAGGATCACGAGTTACACCCAGAAAATCAAAAACAGATACCGATGTAAATTTTCTACGGCCGAAGAACAGAACTCAGCTACGACTACCGTTTATAGAATTGGCGGGATACTTTCGAAAGTTCATGAAAAACTTTTATATTGTTGTAAAATTTTAAAAGCGGTATCGCGTTTATATTCTAAAGTAGGGAATCGCAAAACATTAGCAATATAAGACCCTAATTTAGAACATGAAGTGGTTACCGATACTTGATCAAAACGGTTAGGTAGAATTTTGTTGTAAGTATTAAAAAAGTTGACTTATGGCCTATTTAAACAGACAGATCGCCCAATGTGAACATAAGTATCATCTATAGGAATTAGAGGCCTTAAAGTGAAACCATAGATTAATTAAAACCTTAATTTACTTGGATCTTAACACTTTCTCAATGGTTTACAAGTAAATTATGAAATAAACATATAATATAGTTAACCATTTAATCTTAAAATTTAATTTAAAAATTAAAAAACTTAAGGAAATTTTTGTCGAAACTTAAGAAAAATTAAGGTTTTAATTCATCTATGGTTCCACCTTTAGCCTTTGTCACGATGATAACCGATCATTACATACTTGTTGAACAAAATAAATGTAATACCAAGAGTTTCAATATGATGGCTTAGCAGATTACAATTTTGTCATGGAATATCGACCAGGAGTTCAAATGAAGCATGTGGTGGTGCTGAGTCGGAATACAAACGGTGCGGAAGAACTGATGCATCCGGTCAGTTCACTTATTTGTAATAATGACAAAGGACGCATAAATGAGTTGTTCTTAGAATAATCAAGTGGAGATTCGCCTAACAAAATGACGACTATGTGGGATATGTATTGTTTCGAAGGCATTAAAGATGCTTCAGAAAAATTTTTGTTTCCAAGATTGAAAATGTATAGTAGCTTGAAAGTGGGGATATACAAAAGCACTATCAGGACAAAAGGAAGGGGAATTACATCCGATTGATAAGATACCAATATCATTCAATACCGTGCATATCGACCTATCGACAAGTGTAAATTGTTCCAAAGCTATTGTGAAGCAACCACAACGAAATAAATGGATTAAGGGAATTTATCGAGCTGCGGTTAACAATAAAGAGACATTCGACAGTAAACACCAGAAACCAAGGAACTATCACGAGGGACCGAGGGTAGATTTTTAATGACAGATTATTTTTATGAAACGTTTTTAACTCCGCTACGATGCTTTTAACTCCGCTATGACGTTTTTAACGTCGACCAAAATAAATTGAACTTTGTAACTACTCGAAAATTGAATTTAAAGAAATTTCTCGGCATATATCGACAAGGTAGTTGTCTTTATTGCCTGCTATAGATAGAACTATAATTATTTCACCAGCTTTATCAATACATTTCATTAGTGAATATTTGTCAAAATGGATGTGTCGATGTTTTGAACTTACAAAATGGTAAAATGTTTTGGTCGCTAGCAATGTTTAAACCAAAAGTGTAGCTATCCTCCTCTGGCATTTTCCAAAGGTGGCAAGCCTACCCCCACCAGTGGCAAGCGGCTAATCTAGTGAAATTAAGAAGTATTATTTAAAGTGAATTTTTGTTGTTAAAGTGTTTTAATAAGTAAAATATTGTGAAAGAATAATTGTGTTATAATTTTGGAAAATATTGTGTGTGGGAGTAACCGCAGTATTAGAAGTGGAAACTATTGTATATGGCTTGTTTATTTGTAAAGTGTTGAATACTTGTTTGTGGCCAGTGGTAATCAGTGGAAGTTATTCACAATCCAGTAATATGAACCAGTAATAGGCGAAAATGTAACAATTGGTGACAAGTATTATCACAGTATTGTGAATTTTTAAACGACTGAACAGGGAGTTGCCTCTTCGTGATTTGACAACTTGTAGTATTAAATGTGAATTACAAATAAGACTCCACGAAGCCATGATACATGAAGACTTAGATCCGGGGCATCAAGAATTCGACGGTAGCAAATTAGACATGACTAAGACAGAGAAGGTGATGCTGATGGTTAACAGAAAGCATTGAAAGAGGAGACAGTCCCACAAATGACTTTCGATTTGTCACATCTTATGGTTGGAATGAAACAATTAATGGAACAGCAGCTGGAAAATGGAAAAAAGAAAATATTGGATAATTAGGTGATATAAACTGTGTAGCCAACGGCAGTTGAACAAAGCCAACACCTAGCAAAAACTTAAGAGGAAATATTTTTAGATTAAAAATTTCAAGAAATGTACGTTAATCTTGATCAAAAAGTATAAAAATTACAAAAAAAATTTAAAATGGAGATTTTAGAAGTTAAAATCGAATTTCAACAGGATAAAGTAGAGGTTCAATAAGTTAATAAAAAGTTAGACAGTAAAATAATTGAACATGCCGAACAAAAATTTCAACAGACATTTCAACATCTTGAGAAAAAGTAACTTGACATCAAAGTAAATGGAATAACGTCGCACGTCCAACATGTTAAATCAGTCAAACTAAAGCCTCCGACCTTTGATGGAACAATATAATTTGGCACTTTGAGAGGATTCAATCAGCCGGGCAGTAAAGGACTAGCTTAGATCACAGAATCTCCACGAACTAGAAAGTTTTATTGGATCTTGAATCTATTAAGGACGATTCGTACCAGGATTTGCTGCTGTTGACATTAGTTAACATGGCTTACCAGAAAGTGCAAGACATTCAAATGGACCGAAGAGCATAGGAGAGCGCACTAAATGATGTGAAAGGTATCAGTACCCAATAAAACATTTATTGTGAACACCGATGTAAAATAGTGGATTGGGAAGTGTTTTATCTCAAGAGATTGATTGGCAAGAGCGAATGATTGCGTATACTATTCCAAAGTATTGTCGAAGCCAGAGCGAAATTATTGCGTCACTCGAAAAGAATTATTGTCCGTAATGGAATGCAATAAACATTTCCATAAATCTATGGTCAATCATTTAATTTGAGAATAGATCATGGTGCTTTGAGGTGGTTATTGCAGTTTAAAAATCCGGAAGAACAGGAAGCACATTGGATCGACCAAGCTATATGATTTTAAGATTGAATATCGTAAGTGTATTGCACAAGGGAAGTCCTTAGCTTTGCGTTCAGTTATCTTAGGCTGATGAAAAATGGATGAAGCTTGGATGTTGCTTAATTTAATTAAGCCATTTAATTAGTCCACAAGTGCATATTTCGAAAAAATAGAGAATGAGCGCACAACAAACTGGAAACAGTTTGTATTGACTGTTCTAGGTAAAACTACAATATTAATTTTAGATCCAAATGGCAATGTGCTGAAAGACATGTTTGTAATTCTCACTCAACGTAAGGTCAATTAATATAAAGATCAATTTGAGTTTTTGGTCATCACGGAAATATCTCAAAAATTTATAAAGGACGTAATCAAAGAAACTCCTTTTCATAAAACCAACTTAGAAGCTCAGATCCCGAAAACCAAAACGGAGAATTATATAAAATAGAAAATTATTCAACCATGTTAATTGAACAACTTAATTTTTTTTTGCCAAAACTTTATCTCTCTTGAGATTTTTTTTTCGTAAATTTCCAATTGTTTAATCCTCTTATATATACCTATCAAAAAAATACCTGTCATCAAATAATATATAAACCAAACCATCCACATAGTAACGGAAAATGAGGAAAACCTTTATAACTTTTTTTTTTTTTTTTATTTTAATTAAAAAGTTAAATATAAAAAATCATTATTTAAAATATAAAACATAAGAATAAAAAATAAAAAAAAAAAAACATTTAAGAAATTTTCCATTTCCATACAGGAAAACCAACCAACAAAACAAAATAAACCAAATAAATAAATAAACCTTCGTTTCATTTTTTATGTAAAAATTTGCTTAAACATTAGTAAAACTAAATTAGAAAATAGAAATGGATTTTCCTTTTTTTTGTGTTTCTAGAAAATTCCAATGATAGAAAACAATTGAATTTTTTTTGGTATAGAGAACGAAACGGAAAACTAATCAGGATGAAAATGAAATCATTTGCATGCAAGAAAAATATTTCGAATTTTTCTTAGATTTTAGGTACAGTGGGGGAAATAGTGAGAATTAGTTTTGGCAAAGGTTCTCAAATTTAAAATATTAAACTTTTCAAAATATGAAATTTGGTTGTAAAAGTAGCAGAGATTGAAATGTTTGCTAAAGTGTCAACTTAAGAAAACAAATAATTTGATCTTTGAAAAGTAAAAAAAATTAAATTGTCAATTTTGACAGCACATTCTGAATTCTGACTGTGATAGAAGTTTAAGCAACACAAAAGAACCCAGCCAAAAACGAAAGGAATCGTTTGTTATTGATCGCTAGGACCTTTAACTTAAACAAATCCTTCTAAAACTAATCCTTTTATACACTTGTAAACTTACTAACCATTTATATCGAGGCCGTCACCGTTGAAGCCAATTGGATCATTAAGAAAAATAAGCCAAACAAAAGAAACTAAAACAGGGAAACAGAATTCCCTCCAGACTATGAAGAGCCGAATCACCAAACGGCACCACAAACGCAGATAATATCACAAGAAAAGCCACTACCACCGGTAAATATTAAATCCATCGCTGATGAATTCTGCAGGACTTCACCTTATCTGTCCAAGTAAAAACAAAACCGAAGACCTTTAAAATGAAGGATTCAAAATTCTGGTTGCTTTAATATTAATCAAAATAGAACGGAAAAGGAGAGAATAGCCTTAAAACTGTGACAAACTGGCATACTCCCAACAGAAATATGCAAACTAACGAGTAAGGCATTCATTAAGGAAGTAAAAAGGAAACAAAATAAAATTCTCTGTATTCTTACTGCAACAAAGGATATCAAACACTGGCGCTGGAAGGCAGCAAAGGGTTAGAAGTACCAAACTCATGGTTTAGAAGTGCAAATGTAAAATCTCATATATTTGCTGTGCATTTGGGAAATATTTGCCAGCTTTTATTAGGTAAACAGCTGATGAAAATGTGTGCAATATGACTGGAAGAAATGATTCTTGGATATAAAGGCTGTAACACTGAAAAACTAAAACCTGAAATCAAAAATCTAAAATCCAAAAAAGGTCTACGATATGACCTAATAACATAACAAGTAATTAAACAGCCGCCTGACATTTCTGTACCCAAGTTACTACATATGGTCTATATATGATATATGAATAATAATTTGTACTCATACAGTGGCAGAAGTAACAATGTTTCAAAAACCAAATCAATTTTGTATGATTATAAAATCTTAAACTGAGGAACGAAATTTTTGAGTGAAATATGGAGGGAGTAATCTGAGCCCAAGAACACATCAGCTGGAGTCCTAAAAGGGAATGACTTGGTAACCATACTCTTCCTCCTCTATTTGCAAACGATAATAAACGAAACTGCAGTTCTAAGCTGTTTGTGACAAGATCGAGGAATCTACAGTTTAATTACAAAAAGCTTGTGGTAAACTAAGTAAATGGACAAAAAGTGCCGTATCGGGACTCTTAATAAAATCAAATCCACACATGTAAACTTCGTGAATTTAAGCCTAACTTACAGATGACATTAGACAACATTATAAAGAAGAAAGAAGAATTTAACTTTAAATTAAGAAAATACAAATTGTTACTGGACCAACAGATTCTTAGACCCATATAAACTTACGAAATACAGTTGTTAAGCACAAAGTGCTATGCTCCATGGTACATTAGGAATGATGTCCTGCATAGAGATCTGAAAATAAAGACGACTTATGAAGAAATTAAGAAACATGCATTAAAGACTGGGGAGTTTATTGCTCAGCATTTAAATGTGAAGGTGTGCAGTATGCGGGACACCAAATATGCAGTAAGGTGCTTGAAAAAAAGAACGCCAACTGACCTAATGATGATCTGATTTATTTACAAATAAAATGTCTATATAACTAGTAGAGAGGGCTAGCCATTCATTCTAATCGGGGTTCTGCAGGATTTTTGATGATCTTCATTCTTCTAATAATTGTTCTAATAACACTCTGATATGTAATTTGCAATCTTTTCAGGCTTTGCCTAATTTAATATTTTTATCCGAAATTTGGATTATTATATTAAATATCTTAGTCATGTAACGTGACATTGTAAAGTAGTATCTGACGAAAATCTTCACCTCTAGTCTAGCATTAAACAGCAATGGGCATTGGTTAATGAGGTACTGAGTTTCTAACTTGAAACCAAAATATTTTAATGAAATTTTCGATGATTCTAATATGAAATAAACTTCATCATGTGATATTGCTATAATGGTTTAAATTCTTATTTCCCTGTAAGTTAAACTAGCATACAGTCATCACCTGTTATGACTGTATGCTAGTTTGAGACCTATTAATTCACTTCCTAAAAAGTGTACCATCGATGAATTTGATTAATGACATTTATGCAACAACTCGTTCTGTCATTAATTGGGATCTAAAAATTCTTAGTCAATGGTTCAATAGCCATCATTTAGTACTGAGTCTAAAAACTAAAGTACTGTGTTATAATTTAACTAGGCCTCCAAGGTTAAATAATGATATATGTTACCACGATAGTCTTTGTACTGGAACAAACAATTGCTTCAATAAAAAAAATTATTGCATAATTTAAAACATAAAATCATTATTACCATTTCCTAATTTTAAAATTAAAAATGACGAAACATTAAATGATGATTCGTCACCTTTGAAATTCTTAATTAGAACCTAAATTCTATCTTTTTTTTGGTTTTTTGACCAATGACTCGAATAGTTTTAAAATTTGCGATAATATAGGCCACTCATGAGGATTTTCCATATATGGGTCTACGTTCTCCTTTCCAAAATAAATTTGATGAAATTAGATTTCCAAATATTAGGAAATACCAGCCAAAATATAATATATATTCCTTTAGCAGATGAGGATACACTTTATCCGGCCCATAATTCACTTTTCATTTATTTCCAAAAGTGCACGCAAAACGATATTATTTTTTTTTTTATTTAATTTATTTTATTTAACTGGAGCAATACTGCTCATATCACCAATTTTAAGATACATTTTACCACCTGCGCATTGCAAAGCTCCATGTCATTCTGTACCACGATAACATGGAAGTTGAATCGGCCCATGAGTTCTGCACACTAATAGGGGTCATAACCCCAGTAGGGTTATCAATATTACCGATCGTAATCTTGTGAGAAAAATTCACTTTTGCATCCAGCCCCTGTTTGAATTCGAACTCAGTACTTTCCGCTCCAAGTGGCATAGCGCTACTCACTGAGCTACTCGCTCGGTAATTCCTAATATTTAATTCTATTTAGATTGTGTTTTACGGAATCTAAAATGTTATCTCTGTCAAATTACTGAAATCATGACCGATTTAAAGATTAGCCGAGAAGCTGCAACCAATTAACAGTTTGTAACAGCTAAAAATCCGTATGTAATTTAGACCGTAGCTGCCAGGTCCAGTTTATGATTTAAAGAAAACTTTAAAGTCAAATCTACTAATTTTGGCTTTCCAGATCAATTTTATACATCAGCACCAAATGTTGTCGATGCCAGGTTAAAATATCGAAAACGCGACAAACCCAATACAAAAACTCTGAAAAATTGTGTAAGCCATGTTGCCATAATACAAAAAAAGCATATTCATTTTCAACATCTCAAGTATATTTCTTGTGGTGTATGCATTAAAAACCGGAATTTGATACTAGATGTCATTACTTGTTTATGAGTTATAGTACGTCATGGACATATATGTCATTTGAAAGCCCTATTCAATACCTGTCAAAATCAGCTAAAAGTTTTGGTTTTGATTGTGCACATCCAACCGATTTCAACGATGGAAAATTTATCAAATTAGCGAGAAAACAGCATTTACGGGTAGTTTTGTTGAGTCAATTTTTCGCAAACAAAACTGCAGCTGAAAGTAATCGTTTGTTCGTGGATTTGTATGGTGAGCATGCTCTAGCAAAAACACAGTGCTTTGACTGGTTTAGTCGCTGCAAAAGTGGTGATTTTGACATCAAGGACAAAGACCTGATCAGCCGAAAAAATTTGAGGATGGCGAATTGGAGGTATTACTCGATCGAATCTTATATCAAAGGCAAGAAGAACTTGCAAAATCATTGGAAGTTGATCAAGCAACAATTTCCAGACGTTTGAAAGCCTTGAGATTCATCCAAATGATGGGAAATTGGGGCCATACGAGTTGAAGCCAAGAGACGTGGAAAGACAATTTTGCATGTCCGAAATGCTGCTCGAGAACAAAAAGAAGAGTCGTTTTTGCATCGTATTGTCACTGGCGATGAAAAATGGATCCATCATAATAATCCTAAGCGCAAAAAAGCGTGTGTCAAGAAAGGCGAGGCCGGCCCATCGACACCAAAGCCGGATATTCACGGGGTCAAGGTCATGCTGTGCATTTGGTGGGACCAACTAGGTGTGATCCACTATAAGCTATCGCCAATTGGCCAAAACATCAATGTTCAACTCTATCGTTCACAATTGATCCGATTGAAGCAGAAAATCCAGGCAGAGCGGTCAACGTATGCGACCAGACACGTGTCAATCATTTCCCACCACGATAACGCTCGGCCACATATTGCGGCGCCGGTCAAAAATTACCTGGAGAATAACGGATGGGAAATTCAGTCTCATCCGCCTTATAGCCTAGACCTGGCTCCTTTCGACTACCACCTATTTCCATTCATGCAGAAAGCCCTATCAGGAATACGCTTCACTTCAGTTCAAGGTATCGAAAATTGGCTCAATTTGTTTTTGGCCGCCAAGCCGGCGCAGTTTTTCTGGAATGGAATCTATAAAATGCCAGAAAGATGGGAAAAAGTAGAGGGTAGCGATCGGCATTACTTTGTATAAAAAATCTTGTAACTCTATCTGTATCTTATTTTTCACAATAATTCCGGAAAAATTCCGGTTTTTAATGCATACACCCAATACTTGCTCCGAAATCCGCTAGATTTGCAGTAATAAATTGAAAAAGGATTTAAATCTGGATAAATTTGGTAATAGTTATACATTGGGTGTAGGAGTAGGCCAGAAAAATATTTCTAGTATATAATTGATTGTATTGGCTAAAGGTTTCGGTACAACTTTGAAAAGCGAGGTGAAGTATTTTGACCGTTTCTTGATTACTATACGAGTCCATTAATTAGAACTTTCTGGGGCAACCTGTTGGACTAGCTGCTTTATCAAAAAATGCAAATTGCTTTGCCATACTAACCGAATAAGGCCGTAGTTTCACATAGTTCGGATAATCTATTTTTAGTCTTTGCTTCACCAAAGCGAATTCCTCGTTGAATGGGTGCTCTATATACATCTCCGTAGACTACATTTGACAACTTTCATTTACGGTGTTTGACACAATATGCTGAGTATTGAGTAGATTAGATAAATTCTCTTTCTAATTTTCGAGTATTACATCGATAACTTGGCACCAAATGACAGTCCTAGGTCTGAAAATGTTGATGTGCTCGGTGACTCTTTTAAAAAAGTAACGTGAACTGCGCTCGTTGCTAGATTTTTGTAATTTTAAAATTTCAGTTTTCTACCATTCTTGCATTTCCCGTTTACAAATTTGGTTTACATTGGTCCTAGTAAGAAAGCAACATCGCTTCTTTAAAGGCCTTTTATGTTTCTTGAAAGCAAGATAACATTTATCACCCAACCTTTCATTTTTGGTTTTAGTTTTCGTCATTGCTAGAGTTGCCATGGCACCACTGAAAGCTAAAGTTTCAAAACATTCCATATGAAGCGTTTACTTTTACGTAAACCTTGCTGGCACATACCGATAATGACTGCTTTGAAATTGAAACCCGCCTTTTTAACTGTGGCCCTAGAAGAAATCCAAACGTTAACCTTGGGACGTATAAAGTCTCCTAAACCACGTTTCCGTAAACGTCAAGGAGTGGGGTCTCGGTGAATATTCGCGGTATATTAGCCAAAAATAAGTTTCTACTGAATAGTGCAGTTAAATATTCCTCCTAGAATAAGAAGCACCTCCCTGTTTTTCCAGAAATATATGTTAACTGTCCGATAGAAAGAACAAATGGCACAACTTAACAAGAAATCTCCAAGATTATCAAAATTAACCACTTAAGTAGTCTTTTGTTGGAGACACTGAAATATCAACAACCACAACAAAATAAAATTTTCTATGTGCCTAATAAATTATCCGCCCACTGTACACATTTTTAAAGCGTATAATGAAAAATTTACAAACATTTTTTTGTTTTATTTCACTGGAAAATGGAAAATGATAATAAGGGAATGAATTCATTCTTTAAATGTTTAATGAAAAATTTGTTATAGTAATTAGTAATAATGAAGGCAGAAATAAAAAAAAAAAACGAAAAAAAATTTCTAATGATTTCCTTTCTTTCGTTTTCAGGATTAAAAACAAGAGGATAAAATTAAACGGAAATTCTTGTAGTTATTCATTTATTTTGTGTTGTGTTGGAAAACTTTTTTTTTTTTATAAATATTCTGAATTTATATATATTTTGCTTGGATTATTCAAATGTTAAATTTTTGTCCCTGGAGAGTTTGGGGCTGGGGGCATACACAAATAACACAAATTTGTTACATTGTTGTTACATAAAAATTCAATGATTATGACAATTCTTTATGATGGCGATGTCCTATTCGGAATTTTAAATTATAACCAACATTTTTATACTGGAGCTGACAGTATAGTGAAGTTCTTTATTGTTGTTGTTCCTTCCGTATATTATTGTTGCTGTTATTAATTTAATCAAATTAACTGCTTTGCTTCTGGATTTGATATCTTTATTTTTTTCTGTTGGATTTTTATTTTTTTATATATTTTTGTGAAAGTTTTTTTTTTTTTCTTGGATTTGATTTGTTCGTTCGTATTCTAGGCTGCATTGTGCGCTTGAACTCCAACTGATTCCATCTGATGATAATTTCAATCGATCATTCGAGAATAAAAAATAAAAATAAAAATGAAACAGAAAAAAAACAAACGAAAAAGAAAAATTGGAATTATACTTGAAAATTGTTGTACAGTGATGAAGGTATGACAATTCATATGGTTAGTGGCTGACGATTAGTTTGTTTACTGTACGAATATATTGACAGTATGCCCCGAAGGTATATAATTTCTTATTTCATATTTTATTATGTTTTGTTGTAATAAATTATTATTCTTAAATTTCATGATCTCATTTTTATATTTTTTTTAGTCTTATGTTGAATTATAATTTCCAATTTGTTATGGATAATTTTTGAATTTTTATTCCCTCCCCGCCGTATATATTGTGCGGTTTTTGTTGTTGGCAATATTTTCTTTCAATACACGACGCTGAAGATTATGATGATGAAGTTTTTTCGATTTGGTGAATTAATTTCGATTTTAAAAATCATTTCGAGTTTTTTTTTTTGATTAATTGCTTTGATGAATGCGTGAAATCAATTTTTTTGAGACTCTCGAAGCTTTTTTTTTTTTCTTATTTTTGGTGTGGAATAATCAATTAGTGTGCTTCACACTATATACATGTGTCTATACTACGTGTATATATAATTGTGTAGGTGGATGTAGGTATATGTATATACAGCTAAATAACAGGATTAAGAGTATAAGATGGTGAAATAATTCCGTATGCACATAATTAATCAGTTCAGCACTTATATAGACAGATAGATAAATGAACAAATGACTGATCGTTTTGATTGGTGTGTGTGTGTGGATGGTGAAATTTATGGGGTCGACGATATCGTGCTGTGATAAAATATGAATGTAGACTGAAGATGTTTTCCGTTATGTCTGGCAACGAACTGAGATAATTGAATTTTTTTTTATAAAGTTCTGATTAAAGTTAATGATTTATGATTATTCGAATGTATTATGGACGAGTTGACTGGAAATAGTGAAATGTGTTGCTTAAGTGACGCATGATGTTTTTTTACATCAATAATCGTCCATCGATTTGATTGAACTAAAAACGTGAATTTTGTTATTTAGCTCTTAGAAGGTAACGATTTATTACGTTTAGTGCACCCTAAAACATCATTATTTTACCCCAGGACAATATCTCATCCGGTTTTCCACTAAATCCACTATTTTAAAAGCTACGCAACTACCAAAAATTCTGGCCTAATTGTTTATTTTATGACTTTTGGTATTTTGATATTTAAATTAATTTTTTTGTAACTAAAAAACTATTTTAGAGTTCAATCGTAAAGCGCTTTTATTTTCTCGAAAAGCTCGAGCCAGAACCTCTTGTTGTAACAACATCTTGTGTTTTTAAGTTGTTGGAAAATTTCGATTTATCATTCATTTGAAAAATTTTTATTTATACCTAAATTAAAGATGCCTCGTTTTTTCAAGAAGACAAAATTCGTTGAATGTAAATCGGATATTACTTTGATAATTTTTACTCCATATAAACTGTACGGATTAACAATTAAATTTTTAGTTTTTGCAAAAGACATTGTTTTGCGCTTAAATATATTGAGAGCTAAACAATTTTCTACTACCCAGTCACCATAGCGATTAAGATCATCTTGTACTAATAAGGCTTCTGCCAAATTATGGACCGTGGCATAATTTTCAAATCATCTTTAATACAACAGACACTTACAAAACTTAAAACAATTACTAATTGTCAGTTATGACCACTACGCACTAACTGTGACCTATCGAAAAAGTTTGACCATAACCGTTTGACAGTGATAAAATTACATAACACTGTTGATTTAATTGTTTTTGGTTCACCCACCATATTTCTTCCTAATTTTAAAAAAATCCGTATCAAATTTTACAGTTATTTACTGTATGTTATACAGTAAAAATACATCACTGTATGTCTAGTATTGATCAACGATAAAGAAATATATTTAAAAATATCTGGAAACAGACACGTGAAAATTTATTGCAGTTATCGTTCAAATTCGAGTCACTCTCAGACGAAAAATATATGCGTATATTAATATTAAGACTGTGTCCGAAACCCATGATAAATAAATATGAATCAAATTCGACATTTATTTCAAAAATATTCCCCTATACTCTCAATTTTTTGAAATGTTTCTCCGCTTCTTATGAGGTATAAAAACCATGAAGAAAATTTACATTTAATCGTGTGCATTGTTTTATGAAATTGCTATAGCAACGAAAAAGTTCAAATTTTTCATAAATGGTTTTTGAATGATACTGGCCGTGTTTTTTTTTGATATCGGAGTAATCGGAGAGATCAGAGAGATTATTTATCGGATATATCTGATAATTTTTTTCTCCGATTTTTATCTATCAGATCGAAAAAAATATTTTTTGTGTTATTTTTTAGTACCAAAAATAATAAATTATTTTATGAATTTCAGCATTAAACTCCCTAAATTAAAGTTTTATTTTGTCACCTGATAGCTCAACATCAATCGGAGACGCCATTTTAGAATTTACTAAAAAATATAAAATAATCTGTACATTTTTTCAGAGTAAAAAGATCGTATCCGATAATTATCGGAGCGTAAAAAAAAACGACACAGAGAGATAATTTTTTTCTCGGATATTAAAAAAAAACGCATATCTGAAAATTTGACAGTAAATTTATCTCTCCGATTTCTCCGATATCAAAAAAAAACAGACCCACTATTACAAAACCAGGCAAGTAGTAAATTTTATATGTTTTATTGTACATCCGAGTGTGCTACGCCATTGAAATTGTTTTAGGTCTAAAGCGGCGGCCAGAATGGACGAAGAGGAATATACTTTTTTAAAATAGTTGTTATAATCGCCAATTGGAATTTAGAATTTGGATCCAATTTCCAAAAATTATATTTATATCACTAAAATGCCAATGTTACCTTGTTAACGGCTTATTTTAACTATAAGGTAAGTAAAAAAAAAGTTAGTTTCAAACAAAATGTTTCATGTAAAAATATAAAAAAAAAACTAAGTACTGGTCTATACTATTTGGTGACAAGAATTAATAAACGCCATGTTCTGTATTATTCGGCATGCTGATGGTTTCATCATTGTGAAGGGTATTTCCATAACCCGATCCAGAAACAGTTGTTGACTCACTATCTTGCACAATTTGAAATACAGTTGGCGATGAAAAATTGTGCATATTCGGAACAGAATTTGCACATTCGGAATAATCACTTACTGGAGAAGTAATTGGCATCGAATAGCGTGATGAAGAATTCGAGAAAATTTGTGCTGATAGTGAATGAGAATTATTCTCATATAAGTGTTTGTATATAACTTTTTGTATTTCCATTCTAGATAGGAATTTTTTTGAGATTTCCAATTTTTTGGTATAGGGTATTAAGCTATCAGAAAAGCTTCGTATTCATCTCGTTTGTTACAACACTGTTTTTTTAATCGTATAATTGGAATTTTCTTGAGTTCAGTTCTGAACTGATCTCTCAAATTTTTACATTTTTTTTTAAATATCGCCTGTAAAATAAATGCAATTTGATTTTTAATTTAAAAATAGTTAATTAAATTTATGTTTTTGTAGATTTCTTGCAATTTAGGTTTCTTTCAGATCTCTTTCATTTATATTTAGAATCGGTAAATCGACTATTGCGGAAACAGTATCAATAACGTGTGAAGCTTTTCGGGTAGTGCTTCAGCCATTGCATATGTCAGAATCAACTGAAAAACATTTCAAAAATGTTACTGAAGATTTTTGGAACGTGTAGAATTTCCTCAATTGCGTAGGTGCTATTGATGGTAAACACATTCGTGGTCGATGTCCAGCTTATTTGGGAACTCTGTTCTATAATTATAAAAAGTTTTTTTCAATTGTTCTCCAAGCCGTGGCAGGATACTCATTTTTAATTATACAAGTTGGAGGCTATAGAAAATAAAGCGATGGAGAACATTTAACACGCAACTAAAAAAAATGACGAATTCCAATGAATTAGCACTTCCACCTAATGTTTGTTTACCTAAAACATCTATCAAAATGCCACATGTTTTTAGTGGGGATGATCCACTTCTGGAGACTTTTAAGACCTTACCCTGGTAGAAACTGCAGATCAGAAAATTAATATTTTAATGCGCGTCTTTCTCGAGCAAAGAAATGTGTTGAATGTGCATTTGGTATAATTAATTGTGAATGGCCAATTTTATGGAAATCCATCGAAGCAGCTCCTAAATTAGCAGAAAAAATTGCATGGCATCGCTTCTTGCGCCCACTCTGGTCTCAGCCTAACAAAAGAATGCGTTGCGCACAGAGTTTATAAATGACAAAACTTAACCTGTATAATACTATTTAACCAGAACTGGCGAAGTAAATTAAAAAATCTAGTAAAAATATCCAAACCATATTAAATAATAAGTTAAAAAGGTTAAAACTGCAACTGAGCCCATACTTCCACTTTAAAAGAGAAAAGGCGGCGAGAATTCTTACCATAAAATGCTGATACTATTTGTAGTCGACATTAAACTCCCCTTGAGCTCAAACCTAAAATAAAATAACAATTTCCAATTGTTTGTAAAAGAACGAGGTTCCTTGTACTGCAGAGCTGAATGAGTTGCGCATTATGTGGAGCAAATGCCAGTTTTTAAGCAGTAAAATTGAGTACTTGGGGTATTTGATTGAGAACAGACAAATTTAGCAATCAGTAGAAAAAACTCGGTCTAAAAAGTGCAGCGTTTCTTAGGACTTTCTGAATATTTTAGAAGGTTCGTGGAAACCTATGTTTTGATGGCCAGACCTCTAAATGACGTCCTGAGGAAAGATGTTGAATTCAATTTCGGCGTAGAACAAAAAGCCGCGTTTGAGCAGTTAAAGAAATGTTTGGTCAGGCATCCGGTATTAAAAATATATTCAAGTAAGGCGGAAACAGAGCTACATACTGATCCCTATAAGATGAAGTTCGGCGCCATATTACTGCAAAAAGCAGACGAAAACGACAAAATGCATACAGTCTTTTACTACTCAAAAAAGAGTTCTAAGTGCCAAGAGAAGTGTACCAGCTATGAGTTAGAAGTTCTGGCAATTATAGCTGCTCTTAAAAAATTACGAGTCTATATTGTCGGCACAGAAGGATGAAATCGAGCTGCAACCGATTTATAAACTCCTGAAAATCGGTTAGTATCTTGATTATTTTATTAATATTGAAGTTTTATTTAAGATGAAAGAGAAAACACCACTCTTAGTTGTGCCGAGAAAGATTGAACGAGAAATAATCAAAATATACCATGACCAAGGGCATTTTGCTGTACGTAAAATCGAGGAGCTTATCAAGTGGCAATTCTACATTCCAATTTTCGACGACTCGAAAATTGTATCGACACATGTTTGGTGTAGTGAATGGTTTCTCCAAATTTACGTAGATTTACCCTACGAAAACCATGATCATCAGCGAAGTTATTCAGCAGCTAGACGCACAGAAAGCCATTTTTAGAAATCCCAATAGACTGATTGCAGATAGAGGTGGAGCCTTTCATTCTGGAGAGTTCAGCGAATATGCTGTACAAAGGAGAGAATTGATCATTTGGTCACGGCTAGTGTGGTGGCCGGAAACGGACAAGTGGAGAGAGTATTTCGTATTATAATCCCAGTTTTAGCAAAGTTATCTTTGAGCAACGCAGGAGAGTGGTATAAGAAAACAGACGACCTGCAACGCTACCTGAATAATTCGGTACAACGGGCAATTGGAATGTCACCGTTCGAATTTTTATTTGAGGTCAAAATGCGAACATCGGAGGATATCAATCAAACTGTTGAAGATGAATTGATGAAAATGTTTGTCGATGATCAGAACAATTTCGTGAAGAGGCGAAAGGAAATATTGCTGCAATTCAACGAGATAACCGACGGCGTTATTACCGAAGGCGAAAAAGAGCAAATATGTACACAATTGGAGAATATGTTCTGATCAAGCGAACCCAGTTCGACAGTGGAGCGAAAATATCTGGGACCGTACGAGGTAATAAAAGTAAAGAAGTGCAATCAATATGACGTTCAAAAAGTATCCCAATCGGAGGGTCTACTGAACACATCGGAGTAAAGCAAAATTTTTCAAATTCTAAATTTACACAATCCAAGTACACATTCAAATTGGGGCAACACGCTAAACAATTCTAGAGGCAATCGACTCAATTGACTCAATCGGTGGATGAGCAAAAATGCCATGGAGTATCAAACCAAAGTTTATTAAAGGGACACACCGACAATGATAAGATTTGGCAATTTTTTAGACTTGGCATCAAAATTCAGACATACGACGGAGGAGAAATACCTACACACCGATATGACAGCGACCGTAAGGCGATTGAGATATGAACCAAACTTATCAAGATGCAATTGCGTTTGTAACAAAGGTCCGTAAACCAGACTTGCTGGTAACAATGAGTTATAATCCCAAGTGGAAAGATAAAGTATAACATTTTAGTCCGAGGCAAAAAGCATTATATTGACATAACTAAGTTGCGAGAGATTTGAATTTGAAACTATAAAATTGAAAACAATTGACAATTATTTGGCATGATAATGTACGAACAGAGTCAGACAGTTAATAGATTACAAGTCCATCTGGGAAAAGAAACAGTCAGTTTGTTTTACAGACGTTTTAGATCAACCGGCGGTAGAGTGCGCGGCAATAAAATACACAAAACTTGGTCCATGGGAAGTCATCAGTCGGGAAGATCCATTTTTTTGCATATTGTTTCTCTTGATTATCGTGTAATATAATACTGCTCAAAAAGGTTGGAAATTATAAAACATTCAATACTTTTTTTCAATACTCACACAAAACAAATTGTTCCAAATGGTAAACTCACATAAAAAAAAAAAAAACTTTTTAATTCCTAAATTCCATTGTCTTATCGTTTACCGCACACAATAACAATTCACCGAAAAGCCTTTTCGCAGAATTCCAAGCGACACAATTTGTATCATTAAATATGTATTGCGATAAAATATAAATAACCGGGGAAAAGCAAAATTAAATATAAATGATAATTGGTTCTGTGTTAAAAGATAGAATAAGCGTAACCTCAACCCATCGCAAAATCACCACCCCTCAATCAGCTCGTACATATGGCTTCCTATCTTCTTTCACCGTTGTGCGTATTCTTATTTCGAAGTAATCGAAAAATATTATTCAAATTAAATAAATTTAACAAAAAAAAAAAAAAAAAAATTAAATTATTTAAATAAACAAATAATTATTAGTTACCAAAGCGAATTTTCACAGAGCCCTCCTTTTGTATTTATTACATAAAGTACAACATTCCACCAAAAACAAAAAATAAAAATAAAAATAAATAAAACGGAAAATTAGACAAAAACCATCATCAAAGTGAAATTTTTTTAAAAGAAATGCGAATTTTCGTTCTTTTTTTTTGTTGGAAAAACGAAATTTAAAATTTAAAATAATTATACGAATTATATTGAATAAAACGAGATACGATGAAAAAAAAAGAAATGGGAAAAGTATAATGGAAAAGAGATTTTCAATTTTGTAAAATTAAAAATAATTTGAGATGATAATGTTGACAGGAATGAACAAAACAAACGCAAATCTAAATCGAATCGTTTGTGTTACACACAGATAATCACGAAAAAATTGTTTGGTAAATTTGATTCGAGTGAAATTTTGTCTAAATTGGATTACATTTGAGATTACGTTTTAACATTGAGGCTAAGACTGTGTCCGAAATCCATGATAAATATTTGTGAATACAATTTTTGATAAGAACGAAGACACCCAAATCATCACGGTCAGTTGCTATGATAATTTTTGACATATACCAAAACTTTTTATAATAAAAGGCAAACTCATCGCGTAGCACACTCGGATATATAAAATAAATCGTAGAAAATTAACTACTTGGTTTCATTCAAAAACCATATAGGAAAAATTTGAACTTCGCCGTTGCTATGGCAATTTCATAAAACAATGCACACGATTAAATGTAATTTATCTTCATATTTTTTATACCTTACAAAAAGTGAATTTTAAAATATATAAGGCGGGGAAATATTTCAATCAATTATTATACTTTCCGGACACCGTAATAAAAATTGGAAATGTAGGGGTATATTTTTAAAATAATTGTCAAAAATTTTATTTACAAATATTTGAATTGAAAATGTATAATCGTTTGATTTGACGCAATCAAAATTCAACAGTTTGTATTTTACAATTTAAAAAAAAATTTAAATTTGGTTAAATAATATTTTAACAAATTTAAAAAAAATTTTTTAAAAAATAATTTTGACAGCCCATAAATTAGACCTTGTATATTTTGGCGCTAGCGCTATAATTTTAACCACTGCACCATTGATCATTTTGAAACTTAAATTTTCACGTTATCTTCGGTTTTAAATTTTTTTTTGCTTTAAAACGGTTTCGAGGGTAAAATTTGCCAAACGATACCCTAAAATTTTCAATCTTTACAGAATATTAAGGGAGCTAAGGACATTTCAAATCAGTTGAAATACAAAAATGTTAGCGCATACTTTCAAAAATGCACAAAGCTATATAGACTGACAAAATTTCGATTTTTTCTCGAAGAAATTATGAAGTTTTTGCAGAACATGACCTATCAAGAATTGGCAAAATTACCTTTTTAAATCATAAAAACTAGCCTAAACGTAGTTTTAAAGGAGCTACAGCGAATTAGCTGAAAATTGAATATCTTAAAATATATTTTCGGAAAAACACAAAGCATGGTGTTTCCTAGATTTTTCACTGTGCTCTATTAGGGGCGTTGAATGTTCGTCCAATTTTTGTTTTGTCAAAGTATTAAATTTTTTTATAATCGTTACTGCTTTTAGTTTGGGCTAAATATTCACTCTTTAGTGACATAATACTTATGTCACTAGATGCCTTTCTTTATTTGAGCACTTATTATTTCTAGCATAAATGGCCTCCCTACGTTTAGATGCATGTCAACATGTGTATGGCAGGTTTAATATTGGTGAGTTTAATTTGTTGGATTATGATGATAATACTAAGTTTCCGTAGATCACTTCAAACTTCCACTCCATTGATACATTGGTGTTGCCAGTTTCGTTATAGCTACCATGAGGAAACATTATCTAACATCTATACAATTTTCCTCCAAAAAGCTTTGTTTATTTTTTTTTTAATTTAAGTTATCTTTAGTTAGGACTTGTGTAGTTGATCCCTTTATTGATGGTTTTGAGCAATCCTTATATGGTTTTCTTTAATTTTCTTCTAATTATCATCCTTAATCTATGGTTTCCTGATGTAATGTTGCTAGCACAGCTTATTAACGATGATTTATGTTTCTTCTATTTCCATGCATTTTGCAGATCCATGCCCTTTTCATTGCCTGCAATTTTTGCCTCCGAATGTTTCAATCTGTATGAATAAATTTTGCTCTTTATTTTATGAATGTTTCACAGCTACTAATTAGCTTTTAAATGATGATATTACCAGATAGTAATCACTGCATATATTTTCGCTAATCGATTGATGTACTTTTTATATCTTCGAGTAGAAATAATATACCAAATCATAACGGAGACTCGAAAAAGAAGACCTTCCATCATAAAAGGACAAATAACCAAAATTTTTTCGTTTGCGGAAGATATCGACGCATCAACAATAAAACTGGTAGTAACATAAAACTGGTGATTTATAGAGTGAATTTGCCAAGTGGCGAACAAAACTGTTTGAAACCCAGCCATATGCGACGTCTCAAACTGAAGAATACGATGAGAGCTAATACCACGCGATAGCCTATTAAACGCGGTGTTACGTCAATACCACGCTATAATACATCAGGACAGCATGGTGCTAATATACAGCAAAACGTGTGTTTAAATGAAACTAAGTGGTCTCGTTTACATATACCGGTATTCAAAAGAGACTTGCAGGAGTAGCAAAGTAACTTCTAGCTCTTTATCGCTCTTTGTCACAATAGCCTCTTCACCTTGAGAATCTAATGAACTCAAAGTTCGTTCTAAAACCAGTAACATTGTAATCTGTAAATACCACGCAACAACTATACAACAAAACCTTAATCACATCAGCACCCATCGCAGTTCCACAGCCAACAACCATAACTACGAGTACATCCACAACCAACTGGGCTTTAAGTATTTCATCAACAGTACGCATCGAAAACGAGCAACCACTGCTTGCTTGCTCACGGTAATGCTTATGGACTAATCTAACCATGCCGTATTGTTTCAGAGTCCACGGATCACACGCATCATTCGTGGCAGACTTCTATTAAAACCAGCAGACCAAACATTTGGTCAACCAGGGCAAATCGACATCTTGATCGAGCGCGAATGTTTTTTCAAGATTCTGATGAACGACCAGATTCTGGAAAGTTCCGGCACACCAGTGGCACGGAATACAATCTTTGGGTGGACTATTGCAGAAAATATCGGAGACAACCATGTGAAGAACTCAGTACAACTAAGTTACTGTTCAGAGTTGGATATCGATCGCAAATTTTAAAGATTTTGGAAGAGCGACTTATCAATCATCAAACAAAAGACGAAGGAAAAAGTTTAAGAGTGAAACCCATTTTATACCAAAACTTTTCAACGTAACCTAAAGGGCAGGTTTGTAGTACATTTTCCATTTATGGAGCCTATATAATATATGGGAATATAGGATACTTGGAACGCATACTCCTAACCGCTCCAATGACCGATTTAACTGCATCGTTCTATATGCTAATATGCCAAATCATGCGGTACAAAAACCAACAAGTACCACTACCAAGTTAGAAATGGTATTGGGCGCCTCGGCGTAGTAATCGACCAAAGTATCACTCAAATGGTTGGGCCAACTATCCAATTTAGTCTCTTCGATATTTTAGTTTGGTTTCAAAAACATGCCATTGTGTTTACTGTTTACCGATTATTGACCGTTACCTTTTGCAACAGCCTCAGTACGTACTTAGCGGCTAAAACAGATTTCCTAAAGCGGCAAAAATTGTTGAACAAGATCTGTACATGGACGATTTAATGTCTGGATCAAATATTAAAAGTGATGCCTGCATGCAACAACAGCAACTTATTAAAATGCTAGGGCCGTAGCATTCCATTTATAAAAACGAACCTAAAAGTGCATCATCTGTGGTGGCGATACCAAAGAACAGCCAAAAGTAGTAACTCACCGAGATTTCAGAGGCAGTCAAAATTCTAGGGTTAGAATGATGTCCACAGAGCGTCTTCTTTCAGTTAAAGGATTTAATGAATCCAGAAATTATCAATACCAAACGTTACCAAACGTTAGATGTTATCAGAGGCCTCCAAAATCTTTAATCCACTTGGTTGCGGCTGGCACCATAATTAAATTTTAAAAAATTGATCAAAAATTTCAAATCAATTGATCAATTAACCGTTTTATGACAAATACGTCATTTCATCGAAGAAAATCTAATTTACATACACTTTATTTGACACAAAACTTTAAAATTAATATAAATTAGATTTTAAAACAATTGACTTAACATTACAAATCATTTGAATTAACAGTTTTATGACCAATGCCGGTGGCACTAAACCTATTTATAGACGCTTATACAATCCCACGCTAGGGTAGTATAGGATTAAGCATTCTAATATTGAATTTCACCAGAAATTCCGTATTATACTCCAGCCAACTATGTCATCACGGATAATGTTATTGATGAAACCTACTGGATACTTAACTGCAAAAATCTGGTTCAAAACTGAAAATCAAGAATAGATGAACGCAAAAAAAAAATAAATCATTTTTTACCATATGAATAAAGTCAGAATTTGGTATGTGAAAAAGTTTTTCATGATAACGACGACGCCACGTCGTAGATAACAATTTTAACAATATGAAGGTCTATAGGACTCAACAATGAGCGTATATTCGAGATCATATTGTAAGTTTTTATGGTAAGCTCCATTTATTCAACCAATTTAGCCATCATTTCAACCTACAACCTAATCAATTTAAATATAGATCGCTACTGCACACAATCGAATTCCCAACAACAACAAAAAATTGTTAATTCATCAAACATGTGGCTCAATTAAAAAACAAAACACAACACATAATATCTTGTTTTACTCGATCAGAAGCAACAGCGCAGCACTAACAGACATATGACGTATATGTATGGATACGTGTAAGACATAATCTAAAACTACATTCTAAAACAGCTTCCATTTAATTACTCTCCATACACCAATCAAGCTATAAAAAAAAAAAAAAAATTGATGATTGGTTTGGTATAGGATTTTAGATTTTATTTTATGTTTGCAATTTAATTATTATTATAATTATAAGTTATATATACGATTATAATTTTTTTTAATTTTTTTTTAATTAAAATGTAAAATTTAATTTGATTTTATTGATTACGACGATGGAGTGAAAGAAAGTGGTATCGAGTAAGTATTTCTAGACATGTATGAACACGATAGATTGGCGCGTGTGCACAATTTTTTTTGTAAAAATATTGATGGGTGCATATATAGTCGTCTGCATATTTTCAAACACAATATATTTGGAAACGTTATTTGCATTATGTTTCAATAATGGGGAACTCTGCAAAATTGAAGACGAAGAGAAGCAGAATTAAGGTACTTTCAATTCAACAGTCTTACTTCTCAGAAAAATTTAACTTCTTGCAGAATGATAATTTTATATCAACCAGCGGTTACTCCGGGTAGTAGTATCAGTGCACAATTTCAAAATTAGTTTTGTATCATTAAAGTTGGATGGCGTATGAGAACCAGCATTCCTTACAAAGGATTCCTTACCAAATATGATATTCTCATTTCCAGTGATCATAAGTATATATTACCATTAATTATAGTTATATTATTCATAATTTTAGAACATTTCAAGCATTTTTTAAAACTAACATATTTGAGAAAAAAACCGGTTTAGGAGAAGGAGTTACGGGAAGGATTGATGGTTAATATTTCTGATAATGCAAAAAAATTGACCATGAAAAAACATGCGTGGGCAGATTATATTGTAGGAAAAGATTTCCCAACATCTAACTAGAAGGTGGGTAGCACCTTCTAGTTAATGTCAAGGCACATCAGCTAAATTCAGAATAAGATCTGATAGCTTTATTGCACCTTTTTCAAGGCAAACGGTCATCTAACGCCCTTAAGCGAATCGTTTAGTCAATTACCAGTGAATAATGGGCAATACCAAGCAACAATTTTAAACTTGTGTTTTAATTGTTCGGTGATCAATTGTAATAAAATGAAATTGACTAAAGTGGATCCTGTAGTGAAGAGCCTACCATTAAAATGTAAATAAATGTTGTTCCATTTTGTGAGGCCACTGTTACAATCAAAGCTACCGGCGTAAAATTTTCTTGTTTTGTTTTTTTTAACCCTGCAATCTTCTGGGGGCCGAAGCTCTCCCAACTCTTTCGCGGTTAATTTTTAACGTTCTACCTTACGCCGTCACCAGCCAAATCGAGAACGCACTATTACGGGTTTGATTTTAAATCCATCTGTACATTGCATTGCTCCGGTCAGCCTGTACTGACATGGATGAAGGTTCGGCCCATGGATTCTGCACCCCAACCGAGGATCACAGTTGTGTTTTTCGTCATCACTGGTCGTAATCAGGTGATGAAAAATTGCTTTTGCAACCCTCCTCCGTTGGGATTCGAACCCGATACCTCCCACTCCAAACACCGCAGTTTCAACCACTGGGCCAATTGCTTGGTAAACTTTTTTTACATTTCCACAAATTATTTTTGGCCACAAAAATAAGGCAATGGGTTAGCTCATAAATTTATCGAAATCTAATTCACGAAAGAGTGATCTGATCATGATAAGTGATACTTTTAAAAACAACGCTGTTAGCAGAAGCGGTGACTAACGAAAATACTAATACAATTTTCGTTAGTCACCGCTGCTGCAAACGGCGTTGTTTTTAAAAGTATCACTTATCACGATCGGATCACTATTTAGTGATTAGACTTCGATAAATTTGTGAGCCTTATTTTTGTGGTAAAAAATAATTTGTGGAAATGTAAGAAAATTTTACGCCGGTATTTGTTCTGATTTGTTGTAACAGTGGAGTCACGAAATGGAACAACTTTCATTGAAATTTTAATTGTAGGCCTTTCACTACAGGATCCTAAAACCATTTTATTACGATTTCGGACACTTACGATATAGCAAAGTGTGGTGAAATAGAAAAAAATGTACCACTAAATCTTAGTCAACCCCACAGACAAACCATTGCAACAATATTTTTGGAAATAATCTCCGGCCGACTTCATCAATCACTACGAACTGCGCTAACGGTAACGTATGGTACTGTGTCCTATTGTTTAGCAATTCGGGTCTTAATTCATATAGCGAATAACTGTAAAGATCAATATCTAAATATGGTCACGTGATTCGTAACCATTTTTATGTTTATCATCTGCAGTTGATAAGATACAAGCGCTTAAACTAAAAAACGAAGTCTTACAAATCTTAGCAGAATCTGAATCAATATTACAAAAACGGCGGTGGAACATTTAACTTTTACGCAATGGAAATGGCGAATCGCAAAGTTACGACGATAGTCACAGATCAAATGTGTTAGATATGTATTGGAATCATAAACAAGATATTTGTTCATTTAAGGTTCACATTACTGTTGGATCTACTGAGCTCATAGCAGTAAATTCAACATCAGTAATTGATCAGCTTAAGAAACATCAATTGATCAAGCCTCTTCCACAGCAGACTACATCCAAACTCGAACAAATAACACTTTTTATGTACACTTGTTAATGTCAAAAAGCAAGGTGGCTCCAAATAAGCTAGTGAGTTTGCCACGACTTAAACTTTCTGGAGCCCACTTACAATTGAAATTTTTAAATAAAGTTATCAACACCTATCAAATCAAAGGAGCATCCGTTTGCCTATGGATTGTTTCAACAATAGTGTTATCCTGGGTAACAACTCATCCACGCTAATATAAGTCATATTTTGTCGTTATTAGAGTATCCGTCACCTTACAAGAAAGTTAACATTAAAAGTCAGTGCTTTCGAAACATCATAAGAAATGAAAAGAACCGACATTCAATCTCTTCACACGGTTGTAAACAGGTATATGTAACACCCAGTAGTTGAGCTTTGAGAATGAGTCCTCTTGTGGTCAAAGTTTTTGTGCGATTCATTTCCTACGTGCTGATTGATATTCATTTGCAACGTAAGAAAGCAAAAACTACACAAAAAATTAAAGAATTATATTATCGTAGCCAAGCCCCATGAAACCGAAATAACCATTATCAAGGTCATTCCAGAAATAGAATTTAATGTAAATCTTAATTCAGTAAAAAAATGCCCGAATATTCTCAAGTTCAAGAATCGCAGCACTTGCACCATTCTATGTAAGTGGCATATGAAGAGTTAGCTGTCGCATCACAAATACTGAGTACTGGGTTGAAGATAAGTATGCAGGGTAGTAAACTGTAAACGTATCATTTACGTTCGGTATTCAACACTCAAATCACATTTACAAATGTGCAGTCTTCGTTCAACAAGAATCAAACCAAGCAGATCATTTTGATATTATCTCAAATAAAGGCAGAGAAGTACAACTAATAAAGAAATTGTTAGTCTTTTTTTTGTGTTTTGCTTCAACAACAGCATTCCTGGCAGTGATAAATTGGTTTGTTTCACGGAGGGAAAACCAACGGAAACTCATTCCGATAACGGAACAAATTTCGTAGAAGCAAAACATAAGCTACACAAATATTGTCAATTATGTTGTTGTCAGAAGAATATCAATCAAAACTAGCCCAAGGTCACAGCTGCGAAAGGAATTCTTCGTTTGGCTCGATTACATCACTACCCCACGCTAATTAGATTATATCGATGGAAACGAGTTCAAAAAATTGTTCAACAATCTTGGAAATAGTAAAGAAATAAGAAGCAACAAAGACAGCGCAGTTTAAGCTTAGCGATGTATTGTTCTTGCATGACAACAGATTACTACCTTGACCATGGCCATTGCGTCGCGTCACAGAAGTGCAGAAGATGTGGAAAATTTAAATAATTTAATATGGAGGGGAGTTTGTTTATCAAAGTGGGATTGATCGGCAAACAAAACCATAGCTAAGCATATAATAGAGCTGAAACGGCTGCCCATAACATGTTCGATCAACTCACTTCTAAATAGTACTCTGAGAGATGTAACTATTTATGGGCTGGACAACAAATCTATTCAAAAGAAACTGTTAAAACAAGGAGAATACCTCTTTTTTTATAATGCATACTGGAAAGCTTTTAGTTTAGAATTAGCGACCTTGGAATTCAAAAACAATAATAGTGAAATTTTAGTTACAAAAATTTTAAGATCAAAGGAGAGCTATCTTAATCCTAGTGTAGCAACTAATTTAAATCAAAATAACAGAAGATTCAGTAACAAACTATATATGGTAAATGTAGGAGAAATCAAAGCGAATTTTATCCAGCCAAATATTGGAATCAACACCAATAAAATAAACTTTTATGTAATAAATAAGGTAGATGTAGACACAGAAGTATGTGCAAGTGCCATGGAGGAAACTTATTGCAATAAATATTTTTCAAGCGTGAAATTAGGAAAAGAAGGCATCGTTCCGTAACCAGGGAGAAATTAGTAAAACTAGGCAGATTCAAGCCGCTTTCATAGAAAAATTCTGCAGAATTCTTGAAGGCGCTTTCATAGAAAAATTCTGCAGAATTTTTCTATTAAAGCGGCTTCATTGTTGTGATTTTGGGTAAAAACCAAATTAGATTTCCGGTAATAGTTGTAGGTCCCAGTGAGCTATTAAAATAATTCGATGCTGTCATAATTTTGAAAAAAAAAAATAAAAATTTAAAACCTATATTTTGTAAATAATTTGTGTAAAGGCAAATGTCAGAGAAAATATTTATAAAATGATAAAAGCCGGTGATATTTGTCTAGTGAAATGTATAGTCAATTGGCTAGAGCTATTGATATCGTAACTGAAAATTTTAAAAGATTGCGAATTTGTGTAAAGTCAATGTTAATAAAAGGGTTAAATTCGAGTACCTTCTGACTGGCAAATTGTAAAGTAGTTACGGTACTGGATCAAACAATTCCAGTTCACGTGCTTAACCTACGGAATATCAAGTGCATCGACCATTTTTCAAAGCGTGATGGATTAGATATTGAAAGATATACAAAAAAAATGTAGTATTTACACGATATTATGCTAGCTACAAAGAATATAGCTAAATGTAAAACGCATGTTACCAAGTGTGGTGAAGGTCCAGTCCTCAGGTATGTAATAGAATTAAAGTTATTTTTAGGTTTGGCAAATTTCTTTAGGACATTTATTCCTATCATGGCATAGAAGCTTTCACCATTGAAGCTAAATCAAGCTAATTTAAAAAGCAGTAGGAACAGAGTAAGTAATAAGCATTTCTAAGATTTATGGGACATCTTGTCTAATCTTATTCATTCTAACTACGCTCGCAAAATTCCACAATTTCCTAGTTGGTCGCCGATTTTCCAAATATCTAAAATATTATTTACTTCCATTTATTGGCCAACTAAATTTACTAGTTTGCAGGATCCAAAAATCTGTTAGCATAAGTTTTCCTGCAAAACTATACCACAAAGTGGATTGAGTTTAACTAAAGCTATTACATTTAATTTAAACCTAGACTAACACAACCATACTATAGGCATATATGTTCACTCAAATTTCTCCCAGATGTTTTCCTAAACAAACGAAAAATGGTAAGAAAATGTTTTTTTTTCTTCGATGTATTTCCAAAAATAATTTTGTTTTTCAAATAAAAATGCCGAATTTCCAAATCATCTATATGCGGTGTTTACAAGTTTTACAACTAAATTGTATTTTATAACATTAACCATAAATAAATAAATTCACTAAAAATTTTCCATGATTTTTCATATTGTGATTCATATAAATATATGATACACAAATACCACTACACACATGAACATACATCAATAGAAAACTTTCAAAATATAAAAAATGCAGAGTTACTCAAACTTTAGTGAATAATGATTATCGGTTTGTCGAAACAGGAGCAGTTAAATTGACATATGCTAGTTTAATTGATATATGCTAGAATCATTGGTGCTTATACAGTTTTGCCATTCAGAAGTTGTCATTGAAGAATATGTATTGAGATGCAAATTTGTCACAAGAAGTTTTATTTTCGGCCGTATAAATAAACATGGACTGTTGGTGGTATAGGCAGCGTATGGGCTTATATATTTGGTTTATTTCCTTATATACTAATGGCACCTTCACTTCAAACATCATAGTAATGGCACATTTCACTTCAATATTGTCCTTGCAGCCTTGTCTTGGTTGTCAAGAATTGGTATAGTGCCAATATGTCTTCGATATTGGGAAGCATAAGTTTAGATGGTAGATTTCTGGTCATGAAATCTATTTCCTTTTTAAGTTGTTGGGCCGTCAAAAACCTCGTGGTAATGACTGTTGTGTATATCCAATGCTGTTTTTATCAGTGAAGTTCCTAATAGAGCTAGAAAGTTGCCTGTTTTATCGTTATTCTCCCACGTCTCCTTTAACTGATTCTTAAATTCTAGCCAATGCTTGTTGACATATTCTTGTCTATTTTTGAAGGTGTTTATAGTCGCGTCTATTCGCTTGAATTTTTCTATTTCCTTCTCATAACTCACCGCGGCTCTGTCATCTAGCACCCTGAATAGCTCACTGGTTATGTTACCTCCTAGTTTAAGTGTACCTAAAAAGTCCCCGTTTATGTTTTCTAAAACTCATTTTATGGTGGAGAGCCAATTTATCCTTGTGCTCCATTTCTTGTAAGGATTGCTAAAACGATGGTTCTATTAGTCCACATGTATTTCCTTTTGATCTTCTAGCGACCCTCGAGTTTGTGAAGTGGTCGTTAGGATACGAACAATATTTAGCTAGTCTGTCTATGGAGCGCTTATAGGCAGCTAGTTTTGAATAATAGTTGGTAAGATTATAATAAACTATTAGAGCTTGGCAACTGGAGACGTGGAAACCTTGAGTTGTCCTACTTTGTTGTCGTCTCTCGTAACGGGGACTTATCTTTCCAACTGGTCTCTTGAAAGTGATGTTTTAAGTGACTTTTCGTTGATTTAACGCCATATTCCTAAATGCCCCGAGATTCCTAATCCCGCCAGATTCCTTAACTACCAGGCAAGATGAAATGCCAGTTCATTCGCTTTAGTAGAGAAACAAATGAAAAACGCGATGTATCCCTTGTATGTCTTGTTTCCTCTTCCTATGGATACACGGATTGCAAAACTCAGTATTTTGAATGTAATTGTGCTAAGGTTGCTTGTACGCCCCCGTGTAATACAATATGGTGTGTTCTATTGTGATAAAGTTTGAGTAAATAGGATTTTTTGGTAGAATCAGAGCTTTTGATCATACTTAAGATGAGATTTATGTAATCTACCGCGGACCTTCAACAAAACGTTTTCGTCCATGAATGGATTTAGCGATGACAGTTTGTTGTTTTTTTTAGGTTTATTCCTTGTTCCGAGGAGTTTAATGACTCTAGCGAATTCTGAATCTTGCATTGTTATTATGATTATATTGTGTGATCTGGTTAGCTCGTCTACTGTTAGAAAACTTGGTATCTCTCCAGGAACTTGAAGTATTAGTTTTTTAAGGAATCTGTAGCAGTATATGCTATAGTTTTTTGGTTTTAAGAGCCGATGAAAATCGAGAAAAATCTATGAACTCTGGATGAGCAGGTGCATTCATTAATAAGCGATTTGTTTTTAGTTCTTCAGTTGGTTCAAGCACTAATGGGTAATTGGAGTTCTTTTATTTATAATTGAATTTTACATAATGCCCTTGACTTGGCTACACAAGCGACGAAATTTCAAATTTCAGCTGTTCTGTTACTTACAAAAGTTCTGTATTTACTGGGATCGCCTTTTATGCATCCATGCGTTATTATTGAATCCGCCCACGCATAGGTAGTATAGCGTGCTCCAAATGGTATCCAGGGTATCTTGCACGGTTTTTAATAATCTTGCTAATAGTACGGCACCGCATAATTCCAACCTCGGTAATAATATTCTGTTTTTCAAAGGATGCGCCTTGGGGGTTTGTTATCTTGTAGTATACCACTGCTGCAAATGACTTTTCTGATGCAAATGTCTTTTCTGAAACCACGCAGTATATTTTCTTCTTGTTGCATGTGTCCTATCCATTTGCTTATGGTAATATTTTTAATTTCATTGAAACCTTTTTTGAATTGACTCCATTGTTGTTGTAGTTCAATACTTAGAGCTTCATCCCATATGACACCAGTTATCCATAGTTTCTGCATTAATAATTTTGCGGCTTGAATGATGTTGCGCCTACCATTCCAACAGATCAAATAGTTAGACTACTTCTGCCAGTATGTCCTTTTTTTGGTTCCTTCATGTTTTCGTACAATGAAATTTTAAACTCAAAAATATCGAAAACTGGGTTCCAGGTTATTCCGAGCGTCTTAATTGTTTCATCGATGTTTATGAAGCATAGCCCACGTTCGCGAGCGCTCGTATGTAGAGTTGTTGTCTATTAAAGATTAAAACCTCCTGCCTTTAGCAGCTGTATGAGTTTTGATTGGGCTTCCAATGATTCTTCTAATGTAATTGCTTCTGAAATCAGGTCATCTACATAGAAATCTCTTATCGTTATTGTTGACGCAATTGAGTAGTTTTTTATTTCGTCATCTGTTAATTGACATACAGCTTTAGTGGCTAAATATGTAACTGACTTGATCCCATATGTTACTGTTTTAAGTTTTAACGTTTTGATTTCTTCTTTTGATGATTCCCTTCACGATGATTATTTTGATTTTCTTAATTGATTATAATCTGGCGGAACATCTTCTCTATGTCAGCTTTGATAACGAATTTATGCTTTCTTCATCGCATTAGAATTGATATTAAATCTTATTCTAACGTTGGACTATTCAACATTAATCAATGATGTTCCAAATGTTGTATTTGGTCAAATACGACTCGTAGTTTGATAGCCGTGCTATCTGATTTCATCACTGCGTGATATGGAAGGTAACATGCTACAGTTGAATTTTCCTCTTCTTTTAGTATCTTCCTGTGATTAAGTTATTCATATTCACGCATAAAGTCTGTATAACTTTTTTTGAGGTTTAGTTCTCTTCACCACCTTCTTTTAACATAAAGGAACATTGCTATTTCCATACGTTTAGAATCTCCCAGATGCATGGTTAGATCCTTCTGGAAGTGGATACATAATTCATAGCGCTCATTTTTCATTAGCCTGTGTGTTTCACTAAAGAATTCCTCACCTTCTATGGTTTAGTGAGGAAGCGTGGATGATGCATTTTTTTAACTTTTATAGGTTGCTGGTTCATATCCGTCTCGAAGGACCGGAGTAAATCGATAATATTGAGATAAAGTTCGAACCATTCATGATGTTGTTTAAGTTTTAGCTGTATGGATGTATGAGTTTCGAGCTTCTAACATTTTATTTGACAGGTCGTGGATACCCCATCGACGTAAGTTTGGCAAGGAACTTTAAAATTTTTTTTAGAAATGAAGGGCCTTTAACAAAAAATTATTTTTAATCAGTTTTCCGGCATAATTCCTCTGGATACCATGTCTGAAGGAGCATCAACCAAAATTATTTTTGGGGAGTTAATCAAGTATGAATAAGGTCCTGTTACCGAAAAAGCTTTTCTATAGGAAGATCGTTGAATCTGTCCATCTAAATAATTGTAGATTGGAAAAATCTAGTGGCATTTGTATTTTGTCCATAATTTTGACCAACACCACAGCTCCACATAGTTCAAGCTTAGCAATGCATAATTGTTTAAGTGGAACTACCTTGGATTTTGGATCGTCCCAATCCAATTTATGTACCCAAAGATGCTGGCTGGAACATAATTTTGGCTAATATCTTGCAAGGAGCGATGTATAGCAGTGCATTATGATAGACTGGATAAATTTAAAAAATTCATTAAAGCTTGGACATTTGATGTCCACTAAAAATTCAGCCTAAGCCTCTTTTGTTTACGTCCTTTTTTATTGTTATATAAATGAATAAGGCACCTGTTTGTTTCCAAAGTGAACTTGATCACATTAGCTTCCGTATTACCCAATCAGATATATCAGATATATAATTTTTCGAATACCTTCTTTGTTGAACTGAAGACATGGTTTTCGCCATAAATATCTGTCGTAAACTCGCTAATTGAGAAGTTTCATAAATGAACTTCTCAATTAGCGAGTTTACGACAGATATTTTTTTTCCGTTTCGAGTCTGTAATTTGTTTCCAAGCTTCTTTATAGTTGAATTCATTAATGGGAATAAACCGGCCACCTTACTTCAAAAAATCGTTCAAAATCTAAAATATTGAACATTAGTTAAAACACCATTAAAATGGATAGAGGATTTATAAAGATCCTTAAAGGATGACCATTGTCCAAAATTTTAAACTCCTCATACAACAGGGAGTGGAAGGTAAAAAATTTAGCAGTAGTGTATTTTCCCCAGCAAAATGTTATCTCGAGATATTTGAAAATTTCATGTTTAAAAAAATTACTTGGAAAAGTACGCCAACAGGTTTTAGGAATCAACTGTAAATTTAAAAAGTAATCAATGGTTTAAACTTTTACAATGGTTTTTTTACCATTGGGTGGATTTTATCATTATTTACCATTGGATTTTTTTCGAAAAATTATTAAATTTTTTTACGAGATTAGAGCGGCCTAGAATCGTCCTGGGTACCCTTTCAACCCATAAAATGCACCCTCAATTTAATTTTTAAAAAATTACAGCCATATGAAACCATTTGAAATTCGAAAATTTTTTCACAAATTTTCGGAAAAACGCAAGGATATAGACTGTCTAAATTTGAAATTCGAAAATTTTTACAGAAATTTGTAAAACCTCTTTGAAGTAAGGATTATATAAATCTTTCTTATAAAATTATTATATTTTGTTATGAACTATTTTAGGTCCCGTAACATAGCTTGAACACCACTGACCAATTTTGGAATATTGAACATAACCAACAGCATAGTAATAACACCATAAACAAATTCACTCTACTCATACATACAGGCACACACTAAATTAAGAAAAAAAAAAATCGGAACACATTTGTCTTGCACACACAGTGATTTTGCAACCCAACAAATTTTCTTATTTTGACAGATGTAAGATTTGTATATGTACAAATGCATAGCGTGTAGCATAGCTCTACATAGACATATCATAAAGTTAAAAATTACAAAAAAAAAATGTTGAATTGCCTATAAATGGATTAAGCCTGAAAGGGTTTTTTGGATTTTTTTTATGTAAAATTATTATCGAGTTTGAATTATGTATTTCTCACTCGAGTTGAATTTATACCAAGTACCTGGTTTTAAACTCTTATACAGTCGCATAATGTAAACGATAATATAAAATTTATTTTGTGACATGATTGATTGGTAATTTGATTTTTTTTCTGTTGTTGCAATCTATATGTAAATCCAATTCAACTGTAGGGTTCTGTTGCAATATGGCATGGGTACAAAATAAAAAATTTCAAAACATGATCAATTGATCAATGAACGAAGTTTGTTGTTGTGTAATTATATAATCTGTTGATCTTAAAATTTAACCGTGCTGTATATCTTATTGTAAAGTTCATTGAACACAAATCGAGATGTGATGTTTCAATGTTGATTGAATTGATTTTTTTGATTTACTTTTCAATGGAAAAGAGGAAGTTGATTTCTTAATTTAAAGATGCGTAGAATTGGAATGAATTTAAATATTTTGTATGTATCGACTTTTTGAATATCAATATTTGATGTTCATTGGGTTTCGTTCAACGGGAAATGAGGTTAAAATCTTAATAAATGTGAAATGTTGAGGACATAATCCATGAACTTTCTTCAATAAATTATTGCTGGAGATTCGTATTATGCAAATATAGTTGTCTTAGAATAAAAAATTATTGTAAAGCAATGGCATCAGGAAAAAAATTGAGATGAAAAAAGGTCGAATCCGCTGAGCATGTCAACAAATCGTTTGTATGCAAAAAAAAGAGAAAGTGTTCAGCTTTTGTTGGTCCAATTAGGATGAATTATACCTTAATCAAAAGTTCTGATCATCAGTAATAAAACTGCTTTAAAATATGTATATATTTCAACAAATAGTTTATTTGGAAGTATTGTTCATAAAACAGTTAATCCAATTGATTTGTAATGTTTAGTCAATTTTTTAAAAACCTACGATTATGAATTGCCGCATAGATTCTGTTACTCGATCGGTTGGCAAATCATCCATAACTTAGTTTAGAATATAGTAGGACGGGCACGAAAACAGCGTATGCATTGCTTGACGACGGTCCTGCAGAGGTTTTGTTCTCCGAGTATCCAGCACCTTCAACGAAGATTGTATAAAAGTGCCTATGGTCCAGCGTGCAACAACCGAATATGCTCTTGTCACACAATCAGCTTGGTTAGCACTTGGTTTCCTGGAAGCAACATTAGATGTTTACGATTATATGAGATCCGGGCTTTATCGAGACGGCCGCCGACTCTTAGTATTCCATCAGCATCTAAAAAGGGAGATAGAGACCGCAATGAGCTTTTGTGTGAAATGGGTTGATTGTACTTAAGATAATTGATATCTTCTCCGAAACTATTTAATTGGACTAAGCTTACCAATCGACTTAATGCTCTATCAATCTCACTGGGTCGAAGACTTATAGAAGATTGAATCGAAGCATGTAGGCTACAACACGTAGCAATGTAGTGAATGATTGAAATCTTTTGAAAATTTCTTGGTCACAGCTATTGGTTTGGTTGAGCACAGATGTCGAAGATGTACGCGTTTCTAGGTCTATTAGATTTCGACTCTTGAGACGCAATTGGCAGGGTTCAATTTTCATAGTACCAGTTTGTAGCCGACGTGTATTCTTGAATTTTAGTCAATCGATATGCTACAAACGTAGCATATTGCTGTGATTGCGATTGAATCCGATATAACGTGATTTCGTAATCAGCTTGTGCGTTATCTTGGCTAGCAAAAGTGCTGCGCATAGCTCTCATCGAGGAATCATTTGCGTTTTTATTGAAGTGACTCGTGATTTAGCACACACTAGTTTTACTTGATAATCCGCACAATCGGTCATCCGAATGTACATCCACACGAACGTTCTGATGCATCGCCGAAACCATGCAATTCTACGCGTTTAATATCTCATGGGAGTATAGCTTTTGGCACTATTATTTTTTGTACCTGGATGAGCTCAGTTTTGAAGTTAGTCCATTGGTTCACAATTTTATTTGAAATTGGGTCATCCCATCCAACGTCTTGAAGAGACCACAATGTTTGCATAAAGAGCTTTGGAGTCACGATGATAGGCGCACATAACCCCAGTGGATCAAAAATCTGGCATATTTCAGACAACATGTTTCTTTTGAAGCAATACGATGAGGCTGATAATTTGTCCAATGGCTAGACCCAAGACTAAAGTAAGTGGCGCAGTTGGTGGATTTTCCGATGATACCGATGAGTTGTTAGAAAATAATTTGCGAAGTTCAAAGCCTCCCAACTGTAATAATCCAGTTAACTCCGTTTTCAATTTTAAGGCCTTAAGATATCGTCAACGTAAAAGTCTCTAGCGGCTACCTTTGCTGCTATTGGATACGTTTGGTGTTCATCTTTAGCGGGTCGCTAAAAAGGGTGCACTTGCTGTACCATACGTAACAGTTCGTAATTTTAATATGAGTGTCATGTACGAGGATCTGACGGTGTTTCCGGAACCTGAATACTATAGAAAATATACTTTCCTGTATAATAGGTCCTGTATAACAGGATGCGTTGAAGACGACTCGAAGCTTAGTTATGGTGCTCTTCTCTTTAAGCACGTAATGATGTGGTAAATAATAATGTTGCGGGTCATTGATATACTTAACTGGGACCCTGTGACCTAATTCGATGTATTCTGCAATCATCTCTAATGATAGGAACTGGCAACGAGCTGACAAGCGTGATGATCCTAAATCAACTATATTAAGTTTTACTAGCAACGCCACTGAATAACGTCCATCTGACAATCTCTGCACAGTTTTACAATAATGTTCCTTGCAAAGTTTCTCTTCACCTGAAATTGTTCTTGATAGTCTCCAATTCCCAAAACTGCTTGTGTTTCGAGAGTTTGCATACTACACAGCACCACGTTTGCAACCGTTGGTTTGGTTTTCTTAAGGTTGGCCATAGCCGTTCTGGAAACGACGTAGCCTAGCTTGGACTTACAAAATGGTGGCAACTCTTTATTAATTATAACCGAATCACCTGAAAATAATTGATTATTTATCTCAATGTCCAGTAATAAGTCGATGCGATCGGGTAAATAAAAATATGGATCAGCTAATTGATAATTTACACGAAGTGGGTTCGAAGTACATTCGTACCGCTGTAAATTCGACTGTATAATTCGAAACTCGGGAAGATATAGTCAAATAAATTTTATGTTTGATGGATGACTCCTTGCCACCGATGCCGGTAATCGATTTAATAGTTGGATGTCTTTTAGCCCGTAATGAATTGCATGCATCCGTTGTAATGAAATTCAGATGCGATCCACTATCAAGTAACACTCAAAGTATTGATTGGGCACCATTTACACTAGTCACATTGACGAGAACTGTGACGATGATAACGATTCCCTGACTATGCGATGATTGGGATGGCTTTAATGCACCTGGACTCACCGTGCTGGTCATGGTTGATGATGTGGGTGGATCCGCATTGCTGACATGAACGATGGAGGAGGTCTCCTTCTTCATCTTGGTATCATTACTCGGTGTGTATGCCCTATTTGACCTCGTAAACTGTGATGCCTTAGATGGTGGTTGATAGTCTTTAAAATGAAGCAATGCATTATGTGTAAGTGAACACAATGTACATGGTTCATTTTTGCAGTCTCGTACCTGATGGTTCCCCATGAGACAGTTTACACATAATCGATGGTCCTTTATGAATTGGAAACGCATCTTTGGTGTCAAATTCTGACTTTTGAAAGATGGGCATTGCGTTATGATGTGTGCTTCTGTGCAATACAAGCAATTGGCTGTTCTGGATATTAACGAAGAAGGTTTGAACTTTGTCGATGATAGTTGCCTGGTCGCTCTGTTTGGTCTTGATGTTAATTGCGAAGTGTTGAAATTTAGTGGATTAAGTAAATGGGCACGTCTATTTATCATATACTAGCTGAACGCAACGCAACAACGACTCAAGTGACTCTAATGAGGATGCGGAACTATATTGGTTTTTAAAGTAAGTGAATTGACTGACCTTTGAATGCGGCGCACTGTTTTTTAAGTAAATCGAGCTTAGCACTTCCTCAACCATTTTTTCCTCAACTAAATTACATGCACCTGGTGATCAGTGTTGATGATGGTTGCAGTACTTACTTATCGAACATCTAAAATGGATACTTCTATAGGTTGTATATAGCACAACTGATGGGATATGACCGACGAATTTATTTTGAATCGCTCCGATGATGTGGAAAATGATACGATTTTATCACAGGTGAGTCACCTGGCAATAATACATGTTGTCACGATGACATGAAGCTGATATATGATATAACCGACTAGGTTATGTTGATCGATGATGTCACGAACCATGTGGTTGTTGTCTGGATGTGACGATGTCAATCACTTTAATGTACTCTAATGGCTGAAATGACCAAAATATGATGTTGATAGTTTCTTTAATAGTCGAAAACTATCTCATATAGGAAAATAAATTCACTTTGGTTTATTTTAAACTTTATTTAACTACTTTACTACTTTATTAGTTTATTAACTGAGGATTATATTTCGACGATTTTATTTTTATTTATGTTGTACTATCCGGTCAAAGACCAAAAATAAAGTGACCGAAAAATATTTAAACCGGAACATTTGACAAGCGCGTAGCCTCATAGTCTCATTAATCAATCAACAATACGTTACAGTGGAATTATGTTACGACACAAGGAACTGGTTATGAATCTTGGATGATCGACCCTGACGATTTTAAATATTTAAATTATTAAAATCGCTTTAACCTTTCTTGATCTTTCGAATAAAATTAATTTTTTTTTGTTTAATTTCATCTTTAAATTTTTTTATTATTTGCCATAAATATTAACAAATAAATCGTTTTGCAGGCCATTGCTGGTAATGGTACAGTTAAAGATTTAATCGACTGTTAAACGAAAGTTCTTGATCTCTCTAGGTAGTGTTTCTCTGCTTTAAAAATGAGCTAGTTTACGATACTGATTTTTATATTTAAGTGCTCCTATGACCACAGGGGCTATACATATTATTAAAGTACCATAAAACGAGGTCATAATACAAAAACAATAAAAGTTTTTGATTTATAACCAGAACATCAACAAAAATACATCGGTAAAATTAAATTTGGACCGAATCGGTACGTATCTCATAAATCAAAATGTAAAAATTGCAAAATAAATAAAACTTATATAATTTTTAATTTCGTAATAAAATTAAAATTAATTACAATCTTTTAATAAATTGATCCGGGATAAAATGTGTAGCCCAAAATTTTCGTTTGGAAAATTTTCGTTAAATATTCTACCGCCGGGTACAACGTGCATTTATTGTGTATAGCTACAGTAGATACAACACAAACGATTTTCTATTCTTTTGAAAAATTAAAAAGTTTTCACGTACATTTTCATTTTCTTTAGGTTTTTTTTTACCTTTTCAATCAAATTAAAGAAGAAACGTAAAATAATGAAAATTGTTTTTACTTGCTGATGCTGTTTTTTTTGTGTGCGCTGCGTTATTGTTTTGATGTCGGATTCTTGGGCGTATATATAAGAAAATACAAAAAAAAAAAAGTTTTTCACCGTTGTGGAGTTAACAATCTAAACGTACAAAATAATTTTTTTTAAACCATTTTTTGCAATAAAAAAAAAAGTTTCGCGTTTGTTGTGTATAAACATTGTTGTTTTGGCTGTTGTTGTTGTTGTTCATGTTGATGGTGTTATTATGGAAAATGGATTGTCATTAAACGTGTTACCCGACTTTTTATATACATATACTAATATGTGTTCACATAGCTCCTGTGAACGAGGGGTACCTGTGTGCTGTGTAAAGTGCAACGTGTTTTGCTTATCGTTGAGGGGCTTACCGTTAGAACAATACGGAATTTATGGAGCAATGGAGCCAAATTTTTGATTCGGTAAGGGCCAGCAATGGCCTGTAAAACACCGATTATTATTATTATTATGTGTTCCCGTATTTTCCTATTTTCTTATTTTCATTTTTGTTTCGTTTAGGATATTTTTACTCCATTTGATGTTTAATTGTTTGAATTTTATAATGTGTACCTGAATTTTAATGGAAAAACTTATACATTTTGTTGTGTGTTCGCTCGTGTTGAGTTAAAAATTATTTTGTTGTTGTTGACTTTTTTTTTTTAGTTAAGGTGATTGATGAAAAAGTTTTCTTTCAGTCGTTAGTGATATACATGCAAAGTGGGTTATGTTGTGATTTCATAGTAGTAGGTGCCATAAAACGTTACAATATTTTTAGTAAAGCAGCCGGCATGGAATCACTTATTATGGCACCCTCTATATAATATAATGGATGTAAGTTGTTGAAATACATTTAAAATGTTTTAATATTTTTATAGTGTTTTTCACTTTATTTTTACATAAAATTCTTTTTGGTATGGTAATACTCGGTGTGTGTTTGCTTTTGTATGGAAGAATAGAAAAGTATAGATAGATTTTAAAGTTGGTAAACTTAAAAGTTTTATGCAGTTTACAAATTTGCTGTGGATTATATTATAATGGAAGCTAATGCAAAATGCACTCTGAGATATTGCAAATTTATAAATATTAGGATCTAATAGTTGCAGCTTACAAAACAGATGCTAAATAATAATCTGACACTAGAGAAAATCATAAATGGAAAAATAAATATTATTTACGTTCCAAACTCGAAAGTTGGCGTCAAGTGCTATTATTCAGACTGTTTGGCTCTCAACAGCACTTTTTTCGTTAGTTTGTACCAATTTTGATCCTTTTTGGAAAATTCATGAACAAAGTTACAAAGTTTCTTTAAAATCATTTAGCTACTATATAAACATAATCAAGTGAGGGTAGCACGATAGTTAAACCACTGGTTAAGTAATGATATGTTAAGAGTAAACATTTTAATTAGGTTTGTGAAACAGGGAGGGAAATAAAAATGAGAGATTATTACTTCGACATATTGTTGTAAACTGATTTAATTTTTTTTTGTTAAAACAAATCGGTGGGATTTGCAATAAAATCTTAAAATTCCCGTCATGCTGACTAAAAGATGAAAGCTTTAAGGTTTATATTTAAATGTTGAAACTGTAAGCTAACTAAAAGCTATGCAGCCAAAAATTGGTGGTTTGACCATAGAAAACCAAGAGCCTCAATCATCATGATCATCATTACTGGTTGTGCCCACATAAAAAAAATAAAAACTCAGTAAAATGCCTTTTAATCCCAAATTTAAAATAACTAAGCCATCAGAAGCAGCGGTTCTTATTATGCCACATTACCCTAACTGAAATAGGTATTATTTCGGAGTGCTAAATAAGTTGAAAGGGAAATATGATAGGATAAAATACATTAACAACTCGTTTATCCGAACGTTCATCGAAAAAAATGTAGTTCATCTCCCTATTCTGCCTTTAAACATAAAATATTTAATGAACATATCAGTTGAGGTTATCCAAGGACTTCAAGCACTTGGTGAAGTAGAAGAAATACGTGATCCATGGTTGATCTACGTTCTACTCTAGAAACTGTATGGCAAATATAAGGCAGCCTGGGCAGAGTATTCAGTAGAAAAAGTGAATCCTGAATTTTCTCTAATTCTGAAGTTCTTAATTAGACGAATCGATACTTAATGATATTACTTGATTAATGATGTCAACTTCCAAAAAATCCATCTCAAAGATAAAAATTAGAGAACATGTCAAAACTATAAACAAAACTGTCGAATTCCAATGCGTAATGTGCCAAGAAATAAGTCATTGAGGTAAGTCTAATCCAATGAGCAAGAAAACAATTTGCAAAAAAAACTATTGGTTGCTTGCACTGTCTTAGCAAAAGTCATCCCATATTCAGATGCACCTCCAAACGTCAATGACAATATTACAGTAATCAAGATGAAACTACGATTGAATGCTCTCAAAGTATGAAGTCAACATTGTCTAAAGTGATCAACAATCATTCCCAAAATAGACACATTCGCAAAACTTCCCACCGCCATAGTAAATACAAGCGATCGTTCGTGAATAGTGACACCACGTCGAGCGGTATTAGATCCCAATCGCAAACAAATTTCATAACCGAATCTTGTGCGCAAGGCCTTCAATTGAAAAAAAGAAATGCGCGAGGTTCTATTAGTGGGTTGGGACAATCAAGCCTGTAAGATTGTCGTGACCTTGTGAGTCAACATAGAGGAGCTTTCTGTGCATGAAAACACCCCAGTTTTAAACATAAATGCAATTCAGGACAAGTTCCTTTTGAAGTCAAATCGACTGGGTTTAATGTTGACCCTCTGCGCAGCTATTTATCAGGATCAGATTTTGTTTAAATATTGAACGCACAATGTGCACCACGTAGGTTTCCCATTTAGAGGATATTGACCTAATTCAGTAAAAGTTATTCGAGAATCCATCCAGTAATAACATGTTTCGCTTGGAAATTTAAAATGCCCAAACACTTGAAATACTTTGATACGTTTGGCAAAAAGTTGTGCAGCAGACAACTCACGATGAGGTAAAGAATGTGCTTTCAAGGAGCAACTTGAGATTTTAAACACACTAAATTAGTTGCATAACCTTCCAGATCCAAGAAACGTATACATATATGAAGGCACCGTAAGCTTTTAGATGGCATTAACGAAACCGAGTCACTAAATTTTTTATATTTCTTATCTCATACCGCTAAACAAGTCACGTGGAATTTTTAAATAGCTTAATTTTGGTAGTTCCTTGAGAAAATAGTCCAAAATGTAAGGTATGCCATTGAAAGGCTTGCATCCTTAACTTGAAAGACCGTAACTTTTGTAATAATTTACTCCCTACTACTATCGGAGACACTAGCATAAGAGGATATTGAATTCGTGTTTTTCGTTTCTGTACTGGCAAGTGAATACCTAAAGTAATACCGGTTTTGTCATCAATCAGATATACAACTTCCTCAGCGTTCCTCAGCGTTGAAGCACCATTTGCGCAAAGTTAATTTGACATCTTGCAAAATTGATGTAATAATTTTTTCAACATGGCTGCATCTTGTAGATAATCGCCTTCGACATAAAAGTTATCGCGAACTGCTAAACTATAGCTAATGGATGACTGGATTTAAAATGGATTCTAAAGTTTATGCTTCTGATGGATTTTGTTGCCAAAAGATGTATTGACATTTGTGATTATCGGAATTAAGTAAAATTTACCTTTTCACTATTACATAATGATGCTGCAAAAGTTTCACATTTTTTCATTAAAGAGTTGGATTTCATTTCATTTTCTAATTTAGCAAAAGTTAGAAAAATCCTGAATCTGTATGGTTCTTAGCTGCATAGTTATAAATCCAATGAGGTAAAACTGAAATGTCAAAGAGTAGTCAAGATTACCACGATCTTCAATTTGATCCTATAAAATGGATATAAGATTATGGTGGTGTGAACCAAATTTAAATGGTTTGGATCACTGCTAGTTATATTTGTTTCTATTACCGCAAGGATCGCATATTTTTTGTTTACAATTAACATAGGAATCGCACAACAATATGCCACTATAAACTGTTAATATCGTTTTGTTTCGATAAACTCAGAACGATTAGACAGATATGTACATTGTAATTTATGTAACGTGTAAATTGTAGTTTATGTATGTAAATTTTAGAGCACAATGTTTATCAATAGTTCAATCGTTTTACGTTTCGAAAATTAATTTAAAATTAGATTTAGTAATTTTGGCACCCTCTACACACACACATCTAAATATACAAAAAAAAAATAAAATAAAATATTGACCATCGTGTTCATAGCACATCCGCCATCTTTAATTATTCACCAAATAAATCATGTCTTCATCATGGCAACATGATGTACAAATCATGTCGTTCTCTGGGAAAGCGAAAGAGTTTCCGATCCATTTCAGTATTTCACAAAATTTTCACACACCCACTCACATATTAAACAAAATTAAATTAAATAAAAAATTTAAAATGAAGAGATCGACAGAAACACGACCGATCTCTTCAACGATCAACCCTTTGATATTTTGTACATTTGTATTGTTTGTACATAAATGTCTCCTTGTTTTAGTTTCTCTCTGATAAAGTGATATCGAATATCGATATGTTTGGTTCGTTTGTGGAACTCTGAATTGTGAATCGAATGTCACTTCGATTGCCCAGGTTAGTCTTTGTGTTTTAACTGTTGTACATCCGGCCAGATATTCAGCCTCGGTCTTTGATAGTGCGCTTGAATGGCGTAGTTGACTACTTCTTGTGATCGGTCCACAAGAACAGCGTGTAAACATATCCGGAAATTGATCTTCGTTTATCGATGTCACTTGCATAGTCCGAATCTTAATAACCATCAATTCGTTCACCATTAATTGAATAGCTATTTGTATTCATTCCATTGATTATTTGTGCGAGGTACAGATTTGTATTCATTTATTGTTGAGTATTGTCTGTTGAATTAAGATGTATTTGTGGATTAGCCGGAACACCCCTTTGGATCAAAATAGTACTTTTACCGAATGGTAACTTATCAACCTTTCATGTGTTTTTTTCGAGTGCATCTAATTCTTCCTGTCTCAGGAATGTCAGCTTCTGCAAAATTCTCGTCATAGTCGTATTGTACAGGCATTCTGTTTTGATCGCTATTGCGTAACTTCTAGTCAGCTTTGATTTGACTGCCGTGATGTTGATTGTTGTTTCTCTAAATCGTCGAATAATAGAACTAAAATAGGTCAAGACATATAACTTGAATTATTTTAGTTGTATTATTTTTAAATTCACAAATTTATGTGGTTTTCGTGTTCATTTAATTAATTACAATCATCATCAATGTTGCCTTCTAGTATTTGTATCTCAACCGTATTTCTTCTTGAAAAGAAAACAATTGCATCTTCGTTTAAAATAACGTTGCAAGAAATTATGATTTTTCCGGATTCTTCGTCATAAAGGCGATAATTCATTGAATTTCCGTCGATAGCCAACACACATTAGTTTTGTGCACTTTGGATCCAATTTTGTAAACGAAGCTCTTTTGAAATATTCATGTACGTCTCGCAACTAAACATTTTTTCATGGTGCAATATAGGTCATTACTCGTCCATAATTGTTATGGGGTTGAAACGGGTGCTTGGGTATTTAGAGTGTAATTTAAAATATACACTGCTGTGTTGGTTGCTTAGCTATACAAATTATTTGGTAACATCCTTTGCATATAACATCGATCGTGTACTCACTACCATAGTTCTCATGTTGCGTCCCGCTCTTCCATTCTATTTGGGCGTATGTATAGGAGGAGTTGTTTTCAAAGATATTTCATTTTTCGAGAGATACTCCTTAAAAATGATGTTAAAGTTATAGGTTTCATTATCGTCGTGTAAGACGTTACGTCAGTGATTAACAATATCTTTGAAAGATCGAAAGCATCTGATTTATGTTTAATTAAGTAAACGAAACGCTTACTGGAGCTGACATCTTTGAAGAGAATGAAATATTTTATTTCACTGACTGAATGATTTTTAAGCCTACATTGATCATTGCATTCGCTTCGGAGCCACGTTTTTGTTGATTTCATAAACTTCAACATGCTTGCCTACATTGATAATCTTCATTCCTTTCCCCGTTATTACACCTTCAGAAAACCAATTTTTCTTGAGATTGGTTATTGTTGATTTGTGCCACTGGTATCTAATAAGTTTTTGAATTTTTACGGTACCTTTTCCTTTGACAGCTAGATCTTGATTATTTTTGAGTTTAACTGAAGCGTGATCATCCATGGTTTTAAAAATTGAAAAATAGGTACATCCTGTCTTAGTTATTCTAGCCATTCGAATTTTTTTGCCATAATTGCTACATAACTGACTTCTTCTCCTGTTTCTTTAATTTACTGTGCAATTTTTTTTACTTTTGCAATATGCTGTGAAATGCTATTACTTGAAATCATTTTAACGGGTAAAAATCATTAATCATAGTTTGGTAGCGCAATCCGTTCACCGTAATAGTTGTACCAGTCTCATTTTCGAAAAAGTAAGGTCCAATCACACCGCCAGCCCAAAAACCGCACCAAACAGTGACACGTTGAGGATGGGGAGGCTTTTCAACAATCATCCTTGGATTTTTCTGAGAACACTAAATGCGACTATTCTGCTTATTAACGTAGTCTACAAGGTGACAATGTGCCTCATCACTGAAGATGATTTTTCGATGAAAACCCGGATCATTTTGATGTATTTGAAGGACCCAATCAGCGAAGATACGACGTTTATGGTGTGCGACCGAAAAAAAATAAAAAAAAAAAATAATAAAATCCTTAAGACCTAAGTTTTCATGCAAAATACGGTATAATGCCATTTGTGGAATGTTTAAATCCAAATATCGACGAGGAATCGACAAACCTGGATTTTTTTCAACATTACGGGCTACTGCAGCAATATTCTCAGTTATTCTTGAGCGACGAACACGGTTTTGATTCTTCACATCCCACTAACTTGTCCCAACAGATCAAATTTTTCCACCAGCTTCTCTATGGCCGGCTGAGAAGGTGCTTCACGACGACCAACAAGTGCTTTAGTAGTGCAAACTGTGACTGTAAAATTTTCACCAGTTTTGTAGTGAATTTAAACAATTTCAATGCATTGTTGAAGCGTGTATCATATACCATTTTAATGGCGTAGTTTTTACTTGCCAAATGTCAAAAGATGACAGCTTCAAAATTAACAGCTTTCCAAATAGCAGGCTATTCAAAATTAAACTTCTTATAGGTTAAACCGATATATTGGAATCAATAGTGCTCTTGCATTTTTATTTTATTCATTTTCTTCTTAATTCTAATCATGAAGGTGAGATAATCACCTTCATGGTTATCTCACTTTCATTTGACGACATTCTCCACCAACTTATTTTGATTAAGAACCATTGCGGAGGTTAAAGTGAACATGGCATTGTCTTTTGTTTTTTGTTTTCTGCTTACACTGCGATACTTCGACCCATAACCTTTTAGGATATCTTAAGACTTCACAAGATGAGTTACAATAAATATCTTTGCAGTTAAAAATTCATATAACTTATCATTACGGTGTTCAAGTATAACATATTTTATGATACATAGTTTTATAACAGTCGAAAGAACGTACCCAAAAATAATTGACAGTTTGAAATTTTAATAATTTAATAGAATGGCACCTTGTTTGGAAGGGTTTTTAAATGAAAATTTATTTTTAAAATTCTGCCTGTTAAGATTTTGCTCCTCATTGGGAATTAGAGACATAATATAGACAACAAAAAGTACTGTCTTTCAGCATTATACTAAACCCACTGAAAACTTTCAAATTATACACAGCTACGAAATCTTCGGATGTGCGACAAGTCACATACCATCCATAATTTCCAATTTATGACCGTGTTAAAATGTCACAATTTTTCAATTTTATAACTCTGAAATTCCCATGTTTGATTTATGATTAGCCATTAAACAAATTTATTACATTTTTTTGTTTACTATATATACCATTATGTGCGAAGGTGAACCCTCTTGCAGGTTACGAGCGCACGTTTAATAGTTAAAAATGAAGGCAACTGCTTAACATACTTGTTTTTAATTAGAAGATACACCCCTTGACACCTTTCGGTAAAAAATAAACTTAATTAAACTACTAACATTTTTATACGGTCCCCGAAAGGGTTATAGAGCTAAAACTTTAAAACACAATAGTATCGACATAAAAATGTTTATTATTTAATTTATATTTTTAATTATTGTATTATTATTATTTAAAAAGATCATAAAAACTTATCCATGAAAGTAAACAGAAACGAACAATTAAATAAGCAATAATAAAGATTTTATAAATTTTGCAAATGAATAAGACATTTAAGTATAAAAAATTATTGATTGACATTAATTATAATTTCACGATTAATTATTGAATTGATAAATAAATTTTATCGATTTGTTGTTGTCGTTGAGTGACTGGGATGAATTGTTATTACTCAATGTTAGTGCACCCATGATCATTTTATAACGATTACATATTTTTAATCGTTATATTTGCAGGTTGGGCTTTAGCGTCAATCTTTTTTCTTTGAATTTATATACTTGGCCTAAAAAATCATAATAGTAATTTTCTTGGTTGGTTTTATTTGATCAAATACAGTGGAATCTATATGTTATACGATTTAGGAACTAAGAATTAATGGTCAGCCTTCTCACGTTATTAACATTTAACTTACATTTTCTCTGGTAAATCAGTCATAATAATAAAAAAGGTTTTAAGATATATCAATTAAAGGTTGCAGACGTATTGTTAAGATTCCTACACCAAGCACCAATTGTGGGCACTTGAATTTGCTATTAGTCAATTATAAATAGTTATGCTATCCTTAGAACTTTACCACAATATTACTTGCTGGTCGTAAAACTAAATGGTTCCTCAATGATTGGGTCGCTGGGCACGCATCCGCATTTGAATAAAAGTACTATAAATAGCAACAAAATAGAAAATGGGCCTACTGAAATATAATCGGTTCTGCAAAATATTAAGCGGAACTAGCAGTTTGGAATTTCACAACAGTCAATAACCTGATGTGTAAACTACGTTCAAACATAGTATAGGATGAAAGGCTAATGATGTATGCTCTCGTACATAATTTCGTAGCTAGCATATTATTTGATTATGAAACCATCAACATAGCGACAAGAACACAACCACGTAAGATGTTCCGAAGGTTTTTGGACAATAGGGTAATATCTAACAGAAAGTCTTGTGTCCATCATGTCAAAGACATGATGACAATATGGCTCTCACTTATTCCTGACAATAAAGCAGTCACAATGTTGTATGGACTGACGTATGCAGGTGCTAATAAATAATAAATAATTTAATGTTTGAAGATTATTTCATGCAAATGTTGACCGCGGCAGCGCCTCAAAATCTCAAATGGTCCATCCGCTTAGTCCAATTTTGGCATACACTTTCACATTTCGGTCTATATCTCACGAATAAATGCTTCAATGCTGTCCATCAATGCGTCAATCGCAGCGGGCTTGTCTGTATAGAAATGAACTTTAAAATAGCCTCACAAAAAATAATCTAAAGGCGTTAAATCGCACGATCTAGACGGCCAATTGACCGGTTCCAAACGTGAAATAAAGTATTCACCAGATTTGCCTCTCAATTGGTTCATTGTTTCGCGTGCTGTGTAGCATGTGGCACCGTGTTGTTGAAACCACATGTCATGCAAGTCAAGTTCTTCCATTTTGGGCAAAAAAAAATTGAATGTCATCTCACGGTAGTGCTTACCATTCACAGTTACGTTGCGATTCGCATCATCTTTAAAGAGGTACAGTCCAATTATGCCACCAGCCAATAATCCGCACCAAACAGTAACTCTTTCTGGATGCATTGGTAGCTCTTGCAATGTTCCTGGCTGTCCTTCACTCCAAAATTGACAATTCTGCTTATTTACGAATCCATTCAGCCAAAAATGAGCTTCATCATTTTTTCGATAGAAAATGGATCTTCCGCCAACTTTTCAAGGTCCCATTCACCAAAAATTCTGCGTTGTGATAGGTCGCTCGACTTTAATTCTTGCACCAGCTGTATTTTGTAAGGTTTCACAACTAAATCCTGCCGCAAGATTTTCCAAGTTGTTGAGTGATAGAGACCCTATTGCTGCAAACGGCGCCGAATCGATAATTGATGGTCATCATTAACTGATCGATACACCTGCGATATTTTCTTCAGTTCACACTGTACGTAAGCATGTTGGTGATTTAATGTCCAACAATGTAAATTTGGTGCGAAATTTATTCACACTAGCCCGAATAGCCGCTTCAGTGGGTCGATTAAACTGACCATAAAATGGAACAAGCGCGCGATGAACTTTTTTAACAGAGCACGCATTTTGATAATAAAATTTAATGATTTGCAAGCGTTGTTCGTTTGTAAGACGATTCATGGTTAAATTATAGACCAAATTGAAGATGTTTGACAGTGACATAAAACACGAAACATACGTGACCTGTCAAAATCAGTGTTGCCAAAAAGAAAATAGTTAAAAAAATCACCCTTTATATAAAAAAAAACATACAAAAAAATGAACATGAAAAACTTAACTGATTCAAACTCTTTAAACTCAATTCAAATCTTTACGATGCTTGATAAGCAAGGGTTTTCCAAGCGTTTTTGTCATTATGTCGGCCACTTGGTCTTTGGACGACGTTTGAACAATTTCAAACTTCTGTGCTTGAACATAATCTCGTGTAAACATGTATTTTACATCCAAATGCTTCTTTCGTTTGTATTCACGTGGCTCCTCAGCAATTGTATTGTCTTCATATATTGGATTTGGTTCATTGTAATTGATCTTCAGAGAATGTACTTAGCTTCAGTCGACGATTTACTAAAAGTTGACTGCTTGCGTAATGGCCAACTGACTGTGTTTCTAAATAACTTGAACACAAATCCAGATGTGGATTTCGAATCATTTTTTTATCACCTGCCCAATCTGAATCACTGTGACCAACCAATGTCTTTGCTTCGACGCCTTTTTTATAAACCATTTTCATGTCAATGGTGCCACGAATGCAACTCAAAATCCGTTTCGCGTAATTGAAATGAGTTTCGCTGAAACAATTTTGAAAACGACTGAAATATCCAGTTGAGGCACACAAATCTAGTCTGGTAGTCACATGGGCATAAATTAAACACCCAATAAATTCACGATATGGATGATTCGAACATTTTCCATTTTGACCCACATCAACATATAAACCCTTTTCCATTGGTGTCGAGTTAGGTTTACAATTTTGCATTCCAAACTTTTGCAAAACTTTCTCCAAATATCTTGATTGACTCACCGTAATAGTGCCCTTTTTGAAGGTTTGATCAACCTGCATTCCCAAAAATGAGCTCGCTATACCAACATCAGTCATATCAAATTCATTTGATAGAAGTTTCTTCACAGCTTCAATCATTTCGATGTCTCGGCAAAATATCAATATATCATCGACGTATAATAGCACATAACATTTGATTCCATTTTGCTCCTTCACGTATAAACATTGATCTGATTGGCACCGCTTGAGTCCAATTTAAATCATGAAATTATTGAACTTCTCGTTCCATGCACGCGATGCTTGTTTCAGTCCAGAAAGTGCTTTGATTAATTTGCACAATTTATCACCTTGCCCTAAATCCTCCGGAAACGCATATAAATGTCTTCGGTGAAATCACCGTTCAAAAATGCGCGCTTAACGTTCATATGATGAATATATCATAACAGTCCAAGTTTTGTTGTCAATTAAAGACTGATATTAACTATCAATCGCCTTTTTCCGTTCTGGCCAATCAATTCGACGTTTTGTTTCAGATATCGATGATGGATCATCTTCAACAAACTGTTCAGCCGATAAAGCAAGATTTGCACCTCTTGAAACTCTCCAGCAATCAATGCATTGTGAAAACCTTCATTCATAGTTGCCCATTCACCATATCGATTAGGTGCTCGCCGACTTCGTACACTTTGTCGTGGAGTTGTCCTGTCGTTGTTACCGATTCAATTTGAACTTCCACTGCTGATATTTTTTTGGTCGTCAATTTTCGTTGCCATCTGACTGCATATCATTACGTTTATCGAATGACTGGTCACTTGTATCATTCTTACCTCGGTCACCCGATACCATGATACATTTCGATGTTTTTTGCTATAATTTCGTCCAATTATTCGATGGAATATGATTGTAACATTCACAACCAAAAATACGAAGATGTAACCAATTCGGTTTTTGACCAAACCAAATTTCAGACGGGATTTTCTCTTCAAACTGCTTTCCAACTGCACTTGCCGGTGATAGATTTTTTAAATAATTTGCAATGATGATAGCCTTTTTCCAAAACTTTCCATCCAGTTCACTTGCCAAAAGCATTGTTCTTGACTTTTTTTCAAGTGTTCGATTCAATTGCTCGGAAATAGGTTTCATTTCTGGATTATACGGAACAGTTAATGATATTTGAATACCTTTTTCATTGCAGTAGCTCTCAAATTTTTTTGACTTGTATTCGCCACCATTGTCAGCTCTTGATTTGGCCACCTTTTTACCATGAAGTGTTTCAGCCATCGCCACAAAAAGTTAATTTTTCAAAACTTCACTTTTCCGTTGAATACAATAAACACTGGATGCTCTCGAAAAATCGTCTATAAATCCCACAAAATATCTGGAACCATCATATGCAGTCGTTTGCATCGGACCACATACGTCACTGTGAATCAACTCCAAAACGCGTGATGATCGAACATTTTTATTTTTCGGAAATGATGAACGTGTTTGTTTCTCAATACGCATGGTTCGTATTGTTGTCAACATTTACTAGATTTAATCCATCAGCCATCCTACTTGTCAGTTTCTTCATATCATTTGCATTCAAGTGACCCAATCTAAAATGCCACAAACTTTGAGAAATTTTATGCAAATTCATGTCACCTGTATAACCAGCAAACACATTGTTGTCCACATGAAATGTGACTTTATACAATTTTTCTTCGACTTGTCCAACGAATTTAATTATTCCACTGAATGAGACAAATGCTTGGTCACTCTCAGACCGCACTTTGTAGCCCTTTTTAGTCAAAGCACGTATCGACATCAAGTTGCATTTCAAATCTTTCACCAATAAAACATCCTTCATCACAGTAATCGATGTGTTACCATTATAAAATGTTAATAATACTTCATGAGTTAGATCACCAATTTTATTATATATTTTGACGTGATAGTCCAGACAAAGATCTTAAGACATATACATTAAAAACAGTTAGATATGGTACATCTTCGTTACCGCTTGCAACTTGCTGTTTAGCACAATTGATCAAGAGAGAAGGAATTCCATACCAGTTGGCTTTCAAAAAGATGCGAGGTTAATCGCAACATAATGGATAATGACGTCATCAAAATCTAATACTTATAAGGCAGCCATCAAAAGATTATTTTCACTTTCACATCATTTATATACAACAAGAAGTTCAAACTAGGCGTAATATAATATCGGAGGTAGCCAAGATAAAATATCCAATGGTGGTTTTGGGTAATAATTTTCATCCAGCAGTTGTACAGAAATTAAATGCTCATTGGGAAGCCTTCCGACAGAATATCTTATAGCTTAATGTAAAGTACAGTCTAATGTAAGATCATTTGTTTGTAGTTTTTTGAACTTTCAGTACCCACGTTAGGTTTTTGCATGTTTCATCGTCAGCTTAACCAGGTTCTAGCACATGTAGAAGAAATCTGTGTAATTGGATGAAATGGCAAAGGTGTCAAATAACTACAGAATCCAATTGTGCGATTCTCGACATCTGTTGGTCTGCAAATCAATGAGTCCAAAACAAAATATATTATCATAGGTTTTACAAATCAAGACTAAAATCAATTGATTTTAGTAGTTATCACTCATGATAATTGTGTGGAAGGGCGTCTGGTCGCTATCAACCATGTTTTGTATGCGGTACACCCCTTATGCTGAGTTGTGCAGTTCCCTCTGTTAATACTATTGAAAATTTTAACCTCCACAAGCTAAAAATGCCCGAACCATGTATCTATCGGCTTTGAATTTTATTTTCCAATAACCAAACAAAACGAAACCAAAATTAAATTAAAATCGGAAAATGATATTTCTTTTTATCTATTTTACTGATAAGAAACCCAAAAACACATAAAACAACAATCATATCGATCAAATACAAAATAAAAACCAACAACAAGTTAGAAAAAAAAATAAACTTTTTGTTCGATGTTGACAAACCATTGGAATAACAAAACATAACCGTGTTGAATGAAAATAGAATTTTCCGATGTTCGTTTATTTATTGTTTATCGCAGATCCATTGATTTAATTTAATTGGAAAAATAATGATAAAAATAAATAAATAATATGGCGCGGGTGGATTTTATTTCGTTTTTTTTTATTAATAATGAATGGATTTTGAAGACCAATGCTGGCGTTATAGTCGGACAAGGGTATGACACATTTTTTATTACTTTACCACATATAGTTATGAATAATAACTTATTTGTGGTATTCCTAGGTCAGTGAATTCATCGTGAGACTTCTGATTTTTGGTTACTTCTAATTTTCGCTTTGGAAAATTGCACAAGGTGACATTAAGAGCATAGTAGTTCTTTAACATTCGCAAAGAGTAGTTAGGAATCTTTAGAAGATTATAATCAGTTATCTTGAAGACTGGTCCATGGTTGATGCTTTTAGTATATAGTCAAAAATATTCATCTACTGCAAAACTTAATAAACATATTAGCAGACTTGCAGCTTCTCACAAACTGTGAATATAGTATCTTACTCCTATAGTGTTATGAATTGGGAACGAAATGTTCTCTAAAAATGCAATATTTAAATTTGTAAAAAATATTTCAGATTCAAATATGTATAGTGTCCCTGTTGTATTGCTGTGCAATACAACAGGGACACTATACATACTTACATATTATACATATTATACCTGTGCAGGTTATCGTTTTTTCCCATGCTAATTGTGGGATCAAAAAAATTAAAAATTAAAATTATATAGCGAGTTCTGCTTTTCAAACAGCCATATTACAAAGATTTCCAACTAAGCAGGCGCATTCATTAAGTGATGGACACCATGCACATCGCACTAACATCAATAATGTAATGAAATGAGATTCCCTTTAATGAACAAAAACCAACGAAGCAAAAAAACCACAGATGGGCGTGTAAATTACACAATGTAATTTACTGGGTTTTTTACATGTAAAATGTATGTAAAATGTAAACGAATATTATATACTTACTGTAAAATATAAATCAATTTTTTCATTACAATTATCGCCATCTGTTACCAAATCTCTTAATTAAAGAAAAATTGACTATATACTACAGTGTAGTGTATTTGTGTTTATTTATTGTGATATTTGTACATATGTATAAATGTAAAATAAAGTGCAACTTTCCTATGATAAGAAATATTTTGACAATGAAATCTTAACACCTGCTATCAATAAATGTTATTTGATGAACGCTTTTCGTGAGAGGAGTTAGCATATGGAATTCCTTGAATGGTAACTGCTGGGTTTCAAAGATAAGATTTTTCCCAAATTTAATTATTAATGTATTAATCAATTTATCTAGTATTAATTCTATGGTAAGGTTAGTATAATGGTATTGCTGCAAACTTAGGTTATGAAAAATTATTAATTGTAATTAGAGTAAGAAAAATTAAATTGAATTAATAAAATTCACTACAGTTCCACGCTTAAATTCGATAATCATATTCGCTACCTCTTTACTACACTGGACATCAAAGGCATAATGCATAGGCAATTTATCGAATGGATAGAATAGGGCTAGTAATTTCAGGCATACATTTATTTGATGAAGGTGAGACGGGTAGTGATAATTTGGTTGATTTTGTCCTGTTTGAAATTAATAAAGTTTTAAATTTAAAACCCAGTCAAACGAGTATAGATTCACTTCATTCATTTCACTGCAGAGAATTATTTTATTTATGATTAAACGTCAAATTGCAATTAGTTTTCCGCTACATATCGAAAGAAATATGCACTCTTAAAAATATTTTATTTTAGTTTATTCAAATGTAGCTAGATGGCACTATGTCACTAGTTGTTTATTTTGTCGAATATAAGAACTAGTTTAAGACGTTAACAGATGGCATTGTAGAAGGATAGGTGATTTTTATAGGCTCAATGTAGATAACTAAAAGTTGAAAATAATTATGATTAACCATTTAAATAAAATGTTTAATTGGATTTTCTAATGCAAGTTATTCTTATAAACAAATGTTTGTATCATTTATTCAATATTTTAAATTATTTTTGGACGGATTCTCGTTTTTTAAATATAATTTACATATTTTTGTAATATACACATTTTTTTTGTAATTTACGTTATTTACATGTAAAATGGAGAAAACGTTTTTTTACATGTAAAACGCCCAACCTTGAAAAAAACCATTATTAAACCAACCCATCCAAAACCAAGCATGCTCGAGGCACCTGATAAAACAGTTTAAAGTTAAACTAGATAAGTGTCACACTGCAATCACAGAACGATAACAGTACTAATAAATTGACTCATTCTCCCGAAGAGAATTTGTGTGAGAAAGGTGACTTAAAATTATCCCAGAAGGCCAAAAGTGAAGTATATTTTGCAGTTATTTACTTTGCAGATCTATTGTTAAGCAAGGTATTTCAATCAAATTCTGTATGCGAAATGAGTTTTTGCTACCGAAAAATGGTTTAATATATGCTCTAAAGCATAAATAGAAACATGTATTATAACACTGAAACATTAAGTGATGGACTAATGAAATAATTCTAAAAAAGGCTCCAGGAAATGATTAAGTAACAATAAAAATAATATATTGATTCCGAAACCTAAGAAATAAGTAACTCAAATTATTTTACCGCCTAATAAGCATACTATCAATTCTTTCAAATGTGTTTAAAAAGGCCATTTGCCAGAAACTATTACCAATTTTAAAGCGAAATCGGATTATTCTGGATCACCAATTTGGATTTCGCGCAAAATAACACGACAACACAAGTGCACAGAATGGTCGGTGAAATTTAAAATTCCTTTGAAAATATGAGCTATTGTTATGGCTCAGTATCTTGGTAAGGTTTTGCACAATAAATTTCTCTTTAAAATTAAGCAAACGTTGTCTTGGGATTTTCATGAAATTCTAGAGAGCTATTTAAAAAACAGGCATTTTGATATCCATCATAATGGTGGAGAAAGTAAACTGGATCAAATTCAAGTCGGGTGCCCAAGGTCCACTGAAACATTTAATTTACTTATGACCTGGCTTCATCACGTTATATAATAATTTCGACATTTTCCGATGATACGGTAAATAAAAACGGTAATGCGAAAAATATAATACTGTAATTACGGAAAATCATCACAATACAATAAAAATCTTGAATTTTTAATTAAATCATATAATCGCATAGTTATAGTTGGTTAAAACTGGCAGTATTTATGGTTAAAACTGGCAGTATTTAATTTCTTTATTTTTATCTAATTCGGCCCAAAAATTCCGATATCTAAAAGCGTTGCTAACTGGAGAGGCGGCGTCTCTTATTCAACACCTTTTGGTTTCAAATACGAGGTATAATGATGCGTTTCAAAAGCTAATACAGCGATACGACCGTAAACTCTATTCAGTCAATGCCTTCATTAAAAACTGTAAGACTCAGCCCTGTATAAATCCACCGAATATAAATAATATTTAAATATATAAAATTATGGATGCCTTGGATTATTAGTCCTTGGAGGCTCGTTTTCCATATATGCAAAAGTGATGGACACCGAATATACCCATGCAAACATTTATGATAGCATGACAGTAAGCCAAAAGACAGGTGGAATTTAGAAAAGCAATAGATGCATCAACTGTTACATGGAAGTCCCAACGTACATGTTTGCAGAATCAAGTCGAGATGCTAACGCTGCCATATACAACATCACTGATGTTGGATCGAAGTTATTATTTATATCAGACATTATGTATATCTTGGTCAACCAAGGGCTTTGCAATGAGGAAGAGATTGCATCTATGGATTTCAAGGCCTTATTAAAAGCTCAAGGGTTTGTTCTTCCAAAAATATCCAGTATATCGAACGAATTCAATTTATCGAAATCGGATTATCGAATGCATCTGACGGATCCAAACTATGACAGATGTTTCAGCGAAATTATTGATAGATCTACCATTGAGAGGCATATCGAGACCCACGGTCCAATCGCCAATTTACAAATAAATGCTCATATTTAGGCATAAAGTTACGGTTTTGTCAATCAGAGGTAGCATGAGCCATATTAGAAAATATGTTTGTGGATGACGTGATGACCGGCGCCAATACCGAAATTCAGGTTAACAATTTAGTACAGCAGTTAACACAATCATTAACAAATGGTGCTGAACTACGATCGTTTATTGATTAACAAGTGAGAAACAAACTAAAGATATTAGGCAACATACAGATATGCCTAAGGTTTTGGCCTTCAATGAGATCCTATGCGAAGATGTATTTAAATACACGGTTCAACTACCAGATCCCACCAAATAAATCAATCAAACGCTACTAACAGATGCCAGCAAAATCTAAAACCCATTTGGTTGGCACCGTATATATGGTTATATGGTTATCACCGTATATATATATATATATATATATATATATATATATATATATATATATATATATATATATATATATATAAATATATATATATATATATATATATATATATATATATATATATATATATATATATATATATATATATATATATATAAATATATATATATATATATATATATATATATATATATATATATATATATATATATATATATATATATATATATATATATATATATATATATATATATATATATATATATATATATATATATATATATATATATATATATATATATATATATATATATATATATATATATATATATATATATATATATATATATATATATATATATATATATATATATATATATATATATATATATATATATATGCGTTAGTGGAAAAAAGGCAGAGGCAAATGTAATTTCTTTTCAAACCATGCGTAGCACCGATGAAGCAAAGCAGTTTACCAAGGCTCGATATAATGGGAATACTGCTGCTGGCAACTTTAATAAATTTTGTAAGCCAACTTATGTATAGTTTGTTTAACAGTTATTCCAGTTTTTAGAAAATGACCAAGATATTAGCACTCATCTGGCGATATTTCAGCAATCTAAGAACTTAATAAACTACTTGAAAGCGCCAGGAGTAGGATAGGCAATTAGAGAGGAATTAGATGCTTCAGAAATGATGCTTACTCAAGAGATTCAAATATTTAAGTTCCCTACATAAATTGATGTGCTACAAAATAAAGGCATACTACCACGGCATAGAAAACTGCTTAGTTTTGATCTAAAATAAAACCAAAAAACATTTGACATAAAAACATTTTGTTTTGGCATTTATTATTTGAAAACTTTAACAGTTTGATTTAAGTATAAAACAATGATTATTTGGTCATACTAAATATAAACAAAAAAGGTTTAACAAATCCAAAATTTTCGCGTAAATATTGAAATTTAAAACATAAAAGTTTTATTAAAAAATTGAACGCATCGAAAAATTGAATAAACGAAATTTCCTATAATCTTATAATTCACTAGAACAACATGAGTATACTAAGTATAAAAACCTAGTATGAACCACGACATTTTCGACAATATCATATGATAAAGTTTAGGCTAAAAATCTTAACTAAGAAAATTTTTGTAAATATTAACCATTTAAATATTTTTATGTATAAAATACGACATTTTCGTTAATGTTGATGGGTGTCATTGTTTAGTTAACAGCTGAATATAGACGTGTTTCTAAAAAATTATTAATTTTTTGAGTTTTCAATCGTATTTATATAAATTAAATTGTTTTTTTCAAAAAATTTTATTTTGTTTAATAAGTTGTGTGTGAAATTCTTCATAATGGCAAATAGCGATAACTCAAATGAATGTCAATTGGTTAGTAATAACAAGAAAATAAAACCTGATGCGGGCGCAAAAAATGGTGCGTCTAAAAAGCCACTACCACAGTAAACCGTTCGGTAGGTAGTCGTTTTGATTCTCTTAACAATGCTCGTGATGCAGAGCCTGTAGATAAGGCAAAAACCTCTCCCATCATTGTGGACTGCAAGATGAAGGAGGTCAAATCATGGCTTGCAAAATGCAGAAGCTTCATCGGGATCACACATTTTACTGCTAAAATTCTTAATTGCACCGGACTATGCAACCGTACTATGAGGTGCATGAAGTTTTTAATCTCACGATAAAAAAGCAGTATAATAACAACAATTAAAGGAACAGCAAAATGCGTCAACTGTAACGGAGATCACGTGGCAAACTACAACGGGTTTAGTGCCTATCAACGATACAAAATCACGAGAGTCAAACAACGAGAGGAAACAGTGGTTAGACCAACATTATATGTACCAGGTCCGACACCACCTGTTAATTTTTGGAAAATTAATAAACCAGTACCAGAACATAAACCTCCAGAAAAGCCACCAATGGCTACGCCCAAACAGTCAAGACCAACCACAGGAAACATTTTTGCATAATTAAAGGCGCAAGTTGAAGAATTAAAGCAGATACCGAACATAAAGGAAATCATCAATGAATTGAAAAATCTCATCATGATCATCAAATCTTTAAAATCAACGCAGGAAGCTGCCACGAACTTGGCCATGTTTTACATGCAATCAATATAGATAACTTTGATGATTGACACAAATAAAAAAAGTGTAAAGGGCCTATTATGGAACCCTTGTTCCATAATTCGTAAAAAAGTGGAGTTCGAAAACTTCATCCAAGTCCATCAACCAATAGTAATTATGTTCGCGGAAACATGGTTTGGACAGGATAAGAACCTCACTCTATCCAGCTACAATATTCACAGGTATGATAGCGCACTTATTAATCCAAATACTAATAATATAACCAATGGTGGTAGAGTAGCTATACTAATCCATAAATCACTTAAATATAAATTACTAACAACTATTCCACTTAGTAGAATTGAAAGTATTGCCATAGAAATAGAATCATATAACCAAACACTAACCCTTATAGCTATTTATAACACTCCAACTAAGCCTGATTCAGTTGCTTTTTCTCAAAATCTTGAATTTTTAATTAAATCATATAATCGCATAGTTATAGTTGGAGACTTTAATGCAAAGCACCGTAATTGAAATGTGTGTCCATTAGCTGTGTAAACTTTCTCAATAACATCATAACCTCTAACAATAATATCTTATTAAATCACCCTGATGAACCAACTTGTTTTGTTTCCGGAAGAAATCCTTCAACTATAGACCTAATTCTTTCCCAAAATTATTCAAAAATCACTAATATAGAATCCATAATTGATTTGTCATCAAACCATTACCCAGTTATTTTTGAACTAGGTACCAGTTCAATAATAATACCATCGACTCAACCTCGATGAAAAATCGTATGGAAATCATTCCGTGGTTACATCGATAATAACCTGACTTGGGACCCAAACTTTCTTTCTAGCACGGAATTTATTGATTCTAACATAAATAATCTAACAAACCATATTCAATTAGCAATAAACTCATCTTCCAATAATCCCTAATAATATCCTTTTTGCAGTGTAGTTAAAGATTTGATTTCACAGCGCAATAGGCTTAAGCGTATTGCGGGACGAACACTAGATCGATCACTTAGACACCCTATTAATCAACTTAACAAATTAATCAAAGCTAAACTAGTAGAAAATTTTAACATTGCATGGGATAAAATACTTAGAGATATAAAACCTAATCACACCTCGGTTTGGAAGTTAGTTAGAAACTTTAAAAACCGAGGTAATAATATGCCACCACTAAAATCGAATGATCAAGTAGCGTATACAAATTTCGATTAAGCCAACCTTCTTGCGAAACCATTTCATTTCGCACACCAAATCGATTCCAACACAAGTTCATAGGGGAAAAGTTGAATAGAAGCGGCAACGCCAACAATATAATATCCAAACAAACAGGGAGTCTTATTTAAAACTACTAAGACCTATCTAACTATTACAAATAATATTATATGGCATAAGAGAACTGCAAAGAACCAGATTACGAACAAGCTTATTGTAAGTTATGTTGATATTACGATACCTCACTTGCATTAAAAGCTAAGATCCCAGATATCATTTCTACTCCGATCTATCCATTTCGTAATGTAAGATTACATTACGTTGATGTTTTTAGATTACCACTCGAGCATACTAATATGTTTTGTGTATGACCTCCGACCACAAGGGATGCTACATTATGTTTTGTAACAAAAAAATTAATTTGTTTGTCAAAGTAAATGCGAATGGTATTACAACAGCGACTGACAATATTTTTGTGTGTAACCGTTTTTTTGTGAACAAGGTGTGAAAATAAAGTATTGATATGATTCAACTTTTCAACATAATATTTTTTTAATAAGATTGATTGACTTTGATAAGTATACAAAAACACAAATAACGTATGAGTATTTTTTCGTGTCATACACTATTGTAATACTTGGAAAAGTTTCAACCATGAACTGGATGGTGGTTCGACCTGTAAAACAAAAAAAAAAAAACTTAAGCAACTATAAAAACGAACATTAACATTATACGAACATAAAAAAGGGTGCAGCAATTTTCTTATTTTAATTTTAATTAACTTTAACTATACAATGGTTTGGTTTTTAAAGTCTTTTGTGTGCGTGTGTGTGGTTCTTGTCTATCGTTTCTGTATTAAGTTCCAAGTTGAAAATAATAGATAAAGAAAAGTACATATATAATTATCAAACCAACAACAACAACAAAAGTAATTTGTATTGTTTTGAACCAAAAATTTTTATTTTTTATGTTTTATGCTGTAATTATGATTTCAGTGAAAGCTTTTTATGTTTATGCTTGCTCTTGGTTTTGGTTTGCTTCTTTGTTTCATTTTAATTTAGTTTTCTGTGTGTGGTATATGTGTGTTTTCCCAACAACAACAACAATGAATTTATGTATAAAGTGGAGGAAAACAAAGAAAAACTGTAACGTTTGCTAGATAAAAGGAAAACGTATAACAGCAACTGTACCACCAACGAATTTTATGAACGAACAATAAAATCGAGAAAATAAAGTCGATAAATTAAAAAAAAAAAAAAAAAAAAAAAAAAAAAACTATACATGGATAAGTTTTATGGTCAAATAATTCTTGATGACAGGCAATAAAAATAAAATGCTTCGTGTATCGAAAGTGATGACTTTCTAGAGGCCCATATATATGTGGATAATGTGTGTAGCATAATTGAAATGTTTTCGAATTCAATTAGTGTGTCAGAGAGATAATCATGAATTTTAATGTTTTATTGTAGGTCGATAATAAGTTATGTTGTTCAAACGGGATAAATGATTATTCCGCAAATACAAATGTTTAACGGTTATCAATTTTTTTTGTCATGGTGTTGACGGCTTGTAAAATTTTATGAAACCAGTACTTTATGTATTAGAGTTTAGTATTTAATGAAATACCTCAAAATTTGCCCCAATACTATATACTTATCGATATAAATTGATCAGAGTTCTAGTCAGATACTTCGTTAATATACAAAATCCAAATATAAATCTGACACTCTGAATCTTTAGCGGCAGGTTCTGCTATTATGAAAACTATTGATAGATATATCATTTTAGGTGCAATCGTATTATTTTTTTATTATTTTGTTTATATTTTCATTTGGTGTGTGTTGGATCATTGAAATGATTGGCTAAGATATATCTTGTAAAAAGGAACGAGATTTTTTGGTCACAGATTTTTCCTTTTTAATTTGGAAGGGAACATTACTTTGTATCCATATATACTTATATCCAAAATTGGTTTATGTGTTGTCTACTACCAGACTTAGCATGGCATCCTAATTGAGACATAAAATTTGTTTCCTAATTGATCAGGAATGGTTAATCGATCTGTTGGCCAAAAGTTACGATAATTATTTGCCTGTAACGGATGCTAATTAAGCCAAACTGAAAATGTTGGGTATTGTTGCTGAATCCTGCAATAATCTTACTTCTCAAAGATGTTAAATATCTTCCAGATGCTAGAATATGATCATTCCTCTATTTTTGGACTTTGTAATGTCTTTGAGAGTTTCTTATAATGATCGCTCTTCCATCATGTGCAACTGCTTGTACATACAATTTCAGCATACAGGTCGTTATTTATAAAGTTTGTCACATGTTATATAGATATTGATGGAACAGTTGCAAATGCTGAGAAATTGTCATTGTACAAGGTGTTGGTCAGACCCATTGTCATGTATGAATGACAACACTTACCGAGTTTTATCCATCTGGTGGTGGTAAAGGTCCCACTATATCGATGTGAATTTCAAATGTACCATATGGTCATTTGGTGTATTGATGCATTTTCGCTTTTTGACAGGATAAACATGACTTGGTCCAATGGGTTACGTCCTTGTTAATACTAGGTCAAAAAAATGAGATGTTATTAATTTACGTGTTGCCTGAACACCAGGATGGGAAATATTATGTTACATGTTAAAAATATTTTGACGGAGTGATGTGTGGGCGGTTTGTTCCACTAGATGTATCGCAGACGACGTCGAGATCGGGCAGTTTCAAAAGCGCTAGTTTAATTATGGACTGAGGATGACATGAACCCGATAATAATTTCTGCAGTTCACCGTCAGCTTTTTGCACTTCGATTATAGTATTATAATCCAGAAAATAGGTGACTGTGGCCTGTTCAGAATCGGTAACACGAAATAAAGTATCCGCGACTACATTATCCTGGCCGTGAACATGTGGTATGTTAGACGTAAATTGAGAAATGTAGTCCAAATGGCGTGATTGCCTTGAATTGCGTTCCGTTTTTGACTGAATGGCTCTAGTCGAAGGTTTATGGTCAATGTATATTGTGAAATATCGACCTTCGACAACATATTTGAAGTGTTTTATGCTTAGATATATTGCGAGTAATTCCCTGTCGAATGCGGAGTATTTCTTTTCTGAATCGGACAGTTTCTTCTAAAATAACCTAATGGCTCCCAATGATTATTATAATACTATTGTAATATAGCCCCGACCGTGATGCTGGATGCATTAAAGTTTTGATTCAGTTAGTGGATGGCATAGCAATGCCGTTCTCGCCAATTCGGCTTTAAGCGACGAGAATGCTAATTGACATTCGTCGGGTCAAGAAAAATGATTAGTCATTTTTGGCTTACGTAATGAACTTGCCAAATGGCCGTAAATTGGGGCAAGTATTTCAGCCAGTTGCGAAACGCTGTATGTTTTTGGTATTAGTTGGAGGTGAGAAATCTACAATGGCACTGGTTCGTTCTTACGAAGGCAAGATTCCATCGGGCACAATTGTATGACTAAGGAAATCAAGATTCTTGCTCCAAATATGCATTTGGCGGTCTTGATATGAACATTGAACACCATTAACCTTTGGAATAGCTGTTCCAAGTGCAGTTTGTGTTCTTCTTTTGTCTTCGAAGAAACGAGAATGTCATCGATGTAGACGAAAACAAAGTCTAAGTCTCGAACGACCTCGTTCATGTAACGTTTTAATGTTTGTGCTGCATTACGGAAACCGAATTGCATTCGATTAAATAGGGTCATAATTACAGTTTTGTGTACGTTTTCCGAAGGTACGGGTAAAAGACGGTATGCTCTGACTAGATCGATCTTGGAGAATATTGTGCAACCATACAATTGCATTGAGAAATTTTGAATATTTGGTATGGGATATCGGCTGGTGTGATGGCATTAAGTCCCCTATGATCCCCCACATGGTCCCCTAACGTTATCTTTCTTCTTCACCATGTGAAACGGACACGCTACGGATGATGCCAATGGTCGGCAAATTCCCAAATCTACCATATGTTGAAATTCTGTTATTGCGGCTTTATGCCAAAGTTGATCATGTCGACGTGGTCTTAATACATGTGATGTTTGACTGGTAAATTATAATTCGGATCTGCTGTTACTGAAGGAAACTTCTTAAGCAAGTTGCCGTAACCATTTTCAATAACAAAATGAATTGGTATTGGTGTATTCACAGCGACCGTAATAGCGTTGACTGACAGCAAAGTTGCTGAATCAACTAACTGTTTTTCTTTAACATCGACAAGTAAACCAAATTTACTTAGATAATTGGTGCCTAGAATTGGACGATTAACCGCATCTATAATAAAAGCATGCGTAAAAGAACGCCGAAGTCCTGCAATATAAACTTTGTAACTTAAGTGTGATCGTTGTACCATTAGCTGCCGATAAAACTAGATCATGAGATTTTTGCAAGATATCTAGTGATTTTTTATATTTTAAATATGGGATGACTGATAAGTCAGCGCCCGTGTCGATTAAAAAGGTCAAGTGGTTATTCTTTAAAAAAATTGATGCAACCGCAATCGCTTGTTGGTCGATCTCGATCTCGCCTGTAGGTTTATTGGTTTTTTGTAGTGAAATTTGTGTTATCCTTAGTAGCCGCAGAGGTGAATTTGCCAAAAATAATTGGCTTTAGACATTTGTGTGTCTTATTTGGGGCGCGATTTAATCTCTAGCCCAATTATATGAATCAAGAATTTATTCCATTGGAATAAATTCATTTGTTTCATTACAAATAATTTCGCGCCACCACATCCTCGAGATAGAACCCCATGAAGCCAGAATACCGGCTCGATTTTTTCCAGTATGTGAAATAATAGGAATAAAACTATTTACGAAATTATAACTATTGTAAGCTGACCAATAAAGCTAATTTCGGGTGTGGAGTTGATCATTAGAGAAAAATAATTGTAATTCATTTATTTTTTAAACTATAAGTCCCGTCTGGCCTTATCACAACATCAGCTTAATAAATTCATCACAAATAGGTTCATATAGGTTGGCATGTTTCCACTGTGAAGTTTCCACTGTTCTCTTTACTTTATTTTGATTTTTACCGCGAAAAGCAAGTGTGTTGGAATGCCGGAATTGAATAAATGCTACGATCATTTTTAAAACTTCTCTTCAGTAAATTGTCACTCACTGTCAAGATTTCTAATTAGAGCTAACTAGAGCCGTTACCCAAATTATTTCGACCTGGAAAATAAAGAACAAATAGATGACATGTTTCGATGCGTTCTCAATGTTCCGATAGTTTCTGCATAATATTTTCCCAACCGCAAGTTCCTAAGGCCATGTAACTTCTTTTTCTTTGAGAAGTGTTTGCGGTATGCTTTTTGATTAGTTCACATTGGGATTACTCATCGTTCCGTTTGTTCAGTTAAATACACTTTTGTTTGAGTTCCTATTAATTTGTCTTGTATCTTCAATAGACATCAACTTAGATGAACCAAGTAATCGAAGAAATGGTCGTTAGATTGTGTTTCGGATACTAATTAAGTTATAAGCATCAAATCACAATTTACGTAGTTTATATTTACATTTCAACAACCTCGATCTTTATCAAATATGTCCAATGTAGCATCCACTTCTTTTGTTTAATGACATGCGCCGGTAACAAAATTTTCATTTTTTTCTTCAGTCGCGGTCTTCCTTTATTTTTCGTTGCACTACTAGATTCTATTTATTATTTTACATCGAACAATCAAAAATCTCAATGAACAAGAAAACTTTTTAGTTTTACTTATTCCCCAACTAACCAAAAATTGTGATGACAAAATTTGATTGATATAGAATTTTGAACCCGGTAACTCCCGACCGCAACTAATCGATTGATTGTCAAAAAAAAAGAGTTTAAGTCGCTATTTTTTTGTTTGGAACTGCAAATGACAGTATATCTATATACAATATACTCAAATCAAAAATTAATTTGTGTTTTCCTCTACCATACTAAGATAGGACTCTAAGAAAATGTATTTTTTTTTATCCTTTTAATTTGTGGTTAACATGTTGATCATATATCGGAGAGTATAAAAAATATTTAGGGTCGGATCTCCACGGATCTTCAGGAAAAATTATCACTGGCCGTTTTCTGTTTCTCTATAACAGAGATTTGTGAAAAAGGTGTGCAAAAAAAGTGGGCTTTGTTTTTATTAGACTTTACGCAATGCAATGGAAGTCTTTCCAATTGGATTTTTACTATTCTGCTTATACTATTCTGCATGACTAGATGCGTTACGAAACCAATGAATTCCTATTTTTGAGTGCTCTGTGCAAATTTCAATACGATTTCTTGAAAAGTTTATAAGTCTGATAAACGAACGAATCCATAATCAAATTAAAAAAAAACGAATAATGCAATAATGCATTTATTAATTGCTTCTAAAGTTCAAATACAAGAAAGTCAAGAGTAAACGAAAAATATTAAAAGACAGCCATTAAAAAGTTCTCAGAAGTATTTTTTATTGAACAAAAGAACAAATACGATGGCAGAGATACATTTTTTGAAATTTACCTCTAAATTGGAAAACACAGCAAGGCTAAACCGTTTCTACAGTGCAACTTTGTAATCATATTTGCATTCAATAATTAAAATCCGTTAATAATCCGAAATTTACGTCTATGAAATACCAACATTTTATTTGGAATGTCCTTTTTCATATTCGTATTAGTATATCATAAGGTCTTCTAATATAAATAGCTCATTGATACTCAAATAAATCTTACTAAAATGATTTTAGCCTTTTAAGTCTACGTCCTCGTGTATGAGGACTTCAGAAAACCATGAAACAACAATGAGTAGATTAGAGATGGAAGAATCCTGCTAAGGAAAATTAACGCAGGTCGTTTTATTTATATTACGAAATGTTCAGTTCTTGATAAATTGTGTAATAAATATGAATGGATTTTTTTTTAGTGCTGATGAATGATTATAATTTTCTAAGTCAAAACCTTAACCATATCGCTATAACTTGCCTTCCAATCAGAATTCCGATGTGAATGGGGGTATTCCCATGGGTGGGGAGTAATTGTAAGTTCGATCACCAAATCTTTAATAAATTGTACTATAGAGAATCATCTGGGTTTGGATCACATTATTATGCGAAATGAACTCGAAACAAAATTTATTATAGGTTCGGCTGTAATTGAATTGTAAGTAACTGATCATTGAGCGAGTATTTCTAAAATTTATTTTGAAATCCGTTTTGTTTCAGACAATAAAATGTTCGATGATTGGTAATGAAAAAGAGACTGGTTCTGAAAAAATCATAAATAAATACCTCTGCAAAGATGTTAAGCTTTATATAAACTCGCCTTTATAAAAAATAAAAAAATTTATATATATATATATATATATATATATATATATATATATATATATATCTGCTAAAAAAGACTCAAAATTTTCAATACACAGTACAAAAGGTACTGAATTAAAAAAGCCTTAGAATCATAAAACCTTTGCCAAAAGCCATCTTTAGCAAATTAAAAGCAATGGCTGCACCAATTTTGAAGTGTTCAAAAATACAGATTAAACAATCCTGGAAACTATAGCAAAATCTCAAAATCTGAAGTATTTTGCGATAGTTTATAATATGTATTGTAACTATCACAAAATATTTCAGGTATTAAAATTTTCCTATAAAAAATTTAATCGGTCCAAAAGCTATATGCAACTTAAGCATAATTTTTCATTAAAGCACTTTAAAACCATTTTAATTTTTAAACTTTTTTCTAATTAAATTTATACGATGGATACGAAAAAAAAACGAAAAATTTATAAAATCTCGTTTCAACTTTGAAATATGCTGTCAGCAAACATAAAACTGTTAAACAGCAAGAGAAAAGTTGTGAAAATTTGTTTTTCGAGCGAAGCCACTCGCGTTCAACAACAAAAATTATGAAAAACTTTTGAATAACATTAAATCAATCACACAACTCGTAAAATATAAGAAAATACATAAAGTTTGATTATGGAAAACAAAAATGTTTTTCCGCGTTTTATGACGTTGTTTTTGTTAGTTTGTAAAGTATTTTTTGACTTTTTCAATGCGTATAGCAAATAAGATTGAAGTTCGTAGTTTCTTTTTGACTTTGTTTTTGTAAAAATGTAGGTATACCCCATTTATGTGATACAAAATAATATTTCCTTTTTTGGGTTTTAGAAACTATTATACCGCAACCCTTATAATATACTGTAGTGAAAATTTTCAAAGATTTTTCCATTAAAATTTCAATTAGTCAATCAATCCTATTTTTTTCACAATAATTACAAAAAGTTAACCCTTGATATATGTATGTTTGCAACATATAAATATTATTATACAGATTACCTTCTTTCATTGTGTTACGTATACTGATATACTGGCCTTGGCTCTAAATAATTTTTAAACATTTTTTGTAAAGCAACATTTAACAAATGTCAAAATATATCTCATGACAAAATTTTGGGAGCCAAAAATGATCGAATACTTTCTGCATCGTCCTTTTCACTCCGCCGTGTCCAACATCATCATGCACCCTAAGAACCATATTATTTGTTTAGCTATAACCCATCTTCTTCTAGCATCAACCAAGTGGAACAGGCGTTCATTATACAGTTCGTAGTTTTCGTGCAACTTCTTTGCGTCAGCTGTCATATAGCTTATAGTTTTTAAAGTTGGAATATTTTTATCATTTACTCGTCAAGTATTTAAATTCCAATTAACCAAGCTTTTTGAGAAATTTTAAAAACATCAACGGTCACTGGCTTTGGTTCTGGCATTTGGAATTTCGTTATTTTTACTTGACGCATCAAAATGTTTGATCAATTTTCCGGCTTTATATTCCTTTACAAAATCAAATTTCACCAATTCCAACCACAATCTGCCTGTGTGAGGTATTTGATTCCTTTTCGAGGCACATGTTTGCACAGAAAGTGCCAATTGTCAATAATTTAAATTGACTAAATATGCAAGATTTTTCCTTTCCAGGCTGCAATTTTGGCGATAAATCCTTTTTTTTGTTGCAGGTAGTGAAGATACCAATTGTCCAGTTTTCCTTTTTGTGTTAACATACTTCTGGTCACATAAATCTGCAGATGGAACTGTTCCCAATTTTATATCCCCTGGCAGCCCCAAATTATTATTAATAAGGACCTTTGCTGGTGTCACTCGATCATCCGATTTTAGTTGAATCTCGACTTCATTGGGAAGTTTTTTTAACCGACGTACATTGGTCACACTTTGACATCATTCTGCTTCTGACTGCCATTATTCTGATCAATAAAACCTGCTGCATATTTTGCATAATGTCATATTTATTCCTACATGGCTGCAATTAGTATCTAAGTGGTATTCCTCTAATGTCTCTGCAATCCAAACCTAAGGTACCACTAATAACGATTGAGCCAACTGGCCGATCCGCAATTTGTCTTCACTGAACATAACATGCTTTTGTTACTGCTTTTTTGTGATGCTGATGAAGTTTCTTTGTCTTCTTCTTAATCGCAATGCATGCAATCTACTCGGCATGGAGTTTCGTGAAATATGGTCTACTTTGTAACAGCTCCAGCATCTGATTTTCCAGAAAACTCTGATTTCCATTGGCTGCCGCCTCTTTTCTTGCAAGTTCATTTATCTCCATTCATATTATCTTGATTACTGGCTTTCAGATATTACATACCATATCGTTGGTTAATGCGCAAGCGATGTTCTTTGCGAATTTTGCTTTTTTTGTCTTTCCGTTTAGTCGGGAGGCAAATATCGTAGAAATATCGTAGATGCACCAAACTCCTGATATTTACCTACTTACTATTGTAACGAACCTCATCACTCCACATCTTTTTTTAACTAGATGACTCTCATTCATAGAGAATCATCATTATTTAATTATTCACAATCCCACCGTTGTCACCAATTGTTACGTTTTTGTACATTTCGGGTTCATATCACTGTTCATAAATACATATTATGACAACATGACAATTTTCTCTTTTTCACATTTAAAATACAACAATATGCCGTTTATATAATATATATACCAAAATCGATTATTTTGGTAATTGTTATGTTTTCTTTTCTTTCATTCTATTATTCGAAATGTGCATCTTGTCACTGAAAAACACTTTTATTAAGTAAACGCATAACAGCAATGATAGAGATTAGAAACATCCTTGATTTCTACTTAAATTTATAAAAAATAGTTCATATTATTTATAGTTTTTTAGAAACTTATCTACCGTGTTAAATTAGGGTAACCTGTTTCCTTCTTAATTTATAAAGTACCTACTCGTTTATGAATAACTTACGAATACTATTTTAACATCACAATTTAACCCACATCATTATATATATATTGTGTAAATGAGCACACGTTTTTACGACACAGATACCCATCATTTTCATAGATTTTTTGATTAATTCGTAATGAAAATTTTGTGGAAAATCAATTTGAGTTACATTTCACATTAATTATGTATAATATGTATTTTTAAGAATGTTAATATTTTAAAATTCTGTAATAAGTTTATATTTCTCATTCCACTAATAAAACATAACTGTTCGAATTTCCCTAAATTTTATATTTAATTTAAATTTTCGAGACAAAGGAAAATTTGGTTAATGTTTTCTTTTAATCTGAAAATTGTTTTTTTTCTCATTCGTTTGACTAATTTAACTAATTTTCTTGGAAGAATCGATTTGCGACAGATTTTTCTTATTTTTTCAATTGAATGTAATTCATCAGGCACTAGATACCGAATTTTAAAAATGAACTAACATGGACGTACATGGACGTACACAAATTGGTAACATAAGTACTCTAACAAGTAGAAAAGGAAATACCTAATGTACTCTGGCAGACACGACACAACAACAGTTAGGTGGAAACTAGTTAGCTGCCGAATAATAACAGTAAAATTCCTGTCGGAAGATGCCTATGGAAGATGCTGATGACACAATAACAATATCAAGAACACAACGGAATGACATTATAATTATCCAGGGAGATTCCAATGTACAAATTGAAACCGACAATACAGGCATGACGTCAATCATGGGTAAACAAGAATTTGGGTCAACAAGAAATAATAACAGAGATAGACTCATCGACTACTGTATCACAAGATGATCTTCTCGAGCAATTGGCGCAGTGGTTAAAGCTGTGGTTTTTGGGACGGGGGTACCGGGTTCGAATCCCAACGGGGCAGAGTTGATTTTTCATCACCTGATTACGATCGGTGATGACGATGAACACAACTACGCTCCCTATTGGAGTACAGAATCTGGCTGGACCAATGCAATGTGCAAATGGATTTAAAAGCGAATCTGTATTCGTGTGTCCTCACACGAATACATTTGGCTGGTGACAGCGTATGGTAGGACGTTAAAAATTAACCGCAAAAGAGTTGGGAGAGGTTCGGCCACAAAAAAAATTGCAGGGTTTAGGAAACACACAAGATGATCATCCTAGCAAGATGTCGGTGCAATGAGAGGAATAGACATTCTCAGCGGTTACCACCTAGTTATAACAAGATTTAAAGTAAAACATGCCATTGTAAAATACGCAAGTAACAACAAGATATAATTTAACATAGAAAGGTGGATAAATGCCGAAAATTAAATTGCCTTCAGGGAACCTCTACAATTGTAACATTACTAATAACAACACTTACAGACAAGGTTGTTAAGAAATGGTCACAAAAGGAAGAAGTCTACGCCAAGACAGCTACGAGTGTACTCGGATGTCAAGACTTAAATAATAATTGTGTCATCAAAACACGAAGATACAGCTCGATAGATAAATAAAAGAGCACGGAGTGATCGTAGAAAATACACTGAGGATATTCTCGAAACAGCTGAAGAAGCAGCACTAAAAACTAAAAAATAAACTGGAGATGAAAAACATAAAAAAATAAAAATAAATATACGCATCACGAGCTATAGGGGCCTGCACAGTGCTAAACCTTTACCGGTCTTGATACATTTCCTGCGTTTTTTTGCCAATCACAAACCCTAAGTACCATGATGCTTTGAGGCGATTTGATAAGAACGAGAGGTTACTGACGATAAAACTTAAGACCGAATTTATGCAAATTACAAAAGGGTTAGTTAGGTACAACCCCAACGCATATAGCCAAGATATAAACCAAACGTGTGTCCTAGTGCCACACGTGTCTGTAACCGAAAAAAACATCATCATTTTTCAATAAATAAAATAGATATAAATTATATTTTCTTTTATATAACATAACAACATTTACGTCATAGCAATCAAAATAAAGCAACAAAAAAAAAAGATTTTCGCGGAAAAATTCTCCAATCAACTCAAGGTTATTTCGTTGCTTTGTCGGTGGCATGTAGTATATTATGTATTATTATGTATATATAGGATACGAATTGAGTTTGAATTGTTGTTGTTTTAGCGTTACTTTGAACCAAACACATTTTAATTGACAATTATTTTTCTTTTAGTCAAAAATAGAACTAATTTTTTCGTTTGGATTACACAAAAAAAAAAAAAAAAAAAAAAAAAATACAAAAATTATTTTGGACCATTTCCAAAATCAAATTTTTATTTTTTTAATTTGTGCCAAAAATTAATGAAAATTTTTAGACCATCTGGTTTTGTTTATTTAATTAACTATCTGATTTGAAAAAAAAAAAATCAAAACACAAAACATAATTTTTCGTTTAATTTTTTTAATTTTCGCTTAATTTAAAAAAAAAAAAAAAATCGCAACAACAAATTGGACATTTGATCGATTATCATATGAAAATTTACATTTTCTGTAATGATTTTCTCTTTTAACCGCATAAAACATTTTCGTTTATGTCTTGTTGTGGTTTTACTAATTTTCCGATTTAATCCGGTTATAATTTTTTAGATATAAAATGATGCGCGTGCTGATCACCCAGGTTTTGTACATAATTCAAATGACGTGTCACTGTTAATATATATATATATATATATATATATATATATATATATATATATATATATATATATATATATATATATATATATATATATATATATATATATATATATATATATATATATATATATTTTTATTTTTTTTCTTCAAAATTTGACTATTTTTTCCCGACCATGGAAAATTAGGTGAGTTTTGTGATGTTGACGCAGTTGCTCAAATATAGAAATCTGGCTTTGTAATAATTCCTAGCATGCTGCTGCATCGAATTTAATTTGTCCGTTTGATCCAACACACCGAAAAATTCGTTTTTACGAGTGATATCGGTGATTTTACAACAGCATAAAGCGTTTAGGAAATCATTTATTTATTTGATTATACGTAGATTGATTTTGTTTGTGCAACAAAGGTTTCATTATAATTGCATTTCTTGACAAATTATGATCCAATTTAAATCACGAATTACATAGAAAGCAAAGACGCAAATTAAACCCAATTCATTTTTGGATCAAACATGGGGAACAATGTAGGTGCACAATAATTTTATATTTAGTGGTTGATAGCAGTTAAATTTAATTATTTAAATACCGAACTCATTCAAAACTAAATTAAAACCACTGAGATAAAACTATGGAGACGACATTTCGTGGTACAAGTAAAAAAAAAACAAAAACTTTCGAAAATTTCGAATTTTACCGAAAATTTCGAATTTTCGGTAATGAAATATATGAATAATAAAAAAACAATTGTTGATTTGACAATTTTTACATTTGTTGTTTTAAATTTATTTCGTTGAAACTGCTTTTCAAATAAGTTTTAAATAATTAAACAATATAATTTCCATATTTAGTACATTATTATAATAGATTAATTAAATAATTATAATAAACCTTTTTGCAATATTTAAATATTTAGTTTTCCAAAAGATCAAGCTTTAAAACAAATGCTGTGATAATTTAGGTATATGACTGACCATTGGATGATGCCCAAAGATGATAAATTACGCGTTTGTTCACTACATTTTGAACTGGGCTAGAAACTGGGCTAGAAACAGATACATTTTAGCTTTTAAAGATGCTGTGCGAACATAATAACTAAAAATGTAAAATGAAAATGTTTAATAAAGTGGTGATGTTAAATAAAAAAATAAAACATTTACAGTTAAAACAAAATATGTTAATCCAAAAATAGCAACAAGGACATATCCTTCTGCATCTTTTTGTCCGGAACTTGAGTTAGGAGAATTCATTAACTCACCAACAGCATCAATATGTTTTGATCCCGAAATTGAAACTGAAATACTTTTTTTCACATCTGAGCAGCACAGTCAAGTGAGTTATATTTGATCGATCATAGAATTCGAGTTTATTTATAACTGTAGATCATTTTAATAAGAGTACGGAGAATTAAATATTAATATTTTAGCCAAACACGAAAGAATATGTTCCGCTAATTCCTGAACGCCGGTCAAACGCAATCGGATTTTGTAGTACAAGCTCATGCACGTCCTAACATCAGAGTATATCCCTAAAACTAAATATTTAAAATAAAACAAAATCGTTTATTGCAAAAAAATAAACAAATCCAAACAATATCATTAACTGATTTATCGGAGAAGTTAAAAAGTGAGCGACTAATGGACAGTGAAGTTAGTAAAGTTATAAAATGCTCGGCAAAAGAAGTTCCTGTCGCACTGTTTTAGATATGCGTTAAATGAATCTATGGATAAAATTACGAAAACCAAATACTCAAAAGAACTTAAAACCTTTACACATATGCTACATTTTTATTCGCCAAAGGCGTATAACTATGTACGAGATGTATTTATGTGTGCTTGGCTACATTCAGACAAAGTACGCCGATGTTACTCAAAAGATAATGGATCACCCAACATAATGCGCAAAACGGGATTGGTTGGTGTTCGCTTAGTAGGGCAAGTTGACTTGGGCATTGACTATTCAATCGACTATGGAAAAGAGGCAGTAGAAGCATTGGTAATTATGGCAGTAGGTATGACCGATAAATAAATGTTTCATGTTTTTTAGGTAATCATTTACAAAATATCTTCGTGCATCTTGATCCATGCCATATGTTAAAATTAAAAAGGAACCGCTTATATTCTGAAAAATAAATTATAACTGAAGAAGGAACGGTACGATGGAGGTATATCAATGAATTACATGATTCTCAAATGAAAGAGGAATTTAGGCTCGGAAACAAGCTTTCCAAAGCTCATGTAAATGTTCAACAGAAAAAGAATAAAGTTTCACTTGCAGCTCAAACAATGAGCAATAATCATAGCTACAGCAATAGAATTTTGTAACCACGATTTACGATTACCACAATTTGCGGAAAGCGAACAAACCGTAAAATTTATAAGGACAATAAATTTAGCTTTCGATTTATTAAATTCTCGAAATCCTTTCGGTAAAGGTTCTAAAGCACTTATTGGTAAAAATAATGTGAACAACTGGATGCCGATAATAATAGAAATCAGTTATTTTATAGTTCAAACAAATGTACAGCTTTTTTGGGCGTTTATTTAGGACTCATCATGCACTAACATGCTTGTATCTGAATTCTTGGAAAAAAATACGGTATCACCATTTCAAGAAAATGTAATTGAATACATAAGTGATTATGTAGTAATAATGACAAAAATGATCATTAAATGCACACCATGTATAAACGCCATGAATATGGAGGAGCCACTCCTACAGCTCTAAGCTTATTATTTAAGAAAACTAGAGGAGGGTTGGTTATTCCATCCAAAGATGTTACGGATCTGTACATTATAACAAACAAATATTTCAAAACTGCCAATATCAATCTGAAATTAAAAAATCAAGATGAACGATTGGCATTACGAATTTTATGGGATTTGGATATCGGTAAATTGTTTCCATCACTACACAATCACTAATATCACACTTTCGCAGATTTCGAAATTTTCGCCATTAATAAAATACTTACATGTTTCATTATTAAAATGTTATATTTTATTATTTAAATAAATTAAATTGGCTTTTTTAATAACCAAATTATTTACGTTGGGAGTTAGACATTTTATTTTGAAAATCCGTTTGTTTATGTTGGAAATTTGACATTTCACTCGATTTTTTTTTCTAAATTTCCAGGTGTGTATCGTAAATTTTAAGGAAAATTCTTAACAACAATTTTCATTATTTTCTGAAAATAAGTATTTCATAGTTTGAAAATCAAATAATTCTTCAATTATTTATTAATTATTAAAATATTTATATGTTTAACGATTTAATGCTTATTTAATATTAAGAAAAAATTAATATCGAATTTATTTCGAAGTTGAAGATGTTCAAGTAAAACTCTTTTTCGGAATTTTCTTTTTAGAGTATGAGGCATATATAAATTGAGCAGTACAACTACAAAAAAAAAAAGTTGTACCATTTGTTTTGACTGTTTAATATGAGAAAAATTGTTATGTAGTCTCCATGTATATATCTCAGTGATTAAAACAAATGATTTACATTTTTTGTATTTGAATTCATCTAGTCGCCGTTTGTTATAACTTCAAATTATGACGTATTTGTCATAGAACGGTTAATTCAATTGATTTTTAATGTTTTAATAAATTTTTGAAAAATCTAATTTGTATTATAATTTTTATAATTTTATATTTTTAATGATGTAATAAATTATTTAATTGTATATTGCGGGCGAAAGCTGATCCAATTTGTTACAGCCTACGGCGTGCAGTAATTTTTGAAATATTGTTATGTTATTATATTGTGAATTAATAAATTTATAATTTCAGATGAAAATTAATTCAATTTATTACAGCCTAGAGAAATTAGTTTATTAATAGATTTTATTTTCAGGGAACCTTTGCAGATTACAGATGAATAGTGGTACACTGGGGTTGCTGATAAGAGATGACAGAATTCAGAGCAGTTCAGTAAAATTTTAAGTGTCTGATACCAACAATAGTTTGAATATTGTCGACTGGAAAACCGGACCAATTCTGTCATTACTGGCAGACCTTTCCTTTACCTACCCCACAAAAATTTACCAATTATTGGCCGCTAAGGTGTCTGTAACCGGGTCGATCTCAATAATTTAAATAATATACTGCCTTATCCTTCCAAGTATATGTAAAAACGGTTCTACGGTAGGCCCGGCGCTTTCCGAGTGATCCTGCTTAATGCTTGGCCGTACATTCTAAATCAATCAATAAATCTAATTGATTATTTTATTTTCAGTTCTGATCTCATATTCTAATGTATTGTACACAAACTTCCGATTCTGGTGTATGTTAGGTTAACGCTTATGCAGAATCTTATGTTTCCGAATAAAAGTTCTAATACATCTTTGACAAACTCTTTACTTTCTTGTTACAATTAACTATCTAACCTCAAAATCTGTTCTACGGTCTTAAAATCTAATTTTCATATAGTTGGTCAAAAATGTTCATTCTACTAAATCTTTGCATTCCAAATAGGACCAATACAACTGCAAAGCAGTTTTTCGTAACAAAATGTGAAAATTGTTTACTAATTTAGGTAAAGAGAAATAAAAACGAAAACAAGCGCACCGATAATTTCCAAGGAACAAGACTTTTAAATTCAGGTATATAATTTACAACTAGGGTAAGTTTACTTTTAATTTATTACCTAAATGATTATCCGCTGAGCCAAATTTACAAAGAGGGCTAATTTTACTTTAGAAATGGAAGTTGCACTGGGTTTAGAGGAGCTTTGCTCAAGTAGATCTTCCATCTCTTTCAAACAATGAGAAATTTATTTCTACTTAGCATTGAATATTTACATAATTGGCACTGCACAAAAAAAGAACCTAAGCGTGTAACCCCGTTTCCTTTAAAGTTGAATCCAGATTTTTCTGAATTATTTCTCAAGGGTCGTTAATTTTTCTCTAATTACAAAAGCAATAGGACAAAAACTTAAATAAATATAAAGAGCGTGTCAAGAATACATGTTCGATAACAATAGAAGAAGCAATAGGATCACTTAAACTACAAGATTTTGTAACTTTCGGTTTAAAATCAGTAGGGTCTAATTTTTTATTTAATGCCGCCGCTGACGATATTACAGAAGCTCCTGATATAAATTCAATTCCATTAGGAGAAAACCTAAGTACAAGCAGCACTTCTAATATCAGTAAAGTAAACAGAATGAACACTGCTCTAAGGGCAGCCAGATATAGAAGATCTGAGGTTAATTTTTTTTGGACGCAGTAAAGCGGTTAAAAAAAGTTGACGGAACACAAGAAAGACAAGAATTACGACAGCAAATATTACTGGAAGAACTGATAAAATGATTACGAGGTAGGGCTTACGAGACAATAAGAAACATTCAAATTACAACTGTGGAAGAACTTCACATTGCAATTACGAAGAATTTCCTACCTACATACTCAATCGAATTTCTGAGTAGTCGGCTGAATACAGCTAACCAGTAAAATAGTGAACAGTGTGTCAATTTTGGCAAAAGAGTAAAAATTTATGTAACGGACTATGAAATAGGCCTCTAGTGCAAATATGGTGAAGTAAATTCGATACCAAAGCACTTGCTAGAGAATATGGTACAAGATGTAGCCACAAAAGGTATTCTCAATCAGTCTCACCTAATGGCGTATTGGCCTAATGGACAAACCGATGATGTAGGCCTGTCACGAGCGAGTCCTCACCTTAGAAACTAAGATATTGACACCATACAAGCAGAACAATTATCAAACCTACATAAAAGCCGTCGCATTGAGTCCGACGCACAATCGTATTAGAGCCGTTGCAGCGAGTCTGACGCACCATAGCATAGGAGCCATCGAAAGTGTGGCGAGAACGAGAACTGTCACTACAAACCCGACGCATGGAAATATTAAAGGCATTTACAATTTGGAAAAAACTCAAGTCATCCCTCCGGCATTGCAGGAGACAGAGTTAAGTGCAGAAGAGATCATTTCCAGCACAATGTTTTTGAAGGAAAAATCATCAAACAGTGAACTCTACAAAGAAAGAAGTGAAGCATCCTCATCACCAGAGAAAATAGATTTAGAAGAAATATGGCCACCATTCGGTAAATATGAAACAATAGTACAGGTGCACACAGAAACGAGGTGTAGTGAGAACAGAGTTGAAAGAGCACGAAATTAAGCTGATCTCGAAAAGAAAACTTACCAACGATACGATAATCTTAAGTATCGGCAATTTTTATACCACAGTAACGAATTTCTTAATCGATTCAGGTGCTTCGATATTCATAGTTAAAATAAATAATTTACCAAAGGAAATGGGCATACGAACGGAAAAAAGTAATTCTAAGAGACATTGGAAAGGGAAGCATGAACAAAGTTTTCAAGTAGTTGGGGAAGATTTTCCGAGTAAAGAACAAGGTATCATAGGTAGGGACTTCTTAATGAAAAACAAGGTCGATATTTTATATAGTTTAAGGCAAGTATTAATATAATTCTAAGAGACATTGGAAAGGGAAGCATGAACAAAGTTTTCAAGTAGTTGGGGAAGATTTTCCGAGTAAAGAACAAGGTATTATAGGTAGGGACTTCTTAATGAAAAACAAGGTCGATATTTTATATAGTTTAAGGCAACTATTAATATACATGATAAGTGACTCGTACTCGCTTCCACAAATCAGTGAAATTTTCGACCAGTTAGCACAGCAAAAAGTAGTTTGAGGTGCTTCTTTATAATTGGATTGGAAATTTACATTACTTGTTACTATTTAACTTGTTGACGTAGCCATTCAACTAAAAATTAGCCTCGTCGCTGAATAAAAATTTGCTAAAATTTGAAAATGGTTTTCGAAATAAATTTGCAGTCTCTTTTGTTGGTGGTACTCTTAAAATAAACCCCTTTAGAAAATACAACCCACTTTAGTGATATGCTACTTCCGGCTAAACCACAGGAATCATTTATAATGAATAAATGAAAATTTTAAAAATATAGTGAATATTTTAGCACAGTAAAAATGGATACAACCGTTGAGAAACCATGGGAAGACAATTTTCCTTTTACATTTCAAAGTGGTTGTTTGAATAACCTGAGTCGTAATATAATTTTTTGTATAATTAAAAAAATAAATTGTTTGCTTTCTAAATTTTTTAAAAACACAAATTTAAATATTTATTATTTTCTAAAATGTACGTCATTGAGGGGTGTCATAAAATTGCCACACTGCCAAAATTATTATTGAAAACACATTTTTTTTTCAACTTCTGCTTAAAAAAACAGTTGGCACTTTCACATATTTTCACTTTACCGAGAGTGTTTAAAGGAAAAGTGTTCTATACTATGATATCGTTTGTGGTTAGTAAAATTTAAATTTAACTAAACAAAAATTTTACTGTCGAAAATGTTAAACGAATTAAGAGCAATAAACTGTTGTTGTATTTGTGCAAATACAACGCATGACACCAACAATGTATGATTTATTGGAGTTTATGAAATTTAATTGGCGTGTTTCGTACCAATACGTTTCACACGCACAACAGAAATACCATACAAATCGAATTTAAACAAAGAAAAAAGAAAATTTGGATGTCAAGGAAAATTTTATTTTTAGGCTACAGTAGTTTTACGAATCTTTCGACTTAACTAGAATCGATTTTATTTGTGTTGTCGTTGTGACGATTAAACTACATATAGATATGGACATATCCATGTTTAGTTCGCTAATACCATATTGCAAAATATTTTACTTCTGTGGAAATGACGGAAGTTACAATAGTGAGCCTGAGATGGTTCTGGAAGTTTTTATACTTCTAAGGATGATTCAATAGGATTGTATTTCGGCAAAAAAAAACAATCAAGCCCAATTAGGTCAATTGCTTGGGAACCGGTTGACACAATAATTTCATTACATAATTAAATTACTACTTTCCTCTTGTCTATCTGTAACAAACGTAAAATATAAATCATATTTAGGGTATGCCACAGTAGTAAAACGGGTTAAGGAAGAAAGATCCGCGAACCACACATATCTACATAAATCTAATTTTGTTACTGATTATTAAACGTTAGTTTCCACATTTGACCATATTTGTCCTAAAAAACTTTAAGAGATGTTCACCCCTTTTTCTTTAATGCAATTTTCGGTTAAATTTCCCACATATTCATCAGTACCGCGATCTATTGTTTTTATCCCTCGTATAAAATCACCCATTTCACCGTTTTACTTTTATTCGAATTTCGTTTTTTTTTGTTGATATAAGATTGTGTATATCGCGACGCGATTTATTCGTACCAAACAAAAGGTGAATTAAATTTCTAAACGTGTAAATAAGAACAAGGGATGGAGGAACCACATATAAATTTTGTGTACATAATATATAACGATTGTGTATGGTACAAACAACATTAAAATATGTTACTGTAATTATATTGCGAATTATGTGTCAAATATTTCCACTCTCGTCGTTTTTGTCGTCACCATCAAAAGAAAAACGATTTTATATATATACGTAAATACTGTTATATACCTTTAAGGTATTGACGGTTCACCCAGAAATATACATTTTAACGATCAAAACAATTATTTTCAATGAAACGGATTTTAGATCCTTTTGAATTCGACAAAAAAAAATATATATTATAGAAACAGCGAGAAGTAGAAAAAAAAACGCGCGGTGGCATACCAAAAAAATACGATATAAATTATTGGCATATCTTAAGGCAGTCAGCAAAGAAAATTTCTTTTCGCATATAGAAATGAACCCCACCCCTTGAAATTGTATGACTTTTATGTATTTACTTTTTGTCAATAGGTGGATTAAATAAATGTCCTTATATAATATACCGATTCGCTGCTATTGTCAAGTGAAAGGAATACAAAAATAAAATTGAAATCAGGTATAACAACAAACAATCGCGGAAAATCCTTTCTTTTTTATACAATTTTTCCCCGTTTATTTTTTAAGGTTAAGTTATAAAGACATTTTTTTATTTATATAATATGCATTAAACAACAACAATAATAATATGTAATTTATGATTTTTAATAAAAAAAAATAAGAGAATAAAACGAGCATAAATAAGAAATAAAATAACGAATAATAAAAAAAAAAAATTGGAATTGTTTTGTTTGAGAAAAACATAAAAAAAAAAAAATAAAATCAGGAGATGAGAAATGGTTTGAACATGTTATCATGTTACAATTTTTATGTATGGCTTATAAAAGGTAGACATATTTTTGTCGTTCCTGTGTATTATTTTATATGGATGCGCCATTAAAAGGGGTTGATTGTTATTAGCTGTTTGTTATGGGTGGTTTTGGTGAAATCATAGATAATTTTTCTTTACAACATGATACACGCATGTATTATTATGTAAGAATAAGGTAAAATTGCGTTAAATATGCTGAACGTCGGGATAAGATAAATTTTCGGTAGGCTATTTTTCAGGATTACTTTTAAAATATAGGTCGGATAAAAGAAACGAGGCTGATAACTACCGCAAAATTACTGTTATATCCTTGTCTATCTATCAAAAAGCCTTATTTTTTTATAGAGCAAAATTGAACTTTCCCTGACAGGTCGAAATTTCAAATCTGGTTTTATTTGGTGTTATTCAATAGAGAAAAAGTCATTATAAAATGTCATGTCCGGCTTAGGGTTACACAATTATATTTTTAATTCTCATGTATTTTGTTGTATTCGTAGTGTGTTGCCCGATACACATTTTTTAAATTAACCCTCTGAATATAGCAACATCATCAGTTAACTAATTAAATTTAGTATATGAAGTTAACGTACACATAAGGGCATTCAATACATTGAAGCGAATCGTTTAAAGGTTGCCCCATATATCAATCAATGCTGGTGTGCCTCAAAAAACGTATTGAAGAAAGAAAAAACAACAACAAAGGCCAAATCAATGCCCAACATGTTTACATCACTCAAGGTATCAAAAAAAAAAAAAAAAAAAAAAAAAAAAAAAAAAAAAAAAACGGAACGTTTGCTGAAAGGATGAAATATGGACCCCTACTACCACAGCAACAACATCATCAACAACAACAACAACAACACAATAACATCATCATCCAAAATTTAACATCGCGGATCGACAAGATGGCAAAAATTATGGACCAGCAAAGTGAACAAATTTCACAAACTGCTACAAATCATCGGGCAATTATAAATCGTTTAAATTCCCCTTCACATTCCAATCAACGTCAGAATTCCTAAAAATTCAAAATTATCTCGCTCGATAGTCATCATCCAGACTGCCTTTTAATAAACGAGACTAAATTAAACGACAAGCACAAAATTGAGTTTAAAAATTACGATATTATTCTATGCGACCGCATCAATTCGAAACAAGGAAGTGGCACTGCCATACTCATCAAAACTGGAATTAAATACAAAATTATCGAGTCGCAAGCCATCAGCAACAGAGAAGGCATAGAAATCGCTATTATCAAATTAACTATTAAATTTTTTTAATTTATTGTACTTGCAATCCAATGCAAATTTTGGACGAACGTTTCGTAGAAGAATGGAGCAAAATTTTTACTACGCTAAATTAAAACAACCCGAATCATTATTACGTCATAGCTGGAGATTTGAACGCAAGACACGCGAATGGGGGAAACTCGCTCAATAATTCACGAGGTAATCGACTCAATCGGTGGATGAACGAAAATGCCATGGAATATCGCGCAAAATTATATTAAAGTAACAAACCCATTATGATCCGTTCAGGCAATTTTATAAATTTGGCCATTTTAGACATTCGAATCCAAATTCAACAAAATTTTCATCATGAAATTTCGACACGCGCCATTACGATAGTGATCACAGAGCCATTGAGATAATAGCACGAGGAGTTGGCGAGATCGAGAAAGAAACCAACAATTGGCAAACATGGACTAAATCTTTGGATGAAGCACACCGGATAGCAGCACAACTTCTTTGGAACAACAACAACAACGATCAAAATTTTACCTACCGATCGAAATTTAACCGACGATGAAACCAACAAGTTCATCACACAAGTAAAACTTTAAAACAGAATTCAGCCTCGAACGGCCGTAATCAAAATTATACTTTTGGCATCAACATCAACAGCAAAATTAACGAGTGGAAAGTGGAGATCAAGCGTACAGTTCAACTCATCGAACAGAATGTCAAACTGCAGATTGAGCAATATTGGACAAATGTAATGAAGGAAATTCGGCCCAGTACAAAAATGTGGTCTGAGATCAAAAAACTTAGAAAATGCAAAAATAGCAATAGCCTAAACGTTAAAACTTTGGAATTCAACGATTCAGACACTAACAATTACAACCATTTAAACATTGATTGGAGCTAAATTTCGAAAAATAATGACACCAATAAATTCAAAATTTATAATGAAATTACAAATTTTAACATTATCGGCCATCATATTGATAAATTTTTGAAAACGAGAACATGAACATAAATAACTTAATTGATCCAGTCATCGAGAAGCATAAAAATGATAAAGCGGCACATATTACTAAATCAAAATTTTCGGCAACGAATCGAGCTAATACACTAAATCAACCTCGAGACGATTCAAATTACTTTGTTACCATCGATCAACTAGCGTCAATTCTAAAATTAGCCAACAATAAAAAATCTTTCGGCCCAGATTTAATCCCCAACATAATATTTAAACATCTTCCAAAGTCCATCATTGTCGAAATTTGTACAATATTTAACAACCTTTTAAAGAACAAATCGTTCGCTGAGTGTTGGAAAATTGCACGAGTGTTCCCCATCTTGAAAAAAATCCAAATTACCAATGGATACAGAAAGCTATTATCCCATTATAGTTTGCTCTTCAATTTTGACAAACTCTACGAAATTATTACCCATGAAAAATTATATGATCACGTCTTAGAGCAAAAATTGATGCCCGATAATCAATTTGGATTTAAACTGGGCCACAGCACAATTTATGCCATCACAAAATTAGTCGCAGACGGTACGCATAATCTAAATTTTAATAATCTGATGGGTGCCATAATGATCAACATCAAAAAGACGTTTGAATCTATCTAGACGGACTCCTCGCAAAATAACACAAAATGAATTTCTCCAACGATTTGATCGAAATATTGTATGAGTTACTATACAATAGAAAATTTATAACAACTATCGGCAACAAACGTCATCTTTAAAATTATGAACGGGGTTCAGCAAGGATCAATAACGGCACCTTTACTCTTTAATTTATATACGGCAGACCTAATTCGGAATGACGTCCTAAATTCAAAAACAATACAATCATGCGCCTACGCAGACGACATGAGTTATCTTGTTGGCGATATACCAATCTTCAATCGGCTCTAAATTTTATTTAAAATTGCCTTAACCTTTGGCAAAGAGAAATCAACACAGATAAATGTGAAAGTTATTTATAAATTTCCTTAGATCATACACTTTCTAGCTCAATGCAGCAATCAAGAGCACTGCCAAGTAAGCCAAATAAAGCAACACACGCTTCTTCACGGAAAATCGTCGACTTTGAACAATTTAAGTCAGACTGAAAGGTCAAGAGCTTTTGAATATAAGTGGTATCAGAGGCATTCCCGCCAAATTTACTAGATGTGCACGTTTGGGTGTTCGATCAATTCACTGTGCTTTTCCAGTAAGCCAGTTCCAGCCAACATTACACTTGCGGATCCACAGTTTTTAGGTCATAAACTATTTATCTTCTTCTGAGAGCAGAAGTTTATGTTAAAGTATAACCGGTAGGACAAATTAAATTAGGAAAGGAATTGCCGATTTTATAATACAACACTGCATTAGAATGGACCGTGATATGCGGTACAACAGCGTCACCAAACTCTAGTTGTAGAAGTGTGGTTAACCGATTAACCGATTCTGATTCTTAACGTCTTGATGAGATGCGAAATTCTTAATAGTAATGTACATCATGGTAAGATGTGTATAACAACCACTTTGTTGAAATAAGTTCAAGACACAAGTCGAGAAGGTTTGTATCCAGGCTATCAATTTCTAAAACTTCGAAAGTCGGATATTCATTCCGCCTACAATTCATTTATGGCCGAGTATCAATAGGTAGGTCATACCGAATTGATTGGTAAATTGAAATAATTAAATTAGTAGTAAAGTGTGATTGACCCTCTACCAAACTAGGAGCAGAGTTTAATGGCTAAGCTAAGTCGTCAACAGTCTACTCATTAAATAACATGACCAGGCGTGTGGTGGAAAAAGAACTATTTGCCTTATTAATTCGATTTAGTGTAGACATTTGCAAATTGTATCGTCAAGTAATTCTTACCCCAGCGACCATACACTATTACAGTTGTTGGCATTACAATATTAGAGATGAATTGCGCACTTACAAATTAAACACTGTTACGTACGGTACCACAACATTTCCTTTCCTGGCTACTTGTTGTCTTCTACAATTGGCATTAGAAAATCAACAGATAGGTCCATTCAATACCACAGTCATCCAAAATGATATATACGTCGATGTCCTATATTATCTGGAATCAATTGTGTTAAGGAAGAGGTAAGAGTAAAATTTCTATCTTGTCTTTTTCCAATCAGTTGGAATGATACACGGAAAATTGTGTTTTAATGACGCCAAGTAGTTTTTGTATACGCCAATGGAAGATTGAGAATTATTGGTGCGAATTTATGATGCTCAATCATTAGGCATAAAAACGTGGGATGTATATTGGCAGCGAAAGCTTGACCATTTTAATGTTCAAGTTGCTGTATCGGTTTTGCAAACTAAAATATAGATGACCCTTGCGGAAATTTTGCACCAACTGGTTCACAAAGATGCCATTTGGAGTTAAGAACTAGTCGAGTAGCGCAGTTTTCACTTAAAGGTTCTTTGATGTCCAGCAACGTCCAATGCTATTTAGTAATAAATACCCATTGTTCCGGGTATCTGATGCGTCCTTATATGAAATTGACATCATACTGTCACATCGAATCGGAATAAAGGAGCATCCAAAAGCTTACCACTTGAAAACAATGACCGAAACTGTAATATGATAGAGCAAAGGCGATCGTAAAGCTCTCGCAATTATAGAGGGTGTCAAAAAGTTCAACGATTTTTTCTATGGTCGGAAGATTGTTTTTGAGCCGCTCTCAGATGTTTCTACAGATTTTCCAACTCTGCAGATTCTGCCGCCGAGAATGATCCGTTGAAGTTCTTTTCGAAACGCCTACACCATCAAATTTGTCTACTATGCCAGGAGAGATGTGGGAAATACTGACGGTTTTAGTAGACTACCACTTACGGACACTATGATCGTCACTGTAAAAAAGAAGTGCACTTTATGGTAGAGTTCATAAGCCACCCGTGCATTGCAACTTAACCACTTCGACAACCAAAGACCTGGTTCTTTCGCAAATAATGCATTGGATACTTCGTCATCCATTGTGAGAATGAAAGCGTTAGCGAGGAATTACATATGGTGCCCTAAACTAGTCGCGGACATCAAAAAAGTTGCGAGTCACAGTGTATACACAGTGTATACACAGTGCGTCAATCGAATCATCCAGAGGTGATACAGGCCCTTGTGTATCAACGGGTGGGAACGACACAACCATGGTCGAGAATCCATATCGATTATACCTATCTATTATCCCTTATTTCATTCTAATAGATTTCTATTCCAAGTAGTTTTAGATGTACTTCCAGTGGCCACAACAATAGCTGTTTGCGGTGTACAAGCTCTCCGTAAATTGTTTGCCACTCATGGAATCCCGGAAATCATTGTGAGTGACAATAGTACAGCGTTTGATTCGTTTGGCATCCACAAATGGACAGGCAGATACAATGGTGAAAGCGAAGAAACATTTTCTGCAGAAAGAGAGTTTGGGCGATATTCAACATTGTCTGGTGAAGTCCTTACACCTTTATCACTCAACTCGATCAACTGCAATTGGCGAACCACCTGCCATGCTTTTATTCGTCGAATTTGAATTTTCTTTGACCATCTTAACCCGGAAAACATTCGAGTTCATAAGACCAAATCAGTGGTCGACCAGATGCAAATACTGTCTGAAGGATCTACAGTTTGGGCACAAATCTACTCGTCCAGTCCGTAACTATTATACGAAATACTGATGACAAAATGGACAATATCACTACGATTCCGTTAGACAAACCTCAATAAATTCTCCCAAATGATGGTACCAATACGGTGGACGTTAAACCAGAACCATTATTATCTGTTCCAACTCCGTTAATCGACGTTTTTTTACACCGCCTGATATTCAATATCAGCCACTCAACAACCAACCGCCGGTCCATCATCAGCCGATACACAATATAAAATGAAGTCATAGAGACGAGCTGAAAAAACACCATCTGAAATCGATGAAGCTACATTCCATCGATCACAGAGGTCGAAAACTACAACACAAATTAGCCAAGTTGAGAGTACGTAAATTTTATTTTAAGCTACTGTCAAATAGCAAAAAATCAATTGTTTCAGATTTGTAAAGATCTGCGAACAATTTACAGATTTATTCAGTTTGTCCAAAGTTTAAAATGTGTTTGAAGAAAATTAGAATTATGTTATCCATTTGTTCCTAGTTATCGATCAATTCCCGTGCAACTTAAAACCACCACTAAAATGGCCAGATGAACTAAATATAAACATTTAAAATAAGAGAATCCATAAAAAAAAATTAATAAAAAATCGACGATTCCGAACAAAGAACGTAAATTCAATTAAAAAATAAAAATGTTGATTTAGATTAAATCTTTCGGCATGTCTAATCGCAACGAAACATTTTTCCAATCTTGGTTCAACATAATTCACTGTACTATATATAAAAACGAAGAATTATGTCCCATTAAAAAATAACAAATCATTTTAATCAAAATTATACTGAATATCCATCCTCCCACCCTCGATAATTAAAACAAATTATATTTTCTTAAACATTCAGCATCGTATAAACGAGATAACGATGAATAACGATCACACCCTTACATAACCCTTTCGGTACACTTAAATATACTTTCACCCTGGATACATAAAACAATAATTTCGTTTTATTCTTGTATTAAATTCAATTGGTGAAATAAAATACGATCCAAGTGTATAATAGGAATACGACCCATAATCTAACCCTTTCGCCCAAAAACAAAAAAAAAAAAAAAAAAAAAAAACTAAATCATGATAATAATTAAATTAGATTTCTATCCTGTTTCAAACCCCTTTATCTTTTTATCGTTGCAGTATTATTTTGTTTTGGTGCCATTTCAGATTCACGAAAATACTTCATATTTCACACCATATATAGCGATAAACTTTGGTCGCATCTCCGATATAAATCCACGAAATTCTATATAGAATTGCTGCGTACAGTATTCATATGGTAATTTGAACAGCTATATAAAATATACTCATTGTTACCCTCCTTTTCACTCTCTCGTTTCATTATAATTGTAATTTATGATTGATAGTTTATGATTGTGAACATATATAAACATACATTGCTGGTAATATGGAAATTATGCAAAAAGGTTTTGTGACAATGGTCTGAAATATTTTTGATTTAATTAAAAACATTTTGGGTTATAATTTTGACGGTTGAAGTGGATGAAGATTGAATGGTTTTGGAAAGTTCTATTGTTTATGAATGTATGTACGCATATTTGAAAAAAAAGGTCCGGTATATTAAGTAATAATTTGTTATGTGGAGTGGATTTTTGAACAGTCCCTCTGCAATACTTTACGTGATAACAAAAGAAGACAGTTTTGTAATATTATCTTTTATTTTCAATTGGAACTTTAATGAGTTTAATTCCAGAAAATACGAATGATAAATAATTTTGAAAGTAGTCTGTTTTTATGATTGTATTAATTTAAAAGAAAGGTAATACTTGTAGTTGATAGTTCATGCTTCATTTTAAAATATCATAAATATTAAGTAAAATCATTAATATGCACAAATTTCGTTCGATTTTGATGAGTGATACTTTAATCAAAAGCTCCCGATATCAGTATAAATATGGCTGCCTAATATTCATCCATTTTCATAAATCATTTTTGAGCGAGATTTTCGACGAGTACATGACAAAATCATAAAACCGTTATTACAATTGATTAATTAATTTTTTTTAATTAATTTATATAAATTTAAAGTTGTTCGTCAAACAAAGTGTATATAAATTAGATTTTCGGTGATTATATGACGTATTGGTCATAAAACCGTTAATTCAATTGATTTGTAATGTTAATTTTAAAGTTTTGTGTTTGAAAGCTTGAGCGCAGGCCTTTGATGCCGTACCTTATCCAACACTTCAACCACATGTAGGAAAACCCCGGAGTATATTTGTTTGGATTAAAGTGATTTTTTGATTACATCGGTAATTCTTTGCACTTGTGCTATAGTCGAGTGTTTTCCACTTCCATTGCCTTCGTTTGTATTTTAATATAATTTCTGCATTCATTATATGCAATAATGTCTTCCTTCCTTTTTCTGGTAAGCTTTTGATTTCTTGATCCGTTATTTAGTCATTTAGTCATACTCCGGAGCCTTTTTAACGTTTAGGTTGTTCTTTAGTTCCCAATTTATTTCATGCATTGTTATAGGCATTCCGTGCTGATTAATTTTGTTAGTTGGGTTAATATCTTCCTCTGCAGATTGTCTTGGATAGGATTGAAATGTCTGCTCTAGATGATTTGCTAACAGATCTGCCTTTTGTTTTGGATTTTTAGCGCGGGTATCGTTGTTTTTAATTGGAGGGATCTGTAGGTTGGTCTTTTTATTTTTATTTTTATTATTATTATTTTTATTTATTTTATTTATTTTTAATCATTTCTCTTACTTTTTCGGGATATGTAATGTTTTGGGATATGTAAGGAGCTTCAAATTTGTTTTGTTATTTGTTAACTTGGGTGTAACCTATTTTCTTATTATTGTTTGGCTAAGCGCCATTGTAACTGGTGAATGATCTGAAAACTCGAGTTATTTACAACATGGATATAATTGTTTGATATACCTCTTGTTACAAAGAAGTTTTTAAGATTTGGAAGCTTATTGATATCCGTTAGCCAGTAGGTTGGTGTACCGCCTGAGTGGAAATTGCATTTTAACTTTTTACCGGCTGCCAAAATTTTCGCCCCTTTATGCATAAATATGGCTGCATATTTTTTGTTGATTTTCATTGATCTTTTTCGAGTATAAAGATCTGGCAAGGGGTTAGCCCACAAAAATTATAAAAATAGTGCATACCGCGTGTGAATTAAAATGACTCAGTTAGCAGGTTTGAACAAGCTGAGCTCCGTATTTAGAAGCTTTAGAAAGAAAACGTAGTATTGTTGAAGTCAGCAATACCAACAATGAAACTACCATGAACATGAGCACTATAAATACAGGTCCAGAAGTGCGAATAGCTAAGCTAAAAATGCCAAATATTTTTGGTAACTATGCAGAGTAAGTGTTGTGACCTTTTTCACTACAGTATGCATAGTAGAGTTAGCATTTTATCAGTCCAAAAGTTTCAATACTTGATGCTTTTTCATTAGTAAGACATTTTCAGATTACCGAATCCAAAGCCACACAATCAATGCTTTCAATAGGAATTTTATTTGGCAACCTATCAAGATATATTTGGCTTATATTTTTATTGCATATGGACGTGCGATTAATAGTTGTAACCGCCAATGCAAAAATAAATTTTGATGTAACCCAAAAAACTACAAAAACCACAACCCTAACTCATCACTCACGTAGTCATTTAGGCAGTGTTATCCACAGCAATAGTGAACCATGTAGAGCATTGATGGACTCCGCCTTACAAGCTTCCTTAAATTGAATCGATGATCCAATAATTAGGGTTGCTAAGAAAAAAATCTGGAAGATTGTTAGCGGGAATTGATAAGGCAAGCGGCGGCATGTCCCATGCAATTACAAATGTACTAATGGCATCTAAATTTAACACTGCTCAAAGAACATAAATTAGTGCTATTATAATAAAAAACCAACCGATATTTTACTTGGAGCAGAAATTGTTTTTGAATTGCTTGAGGATGGCAACATCAACTTGACAAATCAAGTTTAAGGGCACATAAAACCAAGGTGGGCTGAATTGTAGGAGGTATAATATAAATTCTACCAAAGCAATAATTTAGTCATTTGCTACCACTATTGGTAAAGATGCTACGTTGCAACAATTTTGGACAGTCGCAGAAGACACACTAATTAACCACTTGACCAGGAACAGCAGAGTTGTGAAGAATGGTTTAACGCAACCACACAGCGTGCGAAAGAATGATCATATGAATCAGTCAAATTTGGGTAGCAGAAGAAGACAGAAAGCATCAGTTGTAAAATATACCCATACACGTTAAACACTGTAATTTATGCCACAGCTTCTGCATCTTTCTTGGCTATTAGATGTCTTAAGGAGTTTGTAAATTTTCAAAAAGATGATTTCCTCAAAACATGCAAGGCTGTGGAACATGACCAAATGATGGGATCTTCAACGTTAGCATCCGGTTTGGTGCAATACAAAAAAGAAATAGTTACAAATATGTTAAGGACCGGCGGCTTCAATTTAAGGAAGCTTCAATTAAACGAATAATCCACAAATGTGTGCTTCTTAGTCAATTGGTTAAAGAAGCCAATGAGATTTTATCTCATGTTAAGTGTGAAGTGTCTCCAAAATCACCCTTCTTTGGTAGTCCAGCCAACCAAGACGGTAGATCACATTTGTAGATTGAACAGTCCTTTATGATGTACATATCCACCATCAGCAAGCACACATTTCTAGATAAGTTTTGTTAAACTACATTTCTGGATCATCAAAGGCAGGGACGTGGCGAAAAATATATGTCAAAGATGTATCAAGTGTCTAAACCAGAAATCAAATTTTATGGATAAACTAATAGGTCAGTTACTTGATAATAGGGTACGATATACGGTTCCACTTGGAGAAGTTGAAGTTGATTTTTGCTATGGTCTTTTCAAGATACATTCCAATCTTTGGGAAAGCGCAGACAAATCATTAAAAACGCAACTCGTGAGAACTGTCGGAGACGTAATACCGACTTTAGAAGAATTTTCAACAGTTGCGGTGCAGATTGAGAGGACTCTCAACTGTAGATTGAAATGTCATGGTAACAAAAATGAAGTAGAGATCCTGACGCTTGCCCATTTTTTAATAAGGAGTGATTGCAATACATCAATTGACAGAACCTGTCGTCGAGAAAAAATTAAATCTTCATGCAATATGGGTCATGGTGAAACAAATTTACCAGCATTTTAATAAATGATGTATTTGATTACGCAACAAGTACCGAGTCTGCAGAAAGTATCAAAAAATAATCCGCCATTGCTGAATCAGATAATTTACTGCCATTACATTTTGGATTATAATGTGGAAAGTTCGGAAAAAAGTTTTGACTTAAATTGCACTCCTTGATCAGTCTATATGACATTTGTGTTAGATGTCTGTATTGAATTGACAGATAGATTCGAAAACAAAATTGGCGAGGAGATGCCTTTTCCAGATGTTGATAAAAATTATAAATTATCTTTGCTGCGTATCATTTAGATGAACAGAGAAAAACTGGGTGGTTTTCAATGGCCATGTCCGAAAAGTCAACCATTATTGTTAATCACGCAATAGAAAGCGGATAAGAGTTGAATTGCACACCTTTTTCTTGAAATTGTTGAAGGTTTCGATAGATCTAGCCAATTTAAAGAAATTTTACCTTTTTTTGTATCATTTCAAAAAATTGTTGTCTAAAATTGCAGTTTTGTGTTTAACAGATGGTTCAATTGGAATTTGGTGTAAGGCTTGAACTTTATCCAATTTCGGAAAAAACAGTGTTTATCAATAAAGTTGCTACGAAAAATCTTGAAGGTGTGGAATTGGATATTAATCAGAAAAAGTGGTTCGATGTAAACCATGGTAATAAAATAAAAATTATGGAAGTGCACAAATATTTGTAAAAATCCGGGTTCGATCCCATTACAACCATCTAGTTTTATTGAATTCGAATCCGAGTTTGCTCTTCTGATTGTTCTAAAAACCCCGAAGAAGGCAAGTAGTTCTCTTTCCCCAGGAGTTATCATCGCTAAAAGCCACATTTGTTTCTGCACAATGGCATCTCTTCTCTCAAAGCTCACAGCACCATCCGTTTAGGATCGGCTTGTAGGTCCTGATCGAGCCATCATTCTTGCTGTCCTTTTACTTAATTAACACAACCATAAAGTGCCAAACACCATAATAAACATCGAATTTTACAGAACCACAAAACAATTTGACTTTTTATTCCGAAATAAAGTAATGGAAATGGAGATATATTATATCAACAAATGTATATAACAAAAATATCATTGGACTAGAACCCACATAGAAAAAAAAAGCGAGTTGGAACACCAGCAATAATAAGAAGAGGAGCTGTGTTAGTAGAAGCGTGAAAATGTGCCAAATAATGGATTGAAAAGAAATGAAAGCAGTACCTCCTAATAGAGCCGGAAGGTTCAGCATAGTAGTGTCTATGCTCCTTAATAAGAGATAAGGAACAACATTTTTATTTAATAATAACAGTATTCGCTTCTAACCTTCCTTTTGTTCCAGATCATTAACTTTACTCTTCTCGGAACTGTAAATTAATATTGCCTTAATTTCAATAGAATTGAAATGTTTTTTATTTCTATTTCAGTTAATTAATTAAATTGAAAAATTAATTTTCGTTGGAAAATGAAAATTAAATTTTCTTTGTGCTACATCGTGTATATAAATATGTGGTGAAATATGCTAGGTACCATTTATAAAACATGCCATATTATGTTGATCGCTTGTGGGGATTATTCTCAAATAACATTAATTAGAATTTTGAAAATTATTTAGAATTTTTTTCACTTTCAAGAAAATTAGGATTTTGTAAGAAAACAGGATATATATATAACATATATACATTGATATTCGTTTTAGAAAATTTGATTTTCCCAAGGTTCTCATCCCTTTACCTTCGATTCTTTTATAGTTTATGATTTTAATTAATAAAATAGGTATGTGTATCCAAACTATTTGCTTGGGGATGATTGATTTAATTTCAAATGAAAACTCAAAATTAATTATTATTTTATAGAAAACGATTTTCAATTTTTTTTTGTAAGATTTTTTGGATGAAATAGGATTGAGAGTAATTGCCCGAAGGGAACTTTATAATATAATCTACAGTTTGAATTATCATAGTTGAACTGGAATCTAATTAGATGTAATTTTCCTACATATCTACAACCCAATGTCGCATGTTTGTACGTGAAAGCCAAAGATTACTCAGGTTGCTTTATGTCAGTCACAAAATTTTTTAAAAATCTTTTGAAATCATAAAATGCTTTAATCAGTAAAAATAAGGAATTATTATGTTCTGTTCTAAGATTTCTGAAGTAATTTTTTCACTTTCATTGTTATTCTGGATTAATCTAGTTTACTATCATTTGTATCAAGTTATAGCATAATGTATGTGATGAGTGGTACCATAAAATAAAAAGTATTCAGAAACGTCATGCCTTTAGTATAGTACTTGCTGCATCGATACTAGCGACACTCTAATGTTAATATTTTTTTGAACTATTATTAAACTAATATGTTGGTAGGTATATGTGAAAATCAGACGCAATATATTATGAAATGTTTTTTGTATACATATTCTAGCTCATTCTTAAACAATATGGCTTTAAAATATACATACACCATACTAGTATTATCATAAAAAAACCAACAACTGTTATAATATGTTCAACAACAATTGTGGTAGGTTTTGGTTCGGATTTTGTATATAAAAACGTTTACGTCATATCCAAATGAAAGAAATATGAAAAAACAAAACTAAAATAAGGTGTCCGTTTATGATAGAGCCTTTTTAAACTTGATTTCAAGATAGTGCTCTCACTTATATCAAAATAAACTATCGTTTACATTTGATTTCTTGTCATTTGTTTCCCAATATAATTTTATGTTTGTATGAGTAGAAATATTCATTTTGATTTATAAAATTTCGTATATATAAATAAATAATATGTCCTTGAAATTTTGTTTTATCTGTATTAGTGCGTAACATTAAAGATTCAAAAAATGTGGTCGTTTCAAATGAAATCAAAACAAAATCCTAGTTTGTAGGTAAAGGAGAAAGAAATACGAAATGAAAGCACTATCATGAAATCAAGTGAAAATATGCTCATTGTACAATACGTGTATTATGATTGTTTTCTGTACTGTTGCCGCTTGATTAATTTTGATATGTGTGGAGCTTGTACACTGTTGCCAATTATGTGAGATTTAGTAGAACGAGGAAAACCCGATTCATTTATTTCATTTAGTTTTTACAGCTCTTTGCGTTTGCGTTTATATAGGCACAAAGTTTATGGTGTATATATTTGGCAATATTTATATGAAATGTAAATATTTATTTTTTAGTTTACTTGTATAATTATACATTTTAGTGTTTTTATTATTTGTTTAATAAAGTGTAGTTAAGTGCATATTGGCTAACTTAATCTTGAGTCGGTGCCATATGATAGCTGTGCTGTTACGGGTTGTCATTCGAAGAAGGAAGAAGATGCCAGATTTTTAAATACTTACCAACCTATTATTCATATGACCTTTGGTTAAAAAATTGTGACATATCAGTAGTGAATAAGAAACTTATTCAACGGTTCAAAAGGTGAAAACGACTCCAACATTATATCGTCACATGATATTGCAAGTATGTCTGATCCTTTTTTTTTAACAGAGTATACATTTTTAGAAGACCCACGTGTACATATTGTGAGAAGAATGAAAGTAACATTGAAATATATAGGTTCTATATAAAATATATAGTTTTATGAGGGAGAAATTGGATTTTGGTTTACCATCGAAATCATCTTTGATTCGATGGCAACCTATTAAAACCTTACTTCCGGGAATAGACAATTTGTATTTGATGGAAAAGCTCAAAGAAATAATTGACAATTTAACCGAATCGGCTAAAAATAGACGATTTAAAATATAATGTGACACGTGATTGTTTTAATTTTTCGAAATGTCCCTTAATTTGTTTACAAACTCTAATTGTATTATTGTATTATTCTGAGGTTTAATAAATTGAACTCTGATGGTGCTTTCGTATACTAATTCTGCGGGGCGATTTGTAACTCTTCGCTAAATGACGTAGTATTACGTACGTAGTGGATTACGTACATAGTACGAGTGGTAATATTTCTGTCCAATCTGGTCTATTATGGCACATAATTGCTGTTTTCAACGTTTTGTGCCATCGTTCTATCATCCCATTGCATTTGGGATTATACGACGTGGTACGTCTTAATGCAAATCCTAACAAACGAGTTAATTCTGTGAAAAGGTATGACTGAAATTGAGCGGATTGGTCCGTTATAATGAATTAAAGAACCCCAAAACGAGCTATCCAATTAGTATAGAATGCAATTGCAACTGTACTTGCGTTGTTATCTGGAACAGGGATTGCTTCCGCCCAGCAGGTGTACGGTCCTACCAAATTGATGTGTATCTTAGCGAAACATGCTCTTGTAGCTCCAAATTGCCTCTTGGTGCTTGTGTATTCCTTGTAACTTTTGATTTTTAGCATGCTGAATACGCTTGTGCCATTAAACTCATGTCCTTTTTAATTGCTGGCCATTCCCCATGTGTCTACATTAACTTGATAGAAGCTTTTATTCCTGGATGAGATAAGTTGTGTAGTGACTCAAATACCTTCTTTCTCCATGCTCTTGGGATGAAAGGTCTTGTTTGTTCCATTGATATGTCACAGTAAATGCATTGTTCTGTGTTAAAAGCTAACGGTCGTCGTACTAAAGTCAGTCCAGAGTTTTCTTCTTACAATATGTTATTCAGTTTTGAGTCTTGTAACTGATCTGTGGCAAGTTGGATATAGTCGATGGTAGCGTTTATGCTTATGGATTCTACTCTAGATAACGCATCCGCTACTATATTATCAGTACCCGTTACATGTTCGTCTCTGTATTGGTGATGCTTGGCCCAAATTTTGTGAAAAGCGTAAATAAGAGGTTTATGGTCCATAATAAGAATAAAATTTCGTCGAGATATAATCGGAAGTACTTTACGCTTAGATAAGCCGCTAACAACTATACCGGTCATATGTACTATATTTTTTCTGTGATTCGGTCAATCTCACGGAATAAAAGCTCAATGGTTGCCAAACCTGATTTACCAGTTGCTGCATGACAGCATCTACTGCTGAGTCCAAAGTGACTACCATTACTGAGATTTCCGCTGATAAATTCGGATGTGATAGTAGAGTGGGCTCACTCAGTTTCGACTTACATTTTTCGAAAGCTAACACCGACTCTTCTCTCTATTCGATCGGTGCTTTACGGTTTCGTTTATAGCCTTTTAAAAAATCATTCAGTGAAGCTTGATCCCGTGCTGCGGATGGAATAAATAGTTTATAAAAATTGATCATTCCTAAAAAACGTTTTAGTTGTTGGACATTATCTGGTTTTGGATAATTATGTATGACTTCAACTCTCGTTGGGGATGGTAAAATTCCGTTTGAGAACTTCAGGCTGGACTAAAATACATTTGTCACACTATTTTCTGATAATCGCTTAAATAAACAAATGAACTGGATGCAATCAGTATATCATCGAAGTATATATACAAAACCGTATGATAAGCCTCTTAATACTGAATGCATCAAACGCTGAAATGATTGCGCCGCATTCCGAAGACCGAATGTCATTCGGTTGAATTCAAAAAATTCGAATGGTGTTGGGATAACAGTTTTTGGAACGTCACGTGGTTCGATTGGTGATATGCACGTACTAAATCTATTGTTGAAAATATTGTGCATCCTGCTAGCTGAAAAGAAAAATCTTGTAAATGTGGTACAGGATAGTTATTGGGTGTTGTTACGTAATTTAGTGCCCGATAATCTCCACAAAGTCTCCACTCGTCGTTTTTCTTTGGAACTAAATGCAACGGACTGTCCCATTCATTCTTGATGACAGACACCTATTGATTTATCATATACTTTCGAAATGATCACGCGCTTTTTTAATTTATCAGGAGCTAAGCGTCTTTTCTTACACGTAACTATGGTGGTCCTCGTGTCTCTAAGAAGTGCGTTACATCATGTTTGGGTGTATTTACATTGTTTGTTTCCCTTGGGATTTCTTCATATTTATCTAATAGTTTCAGTATTGCTTGGTTACTTTTTGATTTATCCAATAACGCCAAAGAAAAACTTATTATCGGTGTAATGGATCCTACCGTAAATAACGTTCTCACTGGATCTAATAATTTGCTTTTTATAATGTCTACTACTATTGATACATCAGCGATAATAAACCCATTTAAATTCCCTACATAAACCAATGTTTAGTGTTATTGTCTGCGTTCTGTAAGCTTTAATTATGGTGCCATTTGCCGCGTATAAATAAAATGTGGGTTCTTTATTTTTATTTGTATTGGAATTACTTGGTAAAACTAACACATCCGCACCTGTATCTACTAGAAATGTATGTCGTGAGTTTCGGTCAAAAATAAGCAAACATTTTTGTAAATATTTCATCAACACACGCCGCAGAATGTTGATTTAAATTTAGTTTTTTTGATGAAATTTTGATGGTTAGCTTTTTGTAATAAACGAGTCGTGATGTCGACAGCCAAAAACACACTTTGTAGCTCTATCTTTAAAACGACGGTGTTAAAAACATTCAGTCTCGTCTGCATTTCTTTCTCTAGGTTTTGCAATGTTTCTGATGATTTTTAAAATTTTTATGAGGACTATGAGATCGTCTTGAAGCACCTCGTAATGCTGACACTTTTAATAAAATTGGGAATGGCCGCTTTAAAATATTTATATTTATCTTTCATCAAATAATTTAGATGCCAAAAAATTAGCAATGGGTCATATTAGATGGTTGAATATATGGTTCAACGTTTTATTGTATAGTCATGAATTCGAATCACTCATTTGCAGATGATAGTATTTAATCGTTATGATAGTTAATCTTCTTAATAATTCAAAAAGCTATAGTTTCACAGTATGTATCTTAAGTCAAAATAAATCTTATCTTTAAGCTCCTGTACCATAATACAATGGCGCCACAACGATTAGCTATCGAGCATAATCGTTTGTATTTTTTTATGTTAGATCCGCTCTTATATCTTATAATGATAACGTCACCGATTGACCGATTATAATTTTGCTAAACTCTTGTTTGCACATGACAACAAAAAAAAAAAAAATTGTCACAAACTATTAATTGCTTGTAATATTTTATATAAATTTTTGTTTTGTTAAAACTGTCAAAATTTAATCGGAATTGTGTAACAAGACAAGCAAAATACTAAAAAAAAAATTTGCTTAATTTGAATTTTAAATTAAGATAAAATGAGAATTTATAATTTTTTTTTTTTTGTGTAAACGAGTAGTGTACCATCTATTCCTCCTCCTATATAATATAAAATCGTTTATATAAAGTTCATTGCTTGGAGATGTCATCGCTGGTCGCATATTATACAAAGCAACAACAAGATAATTATTCAAAATTTATGTGATTAAGAACAAAAAAAAACTTTTAATTTGCCGCCTCCGCACACACACGAATTGTTTGTCTATAATTTTTGTTGTTTTGCTCGACGATTATGACATGGGTGATACAATAACCAGGATATAACGTAATATACTACATACGTTATGACTGAGTGGATCTAAGACCCTATCGGTATGATGGTGCTGTGAGCAATGGCAATAGTGTTTGAGAACTACTTGTTGTACAAATTCAATTATAAATTACAACCAACAGTTTAATAGGCGTTTGATCTCAAAAATGTTTACTTATAAATAAACTTAACTAATGTAGAAGCCACATACTTCTAGTATTTTCGATAATTTTCATTTCAACGATTTTTCTCCGATTTATACAGTTTCCAAAATGATCTGCAATAAAATTATTTTTGAATATTTGTGTTCGTTACACTGTCGTCTTTTATGCATGTAAGTAAATTTTATATCTTGTAGAAAAACCATAAAAAATTCTATAAAAATAAACCATAAAGATATGTGATGTCATAAAAAGGATATATACGCGCAGTTATCTACAAAAAAAAATGGAAAAACAGAAACTAGCATCCCAAAAATGTTTCATTTTGAATGCGACAATGGAAAGATATACGAGCCGATAATACTGTGAAAATGATGCGGATCCATGAACCACTTTTTATATCTGCATTGTTTTCGTGACTTTTTTGTCTATGTGGCAACCATTTTTGATTGGTTTTGTTTAGTTTTCATTAACCTTCATGGGATTTGGATCTTTTTTTACTGCTCAAAATTTTTAAAGTTCTTATGAAAAAATTTCACCATTTTTATGTGCACTTTTATTTATTTTCGGGAAATTACAAATTTTTGGCATACGTTGTGCGATGAGCAAAAACTATAAAATTTTTTCTGAACCATTTTATTTTAGTACTTTTACTAAAAAGCAACGTAGATTCAAAATGAGCCTGTATATATCCTTTTCGCTCTGCTACTATACTACTTTCAATGCACTCTTGTATTTCCTACAGGAAATGGTGATTATCACATTTTCCCAATTACAACCCAATTGCTTTGCGGTCTATTTTCACCTTATGACCTTTATTGAAATTAATGCAGTATACTTTATTTTTCCATATGGGTTTCACGAGAACCATTTTTGAGGCGATATCATTAATTATAAAGCTTTAATTAAAGTTATCTTATAGAGTGTACTACGTTTGTTTTCTGGGCATCAGTTGGTGTTCCTGCCACCTCTTCAGGAAGACATCCATTCTGGATACATTTAAATATGATAATTTCATAATTTCATGATAGATGTCGCTGCTATTTAACTTATTTATAAAATTGATTATTTGAGGTTCTGGTATTCTCCACTTGGGGAGGCGGACAAGCAATCGGATCGATGGTTGAGTCTGTCCAAGCCGTTATCACTGTTATTTCGTTGGAATTAAGTTATTTGGAATGCTCTATATGCATGCTCACTTATGCCATAAAATTAATGAAGTTCAATGTGTTTTGTTGTAACATTCAACCTTGGAATCGTTTATCCTGCAGCAACATTGAAATGGATATAATACATGGTGATATAACGCCCATTGGATCGAATATACGACTTGCCTCGCTTACCAGCACCACAGCCAGTTTTGTATGATGCACTTTTTTTAAATTCTCAAGGTAAATGTAAAACAATCTTGGAATCTCACCGTATAATCCTAATACTTTTGCCATATTTTTTTGTTCTGTCATGTCTGTCATTCTGGTATATCCTCAAGAAGCTGCTTGTTATTTGACACCGACTTTCCAAGAGTTAAAAAATCTTAACTAGGATTGCTGTTCGTGCTATCAGGATTTGATGGTACAGCTTTAGAATATCAGTATAGCAAATACATATTTATGTACTCTAAGTCTGAGTAGTACGTATTGAATATAAAGTTGACTGCAGTTTTGGGTCATTTCTTAAGAATTTGTTTAGTGACCCTCTTTTAGAATCACTTGCTGATACATCAACTACCACTCTTATGTTTGTATGACGCTTTTAATTTAATACTAGGTACAGTTCCATGAATTGCTTATATGACATTTTACACTCTGGTTCCTTCACCAGAAAATGCTCCTCTATCGCACCAAATCTTGAATTGCATGATCATGGGAATTTCCTAATGTACTTAGCGATTACTTAAAGGGTAATCGCACTACAAATTTACCATCTTTATTTTTTGTAGTCGTCGTCTGATACAGCAAGTCACACGCTTCCTCTTTATCTGTCAGATGAAATCGATTAGGAACTGCTTTGGTCTTCCACATTGCTCTCATTTACGCTTTTTTTTTGTTAAAAACCTCAAGCACATCATCATGCGATTTTTATCTCGAGAGAAACATTCCCAGCTGCTACCTTTCGTATCGCTGTCCAATTTATTTAGGGGTAGTTTAATTATTATTATTGGGTCTCGAACTTCTGCGTCATTTCCAAGTACTCTGAGGCTTTTTAGCATTTCATCAGGAGTTTCTAATATCTTGCGAATTTCACGTGCATTTAAGGAGGATACTGTTTCTTGTTCAAGAAATGTTGTAAAGTAAGAATTTTTTTCTTACGGTTATATCGACCTCGCTAATTATCTAATGTCTCGAAATAGTTTGAGTCTTTAATTTATAGGTGCTCGATTAAATTTCTAGCTTGTCTTTTCAAGTATCTACTAATATACTGAAATTTCTGACAAGGCATTAAATTTGAGCAGTCTTGTATGTTTGCGCAAAATAAAACATAAAAGAGTGGTGACTTCATATAATTGCCATCAAATATCGGCACTACAGATTATGGTAGGCGTTGTGTTGTAAACATTTCCTGCAAAACTAATTGATGTCCTAGGTTCATCATAAAATTTAAACCATGATGCAAGTTTTGCCCCACATTATAATACACAGTTTCAGTATCTACTGAGGAAAGCATAGCTTGGGAAAAATCTTAATACGATTTAAATATTCTCGTATTTTATTGGAAAAATGCCAAATCCCAAACGTTACACTACTCAGAGTATAAAGAGTATAAATATGACCACAAATCATTTTAAAAAAAACGGAAATAAATTATAGCTGTAAGAAACCTAACAAAGCTGACAAACACTCCTTGAGAAGCCAAATATGCACGGCATATAAACAGGCAATAAACCTGCTCTGCATGCAAGAACCTCAAATTGTAAAATGTAGGTTTGGCAAACTGTGCACATTAATCATTGTTGTTACTGGAGTTGGTGACTGTGCAATGGCTATCATAAGCATCTATAACCGCCTAGAGATACTTGGAACCTCTTTTTTCTGTCACTCACATTGTGTATGAGTTGAAATAAGGCCTATAATCGGAGTAGTTTTTTTCTTATCTGTTTCTACTTTCAATGTTCTAACGAACCAGTGTACTACAGCAAATGATCGTCGAATGTTCATCAAAGAATTTGTTGCAAGCCTTTTTATCTGAATAAAAACTTGTAAATGTTGGATTGTTGAGAAAAGTAATCGATAGGTATTAAAATAAGACTAAATTTTAAGTGATCGCAAGGCAAAAGTCCTAATTTTAACATCTAAAAGCGGACGCAATAGCTATGATAATAAACAATAGTTCTATTCAAGATTTCTCGATATGCACTAAAACGGCCAAATTAGTAAGTTTAAGGAAACTTGTTGGAAACACTTGGCAAGGATGGTCAAAAAACATGTGCTGCCCGTAAATTTATGTTATTAAAGTTTACCACGAAAGCGTGCACACAAAGGTAAACTACCTTGCTGGGCAAACGAGTTAAACACAAAAAGACCAATCGTTACAAGGATGCGCAAAATATATCAAAAAGGAAAGTGCCCTACAGCAAGACTACAAAAGAAATACCGCTATGTACCTTGCCGTAACAAAAATGTCTACGATGTAAATAGAACAAGGTAGACTAGTCAGCACAAAAAAGCTTAAAAATATTAAAGTACTGAGAACCTACTGAGAACCAATTAAAATTTAAAATTATCGGACCTCGATAATTTTAGAGTTGAAGTAATTCAAAGAGCATGGCTTAAAATAAATCCTGGTATCATGTGCTTCCTGAACGATGGCCTAAACGAAAAAATTTTTCGATTGGCTTGTAAAAATGGAAATGTAATTATCAATGGGAAGTAAAGTAAATAAGATCCCACCCACCCAAAACTCTATATCTCGATATGCCTATCATGCTACTACTAACCTATGACTGATAGGTTAGTTTTTCGAGAAACTGATAATTTGCAGGTTGATGTACGTGTTTTATTGTAGTGGAAAACATAGTAACAAGCAGTTTAAATTCAAGAAAAAGGAACATCGTCCTAAATAATACCACAAATATCAATGTCAGGAAGTAGCACTCGCGGAGGATAAAGTAGTGCTCTGTGCTAGTAACTCTAGACAAAACGTAACTAGATAGTAAACCAGACAGTTGCCTCATCAAAAAACTCATTGGTGCTGTAGCTATTAGATTGATCTTTTGTCAGCAAAAATAATTATGATCCAACTTAAAGCAACTCTCGATATCAAAAGATCACCTTTAATGTTTGTGAACGGAGTGACAATTAAGATAGTCAAAACTGTAAAATGGATTGAGTTTGATTTCGGTGTGTCGTCACATGTCAAAAGGGTTGCAGAAAACAGTAAAAATATCTTCTTTACTCGGAAACAGGTAGCTAAAGAACGTTGGGTCTTAACAAGACTTTATATAAAGGCCTAGTGGTTGTACTTTGCTACCACCGTATAGGACCGTGAAATGTTGTCAACACCGTAAAACTTTAAAACTCGCACATAAGGGAATCTTTTTTGGAATTATACATAAGCTTACACAACTGTATCAACAGATACTAAGTTAGCTGGCTTAAAACCAATTTTTAAAATATTGTTGCAAAATACCGGTTCAAAAAACTAAAAAAATTGGTACGGGAACTATGAGTTACGGGCTCATGGTATAATATGCAAGACCAATAGAAGCAAACCTTTTAAGTTTCGATTAAAGATCCGATGCAAAAAGCTTCAATTAAAATATGAGAAAATAAATGGAACCTTTTGCTGGATGGGGGGACTCTTACAGTATCTTGTTAATTTTAGTTTTCTTCACGTTACAATGTGGGCGTGAAATGTATGTATTTGTTAACGGTTAATTCATGCGATTTGTAATATTTAATTAATTTTTTTAAAAATCTAATCTGTAATAATTTTAAAGTTTTGTGTCAAATAAAGTGTACATAAATTAGATTTCGGTGATCATATACGCATTTGTCATAAAACGGTTAATTCAATTGATTTGATTTAAATAATTTGTTTTTTAGATAAAAATTAATTCAGTTTATTGCAGCCATGGCTAAGAGCAATTAGTTCATTAAAATATTTAGTTTAAGGGAACATTTGCCGATTACACCTGAATGATGGCACACTGCAGTTGCTTATAAGTGGTGACAGAATTCAGAGCAGGTTAGTAAAATTGTGATTGTTTTATGCTAACAGTAGTTTGAATAGAGGCTACCGGTAAACCGAATTAATTCTGTCATTACTGACAAACCTTTTTTTTCCCTTTCCCACAAAAGTTTACTAACTTTTGGCCCCCAAGGTGTCTGTAACCGGGTCAATTTCAATAATTTAACTAATATTTTGTGCCTCATTCTTCCAAATGTATGTAAAAATGGATGTACGGTGGACCTGGTATATCCTTTCTAGTATATCTTGTTTAAGGTTTGGCCTTAAACAAGATATACTAGAAAGGTATAAGGTATTTCTAGGGTAGAAATGTATTTCTGGGTATTATATACAGGCTTACAGAATTGGATCAACCAATTCAGCACCTGTGTAATACTGTGTCATGGCTTACTGCTTTTGAGTGGCATAACATTTTGGCCTCCGTTAAGAACATAGTTCTTTAGCTTTAATTAATTTAATGAGTTTCATTGCAAGTCAGTCCTGGGATGATGTTACTGTTTTTAACGGAAGAGTTCGCGTGATCTCTGGTGTGTGTTTTTGATTATTAGAATGAGTAAGCCAAAATAGAAGGGGAAGATATCTTACATTTATTCTGCTGCTATGGACCTTTCTGCTGAAAGGTATATTCTACTGTGTTTTCTTTCAGATAATTTTGACTCATTTCTGAAGTTCCTCCTACTTTGTTAAAGTTTCAGGGATATCAGAGATATTCATGTTATCAGTCTCTAGAACTGATGTAAAGTAGGTCAAAAAATTAACTGCCGTAGTTGCCAGTGGAATGGTCAGTGGCCTTGAATTTAAGATCACCTTGATCTGATACAACAATGTTGCGAGTTCTGGATTGTCAATTCATTCATAAGTAAGATGATGCTTGACTGAACAAACTGCGGTTTTCCATAGACTGCCGAAGTAAGGAAATGGTGGTGGATTAAACTTTCTCTAAATACCTTCTTGTGTGATTAAGTTAGCCACCGATGCATTTGTAGGGTTGTAGTATTTTGTTTATTCTTTTCTTTGCACCTATGAAATTTTTCCCGTTGCCAAATGATACAGTAAAAGGCCCGCCTGTCGTGTAATTCTCTCGTGACTTTTGTTTTGGAATTTTTGACAGTTGACTCTGGCAGTTGACTCATTATAATCCGTAATGAATCGTTTAAGGTAATCATCCTGGTGAATGATGTAGTTCGGGCTGCAATAATAGTTACTAGATCTATGTTGTGTACGAGAGCAGTGCAATTGAGAATGTTTTTTCTAGCACTTTTGCATTGTGATACTTTTTCTGTGGTAATATGTGTGCCTTTGTATCCCGTTTTAGGCCCAGCATTTAGTGTTCCCTTGGTCCATCAAGACTAACGATTTTGTTCCTTGGTGGTTGCTGGTTAATGACGAATCTCCTGACGAAAAGCAACTCATGTAATTATCTCAAATGGTACCGTCGGACCTATTATCAGTTTCGAATTAAGCAAGATCAAACGTGACGTAACTGCAGAGCCACCAAAAACCATGTCGATGTTCGTGATTATATTATTTGGGTTTACGTTATTGGACATTATGTGGAAAGTTGCACTGTTTAGTGATGAAATCGAGGTACTCCTGTTGAATTTCTGTAATATAAAGGAGCTGCCGGTAAATGGTATTCATCCATAAAGGTTTTTTAAGCATTCCGTAGATCAACGTAGCGTTGTAGTTTTGATTTCATATAGAATTGCAAAGTTGCACCTGTAAAACCAAGCTTCCTAGTCGTTTGGCCTCTTTAGACAGTAAAATCTTACGATAAACCGACTCGAAGAATTTTTGGTGTAAGTAGTAAGGAATAATTGGTTGCATATTTATCCTCAGGATTTTATATTCATCTGGTAGGTAAGACTTCCGGCTCCCAAAACTAGCATAAAGTTTCATCGATGTCGAATGAAACTTGTAATGTTTTCTTGGCTTTTTCGATTGTACCACATTGTACGACGGTCGTTCGCTCCTGTGTGTAATTAATCAAACAATTTCAATACCACGGAATTGATTTTCCAAAGGATCAGAGATTTGTATTGGTTTAAGCTGGATCCAGCTGTTGACAACTTCACTTGCTCGGTTCGATAACCTCGATGTTTATTTACCCAAAACAAACTCCTTTAGCTCAGAGATAAAGTCGGGATTTAATCGTAATAGTAAGAGATGTTCAGACCATTATAGTAGCATTTGACATGAAAAGCTTCGGATCTTATGAGTCAAGCAATACTAGGTAGCCTAAAGGTCATTAACATCACTACAGTGTGTTGGGTTAACCAAGTCCCAGCTAGACATATAATTTTGTAGCTATCTTCCAATGTGGAAAAATATAAAGGTCTTGATTTTGAGCATATATCGGCCGAATTATGGTAAGATAATAGATGTTTATTGAGATAAAAAATGACTATATATATGTAGGTTTAATCTTAAACTGAGACGTATGTTTAAACGGATGCAACATAAGACTTTAAGATTGGAGATAAGATTATGTTAATCCAAATTCGTTTTTTGCTTTGTGTGCGGATGACTGATGAATTGACGAATAATTACAAGTAAAAGTCGTCTTATTATGTTGTGTTGCTATTTTCATTCAATTCAATGGATTGTACTGTTATTTCACACAATTTATAATAAATTTTATGCAAGACATTACTTAGGCATGTTCTACTGTAGGAGCAATACAATCGACATATTTCTGTTTCATAAAAAGAAAAGAAAAATTAATCACCCTATGTATGGGGTCAGTTCCTGCTTTTAAATCACCGTAAAACTAAAGTAAAACTTTTCAGAAAATGTCTAAATAACGAGACACTTTCTTATATTATGCCATTTCACAATCAAACCGACTGCCAACGACGACCGAAGTCATCTTAACTACTAATACATTCTGAACAAACAAACACACAAACAAAAAAAATATTGTTATCCAATTTTCCTTCTTTTTCCTACTTAGTTTTCTTTACAGTCAATTGTTTTTTAGTAGTGATTTCCCTTTTTTTATATTCTTTTTCTGCTTTTTGGTTTCGTTTTGTTGATGTTGTTGGAAATTCATTGTTATCATCATCACAAATTGGTATTAAATTGGACATGGGAGGAAAAACAATAAAAAAAAGGAAAAATTTAATTGAATTCTTTTATTTTCATTTTGCAAGATCTGAACAAACAGTGCGACAACAACGAATGATAATAATGATAATAATAATCGTAACGAATATAAATAATACGATATGGAAGCCGAATCTAAATTATCTTACATAACCAACCGACTGTATTTATATACGTACACATATATTATGTCTAAGACGTAAAATATAATAAGAAGGAGTTAAACCATTTTCAGCCATCTTCCATACACTTTTTGGGTATGTTATACGAACGTACAATACGAAATTTTTGGTTTTTATGAGATTTAGTGAATTTCTCTGGAGGAATAATTTCATTAGTCGAATAATTTTCATTTTCCAGTTTTTCCTATTGTGTTTTTGTTTTATTGTATTTTATGATTGGTAACATAAAAAAAAATTGTCATCGTTTTTATTAGAATATTTCGGATGCCATGTACATACATAAAAAAACATCGTTGCACAGTTAGTCACGAATCATACATATAGTAGAGATGTGTTATGTATTTAGTGTCGACTGTCGATGTGAGGACTTTGGGTGTCAAAACCACTAAAATGAAAACGTGTTCATCTTAATTATTTCACATTGTAACGTGCTCTAATTCATAACAAACGTCGTTAAACAAATAAACCCGGAAATTGTGTACACGTGTCACCCATTTCTAATTTCATTTTTATCAATCATACATATATATTTACCTCATTTTCAATCATCGCACTAGGTCGCAAAAAAAATTAAATTTTGTCGTAACATTTGTCCTCGATAGGTGCGGATGAAAGACACAAGGGTGACAATAATCGAATATGACAAAAACAACAAAACAAAAAAATAAAAGTAATCAATAAGACTATTCAATCGAAGATAAATTCGAAAAGAAGAAAACCTTTTTTCTTCCCAATTTTCAATCAATTTTCTTAACAAACATATAATTAAGGTGAAAAATTGTTAAATTTCTTTTTCTTTTCTTTTTTTTTACCAAGGAAGGAAGACAGCAGCCGGAAACGAAAATTCATTTTTATTTATTTTGGAAATTTTTTTATTTTTATTAAGATAAAATAAGAATCGGAAAAACTGAATTATTTAATGACGTTTTTTCTTTTTTTAACATTCGTCTTTCGAATTAGAAAGCGTCTATGTGAAAAGTTTTAAAAAAGTTTCATTTATTTTTAGATTTTCGACTTTTTTGTGCTTCGGTAATTTTGTGATGAAAATGAATGGAATTAATGCGTATATATATAAATTTTTTTGATTTGCGTAGAATGAGGATATGATGATTTGGAAATGTGTTTTCTATAGAATACTTTAGGAGTTACTGATTCTGAGATACTGACAAAAAATCTATTCAGTCCACTCTCTCAAATGTCATGTTTATATGCCAGAACTTGGTTGGATTAACAGTTCAAAATGTTATCCTAAAGTGTTTCGCTCTTACGAAATATAAATTCTAACATGAAATTAAAAAGATCGGGGACAAAGCATCTCGTTTCCGTACACTAAAGATGATTGATATAATTCTTGATATCTCAGGGTCAAATTTAACTCAACATTATGACCGATATATTGTCATTTTATATAAAATCATATAACTTTTTTTTAGATTTCGCAAGTCAAAAAATAAGGTCTCTAGATGAATTGAGTCATAGGCATGTAAAATATACTGGAACACCTGATGAGCACTCTGAGATGTTTATAAAGAGGTAATATTTATAAAGAAGATCGATCTTTTGCCAAAAAACTTTGATCTGTAAATGACCGATTCGGATGAAGTTCTATTTGATAGCCGCCTTCAATTTCTTTCGCTAGAGGGGCAATTTTATCCAATATTATGTAAAACAGTGATTTGTTTCTCATAAAAAAAAGCTTTCCATGCCGCGATAGTTTTCACATTTTGAAAGATTTCATGTCTTACGGCATACAGGACGTATTTGTCATAAAACGGTTAATTCAATTGATTTGTAATATTTAATCAAGTTTTTTAAAATCTAATTTGTATTAATTTTAAAATTTTGTGTCAAATAAAGTGTATATAAATTCAATTATCAGCGATTGCTGAATTGCCCGGTACTATCAAAACCACATAATACTTCAAAAACACAACTACCAGTGGAATGATAAACGAACGATTTGGAAGGCTTGAGATAATGATCTGCAACCTTACTACACGTGATCGAAGTGGTTCTAGAGGACGAATCCTTCTACATTTCAACAGTAATGGCTTAATTCACCGATTCCTCAACAATTATCGAACACGATCACAATTAAAAGCCACAATGATTTATGCTGGTAACATAACGTTTATGGTGATGCCGCAAAGAAGGGTGATGCCGCATGTAGATTCCACCAATCTACATCGATGATCTAAAAAAAACTAATAGAGACCACGGTAGAGTCGGCGAAAATCTCATTTCCAAACATCTAAACGGTTGAACGCTGACTCTTTATTTTTGATTAGGCGAATAATATGACATTCTTTATACAAACATGAGTCAATCTTTCGTGCTCCCTGTCCACTGGACACTAAAGTCCATTTTGAAAACAGTATATTTTTAGACAGGCCTATTCCGATTCAATTTACAATCGACAGTGGCTATGGTACGCTACTAAAGATCTATCCTTCTCTAACAGCGGAGCCAGATTATAATTTATATGTTAAACATAACATCTTGCATCACCATCGTCATCACCACTTTCGTGCTCGTTACATATGGTAAAAAAGAAAGAAAACAATTTAAAATCGTGTAGGGACCATCGTCAATTAAATATGGTCACAGTACCAGATCGCCATCCGATACCCAGCATTCGAAACTTCTCTATATGCTTTCTAAACAGAAGCACTATCATTACAATTAAGATAGACCTAATCAGAATTTATATCTTAATTCCCGCTTGAGGATGCTAATAAGACGGCAATCAGCATTTGTCCTGTTTAAATTCACCCAAATCCTATTTAGCTACGCAATGTCGCACAAACATTTCAGCAATTTGCTAATGAGATAGGATTATTCACAGAATAACTAATGATATTTTGTCAGAAGAATGAATTAACGCCATTAGAGAGTGTCCGGCCCTAACGTCAATCAAACGAATTCATCAATTGGTCAAGCATGGTTAACTTTTACCTCCGATTTAAATGAAAACTCACTAAAAAAGTCACACCAATTCATACACACATGACATTTTTATTCACAAAGGCCAAGATTACCAAAGAACTTATCATGGCCTTTAGACTGCGAATACTCGTTGTCACATATCAAAGGTGTTTGGTTAAAGTTACGTTGTTGGTTCATCCACTAGACGACTAAAAGTTACGCATCACGACTGATGCATCGAACACTGTCGTCAGGAATGTTTTGTAACAGCTAAATAATCAATATTGGGAGCCACTGGAATTTTTTTCCAAGAAATTATCGCATGCTGAAAAAAAATTCACTAATCCAAAATTGCGTTACGCTGATTTACTTTGCGCCCATATATCGCAGAGCCACTTTTTCTTATCCTGGAATCTGACTTGCCTAACGTAAATTACTGCTTTATATTTTTAGTCTAACCAAAAACGTGACCCAAAAGGTGAAATCTAGTTTAAGCGGCCAACGATCGAAAGTTGATAGGATTACAAAATCGCCTGTCGGCTAATTCGACATTCCATCTCGATCGATCCATTCGCTGGCCTGAATTTTATTGCATAGCCGATATGTCTGCCACAACCATCGCAACGACGTTTGTACACGATTGCGTTTCTCGATTAGACGTTCCTGGCAACATCACTACCAATCAAGGAACACGAATCTAAACTATTCACAGCGCTAGCAAAATTCATAGGCTTCCATCGAATACGAGCTCTCAAAGCTAGGGCCTTCCTTGACTCCGAAAGCAGATCATTGTCTCAATCCTAGAGACAACCCGCAGTCAATTTCAATAAACTGATTAAAACCCGCGTTTTTAAGTGCATTGGCACATAAATTCATAACTGAAGTCACACCGGATTTAATTAGAAAACTAGAATAGCAATTACATAATTTCGATCCAGTTATATTATGAGCTGGCTCTAAGAAGAACTTAATTCAATTCGACTCGATCAACAAAAACTTGGTCGCTGTCCGTTAAATCTTTTGGTTTACAAATATTGTTTTGAAAGGGATTTCAAGTATTTTGAGATATCGACTGTCTTAAGCGATTAACTTGTGATCAAGATCTGTCGATGTCGTAAATGAGGCATAAATACCAATTTTCAGAAACCTTTTAAGTGCCCTTAAATAAAATTAGCTGTAGTGCGTTCGAGGTTGTTTTTCCAAAGTTCTTATACCTAGGAAAATATAAAGCATTGCTGCTTTTAATTAGCGGTAGATTCAGTCTACCATTTCATTTGACAGTGTCTGTGTTCTTATAACTTGTTGACGGTATTTTATTAACTCCAGACAAAATGTTATATTTTGAAATAGACTGCCGTTGGCCAGAAGTTATCTCGAGACGTATAAAATCTCGGAACGTCGTGGTCTATGAATGGTTTACCCTTCTAAATAAATGTGTATTTGCTCAAACGTCACTAAAAGTATATCAAAGGGTCCAAGTTCTATCGCTTTTTGACAGGCGAGGAATATTTCCGCCAAATATTCTCTTAAATATATATATATATATATATATATATATATATATATATATATATATATATATATATATATATATATATATATATTTAATATATATATATATATATATATATATATATATATATATATATATATATATATATATATATATATAAATATATATTTATATATATATATATATATATATATATATATATATATATATATATATATATATATATATATATATATATATTCATACTGGACCAGAAGTAATAACGTAATAAATATAACGTAATTTATGGCTGATAAAAAAAGTATACAAATTGCTAATAATTCACACAAAGGCAGACTATTTACGTTCGAATGGGAAAATTAGTTTCGAAAAATCATTAGAAAATCCTTTATCCAGAATTCTGCACGCTCAAGTGGTTTTAAATGAAAAATAGCCTTCGCCAGAGCAATTTGATTTTATTTATAGCTGCTTGACACTCATGTTGCGATGAACTGGGCTCAAGTCTTACATTTAGTAAATGTTTACTGGAATCGAAAGGATTCGATCTTTAGAGAGATCTCGTGATTACGAAAATTAGCGATATTGCACCAAACAAACGACTTTGACGGTTTAAAAAGGATGTGTGAGGCATTAGAACAGTGGCCTGTGAACTCAATAATTTACAAAGAAGGTGTAACAGCTGTTTTGTGTCGATATACCTTCCACAGCATCTAGTATTTGATGATTGGCTCGTATCCGGTATATTTTAAAAAAGACAGTCAACCCTGATAAAGTTAAGGAAAAAGTACAATACAAAAATTGTTGTTGTAGTTATGTTTAAAACTATTTATAACGGTGAACAAATGAATAATGCTTTTCGCAATTTAGTATTTTTCTATATCGGGACGGTAAAAATGAAAGTGGTTGATTTGTGATTTTTTCATGAGTTACTCCTTGCTCGTTTGGTTTGGAAAACAGTGAAGAAAATTTCCGAATCACCATAAATAATTGGATTGTCAAGAATCTATCGTATATATCGTTTTTTAATAAACGTTTATTTCTAAATCTATCAGAACTCCGTACTTCATCCAAAAGTCAGCGCCTATAATAGGCGTAGTAACTGACTTTGTCAGAATGGATTACAGTATGGTCTTGTCGAAATCTTAAAAATATTTCATTCAACTTGCAATTTGTTTCGTAACTGTTATTATCATATTTACACCAAACATACTCAATGGGGCTCAGGACTTTTTTACCATTCCACTTACTGACCTATGGATTCAAATAATATTTCTGATTTAATTTATTGCTTTGTAAATAAAAGTATTGCAAGTAAGAATGTGATCATTCATCTATAAAAGTAACATTTAGCACCAATGTTCTGAAGGATGCTTAAAAAGTTTAATCAACAAGCGAACACAGGAGGATAAATAAAGGCGACTAGTCAAGCTAAATTGTGTAATAGATAACTTTCTTTGCTTGCCAATAGACTTCGATGAAGCAAGATTACAGCTAAAACCTACTATGGAATCAGCATCGTTTTCCATTATTCTGAAAAAGCTAATATCAGTCGTTGATTTAAACTTAAGATTGTTTAAGTGTTGCCTCAGACACAAAGAGACTCAAGTACTGGAATATTATTTCATATTATTACCACTGACCAGTAAAATTTAAAATATTAGACATATTTTGCAAATCTCACCATCCAAAGTTTAACGACTTAAATTCATCTCGTTTCGAACGATTTTCTTTAACTGTCTGTTAATACTATAAAAGAAGAAAAATTTATGGCATTTTTTTATTACACTCATATATACACAATATTTATGGATGATATATGATTTTGTGTTTTGCCCCGGAAATATAAAAATCAAAAAGGCGTCAATCATAACCGTTATACACTGTATATGTGTACATATAGTTTTTGGTCATACAACTTTGCAATACTAAAATTATTTTCATTTTCATTTTCCAAATTGGAAATTACATACTACAATGTAGATAGTATAGTTTGTGTAAAGGGTTTATAATTATGGGCGATCAACTTATGTTTGATACGTTTCAAAGATGCCACAAAAATCCCATATGAGCTTTAGAATTGGTTGGTACAATAACCATTTGTTTTGTACTATGGCGATCTGGGGTTTTTCGCAGCAGCCAGAACATTTTCTTAATTTAACGTTAAGTTCTCTTTTCTTATGTATATCGTGTTTCTTCCATCTAAGCCAGGTTTCTAATGTTATCCCCAAATGTACATGTGTGGATCTGGTTTCTTTAAGACCGATACACCACATTTTTGTCCATTTACTTATTTTATCACAGGCTTCTTGTAATTTAGCTGTTGTTCCCTTTATGTCGTCGCCAACAGCCAGAATCGCAATATTATCAGCAAATGTTTTCTAGTGTAGCGCAGGTAAAGTATCAGTCCTGAGACCCTCTCTGTGGAACTCCTGCTGAGATGTTCTTGAGCTTAGAGTATTCCTCGTTATATACAGGATTTTATGATCACATCAATTGGCTTTGGTAAATCTCACTGTTCTTTAGTTTCAAGAGCAATATTCTGTGCCACCTTTTATCAATCGCATGCTCTAGCTCTAGAAAGAAACCAGCACATATTTTCTTCTCTAATGTACTATCTTTAACTTCAGTAGTTTTAAGTACTGGCTCTTTAAGGTTGAATGTTCCTCTCTCAATTCAACTTGATGATGCGGGATAAGATTTTTTCCTGCACGGTACGAGTTTCTCAAATAATTTCGAAATCATGCAAAGAAAAGAGATTGATCGGTATGGTTTTCTATTGTTCTATGGCTCTTTAACTGCCCTGTTATTAGATTATGTCCAGGGTTTTGGTTCTTTCATTTTTTGAGCCATATTGCATACATTTTCATAAATTGTTAGTCTTTATAAAAGCTTGGTTTGTTTCTTCCAGGTGTACAGCAAGTATACCAGTTTTTTTCTTTTGCATTTCTATAGCTCATCTCCCATCGTTGTTTTAATCGGAGAAGTTAGCATTTTAAGACATTTTATTCCGTTTGCTGCCATCTAGAGGACATATTTCGTATCCCCAAGATGAATGTATTTCTCAGAACGGAGTTTTGCCTGGTTCAACCTGATAAATGTCAATTGCTCAGTTTCAACTTTGATTTACATATCACAGCATATTGGCTAAATAAACGCCGACATTTGAATATGTGATTTTCCTCATTTTTCCGAACCATCAGCCTGTATGAATAATATTCTAATTAACTAACTTTTTTGTCCGTTTTGGCGCCTGTAAACAATTTTTTGTGATAATAAGATAAAAAATCGCTGTGATCATGTTAGTAAAAGTAGATTGGTTATTTACCTATATCTGGATTTATCATCTTGATTGATAAATGATTCCCATCTTCACTTTGCCAGAATAAGAAACGATACTGTAACGCATCTTATGATCGATGTATTTCAGACATACGACTTCATCGCTTTAAAACGTTTTGCGTGTTATCCTGCAGGCGTCTTATAGGCTCTGATGATCATTTTATGGTTATCAGATGGCATGTGGTCTAATACTGCCTTGAATAATGCAACAAATTCGTTATGTTGATGGAATAATGTTGGAAGTTGTTCCACAATTGGGCTTTTCACCGAATTGTTGTGTGCACAACAAGGCTCAACTTGTCTTGCTAAATGGCCCAAAAAATAAATTTGAAAAATTGTTAGTCGCTATCCGGTGTTGGCAATAAGAAACCTGTTCAATGAAATATTTGCCCCTGAATCTGCAAGGGTAAATAGATGTACTGTAGGTAATTGTATAGCGCAGTGCTTTTACTGCCAAGAGGCCAGCAAAATACGTTGGCCATCCTCTATCAACTTCTGTAAACTCACTCACGTCTGCTTGTCTTTGGTACTTTACACCATGTCAATTGAAAGCTGCCCATGTATTTGGCACTAACTACATAGTGGTTCAATGTAGTGGCTCTGGTGGCGATGTCAATGAGGTCAATGTGACTTTATCACTGAAGCAACACAATCCATTGCTTCATTTTTAAACTTAAATGCCTTGCAATGTGGACACACATCGTTCATTGGTCCAATAGCAACGATTTGCAGTGAAATATAATCGATTGCCCCATTATAATTGAATGCAGCTCGATAGGGATTAAACGCAACATTTCTACCTTGTTGATTTTGATTCCATCGATTCCGTTCAATTTCATTTCGCACTTTGTGTTGCTCGTCAGTTTGACTTGCACGTATATATTTTTGACTTGCAGCTAAATTTTCTTAGTCACAACATCACAACGGGTCTTTTTTCAGAAGAAAAGATGTATTCCTCATTCGATAGGGATGAGGAATACATTGCAACCTATATCAGGTAGTTAAAAACTTCCGATGTTTCGTCAATTTACAGTAAGTCTAAGGCACAGAAAACCACCGAAACGTAAGTGTGAACCACAGAAAACGATGAAAAAACAATCAAACCTAAACTGGCAGTAACCAACAAAAATGAAAAATAAATAAAAAAGCGACAACAACCTGACATAGATGAAATCTATTAAGATACGGTGGTACTGAAAATTCCATTTCATTTTTTGATTAGAACTTCAGAACTTACTTTTTAGTTCCAAATATCAAGGCCATTCCGAGATGTCATTAAAACTTTTATAAAAACCTAAGTCTAAGTGTAATAACTAAGTGTATATACTATTATTACAGAGTGAGATGTGTCGCTATAGAGTGCGCTATATTTCAAATGACGTTACAAATAGTCTGTCACAATTCTGATGGATCTTTAAATAGTTAATGACAACTAGTTAATGGTGACTTTCTTCACATTGTGATTGGAAGTAGATATTTAGGTGAGTCACAATTTTCTTGCGACGTGTACCCATAATTTGTCCCAATTGACAACCTTTGGTTTGTCTATTTAAATTACCAGTTTAATTTCCTGCCAATACTTTATTCTGATAAAAATGCTAACTGAAATTTTGGGCTATTTTATGACACACTTTCATAAAATTGACCGATTAAAAAATCAAACTCCTTGATATTTACAATCACCCCAATTAGTAAACCCTGCACATATTTCGATTGTTTGGATTTTATTCGTTTTTATTTTTATTTTAAACCCGTATAGTTTGTGGTAATATTTATAGGCGACTATAAATTTTGTGAATTTTTCATAAATAGGATTATACGATTTCTATAGATTTTCCAAAAATTATGTATAATCCCATACGATTGTATCAATGACGACAATACCAAAATGCCAAAATGTATTAAATATAAACTACTTTGCATTGCATAACAGTAGATATTAATATTGGTCGAGGACGATAGAAAAATTTTGCAGAGTTAGGACTTTACAAAGTTTTCAGAATAAAATTAGAAATCATTTTAGTTTGCACTGTATTGTAAGTTATAAGGCCACCGCACACACGCCACTCCCTTTGAGTCAATGAAAATGCCATAAAATATTCCCTAACATTATTTAATAGTTCCTATATGATATGTGTATGTGAAAGATTCCACTATAAGAAACCCATAAAAAAATGAACAGCACACATAACTGATATGATAGAGTGGCTGTATTTTTTAGCATTAACCCAAAAAAGCAAAAAAAAAAATCCACTTTATGTTTTTGGTTGAAAATTCTACAATTTCTTCGTTTTTCCAACAGTGTTTTCTTTGTTTTCCGGAGTTGAAAAATTTCATTTTTATAGTTTTGGGTTGGGTAATATTTTATGTTTTATTTTTATGTATGCTTTTATAAAAGGGAAAATTGTAAAAAAAAAAAAATAAAAAAGGGCTGATAAGGTGATGAAAAGATAAGTGGAGAAATAATATGTCGCAGTAGACAAAAAGTTTTATTTTTTTTTATTAAATAGTGAAGGATAAATTTATTTTTTTACGTATTAAAGTTTTCAACAGAACAGCTTTAAAACTCAATACGAACACACCCTTGAATTAAAGTTAAACTTAATATTTTGCGCTCGTTAGTAAACAATAAAATTCCATATAAACCTAATTAAAACTAAAAGCTAATAATCTTTTAAATCTTCTCATAAACACGGATACGTATAACAACATAATTTTTGTGTCCACTCATAATTCTTAATTTTACCATTCCAGCGAATTTACAACACGCAGAAGTCACACACACACGAAAAAACAAATTTCTTAGCACCATCTACAAAATCGCATAAAAGTGCGTACAACAGTTTCGTTTCTTCATTTTCATTTTCATTTTCATTTTGTTTCCATTTTCAGATAAATTAAGTTTTATGAATTCCTTAAAGTCCTTTTAAATTAAATTATTCGTTCGTTTGTACAATTTTATTATTAAAATTAGAACACACAGATAAAACGAAAATAAAAAATCCACAAATTTTCATTATGTAAAACACCCTTGAAAACGGAAAAATTACAACAAACAAACGAATAAAAGAAAAACGAAAGGACGACGTAGTAGAATGATAATGTTATAACAAATTTTCATTTTTTTTTATTTTCAAGGATATTTTATCATTGCATTAACGGAAAAAGGACGAAAATAATTAAACGAATTAAAGACGAAATTTCATTGTTATAGGGCAACTAGGAAAGTTTAGTAAATAAATGGAAAGCTTCATTTGCTATAAAAATTTTAATTTATATTATGGCCAAAGTGATATTTGCGGTTATCTGGGCTGAGCCTATTTAATCACTTACCATCGCGTGACCTTGGACTGAAATTTTGGTTAATCAATTTTCTCCTAGAATTCTAACAAAGCAATTAAAACTTTTGAAATTCTGCCTAAATACTGCCTATACAGTACATGAATATTCAGTAAACTAACCGACTGTAATTGTTGCCCAGCCGCCACCAATGGTTGAAAGATCATTCAATATTTGCTTCTTATTATAATTAGAGTCAGTGAATTTCCAGCATGCATGTGACTGAAATGAATATCTCAAATAATTTTCTCACAGACTTCGTGGTCTTTTAATAGAATCATTGGAAGCCTTGTTGAATACGGAAGTGATGATTTATTGAGACCACTTACTCTGAGTAGTTCATTCGATTCTTTAAATGGATCACGTGGCAATAGATACCTTTTTTTCTGATACTGATAAATTATAGTCAAGAAATGTAAATTCTGATTTGAACTCACTTTGCTGGACGATGCGAATAAGTATCAATGCGGCTTGAAATAGTTTAATTGGATTGATTGTATAACTTTCTTTTGTCTTCTACGTAAAGGTGTTCCGAATATCAAAATGTTGACTATTACTTTGCATGCTTTCAACCATAACGAAAGTTGTCACTTTAATATATTTGGATCGTTCATCCACAGAAACACTTTTCGATATATTACTGGAGATTTAGGCCAATCATGTTGAGTCAACATATTGCCACTGGTTTAGAAGAATGTTATCTAAAACTACTGATATTCGATTACCAAGAAAATTGTGCTATCTTCGAGGTACATCTGATAATCAGTAGAGTACTATTATTGAATCGGTGCAAACACTTCTAAATTTTTTTAAGATAGAGATTGTAAAATAAATTTGATTACCTTGCACAACAGGACCGCGCCACATGGTTTTTAATATTGTTGGTTTTTAACAGTCGAGGAACTTAAATATTTTCTAACTCTAGTAACGATTGATAGAGATCTTGCCATACATTATTTAATAAATTGGTAAACTAGCACCCCATACTCCAGCCCGAAGAATTCCGAATGTTTTTATTGTTGACTCCTTTCTCATTAATTTTGGGATGTTTTTAACTTTGTGGAATTCCGCAGTTTTAAGAGAAGCCGCTTTACTTAAAAATGCTTCTAAAATGTTGCTTAAATAATAATATTGCTTCTTGGACAAATCGTTGGTATGTAAATTATTCTTGATCACATGTACACCTGATGTGTTTGTTTGTAATGTACCTTCAGATTATTTCTTCAATGTTTTCACTGTTAAATAGCGTGCACAGTCCGTTCCATAGGTAACAGCTAATTTATATCTTTTCAACGGTTCCATTGGATGTTTGCGCATTATTAATTGATAACTAGCATAATCAGGATTGACCAGAATTTGCGAGTACATTTTTTTATGCTACCAATGCAATTGCATGCAAACGAAAATTTAATATTATTACAGTCAAACTATCTTGAAGACATTAAGACACATCATTAAGAAAATTTCTCTGGTTTCTTTGTGATTTTTAATCATTTTGCAAGAAAGGATGCAAAATATTTAAAATTCCCACAAAATGGTTCGATATTAATTTTGGGTCACCGTACATGTTGTGATGAATTAATGCTCTCATAAAAGGTTTTTCATGGTCAAAAAACTATTCTAGAATAGTGTTTAGATCATGATTTATCACAGAATACAAAACTAGGATGTATCATTAAGGGAATGCATAAAACAAAAGATGAATCATACTAAAACATTATCCCTTTGTCGACTCAAGAGAAAATAAACATTGAACAATCTCCTTAAGCCTAATAAAAGTACTTTAGGCGATTCACTTATATAGGCCGTTTGGCAAATTCAGTTCACTAGACTCAAGGTTACTCTAAGATTCTAGATGTCGACACGGATTATGGCAAATTTATTGAAAAAAAAAACATTCACTTAACGTCATAACGAGCTTATTGCTCATCTGAAATTTACCAATTGGAGAACAAAGTTTATTTTTTACCACGATATACCGTTTTCAAAATAAATCCATAAAGTAACTAAGCTCCATGTTGTATTTTAGCTAAAACAACTACCTTAAACGAAATTTTAGTGGTTAGGCCTACCGTTTAACATATCCTAATATGGCCCTAGAAGTCTCAATTAGAGAAATTACTGAAGAAAATAAGTTGCTTTCAGTCCTTGGTGTTCAGTTTGATCCTAAAATGAATTGTTAAGGATTCTTTATCAATCAACACAAAGTTAATCTAAAGAAGGAGGCTGTCCTGAAATTGTACGGGTATTCGACGCCATGGACTGGCTATCACGAGTCAAAACAATCATTAAAATCTTAGACATCTCAAACTGGACTGGGATGATCGACTCGCGATAGCTATTAACAAAAGGTGAATAAACATCTAAAGCATACGTTAAACATATTAGAAGAGCTAAAAACATTCTGATGGCTTAGCTTAACTGCTACACTGCATCTTTGTGGAATTTTAGACACTTCCTACAGGAAATAAGCCTCTGTAATTTATGCCTGCACCATAAATTTAATATAATGAGTTTAACGATGACAAAAATTGCACCCAAATTAAAGTGGCACTTTTAAAATTTGCATCAACAGCAAGACTCGAGTAATGTACGGCTTTCTTATTCATCCGAGTTCTCACAATGGTAAAAATACGATGAAGCTCACAATATAACCAAATATTTTCACACTAACTTGCGTGATAGAAATTGTCACCTATTCAAATCTGGATCAGTGATTTTCCGCACGTTCAAGCAAAATTCTACAGAAGGTGCTTTACGTGGTAGTTTTCTGCTTGAACTTCCTTGATAACAAATTATGGTAGCACGAGCTAATTTTATTGCATCAAGAACGGACTCAACGTCCAAACTTACCAAAGGGTAAACCCCTGGCATTTGCCAATTAAAATTCACAAGAGTCAGAAAATTGGAAAAATGGAATTTCGATCATAAGCAATGACATATTCGAGAGGTTTACTAGCATTAACTAAGCAATTCGAATAATTGTTTGGCTGAGATGATATACTGGTATACTTTGAAACCTAGACACAAAGGGCAGTATTATTGGTCCCTTATAACATTAAAAGAGATAAACGAATAAAATTTTCTAGCTCCATTCCTATATAGATTATTGTGGCCTTGTACAAGTTGGTGGTCGTTTGAAACATGCTGACGTAAAAATATATGAGAACCATCAAATAATTATATCATCCAAGCACACTCTGTCACATAAAATAGTAAAAAAATTCCACATCCAACTCCCAAATACAGTAACGAAGAAAAATGGTTTCTTCTTTATCTTTTTACTTTCACTATTATTATTTCTAAATATAAATTTTGGTTGGTTGGGTTGGATCATCTTTATACCTTTATCTTTGATGGAATGAAGCACTTTCAAGAACTTTAATTATACAAATGATAAATTTTATATGTACCTCCACATTCATCTACCGCTACTGTAGAATGACATAGGAACAATAAAACTGAAAATAAAAATCACTAATGCAAAATAATGTGCTACAAGGATAGATGCATGCTTCAAAATATATTGTTGTTTTGCTTTGTACTTGCATGCAATTAGGCGTGCCACCCGTCCTCCTTTGTGAAGAAAAGTCCTCCATTCATAAGAAATTTCTTCCATCCACTACAAACACGAAAATATCCTCCACCACAAAAATAAATATCATATTTTATAGAGTGTGACCCTGGAATGTAAATAACAAAGAGAAGGACTGGAAAAGAACTACAGTACGGTGGTGAACGTCAACGAGTATAAATGGTCGAATGGTTATGTTAAAAGAAAACTAATAATTATTAAAAGAAAATAGGAAAGGAAAGAATTTCGACGGGTAACGCTATAATGGTGAAAGACCGATTCTATTTAGCTATTATGCAACGCATACATTTATTCGGAGCTAATTATTTTACCGTAGATTGATTATCAGGATATTACCACTGGTAGCGATGAGTTCAGAATACTCCAGATTCAATACCCATATCCGCTTTTGTTGATGTTGATGGACATTATGAGTTAAATTATGAATTGACTAGCTGACCAGACTAATGAGGAAGTAGTGGTATATTTAGATGCTATGATAATCCCACGTAAGACGATCGCAGAGAGAATTAGAAAGGTAAAATTAGAAAGGTTGTTAGATTTAATAATATGCCATGGTCTGTTGCTTAATCTCGAAAATAGCAATTTTTTCAAACGAAAGGTAGAATTTTTAGGACACGAAGTGTCAGGATCGCAAGGTAGACCCGAAAGATTAAAAACAGATGCCGATGTACATTTTCTACAGCTCAGATACGACTATAGTTTATGGGATTGACGGGATTATTTCCAAAGTTCATGAAAAACTTTAATTTTGTTGCAAAACTATGGAAGCTCGGTACCACGTTTATATGCTAAATTAGTGAATCGCAAAACGTTAGTAGTGGTGATACTGATGCTTGATCGAAAGGGTTAGGTGGAGTTTTGTTGCAAATCAATCAGTATGAAAAAGTCGACATGTGGCGTATTTAAACAGACAGACCACCCAATGTGAATAAAAGTACCATTCATACGAATTGCAAGCCTTAGCCTTCGTCGTGATGATAACCGATTGTGCGTCGTTACAAAGTTGTTCACCAAAAAAAAAAATTTAATATCAAGAATTTCAATATGGAGGCTAAAATTTGCAGATTACGATTTTGTCATGAAATATCAGGCAGGATTACAAATGAAGCATGTGGTGGTACTGAGTTGGAATACAAACGGTACGGAAGAACTGATGCATCCGACCAGTTTACATGTTTATAAAATAACTAATAGGAAACACGATGAGCTTGATGGTATATGTACCTATTGTACGAGGATCTTAGGGAAATATTTGTTGCGTTGAAACGACCACCTCAGATTGCAGAATATTGTCAGATACACCTTGATTATTTTGCAGATAAATGCCAACTTATTTGTAAGACTTACGCCGGGCGCATAAATGGGTCATTCTTAGAATGATCAAGTGGAGATTCACCTAACTAAATCACGACTATATAGGATATGTAAAGTTTAGAAGGTAATAAAGATGCTCCAGAAATATGTTTACCTTGGACCATTTCCTTATACGTGTAATTTGTTCAAAAGCTTTTGTGAAGACAATGATATAAAGCATGAGCGAAAGTCCAATTGAAAGAAGATATAACCGCATAATACTATCTATGCTGACGGCTACTATATGCGAAGAATACAATAAATGGGATTTCGAAATTATTCAATTGCAATGGGCATTAAACAACATACCAAATTCAACTACTGGAAATTCGCCACAATATTTAGTTTTGACCTATAACCCGATGAGTATATTGAAAACCAAATTATTACTCGCGCTGCGGTTAAAGAGACGTTCGATTGTAAACCCCGGAAACAAAGGAACTATAACGAGAATGATATGGAACTATTACGAGGGACCGAGGGTACATTTTTAATGAAAGTTTAATTTTATTAAACGTTTTGAACCATGTTTTTAACGACGACAAAAATAGATGTTTTTGTCGCTAGCAGTGTTTAAAGCAAAAGTTTAACTGTCCTCCTTTGGCATTTTCCAAAGGTGGCAATCCTACATGCAATAGCCAATATACACTATTTATTTTTAATTGTATCGAATGCCATATTAAAATATAGGATAACCATTTTATCATAGGATAATCGATCACAGCAACACCCGAGTTTTGAAGTAATATCATAGACAACTGTTGTCTATGGTAATACGGCAAGCATAATTCCTAACTACAATAAATCGTCTAAGTGCCGACTCAGAGGAGATAAAATCAGTGTAGGTAACCTCGTCATATTGACGGAAGACAATATTCTAACTGTACAGTGTTCACTCGGGCGTATGAATACCACTATACCCAGTATATTCATATAAAATCGTCCATGTTGTATGTATTAAAACATAAAATTAACTTTTGAAACGTCCCATTAAAAATATTTGTTTGATTTCAAAACTTGACTCATCCAATCCGTCAACGAGGGCGACATGTTTTCGATAATAATGGGTTTAAGGTAAATTTGAAGATTCTCAAACCATTTTAACAATAATTTTCAGTAAAAAAATTATTCAGATAAATTTATTTCAATCAATGGCTTACTAATGAAGTTAGCACGAGTAAAACTTGTTGCAGTTACCGTTACAAGTCGAGTAACTTTTTATAGACGGTTCTATGTTGTTGATGCTAAATTAACACCTTTTTGGTATGTTAATGGATCAATCATATATATGAGCAGCATATTTTAGCTTGTATAGTTATAAGAGATTAGTTTCAACCGGAAATTTCTAATCTATCGCTCTAAGCATTGGTTTTCAACTAAAAACCTCAATGATAAATGAGAAGCTATAACATCACATCGAAATCATGAAACTGATTGCGAAAGTAAAGTGTTAAAGGTAAACTAGCAAATACACATGGTCATAATCTAGGCTAGGGCTACCTGATACAAATTAAACTGAAGAAATAACCAAGGTGAGACAAATACAGGATTTGCTTCTAATTATCTTGGCAAAATCCAATTATCTTTGAAAGCATTACCAAAGACACAGGTTTACCCAACTATAACCTGTAAAATGTATATTGTCGGGGCTTTTATTAAAAAAAAAAGTGATAGAAGTGGCATGGCAGTTTCAAGCCGCAGGAACCTGAAATAAGTTTGTGCTAACTGTCAAGAAATTTTTCTGCAAGTGGCCAGATACTTATGGAACCATTAAATGGTTAGAAAAGGTCAGTTTGATTATTTTTATATCCTGGAAAAAATCTTTCCGCATGTATTCAAGATCTTGATTTTCCATTTAAAATTGCTCTTATAATATTGTGGTAAATGTTTATCTGCTCTAAATCACATTGTCACGTCAAGGAGTCTGGATTTGGCTTGGCGGTAACTTGACAGAATAGGTTTTAGTGGTTTCTTAAAAAATGACTCGAAGGCCCAATGTAGATTTGTATGCAAAACCGTGAAATAGGCCACAACATTATAGCAGTTTAGTGGTGATAAAAATGATGGATTTTTTTTCGAGATTATTTAAATTTTGTTTCGGCATTAGAGCGATTAAGAATCATCTCAATTACTCTATTAAACCATCAAATTTACCATTACCTCAATATTAATGGATTTAAAGCTATATAAAGTCGGTTTAAGTTCGAAAATTTTGTCACGTTTTTTCGAAAAAAACGCAATGCTACAGACTGTCTAAATTTGGATTTTTTCGAGAAATTTTTAATTTTTTTTACTGGATTAGGGAGTTTTTGAACCTTCTTAATTACTTTATGATGCCATAAAATTGACAATGATCTCAATATTAATGGATTTAAGGCCATGTAAAGTCAGTTGTAGTTGGAACATTTTAACACGGAATTTCGAAAAAGGCAAGGCAATATACAGTTAAATTTCGATTTATTTTCGAAATTTTTTTAAATTTTTTTTCTGTATAAGAGCATTCTTGAATCGTCTAAATTACTCTATTATTATCGTCTAAATTACTCTAAGGCAAGGCTGTAGACTGTCTGAATTTTTAGATCATTCTAGATTCGTCTAAATTACTCTATGAAACCATAAAATCCTCTTTCAACAAAAAATTGTTGGATTCAGCCTATCGACTGTCCAAATCTTTAAAGAGATCTTTAGAGCAATAAAATCTCAATGTTAAGTTGAAATGATGACATGCCTATAAGAAGTTTTTGTGATTCTCTTTGTTGTTCAACAATGAAAACCTTTATCATTAAAATACTATGGTATTTCGCCGCTAACTCGTGAAGTACTTTTGAACCACTTGTTACGAGTTGATGAACGTTGCAGGTGGACTTTTGCACTTTTAGCACGGAAATATAATCCCAGTAAATAAAACTCATTTTACGGACAAATTATGAAAAAGCCTACCACTTAAGCAAGACGAGGTCTGTCGTTGTATGTACAATACAAACTAGTGTACTAATCAAATGAATTCCCGGTTTACAAACTTATGAATATTTTAAATAAAAATGCAGGTGTTTTGTCTTTTGTTTACCACACCAATTAAAACATACTTCTACAAGACATTTTAATGTTTAAAACATGACAATTTGATAGAAGTGTAACTGTTATCGTTAAGTAAAAAAATTAAATTTCGAACAATAGTCGATAGTTGCATACTCATGTCACTTAACAGAAATAAATTCTCATTACGTATATACAAGACTTCTATTCAAAACCAACGAAACCAAATCAAATGACATGTACATTGTGTAGTAGTAGGTACTATGTATACACAAATAATAATAAAAGTAAAAAAAAAACAAAAAAACTATCAGTTGTCTGACAATCTGTTTGACACGCATTTTCAGTTAACCAATATAATTTTTTGTGTGTGTGTGTGTGCTGTCATTTTTAAACGGGTTTAAGTCGTTCAGATCGTAATTTTAAGATATAAAAAGGTTTTGTGTTCGAATGACAAAACATTTTTTATGTTGTTTGTTCTATGTAGCATGTACGTTCATGTGGGTGCGTTCAATTTAATTGTTTTTCTAATTTAGAATTCAATAAAATTGAGCTGAAACATAAAAACTATTTGTTTTATGATAACAAAAATCTATTATTTATGTTTATATACATTAATTATGTTTGTTGTTGTTGTAGCTGTACTATAATGTTAGAAAAGTTTTTTATTTTATTTTTGTGCTGTTATAACAATTTTTTGACCGAGTGGTTTTATAAGGTAGAACCAAAAGTATTAATTTATGTTTTATTAAAAAGTTTTTATGATAAAAACTATAAATTTATGGTTTTTTGTTCGACGATAAAGTTTAATGGTTTTATGTTGCATGCATTTTAATGTACATACATAATTTTATTGTCTTATGGACATATGCTTTTTATGATGATTAAGAGGATAGGTCATTTAACTACTTTGTGTATGAATAAACATGCATATATATACAATACATGTATGTATTCGTAATGACAAATTGAAATTCATGGTAATTAATCATGATGATGATGTGCGTATAGTAGTTATATGTGTAGCGTTAAAAGGGGTTATGCATAAGTAAATGAAACGTTAAATGTGTTATAAACATATAAGTTAATAATAAAAAAAATAATGGGAGCACGTAATTATGCATTTATGTACCTTATCAAGAAATTACCCCATCGGTTGATCAGTTAAAATGTATTAGGATTGTTTTTGAACAACAAAGATATCATATTTAAGCCCTACCTTGCGTCATGTGGCGTGATTTATAAAAGCACCTAACCTAATGTACTAAGTTTATGCTTAGTTGCAAAATCTATCAAAATTAAAAACTTTTAATGTAATGCGTCACTCAACAGAAATGCGCCTGTCCATAAGAATGCTACGACTTTCAAATTTATATAAATATTAAAAACTTTCTTTTAGTCGAATTTTGATTCGTTTGCCACCAAAAATTCAAGCCATCGCAGTTCAAGTGGACTGTTGTCAATCCATATTCTCATTAAGCAGCCAATTCACCGGACAGTCTTATAACAAAGACGTTTTTCGATTTTTTTTAATTATAAAAAGAAAAACTTAACATTACCCAAGGATCATGGCTTATAATTGCGAACCTTTTAATTATAAACGGAGGTTTATTATAAACGGAGGTTTAATCGAGATAACGAGTATCAATAGCTAATATGTACAAAATTTATTAAAGCATATCTTAGCATGGATTATAAGCTACACCATTTCTGCCACTCGATAGAGTTCTAAAAAAAGACAGTTCAACGATGAAGCTTCGTGTCGCATTTGACGGTTCTTCAAAAATTAGTTCTGGTGTGTCACTCAATGATTATTGAGCCGTGAAAAAATGTAATTACAATACGTCCTCACCGAAAATACACTCAGATTCCAAGTTATGCTACCAGAAACTCCGAAAAATACCAAAATAAAGCATTTTATCCGAAGCAGGAAAGGTATTGATCCGTTGAGCTAGATCGCTTTAATAACTATAAAAATAAAAATCTTTACTCAACAACTTTGAATATTGTATTTAAATTCGGACGGTAATTTCCTTCCACATGAAAAATCACGCTAATGGGAGCAAATATGAATATCACTTCCATTGGTAGAAAAAATTTAAAATCCAAGATTCGTACAAACCATGTCAAAATCTCTCGAATTACATAAGTTTTGTGGCGTCGGCCAGCTCACATATGCCGCAATGATTTATAACAAATTAACTTCATTGACAGGAAAATTTACAGTAGTTTGGTTTCAGCAAAATGCATGGTATCTCCACTTCAGTAATAAATCTTTCCAAGGTTGGAGTTATGCGATGCGGCACTGTTGGCCTACTTAATCGACGTGGTAAAAAGGGAAATAAACATAAAGGAATTAAACATCTGGTGATTGACTGGCCTACGGATCATCCACGGCGCTTGTCCACATTTATTGCCAATCGAACCTCTCAAATACTGTCTTCAAAATGTTGCGAAAGAGTCTCAAAAGAAATGCATTTCTTACAATATCTTTAAAAAGTAAAACAATAGACAATTAAAAACTTTTTAACAAATACAGAAACCTTGGAACGAAAGTCATTTTTTTCAATTTTCTTGACGTTTGTGTGAGAAAAAGGCATATATTACGAACAACTTTAAAAAAGGTACAAGAAAACAGTTGGGTTAGTGATGACAGAGAATTATCGATATAAATAAACCGAAAATAGCATCCAGCCAGAAACAGGAAGCGATAAATCATATTAACTGTTTCAAGCATGATTCACACTACTCAAGATCTCATACGCAAAAACTTTATCTTCCGATGGAATTAAATTTGTCAAAAACTTACGAGATATATTAAGAAGTTAATGCACAAAAGTAAATATCATTATCGAAATATCGTGAAAATTTTTAAAATATTTCATTTCAAGCTTAAACATCCATAACTCAGGAGCGTGGTGATATAGCTTTTAAGGTACAAAAAATAGATAAGGCAATCCAACTATTGAGCCACAACAATTATTTAGAATGTTAATCACAAACAAGTTTTAGCAGATACCCTATTTTTGTTTAATTCCACAGATTTATGATCTCAGTTTTTAGAAACTACCACACTCTTGGTTTCGAGTACCTTGAATTCTTTGTTACTCATTAGTGATGATTTTTGAGAGAAAAGTACATTTGTATATGGTGGTGGATGCCTAATAGCTGTTAAACGTATTTAAAATCATACCGGGTACATGACTGGAAATCATATGCTAAGGAAATTATATTTTAAGCCACGATGTCTACATTACTTATTTTACTAACTTGGATGAGATTATTAATTTAGAAAAATCTTCTTCTTATTTTTTAATCGTTGGTGATTTAAATTTACCGAATATTTCTTGGGAGGCTGGTAAATGTAGCAATACATTTTTGCCTAAAGGTCAATTGGACAAAACAAGTCAAAGCTTATTAGAAGTAATGCATCTCACAGGTCTCTATCAGTATAATAATGCACACATCCATAATCACCGTCTCATGGATTTGATCTTAAGTAAATTAATTCTACAAATATAACAGTTTCAGCTTCTATTGATAATCTTAATGTGGTTGATAGACATCATCTGCGCTTAGAAATTATTATAAAATGTAAAATGTAAATGAATTTGTATTAAAGGAATCAAGCTAGCGACGTCGCAGTCTTATAAACTGTGATTATGATATCATTAATGATAAAATTTTAACAATTAATTGGATTGAGCTTATGACACATATGAACATCGACCGTTCTGATGATTTTTTCTATCATTCAAGTAATCTTTGTGCTTACAACCGAATATTTATCTTCATCCTTACAACCAACATACCCTGGTGTGTATATGTAAGATTTCTATACATTTTCAATGAAATTTTGTTTTAAATTTTAATTTTACGATAATATGATAGAGAAGATCATAAACAATATCGTCATCTTTCTTTTTGTGCCCTGCTATCTTTAATGGGGCCGCAGCTCTCCTAATTCTTTCACGGTTAATTTCACAGGGGGTCATAATCACCGATCGTAATCAGACGATGTAAAATCTATCCCTTTTGCAACCCTCCCCCCGTTTGGGTTCGAACTCGGTATCTGCCGTCCCAAACTCCGCAGCTTTAACCACTGCGCAAGTGCTCGATATCATCCTCTTTGTTAATGACTCAAAAGATGGTCATATTTACGATCAGACAAATCAGCGATCGTATTTGGATGATGGAAAAACCCTTTTCCATCCCGCTTTTTTTATTCGAAACCGGTACGGTGTTTTTATTGTCGGTGTTTATAGCTCTAGTATTTCAAGTGGAAACAAAATACCATGTACTGAATTGTGCGTGAAAAGGGTTAAAAAATATTGAAAACTGATTAATTGGCACAATGTACGCAGGTGTCGAAATATTGGAAATACATTTCATACCTTACAAACGGAAAAATATGCGGCATCCGGGCAGCTATCTTTTGTTTTTGAAATGCATTATTTAGTCTATCATGATATTTGATGAATTTGATGCATATCTTGGCATTATAATATTTGCAGGCGTCACCTGATCTAAAAACGAACATACACTGGATTTGTAGAGAATGTGTTTTCATCTCCTTAATTGTCCTATGATAAGTACTTTTATACGATAAGGCGATATATGATATTTGATAATGGGACTACTCGTTCGGAACGATTACTGCTTTTTCAGATATAAAGCTTATTTTGAATTAGAATCTGTGAGAGTATTCTGTAGCCGGAGCAAACATCACAGTTGATAAACTTACAGCTGTGTTCTTACCGACGTAGTATACATTTTACGCAGTACATTCCATCAAAACCTGCCAAATACGGAATTAAAGTATAATGGGTGTATGAATACACTTCCTTGTATATCCATTGAGAGGACACATTTACACTGGAACAGCTCCAAACTCACAAAAAGAAAATAATCAAGGAGAACGTATTGTAAAGGATCTGTGCTGCAGTCTTTTTAGTGGTAGTGGTTAAAATATAACGTGTGTGAATTTGTTTAACCAGCTACAAATTAGCTTCTAGTTTGATGCACAACCACAATTTATCAATTTTAGGAACAATAAACAAAAGACGGCGATTCGAAACAGTGAAATTCTTAGTCGTGAAAAGAAAAACGACCTGTCAAATCAAAAAAAAATAAAACTGTGGTGCTTTTATCCACCACTCATTATGATAAGAAAACACAAGGACCAATATGATACCTAAATGACAACAGAACCAAGGAAGGCTTGGACAATAAGGACAAAATGCTGGAAAAATACTCACGCAAAAGGAAGATTTGCCTTACTGGCCACTGGAATTTTTTCATAACATTTGGGATGTGGCCGCTTTAGCAGCACATTAAGTATATATTTATAATAATCCGTTATTGAAAATTAACTCCAGTCGCCGGCGTAAATTTCTACAACAGTTATGCGAGCAGTTGGTTATACCTGAAGTTAGTACGCGTTCCCAGTATTAGCAAATAACGTTACATTTCGCTACCAAAAATGGTATCGAAAGTATGTTGGGCCATACGAAAAAATTGCAACTTGCTTACGATGGGCGACCACAACAACAACGGTGAACTAATTTTAATTTAAGTTTTTATTACAGTTGGCTCCATGTTTTCTGAAAAACGTATCTATTTATCCACCTCTAACTATTCTGTTTAACAAGTCACTTTCTGAAGGAAAATTTCCTGATAATTAGAACATTGCCAAAATTGTTCTTGTGTTTAAAAATGGTGAGAATACTGACATATCAAATTACCAACCAATTTCAATACTTACTAGTCGTTTTGAAATATTTAAAAAAATCATTCACAAAGGTGTTTGCTCACACTAAGAAAATCATATCCAAAACTCAACAAGGATTCGTTTAAGGGTGTTCTACTTTAACTAGTCCACTATATTTACAGAGTACGTTAGTTTCGACTGACTGTCTAAATGTTTGATTTGGAGTTGATGCCATATACACCGACTTCTCTAAAGCATTTGATAAAGTGAATCATTCACTCCTTTTAAAAAAATTGTTTCTGTATGGCGTTACGGCCATTAACCATTTATGGTTCCAATCGTATCTAATTCTTCGAGTTCAATGTGTCGAAATAAATGGTGTTCACTGGAAGGAAATAATACCGACCCCTAGATTACCTCAAGGCTCAACTGCTGTTTATTTTATTCTTAAATGACAGAATTGAAATTTTCAGGAAAAGTTTTTGTTATTTGCAGATGATTTAACACTTTTCAGTTCCATAAGCCAATATAAAATTGCTATTAACTACAACTACGACTTAGGTGTAACTATAGATGATAAGATGGATTTCAAATTACAAGCTCAAAATGTTGTCGGAAAAGCTTATAAAATATTAGGTTATAGATCGTCGAAAAATTTTACGGTGTGTCGGTCGCATCTTGTTATAATATATGGAGCATTTGTAAAAACTACTCTTGAATATTTACCACCTATTTGGAACCCTAATTATTTGTCACATAATGATGCATTAGAGCGAGTTCAAAAAAAAATTACAAAATATTTAAATTTCTAATTTAAACATGGAAAAGAACCGTATGCAAACCGATTGGCTAGGTATAACTTACTGTCACCAAAATTGAGACAATTCACGTCTGATGAAATCACCTTGTATAAAATCTAAAATGGAATAATTGATAGATGTCTGATGCTTGGAGAAACATTTAACTTTAACAGAACTTCCATTACGACGTCCTCTGACTTTTAAAGTCGCCATTATAAGCCCAGCAACAGTTAAACAATGTAACCTTTGTATTCAAGATTTTAGAGTCTTTCAGATCATTTGCAATGAACATCATTATTTTACGAAAGTATCGCCGTACCTTCCATGTTGAAGTTCCACAGAGTATTTTTTTGACTCTTTAATCATCCTGGCAAAATGAAAAATTTCAGATTTGTGAACTTGCTTAGCCAGAATATTGAGGCATCTACCTCAAATCTTAACGACTAACAACAATCCCTGCTAGTTTTGCAGACTAAACCAACTAATTATAAATATTAGAATGGCGCTAAATTTATTTCCTAAAGCCAAATTTTCCAATTTCCAAAAAAAATTATGACGATGATAACTTCAGAAGCTTCGGAAGCTCACTTCTGGTACACTAAAAGTTAAAAAAGTCTTTTTGATACATATTAACCCTTAAATGCATGAAACAAAAAAATATATAGGTAGTTTTCAGATACACAGTTGCTTAAACTGACTAATGATACCCAATTGTGAGGCCAATAGAATCTCGTCACAGTGAACACCTCATGTCACCAACAATTGAAGCGGAACCAAAAACATTTTGAATGCACCATTTTCATCTTCAAAATGATCAAAAAATATCCATAACTTTGACCACAGTTTTAATTTCCTACTTTTAAGACTAAATTATGCACACAGAGTACGAGCCACTTTATATGTTTCATACTATAAAGTTTACATTAAATTTAGCAAGAACACCTTAAAAGGTATCAAATTAAACTTCTGTTCCCTATTTAGTTAGTGTCGACTCAGCCGTACAAAATAATTTTATTTGCACCATAACCTAACTTTTTAATGTTATATAAAAATTACCCCGGTAAAACTTTTATATATGATTCCCATCCGAGCTAAAATTTACTACACTTTCCACACAGTACAAATTCGAGTAATAACAATTTTCCATTTTCTGTTTCCATATTATTGCCGATGTAAAGTATTTTCCATTTCGATCATTCCAATTGTGTTGTTGGAATAAATTTATTTAAAAAAAAAAAAAAAAAAAAAAAAACATAATAAAAATAAAAATAAAAAAATTATTGGAAAACTCGTAAAAATGTTCCGTTATAGTATTTTGATTTTCTTTTCAAAAACAGTACATTTTGCTCTGCCACCATTTTTTTATTGATGATGATTTTATGATTATGTCTTCTTACATAGAAATTGGTAGATTTACTTTTACTTAATGCTTTTTTTCCGTCGTAGTCGTATACCATTTTACCAAAACGTATTTTTGAAAAAAAAAAAAAAAAAAAAAGTTTGGTTTTAAGCAATAAAATTTGTTGAGTTTCTTCAGAAGAAAAATCATAAAAAACATTTTGCACTAAGAAAAGTATAACAACCAACTCGAAAAACATTTTTATGATTTATGTATTTCGTAAAAAAAAAAATCGTCGTCATTTTATTATTCAATTTAGTGCGTATGTTTGCTACTCATAGGGTATCTAAATTGGAATGGCTTGATCGATACATTAACTTATAAACAAAATACAATTATCTGTAGTTACAAGGACTGCTTTAAGTCATCCGACTGTGTAAATCAACGATTGGTAAGATTCTGTTCTGTTATTAGATGTGGTTTCTGAGTGTCACCTAATTTCAAAATCAAGCCATTACAAGTGGAAAACCCTTTTTACACTTTTGGAATGGTGAAGATATAAAATATTTTCCACGTGCTGATAATTTTAGGAGACTTAAATTTATAAATTTAAATTTGTCGAAAGTGAATGACGACCAACTGGTAACATATTGCTACTGTATAAGTGTCATAAAAATTTGAAATGGTTACGCAAATCAGATGATCTAAATTTAAGTGTTTTGAAATAGGTGTGTATACAATGATATATGTGGCCCAATTCAATATAGGTTGGTCGTGTTGTAAGTGAATTGAACATATGGCTTTATGGTACCTCTTTAAGAATTGTGAATAGTTTGTGTGCAACATACAAATAATTTAGCCGTTTTTGGAAGCCAATAAAACATATGACTAATCTTATCTGTAATAATTTCGGTTACCGCAACGTTTATCGAAAGTAACTATATCATAAACTACAGTAAGCAACTACAAAAAACTACAGTAAAAATATTGGGTTATTCTATCAAACAATAATTGCAGTCGGAAATCTGAGGAAAACTTGAAGACCTAAGATGTTTCAAACCTCATATAGGCAGTCAAACCAAATTACTTAAACGATCAAGTGGATTTTGAACATTTCCAAATTGTGACACGAATCATCGGTTGTAGTATGTATTATCATAAATTTTCCGAATTTTGTATATTTTCAATTTGTTCCATAAATGTATCAATTTTAAAAAACTAGCTATTCCCATTATATATTTTTGATATTTTTTGATATTTTTTGATGTTTTTTGATATTTTTTGATATTTTTTGATATTTTTTGATATTTTTTGATATTTTTTGATATTTTTATATTTTTTGATATTTTTTGATATTTTTTGATATTTTTTGATATTTTTTATATAGTTTAGTGAGAAAACCGTCCCACGAAATAGTTTGGTGATTCTATTTCTACCATTGAAATTTTGTTCTGATGCCTCTACTTCTTCTAGGGTAGAGTTAATTGTGTTCCACTTAGGAACTACCTAATTTCATTCATTTTGTAAAAGGAATGAAGGGCAATTTCATAATAATTTGTTATCTATTGTTCCAAAATATTTGATCCTGAAAAATAATAAATTAAATTGTTGTATAATGACAATACTTAAAAAAGCTAGTTCTTCGAGCCGGATCACCTAGAGTTGAATAATTATTGTAGTAATTAAAGTTTATTTGCGAGTGTGCGAGTGTGCGAGTGTGCGAGTGTGCGAGTGTGCGAGTGTGTGAGTGTGCGAGTGCGTATAAAGGAAGGATAGAACGTGGTAACGCTATAGTAAAAGAAACTACACGGAAGACATTAATATTCGGCTAGAAATTTTAAAAAGTACTTACAGTGAATTCAAAGAATTTAATGAACGCGTAGTAAATTGTAAGCTTTTTTCAGAGATTGATGATCAAGAAGGACATGGAATTAAAAATTCGAAAGTAAATATGGAAAAGGTGAAAATGTGTCTAGCAATGGCAATCATATGGCTAACATAAGTGTGAAAGGCTTCTTCAAATGGATGTAAGCTCTCGGCGTAGGCTCATTTTACACAAAGGATTATACTTTAATTGTGTGAGATAGAGTTAAATGTCTGTTAGATGTAAATTAGCGGTAAGATGTTTTATATCCAAGCGTCGACATCACTCTCACATTTATACTGATTCAACTAGAGACTGAAATGTGACTAACGACCAATCTGTTAACACGTTGGGACATTAGAAATAATTCAAATATTAGAAACATGCAAATTGAAACATTACTGTAATGCATACAATTCTACCTACTTCAGCCATCAAGGTGAAATATATATTAGAAAGAACTTGGGTTAGCAGGACACCATTGAAAAGTGGGTCAAAATCATCATTATTATCGACACCACATTCTTCTGTAAATTAAATCATCCAAAGAGCAAGAATTGCAGTATCATGATTGGGAACTTCCACGATGGTTACAGAAAGACTAGTTACCATTGACCTAGTGCATCGACAGATGGATGAAATTAATAAAGCAAGCTTGTTATAATATTCAAGAATTTACCACTAGTTTTGCCAACAGCTAGTTTTACTATAATTGGAGCTGATTTATTCTTTAACTTTTTACGAGATGTTAGACGATAAAAAGATAAGTTGATTGCGCAGAACACAGCATTGCGTTACGTACCCTCGGGAGGAAATCACAACACATCCAGTCTATACTTAGTCGTAATTTAGAATTCAATATACATCAGAGATATTGAGGCATTATTGAGTAACAAGCAAAAATATCCAGCAGTCCATTGAGAAGTTCACATGAAGACTAAGTTGTTGAACATTTTCAATTTGGCAACAGCTTTATAGCTATCCTAGAGGAATAGCTATACAAATATTATTCAACTTAGAACGATAGTTGTCAATTAACAATAACCGTTGAGTCGAATACAGTAGATTTTTAGACGAGTATCATAAATTGGGTCACATGCTGGAAATATCAGAAGGTTCGAGAGGTCTTTTATGATTCTGGACGAACTACAATTGGAGTGCTACTAAACGAAATTTCGCTAGTAGGACCGACGATTCAACCAATACTGTTGCATGCAATATTGCGATTTAAAATTCATCCGTTTGCGATCAGTGCTTAGATGTTACCAAAATATACTGGCAGCTTCATATGGACAAAGATGAAACAAACTATTAAAGATTGTTTTGGAGAGAAGTTGCAATTAACAATGATTTAACGTGGCCGATTCTGGTGCAAATTATTCGAAAAAATTAAGCAAACTAAAGCTACAGAGTCTGTTATTTATCTACGTAAATGGTCTTTTAATATAAAGAAGCTCAATAATATATAGAAGAATTCAATCAAATTGATGATGGAACTGTGGCGACTAAAGTTTAAAGTACATTGGGACTCCACTGAAGCTTATTTCACTATCAGAATATTTGAAGATATTTGATCCATTGTGATAATTGGCGCTTTCGATTAAGCTAGTAAAAATCCAATTTCAACAATTATGGCTGACAAAACTAGGATGAGATGACCCCCTCTTGCAAACATAAAAACGAGTGGGTCAAAATCCATCAGCAATTTAATATTTTTAAAAATTTGTAAATTCATGGAAGTGCATTTATGCTGTTGTAATATACTGCCCAAGAGATTCAAGGCAAGGAAGACTACAAGTCTTTCTAGTTTCTGCAGATTTTGCTTGTCGTGGCATAATTCCAGCAAAATTGTGCACTCTTCATAGTTGGTAGCTTGAGCCTGGTTGGTTAAGAAAAACTCATTATCAACAAGTCACCGAAACCAAGGGTCCAACCACTCATGAATATTCCACAATATGCGGCAAAGCAAAAAAAAATGAACTTTTACAATACTACAAGTGAATCAAGAGGAACTACAAGTGAATCAAGCAGCTCATATGAAAGCACCACATTTAGAAGTGGTATCTGATTACACTGAAGACACATACATTGCAGCATTGCGGCGATTTTTCGAAAAAATGTATCCAAGTTTGGATATGTAGCGTCAATATGAGTAATTTACGATTATAGACCGGAAACTATGATAATTGGCAGTTTCAAAGGCTTAGAAAGTCAACAAAATTCAAAGAAGAATTAGGCAGTTATTTGGCCCAAAACTCTATCGAATGGAATTATATTCCATAACTGGCACCAAATTTTAGAGGCGTTTGGGAATCAGTGGTTAAAGTAGTAAAAAACACTTAAACAAAGCTACACAACGCATAAACCAAGATATCACCAAGTCATCAATAACAAAACTATAACCAACCCCAGGCTACTTCCTGATTTGTTTAAAAACTACTACTTTACCTGAGCCATATAGAGAACCCAACAAGATTTGCTTATCACAATTATGGCCAGTAATTCAGCAACAAACCTTAACATTTTGGAAAAAATTAGGTTGGAAAAATTAAACCAATCTTCAACAGCGACGAAAACGGCAAGATGTGAAATACCATAAACAACCTGGGGATATTGTATTGAAAGGAAATATTCATACCATCTTGCAAGTGGGCATTGGAGAAAATCTGTGAAACGCGGTTAGCAACAAATGTTACAGATTTAGATAGTGAAGAACGTACATGGAAAATTGTTAGTTTGGATTCTGACCAAAGCGTGACTTTAACAAATTTCATTTTCATTAATTCCTGTGCTTTTTGTTACAGTTTTAATGCTGCGCACAATTCGAGTTGTGGTATTCTCTTATAAAGCCATGCAATTCCTTAGTTTTAATCTGACTTGAGTTCAAGATACACCATGGAACAATTACATTATCTAATTTATTCAGTTGGCTATAGATTTTAAGACATTCTGAGTTAAGTGGGTCACTCAGTTCTTCAACCCATTCTAAATGTAGAATGCTTCATAATTTTTGTATAAATGAATTTGCAATAAATATAACTGGGCCACATAATTCCATTGGGTCGAACATTTTTGAAATTATCGATAATACGGTTCACTTGTTAATGATATATTTGTTATATTTGTTAACATTCAAATCCTTTTGTGCACGTACAAAAGTAATACTTTCATATTACTAGACGTCCATTTTGTCAATGCAAATCCACCATTTGCGAACCTTAAACGTTTTGCCTCTGTAACACTATCTGAATACTGAATCTAAAGAAAAATAATAGTCCTGCAAATCATAGAAAAGAATCAAAGATGCCATTGGATAGTTATCATACTCCGCTATTGCTAATTGTTTTAAGGTGTAGAGTGCTTGCGGAATCATAAATTACGGTATTATGAGTTGATATATTAGAATAAGAGCAGTAGAATTTTTACGCCACCAGATTTGATGAAATAATGACAATAAATCAGATTGCATAGTAGGTCCAATCATCAAACCATCGTTTAGAGATAAACCCGATGATGATTTTAATGACGCATTTAAAATCCGCCGAATTTTAGTAGTAGCTGAAGTTTGTTTCATCACGGCGTGGTGTTGAAGAAATTATGACGATTCAGTACTGGATAATGAAACAGCTAAAGGCGATTCATAATAAATTTTGCAGAACTGTTTTTAGGTTTTCGATAGTAAACAATTTTTGAACCTCTTTTCGCATCTCATCAACACTGCTGAAAAACAATGATGGTAATTCTTCAAACATGAATTTTTTTCCCGTAAAAATAACATAACAAATTTCCGCTCCGAGCAACATATCTTTTCAAGTAGGGTAAAAGAAATTTGGGATCAGTTCATTGATTTGGATAAACTTTAACTAGACATGTCGGGAAAATCCCTGAAATTTTAGATTAAGCTAAACTTCAATGTCACTAAATTTGATTGTGATCCCAAATCCAATAGGACACAAACTTGCGTTTATATACCAGAAAAACTTCCCACCCAAACCAAGACTATGTTGAAAAAAGGACTTGAGGTGTAGGTGCATGAAAAGTTTTGTTCGTGCCACTAATTATAATCGATGAATCAATCCGATCTCCCAGCTCAGGTATGGACGAATTTGAAATAAATGAACTGTCAATGACATGCGTTTTATTAACAGTTTTCTTCATTTCTGATACAAATATGTTGAAAGTAGCTTGGTTTCAATGATATTATACAGTGACCATGCTCTTTAGATTAAAAAGCAGCCAACTTTTCGAATATTGAGACTGGTTCCGTCTGAGATTTGGTAATATGGAACAAAGTATGGTGCCGCCTGTTACATTTGCGACATTTGTATTTCAATTTTCAGTGGAAAATATGTAGATCGTTTGATTTTTACACAGTATTGAAGTAAGCTTTTCACACCTATAAAATACGCGCTATGAACGGAATGATTGGCTTTAAGTTGTAAGCAACTAATTCCATCATTGGATAATAAGGAATGGGTCGTTTTTTGAGGTTTGACTGCGTTTGGTTGAAGACTTACACCATTCACTGACATCATTAAACCGAGAACCCGAGCACGATTGGCCAAAATCTACATTACCTCTGTGACTGTAATATTTGTATCTACAGACCTATTGAGTGCTTTAAATGCATTGTATTGTTTCCAAACTGAATCAACGAAAAGCTTTATCAATGTTACACTGTTGTCCTTTCGAATGGGCTTTCTGATACGCGGGGTATTATCTTTATGCTAAAACCTGAAAAAAACAAAACCTGTTCAAAATTTGGTTCTGAACTTGGAATTTCCCCAATGAAATAAAGGGCAGATTCCTCTTTTCAGACATTCTCTCAGATAGGTAAATTTTAAAATCAAATCTTGTCTGTAGTCTTTGTGTATTCGTTGCAAATACACTTCCTGAAACTCGATCCATGACAGAAATGATCTGTCTAATTTGGCAAAGGTATATCTGGGAAAAGCATACAAGGTCATGCCACTGCGTTTTATGACGCTTCACAATGTTCCATATATCCTGAACAAAAACACAAGCTGCTTGATTGTAATAAATTTAAAGAAATGCGGATAAATAAAAAAAGGGATCTATTGCAAAAAGAGGGTCGATGTTTTAACTGTTAAGGTTAAAATATTCTTCCAAACATTATGGCTCAGAAATCTAGGATGGGATTATCCTTTATCTTCCAGACGGTGTAAAAGTAGAATGGCTGAAAATATGGAATAACCTAGAGAAAATAGAAAAATCGATATAGGCATAACCTCAGATACCAAGATAAAATTACATAGGTTTTCAGACGCATCCAAATACGCCTATGCAGCAGTGGTTTACATTGAAGTAATGAAACCTAATGAAGAGTCAATTGTGAGCCTACTTACAGCAAAAACGAGAGTGGCACCTATAAAATAAAATATTTTTGTCAAACAAACCCACATTAAAAACTAAAATTACCGAAATCAATTCTTGGATGAACTCAACTATCGTGTTAGAATGACTTTCTGCTCACATCACAGAATGAAACACCTAACAGGACAGGCGAAATACTATCAAATATGAACAAATTTCAGTGGAGACATGTCAAGATAACCCTGAAGATTATGCATCCAGAGGAGTAGACCCAGATAAATTGCAGGAAATCAAAATGTGGTAAAATGGCCCATTATAGCTAACCGCGATAATTAGCCAACAGGAGCAAGAAGCCAATGTATCACATATGAAGAAATGTGCAATCAAGTATTACACACTCAGGTTCCACCATTTAATGTAATAGACACTTTGATCGAAAAAATATCCAGTTTCGGCAAAATATTGCGAATCTTGGTCTATATACGACGATTTATACATGGAAGCTTGAAACGACAACCAGAACTACACCTTATATATACTCAACGCGGAACTCCGAAAATCTCAATTTGATATATTCCATCACATACAATTTAAACATTTCGCTCCTGAAATTAAATGCATCGCAGACCATAGGACTTTACAAGTAGCTTAAAATATATAACTCCTTTTCTGAAGGAATTTGGCTTTCTACGAGAAGGTGGAAGAATAAAGAACGCAACAATAGTTTATGGCGGCAAGTTTTCGATTTTTTTAACTGCAAAAGATAAACTGGCAGAAAGAATCGTAAAAGAACATCACTCGTAAGATGTCTACATACGAGACACACCTTGATGATGGCCACTCTACGGTATAAGGATCAATGGAAGTAGAAACTTGATAAGAAAGGTTATCCACAGGTGCCTTAAATGTACGAAGTATAGTGCACGAGAATTCACCCTAATAATGGGATACTTACCAAATCAAAAGGTAACACTGATTAGACCATTCCACAAAGTCGGAGTGGACTAAATAGGTCCTTATTGATTCTAACTCAATCAATAAGATGACGAGGTCAGAAGACTCTAAAATGTTTAATTTGTATAGCTTGTCTCAGATCTCACCACCGACACTTACTTGGCCGTACTCCGCAGATTCTTAGCTCTTAATAGAATTTACTGCAAAATCCGTAGTTACAACGGAACCAACTTCGTTGGGGCCCGAAATCAATTACATAAACTCTATGCATTTTTAAAACCAAATTCTAATACATTTTCAAAATGTTTATTGGCAGATGAAATACATTTTAAATTCATTCCACTAAGTCTGTGGGAGGCTGCTTTAAGAAGTTTAAAGTTCCATTTAAGAAGATTTGCAGATTGTCGTACACTTACGATCGAGGAGATGACAACACTTTTAACTGAGATAGAAGCTATGCTAAACTCACGACCAATATGTGTACTCTCGAGTGATGATCTGGATTTCCTGACCCCAGCATGTACTTCTTGATCGGCAGACCTACAACTAAATTATTATTTAGATGTCAAAATATCGAAGATATCTAAATGGCAAGTGCTACAAAAAAATGAATCAAGAATATCTTACAAATCTACAGAATAGAAGTAAATGGCATACAAAATATAATAACATTAAAACTGACAATATCGTGCTAGTAAAATAAAACAACTTACCTCCATCAAAGTGGTTACTGGACAAAGTTATGGAATTACATCCAGGAGCCGACAGCAACGTAAAAGTTGTCATCCTTAAAACACAACCGGGTCAAATGAAACGTCCACGTGGAACCAATCATTAAATAAACTTCTATGTACCAATACCTATTTGGTATAAGGGGGGTTACATTCAATTAACGTAACTTACATGCGGTTCCATGAACCTTACGTTCTCTCTAATTAACATTTATATCACACTCTAATAATATTAGAGTTTCAATACAATGAGTTCAACGACGTGTACTTAACTTAATCTAAAAAAATATTACTACTTAGTACTAAGTTGATCATGTACTCTAAAGTGTATGTCACTATTTTCCAATCGTTTTGTACATACAACAAAGAAAAATTAATTAAATTACATTTCCAATTAATTTAACCCTAAAGTAATGATTAAAAAAAACGAAATAATAATCCAACCAACCTTAACAAAGAAATCCATTTTCTCGACCTTTTTCCCTCATTAAATTGATTTTCTTTTATTCCGTCTTATATACTGTATATAATCATGACGATTTGTTAATCAACGCAAATAAACAACAACTCTAATTCGACAATAGACATTTACCTTTGTGTTCCTCATTATTTCTGTACCATAAATATACTGCAGGCAAGAAAAACTTTCTTATAATTAAAAAAAAAAAAAAAAACGATGTTAAATACAAAACTCGAGGAAGATGAAGATGAGGAAAATGAATTTACTTTTTTAACCAAATATTTGCTAAAATTCTATTAAACACATAACCAAACCCGAATATAGTTGTTACGTTTACCATTGTGCTCGAAATGTAAATTGGTACGGTATGATGATGCTCCTGTCCTATGTACCCAAAAATCATAAGTAAATAAGTAAATTTCTTAAATATGTAAAGTAAGAGTATATGTAGGTGTGTGAGTGTGTGTGGTAAAAAAAAAATAACTGGTAGCTCCTAACATACGATTTCGACGATAGTTTCTTGTTTTCTTTTTATTTTTATAAACGAAATTCTAATTCCATTATATTCGAGTCGACTCGACAGCATTATCTAATATATAAACGATTCCATTGTTAAGTCATTAACTCGGTACGTAACATGAACATGCCACCGCGTATAGTGTTTGATTAGTTTCGGTACTTTACAAAACAAAACCTTAAAACGAGACAGAATTTTAAAATTTTCAAGATTGTATAAATATTTCTTATCAATGATAAAGAAAATATATAAAATTCTTATTGTTTACAGAGATGTTGTTTGAAGTAAAAGAGTGTGTGTGTAAATGTGTGTGTTTACTTAAAAAACAAAATTAAAAAACCTTGGTGTTGGATAAAGTCATAAAAAGGGTTTTGGTATTCCAGTCTTTGTGTTTACAAGACGTTTAATCGGGTAGCACACATGTTAAAATGTAAGTCTATCGTATTATTGTTTTTAGCAGGGCACCTAGGGTTTTGTCTAAATTAAAGTCTAGACCCAAAATATGTTTGTGTATTTATATTTTAATGACAAGATTATTGTTGCAGCAAATATAGATTGGCGATTTGTGTGGCCAAGAATATGAAATTAATTAAAAAAAATGTCAAGGAAAATTACATGTACGCAGTAATTTTGTGGGAACATCGAAAAGTTTGAAAAAAAAAAACAAAAAAAGGACAGTCCACTAAAATAAGTCGGGTCACAGAAAAATCATACAAAGTGACACATACGTATACACACTTTCGGAAGGAACAGCAGCATAGGTTTATGGAGTTACTTAGTTTTTGTCTAACTACAGTGCTGATTCTATGAGCTTATGAGGTTCTTATTTCAAGAATATTCAAGAAATGTCTTATTTTTTATTTCTTAAAATAAATAAAATCTTAAATTATCTTAAAATATATTTACCTTCCTCAAATATTCCGTTAATGGTTTGGTGATATCAGAGACATTTTTTTTTATAAATTTACGGTAGTATCCCAGAAGACCCAGAAAGTTTTTAATTTGTTTCTCCGTTTTAGGAACGGGGAATACTTTAATAGTTTAGATTTTATCGGGATTGGATTTAACTCCAATTGGGTTTAACTTCATCACAGGATAAAATTGGGACCAAAAATGTAAGTTTTCGATGGAGAAAATCTCATTGGTCCATTTGGACGTTTAAGTTAGCCTTTCTTAAATTATGGAACAGTTGTTTTAGACTCTCGATTTGAAATAGGACTGACGTGGAATAACCAATAATGTCGTCCATTTAGCATAAGTAAGATTTTTCTTAGAATCCACCAAATAGTCCATGACCCTTCGAATTTTGAAGGGTCATTCTTTAAACCGAAAGACATTCCGATATACTCATAGTGTTCATGGACGGAAAATGCTGTTTAAGGGTATGCCTTGCTTTTTTACTCCAATCTAGTTGATTCCAGATGCAAGATGCAAGATGGAGAAATAAATATATTTCCATTGCTTACCAATAATATCGGTGATATTAGGAAGAGGGTACCGATTTTCGATAGTTTCCTCATTTAATTTGCGATAGTCTATTACTAACCACCATTTGACTTTCCCGCTTTCATCAGCATTCTTAAACACAAATCAGACGAGAGGCAACCTAAGGTGAGAAGCTTGGACGTATTATAAATCTTGTAATATTTTATCGATTTGTGTTTTTACCTCTTCCTTGTGAATATGGGGTATCGATAACTCATGGTGAAGATAGATTTATAATGTTTTGATAGATGTATTGTAATCTTAAATACTACCACCTTGAAAAGACCGATTTTAAATAACCGCAATTAAAGCTCACTCAATTTTCTGCTTCTCATTGAGACAAGATGTCAAAGGTGTCACTTAAAAGAATTGCAAACGTGACTCGAACCTTTCGCTTGCGATATTTCCTCACTTTGGTTTTAAGCAGTTGGCTTTCTTCTTTAATTATGTCAAATTGTAGTTGGAGTTGTTAGATAATGATATTACAATGTATCGATTGCAATTTGTTAAATAATCTTGTAAACAACTGGAGGTTTTTGTCTGTCTTAATGACTTCATCCTAGTAACCTCATTAATACATTGCATATAAGCCACCTGAATTTTCTAACTCATTCTTTTGCAACTTGTTTGGGTGAGTTTTAAAAAATAAAGTATTTTATAAAATTAATAATCCTGTGAGCAATGTTAGTGTGGCCTTATACGAACTTAATTGCGTTTTTAAAGTTGGAGTGTTTTCTTCTTCGGTTGATGTGCTTTTACTTTAATCTTATAAGGCTGGCAAAGTGCACAATTTTGTAATATGATGCTAAATTTTTCCTTTGGAAATAGTGGCGTACGCATTCAGGTTTACAACATTATCTTTTACTGGGTGAATTTCCTTAATACGATCCCTTACCCACGTCACGGCAGGTAATGTATCTTTCTTTATCAGAATTAAATCACCCAACGTTACTTAAGTGTGTCTTATCTTCCACTTGATCTGGTGTTAGAGCTGAGATAAATATACTTGGTGCTATTTGTTCCAAAACTGGTTCATTTGATTCACTAACTCCCATCTGGTTAATATGCCTATCCATCAAATCATTTTCTGGGTGAACCAGTAAAGCATTATCAATTAAAAAATGTCCATAAGTAAAAAAATCCATATTATCTTCATCATTAAATACAGGACACAGAGGACGTAAATTGAGATATGTTTGAATCATGCTATAGCGAAAACCGCCCTTACTGAAAGGCATGCAAAAACAGCAATTCAACCCATAGGCCTTATTTCCTTTTAGCATCCGTATGCTCAATGAACTGGAGTAAACGACACCGGTGTGTTGTAATGGCCGGGACGGGGAGACTCGACTTCTGGGTAGATCATCCATGAGTTGTTCTATCGATTGGCTTTGAAATCGAAAACAGACAATGCATTTTTGAATATGATTTCTTACTCGTTGAGCTTCTTTTATGATCCAGAAAGTTAATTTATTGGTGCTGAAGGTAAAGCATGGACGTGTGAGCCCAGTTAATAATTAGGCTGGTAAAGTATAATTTAGAAGGTATAATAAGAGGATGCCTTTATTCAAATGGAAGATCCAAATGTTTTTGTCTTCCTTTTACCCTTAATAACCCGTCGTTGTCCAGAAACTGATTCAGTGAAACGATAATACTCTGCTTTTTAGGTGATTAAAATTGATATGTCGTATCCAAACCAAATATCTTAAATTGACCTTACAATTATGGTTAATGCTGTCTCGAGTTGTTTTGCTTGTATTTCATCGGTACACGTTAGGTTTTTAATGATCTTAAATAAAAATATGGCGGAAATTTGTTTTATTGGGCACTCTGGTTTTTTCGGCAATGCGATTTACGACCTTGTTAGTATAATTTTGAACGCGTATATGCCGCTGCACCGTAGGCATTCTCTGTCTCGTCGTCTGAGTAAATACAAATCGTGGAATTTTTAATGTTGAAAGTGATATAACAATGATCGAAGTTTTATCCTACTTTTTTTGATATGGTCCGGCAACTCATCATTCATCAGCTCAGTTTCTTTAACCATAGTTGTTGAAATAATATTTTTGTTAGTATAGTGCTGAGAGAAACCCATCCAAGAGGATCAAAGATGCGAGAAACTTCTGACAATACTATGGTCTTATTTGTGATTCTTTTGGTATTCTTTAATGTAATTTGGAAGTTGAAAGTATTTCCGTTTCCGAAATTTGAATACTTCTCAACTATAAGTAGTGATATAGTTTCGTAGAATATCTTAGTGGCTTGATTCAAATGATAGTAACCTGTTAACATATTATCAATTTTAGGCGGTTTACTGAATCCAAATTTAGCTCATGACAATCATTTGCAAGCTGACGTAAGGTCGAAAACTGACGCCAAAGATTCTTTAAAAACTGCGATCTGCCGGATGTATAATTATGTGATGGTACATTTTCTCAATGTTCACTGATATAACAATTTTATTGGTTTTGAAACGGTAGGACGTTCGTCATCTTTTATTGTTGGTCCTACTAGTAGCGAGTCATTAAGCGAGTGACCGTTTCTACTCTTGCAGGGTCCATCAAAGACAATTCGTATTTTGGTAGTGCTGCTTGATTCAGGGACTAAATTCTTCAACTTTCCAGAAACGTTTGAGTAATTTTAATTCTTCGTTGCTTGACACTGTTGTGTGAATGCTACCTGCATTTTGTTGTTGATTACATACTTGATCACCATGCACCCAACCAAAAATAGTTGCTTGAACAAACAGGTGATCGGCAATGTGCATCTTTTGTGGCAGTAGTATTTCAAAAAATAAATTTCGTTACCTAGTATAATGTCTATATTTTCAGGTATATCATACGAAGGATCCGCCAAATTTAGTTTCTGTATAATCGGCTGTTGGCAGCCATCTCTGGTCAGTAGTTGTGATGTTATATTGTGCCAAGTATTTATGTGCGATAACAATAGGGATCGCTCTTTTTTATTTCTTATTTCTTCCGAATTGCTACTATTATCTTATGATGATCGAACCATTTTGCGGAGACTTTTCCAAGTGGCAATTCTTTCAAGATCAATTTGAAACATCAATACATTCAAAGGATCATTTATCAAATAAACATATTTTTCAGTATCTTAAAGGCTTATTAAAAAATTAAGCACCACATGGCTTTTACTGATGCAAATTATGTACTCGCTTGGGAAATGGTAAAGAAGCGTTATTAAAAAAATATTCGGTTAAAGAGCTCATCAAATTGTATCTTAACTTACAGACAGTTAATTCTAATGACTATAATCATGTAGTACGTCCAAGAAGTGTTACGAGGGTTAAAGGCTCTTGAAGCGGAGTGGCAAAGTGGCAATCCCGTGATCCATGGGTGACTCACATTTTGACAAAGAAACTTTGTAAACGATAATCTTGAAGTCGATAACCGCAAATCGTTATTGCGAATGAGTTTAGCAACTTTCATACCTTCTCTGATGTAAAATTTAATTTCGTCCGATTAAAAATAGAAACTGAATTTTCAGGTTAGGGCAAATACCCAAAACTTCTATCCTCATTACTATAAAACTGACAATTGGTTTATACAATTTGTTTATTAACAAAACCAGCAATATCAGTACTGCAGCTATTTAGTCGCCTTCTACGATAGTGAAACAAGAACAAGTTCTAAGTAAATTATGTCCATACCAGTACACTCGTAACAGTGATACAGCGCACAAAACCATGCAAACTACTTTCAGCCTAAAATCAACCAGCATAACAAAAATTAATGTTACTGTAGCTTATTGGCAAAGATCCAAGATGCCAGGGGCTCGTAATTAATTTCATTTATTTTCTAAAATTTTTCGTAATGGTCGGTGACAATTCTATGATTCGAAAAATCAAACAAAAAGCTCATCCATTATGGACAGTATTTAATCGGCATCGTCGTCGCGATACATGTGGTTTGGATCAAAATTGTTCAATTGCCACGTTTCGTTCGGAACTACGGCCGAAACCAGGCAAATCGATACTAATGCAAAGAAAATCTAAGCGATCAATGAAAACGAGCGACAAGCGAATACGTTTCTGTAATATGGAGGGAAACGAAATGGTATGTGCATCAGGTGTCGAATGTACTGGTGTGACAGAAGAGATGCCACAAATCGAAGATGAAACACCAATAATGGTCATTGAAATGGATACACGTTATTCGACGTCGTCATTAACAAAATTACAAAGTATGGAAGATCTATTAAAAGCAGACCTTGCTAAAGAAGGTAATCATTTTTTAAATCCTATTGATGCCGCTTTTCATTCAAAACTAATTTTATCCGATGACTTTTCGATTTCACCTGAAACCGTAGATAATGTTAGTGTAAACGTCATTGAAATTTAATAAAAACGTCTATACTATACAATATTTAGTTTTTATAAGCTCCCCTGACAGAGAAAATTGTAAGGGACTTATACCAAGGAGGTTTATTCCTGAATCGGTCAGTCACTGAACAAGTTTTTTCATTGCGGTTGATTCTTTTTTTAATATTACGAGACATCTCGTGACGTGCATCAGGTGATTTTGGATTTTCGTCAAGCCTATGACTCAATCCAACGGGATAGCATATAGTTTGCATTGTGATGTCTGGGAATACCTGATAAATTTGTGCGTTTGCGTAAAGTTGTCCGCGATACTCTTTAATATCATATTAGAAATACTCTTTTGTTAAAATGAAACTCCTCAAGACAACATCCTGTAACGTCAGTCCAACTAGGCTCCAACATAAGTAGATGATTTCTGTGTAATTGAATTCTGTGTCGGAAAAGTACTGGATCCACTTGTACGATTCTCAGCTTCCGTTGGTCTCAAAATATATAAGTTCAAAACCAAATAAATGATCTCTGGTTTTAGAGACCAAGACTCAATAGATTTTAATAGTGGTGACGATACAAGTGGTGACAAGTTTCCGATACCTCGGGTCCCTTGCCACTCTTATAATTGTGTGAGAGGGGACATTAAAGCGTGTCTTGTCATTGGCCGTGCTTTTTTATGACTTACGCTTGCTGCTAAAGTTAACAAACATTCAAATGCCGACAAGCTGGAGTTGTACAAGGGACAAGATGTTAATCAGACCCGTTGTCATGTAAGGGTGTGAAAATTTAACACTGACGGATGAGTATGAGAGATGGTTAATGACATTTGAGAGGAGAATCATGCGCATAATATATAGCCCCAAACGCAACAATGATGACACTTACCGAGTTTTATTCAACCACGAGGTGAACGCTGGCTCGGTCACATTCTGCTAGCCGATCATAACCGGATGGTTAAATAATATCTGAGACATGAGCCACCCTTTGGCAAGTGACCCCTTTTAAATATATAGATATTCTATGTCGACCTTCATTCATCTCGTTCCATCGTACGTTACCACCAGTTTTGACCACTAATAACAAACAGGTCTTGTTTAACGGCATAAAGCCAGCGTAGACTAGATGTTCGTTTTTCGACGTACACCAGATGGTTGTTGTTGGAATACTTTTATAATTGTTCAAGTTCGATGTAAGGTTAATTTTGTGAAATTGCCATTAAGGTCAAGGTCCAGTTTTTGCTTCTAAAGATTAGGACAGGTCATATTAGGGCCATATTATATAAAGCACGGTTTACATGATTGCAATAGATAATTTCCCAGATTATATCTGCCTTTAAATCGTTCTTCGATGCTGTAGCTGGATGGAGGTATATAATTAATGTATTTAATGCACCCTATAGTCATGGTTGTCAGTTCCAAAATTTGTGTTGCTATGTCAAGTCCTCTTGGGTGCGGTGTTATGACTTTATGCAGTACTTAAGAGGGCTTTAGTGGACATTAATTTTCACAATTGAGACAGTCTCTTTTTGTATGGTGGGCATATGATTACTGTGTTCTTGTTGTTAATTTGAAGTAGCTTTTTATGATCCCAAAGATTGCGAGAATTAAATCTAAGAGGTGAGTTCCACGTTTTACTCTTTCTTTTTTAACTTTCTTTGGTTCTTGCCTCTAATCGGAGTAACATCGTGCTTGCTAGTTAATTGATTTAGAAATTATGTCTGCCATTCGATGAACATCGGTTTCTTCTATTCTCAGATCACCATCCCCATCTCTATTGACGGTGAATCAAGAATTAACATTTATAGTAAAATTTCGAGAATTAGTGATCCAGTGTTTTCGTTTAATTTTCCATTCAGCTCCTCATAAATTCACGTTTCTTTTGTCGAAATAATTTGCTGGTACCTTTTCTAACGTTTATGTATCCCATTCGACTGTGACGAGTGTTCTGCATTTATCACTTTTACGTTTCAAAGGCAAAAACAGTAGTGGGCGTCTAACACTACCCGGCACTTTGTTATAGAGCTACTGTGCTTGACTATGACGTGATACGAAATGTAAAGGTTAATCTCAAACGGGATATTTTTGCCATTTTCTGAAACAATTCCAAGTGGTTTAGGCTTAAATATTTATTCATAAGTGTTTGGTAAAACTGTTTGAATGGAGCATCCTTTACAAAATTTCTTTTGAGCTGAAGCAACCTGTCGGTAGCTCTCCTTCTGGATTCTCCTGACATGATCATTCTTAAATGGGATTCTAACCTTATATTTTTTTTCTAACTTACTTTTTGAGGATGATGAGAAATGGTAGTTGCCATAGTAGTCTTTGGCTGGCAATCTATGATTTTAATGTGGCCGATTATAATCCACCCTAACTCAGTTTCCTGTGTCATTGGATCTTTCGGGTCCCCTTTGACTATGGCACGTTGTTGGCTATTGATAGATAGTAGTCTGCTCTTAGTATTAAATCGATTTGCTGGGATTTATTAAATGGCGGATCAACTGTTGTATTCTTAAATACCATAGCTTTATTATTTAAAACCAACTTGATTGCCGTCAACCTCGACGATACCTCAGTGTTGACGGCCTGCCGACAAATACTGCCTTCCTGTCCACTAACACCCGAAGTCGTAATGTATGGCTTTTGATTTTTAAAGTTAACTTGGAACCTAACTTACTTGCGATCCTGGTTTTATGATTGATTTTAATGTTACAAACTGACAAGTGCTGGTAGTTGCCTTAACTATGGCAGTTGGTAATAGTACTGGCGATTGCTGATATTCGCTACAAAGGATTAAGCCGTAAATTCGTGATTTGATGTAGTTGTTTGCCTCTAATGATGATGATATAGAAGTTCATTTCCAATACATCTGTCACATAAGAACGTCCTGCTTTCTGAATAATTTATTAGATATCTGTGATACACCTGAAGTGTTGACTGGGCCTCCTCGTTTTCTCCTCTGACTAATTGTTGATGGTATATGTAAACAAAAGAGGTTTCGGGTTTTTTGGTGATAGGTAGAGTAGGTATTTTCGAAGGTTTATTAGGCCAAAATTTACACACTTTCTCAAAGAATTTGTTATACATCTTTTGCGTAGCTTCCGCGAGATAAGGTAAGGATGGAAACTCTCTAACGAGAGATTTCGAAAATCTGTCTTGATTTCGAAAATCTATCTTTTTAAACAAAATGATAGTAAAATGGGTCAAGAATTATTTAAAAGGTAATCTGGGTAACCTGCACCAATAGGACCAGCAAAATAAATCGAAAAGTATTCAACCAAATGTAGCGGTAATCGCTATTGGCAATGCATTTAACAATATAAGCAAATCATTCCACACGTCAGCCCACCTGCTGACTAGTAGAAACATACACAATTCATTGATATGTACGTGATCAACTCAAGCCGACAAATCAACTCAGATTTATGGTTTGCAATCTTTAAGAGCTTCCAGTGAAATCAATTACACGCTGCATTTTTAATTAAATTTGATGACGAGAGAACAGCTAAATACTATAGTAGCTCTATTTAAAACTTAAAATATCTTAACTATCAATTATCCCGTGGTAACACTATTTAAAGTTGAAGTGGGTGGTTAAATTACCAGTTATCTTTAGCACAAGCATTCATTTAGCCATTAAACGTCAAAGATAAAAATAATTAATTATGTTTATGAGAATTTTAATGTATTCCATAACTAACCGCTTAAATTTTATTAGCATATTGTCCGCCAAATCAACAACAACAAATTAATTAAAACTTTAGAAAATCGAGGAGGCTGATTAAAATGTTACATTTCATAAAAAAAATGAATTCAATGTCATCGGCCTAGTTTACACCAAAGTTGGTTGACTTTATGTTGTATTGTGATCGGTTATAGTTTTAATTTTATATTTTATATTTTTTTTTAAATTAAATTTTCGAAAGCTTACCTTTAGCGAACAACCAAACAAACAAAACATTAATAAAATAATTAATTAACGAACGATGTTATGTTTATGGCTTGTATTTCGTATGTACGATAGTTTTCTAAATTAAGTCAATTCAAATTTATATTTATGAGCCCTAATTTTTTGTTAGTTTTGCATTTCTAATTTGTAATGACGAGCGCGTACACATACACACACACATTCAACCAATACAATATATCAACGATCGTTGCGCGGCAGCTAATTGATATTCTGCTTGTCAATTGCATTTTGATATGAAATTAAAAATTCAAATGTTATTTAGTTTGTTTCAAAATTGAATTGTTGATTCGTAGGTTAGTTCGTTTGTGTTTATAGGGTGACATAATACGCTTGGCACGTATTAACTTATTGAAAAAATCCTCATTTTAGCAAAAACGTTTAAAATTAATACAAATTAAATTTAAAAAAAATTTATTAAACATTACAAATCAATTGAATTAACCGTTTTATGATAAATATGTCATGTAATGAGCGAAAATCTAATTTAGGTACACTTTAATTGACACAAAACATTAAAACTAACATAAATTAGATTTTTAAGATATTGATATAATATTACAAATTAATTTACTAACCGTTTAATGACCAAAAAGTCATTTAATCATCAAAAATCAAATTTATGTACATTTTATTTAACACTAAACTTTAAAATTAATATAAATTAGATTTAAAAAAAATTGATTTAACATGAAAATCTTGCAATCATTTTGGCTTTCTTTGTAGCCGTGAGAGATAGTCCTCTGATTGGAAGTTGATGGAGTTAGCATTATAATTGTACTGATCTTTGGTAAGTTTTGATTTGCTTATAATTCTGGTTTCAAAGCTTCCTGCTATATAACTGTAGTTATTGCCATTAGCGACGTGTTCAATTCTTTTGGTTTAAAATGGAAGAAATCGTAGATAGTTTGGCATGCTGTGAACAAGCCGTAAAAGTATGAGTATCGACCGAATACAATTACTGGTCTCTTATTAATTTTTGCTTCATGCTGCTTGCTTCTTCCATTTTCAGTACTCTTAATTTTTGTCATTAGATAGCTTGAAATATATAGCAATGTTGTCCATTTGCACCAAATTATGGGAGTTATAAATTGAGCTGGGTAATCATTGGGTTGCACAGTCAGCAAGATTATCATTAGAAACGACGAGATACCATTGGTTAGGATCGGTGTTGGATTGTATTTCTGTAAAATTTTGATTGTATTTCGTTGTTTATTTTTCTGTATACCACTGTAGCGTATGCTTTAATTTCAGCGTAGTTGGTGTAATTTATCTAACGTAGAATTATATCTTCTAATCGTAATTCCATTTCGTAGTTTTACCATGTCTTTGCAAGATTTATGTGGACTTCTTCATCCCCTCCTATGCCATGAAGCCCATAAATCTTGATGAAGAATTTGACTTAGATCACCACTGATGCTGATCCATCCTAACGAAACGAAAAGTTTCAATGCTACTGAAAAAATCATTCGTTCAGATATTGTTGTTTTAGCTTCTTACAAAGAACTTTTCAATTGATGTGTCTGTTGAAGAGTTACAGTCAAAGTGTTTTTACTGCATCATTTAATTCTATTGTATAAGGTTCATTCACCCCAAGATTTTCGGGAAGTTCATCTAATACTGCGTTTTTGCTTGCTGAACATATTTTTTAGGTTAAAACCTCCATCGGAAAAAGGTTTATTAATTCTTTTTGCGCAGCTACTGCCTCTATTATTTTGATATCTCATTGATATAGAATTTATTTTAAATGACCTCGACCAGTAGTGTGGTGAATAATTCAATGGTTAGGATTTTTTCTCCAATGGTGCGATGTATATGTGTTTTGGCTAGTCGGGCTGACTCCCATAAACCGCTCTGTGTGACGCTGCTGAGGATTTAATTTAAATCGTATTCTTTCATCCATCATTTTGTAGATAACTGACAATTGATTTGTTTCAAAAAAAATGTTGCATGTCTTTCAAAAAATTGGAAGCGCCAACAAAATTAGTCCCGTGGTCACACAGTATTGTACAGTGTTGACAAGCTCGGCCAACAGAGCGCTTTAGCGCTGTAAGAATTGGTTGGATATATTATTCGTTGACTTACTGTCCATTTTGTCAACAATATTATTGAGTGCTTCGAATTATGTCGCACTAAACTATTCTTGATACCACCACCCACTCTTATGACTTCGTCATCATCTAAAAAAGGTGCGTATTGAAGAAGACGACTTCTATTGAAAATTGGGTTTTACTCTTTCAACTCAATATACTCCTGCGAATACTCTCTCGCTGCACCTTTCGGCACAATACTGCTTCCATCTGATTAATTTTACTAACACTCACCATAAGGATGTTGACTGGACTCCAAGCGCGACGAGCATATGAAATAATGCGAAGAATTTTCTTATACCTTGAAAATCTCGAGAAGATATAGCTCAGTCTTTGCTGGTTGTCTTTGCTGTGTTGTTTGGTTTCAGTTTTACCGCGAGTTGCTATATTGCTCAGTATTGTGGATGCCTTTTCCTCGCTTGGTTCAAATCCGTCAAAATAGGTTTACCGTAGAAGCGTTGATGCAGAAAAGTTGATGCACACCATCATATCAGGCGATTCTTCAACTCCTCTAGTGATATCCCTCAGCTCGCACAATCCGTTGGATTGAGTTGAGCAAGAATATTAAGCCACTGACTTCTGTTGAAGAGGGTTTCGATTTTCCCCACGCGATTAGCAACAAATGTTTCCCATCTCCTTGGTGAGCTAGACAACTAGTCAAAAACTATCTGGGAATCCATCCATAAGGTAACCCGTGCTAGGAAATGCTTGTTGTCCGTGGTTATAGATTGACAATGGTTTGCTAAAAGTCTGCTTGGAGTTCTCTACTTCCTCTATCTCCCAGAAGCGCCACAATGCATTGTCTATGACAAAGAGAGTACGCAATGTGAACTCTTGAGCTTGAATGCCTGAATTTCTCTCTACTATACTCACTCAAATTTAGTATTTTGCGCAAATAGGTTGGTATTGAGCGAATCAAGTCTACTTTCTTCCAGAACTTCAAAGAATACGTCGGCCCTTTAGAGTATGTTGATACTTCTTGATTGATAGCACTTTGGATTTGTCAGATGCACGGTAGATAACCACTTTAAATCATCACGAGTCATTAATTCAGCTAGCGTGGCTAAGATTGAGCTAAATTCACCTTGTAGTAAAAATATCAACATACCTTTGTCGTAACATTGAGGACCTCAAAAATTAAGTTACAATTTATTTTTCAGACGTTTCGAGCATTATAGTAATGCTTCGCTTCGACAATGACAAAATCCAAAAGGGAAAATAAGCGGACTAAAAACTTAAGACTTCACTATTTAGATCGTAGCAAGCAAAGCTAGCATGAAACGTTGGCTGCGGGATCAATACCCTGTGCTTCAACAACATTCAACTACTTTATAGTCTGGAAGCTGCTGATCATAAATTTGTTCCTGAGTATCATTACAATTTCGAAATGTGTGAAGATGGTTTAATGCGTATAAGAATAGAGAAGGAATACAGGATAGTAGGATGTCGATGAAACTGTCTGAGTTTTGAACAGATAATTCCGGATTTGGAGAATATTAAGGGATATTACCAAGTTTGAATGTGTGTACCAGTCCTTACTGGGAGAGGTGGTTATATCAGTAGTCAATATTATCAAGTCACCACCTGATACCGAAAACGTATACCAGACCTTAAAGGATACTCTTTTCAGGCACCATTCAATTAGCGAACAATAATGATTGGAGGTGTGGTTTTGAAGCGCTGATAGGGCAGATATAAAATCATCAGAGTTTTATCGGTTCATGATTATGTCGGTCTAGTTTTCAAATTCGATCGCAGCAAATCATCCGAGAATCTTTGCCTCGTCGTTTACTTGGGAGAATCCATCTGTGATGTCCGCCATTCAAACTAATACCTCGTTAATTTCTTTGGGTTTTGGAATTACAAATCCATTTATAAATCAGGTTCAAACTGTTCAAAAAGATTCAATATGTAAATTGAGCGAGAAGGGCAAAAGTATGTGTAAATGGGTAAACGATATGAAAAGAGAAGTCTCAAAAATACGATCTTCAAGTTCTAGACAGAATAGTTTAGGCGATAGATCAAAGACTCGTTCGAAAGGTTTTAGAAATAACCATAAGTTTTAAGGTTTGAGTTGAAAGGTTTAAGCATTAAACATATTTGGCAACCACAACCTCCTTACAGCACATCTCGATCCTGCTCGTCTCGGGACCGCACGACAAGAATTCAAGAATATGGCGGAGCTGCGGAGATTGGTTATCAGTCGGCTTCACATAAGTTGAATCTGCCTTGCATATGTTAGCCAAAAAGGAATACGAATGCCAGCCTTGTGGGAATTATCGGGTTTAGATTGCGTAACCGTATACCCAACTAATGTCCTATAACGCGTTTATTCATTTTCAAATCCATTCCAAAGCTGTAAATTCTTTTCGAAAATTAATTTATCACCCAATACAGAAGAGGATATTTTCAAAACTTACATCACGGCACCATTCGACCTGATTGAATTCGTGAAAATGTTATTTGAATTGCGTAATGCAGCGGAAACTTTCTAAAGGTTTATCAACCGCGTGTGCATGAGACTGGGGCACATCTTCATTTATAAAGGTAATCTCTTGGTTGCTAATCGTGATCTAAAAAACCTCTTAAATCATTTCAACGAATTATATCGCTGCCTATTTTTGGATTAACCCAGCTGGATTTCTTAAGCCACAAGGTACAACTACAAGAAATTCTCCCATCAGAAGATAGATTCAAAGCACCAAAAGCTTTTTCAACACCCATGACTCTTCGACAGATTCAACGGTTCAAAGGAATGGTCAACGTTGACTATAAGAACACAAAATCAAAAGTTTTCACTTGGTCCGCTATGCCAAGAGAATTTCGAGAGAGAAAAAATGGAGTTTGTGTGGACAAGGCTCTTGGTTCATCCTGATAGAGATGCTGAGTGAAACATGACGAATAACTTGTTGCCTAAAGAGAGTAATTAGTGTCCTTTTTATGTTCAGTGAGGCTACATAAATAGTAAGTGAAAGTTTCGTTCTTTGTTTCTCTTATGCCTTTTACAGTTTTTTGGACTTTCTCTTTAACTAATTTTTATAGACATAACCAGACTTAACTAGAATCATATAATTGGGGTAGAGTTAACTCTTTTCAAACTATTGTTTTGCTATAATTACTATATCAACTGCTAGAAAACTGAGCTAATACTTTATTTTTAATGTTTTAGTATTCTTGATTTCTTGTTCTAAGCCTTAGTTTGTTTTTTCACTCAGTTTGACTAATCCAGTCGTATATAAATTAGATTTTCGGCGACTCTATGACATATTTATCATAAAACGGTTAAATCAATTGATTTGTAATGTTTAAGCAATTGTTTTAAAATCTAATTTATATTAATTTTAAATTTTTGTGTCGATTGAAGTGTATATAAATTAGATTTTCGTTTTCTTTTTCCATCTAACAAAAATGTACTAACTGGAACCGGGTTGATCTCAATAATTTTATTAGTATCCTGCCTTATCATTCCAAGTTTATGTAAAAACGGGTGCACGGTGGGCCCAGCCAACTAAAGAAGACCCTGTTTAATGTTTGGTTGTACATTATAAATCAATCAATCAATCACTTAGTTTCAAGTGGCTGAATAAGTACAAAAAATTATCGGTTTCATATGGCTATTATGATAATCAATGGGCAAGAAAATATTTAGTGCAATTATATAGTTTAATTACGAAAGCCACGGAATTTATACAGAAAGTTGATTGGACTGTTCTTATTCAAAACAGTCACTTTATTAAACACTAAAAACATTGACTAAATTAGTTACCACGATGTAAGGCAATAAGCTAGCAACACATGCTGAGCTAAAATCTAGTTTTATCTATTCAAGCAGTATCAAATAAAATAAGGCACCCTTATAATCATATTTAGCACGATAGTGATTAAGATACGATGCAAGATATTGACTTAATGTAAACCTTTTCATACCATTATACTATAAATTATTTATTGATTGAAACGACCCATGTACACACCACCCCATTTATCGGAATACAGTGATTATATAGTTTTCAATCGTTTATGAATTATTACAATTAATAATTTATTATTCAAATATAGTTTTGTATATAACCGCGTGTCAACGTACTCGTATGGATGAATCGATCGATAGATAATATGAATGGATTAGTTATAGGTATTGGGTGGTGGTAATGGTGGTGGACAAACATAAAAACAATTAAAATTATAAATTAATAATTCCATAATATATGTATATTTTATGTAAAACAACAACAACAACAACTTAAATTATGAAATTTTTTATGTAAATTTAGACACGATTTTGATGTGATTTTTTTTTTTAATTTTTTATTCAAAAACCGATTTGATATTTAGAATTTTAATTGAAATCCATATAATATACAATGTACAATGCATATGTACGTAGAAATCGGTTAAGAGCACTAAAATATGAAATTTTAAAATGCTGCACCATAATGCAAACGATTAAATTGTATATTGATTAAATTGTATGTATGTTGTTGTGCTGGCTTAATCGATGACGTGACATTTCATGGCTTCATATAAATGGAATATTATGAGGACAATTTAATTAGATTTTCATGTAAATCGTTTTGTTTTGTAATGACATTTACAAATATAAAAAACGAGTGGCCCAATTTAGTATTAGTCAAAATTTTATAGTATCGATTTTGGAAAAATGTGTGGTAAAATCAGAACAAAGTTAAATGAGTGAGCCAAACGAAAACTGAGCAGTGCAAGTTTTGCATTTGTTTCCAGAATTAATTTCAAACTTAACTAGGAGAAAATACTAATATAAGCTGAACACAGTTATCTTATTATTTGTCAGGTAGGTAGGCCATAATTAAGAAATCGATAATATTCGATTCACTCTATAGTAAAACACGTAACAGGGTAACTTCGAGAAATCGAAATTTGACTTGCGAAAATCAAATATGGAACATAAAGGAATCTACAAAAACATCGGGAACATGTAGTATTTTTTGGCCTACTTTGAGTCGGAGTTATCGAAATAAAAGATGTGAAAAAACATGGACTAAAATACGAAGACTGTAAAAGAGGAAATATTTATATCCAACAGATAGACTTTTGTATCTATAGGATTACAATACAGGGCTCAATCCAAGTCACTGTTATTTGAATGAGTATATTCTGAATCTTCTAACTAGGAACAATTGAAGGGCAATCTGGTACCAGAAATCGCTTTAATTCCAAATCCCATAGGGAATATTATAATTGTTGTGGTTTAAACCTACGTATATAGTTACATTTTTTTCAAGCACATTTAATAAATCAATATACTGCTCTTGACCGAGTCCTGGTCTAGAACGGCTCAATTACTTTGAATCAATTTAAATGCTTAAAGGAGGTCTTTATTTTCAAATTAAAAAAATCAAGAACCGTCTTAAGACTTCCACAAGCAAAAGTCTTTGTCAAAGATGTTATCGTTAATAAAAATCGGAAGTAAGAGGTTTGAGGGCGATCAAATATCATCCAAGTTCTAACCATAAACGATGACAGCCAGCAATTGAATAAAGCTACATGTATGGCTCTTTCAGTCGCTTTCCAAGAAACCATAGTTGTGGGGCTCTGAGAGAAATATGGTTGCAAGTTTGAGAATTAAAGGGATTGGTAGAAGAGCACCACCAGGCGTGGACCTCTTTCTTTTAGTTTGTTAAATGATTTGTCCTATTTCTAATAGACTTTAATTTCTTAACTAAATGCTGGCAAGGTTATGGTGTTGAAGCATTGTAAACATTTGTACCCCTGTTATCCATGCTCTTAACAGTTAATGATTTTTATTCGAAAGAATAATTTGCAAGTGAAGTCGTACCTGCTAGTTTGTCTGAATGGAATACTTCAATTTTAAATAGACAAGTTGCATCTAGCAATAATGTGATTGAAGAATTATTGGTCTGTGATCCCTTTAGATGTTTTGAGATGTACGCACGCTTTAATTGAGGTATCAACGTGTCTTCCAATAATATAAAAAGACTGGGTAACCGCTGAACCACCTTGATTTTTCCAAAATTATGGACAGAAACGGTTTATATAGACATGAAATTTCCAGTTAGTACGGATCATAAACTCACAATGATCACGTCCCTGCCCTTTGATGAACACACTGTCTGTTGCTACCACTGATTTAATATATAAGTGAGGTCCCCAGATGTGATCACCGTTATGCTTCTGATGTTGCTGTTTTTTTATGCCAAAGTTGGTAAAACTTGTACATTTAGAGGCAGTAAGAGTCGTTTGAAGTTTCACGTAGGCAAACTTGCGTTCCATAGATATGAATTAAATCAAATGATCTTAAGTAAGAAACATCCATCGAAAGAGTTCTAAGGTGATAACATCCAACCAAACTTGAAATAGCCATTGGAACAACCTAATAGAAAAGTTCTCTCTCGGTTCAAAGAATATGTAGAAATTGACGAAAATTTTAACAAGTAAAATTCATCAGTTGCCACTTTTACAGGATGAGCATGCACTTCAACTAATGACGAAAACTTACTACTGGAAAATGCCCCAAAAGTATTTAAATAATGTTGTCTTACATATACAACGCGTATCTGAAGATTAGTGACTTTCCAGCTTCCTGGAAATTTGCTATTGTAATTCCTATACCAAAACCAGTTAAAGACTTGTTATGGCCAAAGCCTATCGCATTTTTTACTTGGCCAAATCAAAGACGCACCAACACAAATTCGCTCGAAATCTTTTAAGCTATTCTGCACCTGCGTGGACGATGGTTCAGTCCATGGGTTTTGCACACCAACAGAGGATCATAATTGTGTTCATCGTCATTACCGATCGCAATCAAGTGATAAAAAATCCCTTTACATCCCTTCCCTATTAGGATTTGGCCCCAGGACCTCTATTTACTAACTTCATTAGGATGTTGATTGGGAACAAGATCTGTTTGACCTAACATCATTAATATTTGCAGCGTAGTGTTACTATGTTGTACAGTACAAAATTATACATGTGGTTGAATGCAAGAAGACCCTTGTTATCATTGGAGTTGGAATTATCAAACTTAGTGAATAAACAAGTAAAAAAAGTCGAAGGTCAAAAATAAAAGAGATAATATTTACAAAAAATTCTGGATTAAATCTCGGTACAGTTCGTAACTTTTGTTTTAATCTAAAATAAGGTAACTTTTATTTTAATATATTGGTTCTTTTTACAATTGCTTGGAAGTAAGTAAAATGTTTTTGCTTAGTGGATTACTATAGTAATTACTAAGTAATTACCATTTGGTTCATTATTTTGAAATAATAACTCTCGAGAACTCTCGGACAATACATAAATTATATTTGACATTAGCAAGATAAACAAACATTTTCTCACAAATAAAAAAACCAAAAAAATCCATAAAATCTATTTTCCATATAAAATATATCTCGAAAATAATCGACACCGCCATCTATTGTAATATTTTAATACTTTATTAAATACTCTAGCCTAGTTTTATGCATAAGTGCTTTCATTTTCTATACCATCGTATGAGCATGTAATTGTGAGTAGTTTGCTTTCGCCAAAGGAACACGCTTATTATTAGTAAATCTACTTTATAATACACATACCTTTCATCAATCAAAGCAGTCCAAATCAGTTTTTGCTGTCAAGTTAAAAGAACGTCAGCGAAACAAAATTAACTAAAATTTATAAGACAACAGCTACATGAATAGCAAATATATTTTTGATTGAATTTTTGGAAAATATCATTATTAAGGACTGGATCGACTGTCAACTTAAAAAAATGTTAAGGACATGAACAAGTTTCATTCTTGGTTAGAATATGTAATACATATATAATCTCATAACATTTCGAAGCAACAACAAGATCCATTGGTGGAATTTCCTTCCATAGTGAACCAATAATTTAAGATAAATGAACAAGTAAACGAGAAAATGAGGTCTTATTTAGAACAGAGCAAATATTAGTGTTTTACACTGAAGGTTTGGTAAGTCTCACTCTTATTAAATACATATTTTGTGTAATTTTTGTATAATATTTTCACTAACTTAAGGTCGATCTGCATTTTTATTTGTGGTCCATGTTTTTGCATTTTTTTTAGATTAATTAAAAATCTATCTGTCATACTAACGGGTTTATAGAAGCAAATGTAGAAACCAAAATTTGTGTGAGGGAATTTTTTGTGGTAAGTCCAAATCTTTTAAAGTATTTTAAAAATTATAATCTTGATTAACCACGCAGGATGGTTAATAGCTCATTGAAATAGTATAACTGTTGATCCAAATCGAAATTTTTTAATTCCAGAAATTTGAAAGAAATTTCTTTGAAATGTTTAGTACCAATTCTAAAACTCAGAAAAACACAGATGGTAAGCCCACTATTGGTAAGCGACACTCCTTGTTTGGCAGTATCAGATAGCATTTCTGTTTTTTATTGTAGACAAACAAGTTTATGCTATTGGTTTTCAAAGTTGAGCCTTTGGTCTTTTATAATATACCTTGGAGTCATTCTAACCTTTACATCCACAAAACCCTTAGGTGAAGTTTCTAAGTAGTTGTAATCTGGTAATATTTAGCTGCTATTTCTATTGTAAGAAACTGATATCGGTAAATGTATCAATGTTATCATGTCTATCGTTGTCAATAGCACACAACGGTCATGAATTTAGTACTAAATTTTTAGTACTATATTTATGTGTAATTTGTGACCTGCCAGTTGGCTTGGATGTGGCATTCTTGAAGGATTTAGTCGTTTTTAGATTTTACTGAAATTGGGTTACAGTGATGGATACAGATGCACTTGATTTAGTGGTCTGCAACTGATAGGCTTGGTATTTCAATTTGAATTAGTTCCACATGACAAATAATTAATTTTAAGTACCTTAAAATTTAACCCTTTGTCAGACAGTAGTTCATTACGTACTTCGGTTTGTGGTGTAAACAATTTTAATGCTGATATGAATGTTCTAATTGTATTACCATTGGTGACCTCCAAATGAAACGCTTTCGTGCGCAAGTATACAAATATAACAATATAACGGGTTTTCCAATAAGAGGATTCATTTTAATATTAAAAAAAACGAGAGTTTTTTAAAAGAAATCAATGAATGTTTATTTTATTGTAAAGAGGAAGGGATGCCATTAATACTTGAAAATTATATCGGCCAAATGACCACCACGGCTACGCTTGCAGCACCATATCCTTTTTATGATGTAACATTTGCAGCTGTATGTCCTCGATAACTTCATGAATTCCATTTTTAAGGTCTTGATTGTGGAGCATTGGCATAGACTTTATCTTTCACGTGGCCTCAAAGAAAAAGTTAAATCACAAGACCTCGGTTCGAGAAATAACACGGTCAGGAAATTTTTCTTGCAAAATTTGCAACCGGCTTGAGTTCTTGAGTTAAATGAACTTTAAAAGCCTTAAGACCTAAGTTTTCATGCAAAATACGGTGTAATATCATTTGTGGAATGTCTAATTCCAAAGATCGACGATCAATCGACAAACCTAGGTTTTCTTCAACACTAAGGGCTACAGCCGCAATATTCTCAGTAGTTCTTGAGCGACGCACACGGTTGCGATTTTTTATATCAATAACTTGTCCCAACAGCTCAAATTTTTCCATCAGTTTCACTAATGCCTGTCTAGAAGGTGCTTCATGATGACCAAAAAGTACTTTAGTTTTGCGAACTGTGATTGCAAAATTTCCACCAATTTTGTAAAGAATTTTAACAATTTCAATGCGTTGTTGAAGTTTTTACTTGTCAAATGTCAAAAGATGACCGCTTTAAAATTGAAAGCTGCCCAAATAGCAGGCTATTCAAAATGAAACTTTTTATTGGGTAACCCTAATTATGTTTTGTTAAGTTTTGCGACTCTTTTCCTTTTAGGTGATATCGTGATTGGGCCTGTATATAACCAACGCAAGTTTTGAAAAATGTTTGTGATAGAAACATTGGCGGGGCAGATCACCTTTTATTTGAGCAGATGTATGTCTTCAAAAACGATAACATATAGTTCGAGCTGTGTTTAGATTTCTTAATTTCAATGATCGCATTCGTGAAAGAGGAACAAAGATGAATGGGTTATAGGAATATAAATAGTTCCTACTTTTTGCTAAATAAGTTTGATAATGGTCTCTTCGGTGGTACTCAGCTCTTCTGCCGTGTGGTACTCAGCTCTTCATCCTGATCTGACTGCGAGGGTTAAACTGAGGATGTGGAGTACAAGTTTTTTTTAAATGTCTACACTTTGGCAATAAAACATCTGGCATATGTAGGCCTGTGGGAGTTAACCTAGCACCAGCAATTATTACTGACGGAATGCTATGGTGTCTGAGGAAAAATAAAGAATTGTATGCAGTATGACTACAGTAATTATAAACAAGCTAAGTACGACATTTACAGAGGATTAGGCAAGAATGCGAAAAATTAAAAATTATGGCAGCTTGAGTTGAGCCGGCTTCTTGATGTAATACTTATTGGTAGTTCCACGAGGTAAAATTAATCTGACATACTCTTGCAAGATAATGATGGTTTCCTGTAAAGTCTTTAAAGATTCTATTCTCCACCGAAAATCAAGCCATTCCGCCACAATGCATTAAATAGTAGAGTGGACTTAATACGTCTAATTTCAAGACCTGCGAGACTATGACTTCTAATATTCCTTCGTATTGTATTTGGTACTAGTCTTTGGATATTAGCTGCATACGATTTGTGACATAAATTTTCCATCTCTAATGGGGGCTAAATTTTAGCAGTATAACATTACGGTTTGAGTCAGTCAATAAATAAATAAAATTATTCTATGAATTCATGTTAGAAGCCCCACATAGACTTAATTGTTTATATTGCTCACTGTTTGGATTTGGGCATTTTTAGATTTGTTATCCATTCAATTTGTTGTTAACGTATTATCTAATATTACACACAAATATGCACAGGTACCGTTAGAATGGTTGCTTTTGTTGCTGATTTCATGAACTTCTATGACTCTGAAACAAAATATAATATTAGAAAAACCACAGGAGAGTTTTGATAAATCAATCAGCCACTGATTTCATTTTTACCAAAGATTCTCATCTATTGATGATGCTTACTAAATTTTTACTTGGTTCATAACAACATTAAAATGGAAACTAATATGGTTTGTTGCTAGTGTCATAAAATTTCCAGTTTCTTAATATGACTCCTGTATTTTATAACACAGTTATTAAATATCCTTTTAACTGCAGAGGCGGATTTATAATGCTTGAGGTGCAGTGGCAAAGTAATGTGTTAATTTTTGCGAAATTAAACGAAAGTGAAATTAAAAATTGTTTGAGGCATATTTTTGGGGCCCCTAAACTTTCGGGGCCCTACTTTTGCGCACACTGCCGCACTCCTAAATCGGAGTCTGCCTATAAGAAAATCATATTTGAGCAGTTTAAGGTACTATAAGTTTGATCTGTCAACGTTTTCAATGCATACACTTTGAGGTGTCTATTGCTTCCAAATACCGTGATTCTACAGACCACACACCCATGTCTAGCGCGGTTAAATTTACTTCGAGTCCCAGTCACTACGTTGAAAATCCTCAAAATATTTGCTCAAAAAAAATATCTTTTACAGTTGCTATTTTTATATTTCTGATTACATTTTCGTTCTTTTTCTGTCTAAACTGAAGCCAATAGTATCGTTGCCTGCTCATTTTATTTTTAAATGGCAAGGTGTAGTTTGGTTTGTCAGGTACATAGATGTGCACTTGGAAACATTTAAAATAAATTATGGTTCGTTCCCTGTAATGGTTGGGATAGTTTCAGTTTTGATACCAAGCCAAATGCTTTAAAATTTTAAAAACGACGAAAAAAAGAGTATACAGTATATCGCTACAATGGTTATTCTTTTGGTTTCCTCGATTTAAAAAACTTTAAAAGATGAGTGCCAATGGCCGAACATCCTTCGCTTTGAATATATTTATACCTTTCATGTCTCACTAGGGATGGAATTATTACTGTTTTCACTATTGGAATTATTACATTAATAATTTCTTCACGAGCTCAGTTTGTCGACATTTTATAAGAAGAAAATTTCTATCAGATAATTTTTAAAAACTTTCTTAACTGGAAATAACGAAATGATCGAGGTTGGTGATGAGTTTACGAATTTTGTATAATCTAAAATTTGGTTGAGTCTTTACTGTAGAAGAATTGTCAAAACCAGTTTGAATGATGTACTTGCACTTGCAAGTCATGAGAATTTTGAGCAGGAGAAACCTCATATATTTTTTGCTCTTAATGGTTAAACTCTGCTTTGCGTTTCTCCAAAGTAGACAACAACTTGGGGAGTTGTTCATTTATAGACACTTATGAATTTGACTTGGACCGATTTACTGATTAGACAGAAATTTACTCAATAACAGATTCACCTAAATTTTGAGATAATTGTTTCTATGTAGCATACATATTTCTGTTTCTTGCAAAGTATTTCTATGATAACATTATGGCAATCCTATTCCTATTGCTTCTCTAGTTTGATTCAAATTTAAAACCGATTCTGCAGCTCGGGACGCTTTTTTTATGTCAATACAAATATAAGATTTTCACAAATTGAAAATCTTTTTGGAAATTTGGGTTTACAAATTGTTCCATTGTTTATTGAGATACTGGGATATTGCAATTTGTTGTACTCAGAGGCATCAAATATATTTGCTGCAAACTTTGATGGCTAAGTTCCTTTCATTGATTGGCCCGAAGTGCTCTCGAAATGCACACAGAAGTGATTGTGGACTAAGGTATAGATATTGTGGAGTTAAATAAGCAGAATCTTCGTAAATCAATGAGAGTGGGGAAATAGCAGAGGATATTTTGTGAGATATCTTTGTAATCCAACTTTGAGTCAAAACAAAAAAAAATCAACAGCATTACAGGCCAGAATTGGTTCTTACTGAGATCTCTCACACAATCTTTCAGGCCACATTTTTACAATTGGTATTCGTTGTAGCTGTTTAGCCCAACAAATGATTTTACTCACAATTGGTCATGGCGTTTAGGTCAGCGGCGGAGATCAAACTAACGATCGCGGTGTATTTAAGCCAATACCTTATACGATCAGTAACCAAATTAAACAAAGTGCATGATAATTGACAATCCTTGTTTGATATCCTAGCTAGTTAGAAGTCTGGATATACTCTGAAATTGCACGCCATAACTCTCTTCAATCAATCATAGTTGTTTATGTATTACATCTTGAGAAATATTTTCCGTCGATTAGGTCTATTACCACAAATGTCGTAGATTTTTTAGATTCCGAAAGTTCTTGTTTGATGCATGGTGATATATTTGAATATATTTGAATTTAGCCAGTTTCTGTAGACTGTAAAATTAGTGGTCCTGAGAACTATATCATACTTCATCAACTTTGCATTCATCATGTCCGAGAGACAACATCAGCTAGATTTTGTTTTGATTCAATTGGCCATGAATTTGTGATATCAGTCGTGCTAATAATAACGGGATACAAAGCTTCCATCGTTATAAGTAGTTTTTTAAAGTGATGCTACCCTAGATTTAAGCATAGTAAAACATCCATTATCGTGTTGTGCATATTTTGTATAGATGAAACACCATATGCAGCTTTGCTGGTATCAGCAAAGCCATTTAGTTCAATGCAGCGCTTTATAGCAATAAAAATCGTGGAATTAATAAAAATTTTCCCATGACTATACGACAAAAAACAGCATTCCAAGCGGATCAAATAATCGAGCAATTTTCGAAATGAGGAACATTTCCATCAGTTAAGGTGGGCTGGAATTTTATTGTACGCAAAGCACATATCGATAAAGTTGCCAAAGAATGCTCAACGTTTTGATATAATCATCATTATCAAACTGTTGTTGTGGTACATCTTTAAAGATTTATTATTTGTTATCGACACACCATTTCCTAAATTCCAAGCTTCAGGTAGCTAAAACGTTGTTAATCAAATTTCTTAATTATATGGTTTCTAGTATAAAATTGGCCCCTGTTAGGAGGTCATTGACGTACATATCACATAAAATTGCATCGCTGGTAGCACGTTGTTTTTTGTAGTTCTCCACAGCATATTAGACGAGACAACGTGTAGCAAGAAATCACCGCCTCAAACGTTAACTTTAAAAAATCTGACTTCGATTGTTGCGCCAATAGATTAGCTGATAATTTGTATCTTGGGAATGTATAAGTATTTGGCGGTACATATTAGGTGCATCTGCGCTGAATGCGTATTTATATGACTAGAAACGACATTAAGCAGACACTAAATCACAAATCCCACCATCAAAATTTTGTTCAATCAATGTCCGCTGCTGATTTCTGCTTAGACATCGAAGACAACTCGCAACCTGAGCTGTTTGGTTTTAATTCATAATGATGCGAAAGGTAAAAACTTGATTCCAAAAATTCAACATCATGCACTCATTTCATGTGTCTATAAATGCCAAATACTTTGTGATGCATGCTTGTAGGTTTTGTTAAGTACGTGGTTCTTATATATCTCTTTTTCGTATGAGGTAAATGAATCACCCAAAATGAAGGAAGGAGGACGAATAAAAGCGAGCCTTACGACAAATTTTCCTATCTCAGTTCACATCAAATTTTCGACTAAATATTTATCATATGGATGACCTTAAGTTGTAACAGTTTTGGATCCTTTTTCAATTGTTTCGAGTTTCAAAAATCATTCGATTCCATCACTGATAGTGGCAGATAAGGATGCTAAGAGTGGCATTTTGCACCCGGAACTTGAAAAGTTGGTTAGTGTCGAAAAAAAATCCTGATATAGTCCTACCCAAAACTGTATTTTGTAGGCTTGTAAAGTTATCGCCTAATTTTACTAGGTCTATTTTGAATAAATGGCAATACAATTCAGTTCCAATATGTCTATTTATGTTTATCGGTATCGACAATGCAATATTCGTGATGGATGACAAATTGAGGTCCAATTCAGTTGAGTAATTTGTAATCATTGAAAGTAGTTGTATCCATCCATTTGCTGAGGATTGCACTGATAAGCCTATTCCATCAATCTCTATATCTATTTTTTTGTAGTAGAATTTGAAGTTTCGATGCGAATGTTCAATTCACAAAGTTGAGTTGGAAACCGGAAGCCAGTAATGCCCGTCTCACATATGAGCAACGCTAATTAATAACCCCACCAATGCAGTAGCTAAGAAATCGTGTGAATGCTTCATGTAAGTACCGCAGTTGAAGAATTTGCAAATGGTTGCGAATTGAACTGCGTTGGTGGATCAATATTTTTGTGTTGTTATGATGAAGAACTGCAGTTTGTGTGCTCAAGTGAATTGTGGTACTTATATTGTCATATTTTACACAAAATATTTTACACTGGACAATTGCCTACTTGGCAATCGTTGTTAATGCAGGGCTAGAATGCACCAATGAGTCGAAACACTCAACAAACGCACACCATTGTATGATGTCACCAAAAAACGTGGCGAGTGCATAGTGGTGCGCAAGACCTATACTGTATGGCACAACCGGTTATATACCAGGTGTTCAGCCTTATTTAATCGATTATAAAGTAGAACTGAAAAGTAATGGCATTTTTTTATAATTTCTGTAAAATTAGGCATTGAGTAACTTAGTTAGGTTTTTGAAGCGAGATTCCATTTTATCCGGGTTGTTAACTTATTTCCTCTCGATTGGTATTAGTTTGTTGTGGATATAATACCTAAAGTTATCCCGGTCTGCATTTTTGTAATCCAAAAATATATTTTCATCCTGAAAAATTTAAAAAGTTTGAAATTTTGGGAAATATTAAAGGTCATGGGTAAATTATCCAAACAAAACTCATCGCACATTAACTTGATGTCCTATCAATACTTCCACGGATACCAACATGTCTACAACCGCCTTTTTATAAGTAGACTATATTTTTGCCATTGGAATGTCCTGCTAAACAGTTCCGATATAAATGTTTGACATGGCTACTTTTAACTGCAATTTTGATCATCAGGGTGCTTATAATATGTGGTGTGGAATATTTGGCAAATAACTAATCGGCCCCAAAATATTGAAGGTAACTTTAATGAGTCAATGCAACGAGACAACCTTGAAAGGGAATGGCCAGCACTAATTGTCATAAGTTTAGAAAAGCGACTGAAAATGTTGTTCCAACATGTTGGTGACTCAGCAAACTGTTCAGTAGTAGCATCTGAAATGTATGATCATTATTTTGCTATCCAAAAATCGTTAAAACTGGCCAGGTAAATTCATGGGTCAAATCACCATTTCTAACCTTCAACCTGTTGGTAGTGTGTGGAATCAGGATTCGATTCAGGTCTACTAAGCCTGCTGTGGGAATTCGTCTGGAACAATATTTTCATTCCCTTCTCGGTACTCAATTTTAAAATAAAACATTTGGAAACTCCAACACGTGACATGTAGATCGCATTATTTCAGTAACCACTTCAATACCTCTTTAGTAGTATATTGTTGCAAACACTCTCGTTAAGTCAACTTATAAAGACTACCAGCTTTTTTTTTTAAATTTCACTTTGCATTGATCTAATTACATAAATTATAAACGAACGAAAAATGTTTTGCAACAATTGTTCGATGCAATAATTACAAGCTCTGTCAAGATTCTTGAAGTATTTTAATTTTGGTTGCGCCCTATAATTCGAACAACTTATTTTTTTTTATAGCCAATCCCACCTCCTACACAATTTTTCCACTTGAACGATAATGAAAACTGATACCATAAACATTATGACACACATACGTGAGTCAATTGGTTTTCTAGTTCATATATCAAGGGATAGCCTTCCAAAAGTGTATTGTGTATATTTTTATTGTTAATTTCATCACATATAAATTAATTTATTCACATAATATAACTAATTAATTCAAGATATATATATACATAATATACAATACATATATAAGTATATAGTTTTATATGCATATAAGGGTTTCCCTATTGTTATGCAGATTAACTATACATAAATTAGAATTAAATTAAGTTTTCTTCTTCTTCATTGTCTTCGTATTATTTTCCTAACTTAATAATAATTTAAATAATCGATGTAAGATTAAAAAAAAAATAATTAAATCGACTATAGGTATAAATTGTCGTTCATATATACGTACGTAAATAAATACAAGTTCAAGGATGGTAGGTTTGTGAACGAGTATCGTGCTCGTTTATCTTAAAAACAAATAGTGGAACCTTGAATAAGAACCAAATTTGGCGAGATCTACTTAGCTAAATCGAGTGTACCGCACTTTGTCTCTCGATTTGATTTAGATTTACATTTTTTTTTATTCTAAGTTTCAATGCCAAATCGAACGCCAAATAGTTCAACATTGTTGATTTAAAGAAATATGTCAGTTTCTGGTTCTTAAAAACATTTTTTTTTGTGTATTCATCACTCCATAATAATTTTCAATATACGAATTGAATGAGAGACACCCACATAGATTTCTCGATTCCTTCTTGTATTTCTTGTTCTTATTCTTATTATGATTGTTATAATTTTTTTTTTGTTAAAAGACATGTTCAAGATTTTTTTTTTCTTAACATTTTTAAATTGGATAGGTAGCCTAGAGACAAAATCTTGTATTTAAAATGCTCGAACACAACGAAATGGAAAAAATAAAATGTCGATTTTATATTATAAATTATATTGTGTATCCATCTTGTTAGCTTAATGAGCTTATTTCATGGAATCGACGAGTAAAAGAATAAGTTCAGGGCAACATGGTATGGGTACAAAGATGTTTCAGAATATTTTTTTACAATTTTATTTTGTTTTAATGGATAATTATTGAATATAGATACGGGTTAACACACCTAGGCTAAAGACAATTTAGATAATTGAGCTTTAATGAAGCCTAGCATTTTCTAAAAGCGAGCTCGAGTTATTTTAATGCCGCAAAGTAATGTTTTTAGCTCATTCACCACAAATTCATTAACTACAACAGCTTAACCTTTCCAGTTGAGTTATTCTGTCGAAAACAGACAAAACAGCAATTGGTCGTTATGGTTAATAAAAACTTTGTAGTCACCTGATTTAAATATTGATGAAACTTTTGTAATCTGACATCAATCGAAGAAGATTTTTTACACCGAAATTAATGATTAGAAAAAGGGTTAGCCTTTGCAAATTTACGAATTTGATTTTATATTCAATACAATACGTAATAGTGGTCCGTAATAGTGGTCCAAAAGCTCTAGTCATCAGTGTGAATTCTGCTATAAAATATAAATAGTTTACACCAAATAATTTTTATGCAAAAAAATTAGCAAAGGGGTTAGCCTTTGCAAATTTACGAATTTGATTTTATATTCAATACAATACGTAATAGTGGTCCGATTGTGATGAACGATACCTTTATCAAAAGCTCTGGTCATCAGTGTGAATACTGCTATAAAATATATATACGTTTCACTAAATAATATTTATACAAAAAAATTAGCAAAGGGGTTAGCCTTTGCAAATTTACGAATTTGATTTTATATTCAATACAATACGTAATAGTGGTCCGATTGTGATGAACGATACCTTTATCAAAAGCTCTGGTCATAAGTGTGAATACTATTTCAAAATATATACACATGTCAATAAATAATTTTTATCTAATGTTAGTCGAGGTGGAGTTAGAAAATCATAAATGTTGTAAAGTTCTTGAGTAGCACTATATAGTATTTTAGTTTGTTAGTGGAGTTCCAGATCCAGATCAAATTGCTCCATATCAATTTAAAGTATTTTTACTATACACATGTAAAAGGCCTTAGAATACTTGGGTCCTTATTTTGCCTCTATAAAAAATTTCACTATTATCAAGCTTTGTCTATGTGATCAAAAACTTTATAATTTCTCTCAAGCTTTCTACATTTAGTAGAAGCCTTTAGTAGGTTAGCCTTTGCCAATTTACGAATTTGATTTTATATTCAATACAATACGTAATAGTGGTCCGTAATAGTGGTCCAAAAGCTCTAGTCATCAGTGTGAATTCTGCTATAAAATATAAATAGTTTACACCAAATAATTTTTATGCAAAAAAATTAGCAAAGGGGTTAGCCTTTGCAAATTTACGAATTTGATTTTATATTCAATACAATACGTAATAGTGGTCCGATTGTGATGAACGATACCTTTATCAAAAGCTCTGGTCATCAGTGTGAATACTGCTATAAAATATATATACGTTTCACTAAATAATATTTATACAAAAAAATTAGCAAAGGGGTTAGCCTTTGCAAATTTACGAATTTGATTTTATATTCAATACAATACGTAATAGTGGTCCGATTGTGATGAACGATACCTTTATCAAAAGCTCTGGTCATCAGTGTGAATACTGCTATAAAATATATATAAGTTTCACTTAATAATTTGTATACAAAAAAATTAGCAAAGGGGTTAGCCTTTGCAAATTTACGAATTTGATTTTATATTCAATACAATACGTAATAGTGGTCCGATTGTGATGAACGATACCTTTATCAAAAGCTCTGGTCATCAGTGTGAATACTGCTATAAAATATATATAAGTTTCACTTAATAATTTGTATACAAAAAAATTAGCAAAGGGGTTAGCCTTTGCAAATTTACGAATTGAATTTTATATTCAATACAATACGTAATAGTGGTCCGATTGTGATGAACGATACCTTTATCAAAAGCTCTGGTCATCAGTGTGAATACTGCTATAAAATATATGTACGTTTCACTAAATAATTTTTATACAAAAAAATTAGCAAAGGGGTTAGCCTTTGCAAATTTACGAATTTGATTTTATATTCAATACAATACGTAATAGTGGTCCGATTGTGATGAACGATACCTTTATCAAAAGCTCTGGTCATCAGTGTGAATACTGCTATAAAATATATATAAGTTTCACTTAATAATTTGTATACAAAAAAATTAGCAAAGGGGTTAGCCTTTGCAAATTTACGAATTGAATTTTATATTCAATACAATACGTAATAGTGGTCCGATTGTGATGAACGATACCTTTATCAAAAGCTCTGGTCATCAGTGTGAATACTGCTATAAAATATATGTACGTTTCACTAAATAATTTTTATACAAAAAAATTAGCAAAGGGGTTAGCCTTTGCAAATTTACGAATTTGATTTTATATTCAATACAATACGTAATAGTGGTCCGATTGTGATGAACGATACCTTTATCAAAAGCTCTGGTCATTAGTCTGAATACTGCTTTAAAATATATATACGTTTCACTAAATAAGTTTTATACAAAAAAATTAGCAAAGGGGTTAGCCTTTGCAAATTTACGAATTTGATTTTATATTCAATACAATACGTAATAGTGGTCCGATTGTGATGAACGATACCTTTATCAAAAGCTCTGGTCATTAGTCTGAATACTGCTATAAAATATATATACGTTTCACTAAATAATTTTTATACAAAAAAATTAGCAAAGGGGTTAGCCTTTGCAAATTTACGAATTGAATTTTATATTCAATACAATACGTAATAGTGGTCCGATTGTGATGAACGATACCTTTATCAAAAGCTCTGGTCATCAGTGTGAATACTGCTATAAAATATATGTACGTTTCACTAAATAATTTTTATACAAAAAAATTAGCAAAGGGGTTAGCCTTTGCAAATTTACGAATTTGATTTTATATTCAATACAATACGTAATAGTGGTCCGATTGTGATGAACGATACCTTTATCAAAAGCTCTGGCCATCAGTGTGAATACTGCTATAAAAATATATACTTTTCACCAAATAACTTTTATGCAAAAAATTAGCAAAGGGGTTAGCCTTTGCAAATTTACGAATTGGATTTTATATTCAATACAACACGTATAGTGGTCCGATTGTGATGAACGATACCTCTGGTATCAAAAGCTCTGGTCATAAGTGTGAATACTATTTCAAAATATATACACATGTCAATAAATAATTTTTATCTAATGTTAGTCGAGGTGGAGTTAGAAAATCATAAATGTTGTAAAGTTCTTGAGTAGCACTATATAGTATTTTAGTTTGTTAGTGGAGTTCTAGATCCAGATCAAATTGCTTCATATCAATTTAAAGTATTTTTACTATACACATTTAAAAGGCCTTAGAATACTTGGGTTCTTATTTTGCCTCTATAAAAAATTTCACTATTATCAAGCTTTGTCTATGTGATCAAAAACTTTGTAATTTCTCTCAAGCTTTCTACATTTACACAATTTATAAGCCCGATTGGGACCATTTCACCAGTACGTGAAATTTTCAAAAAAACAATAAAAAAAAATTCAAAAAAAAAAAAATATGGAAAACGAAAAAACTTTTCTACTTTGCATAATACGATATGGATGAGTGGCCAAGAAAGATATTTTGAAAACTTTTCTTAAACATTTTGTTTTGCAAGCCAATCGGGAACAAATTTAACGAATTCATATACTGAATGTATAGTTTTTGTTGTTATATATTCTTATATGGGGATATTATCTATATATATAGAAATGGAAAACAAAGTTCAATTCCAATCTAATTTTCTGGTTAATCAATTTTTATGACAACAACGAAAAAAAAAATTAGAACTTAGAAGTTTCAGTTCTAAATTTCATTTTTTTTTTGTTGTTGTTATTTTATTCCGAACAAGACAAATAAACAAAAAAAGAAGCCATCCAAAGTACAAAAAGTTTCATCTTTGTATAGTATATATATACCAAAATTAAATTTGTACGAAAATGAGAAAATGCTGATGAAAATGTTTTGGATTTGTTTGGCTGCTGGAATTACATTAACTTTTTGATTCAATTACTAATGTTCAATTAATGTCTAAATGATTACTATATATTTGTAGACATATACATTAGTGATGACAACCCGTGTTTGGTTAGAAAATTTTCCCTTGGTATCAGTTGGTAAAGTAATGCTAGTCGAAACAAATGAAATAACCAAAAAGTTATTGTTTATAATTTTGCCATTTATACATTCATACTCTTAAAAAACTCAAAATTGGATAAATAATTTCCAATACTATAATTGATTGACTGTGTCAAGAAACTTCAAATTTGTGAAAGTACAAATAATTAAGAATAACGATGATACGTTCATAAAGAATTCCTTGCTGTATAAGGAAAGGAACAACTATCGACAAAAAACCCAAACTTGTGGCATTAAATCATTTTGTTGACACTAATCTGCCAAATATGCAAATATGTGTGATCAGCATGCAAATAAATGAATAGATACATAATAAAACACTTAATGGATGAATACGATTAATTTTGGTAAGTGTTCAAAATAAATTCTGTATTATTGGTTCAAAGCAGAAAAATATTCCGTTTCGATAAAATTGGAAAGTTTCGTTAAGTTAACCTAACGAAAATCTGTCAAAAAAGCAGATAAGGATTACTAAAATTCCAATAATTTTTTAATGAAGTTTTTAATCGACATTGATAATTTTCGTTAATTTAGTTTCGTTAAGTTTGATTTTAAAGCATTATTATCTAAATGGCACAATAAAAAACATATTACAATCTAAAATTAAAATGTAAAAACTTAAACTCGCTGTGCAAGACTTTTTAAGAAAATTTTTAGCAATCTCCTTAATTTACTTTCAAAAATTAGTATGATACATTTTTAAGAGGCTTCGTTAAATACTCGTTAAGTCATTTGAGTACAATCTAATTACGTTTTATTATTTTGGTTTTAAATAACGTTATTGTTAAAATAAAAAATTAATTGTTTGGTTCGCTAAACTCGAAAAGTTTCGTCAAGTTAACTTTAGGAAAAAATGTTTTGTGGAAGTAAACAAATTGAATCGTTCAAATAAATTACTAATGATATAAATAATCTTTGATTTATATATTGTTTAAATTGGTAACTTGCAATAAGTTATTTTCGTTAAGTTCGTTTTTGAATCGTTTTGGCTTTTTTGTCCAAACAGAAAAAAAGTTTAAAAATATTTATAACACACTGATATCGGTCGTGACTCTACAATTGTTAATTCATTTAAATGCCTCCCGAGTAATAGAAGTACGAGGTGAAAATCTATCAAATAATTGGCAACGCCTTGAATTCAATTACTTAAAGTTTAAAATTGTTTCGTTCAATAATTTTAATTTACCTTTTAAAAACATTTCGTTAAATACTCGTTAACTTCTTTGAACACAGTTAAAAAAGGTATTTGTTACTTTTTGAAAAATGTTATATAGTCAAAATAAATATAAAATTTCATTGGCTTGTAAAATTTAAAATTTTCGTTAAGTTTACTTAATGGAAACGTATTATAAAACAAAAACTAAATAGAATTTCTAAGACGCTTGTCATATTGTTGAAGTATGAATTAAATTGATAATAATTTTCGTTAAGTTATTGATGTGTTATTTAGATGCATTGCCAGCTTTCATGGAAACAACAAGGACTTATTGGCACGACACGCAGCCGAAGTTTTAGTGAGTAAAATACTGAATTAGAGTGTTTATTTGCAAGGCCCCGCAAAATATTTACAAAAACCATTCAATTTATATAACTACATCTGTTAACATGCTATGTTTGATCAAATTATTTTTTTATAATTTAAGAAGTGATTAAGGCTTTAATCACTTCTTAAAGTTTAGTTTAGTTCCCTGTGCTAATAATATTGCACTATAAATTGAAAAAATTTAAATGAACAAAAGAGTTGAAATAATTTTATCTTTGAGCAAAAATCCAATCGTCGGACAATATATTAATAGAAAAAAGTATTAGATTTAGATTTTAAGAGTATACAAACTGATCCAAAGAAAATGATGGCTGTGCAACATCATACTACAGAATAAGGGGAAGAATGCACAAATAAAAGCTAGCCAGTTCAAGAGAATAAACCATAAACTTTCAACGATACCGAGGTTAAAGCATTTCAAAACCTAAAGCTTCTTCAGGGCAGTAATCTCACAGGGCAAAAAAGGCAAGGAGCAAGCAATAATATACACACCTAGATTGTTCAATAGAATAGAAAAACTAATATACTACCAATGAAAAAGAGATGTTAGCAATCGTTTGGGCTCTAGATAACCTTAGAAATTATCTTAATGGTGCATTGTAAAATACAATTCTTATCGATCATCAACCATTAACCATCGTTTTAAGTAAAAAAAAATTATAGTAAGTTTGAAAGTTGGAAAGTGAGATTGGATGCCGATGTACTTTCAAGGCTGAAACTGGAGGTAAACTGTACTATTCCTGAAAGAACTTCAAAGCCAACCATCGAGGGCAAAACAATCAATAAACTGGGTCAGCTCTGCTTGGAAGTGGATTGCTGGTTCACCAGAAGCCACTGATTAGGACGAGATCCTTAAAAGCCAAAATTGGATCATCGAGAACAACAACGAGCAATATAAAATAAATACTGCTGTAACTAAGAAGGTTCAAAAGCTTCTTGGTCAACATAATAAAATATTGCTACATCTGGATGGCAATATAAACGGAGTTTTTTAGCAAATGATTTTCAATTGCCTATAAATAGTTTATAATAGGACACTATAGTCATAATTATAGGTTTTGTAATAAAATCAAAGAACCACAAAAGGAAAGCCATATTCAGGAAGAACGAGGTGACCAAGCAACAAGTTATACCGCTTGTCAATCAACCATCTGCTGTACTGCTTGGAATGCAGCCAGTTCAGCTGAATTTTTAATCCATAAGACGCAAATTTTTTGTAGGGAGAAAAGTTAAGATAACATAACGCACAACTCCATTCAAAGTGTTTAGGTCAACAACATTAAAATCGCTGCATATTTTGCATATAAGTAAAATTCCAAACATTCAGATTTTATTTGTAATTTTCCATTTAATTTCTTTAATCTTCATTTTTGTAATTTAGACTGTGTCCAAAACCAATGATAAATATTTGTGACTACAAAATTTGAAAAACAAAGACACCCAAATTATCACGGTCAGTTGCTATGGTAATTTTTGACAAACACCAAAACTCATCGAGTAGCATACTCGGATATACAATAAAACATTCACTACTTGGTTTTGATAAGAAAAATTTGATTTTTTTCGTTGCTATGACGAACTTCTTCGTAGTTTTAATTTTAAATTTAATTTAAAAACAAATAAGGCGGGAAAATATTCCAATCAGTTATTTTACTTTTCGGACAGCTTAATATAAAATTGTGAATGTAGGGGAATATTTTTCAAACTAATGTCAAAAATATTTATCATGGGTTTCGGACACAGTCTTAGAACAGTTTTGTAACCGAAAAATCGTAAGAATTAATTAATTTTAGGTTGATATTGAAATAAAGTGCACATAGTTCAAAAAACTACATTTTTTTAAGTTTAAACTATAACGTTTAACTTAACTTATATATATATATATATATATATATATATATATATATATATATATATATATATATATATATATATAAATATATATATATATATATATATATATATATATATATATATATATAATTTTTTTTTTCAGATTTACAAACTAACTTTTTAATTCTGTAACATACCACAGTCGAACAGGGACCCTTTTAAAATTTCACAACCTTGAAACCCTTTTAAAAATGAAATTGTTATAATTTGCAAATCAACCCTTGTGCAAAAATGGAAAAACATTTAAATGAAAAATCAAGACGACGGTTACACACGTTTCAAAAATTTATCAACAAAATTTTTTATTGTTTGTTTATGGTAATAACCGATTGTGAAACGATGTCCCAATAGATTTCCCACCCCATTTATCCTTGTATATTTACCACTTCAACAATTTTTATTTTTATTTTTGTTTTTATGAACATGAGCCACATTTTCCCATGCTTGTGCTGGGAGTAAGTATCTATCATCCTGGATTTGGTTGTTTTTCTATGTTTGTTGCTATTTTGCTTTTGTATTGTTTACATTCAAGTGAATAAAATTAAGTAACAACCTAACCTAAAAAAAAAAAACAAATAAATAAAAATATAATAAAAGGAATCGGGATGAAATAATTTTCCATATTTTTCTCGTTCATTCTATTATTCGGCTTCTCTTGTTTTTTTTTTTTTTTGTATATAGTACACATTTTCATCACTTAATGCGTTTATGATTTTCCAATTGATGTTCGGTATATATGTGTCTATATATGCTAGATGGTATATGGTATGATGATGGTTCCTTCGATCGTTTCGTAGTTGTTTGTTGGTGTTATGTTAAGTGGATGTTATGTACTCGTATATACATTTTTTTTTAAGTATTTTATTGATGGGTTATATATTGTTTTGTGTTGAAAACCCATTTTCTTGTTTATCATACTCATATTTCCATATTGAATGGTACGATATAAAGAAAATCTTATATTCCATCATCCATTAAAAATGGAAAATATTGTTCAAAAGAATAGAGCGACTTGGAAATCAATAAGGAATAGAGAGAATTATATTTGTTCATAATTTTTTTGTTAGCCCAAATTTTTATATTTTTTTTGGAAAAATATTTATTTTTCAATATATTATATGTATGTATGAAAAGTGTTTGGTTTACAGATTCAGTTTTTTACCGTTGCTTCTGTTCGTATGTTGATTTTATCTTACATTTATGTAGCGATACGGTGGTTTATATAGATAATCGAAATAAGGATTTCAAACTTGTGTTATTGTTTAAATAAAATATTTGAAGCTTTTAGATCACTATAACTGATATATATATATATATATATATATATATATATATATATATATATATATATATATATATATATATATATATATATATATATATATATTTTTAAATTTATTTATTTATTTATTTATTTATTTACAAATCATAATAATTAATGTAAATTATATAATGATTATTCTCAAATTTACACATAAAACAAAATACCATTACAAAACATTACTTGAAGTAACAATTATAATTGCGGATTGTCGTACAACTTAGCGGTACGCCGTTTGAATTCTTTTTTATTTATGTGGAAATCCAAAACGGTAGAAATCAGATTACATTTTTTAACCGCTACATCAAATGGGTTGTGACTCCCATAACTGGTTTTATGAAATCTCGGCTGAAGAAAAGTTCGATTGCGAATCATCAGATTATTAGCAGTAATATTCAATCAATCAAAAAGAACGAAAGAATCGATTAGACCGTGAAGAAGATCAAACATAAAACAAGCTGAATAGATAGTTCAAAATTGTTATTATTATTGCGAGAAAGGCGATAACACATTGACTTGGTAAATTTTCTTTTGACCTTCTCAATTCTTTGGGAATCAACATTGTATTGTGGACTCCATATAACTGATATATATTCGATATTTAAAGCACACTAAAGCACAGTAAATAACCTTCAATGATTTGATACTTTTGAAGATTTTAAATGAACGATCCATGCAGCCAAGCATGAAATTTGCCTAGTTAATAATTTGTTCTATATGTTGGAGGAAAGAAAGTTTTTCATCAAGAAATACACCAATTACAGTTTTTCATCAAGTCCTTGAATTCAGTGACTTTTTCAATCAAACAATGATTAAAATTATAATTAAACGTTAGAAACAACTTCTTTCTATTTAGATATAGGGTGCAGCATTTATTGACGTTTACCTCCAACCTATTATCAACACACCATTCGTAGAAACATTGCAAATCATTACGCGTAACTACGCGCAATTACTCATAGCAGAGACTGGACGGGAAATCTTTAAATCATCAGCATAAAGTAAACATTGAGGATGCTGAAAACAATTTATGACATCGACCAAGATGACTTCCTTGTAGAACACCAGACCTAACATCATGTATATCCGAAACAAAATATCACGAACCAGACATTCAAAAACTTTCGCAACTGCAGATAAAATAGAGATAAGTCTATAGTTTTCAACATTAGATCTGTCACCACTCTTAAAAACCAGAACAACGTTAGCAGATTTCCAGCATTTGGGAAAAGATCTAATATGCAGTGATCTATCAAAAATTAACTTTAGGGGAAAAGCCAGAGAACGAGCACATTCACGGAGTATAATCGCTGGTAAACCATCAGGACCAGATGAATAATTAACCTTAAGTTTACTTAGACATTTAAAAATTTCCTCAACTTCCAGTTGCAAAAAAACTAAAGCAATCACTATGACCGTTTACTGGAGACACAGGTGTTTCCGAGTTAACAGGGCATGAAAAATTAGAATGAAAGAAAGATGCAAACAGATTAGCAGAATTATTTATATAACTGGAGAGATTAATCACCCAAAACCATGGTCCAATGATACCCAGATATACACCACGTTTTGAATTAACGAAAGACTAAAATTTTTTGGGATTGTACTTTATACCTCGCTCAATCCTATCAGTATAGTGAAGGTACTTTAATCTTTTAAGCCTCTTAACTTTTTTTGAGCTATCAGAAACCATTGATTACAAAATGAGTTTTTTTTAACCTTCAAGAGCCTGTTCATTCTATTCCTTGCAGCCTTTAATTCATTATCAAACCACAGATGTTTACGATGCAAATGGATATTACGATACGGAACAAAAATATCTAAACCAAAAAATAAAACATCATAAAACCGAGAAGATAATTTCGGCACCATACCGCGAGAGCACCCATGATAAGTTAGGCAAATAAAATCACCAAACACTAAAACACGAGACGAATCATCATACCCTTATATCATCATACCGTTATATACATTCGATGAGGGTAGAATATAGTGAGCCCCAATAGCAAATTTCCGCTGCTTTATATAAACTTCGACCAAAACCGCCTCGCAATTAAATGGGTCAGAAAATGCAATCCTTTTACAAAGGAGTTTAGTGCTTATTGCGATATATATATATATATATATATATATATATATATATATATATATATATATATATATATATATATATATATATCTATAAATATATATAAATTAAAAATCAAAATTATCGAGGATATTCGAAATACATAGATGCCCTTTGTAAGGATCCCATTTATATCTTCTTTACATAAAAACCAGTTGATTTTTTCTTGTGTAATGTTTAAGCATTTGTAATAAGTTCTTCAAAATAGTGACAAAAAGTAGCCACAATAGGTACGGGAAATACTAAGCCACTTCTGGACAACACCCTTTTGGTCGGTAGATTTAATCTGCTGAATAACTTCACCCATTATTGTGAAATGAAAAAATGAAAGCCGTCACTTGCCAAAATGAGTAATTTTATGGTAACAATTGTTAACTGCACTATAAGCGTGTGAAAATAAAACAAAAAATCATGGTCACCATCAAAATTTAACGGAATATTTAGGTAGGTATTTTCACTAGTTTCACTAATTCCTTCTAAAAAAAAAGTTGTATAAAAAATGCACCATCACATCGTCGCCTCAGGATTAGAGTATACGTTAAGCTTCAAAGTCGTAGTTTTAAGAAAAACGTTAACTTAACCTTGAATTTAGCTAGTTTTCCTATTTGATAAGCTAACTTAACAGTTACATGATTTTGCAGTACACTGAATATTTGGAAATATGTATACTATAGTAGTGCTTTAAATAAAGACAGAATACGTAATAAAAAACTGATTTTCCGAGAAAGGGTATTTTTATTTTTCTTCCACATGAAGCTGATAGGTAAAACTAAATTTTTGGGTCGTTTGACTGTAATTCCAGAAATTGGTGATTTTCATTTGCAAAACTTTCAAGTTAGTTTTGGAAATTTTGCTTTTGAAAGAAGACGAATCTATCCAATAGGACTATAAATTTCCATATTCTTTAAATTTCGTTCCAAAGTTCTATGGACCGCATCGACTTTTTGGAAAAGCGAGTCGCCTGGCTTATAGTATTTTTGCTCTATAGTTACCGTTGGATTGTCCTTCAGAAATTTAATAAAGCGTACCGATAATATCGTACTACGATTCTGAGGCACACAAGAATCTTTCCAAATGCGGTCATATTAGGCTTTCCAGAAACTGAGAAAATACAGTTTTTGGAAAGTCCAATATGACCGCATCTAGAATTCAATTAAACGCACTTGCCGACTTATTTGCACTTCTTCTTTTAGTGATTTCCTTCCAAATGCTACAATATAGGTCGTCCTGTTATCCTTACAGTAGCCCAAATTGAAACACAACAGATTTCTCTTGTAGTAAAAACAATTAACGTCTACTTTTGGCATATTTACTTTTGTAATGTTTTCCGTTTGCTGGCGATTTCGTAGTTTTGGTTTTTTCAACAATGAGGTTGTAAAATAGTAGTGCATTCGAGTTTTATTTATGTCTAATGTTTTAACGAAAACCAATCGGAATACTCTGGTCAATTTTCGAATTTTAAAAAATGGTAATTGTGGGAATGTTTCCTTCGAGGATTGGTATTCTCAGTACGTTTTCTCTCTACTTATAAACTGAAAACCATTTTGCCAAAAAACTCGTCTTTTGATTTTTCATTCAATTTCCAAAAATTGCCAAACAGTTCCTACCTTTCTGTTAAACTGAACAACTCGTTGTAAGGACAACTAACGGCACAGTCAACTTTTATTTTTCGCTTTTTATGAGTTATCCCCAAGTGATCGACAAACTCTTAATCCGCTTGACAATTAACTTTCTAGAAATTAATCTTCTATTTTTCTGCGCGTCTTAACATTTAGGTCGTTAATTTTTTTGCAGTTATATAGAATGTCTAAAAAGTTTTTTTAAGTCAGTAAGTTATAAATAAGTTAATTCAGTAAGTTATAAGGTATTGTTATAAGTAAATACAATAAATTATCTTTATGTAGTAAGTATACATTTTTATCATTAAGCAAAAGTATGACCATTCCTTCGGCTTGTACAGATGGGAAATATTCTGGGTCATTATCCGAATCAATACATGATGATAAATCTTCGAAATTTTACTTAATATTGGACCGTCTTGATTTAATGGTCTTATGTATGTATTATTCTTTGGTATAATAGTTGAAGTGCCCGATCGCTCCAGCTTATTAAATGGCGAGCTCACTTTATATAGATTTTTAGGCGTTGGTGGTATAGTAGCAAATGATGTTTTAATTAAAATGTCCAATTGTTCCTGCTCTTGAAGATCCTGCTCTTTAATTAAATTTTTTATAGAATGGTATGTTCTAATAAATTTATTTTATAGGTTATTTGAAGTTCGTATAGACATCATATTAATATATCGTTGCAAGTTGTTCTGCTGTAAATTTTAGTACATTGAAGAACTGTAAGTCTCTCTCAATGAATCCATCACAAATTATATTAAATTATGTATTTCGAACTATAACTTCAAATACCATCAAAAGTTCCGTTTTATAGTGGAAAACATAAGCTTAATTTTTCCGGGAAGGGGTTGTTTGATTAGAATGAATAAAGTCGCAAATGAAAGGGAACAGTTTCAAACCAAAGAAGTTGCCAAAATCCTAATTACGTCAATTTGGTGCTTAGCGTATTATAATAAATTAAATTAAATCAAAAATGTACCATCACATTGCAACCGCTACTCCAGTTGTATTAATGACCTTGGATTTTAGAAGAGGTGAAATTTCAAAGAAACGGTACCATTTATCAGCTTCAATGTTTAAGTTTTAGTAACAAAGCAGTAAAAGTAATACCAAAACCAATGAGACCAGAACAACAGCAATCAAAAAACGAACTGCGAACAATTCCAAATAAGAAGCAAGAAACAACTTCATGTTTTAAAGTCCATCACAATAAAGATTGAAAGAATCATAAAATATGTTTAAAGCCTACCTGATTGCCGATTAATCCCTTTTGCTCAGTTTTTTTAATCCCAGAAATCGGGGAAAAGAACCACAAGCTTAAATTACAGTCAAAAAATTAGGACCTTTAATAAAAATCACCTCAGACGATGTGATATTGTATCATCAAAACTGAGACCGTTGTGCTATTATGCTCACACTAACTTGGCCGGCTAAAGCAGTATGTTTCCTCAATGTCAAACGATTTAGCAAGAAATTTATAAAAAGTATTTATTAATAAATATTTTAATTCGGTTAATCTTCGGTTGAAGAGTTTAATGTTGTTTCCGATAATTTGTCATTTCACAAAAAAATTATTAAATTATTGGTTTGCTCACTCAGAAAAGAATTGCTTTCACTGAGTTTAAAGCACAAGCTTTTTAATGGCAATATTCTGAAATTGCATAAGCAAAACTTCAGTATTTGATCGTTAAAAAATTACGAAATTATATGATTGACCCGACTCTGCATAAAACGGTAATTATGCCGATGCACCAAAGTGTATTTGAAAAATGTTGCATGAAACCATATGCTTGTTCACGTACAAAGTTGCTTCAAAGTTCAGATGGTTGATGGTAAGAGTATCAAAATTTACTTGAGGGTTTTATTTTAGGCACCTGTTTTTTCTGGATAATCTGTTAACACGTCTTAATTTTGGTTCAATTTTGGTCAGTTATCCGTAGTAGTCCTATAGTCGATTAAATTATTACTTCTTTATCTGATTTAAAATCCAAATCTTCTACCACCTATGTTGTTTTTTTTGTAGCAAGGTTTAAATTTGTATCGACCGTTTAGACAAAATCTGTAGAGTTATAGTAAATCCAATAGTCTTTCACATCCTATAGAAAATAACGAGAAGAAAAAGTGATCACTCTAAGACCAGCCTATAGAACAACACCAGCTGCCAGCCCTTTGTAAAGTCAATGCAGCAAAATACAAATTTAAACCAAAACTCTATAAAATTCACTAGCATTAACTCCAAAAATAGGCAAATTGATTACTAAAGAACAGCCCTGCTAAATCAAAGGCACAAGCACAGAAAATCCATTAGATTCTGAACATCAAAGACACCACTGAGAAACAAAGGAAACATCTCATCAGCAGCACAAAATCGTCCAAGTTACCATAAACAAGGGTTAAAAACGTCGCAGAACTAGAAACAGAATCATACAACCAAAAACAAACCGATACAGCCACCCAGAATACTCCTACCAAACCACAACTGGGAGATCTGCAATGTATCGCAATTGAACCATCTCCAAAAACACGAGCACCATTGACCCAACATCCTCCAAAAACCAAACATATAACATTCAATCTTGAAACCACGATCTACCTTCCCCGACACCAGGCAGCAATCCAACAACACCACTTTTCGGTCATTTCAAACAAAAGTGGGACCCAAACTTATCCACTTATTTATAATTCACAGACACCAACATAGACAAACCCACAAAATGCAGTAAACCGGCCAGGGTTAATTGCAGTGCAATTAAAACTAAACAATACATACGACAGTTAAAATGGATAGTATAACAATTAACGTCACCACTAAATGTATAAAGTCAAAAGTTGCCTATTTCATTTTCATCAATGCAAAAGCTTCTAAAATATTTAAGCAACGCTGTATAAACACGTGGCATTAATTATGTGAATGGTTTACCGAGTTCTGCCCAATTTGTAACTTTAAACTACATTTTAGTTTAATCAATCTGCCAACCAATACTGGAAAAAAGCTTGTAGGAATACTAAAATTACACCAACATTTTTAAAAAGCTTTTTTTTGCGACCAATTCAGTTAATGAAAAAGTTAAAAAGCGGTGTCCTTATGAAAGATGGATGTTGTGAAAGATGGAATATAAACAACCCCATCCAAAGGGAAAATGTAACAATTATTGAGAAATAATTATACCACTATAATTAGCAGATATACAAGCTATAATCTTTGCTTACACTGAGATAGTCATCGACTATTGCAAGCATGACGTTTGCTCCAACGACTTATCGTGTCGAATTGGCATAAACTAACTTAAGACAAAATTACAAATGAAAAGAGAGGCTGCAAAAATGAAGTCGAATTACAAATTCTTTCTTTCAAATAACTTCAGATGTACCAAAATTTATCCAACTTAAAAATATAGCCAAACCAAATACTGAATTCCCCACACCAGAAGTAAAACTCTAAAAATTCTGATTTTGAATGTATGAAAAAATGAAAAAATTTTTAGTTTTTAATTCTTATGTCGATTTCGATTGATTTTTTACCCCACTCTGGTCGAGTACACTGATTTTTTCAATCAAACGAACATGAGAATTACTCTGACAGCTTTATGAATGTGTTTATGTGTTCTGTCAAAATATGTATTTTGCCACAATCTATTGACTACTAAAAATTCTAATAAAAAATTAACGATATTTAACAGAAAATTAACAGAAAAATTAACAGAAACTTTAAGCACAATTGAATAAAAATTACACACAAACTATAATGCAAAATTACATTTCAAATTTATGATTTTTTTATTTCAAATTAAATTATATTTCAAATTTTCCGCTAAACAAATTAACCGTCAGTGACAAATTATTTATTGACAAATAAACAGAATATTTGTTGGTGTGTGGAAAGTAGGGGTTTCTCGACCAAAAAACCTCTAGTAGCAAAACTTGCACTAGAGCTGTCAAATTAGTTGTCAGAGCAGTTTTTTTTTCATCAATCGAACAAAATCAGGGTAAATCGAGTACCCTTTTTGCACTCAGTGCAAGTTTTATTCTTCAATCGAAATCGACATTAGTTTAGCGAATTATAAATATTTATGAAAAGCAACAGAAACAGCAACCTAAACATTTGTATAATAATTTCTTTAAATCATCACGTCCATGTATGTAGTATGTTCCATAGAGACAGATCGTAAATTTAGCATCATTAAGGCCTTGCTATGGGTTTGCATGTTTGTCTTTAATTTCAACACCAAACAGGTTATACCTGATCATTAAAACCTGTAACTTTTCGAAAAATCCATTTTCTATGTTCTATATAAGAAAATGATGAGATTCACATGAAATGGGAAAATCATACGACGAATAACTGTTAGATTTACGTTTAAAAAAAGGAGTAAAACCCTTTTCTCCATTAGATTTCGAAATCAATTGACTATTTATTCCGTAATGATGGGGCCAATTTTACCATATTCAATTCAATGAAAATTTTAAAATGAAATTTATTCAATTCGATTTTCACGAATCGAACACTATGAATTATATACGAATAGAATGTGACTCTCTGTGTGTGTCTGCATACAAAAATGGTAAAAAATATAATAAAATACCTTCTATATCTGCCACCGGGTTAAAAAATAATAAACTGGTTTTACAAGGCCATTGCTGGCTCAGTATAATATTTCAAATTTAGTTTGATGCGAATATATATTGGACCAACAGTCGTTATATCTAAAAATTGCTAAAGTCAGATGAACTCCCTCGAATTACAGTGGCGTCCAGGATATAGTCCTGTATATACAATTTAAAAACCTTTTCTTGTTTTTCCCATTTTTTTTTGTATCGTTCCATCGTTAAATTGGATTTTACTTTCCTTGTCTTGTTGTTGTTACATGGCTGTTGTTATTTTTGGTCAATTTTTATTTTTAATAAGGAAAAAAGGACGATTTTCTTGACTATTATAAAATTTAGTTTGTTACCAACCAAATAACCCTAACCGAACCAAACCAAACCAAACCAAACCAGAAGCAAAAAAAAAAAAATAAAAAAATTTTCCGAAATAAATAAAAAAAGGAAACAAAAAATTATTATTTATTTTTCCAAATGCCGAGGTAATAATGAAGGTGAGATTTTTCTATTTTCTATTTTCAATTGGAAAAAATAATTTTGTTTCGTTTTTTTTTTGCTCGTTCCATGGGATCATTAAATTTTATTTTTAGAATGAATAAAATGAATGGAAAAACTTTGACAGGTATAACCTATATGGAAAAAAAAATTGATTCGTTTTCTATTTTGCCAATTTTTTATTCGGTGTGCACTATATAAGGATACTTTTTGATTTGAAATGACACTGGGGTTGTCAATTTATATTTTTTATATTGCCAAATGTGTGTGTGTGTGTGTTTGTGTATAGTCGACACAATATGTGGTACAGTAACGATAAGTATAAATGAATGTTATGTGACATGTTCTAGATATAAGATTAGATGTGAGAAAAGCTTTTCTTTAGATTGACTGATACAATTAAATGGTGAAAAAATATATTTACGTTTTCATTTTTTTAATAAAATGCTGGTTCAAAAAACAAATGGTAGTTTCTTAAAAGGTTCCTAAACTAAAGAAAACAAATTAAGATATCGAAAGAAAGCACCGAGGTAGTTTAGGAAGTGCAATTGAATACTATCTAATTCTGTTCCATTTGCTGTAAAATGTATTTAGTTTTAATAAATGTTTTTAGAGACCAGAATTTTAACTAGGGCGTTCTATGGCTTGTACCCTATGCACGGATCAAGTTTTCTCGATGAGGTGATTTGAATGACAAATAAAAACAACTTAATAGTGGCGTCTTTTTTAGAGTAGTCAAAAAATTTATTGGAACGAGGAATGTTACCAGTTTCTAAAAAGATAATTAAAGTCATTAAAGTTTTATCGAGACATTCATCCATCCGGTTTTTAATCGGTTTAATCGGATAAATTTGTGCTAAGTCCCGTTCCGAATTCGTTTGATTGCATGAATGTAAATTTATAAATGCCATCAGTGATCAAATGCATCACTGAATTTTTACTTAGTTCCTTTACAGCTGTTTCAAGTGGCGATAAGATATTAAGCACAACCATAACTCAATTCATTCCAAGTTCTATTTACCGGTTCCTTTATTTGATGAAAACGTTTGATCATAGTTATCAAAGAATTCCATCGTATTCTAACATCAATTGCAATGGTTTATCCTCTAGTTCATATCCGTGTAATATATTATTTTTCACCGAAGAGGATTTGATCATTTTTATAATTTTTCTGAGGTTTTTCACCACTTCATCCAATTCTTTGGTCAAATCTAGAATTACATAATTTTCTGTTTGTTGCATAAAATTTCTACCGTCAACTTATCTTCTTTTCTTCTTCATCATAGTCTGTTATTACCTCGTCTTCTCCGTAAACAGATGTTACCTTTTTTTGTACAGTACATCAGTTTTTACTAAATACAAGCCATGATTATGGCAAAGTTGAGATGTTATGCCCAGTATTCTTCCACATTTGTCCATAACTGCGGCTGCATCATGTGTTGGTGTTATTATATTTGTTTTGATGTCACTTTTAAATTCTTTTAATTTATTTTCAACGTCAAATTTTGTTTGTTCCGCATTGCATGAACCTTTTATTAGAACTAATCCTAATACATTTTTTTAAAATTACTGCCATAATGGCTTTATTCTTGAATCTTTCTTTTTCTGGAACTAACAAGAAGGGTGCAAAACTTATTTTAAACTATCCTTTGGTAAGCCCTAACCTATGTTAGTACTTATATGAGTGTGCGTTTTAATTAATTTGTTAAAATAAGTTAGCTTCCCTAAGGTAAAATGATGTTTATAGGTGAATTAAATCTAGTAGGTCTGTTCTGCGAAGATGTCTTTATTTTGGCAGCCTTAGTAGTTCCCTTGCTAATTCATTGGGAAGAGTTTCCAAATTTGAATGGTACTTCAAACTGTATACCTTTATGATCTGTTTTATCTTTTTAATCTCTAGGTCCCTGTGGATGTTATCATTTCGAATATCCCAAACATAATTTGTAGTACTACTTAGTATTTTAAATTAAGTTAGTAGTAAAAGTTATATTGAATATTTAATGCGCTGGTAGAGCCCCATAGTTGAATTCCATATGTCCAAATGGAGATTAGGATCGCCTTGTATTATAGAACTTTGCAGTCTAATGACCTTTTTGATCTTCTTTCAATCACCCAGTTCATTTTGGACCAATTTATTTTTATTTGTTTGCACTTTGTTTCAATGTCCTTTCTCCAAGTCAACCTTCTATCAAGATGAAGACCCAGCTATTTGACATTTGTTTGTTGAGAAATCGTGACATTGTTTAATTTAGCCAATGGGCATGTTCGTTTATTCAGCGTAAACGTTATGTGCGCCAATTTATTTTTATTCGCTTTTATGAGCATCAATTTTGTAAATGTGATCTTGTTGCTCTCTTGTTACAGTTTATGGATTTTTATGTGAATACATAATCTCGATGTGACCACCTTTTCAGTGTTTGGTAGATCAGCTGTGTACAACAAGTAAATCACTGGTCCCAATACGCTTCCTTGTGGAACCCCTGCGTTTATCGGATTTAGTTCGGTAATAGCTCCAATTTGATTGACTTAAATTTTTAAATTTTCCTACCACACTTTGTCAAAAGCTTGAGCAATATCCAGAAAACGGCGGAACAGTATTTATTTTCCTCTAGAGCTAGTTTGACTGCGTTTACAACTCTATGCACTTTTGTAGTAATATTTTTTCACAAATGATTTTGAAACTGTCGGAAGAAGACTTATCGGCTTGTAAGATGCAACTAGCGTTTCGTCCCTACCAGGCTTCAATATCATTATAATTAGTGACGTTTTTCATATTTTAGGGAGATATCCACATCTCAATAATACATTAAATATACAGGTTAAGACTTTTATGAATTTTTCTTTAATCATTTTTCCGCTAATTAAATCATGTCCTGGAGCTTTCTTTGGGTTAAGGCTTTGCCACTTAAATTTTATAGGATTTACGATATAACCAACCTTTGTATAATCCGGCAGTATACTAACACTGCATTTGGTGTAAATACTTTTTTAAGTGGTTGGAGCAAACATTAGCCTTTTCAATGTCACTTCTGACCTAGTGGCCATCTGGTTGTCTGATTAGTGGATTCAATAGAGCTGGTCTTCTTAATTTTTTGTTGCCTTCTATAGTGAGTAATCCGTTTTTTTTCGTTGCTGAGAGTTTACTCGGGTAATTCTGTATTCCTTGATCTGTTTCCTCTATGTGCGCACGTCTCAGAGCTTTAATAGCTTTATTTATTTTCCATTTGAGAAGTGGAGACTTTTGGAACTGCTTTTGCCGGCGTATGTTCCGCTTTTCTTGAAATAACTGCTGATTGTTAGGTATTGGCCTATTGACTCTTTCAGAGCTAATAACGCCAGGTGTAGCCTTTTTTGCAGCGCATTCCATTGTAGACAAAGGGATGTCCAGTTAGCAATTCTGTTCAATGAATCTTTTTTATATATATCCCATTTAGTTAATTTGCTTGTTAGACCTATAGGTGGGTACATTTTAAAGCATCGGTACTCAATTTGACTATAATTGGAGATCAGATGATAGGTTATAGCAATCGTCTATGCTTGAGCATTAGTTCAGACGATTCTTTTTGTTTCATACACCTATTTTTAGGAGAGTTATTTCTGAATATTTGACTCTTCGTCATTGTAGTGAACTTTCGGTGTCGTAATAATGCTTACCGGCTTGATCAAAATGATTTATTAATACTCTTTAGCCATCAATTTCAAATGGCTGGATTTTGATTTTATTTATATTTCCTCTCTTAAGCGGAGCAATATAAAATTTAGCATCTGTTAAAGTACCTATAATTTTACAGATTTCATGACTTAGCCTCTCTTAGATAAATCGGCTTCTCGTCTTTTACTATGCCATCGGACATTTTTACTTCTATGCTATCGGGCGCATCAATCTTTTGGTTAGAAAATCTATTATCCAAAGGTATTTGGGTTATTGCTTCAATGAATTTGTGTCCTTGGCTTATGCTGGCATTGTCTTAAATTATGTTTAAATTATAGTCATGATTCCAATAATGAAGTTGATTGTAACTCTTCATAGGATAGAACCAGCTGAGAGGAATTTTTCAATTGCTTTAATTTGAACTATACCACAGTGAGTCGTAATAACTCTAAGGAGTATTTTACAATTGCTCTTGTAAAATTAAGGCGATGGATCTTTGTTAGTTGAATAGAAAAGTTAATCACAAATGAGCAACCTATGGATTAGTGAGCAAAATATTTGAACTACAATACAGAATTGGCAAGCTTTTTACAAAATATTTAAGAAAATTAAATTCAATATCCGGTTAAAGTTACAATTTACAACACCCATATATAACTGATTTTAGAACTGAACGTGAAATGGAACAATTCGCTGTAATGTGGGTTGAAGATTAAAAAAATTTCCAATACCAAAGTGATGCCTTGATATATTTGCAGAAATTTTCCAGGTACAAACTATAATTTAACAACACATAGGTAAAACAAATAGTTATTGCAAACCATGGACGATATCATAATATGTAAATAGAATTGAAAATGTTTGGTGCGGTGGATGTGGAACTGGTATGGGCCATATTTCTAATATGTTTTTATTCACTCCTGCATTTCTAAAGCAATTTATTGGAAATAGTTGTTTGCAATACTTTTAAATGTGTTTTTGTGGTAAATCAAGCAAAGAAGGCGGAATCAACATATTATATATTCTTAGGATCTAGATTATTATAAATATTACAGGCTAAAATAGTTTTTATAAATGTTTGCAAACACTTTCGTTCTTAAAACTAGTCAACATAATTTATTACATCAAGGGCATGATGTTAAAGTCAAGTTTCAGTGAAGAAATCTAACTGAAAAAAACCTAGAATGAAGCCGAACGTTTTATTAAATTGGAGCCGAATACAAAAGAAGTTGTTCAATATTCAACTATGGAAGGTAATGCATATAAACTCCACTATGGCCTGTTATTAAATTATTAAGACATTTTTTGTTAAAGGATTTTTTCATCAATTATAATTGCAACATCGTGGTCTTTTACTTCAAAATTCTTTTTTTTAAAACTAAACAAAATTGTTGATCAAATCCAAATAATATACATGGTGATTACTTCACTGAAAATGAAATTTACGCCACAGCTTGAAAATTTCCAAAATCCAAATATTGCGGGTAAAACAGGTAAATGATTTAAAAATTGCGACTAGGCGATATTTTCACCGTCTTGATAGGCTAACCTATCAAGACGTTGTGATTCTGGTGGTTGAAAGTGCCCGATTATCTTCTCTCCGGCAATTTGATCCGGCACAACGTTGTTAAAAGCGGGTCTTACTTTATTGTTGGCTCCAATAAAGTTTGTGGCATTGTCACTGTATTTATCGCTGCAAACACCCCGCCTGGAAGCTAGTCGTTTTAGAGCTGCAATAAACGTCTTTGTTGTGAGATCTGTCACTACCTCTATATGCATGGCTTTAGTTGAAAGACAAATAAATATCGCCATGTAGGCTTTATAAGTTTTACTTCCTCTCATTTTTATTTCTCATTTTTATTTACAAAGGACCTGCGTAGTGAACTTTTGGGTGTGAGAATGGTCACAGAGTGGCAGTCAGCTTATGGGCAACTTGCCACCTCTAAGAGTTCAGCCATCTACTGAACTCTTAGAGATAACAAGTTGCCCATAAGCTGACTGCCACATGGGTTGGTCTAGAAACTGTAGCAGGTAACACATTTTGAGATGACTGCTTTCGCAGTTATCTTACTATTTATGATCCAATATTTTCTTCGAATGAATGAATCCTATAGGGTAAGGTTTAGTCCTCTATGCATTGTTTTATTATGTGCATGACTGATTATTGTTTTGCTGAGTCGATGGCGGGAGGAAATTATTACCGGATGTTTTTCTTCATAATTTAATAAGGATTGATGAAGTTTTCCACCTACTCGCAGTATTCCATCTTTATCGAAGAATGGGCTTAATTAAAGTAACTTGCTCTTGTTGTTTATTGAGTTGTCCTCCTTAAGGTGCGTTATCTCAGCATGGAAACCGCTGACTTGTAAGTGCCGTACTATGATTTTTTCTGCTTCGTTTAAATCACATTTATCCGTTTTCATTTTTTTACATCTTTTGACAAAGTTGATCAATATTCTGATAGTTCTCTTCAATTTGGTGAAGTTTGATATTTTGTTTATAAGGAGCAATATCCGGCCGTTTTCTTCTTCTTTAATGGTGGTTAGTTAGATTTCTTTTATTATAGCTGCATCTTGCTTAGCATGCTGCAATTTATCACTAGGATAGTTGTCTCTGTCTTTTTGAGCCAGTGTAGCCCAGTCCACCATAGACCGTGACTCATGTGCTTCTATTCTTTGACTAGCACAATCAGATTCCTGATTTCTGACAATCTGTTGGCAACGAAAATTATTTTTTTTAGATGTCACCTTGTATCCATGAAAGCACTATTGTAGAGTCCGTTCATGCCATGGTTGGTGCTTGATGAATTGACATTGCTCGATTGACCTCTCGAAGTAGTTTGGCTAGTAAAAAAATTGCATTTAACTCCAGTCGGAGCAATGTCACGTTAATTTTGGTTGATGACACTCTTAATTTTTAACCTTGAGGTAGACGCAGGCAGCATACTCTTGTTCTGATGCGTCGCTGAAACAATGAACTTCTATTTCCGAATTATTTGGCCGTTGTAGAAAGAACATTTCGTTTTGTTACCGGACCATTGTGTGCTAGATAGTCTATCATAAACTCAAAAGGACATGCAAAGGACGTGCCAAGGACAGTGATCATATCAATCATATCAATCATATCAATTTTTGTTCTTATTTTAAGACATAGTCAAGCACTATGATCCTTAAAATTGTTTGTGTTCACTATCTGATAAAAATCAGTTCGACATTATATTCATCGATTATTCAAAATTGCTTGCATATCTGAAGACTGTGACAGTTCAATGATAAATAAATTGAATAGTTTATAACCAAGTTTTATCGGTAAATAATCAATACCATTTACCCCCACTTATAAGTACTAATAATACCTAAGATCCTCATTCTATTTATTTTATGTAATACTCGAGTACATATCAAGGCCAGCTGTTGTATAAATCCATCCAGAATCAATATAAAAAAAAATGTTCAAAATTACAAATTCTAATTCTTAAATTAAATCACGTGTATTAATCATTTATCAATGTAAAGCATACAATATATGTATGTCCATTTATGTATGTATATCGATAACGAAATTATACAATTCAGTATATAAGATATATGACAATTTTAGAAAATTCAACTTGTTTGAAATGAATTTTGTTAAGTTCAATTTATTTATAAATTTATTTTGCATAAAGCAGGGAAATGAACTTACCGCAATGTGCAATAAATTACGAAATAAACCGCGCAAATACTTTGTATGCTGGTTTGTTAAAAATAAATTAAGCGCGAGGTTAACTTTATTTAAAGGGTAATACGAATGGAGGCTGTGATTTTTGTATATTGGGCTTAGATACAAACAACTGAGTGTGTTGTGTAGAAAGGGCTGCATTCTTAAACTTAAATATTGCGTCCTATAATCTCACGCATAATTTCATGATATGCTTCATTCAATTTGTTTCTGCTTATTTAGCTCATTTGTTCAAATACACCCCATAGTGAATATGCTGTGATTTTTGAGGTTAACAGAAATATATTGCAGATCCATTTAGTACTCCACAAATCCCTTAGAAGAACTAATACCATAGTTATAGTTTCAAGCCTCCAATCCTTTTAAATACATTTAAGCTATTACTGTGTATAGATTCGACTAGGTCAGCCCAAACAAATATTTATAGATATCACATACCTATCGACGTAACTACAGAAATGACTTGTAATTATAGAAAATAAATGAAAATTTAAATAGGTGGTAAATGGACATGTGCGGTATGGGTGTATTGTGTAATTACATGATGGGTTACAATTTGATTGATTGAAATGAAATAAATTAAAAATAGAAAATTGTCGAATAGATGTAATTATAGGTTACATATTCTGTAATATAATTAGAAATAAATTGATGAATTTATATAATAAATACCTTAACTATAGGTATATTATAGAGAGATGATTGATTGATTTAAATCGATACAATTACATTATTTGTGGTCGACAACGATGATTGATTGACAAATTTAAATGATTGAAAGTTGATTGCTAGTTCAAGTTTGTCACTATCTAACGTAATATTTTGGTTGTTTTCTAGTAGGGTTTATGGGTAGTTATATTGTAAACCGCCCAGTTTACAGTGTGCTGAAAACCTATGGTGGGACACACAAAAAAATTTACAATTCCATAAAATTACCATTTCAAATATTAAAGACACCAAGTTTTTTACTACAAGCAGAGACCTTACGAGACAGAATTGTAAAGCATTCAAGGTACAGCTTTGGTCCACTAACACTTTTTACCGGATGGTTATCCAAAAATTGTAATTGCAGAATTGGGTTATTGTTTGACTTATTTTACACATTTCAGTTCAATTAATCTGACAATACTTTTGACTTGAACAATTCTATGCAACTGAAACGTGACTAACGATCGGCCGCCCAAATGAACGTTACTAAAAAAAATACATTGTTTTGCTGCTATGGCACCTCGATTTCGCTACAATGAACCACACGTCTACCACTTTGACCAACGCTAGTATTTTATTTTCGTTGTTGTTATTTGGATCATAATCGTCACGTTATCCCGAACAGATTCATTTCCTCATCCAAAGTTGTTACGTGTCAACCTGTCCATGGCCACTACTTTTCATCCTGGAGCTTTGTGACCGCCATAGTCCCAGCTTTTTTAATCTTGACCAGACATGCTTCTACCATTTTGAGATCCAATATAAATGAATAAACAAATACAATTTAAAAAAAAATATCTTGGATGGCTAGAGTGACTCTGGCTACTTTGTATTCCAATTTTGACGATAACACTTCTTTCATAGATAATTTCCTTCGTAGTTGTTTTAAAAAGAAATGTTATTTGGTTATCTCTTATGGCATTAATAAAGACAGTCAAGCTTAATTTATTCAAGACATCGACAGAAGACATTAACATGAGTATGTTCCTCTCAGCTAACTCTCTTTTTGTGGGTTTTACACAACTCTATTGGAGTGTTTCATCGGTGTGCATGGATGACTTCTTTTGTACAGCTTCAAATTCTTTTATTTTGCTGTCCAACTTTTGAATATTACGATGGGTGTTTCCTACTGTTGCACCTTTCCTTTGAATGTTTTTTAGCTTTTTCATCCATCCTGATTTGATAGTCATGATGGGTTTTTCCCATTTTTGTATTCTTAATGCTTGCGCGTTTCATTTAAATAAAAAATAATAATCAACAGCATTACAGGCCAAAAGTTGACCCTTTACTGAGATCTTTTACAAAATCTTTCAAACCATATTTTTACAATTGGTGGACGTTGTAGGATGTCGGACCAACTTACGATTTTACACACAAATGGTAACTGCGTTGTGGTCAGTGGTGGGGATTGGAGTCAAGCCGCAGTGTGTTAACCATCACTATGTATACACAACCGAAGACGCATTTGATCCAACTTACTTTTCCGGGTTGCTTCTCCCGGATTTTTTATAATGGTATAAAAAGTTGTATAAACGTCACAGCAACTTTTGACTTAGAATGTGCTCCATCTAACAAATCAGCTACGTATCAAGATAATCAATTCTTAATACCAGATTAACATATTGGAACAGTAATAGTGACAAGCCGGTATCTTATTAGAGGGAAGTAAGGAATAAACCACTAGCAAAGTGGATCTCAAGATTTATAAAGCTTTCATACCATATCACGAGGTAAGAGCTGTTGTTCACTATCACATGTTTGTTCAGTAAATATAACTTTGGATCAATCTCCCTGATTTATGTAAGATGGCTTAAATTCCGTAGATTCTTGGAGGAAGCTTAGAATTATAACTTCTGCCAAAGAACAAAACCAAAAAAAATAAATAATAAATAAAGTCCGATTATAAGTAGTACATTGGTTATTTCTCCCGGGTTTAAATCAAGAGGAACCGGGTTCGAATCTTAACGAGAGATGGAACAAACTCATGAATTTTTGAAATACATGTAAGGAATGTTAAAAAGGAAGGTTTTAAGCACTGATTTAGCAGGTTAGTTAACATATTTTGTTAAAGTTCTTGGGTGACTTGTTTTAAACATAGTCACGTTTTTCCTTATCGAGTATTGATCGAGCTCCGACAACATATACCATCATCAGAATAAATATGTTGACATATGCACGGCAATGAATCTTCTGAACGCTGCTATAAAAGCTATCACAGTAAGGTTGTTCAAAATCTTGAGATGAATAACTTTGACTTAAGAGTTTACGCTTGTGTATGCAAAAGGAATTAACGATAGTAGTCGTATTTGCGGAAATCTGCCATTAATTGTAACTTGGTGTTGGACTGGAAGCGATTACATGTTGTACAATTATCTATATCTACCGTTTGTTATCCAGTAATGTTCTTTAAATTACAGTTAGCTTTCTGCTGTCGCACCATGTTCGTATATTTGCATTATAGATCAGTAAAGCTTGGGCTTTTAAGGTAAAAAAATTTGATGATTGGCTCCGAAATTTGACGTGCCATATGCGATGTGACCTCCTCCTCGCAGAATTTTCTGATCATTAATAAATGGATTAAGTGATAAAAGAAGGCTTTCCGCCGATACTGAGTCAAATTTTTGTAAATATTTAGTGTCTTTCTGGAATTTTCCATATTGAATTGTTCTTCATAATTCTTTGCTTGCTTTCTTGAATTCTAAACTTATTGGTGCATCGTTTTGGTTCATATTGACATCTTGAAGCTTTAATCCTTACTTTAACCCTTAAGCTATTTAAGGGAATTAATATAGAGAATTTATAAATACTATATTCATAATTTGGGGACGCATAGTTTAGGAGCTACAGCGATTTGAATATTGCTCATATTAATGACATAAACATTTAGAATTGATCGCAGGACTTTGCAATATTTATTTTAGGTAGACCTTAATATAGGGAATTCATAAATACTATATTCATAAATACTATATACTTAAATTCATAAATACTATATACTTAAAACATTTTAGAGTTTGTTTTTCTTTTAGATTCTTCATGGGGTCCTCATAAAGACGGTTTCTTAGCATCACGTTTTCTCGCTAAAATGTCTATTACTTATTGCGTGTATAGACATTTTATATAGGGTATCGTTTAATAGGGTAAGTCTAGCAATGCATTAACGTTCGTGTCAGCTATAGTAATAGCTTTTAATCTGGCAATAACCGTATTCCATGCAGTTACATAGACATCTTCCGATAGTGCAAGATGGCTGATCTAAAGTTCAATGACACTCAACTCTTGGATCTATTCAAACAAAGTGTTTTCAAAGTATTCGCCTTTAAATTCTACTTTGGTTGCATTTGGGATGATCTACTCATGAATTATAAATTAATTCCACACGTCTGTAATCTTTTTTTACTTTAGTTCATCGTAGGGCTTGCTGAAATTTTTAGCACGGTATTTTGTGATGCTGATGAAATCTTGTTTTTATCGTTTGGATTTCGTAGCACTTCTCTTGGTCTTTCGAAATCATAATCGTCATCTAGAATCCAGTAGGAGAAGGTTCATGTTTCAAATAATTTTTTACCTGGCGCTTTCCAAAGGAAGGATGTCACTTATTTTTATTTAATAGGCTTTTCACCTTTTAGTTCTTCAGCAAATGATTATCTTTGTGTATATGACTTAATGATGATGTCACTGGTAGATCGAATTCCCTTTACGGTAAGAAAATTTAAATTTCGGTTAATCTCGGGCAATCGTATATTTTCATAGAACATGACGCAAATACCCTCAACAATTTATTATAAGATGAAATTATGCATAGCAATGAGTAAATGATGTGGTCTTCTCTTTGCGCATTGATAACGAAGAGTTCTGTATTTTTTCGTTCTTCAGTCAGATGCTCAACGTTGTCCGGAATGAGATTTCGGGAAAAAAAATCACAGTTAGGATCTTTCAACCTTTCTGGACCATTCCACCATTGGTTTAATTTAATCAGCTGCGATGAAACTACTCCTCTCGAAGTGCAATCTGCTTGATAGTTTTCAGATCTTACATGGTTCCAAAACTTTCGGGGTAGCTGAGTTAAAATATTAAACATTATAAGATTGGCCATGAACGTTTTCCATCTTGATGGATGATTTGATAGCCGCATCAATACGATTGTTTAGTCTATCCACCCATAACATTTCACTGGTTAATTTACTGTTTCTTTTACTAGAGTCAGAAGTTTAGTTACTAATTGCGCTCCACACAGTTGAAGTCTCGGCAAGGATAACTGATTCATGGGCTCAACACCTAATGTTTTTAGACCTTCTAAAAGCTTCAGCTCGTTTCGAATTTTTTTTTGTATGCGATTGCTACGTCGTCCGGTAATAAATGATCCTAGCCCTGATTCATTAACTATAAGGCTTAAATAATTATTTTCACTAAGATGATGGATGGAGACAACCATCCAAGAGTAACAAAAACCCTAAAGTACTCAGGTCTCGCTCTTCGCTGTGCTGGCTCACCGTTGCCCTCCAAAGTTAGTTTAAACGTAAATACATCTTCAAAAGCGTTCCATTGAAGGCCTAGTATTTGTCTCCGTCAAAGTACTGTGGAACATCGAAATTTCATCAGCTTTTTTGGTCGCTGTAATATCCGATATTTATTAATTTAGTAAAACTTCACTTATTTTTAATTTTAGAGTCTGTGTGTATTCCATCGTATCCACCCCTGAGGTACAATTATCCACATAAAAATCATTTAAAATACGTGGAATAATAATCCTGCTGATTATATCATAAGCAATCTGGCGCAAAGTTCTAATCGCCATAAATGATGAACTGGCTAACCCAAAAGTGACAGTATTTAGCCTGTAAGCTTAAGCTCAAACACTTTACTTCATCACAATTCAGAAATCAGTTTTCAGAATTGCTGAATGGTTGGACCCACCCGTATTGTCTCATTTAATGAAACTCCAGTGGAACACTTTGTCGAGCCACCAAACACCACTCGTAGTTTAGCTGTTTCACTAGCTTTCTTTTGCACATAATGATGGAGCAAACAAAAGCATATCGAATCATTTATGGCATGATCGGCCTTTCTTAAAAGTTCTAAATAGCCCATATAGGTTTGAGCTCATTCGTTTATAAAACTTGAACATTCCTCTTTAAGCGAAGGATTAGCTCACAGCTTCCGTTTCAATGTCAAAAATCTTCGTTTGGCAGCATGCACCTAATTACCGAATTGAACTACATTTTTCTTAAATGAAATGGCTACCATATATTGCCCATCATTATTTAATCGGTGCTTATTTGTATAATGCCCTTCGCACTCAGGCTCCTCCGGATATGAAATATGGATGCTGAACGTATATTCTTGCGATGTCCATCTCCTTGGTTTCATGAACCCATGTCTCTTTTGAATCACCGTCCAATTTGTTGAATAAAATGTAAACGACATCAGGATTTTCCTCTTGCTCACCAAGAACTTTTAAACGCCGTATACCCTCATCTGATATTTCCGACAGACAGGGGATATATTTCGAGCAACTTTACTGCGAGTTTGGTTGCTTCAAAAAAGATTAAAATATACACTACGTGTTTGCGCTTTTCATACCTGGCCTTCACTTTTTCCCAAGCTTCATCATAATTAGCATCGGTCACTGTACGATGCTTTATTATTGCACACGCGTATCATTTAAGTAAGCATTTTAAATGTTGAAGCTTATGTACTTTGAAAATGCTTTCGTTATTATGAACCGGATTTTAAAAAGGTCACAGAAAGATGGATAATACGCGTAATTACTACAAAATTCCGGAATATTAACCCAAAGTGGACGGACTTCACTTGCAGGAAAATGCTTTGATTACACATTAGCTCATCTATAGAGGGGTGGCGCTGGTTGGCATTATTTTCTTCATGCCTTTTTTCATTCTTATTAGAAACGATTTTAGCTCAGCATGAATTTCCTCAATTTTTTCCACTGCTTCTATATTCGCGTCATCAAATTTACACTTTATTAACCGTTCAAGAGACTGAAATTCTTTCCACTCGTCGTCCAAAAGTGCAATAAAGGTTTTAATCTCACTGGCACTGGTATCAGCTGTACATTTTGCAATTTGAGTTTTTAAATTTTCTAAACTCTTCAACATTTGCTTTATTGCTCGGGCTTCCGCCATTGTTTAATTTCACAGTACATTTTAGAACTCACAGTTTTTTTTTTAATAAATTCCACTTGGCCAATTTGGCGCCAAAATGTCAGCTTGAGCAATATCCGGCTCGCAGAACTAATACCAATGTTGTTGAATGAGTTTTTAGAGTTCAGCAGGTAATTTTGAGATACCTTTGCTCTAAATGAGAAAACTTGATGGCAAAATTGTTTACATTAGTTAGTTGTTTAACCGTTGTATCCCCAATTTCAGTAGCGGTAGGGATTTGAGAAGTTCGATAGACTGGAATTTTATATTTAATCCAGTCGGCTTGGCAGTAGTTGTGAAATATATTTGTTATTTCGGTTTTTTGTCTTGAACGGTTTTGTGAATACAATTGGTAAATAATCCGAACCAATTGCTTGTAAGACTCAGTATTCATCAGAAAGACATTTTTAGGGAGTACCAAATCAAGAACCGAGTTTTGTCCAGAGAATGTATTGGCTTGTTAGGAGCATTTAATTGGTTATTGGAATTTTTGCATAATTCAAGAAGTGCTAAAATAATTTTGTAACTGGAGCTAAGAAAATGTTTGAAATCGAGCCTTTGACATGTCTCACATGGGCTACAAAAATTTAAAATTGTTACTTCAGCTTCGACTGTGACAAATGTTTTGGCCAAGAAGCGAAGAAAGTCATTCTAGATTAAAATGCCAGTGGCCATAGATTTATTTGCATCTAGCTTGAATGTGATATATCCAGCAAACTAAAATCTTTTTCACTGGGGGCTTCGGATAATAAAACCAAGTGAGGTTTTTATATAGAAATATATAGAGAATGTTAAGCATGAAGATTTTAGAAGTGTGACTATGAATTTTATATAGGCGACCCATTTTTAATTAAAACTAGCTAGTATGATCCGATCGTATCAAATGAAGAATTTATCACATTTAGATTTCAGGTTAGCGAGGTTGGTTCAAAAATTTAATTCGAGGACGTGAATGGATAAGAGTCGTGAAGGCGAGGTTTAGGAGGCGAAATACTAGAAAACTTTTTTTGTCATGCTAAAATTATTCTGCCAGTTGCAGGTTTTCTGTAATGTTACTGAACTTTTTTCTCATGGGTTTCCTTGCATTTTATGCAATAAAAACTCTTGCTTCTTCTTTGACAAGCATTTGAAAACTGTAATATTATACTCAACTTATCTTAAATTAATCTGTTATTTATGATACACTTAATTGAAATTGAATTTCTTTTAGTTCAACACCAAAAGTGTCATATAAATTATGTTTACAACATCCCACAAATCTTCCCACCCATATGCAACATGACCATAGAGTTACTTTATAATCGAATACGATTTCTACATAATTTGAATACAATTCGAAAATCTTAATGTCGTTGAATTTATAATTTTGGTTTATAAGATGTTAAATTATGTCTTCACCACACACGTGTCTCTACTTATCGATGGTCTTTGTAAATTACAGAGAAAACAAAAATTTTATACGATAATTAATATTTTGTTAGAAATTAGCATTTTCAAAAGTGTTCCTCAATCGTCATCTCTAATGTTTAACATTTTCGAGATGCGTAAATCATGGAACAATATAACGAAAGCGTACGTTATGGTAAATTAATTTTTGAGTCACACACTCTAGGGCAAAAGGTTACTTCACTATATGCGACAGTATCGAATTATAAAACTTTAGATGAATAGATTTTCAATATATTATTATCGTGTTGGGAAAAGGGATGATGAAGAGTTATGCAATCACCTACTGTGCGCGCAAAACGTTTGCAATTGGATTTCATAGTATAATACTCGTACATTTCAAGGGGAAGAACGATTTTCGTGCGATAACAAAAAAATCTGTTAAATAATAAATTTTGTTAAAAATGTCATTTGAATTGAAAAAAGTACTTTACCAAATTTATGATGACGTATTTACGTCCCGTATATACCAGAAGAGAATAGATTTGAATTTTTTTTTTTCGAAAATGTCATCTCTATTCATTCCGATATTTTCTTGCCGCTTAGTGATAATTTGTTAAATGAATTGTATTTACAATTATTTTAGGGTTTAGAAAACTTATTATTATTATATTCCGAAGGGTAGTTGAATATTGTACGTTTAGTTGGTATATAATGGGCCGTAAATTAAAAAGTAATTTTTTTTTTCTATAATAATTTGACATTTGATGAGTGTTTTGTCTTCATGCTCTGTTAAAGATATAATTCTTTGTTTGACTTTCTTTTTTTTTTTTTTTTTTTTTTTTGGTTTGAGTGTGGAAAGATCTCTTGTTGTGCCTGATGTTATGTGGTTTCTATTAGAAGAAGAAAAATTGTAGCAAATATAAATATTAGATTTTTTTTTGGGACTTGGTGTTGGTTTGGTTAGATTTATTGTTATGACTTTTTCGTATATTCAAGCATTTTTATTTTGCTTTGAATATTTTTTTGTAAATGCCAACTTTTATTATGATAATTTATTGTTGCTTGATTTTAGCCATTCGTTCAAAATCAATTACGGAGATAAATAAGTTACAGTACGCGAACGTTGGTAAAATGATTTTAAATGTCATTTTTTTTATCTACAGCTTTAATATGATCCCACATTTGGCTATATTATATTATAAAATAGGCAAGTACAAGAATTATTAAATTTGTTTAACAAAAATATGGTTACCATGTTGCGGTTTAAAATTTTTTTTATTTCTGTAAGGCAATTTTTATGACTTCTTCCTGAACCAAACTTCGTTTATTTATCGGGTTTGTCATTATAACTCGAACAAATTTCGACGGCCTCGGTTACAGTTAAATTAATTGACAAAATCCTTCTGGATTTCATATCAAGTGCTGTTGATTACCAAATTCAAATTATCGATCGACATTCGACTTCCTAGAGCATCTTTTTTAAAGGTCAAATTTGGACTAAACTAATAAAAAAAACGTCACTAAAAAAATGAAAAACTTAATTCATGGTCCATGTGGCCTACTCAACAACAAGTCATCAAGCACGAAACGATCACGAAGAAACTTACTTTTATTACTGACAGTAGCGATTTCAAAGTTTTGATAGGCCATGCACCATCTTGCATTTTTGAGAGTTTTTGAAGCTTTTTAGTTTTCCCAAATATTTCACAATAAAGGCTAACCATCAAGCATTTTTGAGAATTTTGGAAATTTTTTAATTTAAGGCTAACTATCAATTAATTTTGGAAATTTTAGGGCCTTTTTAATTTATCTAAATAATTTCCAAGTTTGATAGGCTAAAAGTCAAGTGGGTTTTGAGAATTTTGGGACGTTTCCCAAATAATTCTCAATTTTGATAGGCTAAACCATCAAGTGTTTTTGAGAATTTTGGAACTTTTTAAATTTTCTCAAATATTTCACAGTTATGATAGGCTAACCATCAGTTGTTTTTGAGAATTTTGGAAATTTTCTAATTTTCCTAACTATTTCACAATTTTGATATGCTAAACATCAAGTGTGTTTTTGAGAATTTTGGGACTTTTTAAATTTCCCCAAATATTTCATAGTTATGAAAGGCTAACCATCAGTTGTTTTTGAGAATTTTGGAAACTTTCTAATTTCCCCAAATAATTTCCAATTGTTATAGACAAAACCATCAAAATTTGTGTTTTTAGAATTTTGGGAGTAAATACTACCCAATTTTGATAGGCTAACCATCAAGTGTGTTTTTGAGAATTTTCAAATTTTCCCAAATATTTCACAATTATGATAGGCTAACCATCAGTTGTTTTTGAGAATTTTGGAAAATTTCTAATTTGGATAACTAACAATTTTCACAATTTTGATAGGCTAACCATCAAGTGTGTTTTTGAGAATTTTGGGACATTTTAAACTTTCCCAAATATTTCACAGTTATGATAGGCTAATGATCAGTTGTTTTTGAGAATTTTGGAAACTTTCTAATTTCCCCAAATAATTCCCAATTGGTATAGACTAAACCATCAAAATTTGTTTTTTCAGAATTTTGGGACTAAATAATACCCAATTTTGAAAGGCTAACCATCAAGTGTGTTTTTGAGAATTTTGGGAATTTTCAAATTTTTCGAAATATGTCACAATTGTGATAGGCTAACCATCAAGTGTGTTTTTGAGAATTTTGGTACTTTTTAAATTTTTCCAAATATTTCACAGTTTAATAGGCTAACCATCAGTTGTTTTTGAGAATTTTGAAAACTTTCTAATTTCCCCAAATAATTCCCAATTGTTATAGACAAAACCATCAAAATTTGTGTTTTCAGAATTTTGAGACTAAATAATACCCAATTTTGATAGGCTAACCATCAAGTGTGTTTTTGAGACCTTTGGGACTTTTTAAATTTTCTCAAATATTTCACAGTTATGATAGGCTAACCATCAGTTGTTTTTGAGAATTTTGGAAATTTTCTAATTTTCCTAACTATTTCACAATTTTGATAGGCTAAACATCAAGTGTGTTTTTGAGAATTTTGGGACTTTTTAAATTTCCCCAAATATTTCACAGTTACGATAGGCACCATCAGTTGTTTTTGAGAATTTTGGAAACTTTCTAATTTCCCCAAATAATTTCAAATTGATATAGACAAAACCATCAAAATTTGTTTTTTCAGAATTTTGGGACTAAATAATACCCAATTTTGATAGGCTAACCATCAAGTGTGTTTTTGAGCCTTTTGGGACTTTTTAAATTTTTCCAAATATTTCACAGTTTAATAGGCTAACCATCAGTTGTTTTTGAGAATTTTGAAAACTTTCTAATTTCCCCAAATAATTCCCAATTGTTATAGACAAAACCATCAAAATTTGTGTTTTCAGAATTTTGGGACTAAATAATACCCAATTTTGATAGGCTAACCATCAAGTGTGTTTTTGAGAACTTTGGGACTTTTTAAATTTTCTCAAATATTTCACAGTTATGATAGGCTAACCATCAGTTGTTTTTGCGAATTTTGGAAATTTTCTAATTTTCCTAACTATTTCACAATTTTGATAGGCTAAACATCAAGTGTGTTTTTGAGAATTTTGGGACTTTTTAAATTTCCTCAAATATTTCACAGTTATGATAGGCTAACCATTAGTTGTTTTTGAGAATTTTGGAAACTTTCTAATTTCCCCAAATAATTCCCAATTGTTATAGACAAAACCATCAAAATTTGTTTTTTCAGAATTTTGGGACTAAATAATACCCAATTTTGATAGGCTAACCATCAAGTGTGTTTTTGAGAACTTTGGTACTTTTTAAATTGTTCCAAATATTTCACAGTTTAATAGGCTAACCATCAGTTGTTTTTGAGAATTTTGAAAACTTTCTAATTTCCCCAAATAATTCCCAATTGTTATAGACTAAACCATCAAAATTTGTTTTTTCAGAATTTTGGGACTAAATAATACCCAATTTTGATAGGCTAAACCATCAAGTGTGTTTTTTGAGAATTTTGGGACTTTTTAAATTTGTCCAAATATTTCACAGTTATGATAGGCTAACCATCAGTTGTTTTTGAGAATTTTGGAAACTTTTTTATTTCCCTAAATAATTCCTACTTTTGATAAGCTAAACCATCAAGTGTGTATTGAAAATTTTGGAACTTTTTAAATTTGTCCAAATATTTCACAATTATGATAGGCTAACCATCAGTTGTTTTTGAGAATTTTGGAAACTTTTTAATTTTCTAAATATTTCACAATATTACAAGCCTAACCATCAAGTTTTTTTTAAGAAATTTGAAACTTTTAAAATTTCCTAGATAATTTACAGCTTTGTCAGGTTAATCATCTTGTGCTTTTGTTACGTGGATAATTTGCTATCTGAAAATTATGATATATTATCTGGACAAGTTTTACTAACGGATCAATTTATAAACCTGATCAATTTATTAAACCTTGGCGGTTTTAACATTCGTAAGTTCTCCTCAAACGATCATCATATAGATAATCTAATTTTCTAGTTAAAAACATAGAAATATAATTTGAATTTTTTGAATTTTTACTTCTTTACTCAAATGATCTCAAAACCGATCCTTGGTATTAAATTTAACCCCATTCAATATAAGCTTCATTTTCAGAATTATGCTACCGCTAACCAGCCAGTTTACAAACGTTTGTTTCTATCAAAGACTGTCAAATTCCAAAATATATGATCCTCTGGATTTGTTATAAACTTTTTACAGTCGGAGTAAAGGTATCGATCGACAATTACTAGACAACCTAAGGTCAACCTATACTAATTGCTAAACACGTGTGATTACAATCAAACCATTAAGCACTCTCAAACTTGAGCTGAACTCCGCAACTTTATTGATTCGATTATAAAACACTGTACTTCAATCACTCCAATTATCAAACAAAACTGGCATATATTTATATTCAGACTGGACAAAAATATTGCAATGGTTATCTTAAATCTCAAAGCTATTGAAAACTTTCGAAGCAAAACGTGTTTCTGAAATAACGCAACCAACATTTTGCCATTCATTGATCAGTGAGAATCCCTTTAGAATTCCCGGCCTCCTGAAGAACTTCATAATGGTGATTACTATCCACCAATTCTGACCATTCCTTGATTGATCAACCAATAAATTTATTGCAGATTTCAATAAAAATAACCCGGTAAGCTGACAGCAGTTATTACAGTTCATTTTTCAAAGATTTTGCCAAAAATGTTCGACAGAATGAACATTACTTCATTGAAAGAATTTAACATTATCTCAAACAAAGAATTAAGTGGAACGTCTGTAACATTTATAAGTGTCTGAGTTGATTACAACTTAAACTTTTAAAAGAAACGTTTAAAATTATTTGATCATTAGTTCCTACCTTTGTTTAGAAAAAAAAACTATGCTTTTTCCTTTATTCCCGGAAACCCACTTCCCACCCACCTATAAACCATTAAAACATTAATGCTCGTGGTTTTTTTTTACTTTACCGAAACATAAACAAAGATATCCGTTACAGAAAGTTTTTAATGATATAGTTATGCAAACACACTCACCGACATCGAAAGTGTTTTTTATAATAACGCACTATCGCATAACGATCAGTATTGCTCACTAATATGTCAATACTAAACGATCGGTTCATTAATCAGTTACGATTATTTTTTTATGGTTTTCTTCGTTTTTTTTTTTTATGTAGTCGATTATTCGCGATTTCTGCAAACAAAACAAAAGTAAATATACTTAACAACCTTGAAATTATTTAAAGTTAAAAATAAAGTTGTTCTTAGAATTTCTTATAAATTTCGTAGAATTTCAGTTGAATTTCTGCGAAATGCGATATGACTTTTTCTTGTTGTTGTTGTTGTGAATGTTTAAATTGTACATAATATAGTAAGTAGACTTGTAACGATTTGTTGTTTTGTAGACAAATACAACAACAAAAACAAAAATTAAAGATAAGGAAAATGTACTGTACGATACGTTCGAAATGCGATGACAAAAAAATGTTTATCATCAACCAAAAATATGTTCTGTACGAATTATGTCATTCGATTGTTGTTTTCTGAATAAACAAAGAGACACAGAACAAAAATTATTTCGACCACATACCTATATGCTGTGGTAATATAATAATAGTATTATGATCGCATGATCATACATCAACGGTTCCCGAATGACCGAAACTCATTTAGAATCGATTAAATTATCATTTCAGGTTTATGACATTCAAACTCTATATAAACTACTATTTTCAATTACATAAATCGTGTACGATTTTTGGTACACCGGCGTGACTATCGCACGATCATGATATGATCGATAATAATAATAATCATATACGGTAGATGATTAGCTAATTTACCTTGGCTTGTCACCGCCGATGTCCCGATTAAAAAGTGTCAAATTAAAAAAAAAAAATCAAAAAACTACAACGTGACATCATAATTTTATGATCGTCACGACCGTACTAATCTTTTTATGGCACATAATCATTTGACCATATTCGAAATCAATGACCTTATCGTGTACTAAAAATAGAATGTTAAATTATTTTATGATTGTTATAAACTGTTGATTTTAGTATGTTACCACGTTTAGTTGTTTACATAATATTTGTATGAAGACGACACCAACGCATAGTTTTTTTTTAATTAAATTTTTTACATTATTGGTATAATTAGCACAATGACACTTTGATTATAAGAAATCGATATTGGAAGTTTATTATGATGGTATTCTTAAAACTGTCAAATTCATTTAGCTTCCTATAATGAAAGCCACCGTTTGGTTGGGGTTTCATCTAGTAATTTGTCTTTAATATCTGGTGTTAAATTTTTGTGGGGATTCTACTCACCGGTTAGTCTCGGATTATTTTATTTTATGTTTGCTGCCCTAGTTCTAGAGGTCTCGTTCTTAGGAGACGTCTAACTAAGTTGGTTTTATCCATCATCCGACGAATCTCAACATTTTCAATTTTATCATTTCTGATGTACCATGGTGCATTTACAATACCACGTAGTACTTTGTTTTGGATTGATTGTATTATTTTCACCTTGGTCTTCTTATGGTGCATCCTCAAAGCTGACTACCATAGGTCTATATTGGTTTTAAAATTTGCGTAAATAGCTGCAGTTTATTATGTAGTGCTAGTTAGGGATTTCTACCTATAAGCCAGTAAATTTTACTGTATTTGATGTTAAGTTCTTCTTTTTTCTTTTTGACATGCTGTTTCCAAGCAAAGCGTCAAGTATCATCTCTAGATATTTTGCTGCATCTGCATTTGGAACTTACTGTGAGTTGATTTCTAATGGTATCCAGTTAACTTTTCTGTTAGTGATGTTTACCTGAATTGATTTGGTTTCATTTAGCTGGATTCGCCATCCCTTTGTCCAGTTACTTAATGTGTTAGTGGCTCTTTACATTTTTCTCGTTGCTTTTTCAACATTGTTACCAATTGCTAAGATTGCAGTGCCATCATCAAATGTTGCAATGTATAAAATATACAGAATTGGATCTAACACACTACCTTGTGGTATTTCTGCTAATATTTTCGGCAATGAGGAGATCTGCATATTTTAGCTTAAAATGTCGAATAGCTATGTAAGATTTTAGAATCTGATAAAACTGGTAGATCTCGATGCAGTTTAAATTCTAGTCCTCTGTTCTGATACTTTACCGAAGGCTTATGCTATATTCAAAAAAATACTAGAATAATTTTTTTTGCTTTCCATCTTCAATTATATCAGTGATTTTGTGAACCTATTCTATAGTCGAATGTTTTTCTCCAAAACAAAATTGGTGGGGAGGAATAAGACCACTTGACCATAAGACCATTGTTCTATGATTAATTTGAGTCTCTTAAGCAGATAGTTTTCGAATAATTTAGAAATAGTTGAAGATAAGAAATCGGCCTGTACGATTTTTTGTCGTTAGGTGGTTTGCTTGGTGTTGGTATCATTATCACATCTGCCACTTCCCATTGGTGTGGAGCATAGAGTCTGAATGCTGCATTGATTATTTGAAGTATTGTTTCCTGTAATCAGATCATATAGCCAGGAAATTTTTTTGAGCTTAAGTTATTGCAGGTACTTGTTTTTAGGTTTTTTTAGGTTTTTTGTTGCCTTCCAGATGGAAAATCGGTATCTTTTTTACCAGTAAGACCAGTAAGGTAGTTATGAATCTATTCATTTGTATTTTCTCTGATCAAAAGTTTTAGTTTATTACTAAGATAATTGAGAATCGTTTTACTTTATGGGGCCTGATTTCTCTGCCATGTTTTTCGTGTTTTACGTTTTTCTCTTACCACTTTTCGAACTTCCAAAGAGAAGTTGATGTGTGTTCCAGTTTCTTATTGACTATTAGGTGTACTATTCCAAGCTGCTTGTTGAAAAGTATTATTAAGTTGCTTTAATTGGTCCTTCAATTGTACCGAACTTTCAACTGGCACTTGAAGATTAGTATTATTAGCAACTAGTTTCTGAAACAGTTTCCAGTTTGTTATATTGTTGGTAAATTTAGGCAATGCCTCTTTCTTAACAATCGTTGCATCCAGAGTCTTGATTACATTAGAATGATCTCACGATAACCCTTGACTGTCTTCTATGAATACGTAGTTTTCTGATATCTTTTTTGTTACATAAAAATCTATGAGATCTGGAATTTTACTTGGATCCATAGGCCAGTATGGTGGTTTACCTCCAGAGTAAAAAAGGCGTTTTGTTGCTTGACCTGCGGTAAGTAGCTCCTTTCCTTTGTATGTTGTTAGTCTTGATCCCCAAAACTTATATTTAGCATTAAAATCATCGCCAATAATAAAATCAAACCTTAATGATTTAAACAACGAGATGTAGTCCGATTTATTTAGATTATGCCGCGGAGGACAATAGATTGAAGAAAAATTGTATTCTTTTCCACCATTGATAGTTGCTACTTGCATAATTTTTCTTCAACTTTTACTCTTTCGTGGTGTTTTATTTTACAAATATAGTTGATCCTCCTCAACTATATAGCTTTTCCTGCTGGATGGATAACTACAATACTCACGTATTCTAGCAAATGAAGTTTTAGTAAAATGGCTGATATTAGGCATATATCTATATTTTTCTGAATTTAAAAATATTTCTAGTTCTGGAATATGTTGCATTAGCCCATTTTCACGTGTTTGATTCATTCCCATATTTTAATAAATCGTGGAAGGGATTTCAGTCACTGTATCTTGAATATTTCAGCGCCTATTTAGAGCTTCTATGCTTTTTTCTTGTTTCACAAGCCGAATTTTTAGGATTTCTATTTGCATTTTAGAATCTTCAAGAATTGGGGTATTGGTACCGTCATTTTTTCCCATCGAATTGCTTTGTTGAACTGTGAGTATTTGTTTATTGTTTTTGCTTGAGATTCGCTTTTCTCGACATTATAGTAGGCTTCGTTTCAATTGGTATCCTATGGTTTTGTTGCAGCGCTTTGTCTCTTATTTGTTGTAGTTATTTAGCTACTTTACATCCTCTGTATTTTGCTAGATACTGCCCTTTACATTTTGGGAGATGTTTTTACTTAAAGGACATATCGTGGCGGTGTGTTTCCTGCACATCTAATACACATCTAGGATCTCGTTGACAATATATTGGGTGTGGTTATAGCTTTGGCAATTTTTACATTCAGGAATTTGACCAGTTGATTTTCTCAACGGTTCTATTCTAACTTCTTCTCATGTTAAGGATGGCTTTAATGTTGTATATATTTTCTACAAGTGGTTTTACCACTTTTCGGAGACACCACTTTCGTTTTCTTGCTTTTCCTTTGTTTTTTTAAAATCCAATCTATTTCTCTTACAAATTCTTCCTCATCAGTAAAATGTCTTTGAATTTTGTCCACTTCATTACTAGTTTGAGGAGGCTTCTCAAATTCTTTAGCTTGTAAAGCCCTTTTCAAGTTTTCTTTTTCCTTTTTAAGTAGGACTACTTCGTTGCTTAGCTGCGACGTTACCTTTTCAATTTCGCTTAATTTCCTTCTTATAGTTCATCATTTTCGATAACTTGTTTAAAAATGTTTTTAGTTGAAGATGTTGATGATCTTGTAAGCTTAGAGCTTCTTGAAAATGGAATGTCATCAAGCAATAGTTGATTAACCTCAGAATTCTATGGGCTGACTTCCAAATAGGGTGGATTTATCAGCATCTCTGATGATTTACCACCTGGGGAATAAATTCCTTTATTTGTTGTATCCATTGCAGTAATTCACATTTACCATTACCAATACCAGTTGATAGAAAGTCACAGATGAGAACTTCATTTATTAGGTTCTCGGTGGTTTGAATTCCCACCGTTTCTCGGTCACCAGAGCCACGTTGGTTACAGCAGAAAGCACCGCTTGCAGGTGACGTTGACATTTAAACTGTTATTTGACCTATTTTACTATTTGTCTCTTACCCTCCGATAAATACATAATAATATAAGGGATTATTCTTTCGGTGGTAGAAATTTATACATTTATCGTAAAACATGCCGAAGTTAAATTGGGATCTTATGTGTTGGCTGCCATATTTATTGACACTGATTATCAGTAGGTCTATAAAATGTCAGTTTTTGTGCAAGTCAAGGAGCACAGGTAAACGAAGATGAGAAAGCACAATATAATAATTTAACCCAAAGATAATGGGTTTGAGGTAAAGTGTCGTCTTGCTGCCGAGCAACAGAGTATTCCATCTATATATATATATATATATATATATATATATATATATATATATATATATATATATATATATATATATATATATATATTTCCAATAGCCATTTGGCTTTACGATTTGCATACAAAGATACATACCTGCAAATATTTAAGTGTAAGCAAATCCATCAGATTTGGGGTCACAAAAGTGACGAAACGAGATCCATGGATAATTTTGTTCACTAGTGATAAACTCGATAACCAAACCCGACGACTCTGGAAATATGAAAATTGTATCCTATACAACTCTGCAAGTTACAGTGTTACCAAGGGCAAGTATCGAAGTACAAGTTATTGAGGGCAATTGGATTAATTTCCGAGCTCTGTTGGATCTACGCATTCCTTTGATATAAAAAATTTCTAGCTATAAAACTAAAATGAAAGTTAATACACTAAATAGTTCCATAGCTGGTTATTCAACAGAAAGATCAAAGTTAAAATGTATATCTCGTGTCACAATTATGCAATGTTGTTAAATGCATTGATCATGCCCACAATTTCTTTTATCTTACATTCAGTTCAAACAATTAATCTTAAAACTCAGGATTTTAATAAATGTGTGCCACTAGCTAATCCATTTTTCAACATACCATCAAAGGTTGACATGTTGTTAGGATGATGTGCACGCAAAATAATCAGTGTCGTCAAATCGCTATCAATACAAGGTTTGGTTGGGCAATTGCAGGCCAACTAAACATTAACAAGGTATCATATATTTTGAACCAAATTGTTAAATGTATGTGCCTATTCAAAAGAACTTTGAACCAAATAACGACATGCTGCAAAGCGCTGCAATTCGAGAGATTTGGTAAAATCGAAGAACTATTACCGATCACCAGATTTAGAGGAACATAAGGTCATTGATCTAGTCAATAAAAACTCCATAATTCATAATAATAGAGTAACGCTTTGTCGACCACTCAAGTATAGCCCACTAAGGCTTGGCGACAGCGTCTCCCAAGAAACTAGGTGATTTAACTCCTTAGAGGGGCGACTACAGGCAGACTTTAATTTAAAATAAGCATATCATGTATTTATGAAAGAGTGCCAGGCCTTAAACCATATGGAACTCATAACTAAAAATAAAATAGTCCAAGAGATCAACAGGGTATTTTACTTGGCCCACCATTTGATCATAAAGGAATCCAGTAGTATGACAAGGATTCGCGTAGTCTTCGAAGCATCAGCCAAATTTTAATATCAAAACCTAATAAAGATTATCGTCGAATTATTTAGAGAGATATTTCTAACGCATCTCTAGCCTAACTCGTATCAGCGAGATTCTTTAGTCAGCTTTTTACATGAGTGATTTGATGTCTGGTACCGATGATATATTAGCTGTACAAGATTTACGAAGGGACCTGATCCTGATTCATTAAAACTTTTTAAAATTCGCAAGTGATCCTCAAACCATCCTAAACTATTGGTTAATATTCCCGTTTAAAAACGAGAAATGTCATCCTGGCAAATAACGGACAATCAAATGGTTTCTATCCTTGGTATTAAATATAGCTCAAATCAAAATTACTTCTTCTTTAGAATTACGCTACCGCCAAACAGCCAATTTTCAAGATGCTCATTTCTATCTGAGATTGCTAGAATATATGATTTTTTCGGTTTGTTATCACTTCTTACGGTCAGTTTGAAGCTGTTATTCCAGTCGCTTTGGTTACACGGTATTATTTAGGATGATAAATTACCATTACACATATTGACACCAATTTTAACAGTTAGTGGAACTCAAATTCACTAGATGGTTGTTTACGACAAAACACTCAGTAGGACTACATGGATTCGGAGAGGCATCCTTACATGCATATGAAGCTGTGCTTTATTAACGATCGATAATGAATGGCCAATCTTAAATCAATCTATTCATTGTAAAGGCGCGTGTAACTCCAATCAAGACATTAAGCAAGCTTGGGCTAAATGCTGCAAAAGTATTAGTTCGTTAATTGAACATCATACTTCGATCTCTTAAATTATTAAGCATACCTGAAATATAATTATATTTGGCCTCAGCAATAACGTTGCAATGGTTAGCCAAACCACCAAAGTGAAAACTTTCGAAGCAAACTGTGTTTCGGAAATAATGCAATCAATTAAATTGCGGACAATAAAATTTTATAACAACTTCTTGGTACTTAAGGAATAGAGCCAGGTGAATTTTAGCGCAATACAACTTGGGTTAGTGGACCTAATTTTTAAAATGTTACCCAGTTGCAACTTGGAAAACTTTTGCTACAATTCAACCAAATTTTACAATTGTGGCTACATTAATTACCAAGTACACTAACTTTCGGACGATATCACACTTTTTGGCATATACGGTCTTCATTATAAAGCCAATTTATTATCAAAGAGTTCAAACAGAAAAGTTAGTAGGAATCTAACACTATCTGAAAAATTGAAGGCCGAATACATGATGTACGAAAAGATGGATTTCCACGTATGTAGAATAGATGGAAAAACCAATACGACCAGTCCCCTTACAAATATCAAGTGGAGATAAACCATCAAAATTTTCAGCTTCTGTAAAATTAAAAATATTAAAATCTCGAGTAGTCTTGAGTAGTTTATTGAAAATTGAAAAAATGATTCTGGAAAAATGAAGCAAACTTTTAGGAGCAACAGTTTAAATTTTAAAATTCGGCAAGATACTGGTGCCGGAAATAGTTTTGGTATGTTGATGATCAAATTTAATATTTTTTAAAATAATGGACAGCTAGTCCGTTATATGTACTTCTCCTTTATAACAGGTATATGTACTTTTTCTTTAGAAAATTCGCGACGATGGCTTCTCAGGGTAACGAACAATTTTTTTTTCCTCTGTGTCTATAGAATAATACAAAGAGCAAGTTGGGGATCGAAACCATTGGAGTCATATTTTTGATACGGTAAGGACCAGCAATATATGATAGCTTTTATTTGCGCATTTAAGTCACCAATCACAAGTATCGGTAAACTCCTAAATTGCAATTGGAGCATTATAAGATTTAAATAAATTAGAATGATCCATATGTTTCTAAAACCTGTTCATTCTTGGTGTGTCTAAAATATTGTAATTTTTGAAAGTTTTTCGAAATTAATTTACCATCATTTAGCCAAGAGTATCAAGTCCAGCGGTAATTCCAGAGATAATTAATGGTTTCGTCTAATTGAAGTAAAAATAATTTTATTTTAATATTCCCATCGCACCATATTGCATTCAAATATAAAATTTGATTATTATTCAATCAGCAAATATTGATTTAACTAACTTATTTTTTAACGAAATTAAACGTCAATCAACTTAAAAGTTAGCTTAACTCTCAAACTCAATTATAAGCATAGTATAATAACAATATAGCATTTTTTGTATTTCTAGTTTATAAAAATAATAAGTTTCTAGCGGTGGATATATATATATATATATATATATATATATATATATATATATATATATATATATATATATATATATATATATATATAACTAAATTAATTACTACTTTCACCTAAAATGAAAAACTTGAAATAATAATAAAAATAAAAACACTTTGAATAAAATTATGGGGTAAGCCTTCGAAAACCTTTAATAATTGGCAGCAGCAACAGCTAAAGGTATCGTTATATATTTAATTTTCGACGTTAAAACAACAACGTCTAAATTGATGTTTGATTAGTTTGTGTTTATTTTATTACTATAATCATTGCTACCTCTATACATAGATGTAGTTCGTATTCGACAAGCAACATTAGTAATTTAGAATAATGTTTATGCATTCAACAAAAAATTGATTGACGTGTTGTCAAAACACACGTATGTCGTTTATCGATTTCCGCATTTTATTTTTATGTATTTTCGATAGTGTGAGCTTATCAGCGATATAACGACATAAATATATTAAAATATAAAGCAGACATCCCCGTATCTTTGATAAAATATAAACGAATAGATTTAATGGCCTATATCTCTTCATGTACCGCACACGAATAAAAAGCGATCCAGCATGTGTCGCTTATTCTTTATCTCATGGTTATTAATAACGGTTTTTTTTCACACTCGCCATTTTCCAGATCCAAAAAATTTTACTACTATGAATCAATGATTTGGGTTTTTCGTATCATGTGTGTATATGTGTGTGTTTGTGCACAAGTTTTCAACATGAATACCGCAACAACAATAAAAAGGGAGCGATAGTGGAGTAAAGCATTCAATTTTTATTTTTGTGAATTTCCAAAAAAAAAAAATAAAAATAAAAGTTCCATAATAGCCGTCGAACAATGGCAGAGCATGCGAGAATGAATGAACCATAAAATTGTCATTTTTATCAGGAAACATAAAAAAAAATAAAAAATACTGTATCTATAAATTTAACATTAAAAATGAAGAAAAACAAAAATTTATGGGAAAAGCATTTGCAATTTTTTATTTTTTTTGTGGATTTGTTAAAGTTTCATTTTTATTTGGTTAGTATGTATAGGAAAGCTTTATTCTTCCACCCAATGATCTTTATGCATGCGGGGGTGGTAAAAACCGTTAATTTTGATTTGTTTTGTTTTTTTGTGCCGCTTAAATAGATTTGTACAGTTTTATTCGATCCAAGGTTTTGGTATGTGACATTTTGTTGTTCATGAAATAAACACAATATTCGGATACCAAAGGCTCTGAAACTATTTGGCAGTTCATTTGTAATATTTTACTTTACATTTAAATTGAACGAACGTAAGTGTCGTCCACTTCTATTTCATCTCTATAATTTACACCCTTAAGAAAGAAATTTACACCCACAGAAAGGTTTTCATTGTCATGATCTGATAAACAGTAACAATCTATGAAACACGAGTCGGGAACAGAAAGCACAGAACTCTAAGAAAAACAGCAAGATAAGCGCATGTTGAGAAAAAAAAACATTTACAAGTTAAAATTCCGTAGCACAGTCAAAATGAAGCACAGTTGTGAAATTAACACAAGCAGCAATTCAATTTTCTCCAAAAGCCACGAAAATGAATTGAACGTAAACCATTAAGAAGCAAAGTAAAAGTAGCAAGATATCATTTGAAAATTAGAATCACAACCGTCATTCGTGTTGAAATTTTAGATTTTTTTGTGATTTCAAATGGAAGTAACTCCGTTAAAAATTATTCTTGGGTTAGTTAAATGGCTTGTAAGAATAGTTAAGGTGACTCTAGATAGCCAAGTTTACATTAAAATAAACTTAAAATTTTCCAGAAAGTAACTCAGATTTGGACAGTCTATAGCTTTTGCTATTTTTCAAAATTTGTGTAGACATTTTTGAATTTTTTGTGATTTTTAATAGCGGTAATTCTGTTGCAAATTGGCCTTGGATATGTTTTATGGCCCAATACGATTGTTTACGTGACTCTAGATATCCGAGTTTACATTAAAAAATTATAAATTTCCAACAAAAAATGTTCAGATTTTGATAGTCAATAGCCTTTGCTATTTTGCAAAATATTTAGAATTTTTTTATGATTTTAATGGCTGTAACTCTTTTACAAATTGGCCTTGGGTAAGTTTTATGGCTAGATATAATAGTCAAGGCGACTCTAGGTAGCCGAGTTTATGTGAAATTTTTTTTCAAATTTTTCAAAATAACTCCAGATTTTGGCAGTCTATAGCCTCTTAGAAATTTATGATTTTTAATAGCTGTTGTTACAAATTGGCATTGGGTAAGTTTTATGGCTTGCTAAAATAGTTTTGGTGACACTAGAAAATCGAGTTTACGTTAAAAAAAATTTTAAATATCCAAAAAAAATCCAAATTTTGTCTATAGCCTTTGCTATTTTGCAAAATATTTGTAGAATGTTTTGATTTATTTGTGATTTTTAATCGCTGTAATTCTGTTACCAATTGGCCTTGGGTAAATTGTATGGCTTTGTAAAATAGTTGAGGCTACTCTAGATAGTCGAGTTTACGTTAAAATAAACTTAAAATTTTCCAAAAAGTAACCCAAATTTTGACAGTCTATAGCCTTTGCTATTTTGCAAAATATCTGTAGAAATTTTTGATTTTTAATGGCTTTTATTCTGTTACAAATTGGCCTTTGGTAAGTTTTATGGGTTGACATAATAGTTTAGGCTACTCTAGATAGCCGAGTTTACGTTAAATTTTATTTGCAATTTTCCCAGAAGAATTCAAATTTTGACAGTCGATAGCTTTTGCTATTTTGCAAAATTTGTGTAGACATTTTTGATTTTTAATGGCAGTTATTCTTGTAAAAATTGGCCTTGGGTAAATTTTATGGCTTGATACAATACTTTTGGCGACACTAGATAGCCTAGTTTAAGTTAAAATAAACTTGAAAATTTCCAAATAACCCAGGTTTTGACAGTCTATAGCCTTTTCTATTTTGCAAAATATGTGTAGAAATTTATGATTATTAACGGCTATTATCTGTTACAAATTGGCTTTGGGTAAGTTTTATGGCTTGATACTCTAAATAATGTTACTCTAAATAGCCGAGTTAACGTTACATTTTTTTTTCCAATTTTTCAAAAAAAAAGTTTTGACAGTCTACAGTCTTTACTATTTTCCAAAATATATGTAGAAATTTTAGATTTTTTTAAATTTTAAATGGCTGTAATTCTGTTACAAATTGGCGTTGGATATATTTTATGGCCCAATACGATAGTTTAAGTGAATCTAGTTATCCGAGTTTACATTAAAAAATTAAAAATTTCAAAAAAAAAAAAAATCTATATTTTGGCAGTCTAAAGCCTTTGCTGGTTCAAATTTGCCTTTGGTAAGTTTTATGGGTGGATACATTTGTTTAGGCAACTCTAGATAGTCGAGTTTACGTTAAATTTTTTTCCCAATTTTCAAAAACTAAATCCAGATTTTGACAGTCTTAAGTCTTTGCTATTTTGAAGAATTTGTGTAGACATTTTTGTTTCGTTTTTTTTTTTGTGATTTTTATTGGCTGTAATTCTGTTACAAATTGGTATTGGAACTGGTTTTATGGCTTAATACAATAATTTAGGTGACTCTAGGTAACCCAGTTTAGGTTAAAAAAATTAAAATTTTCCAACAAAGAATTCAAATGTTGACAGCCTATATATAGCCTTTGCTAATTTGGTATGTGTAGAAATTTTTGAAATTTTTGTGATTTTAAATAGCTGAAATTCGGTCTCAAAGTAGCCTTGGGTAAATTTTTTGGCTTGATGCACCAGTTTTATGGCTTTATGTACCAAGGATTGATACGATAGTTTAGGCAACTTTAAAACTGGTATAATCATAGATTTGTAAATTATAATAACCAATTACTAAGATTTAATTTTGTTCAAAATATATAATTTTCAAAAAACTTAATGTACAGTTGATAACTGTTATAGTGGCAGCTAATATCATGACCAAACCTAGGCTTTAGTTTTTGTCTGAAAATTCTTAGTTTCTAGCTTACATTATTCGAGTCGCCTCCTTTTAAAACATTTTATGGGAAGTTGTTGTTCGTTTCGACCCGTTGTTGTTGCATTTGTTCCAAAGTCTCAGTTTATAGTTTAACTAAATAGGTAAACTACATTTTAGCTATGTAGGTCAATAATACATGGAAAATTCATCCAGGACCTAATCAAACGTCTATATATATGCATCTTTACTATACTCTACCTCAACTATCAAATAGACATAATATGTACAACATACATATATGTGAGTGGTAAATAAAATCCATAAATGTTAAACTAAGTCTTTATACCTTCGTATATCGTTTAATTTATCCATGTTTCATTTATTATTTATTAATTTTAAATGGATAAATTTATAGACACACATATCCATATGTGAATAAATTGTTTATTTATATGAGTTCACATTTCATAAATTTAACTAAAATTTTTATATAGTTTACATGTACTCGTGTCATAACACTTTCAGGACCTAAATATAAATTGTGTACAGTCAATTTTCTAGCTGGCTAAACCTTTAAATGCTCTATATGTTAAAACCGCGTATAATAACAACAATCTGCAATATTATATATATATATATATATATATATATATATATATATATATATATATATATATATATATATATATATATATATATATATATATATATATATATATATATATATATATATATCAACTTTTGAAGAATGTTACTTATATACCTATGCACGTATGTGTGTATATACTCCCATCTGGATGTGTTTTATATAGTTAACATGGAGCAAAATGAATAAATTGCGGTTTGAAGTGCCACTGCCTGTTTCAACTAAACAATGCGAATATATTCATATATTTAAAAATGTAGGTGAATTGTATAGCCGCAATCCATTTGTTGTTTTGGTATTATAACCAAAAATCAAACATGTTCTTGACTAAAAACGATTCCATTAACCAAAAATGAGTTTAGAATTTATTGAAAATATTCGTTTACAATATGAACTGGCAAACGTCATAAAATTTTTAATATACAGGGTGTTTAAAAAGCTAGTAGGTAAACCAAGTAATCTGAAATGAAATCATTCATTAAATTTTTTAAGTAACATTTGTTTTAACCTGACAATGTTAGGTGGCAGTTGCCAGTTAACATACGTTTTTAACATACGTTTTTAAGGACTTTACAGCGGCTTCCTATATAAACCACTCGAAAACTTTCTTATCGCTGAAAATCTTATGGGTGCTGCAATGAAAGCATCCGTTGTTAACTCCACGATTCCTTCAATATGTAGCTTTGAACATTGAAGGTTTTAATATTTTAAGAAAGGATAGGGCGGTATCTCCCCTTAATTACGGTGGCGTTTGTTTTTTATGTAGATGAGCATATTAACGCTAGATTAGTGAGTGTGCCTTCTTCTATTTGAGAATCGTTGGTCTCCGATTCAGAATTTATATTTGTTAATGTTTTTGTAAATGGTCGTAAAATCTTATTCGATACGGTCTATAATCCTCCAAAAACTTGTAAGAGGTCGTATACGCAATTTAAAAAATCTCTTGTAGATATAAAAAGTTTGTTTAGTTAATTTTCTTATAGGTTCGATGAAATATATATAGCGGGTGATTTTAATTTCGCTATACTCCAAAATTCCATATTTTCTAGAGATTATTTGAATCTTTTAAATAGTCTTAACTTATCCGTTTTTAACACTGTTGCATCAACTTTTTGTTGTCCAACCACTAGCTGTATTTCTTATTTTCTTACTGACCATATTGTTTCCTATAGTAATAGCCGTATTTGTTATTTCAATCAGCTATCCCTCGGTATAGTCTACCATCATGATCTTTTAGTTTTTTCTGTTAATTGTTATTCTCCGCCAAAGTCTAGAAGCTTTAGCTTTAGGGATTATTCTAGGTTAGATGATTCCTGTCTTTATTTAGCTTGGACCTCGGTTCCTTGGGAGGATATCTTTTATGTTAATTCTTCTACTAGCCAATCGAAATTTTCAACGCTTATCTTGGTTTCGTCTTTGTGAATTGTGTTCCATTTAGGACTGTTACTTTCAAAACCAAAATATCCACCTTGGTGGTGACAGGAAATTTCTAATGCTATTTGCGTTAGGGTTAGCAAATATCATTAATGGAAAAAATATCCTAATTTCTAGTCCCACATTGATTATAGGCAGGCCCGTAACAGAGTTGTAGGGTTAATTAAGTCTTCTAAATATAAGGGTTTCAAAGATAAGATAAATCCTTCTCTCCCTCCCAAGGTCATCTAACATAATATTCGTAATTTGAAACTTGGTAGATGTAGGAGTATCATTCATGAGGTTTTCAAGCCAAATAAACTTAATAGTTTTTTAGCTCTAATCTTAACTCTGATAGTAATACGATCGAACTTCTTTTGAACTTCGCGTTTGTCTTTTTATATTTAAAATTCTTAACTAAGCAGCCAATTAGATAGTAACTGGTAGGTTTCATTCAGCTCGTCAAGAGTAACTGGCGGTTACTCTTATCAAAAAATGTCTCTTATCAAAAGATCGTTAAATAAATCCATTATCGTTAGGGGGATTTCTCTCTGGAATTCTATTCCACATACTATTAAAAGGCTAGGTTCGACAAAATTATTTAAATTTTTGACTTGAGCTGATTCCGTACTACCAAAATCAGGTAGCTCATTATCTCATTTCAAATTTCTAAGCCATAATTTTTGAAAAAGTATTTTTTTTGGCTATGACGATCGATGGAGAAACTAGAGAGTAAAAAACCTTCGAGTTAGCGATATTAATTTGATATTAGTGATCTTTTCGTAGGTTTTGTTTCTTCTGGTAGCTCAACTTTAAAAGTTAAATGGTAATTTCCAGAATTCCATCACTCCCAGAATAACCATCAATTCCTCTTCGAATATAGGCTAATCAAGCATTGAATTTCCATTTCCTTTAATAAAAACTTCTGTACAAAAGTATTTTGGTCAAATTTTCCTTTAACAGTCTTGCTTCTCCTATTGTGTCAGCAGAAGATATGTAATCATATATATAAAATCGGATTAAAATTTTACTAGCGACCATTAGGTTTTCATGTTGAAAATCATATTCAGACTGTTGAATTGATCGAATTGCAAAGAAGGCTGACCTATAGCCATTAACATAATTTATGTAATTTTATATCATCATTTACCCTCTCTCTCCATAAGATTCGTTGAAATTTTTGGTCGTCATTGGCTATCATAATCTGCCGGTACATTTTTTCAACACCAGCAGCGCAATCTTATTGTATCGAAATTTTAGCAGTGTGTGCTGTAACGTTAGTTGAATGGTTGTACCAATTATTAAAATGTCATTGATTGAATTCCCATCAGCAACCTTACTAGACCCAACGAAAACGACTTGCAGTTTTGTTGTTGTGCTCTCAAATTTTTTTAAAAACTGTTCGCAATCTAACTCTTCTTGGGAAAATTGTTTGCAAGTTTGAATATCTTCCATTTCCCAAAAAAAATTTAAGAGATTCATCGACGTTCAGGCCAATGTAAAAATTAAGACTTACTGGATCAGACCAATTCACATGTTTTGTTGCTTCGTCAAATAAAATCCACCCAAACGCCTTAGTTAGATTGTCTTCCATATTATCATTTAAATTAGACATTAAAGGCAAAAGTACGTGTGTGGATATAAAATATAAAAAATATTCTCATAGTAACCAATCAAATCATCACATATAAACCATGTGAGTAGCTTCACCAATCAAATCACTCGTATGTGGACAGTTAAAAACAAATTTAAAACATTTTTACCTCCGTTTTTACTTTGTTTTTATTTTGTTATGCATCATTATAACCGCAAATGTTTGATTTGATTGGTGAAGCTAGTCACATGGTTTATATGTGTTGATTTGATTTGTTACTATGCGGATATTTTCTTTTATTTTAGATCCGCATATACGTACTTTTGCCTTAAGGAGGAAATTTAGCAAACACGGTTGTTATTTGCGAAACTAATGCAAAAGGTTAAGTTGGCCTACAACAACTTCCCGTACGCTAGTTTAAAGCGATCAATTGAGACAAAATGCTACTCACCGTTTATGACTAAAACGAAAAAATTCGTAACTTACGAAAAACTTTATAAGGCCCTTCTTAAGGTGAAAAGAGGCTTGCTCGTGTTCTATCCTCAAGAGCAAATAGCAACTTCTAACAGAATGACAGAATGATTTGTAACTCAATAAGCTGCATTGCATTGTGTTACCTTGAGCTCTAACTGAAGTTGTCAATGCCCTTTGGAAACAATCTACCATTCCGTTTGCCAGAGAATGGTTGGCTGTATTGCATATACGATGTGAACCTAGAATTTTTGTTAGCTGAGAGAAAAGTTAGTTAGGCAAACTCAAATTGGTTGCCTTGGTCCATCGTTATTTAAAGAGGTTAGCCGAATCTTGATATGTATTACTCGAAAATTGTCTTGGCAACTATTGAAGTGGTCATATTTGGAATAAGATATGCCTCAGGCTAGCGTGTGAAACTATCAACAATTGTGTGAACATACTAGTTCCTTTTTGATGGTAGTAATGGTACTATCAGATCAATGTGGATGTGGTGAAACCGTGATGGTTTTCTCTTCTAGTTTTCTCTTGTTGGCATGACAAACAATTTGTTGCTCAATTTCTTATGTCCAGATTCAATTTTGCCGTAAAATAAAGCATGGATAAAAGTTTTCGGTGAGTAAAATATTATGTAGTGTTGCGAAAACCACACGTCTTAATGATTGTGAAATGTATACTCGATGATTTGATGTAGAGGTTTCGCAAAATAATTCACAACCAGCAATATTTACAAGTTCAACTTTATACTCGGTACCTGCAGGTTTGATGAATTTTTCACGCGCTTCGGCGAGGATTTTATGTCCTGTTCGGATACGTGGTGGCTGATGAATTCAAGTGTTGGAATGCTGAAAGCACATTTTGATGTCTTTATTTTGAAATCGAACTCTGCAAGTCACTTAAATATTTGTCTTAAATTAGTGATATGTTTCTCCTCGCATCTGCTTGCCACCAATATGTTGTCAATAAACAAAGTCAAGATGTTTTAACACTTTATTCATAAAGTGTTCATAAAGTTTTGTGCTGCATTGCCAAAGACCGAAAGGCATTCGTATATATTTCAAATAAACGATTTTCGTTTTCGGAATGTCTTTGTTTGCCCTGATTAAGTCATTTTTTGTAAAAATCTTCCACCTTTGTCCGTGTACCGAAAAATGTATGTATGGCATCGCACAGGAATCCACATTAACACCAATCTGTACTGTGGATTTCTTATGAACCATGTGGAATGGTGAAGAAACCAGAAAGATGACGGTTGACATTTGCTGAGTTCGACCGTATGTGCAATCAAATGTTGTATTGCCTTATGTCTCGTTGAATTCAGTCGAAGTCGTCGGTATGTCCTACTGGATTGTTGTAGTTTTGAGATTTGATAAAGGAAGGAAACTCCTTTAACAAATTACCGTATCAATTTTCAACCTTTAAGTGTTTCTGGGTGGGAGAATCAACAGAAAGTGTCACTGCTTTGACCGTTGGGGGAGTAGCTGAAAAAATAATTCGTCTTCCACGCAGATCGACAAGTAACCCAAACATTGTTAAAAAATCAGCACCAATAAAAGATCGGTCCACCGATGTGAGCACCGCGAAAGGGTCATTATACAGGGTGCGCCGTATTCCTTAATCGACCAAAAGTAATTTGGTCCCTTATCAGTATTGATGGTTCGTAGCGGAAAGGCACAAGACTAAATCTATGCAGATCTTTTTCTTTCGAAACATTTGAAAGTAACTAAAAGGAGACCTCTTTATCCACTAGAAAATTTAAGTTACTTTTTCGGTCTCGAATGTAAGTGATGGGTCACATCTATTTGGCTATTTGCTGCATTAATAGTCGAATATAATCATTTAAATGGTTTGAGGTTGTGGATATATTTTTCGGGCTGAAAAAAACGCACGGTTTAATACATTTTCACGGTTTAATACGATTGTCTAAATTTCGACCTTCTTGAGGGAGTTTTAGTGTTTCTGAAAATGTTTTTGTCAGTTGAGCAATCTATTTTTCCATTGTACAAAATCTGATTTAGGTGAAGCTGACCTAAATGCATTGCTTGTTTTCGATGCTCGAACAAGAATCAGTATGCTCAACTTGCGGTATGGTCTTTAATTCACCATGTCATGGCGACATCAACATAACATCGAGCCACCATTATAATGACAATAGAGAATGTGTACGTCGTTATTTTATTAATCAAATTGCATGTTGTGCGCATCAAAGCTCAGTTTCGGTCTGATGAGGAATTTGGAATAATTTTATTAAAGACTATCAGGCCAATGGACCGAGTGCTGATTCTAATTTTTATTATTCGATATTTATACCAATGTACTGTGTACACTAACACTCTGCGTGTGCCTGGCGTTTTTACTCTGATTTGAACTGATACCGTAAGCATATGAAATAATTATGTATGGCTTTGGTTAAAGATATCGCGATCTCGTAGATACCCAGTTAGGAGAAAACTCTAAATTTGCTTACCGCATGTAATGAGCCCATGTCTAGTTAAAAGTAGCAAAGAGAATCTAAACAAGTGTTGCGTGTTGTATTTTACATCGAGGTCACCAATATAACGATGGTGAAATATGTGGTGAATTTGTGTTTAATTGATTTACCACTTGAATTATTTATGTTTGCCTCAACTTTAATTTAATGGGGCAATCTTAAGTGTACCTGTGAGATTACTTGGGAAGCTAGCAAACGCCTAATTTTTAATCTCTTTTATAAGGGCTCTTAAGGATTGTTTTGTCTTCAGTGTCTCTTGCTTTAAACGGATAGTTTAAACTATTTTGTAATTTTTTTTAATAGGACTTCTTTCAAGGCCACTTTTTGTACACTTTCAGTGAGGTTTTTCAGCTCTTCTTCTATTATATAAACGTTTCACATCTGCCCTTGTGTAGATTACGGATTCTTCGACTAAGATGCCGAAATTATTCTCAGTTAGCAATAAAATCTAACATCAACGATTTAAGCTTTCGAAACACCCTATACATAAAAAACACCCTGTAAATATTTAAATACAAAAAAATCGAATATCGATCAAATGACACACGGGGATCAAAACGAAGGAAAAATAAAACCTAGAAATCAAATTGAATTTTTCCGTTTCCATTTTTGTATTTTTTTTGTTCGAATCTCATTTTCAATTTTAGTCAAAAACGTATATAAGCAGCAGGAAGACACTGTCACAATACAATACGACATCGACAACGATGAAGATGAAAATTTAGTTGGAAAAATTAAAATGAAAATGAAAATAAAAAAAAAAAAAACGAAAATAATAAAATTAGTTCAACTTCACTTGCCATATAGGAACCTGGGTTTAGTCGATTTTGTTGTTGGTGTTATTATGTTATGATGATGGCATAAAATAGTTGGAAATATACATATATTTTATGTTAGATCTACATAAACGACACAGTATGGTAGATGATATGGTAAAAAGTAAATTAGGAGAATGTAGCTAACCCTCATCACAAATTTTTTTTATTTTTTTGTATTTTTTTTATTTTTTTGAGTCTTTTTCTACGTATTTTGTGTTTATGCTCACGTAATACGTCTTAGTTCTTCAGAATGATACGATACATATTATTATACAGTAAGTAAAGCCGGTACAATAAAATTCTATTACTTGAGCAAGATTAATGCGTATATACGATCTAAAGTGGTGTCAGGCTGTCACGCTGCTTTTTAAAGCCGGAATTTACGAATAAATTTATTTTGGTGACAGTTAAATTCGATGTAATTGCAGAAATTAGAATTTAGTATGCGTATTCGCTTTTATGTGGTTTCTAATCAGAATTTACTTTCATTAATTGAGGTTCAAGTTAAGATTCTTAAGGTTCTAAGATTCTAAATGTAAGTTACAGTTTGTCAATTATAGTCTAAAGTACAACGATTTTTCTAATGCTACAAAACTTAAAAGAGGGCTTACTTGGGGAAATAGCCTGAATGTTGACAAACATGTTTCGACTTTATACCAAATGAGGAAAATAATCTGTGCGAGCCAAGACAATTTCGATGATGAATTGTGCACCCAGAAATTTCGCATTTAATTCCAAGAAAAAAAATTATGCTGATTTCAAATGAAAACAATATGATTAAAAAAAAAAAAAAGGTGAAGCTTAAATGAACCCAAAACATTGCCTAATCGAAATAAATTTACCAGGTTTACTTTGAGTAGAAAGGTGTAGATAGGTGTAGAAAGGTGTAGAAAGGTGTAGAAAGGTGTAGAAAGGTGTAGAAAGGTGTAGAAAGGTGTTGAGTAGAAAGTCCCGATGATAGTCGATGATCGCTGATAATTCAATTTTTTTTAAATCTAATTTATATTGTGTCCATTATGTTTTTGGCTGGGGAGTTCTTTCGTCAGCTAATACAACGACATCATTAATTTTTATATTCCTTTTTCCACTTTGTACGATTTTGAAGTGTCGCCAAATTTTCCTTGTGCCAACGATGCAAATGTTAGCCTATTTGCTGCACCTGTTGCCATCGTGAAACCATCGATTGCTTAACAGATTTAACTGCAGCCTCCCATAATCCACCAAAATGTGGTGCGCTAGGAGGATTAAAATGCCAATTGATTTTGTATCCTAAAAGAAATTTAGCTATAATGTGTTGATTATTAGATAACATTTCCTAAATTTCCGCGAAATATATGTTACTTGATATATCCCGTTACTTGATATATCCCGTTACTTTCAAATATCTCGGAAAATAAGCACTATACGAAAAAAATTTACAAGACCCAGATTTAATCGTTCCAAGGGGGAAATACATTAGTGCTAAAATTAATACCCCTTTCTTTTCCGTGTAGGTGGGCCGTATAATTTTGAAATGAAAATAGGAGCCTTTTTTTATTGTAGATTCGGATTTTCCGGCTAAAAATAAGTAAGGAGCTTAGTTTATTTTGGCGAAAATCGGCCAACTGGAAGTGGCTGTTTGCATAGGGAGTTTTTCGAGTTTTGTAAATATTTCAATAAGTACAGCGCTCACAAGATAGCTGTTAGGTCCAAAATGCTGAAAAAATAAACACAACCAAAATAAAAAAAAATTGAAAAAAAAAATAAAAATTCTGCCACTTCCGGTTAGCCAATTTCCGCCAAAAATAACTTCCCTTCGTACTTATTTTTAGTCGGAAAATCCGAATCTGTAATTAAAAATAGGGGTTCCTATTTGACTTAAAATATTTGAGAATGCTTGACTTAAATTTTCTAGTAAATTTATTTCGTTGTTAGCTGTTAATATGTTGACTTTGACTGGCCTTCCTTCTTCCTTGGTTTTGATATGGGTTGGTAGTTCCGACCAAACAGATTCATTTTTAGGCAACCACATTCATAGTTGTTTTGCATATTATCAATTATATGATTAGCAAGTTAAGCAGTAACTTTTAATTTTCCAGTACTGTCTGTAAATTAACAGAAAACTTTCTTTGTAATAGAAAATTTATTGTATCTTGTCAGGAAACTTTTTCGGATATTACTATAACTTCTCGTGGCGTCCCTCAAGGGTCGGTGCTGGTTCCACTTTTGTTTTCACTTTATATCGATGATTTGCCCTCAGTACTGCAAAATTGCAAACATCATGTATTTGCTGGCGATGTCTAAATATATGTTAACTATTCAGTAAAGGAGATGAGGGTGTCAGAAACATTAATCAAATCATTGTGGCTATTCAAAACTGGGCCAAATTGGTTTTGGTAAGATTTGGTAGTTGGTAGTTTTAGCCAAACAGATTCAATTTTAGACTACCACTCTGGTCCATACCACCACAGTTTATTATTTTTTAGTAACTCAATGGACAAACCCTAACAGGCACATTCAGTTGAATTTGATTTTGTTGGAACATGTCGCCAAAGTTGCTATAACTAATGTGTCCTATAAATTGTGATGTTCTATTACCAACAAAGGTCCATTTTATAGGATACGACGACAGCCAGTCCAATACAATTCTTGAATATGTCTATGATGTCACGGATTTGGTTGTGAACGTAGTAGTCATCTGCACCAAAGTTACTAATTTAGACAGCCAAAGTGCGGTGCATTGCGGAATTTATATTTGCTTTATTGAATCAACTCTCGTTTTTGTAGTAGCTAACTTTGTACTACAGCGTCCATCAGGATAAATGCCTCGAAAATATACGACGACAGCATAAGCTTGTTCGTTGGCATAGCAAAAAGCATGTATTTCTATGACATTCACGTTTATCTGTGTTATAATAATCATCTTGGCAGTATCAGTTCTCTTTATTGGCATTCAAGTCGTCCACAATCTGACTCCATTTGATGATGATATCCGTTGATAACTTCCAAAACCCATTTGAAATTGGAAACCCACAGAAATATCAGTAAAATTTTAAATCTCACCGTCGTTGGTGCTAGCCAACCGAGCAAAAAGTTTTCCACTTTCAGAAAGTATACTTCTTTAGGTTGCATGGTAAAACGAAATTTATCATGTTTTGAATGCCAATGAAGTCGGAACCTTTAGCGGTGCCTCATTTGGTTGATCTTCATGTGTTTTTATATATTGGTAGGCTCTTTGATGTTCGAGTATTGTGTTCTCAGCTCCAAGGTATTAGAACTCCATTTACTTAATTACATTTCCGCTTCAAATAAGATTTGTGTAAAGTCATCCCTTATTTTAATTATTTTTGATTTAATGCCCTGTCATTAAATCGTCTTTCTATATATCCCTTTTTAAAGTAGTCAAGGCAGCTGGGTAATGAATTTCGTTAATTGTGGCTAGTTCTTTGATATTTTGACGATAGATGAGCATATCACAAAGGCATGTCCTTTAAATCGCATCAAAATTTCAAAAATATGGGACCAAATCGTAGGTCCTACTAAAAGGGTATCATATAGTAAAAACTTGGAAGCAATCTTTCAAATCAAATACTACTCTAAGTTTTGTACTTGTACTGTGCGTCTTCAAAACTCTATGGTGTGGTAAGTATAGATACAACTTTCTTGGATGGCCTTATCTCTGGTTATTTCTGTTATGTGCCCAAGTTGAATATCTTCCATAATCTTCATTTCCTAAAAAAAAAATTTCACTGTGTACAGTCTCAAAATAGCTAAATTGAGAGATGTTTCAATAATCGGTTTTGACTGCTTAAACAGTAGTCTGTTTATTTATTTATTCAACACCAACGGAATGAAAATCCTTTTACGTACAGCCCTTGATATTTCCAACTCGTCTGCATATAATCCACAGTCACAGTACTGGAACAGAGAAGCAATTTCATTAATGAGTATATTAAACAACACAAGACCTAGGTGAGATCCCTGAGGGGCTCCAGAATGAACTTCAATCATCTTAGATGTAAACCCATTAGTTTTAACTACCTGTTAGTTTTAACTTCCGATCACGCAGGTACGATCTAATCCAATCCCAAAAGACTATGCTCACTCCAAATTTATCAAGTTTGGCAAGGAGTAGCTCAAATTATGGTGAGTCAAATGCCTGCACATCCCGATTTCATTTTAGATATATCAAGGCTAACATCTTTTTCAGAAATATGAGGTATTCCAATTAGATTTTGATGATGCGTAGTACGATGTCCTATAAGGAAACATCATTAACCTTATCATTGTATTTCTTATAGACTGATTGGAAGAATTCAGCAAATTAATTGTTCCTTATCAAATGCCCGGTGATGTTGTTGGACAGAATTAAGACAAACCGCGTTATCACCAAAAACTTTGACAAATGTATGTGCCTTATTCTTTTTGTTTCTCAAATTGACCAAATTGTTGTCAAACCATGGAGGACGGTTATTCATACGCTTGTAGCATTTAGGTGCATGTTTGTCAAAAGCCTCATGTAAAACCACATAAAATGTCTCAACTAACGCATTAACGTCACTCAAAAAAGAATTAGAAATTTCATCCCAGTCCATCTTATCAGGCAACATCTGCAGTTCAGTAAATCAGCCTTCTTTTGTGTATTGTTAATAAATTTACAAAACAACTCGTGGCAGTCAAAGTTGATTTCCAATCCGCTGTGGTGCAATCTATCGGGAACAAAAGGTTCTAACGACTTAATAACTAATCCACAATTAGGATCATTTAGTAAAACTAGATCCAAAATTCTACCATTCAGGTTAGCGAAACAACCTCAGTGCACCAACATAAACCCGGGAGAATGAAATCACCCAAAACACATATGATGTCATGTATGCTACACTCAGATACAAAATAATAAACATTTGCACTTTCTTTGAAAAAAATTCCTTTTTTAACCCCCACCCATTGGGATTTGATCCTGGTACATCCCGACCCAAACACCGCAGCTTTAATTACTGCAGCAAATACTAAGTAAATTTTGTATATAGTAGTTTTTCGGATTCTACTTTAGGTATAGTGTTCAGACACTACAAACATTTTTGATTCTCGACTAAGCAATGACATATATTGTTTAAAACGGTATGAAGACTTAATTGTATCTCATTAATCAACATTGCCTTCTGGTGTACCAAACAAAGAATTTTAAAGTTCTTGTGTTAAATCAATAAATTGCTTTGTCGATTTTCCCACAGTAAGCGGTAATGAAATAAATTTTAAAAATTTATTTTCAAAATGTCATGTTTCCATTTTTGGATTGGTCATAAAACGGTTAATTCATTTGATTTGTAATTTTAAATCAATTGTTTTAAAATCTAATTGTATTAATTTCAAAGATTTGTATCAAATAAAGTGTATATAAATTAAATTTTCAGTTATAACCATAAAACGGTTAATTCAATGGTTTTGTAATGTAAAATCAACTTTTTTTTAAATCCAATTCGTATGAATTTTAAAGTTTTGCGTCAAATAAAGTGTATATAAATTAGATTTTCTGCGATAACATGACGTATTTGACATAAAACGGTTAATTCAATGGATTTGTTGTTTAATCAATTTTTTTTAAATCTAATTTGTATTAATTTTAAAGTTTTGGGTCAAATCAATAGTACACTTACAAAATTTAGCAGCATGAAGGTGAAATAATAAATTTGTAATTTACAGATGAAACCTAATGCCATCTGTTACAGCCTACGGCTTGTTGAATGGTGGCATACTGGAGATGCTGATAAGAGTCGTCAGAATGCAGAGCAGTTCAGTAAAATTGTGATTGTCTTGTGCTAACAATACTTAAGCATTGGTCACCGTGAAACCCGACCAATTCTGTCATTACTAACTTACTTTTCATTACGCTACACCATAAAAAAAATATTAATTGTCGATCGCTTAGGTGTCAGTAACCGAGTCTATTCTGTCATAACTAACATTCCTTCCACTCCTTCTGTTTTGTTATAAACGGATGTACGATGGTGCCTGGAATTCCGGGAGTTCTTGGTTCGTCCTTGGCCGTACATTCTAATCAATCAATCAATAAATCCAAATTTCAGGTTTCCATTTTGGAATATTATGAAATCTGGTTTCATTCAGGGTTTACTTTAGGCAGATATTATCTTGTTTGATAGATGTGATGGCTAAGCTTTTCTCAATTTAGAAATATGGAGTTACATGGCCAATGTCCTTAGTCTAGTTTCAAAAGCAAAAAATCAACTTCTTTTCGGAAATATTGCCAAATATTGCCACTCAAGACCAAAAAATGAAGCCTTTTGAAAATTAACGTGTGGTAAATAAGACGAAAAAGGCCTTCCAACGCGACTCAGTTCAACATATTACTGTAGTTAATTAAGTGTACTTTGAACCTGTCATACAATTTAAATAATTTAAGGCACACAGAAGCACTCAAGCACTTCTGGCTAAATTTATGTGTTTTAAGGACTTTTTTCTTCCTTTAATCTTACAAATTCATAAAATCGTCGAGATATTCATACACCTCTCAATCCATCACCATTCCACAATAACTAAAAACTATGAAACACAATACCCACTCACTTCACTATCAATATTACGTTTATTATTATTTTTATTTTTTTGTTTTGTTCATTTTTTTGCCTAGATGTATGTCAAAAAACTGAAAATAAGATTGATGATGTTTCAATTCATTTTAATCGAAATCTAATCTCCTATTGTTTTGCTTTTGTTTTTCTTATGATTACGATTACTATTATTATTATCCTTTTGTTAAAAATAAAACTCAAAAAAAAATAAAAAAATTGGTCGTCGATTGTATTGTTGTAATAGTTTTGTTGTTGTAATATGTCCTTTGTTGTTTGATTACCAATGTTTTCTTTTCAAAATCATGTTGAGTTTCTTATTGTTGTGCACTGTTGAGTAACAACAACAACAACAGCGAACATACAAATATATTAAAAATAATAATTGTATAGTAGTAGTAGTAGTAATAATAGTAATCATTTATAATTGTCCTTCAATTAACTAATAGGAAGTGATGAAAATGTATAAAGAAAATGGGTCATTGATTAGTTGTGTACGAAAAAGTACACAAAATGGTAATGGTATAGTAGCGAGATGTTGATGGCAAAAGAAGGATAATTACAAATGGTGTTGTGTAATGTGATGATTATCATCGATATTATGTTTCAAGGTCTAATTAGTGAAAAAAGATACGAGCACGATATTCTTCCAAGTATTATTATGATAAATTGTATTATTGCGTATTGCGAATTAAGATTTGTGTCTTTTGATAAGTTAAATAAAGGTCAACAGGACAAACTCGATTAAAGTGGGATGAGGCAATTAAAAACTTTATATTGTTATATGACATATTCCTTTTTAAAAAAGATTTAAAGCATAAAGAAATAAAAACAGTTGTTTGAAAGTTGTATAAGTCGTAGTTTACCTGTATTTAGCATATTACGTGAGTTGTACACAAAAGGTTGTAATCCTTTCTTTATTAGGAACAACAACAACTGGTTTGGTATATTTTTCAGTTTAGTTTTGTTTACGATCCTATTACTTAATGGTTGGTCATCACTTTTGTCGTTTTAGATGGCAGATTCAATTAAATGCGTAATAAAAATTTCGTATTGCAACGCAAAAGATTATTTTTTAGTCTGCTATTTATAATGTTTGAAAGTATAACTCTACATTTTTTTAAAAATCTAGGCCCTTTTTTATATGAGGAGAACAAAACTACTTTAAAACCTATAAGTTGGTCTTTCCAACTTAAGCACCATTGATTTGATGAACGATATCAGGAATTTTCATCAAATTTATTATCTGGTGGTTCAAGAAAAGTTGTTAGCTGCAGTTATAATTACTTTTGAGCTCTAATACTCATGCATTTTCAGGGTTCATCTCTTGTATTTATGCTTAAGTAGTACGGGAGAAAAACCACAACAATTACTTATCGATATGTAACTTATCTTGGTTGTTACAATTTATTTCACCAACATTACTTCTTCTAACTGTTGACTATATACTCCATCGATGTTAACACGGATGCTATCGTCCTGATCCAAAATGGTAAAATACCAAAGTTTCGTATATGGTGCAGCTCAGTGACTTTTTTCAAGAAATTACTTCTACGAAAGATAAAAATACTGCTTTGTTGTTGGGTGCGATTGTAAATAGCTTTCACAAGAAAATTTCTCTAGCGATATTCTTAGTTCAAAACTAGATCATGCCATATCAGCAGTTTCAAATGTACTTGCAGACTGTGAGAAACAAACTTGTAGGAATGCAAAGGGACATTTTGTGCCTCGCCGATAATCCGAAAGCTAAACTAAAAACTAAAAATTACTGATAGATACAGGCGCAAATAAAATCACCGTAATGCCTAAAATTACATACTAATGTTTTAAAAACAAAATCTACCGCAAATAAAAATGCACAGGAAACCCAGACCGCCCAAAAGAAGGTAAATTTAATTTTCTTGGCCATAATTAAACAATATTGTCCTATTACGAATTTGATTTTCATTAATTTTTCGATGGCATATTAGGGTCCGAATCTATGGCAGAAATGAATGCTAAAATAGATTATGACTCTAGTACAATATTTGATTGATTGGATTGATTGAATAGAGTGTACGGCCAAGGACGAACCAGGAACTCCCAGAATGCTGGGCACCACCGTACACCCGTGTTACATATAACAAAACCGAAGGAGTGGATGGAATATAAAAGACTTTAATAGTTATAGTAGCTATAATAGACTCGACCCGGTTGCAGACACCTAAGTGATCGATAGTTAGTATGTTTTTGTGGCGAAAGGAAAGGAAAGGTAAGTCAGGATTGACAGAATTGGTCCGGTTTCCCAGTAGCCAATATTCAAACTACTGTTAGTTAGCACAAGTCAATTCCAATTATAATGAACTGTATTTTGTCATATCTTACCAGAAACTCTAATCTGCAATCATTTTTCTGTAATCTTGCAGCCCATATCTATTAATGGGCTAATTTTTTCAAGCCGTAGGCTGTGATAAATTGAATTAGTTTTCGCTTGAAATTTACAATTAAATTATAAAAATATAAAAAATATAACAAATATAACAAATAGAAAATATTAAAATAAAAATATAAAATATAAAATATATAAAAAATATACAAAATATAAAAACACAAAAAATATAAAAAGTATTAAAATATAATAAATATAAAAAAATAAAAATTATAAAAATATAAAAAAATACAAATCATAAAAAATATAAAAATATAAAAATATAAACATATAAAAACATAAAATATATAAAAATATAAAAAGTATAAAATTACAAAAAATACAAAAATTATAAAAATAATTATACATTTTAACATTTACATCTTTACATCCCCCTCCCCTCCCCCGGAAATACACCAAATCCATTCCAATCCACAAACCCAACAAATCATCCCTATTGCGTTCTGTCATAGATAAAAAAGCCTGCCCCCAAAAATCTCGAATGAACCACTCTCAGCAAAAGAAATAATCAGCATTTTCGTAATGTAGAAAAAAATATGGCCAAACTCCAAAACGTTTCCAATTCACAACATTCAAGCGACTCAATTCCGAAAACCCATCCTAATTCTAGACAAACAACGCTACCAAAACACATTCAAGATCGAACCACCCTTCAACCGATTACGAATATCTACAAACATTTACAACCAATATTATTCATCTCATAGAGAAGCAAAATATGTCTACAATAAAGGGTTACCCAATAAGAAGTTTCATTTTGAATAGCCTGCTATTTGGGCAGCTGTCAATTTTGAAGCTGTCATCTTTTGACATTTGACAAGTAAAAACTACGCCATTACTAAAAATGGTACAATACACGCTACAACAATGCAATGAAATTGTTAATATTCACTAAAAAAATGATTCGGATTTTCATCGAAAAATCATCTTCAGTGGTGAGGCCCATTTTCACCTCAGAGGCTACGTTAATAAGCAGAATTGTCACATTTGGGGCTCGTAACATCCAAGAATGATTGTTGAAGAGCCTCTCCATCCTCAACGTGTCACTGTTTGGTAAGGTTTTTTGGCTGGCGGTGTGATTGGACCTTACTTTGCGAAAAAGAGGTTGGTGCAACTGTTACGATGAATGGATTGCGCTACCATGACTTATGATTTTTTATGGCCGGAATTGGAAGATATAGATGTGAATGACGTTTATTTTCAGCAAGACGGCGCTACGAACTACACAAGCAGCGAAAACAATCGCAATTTTGCAAGAAGAGCTTCCTGACCGTGTTATTTCTCGAAGAGGTGATCACAATTGGCCACCAAGATCTTGTGATTTAACATCTTTAGACTTTTTTTGGACTACGTGAAAGATAAGATCTATGCCAATGCTCCACAATCGATTTAAAACCTTAGATCTCTAGCACAATATGTTTAAAAAGACAAAAAACTTAAATTCCATCGGTATTACCGAACCGAAAATATTTACCATTATGTCGTAATATTACAATCAGTGTTTCTAGGACACTTGATCAAACCAACACAGTCAAACCAAATCCAGACAAGTTAAAAAAGTATTGGATTGGCCTTTTCCTGAATGCCAAGAGGAAATTAAATCTAGGACTTTCAGGATATTATAGACGCTTTATAAGAGATTAAACTCCAAACTTGCAAGACTAATGTCGAAATACTTAAAACAAGACCAGGTAATTGATATGAAAGATCCAGATTACATATAAACGCATTCATAACTCTAGGATGTATTCTTACAACACACCAGATCCAAGCCTACCCAGACATTTAAAAAATTGTATTCTAACAACAGACGCATCAGACATATTCCAAAATTGAAAATTAAACCTCAACAGCAATAATGATAATGCCATTAATCATCAATAAAACGATCATCAGTTAGACCCACAAAATCTCATTGAAGCAAACAAGAAATTGTTTACAACGACGATTTATAATATATTCGTGCAAAAACAGTAGGACATTCTAAAATTTAAAGATACCTGTATTAAACTTTTAGTGACGGGAACAGAAAGCCGTCAGAAAATTGCAACGTAAGAAAATAAATAGAAACGACCCTAATATTTATTACTGAAAATAAACTGGTAATAAACAGAGCTAAAAATGAGACACCATCATTAGATTGTGGTCCTGACAATAGAACATTAGAAAGAAATGCTTTATTGTCATTTGAAATTTGAACAATAACGATATTAGATTTTCGTCGACCACATGACGCATTGGTCATAAAACGGGTAATTTTTTTTCTTCAGAGAAACATTGCAATTTACTGTTGAATGGTGGCACTGGAGATGCTAATAAGAGATGACAGAATACAGAGCAGTTCTTTATCATTGTGATTTTTTTATGCTAACAGTAGTTTGAATATTAGCTATCGGGAAACCGGACCAATTCTGGCATTACCGACATACCTTTCGTTTCATTACCTCACAAAAAAATTACTAACTATTGGCCGTCGGTGTCTATAACCAGGTTGATCTCAATAATTTAACTAATGTCCTGCCTTATCCTTCCAAGGTTATGTAAAATTGGGTGTACGGTGGACCAGGCGCTTTCCGGAACATCCTGATTAATGCTTGGCCGTACATTCTTAATCAATCAATCAATGAATTAACAAGAATATATCATAATGTGCTGACGTGATGTGCAATTATAAGATAGCCTAGGTATTAAATGCAGCTGGATTGAAAGAAAAGTCACTAACCCAACTAATCAAGAGACACGCAGAATTATTTGAATCAATTTGAAAAGTCTTTAAATGGCTACAAACTAACAAATCGACCTTCAAATTGGCCATCCAATGTGGTTTGATTTGGGAAAAAAAAAACATATCCTATATACAGCAATAACCAAACCAGTACTATATTGAGTTTTGCAAAATACTTTTTATTGGTGGTCCTGGTAGAAGTCAGAAAATCTACATCTATGAGACTATTTTTAGTACCAATTAAGAGTTTGGAAAATGTAACACTCTTTTCGGTTTTGGGATTAATATTAACGAGCGGACATACCCTTATATAACCCCTGTTAAAATACAAGGTCATATTCGAGCAGCTACAAATATTTTTTGATCGTATGAAGCCGCAATGATAAATAATGCAATAGATGCTTTATTCATCGTCTACTAAAAGATTTAACAGGTACCCCAACGAAATGAACACCATTTGAATGAAAGGTCATGGTTCATTGAACCACATGTTTAAATAGTGGTGGGAGATGTATCAATATAATTTAGAGATCAGTTGACAAAATTTCAAAATTTTTAATTGGTCTTCAATGTCCGTTTTGCTAACCACGAAACCAATAAGTGGTTGTTTTATCTTGATAACGTAAGTAATACAAACTCTGATGGTCTGGATAAAAAGTTTTTTTTTTAATATCTGACCCCATGACGTCTTATTTAAGCGTCTAAGGTTTGATAACATAAAATGTGCAACTTGTGAAGAATGCCATTATTATTCAATTAAGTTCCTGTACAGCCAGACTCCTTTAGAAATTCATCCTCATAAACTTTATTTGAGTGTAAAGGAGCAATTATCATCAAATTACTAACAAAAATGAAACATATAGTTAAATGGATCAAAATTAATGGTCAAAAATCGTATGACCTTTGTAAGTGCCACAGAAGTGTGAGCTACATCAGAAACTAGCATAATTGTCATGTTAATAAGAACCAAGTTGGTTACAAGATCCAAAGTAATAAAACATAGATCAAAGTAATATTTTTCCGTGAGTAATTTTATTACAAATATAAATCAATAAAGCAAACTTGCAGTGTTGACCAATGTTTGGTCAAACAAAATTTTTTATAAAGATATTTTTAAACAGTGTTTGGGTTACTTTTCAGATGGTCAACTTATCTACTGACCCACTTAAGCTTAAGGAATTTTGAATTTTGAAATTATATTATAAATAAGCGATAGAAATTTAAAAAAAAACATTGCTCTAAGTGTGACCACTGATAATGTGCCAAAAGCAATTATAAGCTTGCTTGATTCAAAAAGGAACTGTAAAATAGTTTGGTGCACTTTTTACATAATATTATCTTAGTTTTCAGTAAAAAATAATAAAATTGACATTAAAAACACATGAGTTCATTTTAAGCATATCCACTGCCATCTATTGCAAAAATTATATACCACAATATTAAATTTTCTATTTCAAAATAGAGGGTGACAGTTAATTTATTTTTGTGTAAAAATATTTCACAAAACAAAAAGTTAAATTTTTTGTACTATCAATACTAAACCAAAAAATTTAAAACCGAAAGGATAAGATATCAGCTCTAGATAGTTTAATGTATAAATTTAAAAGGATTATAAAAAGGATTTCGATTGTTTAGTATAAAGGACAAATAAATAAATTTATTTGTGAAAATGGTGCAGATTCTAAATGATAGTCATTGGAAAAATAGTATTAGGAGTAAATTTGTTACTAACACCCCCCAAAAAACGAACAGGAGCAATATACTCGTAAGTCAGAGTGGAAAAAAATTCAATTATGTTGAGTATGTGAATGGAATTTTATCCTATTTGTGTGTACTGTGAGTTTCGTCGTTTAATATCATATCTCACTCTTATATATATATATATATATATATATATATATATATATATATATATATATATATATATATATATATATATATATATAAATATATATATAATAATATATATATATATATACATGCAGGATCGATGATGTAATTTGTTGAAAGCGGTTGTTGTTGTTGTTTTTTAAATCAGATGAAAAATCTCAAAAATAGGATGTTTTTTACCCAAAGTATTCAGAAATTATCTAGGAAAATTTATCTTCTCTAGGTACACAGACTCACTCACACACCCATACATATATTTCAAATTGATGATAGTGCAAAAGAAAATTTATTTTTATTGGTTTTAAGTTGATGGGTCAAAGTAGCAAAAAATATATAAAAATAAAATAGGCAAGCAGGGACACCTTCATAATATATACGATATATTTTTTTAAAGGTATAAAATGTATATTGCGAAGAATATAAGAATAGATATATAAGGATTATTATGAGTTAAGTGCTAAAGGTGATGATTTTTATAGTGATGATACCATCACACTTGTTCAACAAATGTTCTTTAATATCTCTCTATAAATGTATGATGCTTTTTATTTTAGATGATGGCAGAATACAACAAATAAGAATGCTGTTAAAAATAAAACTTGAATATATTAAATTTTTATTTTTATGTTCATTGTCCGATTTGCCATAATATTCAAAACACCATTATATTATGAAAATCAGCAAAATGGCTAAATGTTACTAAACCATTGAGAAGGATTTTTTTCTATGGAGTACCCCACTTTACAATTTTTGAATAGCTCCCGTGCCTCGTAAATGACTTAAACGAGCTTTTTACCCTTAGAATTCCATCACAGCATCATGACTTATTGTTTAATAAATTAAAGGTAGGTTTGCGGGGTTGACTGTGCGGCCTAGGCGACTCTAGATGTGGTAAAAACTTAATCCAAAAATTATTAGTTTGATGAGGAGTGGCGTCTTGATGTCGAGCAATAGAATAAAGGCCCTTGCTTAGGAGAATTGCCAGGCAAATTTATAACCAGAAACAGCGTAGATGCTGGAAGGCTAAAGTCTTAAAATTACAGCGCTCCAGCAATGTTCACATTTGACGAAAAGCGAAGTAGTTCCAAATGATTGGAGTCAAGTAGTTGCTCTGACCCCGAAGCTCTTAAATCTATGTTAAAATTTATCTTTCGTTAAAGTGAAACAACATGGGACAACATATTGTACCGTTAGTCCAACTAGGTTCTGGCATATGCAGATGATATCTCTAAAATTAGATGGAATAATGAAAATAAGACGGTGTCAAAGAATTACTGGATTCACTTGAATGATTTTTAGCTTTCGTTGATCTCAAAATCGATGAGTCCAAAACCGAATATATGACACATTTGAAACCAAACTGAATAAGTTTACTCGGTACTCGGCTTCCAGGTAGATTGAATTGAAAACCTTAGATTAGTGATAGATAATACCAGCCGGTGTGATAGAACTAGCCAAACGCGGAAAAGGTGAATTGCATGTTCAGCGCCTCAAGTAAATAACAAAAGGAATGTACGAAGAAAATATGCAAGAAATCATTCTTAAAAGACGAGGAACAGGCATCAATTCAAAACATGCCAGAAACATACCAGTGTGTAAGAAAGATCACCGACAACGTTATACAATTGTACAAGGAGTGTTTCCTTATGGTAAAGTCTTTACAGTTGAAGAAGCACAGTTAAAAAGGTTTGAAGACTATGCCAAAGAACACAAATCAATAAAAATACTCGTAATAATGAGCCTGACAGAATCTCATCTCACAATAAGTGCAAAATTAAGAAATGAACAAGCCAAGAGAAAGCTGCTCACATCATTTCAATCTGAATCATAACTGAACAAACTAATGAATGGACCTCGCTCTTCGATGATTATATTTTGCACTTTACCAAATTTTAACTTAACGATTGAAAAAACGAAATCCTAAATAGTTTTTGATTCCATGCCATCTGTAGGGCCAAAGCTCTTCCAGACAGACCATCCAGTGCACCGTTTGTGGGTTGCCGGGAAAACCATCAACCTCTAATAAGCTCTTTGGAAGCTTAGATATTGACTTACAACTGGGCAAACCCCTCGAAAACTTTCTTTAAATGTGTTTATGCTCTTCCACATTTTTACTGGCCACAGGTATGTGATACCTCATTAATGAAGCGTTGAAAACTTTGTGCCGCGTTCGAAGTCCAAAAGGCATTTGATTAAATTTTAGTAAATCAAATGGGGTGGAAACAAAAGTTTTAGGCACGTTTTCGGGTAAAATGAAAATCAAATGATGATCCCAAATTGACAAGATCAATTTAATAAGTTTTGAATATGTGAGATCGGATGACGATCGGATTGGCTTACGTCATTTAAGTGTCTTTGTCTCCACATGAACTTTAATGGTTACTATTTTTCTTCTGGAACGTATGAAGTTGAGAAGAAACCTCAGAAGATGCTGGTCTGCATATGTCTAACAGGTCCATATCCTGAAATTTCGTGAGGGCCATTCTGTCGAGCTTTATTATTGGTGAAGGTATTTTGACTTGAGATGTCATAGCTCACACAGCTAAACTCGTCGTTTAGTCAAATATAGTAATTGTCTTTTTAAATCGAAGATGAGGCCTTTTTTAATTAGCGTAAAAAAATTATCGCCTATAACTGGCTTATTTGTTTTGTGTTAAAGGTTTGAATAACTTAACCATTATCAGCAGTAGTTCAGTATCTCATTTCGATGGAGGTACTTTGAAATTATTAAATGGCAAAACCGAGACATTCGCAACAGTATCAATGAGAAAATTTATATGATTTTTGAAGTCCTTAAGGAAAAGACGGTGGGTTAAAAATCTCCGATTATTTGCCGGAATCACAATAGTGGTATTTAAAAATGGTTTGGTTTTGACTAGTCGGTTAACATGATCTTTTTGCAGTGTTTTACACAAAGAAGATGACATTTTCTTGCTTCATTGCCAAACGTGTGATGCAAATATCATTTCCCCTTATCTTCGATGAAACGATGTCTGCTAGAACTCCGTGCAGTTTACGTGAAAATGAACTTAATCGAGTCCGGAATGATGGCTTTGAGATGCTTCATCTCCGTTAAACTAATTCAGGCAGAAAACTTGGTTGCACACGATCTTCGGATAATGCTGAGACAATATGATGGTATTTAGCCGAGTCTGACTCAAAAGAGCACGTTTCAAACGGTGGCTCAATTTGCGCTAACCAATCAATTATTAGGATTTCGCGTTAATTTTGGAAAAGCAGTTAGACTGAAAAGAAGTTTTACGTTCGTTAGTTGGGAAAATAGTAAAAATGATTGAAAATCGCCTTATCTATGGCGCAAGTGCCATTGCAAATGAAATATTTTTTTTTTGTGCAAGTAGGAGTTTCAAATTGATCGTTTGTGGCCATGAAAGTGACGATAAAAATGTGTTTAAGGACTGAAAACTATATAAAACATTGAGAAGCTTTTCTATCCCTCTCTTTTCTCCGGATGAAGGATTTTCCGTTTGGTTTAATATTTAAAATAATACATTTTAGGGTTTGGGTTTGCTTGAAGGATTTTTTCGATTGATTTGGCTTTGATAGAGTTTGGATCGGTACCTCTTTTGGCTGCTTTCATGTAAGTGTCATAAACTAAATACAATACTAAGCTATTTTGGTTGATGCAAATTTAATTGGAAGACCAACATTTAAATGCTTGAAGTCCCAATTATTGTTGGTATGTATTAATATATTTTTGTAACTCTTTTGGTTTGCCCGTTGCACGTTTTAAGGGCAATTTATTTTGCTCTAGTAGATTCTATTCTTGTTTGTGTGTTTTCATGTTGAAGTGTTGCCTGCAACAACCATGTCGTTGGGCGATTTTCTTAGATGTCGTTAGAGTTTAACAAAGGAGTCTTCAGTGCAGTTTTTTGATTTTGCATATATATATATATATATATATATATATATATATATATATATATATATATATATATATATATATATATATAAATAGTCTTTGAGTATACTGTAGTATTGCTCAGCACATTAATCCAACCACATTTGCAACAAAAAAAATATATATACAAAATCGTGTATATAAATCGTGTATATACACTGTATATATATACACTTAATATAATAATATTATAACGAATATATATTTTACACGCATCACAACTCTATAATTAAAAATAATACGGAAAGGCAAAAACGACTTAGAGAGCAGCAATATAAAAAAAAATGTAATCATTGATTTGGCAAATTTTAGTATATTTTAACTTTGTTTAGGCATTATGTCGTAACCGCAAACCAATTCAATTTGACTTGATCATTTCGAATTTTTCTGTATTTTTTGTTTGTTACTCTTAAAATGTGTCACAGATACGATCATTCGATCGCAATTTGTTTTCAAATGAGGTAAGCACTTAACAATTCTATGATTGTTAACGAATTTCTTTTGTTTTATATATTTTCAGGTTGGTCATGGCACTTATGTACAAAAGTTGAACATCATTTAAATGGAGGATTATATTGTTGCCAGCTTAGAAATTTTGGTATATTTTAGATAGATATAATTTTTGAACTTTTTCAAGGTTAACTCTTTGTTTCAGACCTACTATAATCTCCCCTGCTCTCTCCAGGTTCAAACACTCCAACCTACAATCATTAGTCATCATTTTTCTAGATAATTAGTAGAACATATTCGTATTGTATCAGCTGTAACCTGGTTATGGTTATATCCAATTAATAAAGCTTAGCAAACCATTTCCAATTGATTGATTGATGGAGTGATTATGTTGTAAGACCACGCCATTTTCCGCAAAACGCCAGGCCTATTCTTACAGCAGTTTTAAATAAAACAATAGGTATTGAATAGAAAATAACTAAATGACGGCTATTCATTTAAGATCGCATCGCAGAACAAGACCGAGTCAGCGTATTTATTGTCCTTTTATTATACGAATGAAATCAGGAATTTTCATTAAATACCTGATCTCATGGTTGAATAAAACTCGGTTAGTATCGCCATCGTCATATTTGTGGCCAAATATCAAGCGCATGATTCTTCTTTTGAATGTCATTTACCATCTCTCATACTCATCTGTAAAGGTCCACCTCTCACACCCACACATGACAACAGGCCTGGTCAACACATTGTACAATTTCAGCTTGTCAGAAAAAAATAAAATTAAATTAATTAAACATTACAAATAAATTGAATTAACCGTTCAATGACAAATTCGTCATGCAATCAGCGAAAATCTAATTTATGTATATTTTATTTGATACGAAACTTTAAAATTAATACAAATTAGATTTTTAAACAATTGATTAAATAATACAATCCAATTAAAATAACCATTTAATAACCAATACGTCATGTAATCTCCAAAAATTTAATTTATTTACACTTTATTTGACACCAAACTTTAAAATTAATACAAATTAGAATTTTAAAAAATTTATTAAAATTACAAACCAAACCACATATTTTATTGTATGATGACAATTAAATCTTAATCATACATAGGGGCATTACTAATAAAAAAATGTCTATGTTGGATCTACAATTAATTTTTTGACATTTAGTTACGATCAATGATCGTTACAAAAACGACGAAGAAACACCGCACTTAAAGTTAAAGAGCACCAGTAGGACAAAAACCTGAACTCATTCGTGTATGACATCGCTGAAATGAGCACAATTTGTGTAATGGTTTAAAAAGAACCAATTTGCGTCATATTTTTTGGCCCTATGTTAATAGCCTTTCTAATTTGTTTACTACATTTAAATGCAGACCACAAAGAAATTCAAAAGATGATACATTCATTGGTGACCTTATAAGCAGGAAGTTTTAGGAAACCAGTTATTATTAAATATCTTTTGGTTCTTGGGAGGAATATTTTAAGGAACTACCGAAGTACGCCACTTGACAAAAAAAACACAAAAATTTTTAAAATATTCATATTTCTCTACATAATTTCCTTTTAGCTCAATACACTTTTCCCGGCAATGTTTATTTTTTTTTTTTGATACGCCTCATCTTTCTTTTCCCACCGAGCCATTTTTCCAAATTTAGAAACCGAAGATAATCCGAGATGATTAAATCTGGCAAACAAAAATGAAGGGGGAGTTAATTCGAACTTGTTCGAAACACAATTTTCTTCTACGCCAAATGAGCCAGTTTTTTGTTGATTTTATCACAAACTTGACATAAACAATACTTGATTTCTTCAAACGTTGCAATTAATTTTCGATATACTTGCCGTTGATTGTTTTTCCTTTCTAGAGATAATTAACGAAAATTCTACCACGCGGATCTCAAAAAAACTGACATCATAACTTTACCTGCAAACAAAATTGTTAGAGCCGATTCTTCCCTTTCAATCCATTGATTTGATTGTTCCTTCGTCTCAGGTGTAAAGCATATTTATACGAATTGGTGCAAAAACTCAGCTTTCGTGTTATAAAAGTTCCCCATAAACTCGATTGAAACATCTTTATGACGCTGTTGTTGTTTCATAGTCTTAGAAATAAGTCCAAGCAGATTACCTGCTCAATTTGTTGTATTAGTTCTAACCACACTTTGTGACAATAAGTACTCTTTGCTTAATCGCAGATCAGTTTACACTTAATGATTTTAAAGTGCCTTCCTGGCTATGTAAAACTATATAATATAAGTACTGTGAAGGTGAGTGGCCAACTTAGCGACAATTTTATATTTAATATTACTGTGATGTCACTGTCAGGAACTCCCTGAAGCATGAATATTGTCTTTCATTTTTAAAAGATTTATTTCAAGAAATAGTTCACGTTTTGCGATCAAAAAATGAAGCTATGTTTCTAATGGAAGCCCTCATCTGTAAACGAATAAATTACTTTGTTTCTTTATCAGCAGTATTTTGCCAGTAAGTTTTACATTATATGTAAATATAAAATTCCATAAACAGTTTCTATGATCATAAATTCAAATAATATTTTATTACGAAATTTTAAATGTTGGAGTTCTCAAAAAGTTATAATCACTTTAACACCCTTTTTTTGGTTTTATCCATAAATTAGACTTTAATCGAAACAGTTATAATTTGATTTTGTAGGAAAGTATTAGAAATGGTAATTTTTTTTCAACAAATTTTCCCACATAATCTGCACTGATTAGTTTTGACCTTCTGAAGAAAAAAGGAAATTATACACTTTGAATCGCAAAAATATTTTCAAAAGCGATTACTTACACTGTTTGGGTACTGAGCAGAATATTTTGAAACTATTTTCAACGCATCTTCACTGTCTGAAAAATACAAATTTAAAATAAATATAATTTATGATCTAATGCAGATAAATTAACTGTCTACAGTTAAAAAATTATCCACAGTTATATTCTACTCTGATAAAAGTATTTTGATAACATGCAGACACCCTCCAAAAAAAAATGTCTGAATACGATTAAAACGCCCACTGAAATATATCATCAGTCATATATGGCACACATTTTAAAGCTAATAATTCTAGAAATAATATTTTGTCTCGTCTGACATAAAAAAAAATTTGCAAACCAAACAGCTATGCAAAAATTAAAAAACAAACGAAAAATGATATTACACCTAATTCGTGTGTGTTTTCGCTGATAAGCTGCGATTTTTTTTTTTTTTTTTTTATTTCATTTGTGTAAAACTCTCTTAATTCGTTCGAGATTAAAACACTAACCATAATCATAAACTAAAATTAAAAAAAAAAAAAAAAGCAAAGCGCATTGACCATATTAAGTACTGCAAGGCTGATCATTTAATTATAACCGCGAAAAAAAAAATCGCGATTTTTTTTTTTATACTGAGTGCAGATTAATTAAAGATTATGACGTTAATTTAAAATTTAAAAAAATAAATGTGGATTTATTTAATTTTTTATTTTAATAAAATTGATATCAATCCGCAGAACGTAAGCTTAATATGGTACGAATTTTTTGTACAGTCGTTAGTGCATTTTTGCAAAAAATGCAAGTTTGTGGAATTGATAAGGCAAAAAACTAGAATCTTTAATTTTAAGGTTCTTTGTTTCAAAGTTAAATTCTTTTATCGACCATAATATTTTAGTTGCTTTTTGAATGACAAGTTATTTTGACATTGGTTGCCAATGTGTGCAACGCCGAATACAGAAACAACACGAGGAAACTTAGAGATGATACCTGGGAGAAAATTAAGCAACGCCGCCATTTTCAGCAACAACTGTCTCATCAAAACATGGCAGAAATTAAAAGGCAATACGTAGATACAGGTCGACATTGAGGTCATTCTCGGAAAAGCTGAAAAATCAGCAAAACCTCAGAAAGCTCTAACCTCAGAAAATCATCGACTAAACAGGAGGAAAGAATTCTTCAAACATAACTTCATACACACCAAAAAAAATTATGCATTTTCAGATGAAAACTATAACGGAACAATCAGATCGCATCAACCAATGCAAAAGGGAGTTATAAGTGCTATAAGGAGATAAGAGAACTACAAAATTACAGAATCCGACTACATTCCGCAGCTGAGCTACTAAATGGTGATAAATCTACAGCAGCAGCTGTGAGAAAGAATGAATAACTATAATTGAAAGAAGGAATATAAATAACCATCCCGAAAAAGGCAACTAAAAAGAATACAAGAATGGAAGAGGAATCTCTTTCCTTAACAGCATAATTAAAGTATTGGACGTGATCATCCTGAAGTATGGCTTACCTGTAACCAATATTGTTAGACAATGTAATGGGCATATAAATCGTAGCGAGCTCAAATGGAATACAATGGGATCTAATCAGTCGGCTAAATAATCTTAATGTAGCAGATGGTATGTACGAGCTAAAATACAAATACGCCGAAATTTGCATCTAAATTCTCATAATCAACATCAAAAAGACCAAGGCCATAAGACTGAATATATAAGCATTATTGATACACCAATCCACATCAATCAAGGAAATATTGAAGAGGTCGGAACATTTGTATACCCTAGTTGTACAGTGGCACAAACAGGGGGCATCGAAGAACTAACTTCGACATGCTCAAAAACATCTGAAACGCATCCGCACTATCAAGAAATACAAAGCAACAAATGCTCAATGATAGAACACACACTTCAAAAGCCATTAAATGACATTGATAGGATGTCATTTGAATGGAACCTGCCAGGAAAAAGAAAAATTGGCAGACCACCTATGATATAGCAAATTAATTAATCTATAGCAGAACGACTAGGTAAGACATGGGATGAGTTAAAGCCAATAGCCTCATAGAAAGAGATGTATTGTAGACGTTCAATGCTCTTAAATTAGAGATAAAGGGAACAAATCATCGAAAAAGAAATCGCCCTTTGCAAGCAATTATCAATGGCATCGCTTTAGGACTAATTGGCAACACTAACGTGCTTAAAATCATAGTAGACTAACTGTTCTACGGTTAATCTAGGCAAGCAGAGTATAAATCATTTAATTTCATCGCGTAAACATTTTTCGCAGTCATTCCACTCTATAAACTACAGTTTTCTTGTGCGTCACTCTTGTATGTGAAATGAATAAATGAAAGGAAAAATGTTTTTCTAACGGATTTTATTTACAAAATAGTATTACTTTTTTTCTATCAGTTCTATATGGTTGGTTGTCTGAAAACATCTAAATTTAAAAAAATTTAGGGCCTATAAAAAGGTAGTTATAACAACTTAAAATTTAACAGTTACATAATTACAAAATGCCAATGTAATGATGAACTTTTTTACATACTCCCGATTTATCCAAAGATAATATAGTGCAAGGAATTAGTAAACCTAATTTATTGAAAAATGCTCTTCCAAAGAAAAAGAGACATGGACAACGGTTACCAAATATGTTGATTTCAATTTCAAATTACTTACCAATAAATGACCTTAAATACCGTGAAAATGAAATTTGTAACTGTGAAGTATATTGGAGTATACTAGGAAATATACTTTTTTCTGTTTCAGCATTATTTCTCCCTTTAGATCTATTTTGGAGAAAATCTTCTCGCGGTAAAAAAAATTCCCATATTAATATTTAGAGGATTGAATTCTTTGCAATTCAGAAAATAGCTTAATCCGCAGCCATCGGAGTATTGCCGATATGATTTACTGTTAGTAAAAGGAATATATATAAATGCTCTTTTTCATCTGGATTTAATGTTAAAGACCCTTTATTGTTCAATTTTTTTGTTTAAGCTTCTAAAATAGCTTTCTTTAATACGACTTTTCCCAACAGAATTTAATCGAATACTCATGGATTCATTTGAATTAAATATGTAGCCTTTTGACAAATCTTTGAAAAAACGCTGATTCCTTGAAAGTAATTTTCGTATTTTTGTTATGTTCTGAAATGTAACCGATCTTGGGTTCCCATTAACTCGTAGTAATATTCTTGAAAATAAATTATGCGTTTTCATAAGAAATCCCATAGGAGGGAACGCCACAAACATAAAACAAAGAGAGTTAATTTCAGGATGCCATATGCATGTTTTTTACTTGTTTAAAAAATGATTTTTTAATACGTTTTAAATCGTTATTACGATCATTATTACAAAATTTGGTCGTGAACACAATTCACGTTCCTATTAGGAAAACTTTAACTTCCATTTACTTAATCATTTGAAAGATGGGCCATCACATTAGGATCAATACAAAATGCTTAGTTAGCTAACAACAATAAACCATTCAGAGCTAAGTAGTGAATAAAATAGAACGAAAAATCCATATTAAAAATTGAATAACAGTTTATTGTAATTGATCCAAAGCAATCTGCAATGCAATAACGGAAATACAAAACAGAGTGGAACTTAAATATATTTACCGTGGAATGTTAATTCATGTTCAGTTATCGAATATTACATAACTGTTTTAGAATCCAGAATTACAACAATTGAAAAAACGTGAAATAAATATCGTATATACCGAAATATGTCCAAATCTGCCTAAAAATTACAGTAATTTACACAACAACAATAATCGACGCCAAAATTGGAAATGCTAATGTATTTCACCAAATTTTGAAAAGAATTTAGATTATAGGTAACAATTTTTTCATGTTACATATTCTGGCGCAAAAGCAGTTTTTACATTTAAGCACTTTAATGATTTACTAATGACAATTGTCAGTCAAATTAAGGGGACGCCAAATATATTCAAAAATCGACCATCATTGCATAGTTAATCGTCATAATCAGGAATAAAAATATGCTCCCAAACCTAATAATAGTTTGCAGATGTTACAATTCCAAGTATAGTGGTTTTTGCTACATAATGGATTTCATTGTTCAAAACTATTAAATTTAGTGCAGTTTTTTGTAAAAAAATAATGCCCTAATTTTCTTTCGACAGGTTCCAATGACTATGTCACTGATATTCATATTTACAACTATCTCCAAAACTGGGTGTTGATTTTTTTGGGAGTGGCCGACCACTTCCAAGATGGCATCTCCCTTGATGCAAGTTCAGCAAAATCATTAACTAATGGCTCCTATTGACAATACGCTGCTTGTTGTGGCATTTTCTGAAAAAGGCTTATTATTTGAGTTGTATACTATATTCTCTGCTCCTGTAACTGGTGTTCCTCAAGGAAGCTGATAATTTGCCAAATCGCATATATAATATTAAAAATGGTAGTCTAATATAATTAACAGTTTCCCACGTAGCTTGATTGGAAGGAAATGATGCTTAAGCCTGAAACTAAGGTGCAGAAAATATCAGAGTTAAAATCACTAGATTTATCATCCATGTAAACCATCGAACCTGGAGGCATGCCTTTCTCACAATATATTTTCAACATCCAGTATCGACTGGATCCAAAACATTGACCGTGAAAAATTATGATCATGTAAAATTAGCCTCTAATAAAGGATTTCATACAAATGTAAGCGTAGAAATATTCAGCAGAAATTTAAAAAAACTATTAAAATTTAAATATCAAAAGCGCCACCTATTGTATAGTAATTTGAAACTTCATGGGAATTTATCGAGGTAACGACGAAAATCAAAAATTTACTGCTAATCTTCAATTTTATTTTTAAAACTCAAAAAAGCATCAAAAAATTAGCCCATAATTAAAAATGTAAAAAGCGTCGTTGGGACATGGTGAGGAGATTAATTGTATTAGGTAGATAGATAGACATTTTGAAGTAATTTCAAAAGAGTTGACAAACCATTTACATCAAAACTGATCTATTGGTAAACCCAATCATTTGGAAAATATATTTCATTTATGTTTGAAAATAAAACCAACATTATAATTGCACACAAAGTACTAACTACTCTTCTTTACTAATTCGATTATTTAAAATTAGACGTCACTTCAAAAATTAATCCTACAGTTACATTTCGTTATTATTATATTGTCTATAACTATCGATTTTGGCTGCAAACACACACTCATACACACACCCATTCATTGTCTTTATATGATTTCATAGCACGCTCAAAAAATACATTTTTCGTGCCAAAAATTATTAAAATCAGCCAAAATGTCTAGTGCTGTGACATTCATGCCATAATCAAAAAAAATGTTGCCGCATCATACTGAAGGTTATATTTTAAGCACGCAAAAAACGCTCGACGCGTTAAAATGTTAGCGACGAAAAGCATTAACAATTCGCGAATTTAGAATTTTGCAAACCCATTTTTAGCTATATACACTATGTATATAAGAAACATATAGATTACAGAACACAAAAAAAAAAATACGAAAACAAAAATTGCACGCTCTTCAGACACACAATTTTTTTTTTGTTTTTTTGTTTTTATGTCAGTGTATGACTCGGTTTTATCTTTCGTTTCTTACGTTTTTAGTTTTTTTTTTTGTTTGTTTATTTTTGGACTCTATCTCTGTTTTTCATTTTTCCGTCGTCAGTATGCGACAACATTGTCATCTATTTCCTCAATCACATAAAATAAATGAAAAACTTTTAATTATGTACATAGTTGGCCATAAATGGTTGTAAAACAAAATAAATTCGATTTTTGTTTTATGACATGCTTACAACGTTAACTGTTATTTGAACCGGTTGCTGGGATAATATATGAAATTTAAAATTTTTGAATTTATTAAAATGGCGTCGATTTTTTTTTTGTTGTGATTTTTGAGAATTGCATAGGATTTTATTTCGAAAATTTTGCGAAAATGAGATAGACTGAACCGAAAAATGCAATTTTACTCGTACGAACATATAATATTATGTTCTATTCTATGTATGTTTATATCTATGTAATTGTCTAACATTATTCTATTTTTTGATGATGAAAATGCGTTTGTATGTATCCGATTTGTGTTTTATTGTTGTTGGTTTTGTATTTTTATGTGTTGCTTACACTATATAGCTATGATATACACGTATGTTGTGTGTTTATTACATGTTTTATTCTTGTTTTTCCTCGGCCTATGTGTATGTATTACCACTTAAATTAGTGTTTTATTGTTGTTGTTGCCAATATTACGGTATTATGGGAAATCAAGCAACAACAATGTTGTCATATACAAATTACTCTGTATGCTATTCTCGGTTGTACTTTTCTGTCGTTGTCGGCGTCGTGACGTTGTTGTTGCTGCTTTTTCTGCTTGTTTGGTTTGGAAATAGGTTGTTGTTGCTGCTTTCAGTATACTACAGTTTTTTTTTCATTTTTTTGTATTTTTCTTCGTTCTTTACGTTTTGTAAAATAACACAAGCGTAGCGATTTTTACTTGTAATAGTAAGAGTTTTGTATGGTTTCCAATGTTTCTTCTTTTCTATTTTAGGGTTCGGTTTACTGTTTTGTTTTTTTTTTGTTTTTTTTTTACTCTGCTGCTTCTATATATACAGTGTAATAGAAAATACACAGTTGGAGGTATTCTAAAAAGCAAAAGCAAGTTTTAGTGTTGTTGTGTATATAGACCATACATTTTATGTTCGTTCGTGTTCTGTCTTGTATTATACAGCAACAAAATACTATTTCAACCGACTGAAATACTGAAAAAAGCAGCAACAACAGCAACGCCATACACAAAATCTATATGCTATACGGTTTTCGTAATGGTTTTTGTGTTGTTGTTTTTGGTGTTGTTGTCGTATCGAAAAAGAGAGCAAAGCAGCAAACCAACCAGCACACAAGCCAAATGTGTGTTTTTTGAATACTTTTCTGTATGTACATGTAGTTGAAGGCAGAAAATATAAAAAAGAAAGCGTTTCCTTTTTTATACAGAAAAATACCGTTTAATTTATTTTTATTATATCACTGTATGTGTTAATACATTTAAAAAAAAAAAAAAAAAAGAGATTGTTGGTATTTTTAAAAGCATAACAAAGCAAGAAAAGCAAATTTAAGTTAGTTTAGCGTTGAATGCTTTTGTGATTGTGTGTCGGAGTAGAGTAGAATATATAATTTAGCACAGTATTTTTATTATTTATTTATTTATAGAGTTCTTAAATTTATTTTATTACTTTTTTTTTTTTTGTAAAATTAACTTTAATTGCGCGCGCGTTAAGCTATCAAAGATAGAATTATATATTATTATTATTTTGAGAATATATTCGGTTTTCTTTTTACGAATAAATTTTTTATTTTTAACGATCCGGTTAAGTAATAAAAAACATTTTTTTTTATTACGATGTCGCTGGTATTGAATGTGGAGAAATTTATTTCGGACGTGTATCAACGTCCGGCAATATGGAATCGTAACTATCATTGTAATAAAGCGTTTATGGAGGAAACATGGAAAGAGTTATCACAAAGACATGCGCTACCAGGTAAACTATACATTTCTATATTATGATATTTGTTATATAAGTAGGATACAAATTTTTACAGCGCACTCTATGGGCCAAAATTTAAATTAATGTTTTTAACCATTTTTAATCAATTTATGATTTATGATTTACTGCTGCTTATCTAATCGGAGGGTGGCGGCAATTTTTTTTTATTTTTATATTTTTTATTTAAGTACTTTGAGCTACTCAATCACTGATTTTTTTTTTATTGTTATCAGAATTCAATAAAATATTGATTTTTATATTTTTTTTTATATACATAGCTACCACCGTCTTACCTTTAGTATATAAATATTTTGTCGATTACAGTACATACGCTGTATGTATCTTTTTTTTTTTTTAGTTTAGTTTTAGTTTTTGTTGGTTTTTGAATGAAAACTATCTTCGGTTTTTATTTTATTTTACATACTGTTTTAAAAATAATTTTTATTTTATAAATCTTAGACCTTAATCCCCCGTATTTATATGTATGTATATGAATATTTATTTTATGCACACATATAAAATGATCTTATATTTGTATATTAATTATGTCAATGTTAGTAATTTACCAAATAGTTTGTCTATTTTAGTTTTTGAACTAGTAGATATATATATATATATATATATATATATATATATATATATATATATATATATATATATATATATATATATATATATATATATATATAAATTATATTATATTATGGTATTATATGTCTGAACTGAGAGAAATCAATAATATAAATATATAAGAACTAACTATGTATTTAATACTACATATTATATTTGATATATGTATATATATATATATATATATATATATATATATATATATATATATATATATATATATATTTTATTTTTTATTTTTTATATCCATACAGTTGTTACACTAAAGGCTAAATGGAAAGGATTACGTGATAATTTTCGTGTCGAATATAAAAGGATACCACGCGATGAACAAACAGGAGAAATGCTAATAGAACCAGAAGACCACGAATCAAAATGGATTCATTACAAAGCATTACTATTTCTAAGTAAGTTTAATATTATTATGAAATTTTTTGATTATTCTAAAAATATATTACAAATCTATATATAATTTTGGAAGCATATTTATTAGGGGAAATTAAAAAAAAAAGGACGAAAATAATATATAAGGGATGGCAATTTCGAGATCTATATTTTAAAAGGGCATATTTTATTTAGTAGTATTGGGATTTCTATACATGTATAATAATTCGTGACAAACTAGGGTTTGCCATATTTTTCTAAGGGGTAATAACTAACATTTATATATATATATATATATATATATATATATATATATATATATATATATATATATATCCTTTGTTAGTTAACACAACCATAATAAGTACATACCTTTTGCACGTATCTCTGCATATGTAGTGGTCACCATTTATATTTTAGTTAGGGATGTTTACACTTGATCGAGCAAAATACTCTCTTTCTCTCAACTCGTTGCACTAGTATATAGCAACACAAATAAGTTTACAGTTGTATTGGTTTCCTTTATTTATGTTTGACTATAGTTAGCAAACAAAAATATAACAAGGATCTTTAATGGAATTATAACAATATACATATACAGTAAACGAAATTACATTTTTAATTAAAATCGATCTTAAGTGTAATTGTGCAGATATATCTGTAAATGTTTCTTGTGTACTTTTGTTTTATATCTGCAACGGAAATATTGGCACAATCAGTTTATCAAGCAACAAATTACGTGCATGCAAAGCGAAACTGAAGAAATAAAAAACAAAATAATAAAATCCAGATAGCAGCTGCGTGTTGCATGTAAATACTTATATTATTTTAAAAATGGTCACTGTTTTTTTTTAATTTAATCGAGCTGACGGCAAACTTGATTACACTGTCCATATTATATGTGTTTTTGCTTTTTGGCAAATTTTTTTTTTTTTTAAATAACTTGTTTAAGTCTTAAATTATGTTAATATTAATATGGATTGAAAATTAATTCGAAGATGTTCAGTTTTTGATCTGTTTACTATTTTGATCAGATTTGAACTTCTGTTTACCATAACCGCTTGTAAGACTTGTTTTATGCTAATTCATTGCGTATTATTACAAAATCATTTTTTAATTGCGACTTTAAGTAAACAAATTTTGGGCTTTGGGTCCTGTGACCAGGAGGCATCCGCACTTTTAGCATTTATGAACGTTCATGGCATCTTTAGAATACCATTATAGCGTCCTTACCTAATTACCGCCAAAGTTTACCAAAATTCAAAAAGGCCGCATTACTATAAAGTTCTTGCAATGGTTTGCGCAGAAGTAGCTCAAGTTTAAATTTTGGACTATAACTCATTATGCTTGATAAATTATGCTTGAATGAAAAAAATTATTGTAGGATAATAACGTAAAAATGTCAAAATTGGTTTAGCAATAGACAAACAAACCACTACTTTGTGACACACTACTATGTTGTCTTCTGATCCAGTAAAATTTTTGAATTTATACAAAAAGCGATACGAGCTACATAAAACAAATAATTGTATGCCTCATTTTGCTTATTATGAATATATTGGAAAAACCTAGATTTCAAATCAAATATTAGGACCAACTATTGGCCGAATTTTAAATAACAAATAGCATCCGTCTTCATTGACGTCATTATACTCCCAAATGTCACGAATGAATGTTGCCCCAAGTAACGTTCCAGACTTGGGTAGTAATAAATGAACCTGCAACTAAATTTCTGATATATCTTTATTTATAAAGAATTGACTGAAAATTTAGTTAAAGTGTGTTTTTGAAAAACACTCAAATTGGTCTATTTTGCTATGTGTTGAAATAACGCAACAGTAAAAAATCGAGTTAAACAGGAATATGGCGTTTTGAGATCATTAAATCTTACACATAAATATATATATATATATATATATATATATATATATATATATATATATATATATATATATATATATATATATAAATATATATATATATATATATATATATATATATATATATATATAAATATATATATATATATATTTATATATATAAATATATATATATATATATATATATATATATATATATATATATATATATATATATAAATATATATATTTATATATATATATATATATATATATATATATATATATATATATATATATATATATATATATATATATATATATATATATATATATATATATATCGATAAATGGGTCATTCCGTTATGTTTCAGCATCAGTTAAGGCAAAAGCACGTATGCGGATATAAAATATATAAAATATCCGCATAGTAACCAATCAAATCAACACATATAAACCATGTGACTAGCTTCACCAATCAAATCACACGTTTGCGGATATAATGATTCATAGTACAATAAAAACAAAGTAAAACTGTTTTAAATTTGTTTTTAAATGAAATACGGAGATTTTTGTCCACACACGAGTGATTTGATTGGTGATGCTAGTCGCATGGTTTATATGTGTTGATTTGATTGGTTACTATGCGGATATTTTATATCCGCATACGTACTTTCGCCTTTACGTTTTCATCTCACCGATTTAATTGTTTTTGCTTTTTTTGTATTCCTTGAACAAAATAAACAGACTGGTAATATTTTGTTAAGTTTTGTGACCTTGAGTTATCCCGTTATACTGTTATAAAATTGGTCGGTTTTTTCTCAATTCTAATAACTTTATTTTTGGGGGTTACATTAAACTGCGCTATTTGCATTTCTATTTAATGTACAGTTCCAAACTGTATCACTTTACAAAGATTTATTTATTCAATAAATAATTTCATAAAAATACCGTTATTATAAGAGTTTAAGTGAAATGAATGTAACTAAATATGTTGTAGTTTTAGTTATTCATTGTGCCTCTAATTATTTTGAAGGTGTTTCGATGAGTCATGATATTATTATTCCTAATTATCTTAAACTTAAATTGTGCTTGCAATTGTCTCCTTTAGAAGTCTATTAAAAGTAATTTTAAATTTACCAAAACATCCAGACAAAATGTTTAATTGCAAATGCTGCAATCCTTTTGCGAAAGTTAATCATTATAATATAAAATTAAAAACGAGAACTGTAGTGCTAATATAGCGGTAAAAGGCCAAAAAAATGTTAGGCGTTGATGTAACAAACAAAGAAATTTGTGCGGAATTTAACATTAAAGTATTAAATTAGACGAAAGTGAACTTGCCGCATCATCTGATAACGCTCCTGCTCAGTTTGAACAAGTATCACCACCAATGAAAGCCAGTAAATCTATCATTTAAATAAATTGAGCTACAATCATAACTAAATTAATTTTAAAAGAGTCCAGCACCTAGTTAAGTGTTCAATATTTTGTTTATTGTTGACCTAGATTTGATTTAGTCGAGATGAAAACATTAAAAATTATACAAAATGCTTATTTTTAAATTGAGCTACTTATAATGAGCACAATTATAAGCCTCCATTTTTAAAGTTATGCATGACAAAACTGCAAAATGAGGTAGGCTAAAATAGCTTAAAATATTGTTTGAGCTTCTTTTTATGTAATATGGGATTACTAATGAAACTCCACTTTACGACATAATTGGGCATTTAAGTTTGATTAATTAGCTAAAATTATAGTTTAGTAGTTTTCGTTTTTTTTCTAAACAATGCACTAATCTAAACAATGCACTAAGTAAAATGCAATCAAACTTTAAAATGATATACGTAATAATTTTAAATTTTTTGAGCAAGTAGCTCCATCTGATCCTTGAAATCCGGTTTCATAGAAACGCCTACTAATGAAGATTGCTAATATATCTAACGAAATATTTTTATTTTGAAAATATATTATACTAAAAAATTGAGCTACAGTTATATATAAGCTAATAACTGACTAATTTTTAATGCAAATTTGAAAAAACTGAGCTATATCTTATAGCTATAAAACTGAGCTATATTTAAGAGTGGTTTGATTAAAAAATGTTGTTAAAATTTTGTATGAGAATCACATGGCGCAAGCTACACTCAAATTTATAATGTCGCTGATGGCAATGGAATTAATATTTAAGATTGTCTACCATTATTGCAAGTTGTTGGATAAATTTGAGCAATTTTTGTATTATAATTGGAAAACATTTTGATTATTCCTAACGTTATTTTATATATAGCTCAATGTTTTTGTTTGAGCTCCCGTACTGCTAAGGTACGAAATTTAGTTAGTTTTTTTATATTTATGCCAGAATCGGATTAATCGATTCTTGATGCACGGCCTTTTTTGTAAAATAAAAGAAAGTATTAAAATGCTCAATTTTTAAATAAAATGGGAACAAAATGAAAAGGAATCAGTTGCTCAAAATGAGGTGGGCCTAATTTATTTAAGATTATGTTGATATTTCCACTTTAAATTTACAAAATTTTTGAAAAATTGTTCGTTTAATCTTTGTTATGCTATTATTCAGTTCAATCAGTTTAAGAAGCCAAACTCTCCTAACTCTTCTGTGTTTAGTGTTTTACAACCTAGTTAAACCAATGCCAACAAATTCGCAAAGAAACGATTTTTGCAAATTTAATATTTATCTTCTATATGTTTAATCATAACAATTTACTGATCATAACTAAATTAGGTGCTTGTTAAATCATAAAAATCATAAAACTAATAAACTGAGCAACTTGTTTAATCAGTTAATAATTTTTTTTAAACATTTTTTTAATGTAAATAAAATGCCTAAGATCCCAGAAAACGTTGATGATAAAATGTGATTTTTGAAAACTGAGCTACAGCCATATTCAAAACATAATTTTTATAATGTGTAAGAGTAAATTTTAAGCATTATTCTTTATTACTGTAAAATAAGAAGTTAAAAAAGATCTGCAAAAGAGTTGTGCCACATGATTAACTTTAGCCTAGAACATATCGCAGTTAAAATAAATAAACTTGGTGGTCGTTCAAAGTTATTTACAGCCAAAGAAACAAATGTTACATTTACTTTTTAATACATTTTTTTTTAATTTGATGAATATATTACTTTGTAAAACTGAGCTAAGCGTGGTAATGGTGTTATTAGTTTGATTTTTTTATTTAACTTTCTCAACAAAAATTGGTTTCAAATTAGTTTCAAGCAAATAGGTTTCAAATAAGTAAAAAAAAAACAATTTAAAAACTAGCTACTATTATGTATGGCTTTTTCGTTAAAATATATTTTATTTTTAAATAAGTTGCTCAGTATCAAATAAATTTAGAATTTACAATATGTTACCACAGTACCAATCTCTTCCAAAAATAATATTTTTGCCCAAGTGAATAAAAAAACTGTTAACTGTTTCTTTTTTATTGAATGTTAGAGGGCAATTCACTATTACAATATTACACAGTTTTTAGATGCACAATACTATTGCAGTTTGGTTTTTATATTCCATGGTTTGCATGTTCAGTTTGATGTAGCAAATAATTCCATATTCTGCCCACTTCTATATATGATTGATTTTTATCTTTAATTTGCTATTAAGTTACGAGCACAGTTGCTCAATTTTTTCAAAACAATCAGTTTTAGTTTCATTGCTTTGCTTAAAACTATAAAATCAACAAATAATGCAATAGCGCTCTATGACTTTATTCTTGATCATTAACCATCATGATTTTAATCTTTTTTTGGATTCCTTCACCAGATAGCTTGTTTTCGATATGACCACAATATTGTTCTAGACTATAATATGGCAATTGCTTATATGGCCACGCATAAAAAATTTTATTGCTTCACGTGATTTAACATTTTAGAGAGTTATATATAAGTGATTTCACAAAATTTTTAATTTTGTCATGGTTTTAATTTTTTTTATAATTGAGCTACTTTTTTAGTTAACTTTTATTTCCATTTTCTTTGCTATTTACACTTTTCAAGTAGTTTTTCTTAATTAACTAGTGTCCGACTTTAAATATATTTACCAAAATAGTATTAAACAATTTAAAGTTATTTAAAAAAAACTGAGCTACAATTATATTCATAACTAACATATAAATTGCTTAGTAGTTTACACAAAGTTAACCATCGAATCTAGTTCTCCGAAAGAGAAAATTAATATTGTAGATTTATTAACAAAAATGTGTTGCTCAATTTAAATACATAAATGATTCCTGCACCAGATAGCTTGTTTTCGATATGAACACAATATCGTTACGGACTATAATATGGCAATTGCTTATATAGGCAAGCATAAAAATTTGTTTATTGCGTCACGTGATTTAAAATTTTAGAGAGTTATAAGTTATTTCACAAAATTTTAAACTTTTTCTTTTAATTTGTTTTATAATTGAGCTACTTTTTTAGTTAACGTTGTATCTTCATTTTGTTTGCTATTTACACTTTTAAAGTAGTTCTCTTATTGTACTTTTCATAAAAAAACTTACTAAAATAGCGTTTAAACAATTTGAAGTTATTAAAAAGAACTGAGCTACAATTATATTCTTGACTAACATATAAATGTCTAAGTAGTTTTCACAAAGTTAACCATCGAATCTAGATTTCCGAACGAGAAAATGGATATTGTAGATTTATTAACAAAAATGAGTTGCTCAATTTAAATACTTAAATGAATTATTTTCGAACCATGTTATTCGAGGACTATCACTATTTATTATTTATATTGGTATTCTGGTTTTAAAAATATTTATTAAACCGTAAAATATATTAGATTTACGCTCAAGGGGATACTGAAATAACGTCATACTATAATATTGCTCATTTTGTCAAGCATGAAGATAATTTTTTGAAATTTGTTTTGCAAAAACATTTTTTGGTTTAAACCGATTTACAAGTAGTACAATTATTATATGATCTCAGGTCGAAATTTATTCTGGAAAACTTTTTTCGAGGTCACCTTCCTTCGTCGATTGCGTTTATTATTATAAGCATGCCGCATGCGCACAATCTATCATAATTTTAACTCTCATTAAACTATCTTTATGTCTAAAGCATTACATTCTTAACTAACAGACTGTATATTTTCATGGTTTTATATGGTTTTTTGTATTTTGTTTTTATATAATGCTCGTATTTTTGTACTGGGTAGTGCAAGAAATTAACAACATATGAAACCCGCACATTTTTAATTTATACCATTCAGCCATACGTAAAATATTTACACTGAATTGCACATAAAATCGTTTTTATGGTTGTTGTTGTTATGAGTTAACACACACACACAAAATGCGTCAAACAGATAGAGATATTTTGCATGTCGGCTGTTTTAATGTTATCTATTATGTATCGGTTCGGGGAGCGTGATATTTATATATTCACGCCTTAGAATTTCTTCTTTATTTATTTTATTTATTTTAAAAATAAAATTGATAACAAATAGACAAATGTCTATCTAATTTTGGATTTTGGTGTTGTGTCAATTTTTTTTTTTTATCTAATATACATTTTTCTACATAATATGATTAGAAGTCAATATCAGTATAACATTTTATTTTTTATTGTAATGGTGAAAGGTTATCAGTGGTTTATGGTTTATATAATATGAAAGTGATGCAGGTCAGCATTTCTTTAAGTCTTTTTTTATTATAAACCTATCTCACTATATTTAGGATTAGGATTAAAAAAAAAAAAAAAATAAAATAAAAAAATAACGAAATGATTTATTGATGTTGATTACTACTAAGACAATGTTTTCTGATTTTATTTCAATTGCTGCTCAATTTTATCAAAAAGGCACAAACCCAAGTTATAATGGTAAGTAGCAACAAATACTAAAAAAAAAAAAACACAAAATAATAATTTCTCGTCTCAAAATTTCTTATTTATTTATTTTTTTTGTATATATTTACTGATTTACTTATTTCTATAATAATATATTTCTTATTTCTTATGTTTTTAAAATATTATATAATATAATTTTGTCCGTTTAAAAATGGATCTCGAAAATGTTAAAAAAAAATTGAAAAAAAAAAAATTATTTGTTTGGCCCCGACCCGCACACTCACACTCAATACAAAACATTCACACACTCACTTTAAAAAAAAATATTGGTTTCAGGATTTAGTTTTAATTATGTTTTTCGTTTTTCTTTTATTTTCCCCTTTTTCTTTATTTTTCTTTTCGTTTTAACCATTCTATAGTTGAACATATGCGCGCCCGTGCCCCAAAAGAAAATGGATTAATGCCACCAAAAATGGAACCATACTATTATTCTGATTCGTTTGACTATGACGATCGTAATACACCGTCACCATTACCATTGAAAACAGAGCTACTCACACCGATGGGCCTTGAAACGAATCCAATGCGACGCAATCGTGATGGGCTAATCGAAATTCCGGAACACTATGCACAGCAAACGCTTAATTTGAATGGTGTTACACTGAGTATGGGGAAAATAACGTCACCAAAACAAAATCGAAATATGAATGGACATGGTGCGGGAGGAGGTGGTGGTGGTGGCGGTGGTACTGGAAATGAAAGTATGAAACGTCGCCGCATCGAAGCTGATGATGGATACGATGATGACTACTATAATGAGTATAGTAACGGAACAAATACGCATCGTAATCAAACGAATGATAGTCCGGCGGTACCAAAAGACGATGACTATCATTTTCTGATGAGTATGCATCCATATTTTGGACAACTTCCGGCGGAGAAAAAATTAAAAATTCGCATGAAAATGCAAAAATTAATATTCCGCGAACTATACGAAGCGGAAGTGACAAAACCAAATAATAATATTCTTAGTAAAACAATTAGTGGTAACAATAATCATAACCATAACAGTAGTAGTAGTAGCAGTAGTAATATAAATAATCATAGTAACAATACGAGTAGTAGTAAACCAATAATAATTAAGCAAGTAACGAGTAATGGTAGTAATGATACAGATAATAGTAGTAAAACTAATGTAACCGATAAGACTAACGATGAGATTATCAAATGATTAAAAATTAGAATTTTTCAAAATTTGAAATTTCCACTAAATTTTTGTGACATTAATTTTATGTTTTTGTTCCGCGTTTAATTTTAAAAATTGACTTTTTATTTGACATAAACCCGAAAGACTTTTTACTTTTTTTTTTTTTTTGTATTTATTTATAATAAAATAATTTTTAATAATAATTATGAAATATGAAATAATAAAATGAATGAATTTTTCCAATTTTCTTTGTGTATTATTTATATAAGGGAAACCTTACCAAAAACAAATTTCTATTTGGAGTTTTCCCAATTGGAAGGTTTCCATCTCTTTATTACATACATTATGGAGAATGATATGGGTAAAAAATTGATTTTTTGCTAGACATGTTAGAACATTTTGCATGTACATTCATTATATACATAGTATGTGTGTTTGTGTCCAAATGTCAGTTTGTGTGAAAGAGAAATTTTTCAAATTTTTGAATCTGTGTGAGTAATATTATTGACTTGTGTTGAGAGAGGAGCAGAATTATATGACGATGTGAGTATATTTGATATTATATATAATACAGTTGAACATCTAAAATACGTTATTAAAGTAAGTGGGTAAGGTAAGTGTTTTTATACTTCTTAATAATAATAAACGGTGTTTAAGAGGCATAGCTAGCCTGTTCCGTATCTCGGCAATCAAGCTCCATTGGTTTGACAATCAACCTCCAACTGATTTGGTCAAGACACCCAGTACAAATTCAGTTTTTCGGCATTTGCAAGTTAACTTTGTTCTTTGGGTATACAAAACACAACAAAACTTTCGTTAGCTAATTAACTTAGAGATGACATTCCCGTTATGAAATACACTGCCTCATCCGAGACCGTTCTAAATATCCAAACTACTCTGAACATTTCATAAAAGATTAAGACACAATCTGTTGTAGACCCACTTTAACCATTATGCTTTTCATCCTTTTCGGCCTTTGGTTTCATTGACTGCAAACCCACAGACGATGACCAAACCTGAATGACTCTCACACTCCAGGTACATAACTCTTCTATCTTTTCTCTATGTTTTTTCATCAAAACAACTGTCACATCATCCGCAAAGCCGACAACTTTTGCTTCTTCTGCGACATTGGTAGTTTATAAATGCCTACATAAATTAAGTAAATCAATGTGGGAGCTAGCACCGATCCTTGAAGTATTCCACTTGTTGCTCCATCACAAACTGGTCACCCTTTCAAATGTGTTGTCACCACAATTAAAATCCAGTGCAACTTAGTCTCTCAAGCATATGACCATATATTTTACAAGTGGGGTAAACATTTTTTTTCCACCATTGTCAATCAAGGCAGAAAGACCGTTTAGATCTGGTTATTTTTTACAAAAGATAAATTCTAATATAATCATCTGATCATCTGCATGCAGTACACTGACCGATTTGTACTAAATAGTCCTTGGTGGTCAGCTGAAATTTTCATTCGTCAGCCTTAATTTTGCTTTAACGCAAGTAGAGCAGCTTAGTTCTTATGAATATCAAATGCTCGTGCTTAATGCAGTCATATCCAGAGGGATGGTTTCTTTTAAGTCCCTGTATGAGTCTCCCGCATTCACAAAACCAAAGTATGTTTTTGGCAATTTGTATTACCAACAACTGACCCATGTTGAAATTTTTAGTAATTTTGCTCCGATTTTCGTATCTAAGTGTCAAAAGTCAAAAGATGCCTGTGTTGTGTGTTGCATGCAACAGAAACATAACGGAGAGATCATCGGGGCTCAAATGCAGTTCATGCATGAAAACATTTTAGGTTCTGCTTAATGGTTATGTTTAACATGTCGTTGTTCATTTACAAGACGATCGGTCATCGATTATAATGAGTCTGCAGCGCAGATCTCTACTGCGAATCCAACATTGCATGATGTCATGGCTGCTTTAACCAGCATGCAAAATAAGTTTGCTACCTTGAGAGCTTGCTGCAATTCATGAATTAGACCACATAGAAGAACTGTATAACCAGGTACGACTCCTAGCTAGTGAAAACTGACCTTACATCGAAATTAATTTTTATGGAACTAGGCTCGAGACTAATGCTGACATAAAAAACCAAACAAATATTGCAAATAACATTATTTGGGTGTGGTGTGTCTACGGAAAAAAAAATCACTGATCCTGGGTGAAATTGTTATCTCATATGGTAAAACTCGTATTATCTTGCTGCATCATTTTACTCCATTCCAAACCAAGTTATACAACGAAACTAACAAATTTAAAACCAAATATAACGGGCAATTTTAATATTGATGTTTTGAAGCACAATTCAAGATCAACTTGCTTTTATTATCAGAACATGGTTTGGATAATATTTCTGAACCAATACGAATTACCGATTCATATGCAACATGTTTTGATAATATGTTGCATTGCTGTGCTCAAAGACATTTTCCGATAGTCTCCCACAGAGTTTTAGACTTAAAAATTTCTGATCACTGCTTAATTGAAATGACAGTAACAAATGTAAATTTTAAGATCAAACCTACATCTAGAAATTAAAGGAATTGTTATTATTTGAAGAATGCACTGATGTCTATTATAGCGAGATGCTTCTTTGGCTTACGATAAATTTGTTTATATTTTAAAAGGCCATCTAAATACTTGTTCTATTATAACACCTGGTCTGGAGGACAACATTTCGAATGCGGTCGTTAAATTGGTATTTTTCTAGTTGACGTGTTAGCTTATATTTTTAATTTAAGTCTGGTAACTGGGGAATTTCCCTTGTCGTTAAAGAGTAGTTCCAATATTTAAAAAAAATTACAAAACTAGTATTAACAACTATCGACCAATTTCTCTTCTTTCGATATTTTTTAAATTATTTGAGAAAGCAATGGAAAGTATGATGGTTTCTTACTTGAACAAAACTGATCTACTTTCTCCCGTTCAATTTGGTTTTAGAAAAAAATAGAAACGCTGAACAAGCACTATCGTCATTCTTGGAGCTTATTTCGAAAAATATTGATAAAGGACTAAAAGTTTCGTCTCTCTTTATTGATTTAACGAAGGCATTTGCAATATGCTAGCCACAATGATTCCTTGGTCGAAAGTACGTGTAAGTGCCTACAACTTCTCAAAAATCAGTCTTATTTTTGACAGCTCTAGTATTAAAATCACTAAACTCTATTTCGATGTTATAGTTCTAAAAACAGTTTCTATCTTTGGATTTGATAATATAAGTGGGCAGGAAAAAATGAATGGTTGACCGGTGAGCTATTTCCGCAAATTGTGAGATTGCATCCTTTTAACATAAAATAAACATTTGTAGTAATGAAGCAATTGGACAAATCCTTTATAATACACGAAAGTAAAAGTTTCTATATCTGAATGTTAATCAAATACATCGATTCAAATACATCGTCCGGATATGATCAAATCAGTGCTGAACACGCCAAAAAAAACTAGGAAATATTGTAACACCATTATTAATTGACAGAAACTATTTCCAAACCTCAATGAAAACGGCTAGATTAACACCAGTGTTTAAAGGAGGTGACAAGTCCTCGGTAGAAAATTACCGACTAATCTTTGCCCTTCCAATCTTTAGCAAAATATTTGAACGAGTCATATTATCATGAATAGTATATCACCTAGATACTAATAAAATAATCAAAGAACACCATTACGGATTCTGTAAAGCTAAAAGTTCTGTGTCAGCCACATTGAATTTATTTCAAACTATATTTATGGACATTTGGAAGGACATAAGATGACTTCTTGCATGTTTTTAGACCTTATGAAGGCATTTGACTGTGTAGATTTCAAAATTATTCTTCGGAAAATGGTGTTATATGGAAAATTATCATACTAACAGACTTCAGTATCATCAATATAAATAACGTTACTTCTAAGAAAATTGGTATCAAGTGTAGTGTCCCACAGGGAACCATTCTAGGTCCTGTTCTTTTTTTAATTTATATTAACAGCTGTTTACTGACGACATAGCCATTACTTATGAATGTGAAAACCTTAATGAACTTAACCGTCAAATGCGGAATCGAACCTACAGAAAATTACGGATTGGCTATACAACAGTAAATTAAAACTTAATTCTTCCAAATCTAACTTCATCATTTTCTATTACAAAGGGAGCCGTTAACTATGTTTGATGAAGTGAGAGGTCCAAATTCAGTTATAACACGAACTCAAAAAACAACATTTATAGGTCTCAAACTAAATGCTCAGCTTTCTTGGACTGACCACAATAACGGTATTATAAGTCCTTATCTCGCCTTATATTGGAGCGCTGAGAAGAACAATTCACTTCATACCACAATATTAAGCATACAACCTTTAGTTTAGTTTATTCATGCTCATTTAATATACTTAATACAGATTTAGGGATCGGCCAGTAGTTATCTAATCGATGACCTACAAGTTCTATAAAACAAATCTATAAAGGCGATTAGAAATTTACCGCCTCTTACACTGACCAAGTCGTTATACAATGAGAAACTTCTGTCAGTTAATAAGTTAATAGAATTTGAATATATAGCCACCATCTACAAAATCAAATCTGATATTTTGAAATGCTCTGGTGTTGATCTAATTACTAACTTTGAAATAACCGAAATAACTGCTGATAGTAGAGTCTGATAAAAACCTACCTAGTTCTCTTTTTAAATCTACGGTCAAAAATTAACTTTGTAATAAATTTACAGAGGAATATGATTTATACCATAACTAGCATATGTAATATTACTTCTATGTTTTCTGACATTCAAGATGGAAGTTGCTAGTTTTTTGTCCGGCTAACTTAGTTTTTAACATAGTTTTTTTGAGGAATGGTTCCTTCCAATATTTTGTAAAACCGTTATTGCTAGTCTACGAAAAATGATCTCATTTTTGCTATTTGTACTTTCGTTATAATTATGAAAGTTGTTTTCTGATTAAAGGAAACGTGGTCATTTTCCATTTTTTGGAAAACAACTTTTCTTTTTTACTAATCGGAAAAGTCCAAAAAGATAGTTCCATAAAGTCTCCCTTCCTAAAAACTCCTAATTAATGCAATAAACCACAATCAAAGTTATTTTCATTAACAGTATTTCACACATCTTAGAAAATAACATGCTTTTTCCATTGCAGCATAGCTCTCCTTTGCATGGAATAGAAATTTTTTTTTAGTGGAGAAATTTCTATAAAGAATTCATAAAAAAGTATCATTTGCTAAACTTAAACTTTGTCACTCTGGGAGTACCTACGATAACCTCTTTGCTAGTTTTTTAGCTACCAAATTATTTGTGGAAATGCAAATCTTTTTAAAGCAATTTTAAACGGATGGCCATGGCTTTTGACTAAGGTATCATTAATCACAATTGGGTTACTATTACGTGTTGTATTAAGCTTGATTGATTGATGAGACTGCGTGAGACCAAAAGCTTGTCATGTGTTCCGATTAACGCCGGTACTATTTCCACAGCATTTTAATATTTAACAAACGGTATTTTACAAACGGTTTCAGATTGTGATAAATTAAATTAATTTTCACCTGAAAATTAAAAATAATTAATCTTTAATATAATAACATAATAATATAATAAATTTAATTTCTAGCCGTATGCTGCAATAAATTGGATTAGTTTTTGCCTGAAATGTATACTTAATTAATTTATTACATAATTAAAAATATAAAATTATAATATTAATAAGATTTTTAATTAATTAATTGATTAAACTTTAGAAATAAATAGAATTAACTGTTTTATGACAAATAACTCATATAATTTCCGAAAATCAAATTTATTTACACTTAATTTGACACAAAACTTTAAAATTAACACAAATTAGATTTAAAACAAATTTATTAAACATTACAAATTAATTGAATTGACCGTTTTGTGACCAACACCTATCGTGTTGGAGTGAAATTACAACCAATTTGCAAAGGCTAACTCTTTTGCTAGTTTTTTAGCTTAAAGTTTTTACGTAAAAAGCCTAAGCGTCTCACAAAAAGGTTTTGTGGTAAAAACCACATCACTTAGTCAGTCACTTTCTCTGACTGAGCAATATCAGCTTGATAATTGAGATATACTCGCTAATTAAATGGATTTAAAATGAGCTGCGCCGATCGTTCAATAAAAAGGTCAATACCAAAAAATGGTTTCACCGAAACAGGGACTTGAACCCTGGACCCTTGGATTAAAAGTCCAATGCTCTACCGACTGAGCTATCCCGGCATGATAATTGCGATATATACTCGCTAATGAAATCGATTTAAAAGGATTTGTGACTTTCGTTAATGAACGGCCAATGGTTAAAAAATATTTCGCTGAAACAGGGACTTGAACCCTGGACCCTTGGATTAAAAGTCCAATGCTCTACCGACTGAGCTATCCCGGCATGATAATTGCGATATATACTCGCTAATGAAATCGATTTAAAAGGATTTGTGACTTTCGTTAATGAACGGCCAATGGTTAAAAAATATTTCGCCGAAACAGGGACTTGAACCCTGGACCCTTGGATTAAAAGTCCAATGCTCTACCGACTGAGCTATCCCGGCTTGATAATTGCGATATATACTCGCTAATGAAATCGATTTAAAAGGATTTGTGCCTTTCGTTAATGAACGGTCAATGCATAAAAAATATTTCGCCGAAACAGGGACTTGAACCCTGGACCCTTGGATTAAAAGTCCAATGCTCTACCGACTGAGCTATCCCGGCTTGATAATTGCGATATATACTCGCTAATGAAATCGATTTAAAAGGATTTGTGTCTTTCGTTAATGAACGGTCAATGCATAAAAAATATTACGCCGAAACAGGGACTTGAACCCTGGACCCTTGGATTAAAAGTCCAATGCTCTACCGACTGAGCTATCCCGGCTTGATAATTGCGATATATACTCGCTAATGAAATCGATTTAAAAGGATTTGTGACTTTCGTTAATGAACGGTAAATGCAAAAAAAAAATGTTTCGCCGAAACAGGGACTTGAACCCTGGACCCTTGGATTAAAAGTCCAATGCTCTACCGACTGAGCTATCCCGGCATGATAATTGCGATATATACTCGCTAATGAAATCGATTTAAAAGGATTTGTGCCTTTCGTTAATTAACGGTCAATGCATAAAAAATATTACGCCGAAACAGGGACTTGAACCCTGGACCCTTGGATTAAAAGTCCAATGCTCTACCGACTGAGCTATCCCGGCATGATAATTGCGATATATACTCGCTAATGAAATCGATTTAAAAGGATTTGTGACTTTCGTTAATGAACGGCCAATGGTTAAAAAATATTTCGCCGAAACAGGGACTTGAACCCTGGACCCTTGGATTAAAAGTCCAATGCTCTACCGACTGAGCTATCCCGGCATGATAATTGCGATATATACTCGCTAAGGAAATCGATTTAAAAGGATTTGTGACTTTCGTTAATGGTTAAAAAATATTTCGCCGAAACAGGGACTTGAACCCTGGACCCTTGGATTAAAAGTCCAATGCTCTACCGACTGAGCTATCCCGGCTTGATAATTGCGATATATACTCGCTAATGAAATCGATTTAAAAGGATTTGTGCCTTTCGTTAATGAACGGTCAATGCATAAAAAATATTTCGCCGAAACAGGGACTTGAACCCTGGACCCTTGGATTAAAAGTCCAATGCTCTACCGACTGAGCTATCCCGGGTTGAAAATTGCGAGATATACTCGCTAATGAAATCGATTTAAAAGGATTTGTGCCTTTCGTTAATGAACGGTCAATGAATAAAAAATATTTCGCCGAAACTGGGACTTGAACCCTGGACCCTTGGATTAAAAGTCCAATGCTCTACCGACTGAGCTATCCCAGCTTGATATTTGCGATATATACTCGCTAATGTAATCGATTTAAAAGGATTTTTTGCCTTTCGTTAATGAACGATCAATGCATAAAAAATATTACGCCAAAACAGGGACTTGAACCCTGGACCCTTGGATTAAAAGTCCAATGCTCTACCGACTGAGCTATCCCGGCTTGATAATTGCAATATAAACTCGCTAATGAAATCGATTTTAAAGGATTTGTGACTTTCGTTAATGAACGGCCAATGGTTAAAAAATATTTCACCGAAAAAGGGACTTGAACCCTGTACCCTTGGATTAAAAGTCCAATGCTCTACCGACTGAGCTATCCCGCCTTGATAATTGCGATATATACTCGCTAATGAAATCGATTTAAAAGGATTTGTGCCTTTCGTTAATGAACGGTCAATGCATAAAAAATATTTCGCCGAAACAGGGACTTGAACCCTGGACCCTTGGATTAAAAGTCCAATGCTCTACCGACTGAGCTATCCCGGCTTGATAATTGCGATATATACTCGCTAATGAAATCGATTTAAAAGGATTTGTGCCTTTCGTTAATGAACGGTCAATGAATAAAAAATATTTCGCCGAAACTGGGACTTGAACCCTGGACCCTTGGATTAAAAGTCCAATGCTCTACCGACTGAGCTATCCCGGCTTGATAATTGCGATATATACTCGCTAATGAAATCGATTTAAAAGGATTTGTGCCTTTCGTTAATGAACGGTAAATGCAAAAAAAAAATGTTTCGCCGAAACAGGGACTTGAACCCTGGACCCTTGGATTAAAAGTCCAATGCTCTACCGACTGAGCTATCCCGGCTTGATAATTGCGATATATACTCGCTAAGGAAATCAATTTAAAAGGATTTGTGCCTTTCGTTAATAAACGGTCAATGCATAAAAAATATTACGCCGAAACAGGGACTTGAACCCTGGACCCTTGGATTAAAAGTCCAATGCTCTACCTACTGAGCTATCCCGGCTTGATAATTGCGATATATACTCGCTAATGAAATCGATTTAAAAGGATTTGTGACTTTCGTTAATGAACGGTCAATGCATAAAAAATATTTCGCCGAAACAGGGACTTGAACCCTGGACCCTTGGATTAAAAGTCCAATGCTCTACCGACTGAGCTATCCCGGCTTGATAATTGCGATATATACTCGCTAATGAAATCGATTTAAAAGGATTTGTGCCTTTCGTTAATGAACAGTCAATGCATAAAAAATATTACGCCAAAACAGGGACTTAAACCCTGGACCCTTGGATTAAAAGTGCATTGCTCTAGCGACTGAATTATTTTGACTTGATAACAATAGTTCCAGAGTGAAAAGTGGCAAAATAACACAAAGTATTTTTATTTACGAAAAAGACCAAACCGTAAGTTTTTTTTATAGATATCGCCCTTCTTATGATGATCCTCAAATATTATTGGTTTAGAATTAATCTAGCAAGTCAATATACAGGCACTAATAGATTCTGAAAGCAACAAAGATGTCAACTCGCTACATTTGTAATAAATATTCAACGAATATGGTATCAAATTATGTGATAATATGATCAAAATCTTGCCCACCATCATAATTTATTATCATTTATTCGTACACACCCGCACTAATTACATTTTTTGGTTATATTCATTTATAAATTTCCATTTGAATCTAATAAAATTAAGTCAATCAAGAAACCCAAATTATATAATGGCATTTCTTCGGCAATCTTATCCAGTGTATACACACAGACACACACACACACACATTGAGGCACACAAAGTAATACCATAATTGATGATTTTGCAATTCTAATGAAATCGTCGTCGTCGTCGTAGTATGTATGGTACACAAAAATTCAACGTACTAGCTATAAGATGAAAGAATGAAAATATCTAGCATCAACATTTTTATCTTGAAAGCATTCTTAATTAACCCATATCTTACCGAAACAAAAAGACACACAGATGATTATATATACAAAACCAACAACAACAACAACAACAACAAAACGAATACAAAAATCCAATTAGGCAAAAATCCAACAAAAAAAAAATGAAATTATAGAAAAACTCTATGCTGTGTGTAATGAACGACATCCACTGTATACGTATAGTATTATTTTGGTCCAAAAACTTTGTTTTCTAATTTTTTGCAAAACATTTTCTAATTGAAAATAATGCCAAACGAATCATAACATATTCTAAATACATAACGAGAAAAAAAAATTATATCAAAACAATAACAATCTTGATCCAGTCTCCCGCATCTATATCTCAACCCATCTCCAAATCTTTTTATTTTATTTTTTTTTTTTTATATCCGAGAAATGATTATTTTCCAATTTAATTTTGCTTTCCTTGATCATTTTCTTTTCGATGATTTGTTTTTTTTGTTTCGTTTTCAAATTTTTTTTTTTTTTTTTTATCATCAATCATTCAATTTTATTTTCTTATTATTTTTGGAATATTGTCGCCAATGATCTAAAAGAAAAGACAAACAACAGTACGGTTTTGGTTTGGTTTCTTCGTAAGGTTTATGTTTTTGAAACGAACACAAAAAAATAAAAACTTGGAAGGAAAACAATAACAAATTAATAAAAAAACAAAAAAACAAACAAAAAAATGTTTTTCACATTTTCTTCTTTATATGTATGGGATGAAAAATTACTGTTCGTTTGTTTTAAGTTTCAGGTACAAAAAATTAATTGATTCTAATGGGTTTGAGTCTCAACATTTTTATATTAATGTTATCAGTTTGACATCGATCATGTGTGTGTACGTGTATGGTGACCACAGTATTGGGATGATTAAGGGTCTTATAAACAGCAACTGGTGCTCGAATCGTTTTTGAACGGCAAATAGGTTATGGTAAGGTTAAATTGAGAATCTATAGATTTAATAATACTCGGATTTCACAGGCCATTGCTAGCCGGTACCAGCGTTTTGGGCCATACATCAGGAGTATCAAGCCGATGCCTCTTCTTTTAAATGTCATCAGCCATCTTTCATACTCATCCGTCTAGGTTTAATTCTCACAGCTTTACAGTACAATGGGTCTGATCAACATATTGTCCAACTTTAGCTTGTCGGCGTTTGCAAGGTATTTTGACTTTTACAGAGGAAGTAGAGCATACAAAGGCTCGGTTGCCAACAGAACGATGTGCTTTTATTTCCCCTATCTAATCATATTGGGAGTGGCAAGAGATCCGATGTATCGCAAACCCGTCACTTCTCAAATGTAAAACGAAAATGCATGATGGTTCGCTCATTAAAACTGGGCAATTAAAACCACAAACCAAAAATCTGTGAAGTTTAGAAAATGCTTGGTATTACTTCATTGTATACAAATATTTATTGTTGTAGTTGTGGATCGTTAACATCCTTCCCACGTTGATCTCTTGATTATATAAGAACAATTAGAACTGGAGCATTTTCGAAAGGAGCGTTTGATTTTGCCACTCGCACTTTTAATGGTTGCGGAAAAAGCCATCAGAACAACGAGACCAAAAGTTTTGAAATATAACCTTAATGAGGTCTCAATGAGTAGGGTAGGTTAGGTTATGTTAGAGTGGCTGGTAACGCACACTTAGACCTGTGACGGCCCATTGTGATATCAAAGGCTCCTACTCCCCTTTCACCTTCATTTGAACCATTCAGAGCTACTTATGTAGCATAAGATATCTTGCACATTGCTGTTTTCGAGATCCATAAGGCCGTCGAAACAATACTTACCCAGATGTTAGTATCTCCTGTAAGCTAGCGCCGAGGAAGTGGCTCACAGTCTCTTCCTCCTCCTCATCCATACAGCTTCTACAGAAGTCATCTGCCATTGACAAAAACCACCTCGCATGCTCTTCAATGAGGCAGTGTCCTGTGAGCAAACCCACGGCTATACTTAAGTCAGGTCTACGTAGGGATAGTAGTATTTTGGAGCGCTTCAAGTCCAGTTTCGGCCAGACTTGCCACGCTACATTGCAGGTTACGGTGTTATTCCACCTTTTCTGTGCCGAGGCTATCGCCACCTTTTTAAGCGCCATAAAAAGCGCTGCTAAAGGCCTCCCCAGATTTGCCCTTCCCGGTGTTAATTGGAGAGTTGTACCTTTCCTTGTCACTTCGTCAGCCCTACAGTTCCCCAGAATGTCCGAGTGACCGGGGATCCAGACTATCTGGATATTGAGATGCTCACTCATATCGTTAAGAGATGAGCTACATTTCAATGCCACTGCGGACGTCAGAAAAACAGATTCCAGCGACTTGATTGCCGCCTGACTGTCCATATATATTGTTATATCTCTTGAGGATATGACATTATGCATTAACCAAGTCAGCGCTTCCTCAATCGCTACCACCTCTGCCTGGTACACACTGCAGTGATTAAGAAGACGAACGGATATATTAACATTTAATTTGTCACAATAGACTCCAGCTCCGACTTTGCCGTCTAGTTTGGAGTCATCAGTGTAGAATTGTATACTTCCAGTTTCCGCTGTTGACCTGTTCTGCCAGAATTTCCTTGAGAGGATAAGGGTCCGGAAGCCTTTTTCAAAGCATACAATCGGTATTGTGTAGTCACTATTCGCCAAGTCCTTCTTTAGCGAACGGTCAATCGTCGAGTGGAAATGTCTAAGGACCTTAGATATTTTCACTCAAACACGGCATAGAGTCGTGCAACCGTAGTTGCCGCTCTCTGCTTACCAAAGATGTCGACAGAAAGAAGGTAGAGCATAGCCTCCAGAGCACGTGTAGGGGTTGTCCTCAGTGCACCGCTTATTTGGCCGTTCCTTGCACCTTCTCTATCTCAATGAATAAAATGATCTAATTTTTGGTTAAAAGATCCTAATTCCGATATAGCTTTAAGCGGCTGATCAATAAAGGAATGACCTGCTTGGCACTTACTATTAAACGGCGGAAATGGTATTTTGCAAAATTGATTGCAGCTTCGCTTAGACCGCCAAAGAACGGTGAACCGGGCGGAGCAAATGACCACTTAATCTTATTTCGTTGACACATCAGTTTGATTTCGGATTGTAGGTCGAAGCCTTGTAGAAGTTAAAAATTGGTGCCATTTTCGAATAATTTTTTTTGATAGGCCACGTGCGACAACACATTTTTTTAATGCGGCCATAAATGATGTCGTTTAAAAAGTGACGATACCAGCTCTAGATGGGCAGCTTTTGTTGCAAAGCAGGTGAAGACGGCCATGTAAGCCTTTGTCGATAACTCGATACACGTCCTCGTATTGTGAAGTATACAAAAAATGACCCGGTATAATCAACACACATACGTAACTGAAAGGAAATGTTTGGTTATCCCTTTTAGGCGGAATTTTTGTTGTAATAAGTATCGGTCTTGCTCGAATACAGCTCACACATTGCTTAAACATCGTTTTTGGGCGGCGACACCCATTTATTGACCAATAATTTCATCGTATAGTGTTTGGGTGGAAGCAAAACGGGATGCTTTGATGTGTAAGACAATGAAGAAAATTTCATCATCACTCATGAATAATGGTAACGACTTTAATTTGGGATCACGAACGATAAATGACGAAATTTAAAGACCTTTATATTCACATGAATATGATGATATACACCAATAACTGAATAACTGAATAACAGCTTGAAGACTATTTACAGCTTCTGCAAAACAAATTGGGCCGGTTTACAAGCTCAGAAATCTCGATATCTGATGGTAAGAATGCTTGAAATAAGTACTCATTGGAGGATTGTAGAAAGCTTGGACCATACCACTACAGTGCAGAACTAATTAATTGATCTTGTAATAATCGCGTGGAAGATTAAATTGGTCATGCTATCATAGAAGACAATCATAGAACCTGCCCAAAAGAAAGAGACAACAACTGAGACATTTAAATTATGTTTAATCTTTGCAATTAATTTTGATAGTGTGGCAATTAGTTCAAGGCGAGGCAGTCATTTTTTTAACTAGAGCGACTTAAGATTTTGACCTATGAACTGAATGATAATACCCTTTAAAAATTTAGTTCGAACGTAGACACCGGTAACGTAATCCTTTTTGCTAGCATCTTGAATTTTCGTTGGATTTCGACAGAAATCAAAAATATGTCGTGAAATTTATAGTGATTGAAGTTTTTTGTAAATTCTTGCGAACGTGGCACCAAGACGTGTTTAGATCCTTGGGTAAACTTTCATCCAAATTAAGTTTAAGTTGCCAAAACTGTTGCCAAAATATCTTTCCTAATACTATAACCGGAGATATCAATCCAATTGGGTCAAAGATTTTAGCTTTGTATTTTTTGTTACTTTCGGAGGATCTTTGTAAAGGTTGATATTAATGCAGAATGTATCGGAGATAGACTGCCAATACCCTCGCATAATTATTAGTATAATGAATTTAGCATTTATTGCTTAAAATCAAATCATGAAGCAAAGCTCCATCTTCGATTGAAGTTGATGTATAATTTAAGACAGCCAAATTTCACTGTTGATAATCAACGGATGGAGCATTGACCTTTTCTGATTCGACCCATTTCAACCTGGTATTCTGAAGTATCGGGAGGTTACTGTAAAATTTGATTTGACCAATAGACTCGAATCAAGTTTTTGCTGTGAGTAACGTCTTGGGTCACCAAGTTGGTTGTAATGTGAGATCAACCATTTTGATGGATCCTTGTTAAAAGGGTTGACAATTAACATGGTCGAAATTCCATTGGGGCTGCAGTTGAATCGTTACGCGTAAACTATTGTCGAGCTAATATTATTTGAGAAGTATGTCATCTACATGAGCCAACAATTAATAACAGCTCAATGGGGATTTGGTTACCCAATCTAAAGTTATTTTCATTCAGTGGAGCTGAATCAGAATGGCTAGTATTTAGAGACGTGTGTGTCGATCTCATCCACAACAAAAACATCGAGAAAATATTAAAATTTGTCTACTTGTTGACGCAAATTTGATCTGGGTCTGCTTCTAATATCATACTAAATTTACCAGCGACCGCCGAAAATTATACCACAGCTTGAAATGACATTTGTAACCGATAGACCGATGAGGTAGCTAATTAACGAGCATATATGAAGGCAATGTATGACATCAAGCCACCGCACGAACATTCTGCCAAATCGTTACAATTATTCGTTGATCAAATTATAAAAAATTATAACTTTAAATTATTCTTTAAATTCTTAGAGTTGGGTGGAATTTAAAAAAGTCGAATTAGAATATTTACGGAATTGTAATTTGTCAATACAACCCAATTATCGTTACGACAATTCATAAAGTCTCAAAGGGCTTATAGCTAATCGCCATCGAGCACCTGTCTTATTAACGAATTTTAATAAATGTAGTTATTACTTCAAAACATATCAAGTAAACGTCAAAGATCCAAATCGCCACCAAATGCTAATGCGTTGAATGTTGACATATTGGCAAACACCCTGATACAACAGCCATCGACTTCCGGTCATCAAAATACGCCTAATTTGAATGAGGCAACACGTTAAATGTAAGTGGGCTAGTTATAATCGGCACAGCACTCGTAAATGTCACAGCTTCAAATGATAATCAAGTATTATGTCGAGCCTTGTTCGATAGTGGGTCTCGCTTAAATTTTAGTACCAGTGACGCATTTAGTCGCTTAAAAGCCAAACGATACACTACAACTAAGACTGTTTCAGGCATTTGTGGAAACTAATCAGCCCTTCAGCAAAAAGTCTACCTCACTGTAAAATCACGGGTATCCAGTTATAGCATCGAATTAAAGTTTTACATTCTAACCCAAATAATTTACCATCTACGGCTAGTGATTTCGAATGCTTAAACAATTTAGCAACTTAAGCTAGCCAGAAATTTCGCTCACATGACAAAAAAGCTGAGTTTTATTTTTGTGGCAGTATTTACTGGTAATTTTGAGACTGAGACATTTTTGTTTACTTTTTGAAAATAAAATGGTCTAAAATTATCAACAAACGTCACTTTCTTGTAGGTATTTCTCAGTCAATAATTTTTCTTCGTAATTTTTTGGTCTTTGCCCAGATACATTTAAGAAAAGGAGGCTTTTGTCTTTAAAATTTTAACTTTAAAAGCTTAGATTATATCTTCTCTTTATAATAGTAATATAATATGACGATTGATGCGAATAGAAGGGGCCAGAATATTAGCTTCTGATATGCTTTTATAAATCTTTCTCCTTTACATGGCCGTCACAATTTTTTTCTGTGAATCAACCATTGCAACACCACTTTTTCAAAACCGCCGTTCCTTATTGTTTACAAACTATTTTATTCATTTATTCCAAATGGACAATTTCAAGAAACAACTCTCGCATAGATGTCCTGTTATTAGTGTTCGAAGAAAAGGTCGTTAACATTGTGTTTGGTGAAGTAACAACATCTGATATAGATTTGGATGCTTTAAATACCATTAATTGTACATTTGATGGTATGGTCTTATGGTCTTACTACAATTGTTTTAGTTGCCATCTCGAATACTGTCATACAAACTACTTCAAACGATTCATCAATTATGGCACCATCCAATTACATATCTCTTAGTTTCTTTCCACCAGCAAGAGACCATTCACTGTCCACCCAGCGTCCATCTCCTGACTGGAAATATAAATCGTGTCTATTTTGAGTTTCTAAAATAATGTCTTTGTAATATTTTCTCTTGCTCGGTACTTCTGATTGTTTGAGTTGAGATGTCCAAACGGTATGTGAATTACATTTGTCTACCAACTTTATAAATTATGACACATTGAAAGAAGTGGAGATAAATTAAACGGCCCGTTTTTTTAACAAAACGAGTTAACACCACCTTTTCCCGTCATTTGGGAATAATTTTGGGAAAAAATAATTTTTACGTCGATGATCTATTAACACCTGCAACAAGCATCAACAGCACTCAGTCACAAAGTATAATTGATCAAGTTATTGAGTTCAGGTGGACTTTAGCAATCATCTTTAATATCAGTCAGGCAACAATAAAGGTTCCCGTGACACCATTAAAAATAATTTTTAAAATACTTTTCCAGAAAACACAAACAAGATTGGGATGATGTACTCCCGTTCAATATTAAAAATCGATGGTCAGAACTTAGGAACAATGTGGACCATCTTTAATAAACGAAAATATAAAGACATACTACAGGATTTAAATGGTGGCAGAAACCTTATTCATCATGGAATGTATGCGGAAAATACCTTAGCAAAGCTGAGCAAAGAACACAAAAGTTAAAGGAATGTTCTACTGCTTTCGGTTCATTAAAAGTTTGCCGTAAAATCAAACAGACACTAAAATATTTATGGAGATTACAGTAAATGAGCTGCACTTGGCAATCTGCCTGCATACTGTGGTGTTAAAAAACACTCTACATGAATGAAACAATAACTCCAGTGGACTCGGATTCGTTATCAACTAAGGGTAGATTGCAAAATGTAGATTGTTCATACAAAGCACCCTTTAACCAATTGCCAAGTAACCAAATCCTAAGTAAAATGATAGCTGTTACTACATTAATTACCTTTGGTACCTTTTCGGTACATCCTTATTATTTTTCCTTCTTTTATTTTAGTTAGAGTGAACTTCTTTGGGCCAATATCAATACATATGGTTAAATTGAGGCTATACTCAATTCTCGACTATTATGTCAAGTGCAAACTGTTGATCCAACGAGTTTAAATGTAGTAGGTTCAGCTCACTTCCTCATAATAGCACCATTAACATCCTTACCAGAACAAGATTTGGAAGCAGTATCAACCAATAAGCTATCAAATTGAAAGGTTACCACAAAATGTCTCGTTGCAAAACTGTCGTGGTTCTGTTAGCCAATCAGGTACACTAATAGAATCAGTCTAACGAATTAATTGACTGTTAATAATATCGAGTAGTGACGGGATGGCGAAGATTAGATTTTATCGATCTAGCAAACAGCAAAACTCTATTTAGCTTCAGACGAGGACATGACATATTTTTCATGGAAGCAAGTTTCACCTTGGCTGCTATCATTGTATGGTGATAAAATTGTATGGTGATAGGCCACTTTGCAAATATACAAGCAAGTCACTTTTATGCGCAAGTCGGGTCAAAACCAAAGGAACCAGAGTATTAGTACAGTACAAACCTACTGCATTCCAAATATAAATTATAACCACCGATTGAACCACCCTATATAAAATGTTGGTAACCACTGTGAATTTATATTTGTAGGGGTGTAATTCTTACAAAAAATGCGCGATACACATCAGCAACACAGCAACAAAAGTATAAATCCCATTAATCTGTGGTTATAAAGTAATTATTGCTAAACAATATAACTCATTGCCACCATACATAGTAGAACAACAGCAACAGCAGCAGCACACAATGTAACCCAATTTTACGTACAAAAAAAAAACACACACACATACAGATATATTCATTGTGTTGGGTTTTGTTTTCATCTCTAAACCGAAACCAAACAAAACAAAAAAAAAACACAAAAAAAAAAACGCCATGGTGTTAAGCGAAATGGAAATTAAAGACGTTGTTTATATTGTAAGATGGTAAGTAGTTCACATATAATACGTATATAATTCTTATATTTGCTTATGGTAACGTTTATTACAGCTCTATGTATTGGAAATGATTTAAGATGAAAAATAACTGTTTCGTGAGCAAAATTTTATTTTTTAGTACACTATAAATTAAAATGTAAGAAAATGAATTGGGTACACGAGATGATGGTGTATATGGGTAACCAGGAGTAAAGAAAGATAAATAAGAAAAGGTATATTGTCCTTTTAATAAGTTTAGCTGCGGTTACCCGTGATTTGGAAATTAAATAATTAAATTTATATAAGGTGGCCCTGTTGTTAGGACTGTGTGGTGTTTGTCATTAGTATGTCTTTAGGTATATTGACAAAATTTCAGCCCATACTTAATTATGTAGTTGGACGGCGGGAAAAATAGTGCAGATTGCATGTTAAACAATAGTTAAATATTGCTACGGGATTAACATCAGAAGTAGCCTCTATTGACTCGATTTCCCACGTGAAGTGCCATCGTTAAAGAACTGCTTAGATGTCTTATTGAGAAGGTTTCAATCGTTGGAAGCTTCTGGAATTAACAAACCATTAATCTAATGAACAGCAAACCCTGAGTGCAAGGTCCAGCAGCAAGTACTCCTAAATACGGAGAATGGCCATTAAAAGCCAATTACACTAAAATCTACCATCACATGTTCTTATTGCCAAGAACATGGGCGTTTCATCACGCTGTTCACCATTTTCGCATTATTAGCATAAAAAAACGAATTGATTTCATCAACAGAGCGGGAGGGAGTCTGCACGAATTACTTGTTGTATGATAAGAATTCAGTATGAGACAAAAACCGCACATGTGTCACCGACAAAAACAGACACCATCAGTTGTTACACAAACCAGATCAACGACCCGAAAAAAGGTATCAATTGGCACCTTGAAGGGTACCCAAACAACATTATTGGCAACAGCCGTTGTAACGATCAATTCTAGTTGTGAAGAGTCAACCAATGAACGAGCTTTAATACACCCAGGATCACAAGTCTCTTTGATCACGGAATCCGCGGTTCAACGTCTTGGTATACCACTACAAAGAACCAAGGTGAATATATTAGGAATTGGCTAATAATACAAATACGGCAAATTCCATAGTTACAATTTGCCTTAAACCGCATTTCTCATCAACGTACAAATTAAAGGTAAAAGCGTACGGGTTGCTAAAAATTACCATGGATGTACCAGAACAACCAATAACTTGAAACCGGAACGATAGGTGGAGTAAATTGATTTTGGCTGGTCCGAAATATCAGCTTCTACTCCCAATAGAAATTCTGCCATGTGTACAGCGACTTCATTGGCACCCAAACCATAATCAAGGAAAATGGTTCTAGAGCGGTAAGAACTAGCTTCGGTTGGCTAATTTTCGGCCCACCTCCAAACAATAAAAATCCACAAAAATCGCAGTCCATATCGGTAACAAAAATGATGAAAAACATTGAACATGAATGTGAACCGATTTTCTTCCAGACAACCAGCCGAGACCAGAATGGGAGATATATTGTTCAAAACCTATTTAAAGAACATCAATTAGACCTATTGGGACATTTTAGACATCGAGCACCACAACGTTTCTTACAATTGGAGAAAAATTGGACCGGGATCCTAACCTGAAGGAGCTATATGTGATTTTCATGACCACGTAAATGAAATTGCAGCATATGAGGCCGGTTAAACCCAATTAAGGGATTTATTAAAGGGGGTTGGAAATAACTTGTAATGACAAGCCAAGTAGATAATATTTTACGTAGCCTAGTTGACTCAGAAGATTCCTGTATTTTATCACAAACAAGTCTCCAGGAATTGCTTTTGGCACTTCTTAGTTCATATTTTTACGCTTTGACGAGAGTTCGCATCACAAACAAAGATAACTCCAGCTTTCCGTTTTTGAGCATCTGTTACAAAAAGTAATTTGCAATTGGAATTTTCGAGGCCAAGAACCGGATCCTCATTGACCCATGGTTCTCTAACCAACACGAAATCAACGTCATCTTTTAATATTTTGACCAATTGAGCAACTGACGCTGCCTTACAGTGACAAAGGTTGATTTTAATAAATTTAAGCATTTTAGTGCTTAGTTTTAACCGCCACCACATTGGAACCAGATTCTGTAGAATCTGAGTCCAAACCGAGTTCGCAAAGTGGTTCCATTGATAAGGACCACACGGTATCCAAAGTTGTCCCCTCTATCCTATCAGAATATGACTGCATACCAATTGAGCAACCATTCTCAACGAGGTTCCGTGCATTGCGGAAGTACCCTTATCTGGTTCTGGTACCCCTGACTTCACAACCCCATCCTTTGTAAAGACTTTTAAAGTGACTGCACTTAAACCATTGCTTACCACACTGCATGCCTTGACTAGTACCGCTAACGACGGTCTGTTGATGATGACGACAACCGATCTGTTGTCCTTTTTCGCTTCTTCCACTGGTTATCTTTCTATTAGAAATTGGCAAATCCGGATTGCTGATCTACAGCAATTCCAAAATAGTCTTTGGATTCACGGCGTACTAGGAATATCCTCCAACGAAATAACATCAAGCCTGACTCCAGGCTAAACCTCTCCAAGGCTGCTAATTGCCCTTTCATAGAGATCTAGAAATTTGTGTTTGGCACAAGCTGTCAATTTAACAAGGTTTCTATACCAACCTCCATCTTAGCACATACGAGCCACCCCAAGATTCTCTTTCATAATTTTAAGTAAGGAATAAGGAGGCCAACGTTTTTTGCACCTTTCTCCAATTAGAGGGAGTGATGCTATCATCTTCCTGAGCTCCGTCAACCACTGCTATTACTAGGGCATTTTTTAGTATTTCACTAAAGGACCTACCTGCAGTTACCTGCAATTTAGATATTTTAGCGGCCTTTGGGGATTCATCCTGTGATCTCTGTCTTTTGGACATAAAGCATTCAGATGAACCTCTTGGCATGGCCTTGGTAATCAACATACATGCTTACCCATCTTTACATTCACCGAAATTTCCTCTAACCTTTTTAAGGCTTTCAATGTTTTCTTCTTAGCATTGAATAGTGGTTTGATGGGACCTGCTTTGTCGTTGCATAAATCCATTTTCCCACCTTTAGGAAGAGAGGGCTTACAGACCCGTTTCTCTTTATTTAATTTGGAAGGACCTGTATTATTCTAACACGTATTCCCTTCCCCAATTATAGGGTCTAGAGACCCGCTTTTCTTTGTCGTACAGGTTAAATGTACGGTGTAACTCTTGTAATATATTAATAGCAGCATAATCTAAGGTCACTCCAATAAAGACAATATCAATGGCAAGATTAAAATTAAGTGCTACATTGTTGCTCGTTCAATTACTGAAGCAAGACCAAATTAGTTTTTTTGAGGTACGTGCATAACCGATAAATAAAAGAGGACATTATGAGTTTATGACGATTATAACCAATAAAAAAAAAATTTAAAAGTTCTTAAATTATTTATTGACGGTCAAAGAGTTGTACAAGTGGGGGTCGTTTACATAATGCCAATGCGCCAGAGGGTGTTAAACATGCACTCATGGGGAAACATGCAACATGGGATGTGATCGTGTTTTAAGATAAATCCAGTCCCAATGATTCAACAGATGGGCAGTCGGAGAACGAAGTCGGATGTCTTCAAAAAATATATTTGTCTATTGCTTTGTGAGAGCGCCAAAGCAGTACATATTGAATTGGTGGTCGATTTGACAACCGGTGGATTTCTGGTAGCTTTTTGCAGATTTGTTGGACAAATAAGCTAACAAGGAACTGCAAAAGTCCTAAAAACTAATAATAAACAAACAGTGCCATGCCACCAATTGCTCCACATTTCAGCGGTCGCTGGGAAGCTGCAGTAAAGGCTTTCAAATACCATTTCAAACGGGTGGCTGGTGCCAAAATATTTACGGTAATTGAAATAATGACAATTTCGATAGAAATTGAGGCAATAATGAATTCCAGACCAGTAAGCGGTATTGATGGTCCTGAAAATATTTTGCTTCAAGACCGAAACTAATAAAAATGCCACAAAATGGTATCATAGATATCATGGACGTCACCTTGAGGTGATGGGCTAGAATATAATCAATCGGCATCTTGAGTATGCATTGACTACAATAAGGGTCATATCGCTTCAAAAGAATGCCTTTCGGGTTAATAAATGTTCCCGTGACATTTCAAAGTCTAATAAATTGGTTTAAGGCTGGATTACCACAAATAAAAATCGTTGCCTATCTGAAAAATATCATTTTACTTCCGAATATTATTGCAAATACAATCCGGTGGCAAGTCGGGACAAGTGCTTTGTTTTATTAAATATCTGGGACACTTATTTACTACCACGGGAATATAAAAGTGTATCTATGGGAAAGTCAGCGCAGTCAATGATCAATTACATTGTTTTGTTGAAACTTGTAGTTGGTTCCACTAATTTGTTCTAACTGTCATGAATATTTTCCGACCATTGAGTGAATAAATTTGAAAAATATCCAGGAGAAAATGAACAAATGCTATAGCGGTTAAAAAACTATAATGTCGGCGGATGTGTGCCGTTATTTTAATTATTCAGATTTGGATGTTGTGCAAAGCAAAGCTCAGTTTTGATCTGATGAGGAATTTAGTTAAAATATCATCTCATCAGTTCATGGCAACCAAGTTCTATGTGTAATTGCTGCTTTACGCTCTATATATATTTATGTACAGTGAACATGTAGCGTTAGCGAATTATATGGATTTGCACGAAATATCTGAATACTTTTAATTGTGTGTGTAGCGATGGTCGCTACAGTACTCCTCTGCGAGTGCTTGTCTTTCTTACTCTGAATTGAAAGTGATACCGTAAGACTATGAAGTGCTTCTGTGCAGCTTAACTACTCTTGGTGAAAGCTTTCGCGATCTCGTAGATACCCAGTTTTAGTGGAAAACTCTAAATTGGCTTACTGCGGTATGTGACGAACCCATGTCGAGTTAAGAGAGAAGAAGAATAAATCAGAAGTGTTGCGTGTTGCATATACTGTTGGGGTCACCATTATAACGTTGTTGCAACACGGTGCCAATAGCAGTGCTATAAGCGTCGGTTGTGACACTAAGTTTTGCGTCATGTATTGGGTGTGCCAATAACGCAATGTGAGCTAAAGTGGATTTTAGCTGGTCAAATGCCTGTTGACATTCTTCTGGCCAGAAGAAGTTCTTCGGCGTTTTGGGCTTCTTTAGTAAAGTTGCCAATTGGGTGTGGATAAGGGCTAAGGTTTCCGCTATCCTAGGCATGAACCTGTAGTAGTAATTTATCATGCCGATAAATTGCTGTATATGCCTAATTGATTATGGAGTTGGAAATTCCTGAATGGCGTTAATTCATTCAGTGGATGGCAGAATACCATTCAGGGTAACCTTGTGACTGAGAAAGTCGAGGGAGCTAGCCAAAAACGCATTTCGCACTGTTGATGCTCACCTCGTATTCAGAAAGTTTCTGAAACAATGTTTCCAGGTGAAACATGTGTTGTTCCTCCGAAGTTGAGGCTACAAGGATGTCGTCAATGTAGACAAGTACAAAGTCGAGATCCTTTACGATCTCGTTGATGAACCGTTGGAACGATTTTGCGGCATTGCGTGGTCCAAACGGCATTCGACAAAACTCGAATAAACCAAATGGAGAATTGATTGCCGTCTTCTGAATAAGCTCAGATGCGACTGGGATAAGATGATAAGCTCGGACTAAGTCTATCTTCGAGAATATCTTGCAACCTTGTAAGTGCATGGAGAAGTTCTGAATGTGGGGAATAGGGTAACGGTCAGGTACCGTTACCATGTTCAACCTGCCCCCACATTGTCTCTAACCTTGGTTCTTCTTTTTGACCAAGTGAAGTGGACGTGATAATGGTGATGCCGATGTCCGACATATTCCTAGTTGTATCGTGTTTTGGAATTCCATTTTAGCCGCTTTTTGTCGGATCTTGTCTGGACACTGGTAGATGTCTTGGAGTCACTATGTTGTGTAATACATTGTGCTTAACGGGTGCGTTGTAATTCGGTGGAGCTGTTAAAGAAGGAAACTTCTTTAATAGCTTGCCGTACCCATTGTCAATCAGGAAGTTTCTGAGCAAAGGTGTGTTCGCTAGTGTCTGTGAAACATTGATCGACTGTTGCGTGTCTGGATCAATCAGCTTCCTTTTCTTAAGGTCGACTAGTAAGCTGTATTTCTTAAGAAAGTCGGTACCAATGATATGGTGATTCTCATTTGCGATCGTGAATGCATCCGGAAAGTTCGGTCTTAGACCAATATCTACTTGCAGAAATCTGCTTCCGTAGATATTAATGGTTGTACCATTGGCGGCTGACAAAACTAAGTCATTGGTGACTCGCGTTTTGTGGTTTATACATGTTGTATAGGGAATGATGCTTATGTCAGCACTAGTGTCTATCAGAATTGTGAGTTAGTTCTTATAGTCCCTTATAAATAGGCGGTTAGTGTAATTCGGTCTATGTTCAGCCGCGCCAACCGATAGACCTACCAGTTTGGGGAATTGTTATTCCTCAAAATCTCCTTTTTATCAGGTTAAATTAACCGGTTGTACTTACCTGTGGATTAGGGAAATTACACGGTGACATACAATTTTCGGCTTTGTGTCCGAATTTCGTATGGTAATAACACCAAGCTGGTTGTTGGCGGACTTTTTTGTTGGCGCATTTTTTCGAATTTGATCTCCTTCTAGTGGAAGGAGAACGAGGTCATATTCGCTAGTTATTGGTTGAACTAGATGCTCAAAGTTCGAGACTATCTAGTCTGGCGTTGAGTCTGTCGAGCGTACGAGCAAGTTACTTTGATGCTCGTACTACTTGTCGTAGTATTCCCATGATACCTAGTTAGCACATAGTCAGCTTTCTCTGTGTCGTGTGAACGTCACACGTATTGAACAGCGCCCACCACGTGTGTGGATGGCATTGCCTCGTGTAGCCGGTCGGCTATGCTGGCCTAAGCATCTGCTTCCTTATCTTACTGTAGTCTCAGTGCTATCTAAATAAATTCAGGTAGTTTCCTGATCCACAGCTGGGTGAGAAGGGGCGCATTAAATTAGCCGGTGTCCAGTGTTTTTATTTGCCGTAAGGCTTCGAATGGACGTTGATCGCCCATCTCTGTCTTCTCAAGCAGCGCTTCCAGCTTCTTCCTGTCTGAGAGCGTTGTCCGCTTGATCAGGACAGTTTTTAGATAGTTGTACCTATCGTTTGCAGGAGGTTCCTGCAGAACGTCGTCGATCAATACCGCTTGTTGGGGCGACAAACAACTGATAGCTTGTGCGAACTTTTGTCTGTCGCTCGTGACGTCAAACAATATCACTATCGCCTTGAACAAGAATTCCGGATTAGTAATCCAGGAGGCGTATGCCAGTGGCAGAAATATTAGCCACTCTCTGAATTAATTGTCATCTCATCATGTCATGGCGACCAAGTACGTCAGTTAAAGAAGTTTAAGTCACTCTATCAATATTAAAACGTATCAAGGCCCCTATGCTTTAGGGGCCGTACTTCTGTAAGTTAAAGGCTTATATAAAGAAAAAGTATGGTTCGTAATTCATTTAGTCTCCTCGTCATACTAATGCATAATACCATCGAGATGGCAGCAATGGCAAACAAATAGGTACTTAGAAAGTTTAGAGCATACATTGATGAATTGGTCAATGTGTCTTATTATTTCAGTTGCATGCAATGATACAACCAGTTGTGACCAAACAGTCTAAAGCTAATCGTTAGATCCGCCTCTCACAAAAATTAAAATTATGTTTTGAAATACTGAACATCGTCACTTCTCCGATTGGATCGAAGAAGAACATAATGTTTCGTTATAATCCAGACTCCAATGCCACCAAATGGTACTGGCACGGTATGAGAATATCTTTAACTGATTTTGGAAAGTTATATATTCCCGGAAATATAGTGTAGTTGGGAAATATGTTCCAAAACTCTGGAGATAGATTTATTTAGCCTATTAGTGGAATCAACTAGGTACTTTAAACAAATTTTTGTATTAAAGGATGTTTTTTTTTTTTTTTTTTATAACTTTTTATTTTTTATTTTAAAAAGATTTTTTACAAAGTAACTAGTCATTTTTGACTAACAGCGTTTGATTCTAATAATATAATAATAAAGCCACATCTATGTATTCTTTCCATAAAGTGTTATTTTGGTGGATTTTGCATTATGCGCACTACTCAGGTAACTCAAAAGGTTTTAGTCTTTTGAGTCTTCTTATAATACCCTCTTGATGAAGTAGTCTTACAGCTTCAATATTAGGGTGATGATGGAGCCTCTCCTGGTGTTTTTGAGCACATTTCTTGATTTCACTTGCGACTGTGTCTATTCCGAGATCTCTATGAAGGTCACTATTACGAGTGTACCAAGGAGCGTTTACAATCCCTCTAAGAACTTTATTTTGGAATCGTTGAACTATCTGTTGATTGCTGGTTTTGGTGCATCCCCATAGTTGGATACCATAAGTCCAGACCGGCTTGAGCACTTGTTTATAAAGCATAAGTTTATTATGAATGGATAACTGAGATTTTCTTCCAATTAACCAGTACATTTTTCTATATTATAACTGAAGCTCTTCTGCTTTCTTTTTTACGTGTACTTTCCACTTTAACTTTTCATCAAGGTTCATACCAAGGTATTTTGCTTGATTTGCATGTGGTACAGGGATATTATTGAGAGTCACAGACAGTGGTTCTATTGACCTATTAGTGAAGTTAATGTGAGTAGACTTTGATTCAATCACTTTAATTCTCCACTTAGTTAGCCAATCTTGTATATTATTTAAGGCTATTTGTAGTTTGAATGAGACTTCACCGATTGTGTTACCAACAGCTAGAATTGCAGTGTCATCGGCAAACGTGGCGGTAGTTGTATTGCTCGTCTGTGGTAAGTCGCTTGTAAACAGTACGAAAAGGAGTAGCCTTAAGACACTCCCCTGCGGGACTCCTGCTTTAGCTTGTTTTATGCTGGAGTAAGTTCCTTCCTGTTTAACTCTAAAGTATCATCTTTTGAGGTATGATTTTAACAGCTCGCAATACTCAAATGGCAGAGTTTTCTCCAATTTAAATATTAAACCATCCAGCCAGACTTTGTCAAATAAAGGTTGTGGCAACTAAATAAAATGCAAATATAGAAAATGTTCTTATGTTACATCTGTGGAAATTATTTTCTGATGGCAGTAAGTTTTTATCGTGTGATCAAACTAAAAGGAATGATTGGTACGATGATTGACTGATCAGTTAATTGATAATAAATGATATCAATTAAAGGAAGAAATTAACGAAGACGAACGTTAAATTTGGATTCAAACACCAAAAACAGGCTAATTAAGAACTTCAAAGTACTAAAATACAAAAGAAAATATGTATTATATATCAAAGCAAATAAAATGACATTTAAGATGTTATTGAAATAAAAAACGGCAGCATAAATCAAATGCAATAAAATTGCAACAAAATAAATAAAAAAAAAAGAAATAAAACTTTTTCCCAGGAGATTGACGCTCAAATATAATCCAACAATAACATTTTTTTTATGATTTCAGAAACCATTTTATTGCATTTTCATAAATTATATGCACATATAATATATATAAAATACACATATTTTTGATATGTCATCCGGCAGTTGTTAAATGCGAACGAACGCTCATTCGCATATGTATATACACTTAAATATACGGAACCATATCCATATCCAATTGTCACACAGTAGATTTTTATGATTTTATTTTTTTTATGACTCTGAATTTCAAAACTGGAAAACAGATTTATTTGTGTGCAAAAGAGCAATAAAAATATTTTCAATGTATTATATATTATACATATATAAATGAACGGTAGTAAACTACCAATTTTCAGATCTTTTCATTCCTTAATAATTAAAGATGTTTGATGCGAGTGTTTTAGGAGGATGAAAAAAATGTTTTATTAGCAAAAAAATCAAATTGAAAGAGGGAACACAAGTTTTAATGACATTTAATGAATTATCTTAAAAATTTCATGACTTTTTTCCCGTTTTCATACCGTTGTTGTTTGTTATAGATACGATTTTATTGCTGCACCCAGCTTCCTAACCTTTTATTAGAAATGCCATAAAATCCTGTATAAAATAATACAATTTTTATTTTTATTTTTTTGCAAATGATTACGTTTATTACCCACCACCATTGTTAAAAGCCTTGGGTCGTAAAATGTAATAAAAAAAAGGACCTATAATTGTTAATAGAATTAATAAGAATCAATGTAATACGAAGCCCGTATACATTATTTAAGACGATGAAACGAAACGTAATTTTCGAGGTGTAATAAAAGTTCTTTAGGGATGAAATTAATAGGGATGGAATTATTATGATTTTTGTTCTCAAAATTTTATTAAAGGCAAAACGTTGGTAATTGATGTGATTTATAATTAATCCTGGTGTTGCTATACATGTTATTTTGTATATATGCGTTCAGATGGCTGTAATATCGTCTGTCGATGAGTTATGAAATTAATTGACTGTTTATAATTTTTTAGCATACAATGAAAAACTATGTTTAATCTTTTTATAATACATGTAAATAGTATTCCACAAGATTATTTGTGCAACTCACATAATTTTTCAACCACGGAATTATCCTTAAACTTAGCCACAAGTAGAAAAGCACTCATCTTCAATTATAATTAAAATTAGCAAGTTACATGAAACCATACCGCAAACGTAGTTCTTACATAATATGAAGTCCTAAATAATTGGGTTTTGGAAAAAAAGAGGTCTTAGGAGGGTTTGCCTCCTAAGACGTCTTGAAATCAAATTCTATATGTTAATTTCCAAAGGATGTTCTCGGATTATCCAAGATAAGGGATATTATCGGTTGGTTGCCATATTTGTAGGCAATAATCATTAATAGGCCACTGCAAAGCTAAGATGATAGTTTAGGGGTCGCAGGTAAACGTAATTTACGTTTCAACCGCGAAGGTCTGACAAACAAAGAGGAGAAAGCCCAATATCAAAATCTTGTTAGCGGTAGAATATTATGGAAACCAACTATCGTTCTGATGATTTGAACGCTCTATGAGAGGTATTTAATACTTTAGTTGTCAGTGCAACCTAGTTGACACTGTAGAAGAAAAAATGTGAGTGGCGGAAGACTGAAGTCGTAAGAGTATAACCACGCAGCAATGAGCTCAGTTTTCACAACGTCTTTATAGAAGTCACCAAACTGCATAATACCTTCAGACGTTATTGTCTATCGCCATTCGGGACCAGGGTGAAAACCTCAGTGTAAACATTGATACAGTGCTTGACACTTGGAAGGAGCGTTTGTTCGCTGAGGATGATTTTTTTTTAAATACTACGAAACAGTTTGTAGATCGAGTGTAGTTTGTTGGTTAAAATTTATCTTTCGTAAAAGTGAAACACCTGCACAACAACATTTTTTACCATCAGTTCAACCAAGTTCTGGCATATTAACGGTGACAAAGAGTTACTTAATCCACTAGTACCATCCTCAAATGAGTATGGTACTCAGTTGATTTTGAGTCCATTCATTGGACTCAAAATCAATGAGTCCAATGAGCTGACCACACATTTGTAGGAGTGACAAGTTTCTAATACCTCGGACGTCATTAATGATAATTGTGTAGGAGGAGATGATAAAGCACATTCTTTCGCAGCTATACCCTTGTTTTGTATGCCTTAGGTCCACTGCTAAAAACAGAATACGTTGCAAATGCGGACAAGCTTAAGTTGTACAAAATGTTGATCAGACCCATTGACATGTATGGGTGTGAGTGAAAAATGGTTATATCATATTCGAGAAAAAAAATCAATCGTATGATATATGATTTCAAACGGGACGATAACTTTCCAATTTCTACCATCTTGAGATCAAAAATTTTATGAAATTCCTGATGTCATTCAAGAAATAAAAAGACAGCCGATACGCAGACTCAGTCACATTCTACGAACCAATTTTAACGGAAAATCTATTGGTGTTCTAAGCTTGAAAACATTAGTCAAACAGTCAGTAAAGTGCAAGACAAGACGCACCAATGGTTTCAAACATATGACTATAATTGTCATTGGTTATTTTTGCTGGTGTAGCCGCGTACCATTTTACGGTGTAAAGTTCACAAGCGACACCTAACCCGCAATAAGCATGAAACGAACCCCTTTTCATTGGCAAATGCAAACAGTCACGATTCATTCGATCTAATTGTACTTACCAGTGTCATTTTGCAATTCAGCAAGCCTTAATATTTTAATCACATTCTTTTTTGGCTTAAATGGTTTTGTTTTGGTAAAACCTGCATCTTTACTGGATCTACCATCATTTTACCAATCGTGGATGGTTTGGATGGAACTTAAGCCAAATTTAAATTAATTTTGAAAACAATCCATATATGACAGATTAGGGCTAAACCATCCTCTCACACCCGATTTACTTGAGTTCCTGAATCAAGGAACGCAAAAGCCGACTGTTGTTCTCAATCCTTTCCAATTACATCACTCTTCCATATAAAATGACATATGTCACTTGTTGAATTTTGTGGCAGCTAAAGAGATGCCACTAAATTCAATTTCTTGATCGTTTACTGCATGTCTGTTTGTATTTGTAAAACAATGCATTCAACAATGGCGGTAGGAAAAAAATACCTGACGATTTCGTTATTTTCGGTAAATGTCTCAATGATACAGGGCATAAAGTTCAATGTTGTCCTTTCAGCAAAAGAAAACCTTGAAATATAAATGATTTGATCCATTTTGCCATCATAACGAAACGTCGCCAACTGGCCCTAAAATCGGATTATCGCCGTTATCAAAATTGTAATATTAGGAATTGGCTGCATCAACCGATAAAATATAGCTGTACGATGAAAAACAAATGAATTTAGCTCCTAGAATACAGTAAAGCCAAACTTGTGCATCTGCACTCCCTAAAAATGTTGAAGATTTGTGATATATAGCTCAAAAAACAGAATCGGGGCAAACAATCAATAATCAATCTAACATTTCTAGAAATTTTAAAGGTTTGCTTAAACTGAAGTGTGGACAATTATAATAAGTGAAATAAGCCGCATTACACAGTGATTCTGGCTATTATAGAACATATCAATTGAGAAAAGTTTGCTGTATTTTTGGAAACAATAGTAGGCGTACCTAGTTTTTTTTACAAACACACTAAATGTCTACGAAAACCCTTTTTTAATTATTACTAAACGTCAAATTGAGTAAATCTTTTATTTATGGCAGCTTTTGTAACTGGCAGTTATGCTTGAATGCGCTACTACCGTATTGATTAAGTCTTTCAAGGAATACAAACGTCGACAAGCTGAACTGATACTACGTATTGATTAGACCCGTTGTTTTGGTTAAGTGTGAGACTTGGCCTTGACAGATGGATATGAAATGGTCTGATGACTCTCAAAGAGTCATGCACAGGAAATTTGGCCTCTATTTAACCACAATATCAAGAATTTGATGAAAATTCCTGATGTCGTTTTTAAAGTAAAATTCTTAATTATACAAGTCGTTCCCGGCGACGATGGTTCTCGTAAAAAACAAATCAAAAATCGATTAAACCTCATAGATGATACGGTACGGATCCAGCAATGGCCTGTACAAATTGGCTTTTATCATTTAAAGAACAAGTAGTTTTGTAAAATACTGTATATATATATATATATATATATATATATATATATATATATATATATAAATATATATATATATATATATATATATATATATATATATATATATATATATATATATATATATATAAACTAGTTAGACTAGTTAGTTTTATGCTTTTCTAAAAATACAAAAAAGCATTTTGAATGATTTATGCTTTTACGATATAGCTGCTTTATGAGAAAACAACGGATTTTATTATTTTTAACGTTTTCCTATTAACGGAAAAACTTTATTTTTCCCTGTTGTTCTTGTGAATTTATCGACGTTGCTGAATACAGCATTTTTACCACAATGGTTCATTACAGTTTACGGGCTTGCATGAATGAAAATTTTGTTTCATTGTCGAAATCTTAACTTTTTTTGGTAACAATAGAAGATGTATCGATATTCGACTACATTAATAAAAGTTTATCGGTTTTTGAAAAAAAAATCTGGGATTTTGGAATTAAGTATGGTGTAATCAGAAAAAAACTATCTGGTCAAAATTAAAGATTATTTCAAGCTATAGTATTTAAAGTAAATATTTTGACTAACAAAAATTTCAAAATTAATTTCAATTATGATATTTTTGATGCATTTCTTTGTTTTTCTACCACTCTCAGGTTCGTTTATGGACTATACTTCAAAATCATCATTAAATGGCCTTTTAAAGGCAATATTTTTAATATTAAGTGATTCGTTCTGCATGTACTTTATTTTCGTATATGGAATACAAAAGAAGTACAACATTTGGGCAGCTAGGCTATAGTTCCAGAAATCAATATTGTTCATCTGCATTACCCTTAAAGTTACCTTTGGAATTTGGCGTTTGTTTATAACCGGATTAATCCAATTAGACTTTATATTTCCTTATTCTTCAGGTATCTCTCCAAAGTACTATGATCAGCATTTACTTCTTGTAACAGCGAGTCCCCCGGATCAGAATAATTTTATTCTATACTCACAATATATTGACATTCGTTAAGAAATTTCATCAAGCATAGTGACAAAATAGAGTTGCGATTCTGTCGGTCCAAATAATAATTTTTTTGGTCCTTACATTTGTTGCAAAAATCCTTCCTGGGAACAAAGAAAGCTAAATTAAAACTTTACTGGGTCATCGTGTTCACTGAAATATAAGTCATACATTTTCATTTGATAGTTAAATTTTGTGTGCCTTCCTTTCGAAGGTGATTTGGATGTTGTGATTTTATCATGAACCAAATTATTAAAATAACAGTGAATCCGGGTTTAATAAATGTCCAAGGTATTAGTGATAAGTACTCGACATACTTTGTTTAGCTTATTAGATTTAAAAAAATGCTAATGGTAAGTATGCTTTCTGCGGGAGTTTTACTTTTTATTCCGTTTCCACTCTATGGAAGTTCTATGAACCATCTTGCTGAAAAATGCACCTTTCGATTTTGAATTTAACCTCCAACTCTCAAACATATTGTTCCGCTCTTCTAGTCTAACCAAATCTTTAATCTCTTCCCCGACAATACAGGTAATATCTTTTATCAACAAATTTAAAATAACGTAATGTCAGCATTAGAAATCTTTTAATCAATGCTTGTAATATACAAACTCAATGTTTGGTAATGTCAAAAGATGGAGAGGTGAACTCAGTCCACACAAAGATAATTAAAAGCATATATTTCATGTGTCCGTTAAAGAAAACCATTTGGGGGTATGACTATGGGATGCCATTCCATTTAAATACGTCTTGTCCACTTCCATATAAAATAAGTTGCCAAGATTATGAAATACCTTCAAAAATCGAAGAATTCATTTGATTGCCACTTGTGGGTTAATTCCTATTTTGCCATATTGGCTCACCATCCTTTATAAAAAATATATTCCAATCCAAGTTTCATTTGCAAAAAATATTCCTTCAATGGGTCGTTCATCCATGGTATGTTCGGGTTGAAGTCACTATAGAAATTCCATTTTATTCATCAAACTCCGGCTATATTACGTATTGAAGTGTCTTAGATCAAGTTTCTTAGAAAAACCGTCGGCCTTAGATCAAGTGGCTCGATATTCAAATGTGAACAAAGGTTTGACTAATATTTTAAAGGTGTAAACCTCACGTGACCTCCACTTGTAAAACTGGGTTGAGCAGCTAACTATCTACCGATCCTAATAAAACTCTTTGTAATGAGGCCCACACAAAGGCTTCGGATTAGTACCTCGGATTCATCAAAACAAAAATCTAAAAAATTGTGCCCAGACCACGCTATAAAAATAAGAACACGGTATGTTCTAAACGTGTCAAACCTGGAGATCCCCTAAAACTATAAAGTTAAGCGGATACTTAATCGACTTGTTTTATTTGCAAAAGCTCAGATGGTAAGTTAGATTATTTTTAGAGGTTCCATCATGGACAATATGCTTGTTATTTTATATATCACTTATATTCACAAATGCTTTAATCTTTTAATAGGCAACCAATAAGATCGTCTGCTGGAATTTTGATGCAATAAAAAATCCAGATTTATAGAATAGCTACTTAGCTACTGCTTCAACTACCTGAACTACAGCTAGGATGCCCGAAGATTCATTTAATACACAGGACCAGTGACAAAAAGTACAATCAGCTGTTATAACTGCAGCAACAATGTCCATGAGAAGTCAAATACTGGGAGCTCGCAAAAAATAGGTAGACGACCAGTACCACGTAGCGTTATGACTAAGGAGAAATGACGGGAAAAGTCGCTAATGTGACTCACTCGCGGCACCAAAATAGAATACTTTAACGCTAGAAGTGAACCAGCAAATTTCTGTAACAGAAAAAACTTGAATTTATGAGGAGCTGTATGTAAACTTAAACAACTCTATGGTTAAAGGAAACTCCGGAGATTGCTTCATCAATGCCCGGAATCTTACATAAGATATTCAGACAAAATCCAATGCCATCAGTAATTGGGATGATGAACTGAAAACAAATGAAACTAATATTTTTGCTTTATGGCAGTCCTATTTTCAAACTCTCCTATTTACGAATGATGATGTAACTCAGCTCAGAACGATCAGATGCTATCATATGAAGAAAATTTTATTTTATAAACCAATAGAAAAGCCAGAGGATGTTTTTGATAGGTTAAAGAACGGCAAAGCTTCAGATTTGGACAAAAAAATCTCCATAGAGCTCATTGAAATCAGATGAACAATACTTGCAACTCAGGTCTTTTTGGTGTAATTTTTACAATCTAAAATAAAAAGAGCTTCTTCCTGACGGTTAAAAAAACCTCTCATATGTCCACTAAATAAAAAATGAGAACGACTAAATAGTGGAAATTACCACGTTAAAAACCCCTTTTAACTATTGCACACAATGTATTTGCTAAAGTTGTACTAGCTAAACCCACTTAGTTTACTGACGAGATCATTAAAGACTCTCAGTGTAGATATTGACCTGCTGTTAAACTAGTAATCAAATCTTTAAAGTCAGGAAGGCTTTGAAGTCATCAGCATGTATTGGCCGTACAACGATTACCAAACATATGATAGGATTGACCATACAAATTTTGGTCCTTCTTATACGTCTTTGCATCATAGAGAAACTCGTATTTAGACACCAAATTCATTTAATTAAATCTAGCCAAATATTTCGCAATATGCAGATAATATTATCTAGTTCTACTTGATTGAAAACCGAAATGGCAGATAACTAGGAATAAAAATTCACATTCACATGACAAAAATCTTGGCTGCATCTATAAGCATCTCAAGAGCAAATTTTGGAACTGATGACAGTAAATTCAGCGGTAATGAAAACTTTAGATTATTTTACTTTAGACACTTTAGACATTCTTAACAACAAAGCACGGTCTACTGATACATATAAAATATTACATTGCTGTGGGTAACGGTAACAAAGAGTTATCCGCAAAAGAAAACTTTTATGTTCAAAACATCTATCGTGGTCATGTAAAAGCATGCCTTACAATACTATTACCACCGGTTCTACGGAATCGAATGCTAAACCCTGACCTCAAACTATTACCAAATTGTCTCCAACATTTGAGAGGAAGGTCATACAATCGATCTTTGTTTCCATAATAGTCGTTAAAAACCAGTATCGGATTTGGGTGAAGTATATAAGAATATGCAACTTTTCGTTGATTGCAAAATTATCGATTTCATCAAACCCAACCGAAAAAGATGGCTTGGTTACTTTGAAAATTCCAAATTACATCGAATATCTGCGTGATAAAGAATTTCAAAACTGAAGGCACTGTGAGATGGAATCGTCCATGAATGGATATTTAAAGTGCGAGTGGGAAAGAGAAAGCAACGCTTAGAAACTAAATACAGACAAATCGCAAGCTACTTACTAACTAGGCGAAGGACATATCGAAAATGTCTATCTCTAATGTTCTGGGTAAGGCAGCCATTTAAGGAAAAATAAATAAACTATATTAACATCTTGCTAGATCTTAAAATAATTTCCAAAACTATTCACAGTTTTGTTGTGGACAAAGTTAAAACATTATTTTGTACACTGTACCCGATGTAAAACAGAAAAAAAAACATTTGCCCTTTAAAAATAAATTATGATAATTCAAATCTAGTATTCTGATTAAATGTAACCAACAAGCCAATGATTTAGCTTGATTAATAAAATCAAAGTGAACTTTGATTATTTTCGGTCAGTTTCTTAGTCAACTCTATATTGATAACCAAACATACAAAATAAACGCAACTAATTCCGTATTGCATTGCTCATCAAAATTTGAATAAAGAAAAATGAATAAGTCAAAAACATTTAATCACATGGTTCAATTTTTTTGTTCCAAATCCCTATGGCAAAATTGTCCAACCTTCTTTCGAATAAAACAATCTTGCATACATGACGGGTACAACAATGAAGTGAACAGCAAACAAATAAAGTTGAAAATACTCATTTCGAATTTTATTTTAATGCAATCACAAATAAAAAACCAAATCCAATCGTAAAAAAAAAGCATATTCGCTCATAAAAAATGAAATAAAAACTTTCTTTATCCTAAAAGATCTTCTACTTTAGTCATTGTGTTGTTATTGTATGGCCATCCCGAAACGTAAATACAGGAGTGAAAACAATACAAAATCTATAAAATCGAGTATGTATATGTATGCGAGCAATTCTATAGATGGATATGTAAGTGCTTTACACATTTTAAGGACCCTTTATAAATGTATCAACACTTTTATGTGTTGTGTGACTAAAGCAGAAACGGTTTTCAATATATTATTTGTTGTTATATTGTCGGCATTGACATGAATTTTATGATTATGTCTGTCGTTGACAGTTTGTTCGGTTCACAATGTTATACGAGTACGAGTGAAGTGTACACATTGTATAAATCGCATTAAAGGTTTATTCAGACCAAAAAAAAAAAAAAACGTACATTTATTAACGATAATCCTGCATAAATTATACTATATAATCCTCTTTCGTTATCGATACACCATAATCGAATGAAAGACTAATAATTTTTGCAAGATTAGCTCTGCCGAATATAGAAAATGTGGAACCAACAATTTTGTACGTAAAATTATTTTTAATCCTTATGAATATTGTCCTTGGAATTCTAAAGCCCGGTCAATTACTCTAAGTGTGCATTTAATTCGCATTTTACATATCTACCTCTCCATCTTTTCCAGGAATTAACTTGTTATGCAGAATATATTTTATTTATACTGTGCCGTTGTGTGTTGTTCGTTTCTATTTTTGTACTTCCGTACATTTTAAGATTTCATCCCTCATCAAAAAGTTTTTCATGTCGAAAATGAAAAAAAAAAATGAAAATCTTATCTTGGCCGAAAACGCAAAAAAATCGAAAAACGAAAACATTGAAAAAACAGCAAAATGTTATATAATATAAAGAAAATTCGGGTTTTCTTCCATTCCTTGATAATGATAACAATAATAATGATTTTCCTTTGATTTTTCTTATGCTGTCCATCTTAAAGGTTTTTCTTTTTTTTCACCATTCCTTTTGTTATATTGGTTTTGAAGTTGAATTAAAATTGAGTTAAATTTTTTTTGTGCTGTTCTTTCTATCTTTATGTACGTATGTATACGTACATAGCCGTAATATATAAAGAAGATGAGGGTGATTTTTCTTTTATTTTCTTTTCCTTCAATACTTTGTGTGTTGGATATAATACACACATACACACAAACACACATACATTTTTCTTATTTTTTGATGCGTCATCACAATTTAATTTCCTTTTTTCCGTTTGATCAAGAAAATATTTTTTTTTTTTTTTTTTTTTTTTTGTGTTGTGTTACCATCTTTTGCTTAATCGGATTTTCGACAAGAGATTGAGAGCGGAAAATAAAATCTATCGAAGACGAAAACGAAACGAATGAAAATTCATTTGATTGGAATTCAATGGTAAAATAACATAAAAAATGTTGGGAAAAAATAAATAAAATTTTTGATGTGTTTGAGATTAGGATGATGAGAAATTTTCCGTAGATGTTTTTTTTGTTTTTTTTTTATTAACATCTTACAGTAAACTTAATATGTATGTATTTATATATATATATATATATATATATATATATATATATATATATATATATATATATATATATATATATATATATATATATATATATATATATATATATATATATATCTGCAGTTCACATTGCGAACACACTCTAACCATTATCCTGCATTGATACGTACTGCAATGGTGAAAGCGCTTAATAGAATTGGCAAATATCAGCTTTGTCGAATTCTACTCGATTCCGGATCTCAAAAATCCTTCATTACGGAAGCGCTTGTGCAAAATTTCGGACCACAACGTAAAATGGAAAAATTAACATTTACCCTAACATTTACATCAGAAGTGTCCGCATATATTGTTCCATTCATCATCAAGGTTAAACCAATTTAAAAGGTCGAATTTATCGAATTAACAATACCATTAGCAGTTATCAATCTATATATTCATCATCACGTGCACAGCTCCTGAAGAGAACCTAAACTACTTGGAAATAAAGACCTTGAGACACTAATTGCCTTCGATACCATACTTGGCAACTATGCAGCATCACAAACGCAACTGATGTAAATGATGGCAAATGATGTATCTAAAGCAGTTAAATTAACCCAGCAGATTTCCAAATTAATGCTTCAATCATTTAACCTCCACACATGGATTTTTTATTCTCCTGAAGTGATATCACTTCAGGAAGTCTCAAGTGCTGAGACTCCAAAGGCAATCAACTACTGATAGTTTTACCGAACATGATACCATCGTAGCGGCAACACCAACCACCCAAAAATCGATTTTATCCGAAGCTAGTCAAATTTTTGATTCTCTACGGCTGCTAGCATTTTTTGTCGTCAAAATAAAAATATACTTTCAAAGATTGTAGTTGTTAGATGGCCGATGGCATGATAATTTTCTATACAAAGCCCGAAACCAATGTATAAAAATACGAAAAGAAGTAGCAGACATATCCACCAACAAGATACTTCGGTGGTTAAATTCATTAAATTTTCCTTTCAGTTGGAGGTACATCTTAACGATATGGGCTGGTAACTCGTCTTCCCAATCTAATTTTCACTGCCAATGCATCTGAAACAACATTCTAGCGATTCTGGTAGATGGTGAAACCCACACTAATGTGTCAAATATTTTTGAAGCATTCAAAATCAGAGACCTTTAAATCCAGTTTTCGTGTAAGATAGTTTTACCGCAAAGCAAAATGTTTCTGCGTTCAGTTTCATTTTAAGCCTAGAATGTTTGAATTGGTTTCAGCTTCTTGAATATCCAGAGTATTTTCGCTTGCTTCCACCTAGTATAATAATTCCTCTAAATTTGACTTCTATTTTCTCAAGTTAAACTTCGTTTTATCAATAATATGTTTTATTTTTGGTTTTAGGTCCATGAGTCTGCCCCTGTAACAAGATTCTTAACATACAAATCTAAACTAAAGGTGACTGTTTTAGGCATTAAATATTTCGAAGGTTAATCTGTATCGTATTCGCGTCTTACCACTTTTTGAAAATGTAGTTCTTCTTCAGCCACTATCAGCTGCTTGCAAACATTTTCTTTACGTCAGCAGCTAAAGCAATTGTGTGGTACCTAATTCTTAGCAAAATGGGTCAAATTAAGGGTTGAATTGATGGCTCACAAGCATATTGTCGTTAATCGATGAATCATTGCTTAATTTACATGACCAATCAAAAATTATAAATGAACCTTTGTTGTCTGGCTCATATTTTTATTACACAGCTTTCTAGTGTCTGTGTGATAGATGTTGACTCTGATTGTTGTGAATCGTAACGAACTTTACATAAGAATACAGTTCAGTGATTGATGCCGGTGTAAAAGAAGAGAAAGTGTGTGTGTGTGTTCATACAAAAATTAATCAAGTATTTTAATTTTAATTAATTTCAATCGAGAATTGCATCAATTTCCGAAAGCTAAATTCAGAGTGTAACATATTTTTGGTCTATCGAGCCGGATGAACAACGATTTTCAAGAGACGATTTTGAAACCCCAATGAAACGGAAGCCAGATTGGCAGTATTAGAAGCAATCTAAGACGAATATTTAAAATATCAGCACGGACTCATAGAAATCAAAAAAGATCCATCTACATTGGATGAAGATTCAGAGAGGTTCGAGGATATGTATTATAGTCTGAAAGTGCATCATAATTATGTAATATCAAAAAATTCCAAGCAAGTGATCAAAAGCAATTCGACAACTGCGATTAATGAAGGAAACATGCGAGTTAAGCTGCCGGACGTCAAATTGAAGACAGTTGACGGAAGCTGGGATAAATAAATCCAGTTTAAAAACAATTTTTCATCGTTGGTGCACCGTCGAGAAGATCTCCATGGAATACAAAAGTTCACTTACCTTAAAGGTGTACTCGAAGGAGATGCAGCGCGGTTATGACAACAACCGGTTGATAATCGAACATCCCACTTCACAGTTACTACTGTGATAGTTGAAAGGATCAAAAGCGGGACGGCTATTGAGCTTTAAGCCTTGAACGATACGTTTGTCAATCGTATTGATGAACTGAAAAGTCTGGAGCAACCAGCAAAGCGTGGGAGTTTCAATTGGGATCGACCGAATTTCCAACGTTTTTAGAGAATGCGTAACTTTCTAAACGATCGAGCCCAAGTGTTGCACAACTTACCACAATCTACGTATTGAGCTACATTAGATATCACATACAACAACAGCAGTAGTCATACTGAGTCAGAGCATAAGTCATTACACGATTAAAAAACTTCTCGGTCATTCGTTACTAATACTCACACGTATAGAAACAAGAAACAAAATCAATAAAGATTTGGATGTGTGTTTTGTGACTCTAGAAATCACTACATGCCCCAGTCCGTGGAGTTTTTTCAGAAAGCTGAAAATACAGCGAATGATAGAATGGAACTTATCAAAAACTACAGTTGTGTGTCAAATCCTTAAAAAGGGGACATTATGAGATGGACAAATACAAAAGAAAAAACACAACACGTTTTTGCACACGTTTTTCAACCAACCGGTGACGTAACAAAACTTACGACGGGTTCATTTACATTGATAAATGAGCAAGTGATTCTGCCAACTGGATGTGCGAAACATCTACTACAAAAGTAAAGTTTTGTTGGATTCAGCGTTGCAATCTAATTTTATCGGACGATCGGAATAGCCGATCAATTGAGATTGCAGAAACAATTCGTGTAGAGCAAAATTACGGGTCTAGACGAAATGAGCACCACAATCAAATTCAAAACCGAAACTGAAATTATATGGAGAAATAACAAGTTTTCACATCATGGTATTCTTATAATCGTACCAAAAATAATGAGGCTGCTACCCGCAAAAACGATCAAGCTTGAGGTTGACATATCAACTGACATTCAGTTTGGGAATCCAGAATTCACAATACCGGGCAAATTAATGTCCTAATCGGTGGTGAGCTATTTCTGCAATGTATCAAAGATGGTCGAATAGAATTACAATAATATGCCAATTATTCTTGCAAAATTCGGAACTTGGGTTTATATCGTGGTAGAAAGGGTAACAAATCACCAAACCTTTACAGTTCTGAATGATACAGCAAATGATCAATTTGCCGAGTTGATAAACATGGTCCAACAATTCTAGAAACTGGAGTCGGTCGATTCGAATACAATTTTATCATCCGAAGAAGTTGCAAGTGAGTGTCATTTCATCAAGCCTCATTACAGAAAAGAATATGGAAGATACGGTGTGTGGTTACCGTTTCGTCAGAATACAAATGAGCATTGGGGATAGCGAAGAAACGATTTTGATACATAGAAAATCGATTCCGGAAAGAGACTGAGCTCAAAACTCAATATACGATATTTTTAACGAATACATCTAGATGCAACACATGTGTCAACTCACAAATGACATGAATCGTCAGCCGAGTATTGCGTGTTTTCCCACCATGCCATACGGAAGCCATCTAGTTCCACGACGAAATTGCGCGGCGTGTTTGTTACGAGTGTACGGACATCTAGAGGTAAGCTACTCAATGACAAACTAAAAATTGGAAAAACCATCCAAGATGAATTGTTTTCCATCATACTGTGTTTCCACCGACATCGCTATGCATTCACGGCCGATATACCGAATGATCCAGGTACAGCCAGATGATAGAAAATTCCAACAAATCTTGTAGCGACAGTCGCCCGATGATAAACTGGAGAAATTAGAGCAGTACGAGCTGAATACAATTACATATGGAACATCATATGCATCCTTCCTCGCAACCAAAGTGCTTTAACAAATAGCGATCGATGAAGCCATCAATTTTCCAAAGACATCTGAAGCAATCAAAAACTTTTATATATGGATGATATATAAGAGTGATGATATTATGAGTGGAGCTGACACACTGTTTGCTGCAGTCACATTACAAGCTGAGATGATCGGGATGCTGGAATGAAACTACGCAGGTTTTCAACAAATCCTAATGAAGTTCTAAATCTGATGCAAGAAGTGGATCGTGAGATAGAATCCAAACCAGATGAATTGTGCTCAACAACTAAAACATTGGATCTGATTTGGGATCCAAGAAACGATCGATTCCGAATCAACATTAATCGTAAGCAAATAAATGTGATAGCCACGAAAAGGACGGTTCTTTCCCAACTGGCGAGAATTAACAATTGCAATATGCATAATATGGGGCCGTGCTATATGTCCCACTCATCTTATTTCGCGCGGTTTTATGCCATCTGAAATCAGCATTGCCAATATTTGGTGGTGTGGACCTTCCATTCAGAATGAACCATTCGTACAAAGGGTGGACAAGAAAAAATCAGCTGTAGATTCAAATAAATATGTTCAAAAATTTGTTAAAAAAGAAATTGTGACGTTTGTGTCAACCGAGGTCGAGGAAAACTTGATCAATTTATCGAATAATTTTACAAGCCTTGTAAATATCCTTGTATGGATGTATTGATTGATAAATCACTATCACCAAAGGAAAGTCTTTGAAAGAATTACATCACAGTTTGTCACAATTAATGAGAGACAAATAGCAATCAATAAAATAATTCAGGATATTCAACAACACTTTGCATCAGAACATTGATCGATAAATACGACCGGTGAAAGCAGTAGTCCAAAATTAGTCTGTGTAGTCTTAATCCATTTCCCAATAAGAACCAGTTAATCAGGGTAGGTGGTCGTCTTGTAAAAAGTGGTCTGCCCTACGCATTAAAGCATCAGCTGATTTTACCAAAGAACAACCACGTTACCGATCTCATTTTTCGGTTTTATCACTAAATTAACTTTGATTGTGGCCCACAAGCTCTTTTAAATAACATTCGTCAACAATTTTGCCAAATATGTCACTCGCAATTGTACTCAATGCTTTAAGACATATCTTAACGACAGGCAAACAATTGATGAGTGAATTACCAACGAGCCGTGTGATCCAACAATTGATGAGTGATTTTCGCTGCCCTTCTTTGACAACAACAAATGGATGTCGCAATACCAAAACTGAATATGTCATGACATATGTCGCAGATTTTGTTTGTTTTAGTACGAAGGCATTACACCTTGAAGTCGTTAGCAGTTTAACAACCGATTGGGTTTTGGGCTCGTTGAAACGGTTTGTAGCACGATGCACCAATTTTGATGGTGCCGCTATTGAAATAAAGGATCCAGCGGACAGTTCTTGCATCAGTTCTTTAAATGAGATTGCTCAATATTGCAGTAATGAAATACTATGTTTCATTCAAATACTATCCCTCATTTGGGAGGGTTGTGGGAGGTGGGTTTAAAGTCATTCAAAACACATTTTTAAAAGGTGGCAGCTGGTCTGAATATGACATTCGAGGAGCTTTCAACATTGGCGGCTCAAATCGAGGCTTGTCTCAATTCTAGACCTATTACAACAGCTCTATCCGAAGATCTAGCAGATCTTGAAAAAAGAAGACGATCCCTTCCAAATCAAACATGGAAGTCAATGATCTCATATTAATGAAACAAGAGGGGCTGATCAGCACACGATGGCTAACCGGTAGAGTATGTTTTTCATTGCGGCCAAGATGGCATGGTTAAAATTGCAACTGTTTCACCTGAAAACGGGTCCATTAAGCAATGCATTCACAAACTGTGCCCATTTTTAAAGAGTGATGCTACCAGAGTTCACTTTAATCTAAAGGATATCAATGCGACTCGAGATGTCCAAGCCTAATTTCGAATCCAGGGTTCGAATCCATACTATAAATTCGGAGTAAATCGTAACGAACTTCACACAAGAATACAGTTCAGTGATTAATGCTAGTGTAAGAGAAAAGAATAGAAGAAAGAGTGTGTGTGTACAGTAACCTTCTATCGTAACGGTAGTTATTAAAAATGAAGGTGACGATACAAAAGTTAATCAAGTATTTTAATTTTAAATTAAATTCAATCGAAAATTCCAATCAATTTTCGTGAGCTAAATTCGAAGCATAATAATTTGCATCTATTTTGACCATTTGCATTAATAAAGCGCAGCATCGTCATCAGCTAATCCTCACTTTGAACATTTAAGTTTTTGTGCACCACTGAAAGCAACCTTCACCAACTGAAGTTGGAAAAGGTCTCTAAACGATGAAAATTAAGAATAAACAGGTTAGGTGAATTTAAACACTGCCAGGTTGTCTAATGGACTCCGCCGTTTCTAAGAAACTTAAGTAGGTAAGTAGCTATAATTTTATTTAATTTATGCCACCATAAACATCGCAGTCTACAATCTACAATGTAGAGCTACGTTATTATTAAGCTTTATACATAGAGAATGTTAGATCATTCATTGGAGAAATACAATCAAATAAATGTTTTCAATTCCAATCCAATACTGCAAAAATAAAATACAACCACAAATTTTATGAATAAAGAAACAATTATTGCAATTGCATTTTGTTTTTATTGATTTTTTTTTTTTGTTTTTGTCATCTTTTGTTATTATTCCCATGCTACTACGATCTATTACAGCAACCGACTAGATACTCAACATTTAGGGATGGAAAATTTGTTAAACATTAAATTGTAAATTTAATGTGCTAATTTTCTATTTTCGCTTAATATTTTGTTGTTGTAAGAATCCTGCAAAATAACATTTTCTAATCTCGTTTATCTTCTCTTAACAATAAAATCTGATTTTATGTATTTGCCCGCATACATATTTTGTTTGTAAGACTTTAGTGCATTTGGTATTTATGTGTTTTTCGCCTGTAATTTCCATTAGTCGATTTAATTGAGTTTGAACGAAAAATTAGTTCGTTGTATATATTACAGCTAAACCCTGTTTTTGGTTTAAGTATTAGTAAGGAAGGATCATAGATTGTTGTTTTCGTGATAATTTTCAACGATTCTAATCAAGTTAATAATAAAAATGCCATAAAATATTTTTTGCTACATAGAAAATTTATTTTTGGGTATATATCTCCGTTTGTGTGTTGTGGTGACGTTTGTCGGATACCGAAAAAAAAAAAATTTAATTTTGCCAATCAAATGGCAAATAAGATTACATTTTTTTTTCTTATTCGTATTTTCCTTTTGGTTTCATTTTATAACAATTGATGATTGGTCAAAATTTTTAAAAGTTGAATTTTTTTCAGTGCGCTGCAAATTTTAAATTATGTTAACTTAATGATTTATATTATTTTGTGGTGTTTGAGTTTTAAATTCTTTTGTTTTTTTTTTAGTTGGGGTAATAATATTCACCTAAGCAAAATTTTGGTGCCAAACGATTTGGGACGCAAATAAAATAATTGAATAACAGTCATATAAAAATCTGATTTTATAATTGAATGAAGCTAGAGACCAAGTAGAATTATTTATCGTAACATTTGGCACGTGGATGACCACCCAAATTTTAAGTTTATTGAAAAAAAATACCATATTATAGTTTTGGAGGTTTACAGCTAAACCCCATAAAAAAGTTTAACAACTTTTATTATACTTACTTAAGTCATCATTTCTTTTCAACTAGTGGCTTAAATAACCGGATGGAATAACAAATAATGATCGTTTTTTATAGACCATTACTAAATCAACAATCCGGCTCTAATAGTTTTGGGCCCGAGCTTGCCTTTTGTATTATTCTAGACAATCCAAAGAAGACAAGTTTTTTTTCTTCCCCGTGGAGCTATAGTTGCTGATAGCAACTTTTCCGTCTGCCAATTGGCAGGACTGAATTTATTGACATTTTTATATTGTACAGGTGTGGTTCCAGTGTTGCAATGTACCTTAACCCTTTTTTCATACAGCTCTTTCAGAATTTGTTGGGACACCAAAGTGTTTTTAGGTTCTTAATTCGGCCAATTCTAATTTAGTTTTGTTAACAGCTTTTGATATTTAGTTCATTGGTCTAGCATAGTATACATCACTATTTGTAAATAAAAGCGCATATATAGTTAAAGTGTTCGGTTAGTAAACAATCTATACATTTATGAACATTTATGTATCACGTGGCAAATGAGATGATTTATGTGTGATATTCAGTCGCTTTGTTTTATTTTTGTATGAGTTGCTGGCTTTTCTAATAAAAAATTTAGAAAGTTTATGAAACTAAATTTTGTTGGCATTTTCAAATCACTTTTAAAACTGCGTAGAATTAGTGCAGAATTAGTGTGGAAAGGGCTATCGATTACACAGTAAAATTTGTGCGACACAGTGTTTAAGATGCTTTATTTCTAATATAGAAGTGACTCGAAGTAAATATGAAGTGGATTTGATAAATGTTTAGTAGGCTGGCTCAGTAACGTTTACATGGCTGATTGAACAAATTAAAATAACAAATTAAATAAAGAAAAAGCGTAGATTCAGACCATGCGGATTCAACATAAAAATAAAACCGCCACTAAGCGGTACGAGATGATTGTTCAAAATTGGCAATCCAGAAAACTGTACAGTAGTTTTATACTTCACTTTTTTAAAAAAATGAGGTTGTCTAAATCACACGACTATTGAATACATTTTTTTTTTCTTTCTCATTATTTGGTTTCATAATCTCTAGCGGAAGATGGCCATGTAGCCGGTTCGGAGCCATTTAGCCAAAAAATTTCTTAAAGTGTTGCTTATTTCGAAATAGTATTTTTATTTTGTTTTTATTGCGTAACATTTAAGGTTCACTAGTAGAATTACTAACTACACGATTTACCCTTTTAAAATAAAAAACTTTCAGAACCTTAAACACATACAGGTAACAAAGCGGTAATATTGCTTAATAAAAAGAGGAAACGAAGGTGTAACCGCATTGGCAGTATAAATTGAGGGTATATGATTTACCTACATTTCTTTGTGTAGTATTCAAAATATTATTGACCACTTTTCATTTTGATTTCAAACCAGCAGTAGCATTAAAATCACTCCTAAAATACCTTTCCTTCGTACGAGGAACCAAATACTTGATCTTAGAATTAATTTTTTTGAATTGTATTTTCAGCACCTCACTATTTGGATTTTTCGCTAGTTTATTAGATAATAAAATTATTTCTGTAATTTATCAAATTTAATAATAAAGTTGGTATATCCAAGGTTTAATTTCATAATTTTGACGAGTTATATTTATTGTTGTTGTGAACTTACTTAAATCGGACAGAAATTTTTTAATGAAAATGGAATAGGCAATATTTAGATTATCTGACATAAATACAGAACTCCAATCGCCAGAAATTAAACTTTCAGCCAAACCAATATAATTTATTTTCGTTTATGATCTCGGTGTATATTGCCGATAATTTTTAATAGCCGCATTATGAATTTCCAGTAAAATGTTAATGCTAACATGATCTGTCACACACAGATCTACCATTTTCACCTCGATTGTCGTTCGTGGATCAAGTACTTCCGAGAACACATCATTGATACAAGATTTTGAAATTAGTTCTGAAACTTATCTCTAACACCTCCGTAGAAAGGCATTTGACACTTCTCATCTTATTAAGAATAGAAGATTCAAGCTCCGCAGATGACAGTCTAACAACCAATAGCTCAGTGGTTGTTTTAGCGTTGATAATGCTATTAACTTTCGTAACTTTAATAATGTCTTTGTTTGTAACACGAACATGTAAATTTGACAACACTTTTAAAACTACCTCGATATTATCATACTTATTTAGTGGTATTCCAGTAATAATTAAGGTATCTTTGATGTTTTCTTGCTGCGCCGAATCATGCATTGCTTCCAAGTGGAAAACGCATTCACGAAGCCTTTTACATTCATCCTCAGTCTTTTTCATGTGTAGTTTTAGGTGTTTAATCTCATCTAGAGCTACTTTCAAAAAATGTTTTAAAGTATCAAACGAATTAGAAATAAAATTCTGGGAATCCTCCAAACCTTTGAACCGGTTCGATAATTCAATAATGTTACTTTCTTTGTACATCATCCAAAGTAACACTTAACCTACTGGAATGCAAAATAGGTCGTTTATATGCATTATTACCCACTGCGTTATCACTCGCATCCTCAGATATAATCGAGCGCCCGCTCACTGACTTCACGCTTCATATTTTCAGTAAACCGATTAAGACGCTCAACCAACTCTTTTGAAATTTCGATACTATACTGCACACTGGGATTAGTAAGACTCCCAAAAACACTTTTTTCACATTTACCACACATTGGCATTATGAGTAAATTTGGCGCGAAAATCAGAAAAGTAAAATAGTATATGTCAAAAAAATATTTTATGAACACGAGAAACATTTCACTTAATATGTTTTCTTAAGCAATTGTTGATGCTACCATTTAGAGTTTCTGCCTCGAACCTCCTTGATAGGTTCGTAAGTATTTCCCACAAGGTGATGTTAAATCGTTTTATGCAAAATCGTGGATAAAATATATAAATGGTGGTGTAAATATTATACAAGACTCTTCACACTCGCCAGTTAATTGTTCTTTCTATCGTCCACTCCTATACAAATATCAGAAGCAACCATACTGATTTCTTTACTGACATATATATACTGTTTGCTATGCATCACACCTGCGCTCCCACATTTTATCGAAACATACAAATTTTCAAATTGCAATCACATTTTTTAAACCTTCTGAACCTAATTATCACCACTGTTAAACTGTTCCCTGAACATTAAGACAAATATACTGCCTTGCTTTGATGTTTTTTCACATTGGAGTTGAGAAATTTCTACATTTCAGGAATGACTGTGAGACTACAATATATTTGGATTAGTTTCAGATCAACACTTTATGGAAATATAACCAAAGAAAATGGTGTAAACTGGTTGATGTTCCACGTGTTGATTTACCAATGATAGATCAATTTTAGACAAATAAAGTACTACTAGCGACTAAACCTTTATTTTTACAGCATTTAAATGTCAACATTATCCTGGACTCACAACCAAAGGATATCGATAGTTTCCAAAATCTCAAAACTATATTCCTGTTGTTGCACAAAACCCCTGAATTAGCCTAGATTTGTACATTGTTAACGTGTTCGGTTGGTAAGCATCATTTAAATTGTTGAGCTGGCATTAAGTGGCTAATGGGATGATTTGACCAAATTTTGTCCGTGGTTTAAAAGGAAAAGCATTCTTAACCAAATTTTAATGCAAGACAAAATTGAAAAGCTTCACCAGTCACACAAACCAATAAAAAGTAATTGTCACATTTAATACTCCGGCACAATGTTGATACGCTGCCGCGTTTGAGGTGTAAAATAAAATTATATTCAAAGAACTTTATCGGATTCTTTGTTTTTTTCTGGTTCCAAATGTCTAGAGAAAAAAAGATTATTAACCTTGCGCAGTGATCCGAATTTTGGTTGATTGTTTGGAGCTGGTGTTATTAAAAAATTATTAGGCATGATCAAACTAATGTCTTAGATCTAATAAAGGACTTGGCTCTTAATTTTCAATACTATTTTAAATACTATTTTCTATGCACCCAAGTTTGACGAAAACACAATAAGCTTTTCCATATTTCCAGTTGAGCTTCATTTGTAAAGACCGAATCTGTCATTGAATGACAATTTTGAAAATATTAAATTTTGACACTGACGTTGCCACAATACTCTCCTACCAGTGGATTAGTTAATAATTTGTAAATTTTGATGATACGTCTTCTCTTGGTAGATGTTGTGTTAAATCTGGAAATTTAGTGCTAAGATTAAAAGTGACTTTCCGTATTGTGTTTGTTTTGTTGTTATCTAATGGGTTAATTTTTTGAATGTGTGTCTGATTATTAGTTGGAAATCTGTCTAAATTTTGAAAATGACATGGTTTTAGTCGATCAATAGAGACTCAAACCAATTTGTCTTTAATTTCGATATCATATAATTTTTCGTCTCTTTTTACTACTTAAAAAGGGCATGTATATGGTAGTTCTTAAGCTCTACGTAAGGCGTCTGTTCATAAATTTTCGTCAAAAATTGTGACGTATTTGTTCAAAATATTTCTTCAAATTTTTTACAAAATTATTTTGGTAAACTTTATTATCTGAATTTTGTTGTAAAAATTGACCGGGTATTCGTAGAGAACTTCCATACACTAATTCTGTTGATGAGGTGCGAAATTCTTCACTGTAAGTTGTACGAAGACCAAGAAAAATAATTGGTAGAATGTTAGTCCACTCAGGGCGATTACGACTCATGATAGCGGTTTTAATTATTTGATGCCATCTTTCTATCATACCATTGCACAGTGTTCGAAACCTACTAATTTTGATAATGCAGTAAATAATTGTGATTCGTATTATGCCCCTTGGTCTGTAACAATAAAGTCTGGTACTCCGAACCTGGCTATCCACGTTGAGAATACTGCAAATGCGACTGTAGCAGCAGTTATGTCTTGCATTGAGTTTGCTTCAGCCCAACGCGAAAATCGATCAATTATCGTTACACAATATCGGTTATTTCCGGAAAATAGAAGTGGACCAATGATGTCAAGATGTATTCCCGAGAATCGTTTCGATGTAAGTTTAAAAGTACCGAGAGGAGATCGAGTGTGCTTTGAAATATTATATTTTTGACAAGGTATACCATTTTGAGCCATTATTTTTCAATCTTTCGAAATAGAAGGCCAAATGACATTTTTAGTCAAAAGGTTGAAGGAGGCTTTAATACATGGGTGTAACAAATTGTGAAAAGATTCAAAAACAAATTTCCGAAAAGCTGCTGAAATGAACGGTCTTGGTATACCAGTTGAAATGTCGCAACAAATTGATCTGTTTGTGTTGGACGAAATAAGAATTTGCCGGATTTGGGTTTTTCCGGATTTTGATGGAATGCATAGATTAAGGTTTTATGATCGGTAAGCAGGGTGTCACGACTCTACAACAAATATTATGGTGTTTAATGCCAGAATAAGCTGCAAGCAACTCTCTGACATAAGCACTATACCATTTTTGTGTCTGGTTAAGGCCTACAGAGAAAAACCCGAGTGGTTGCCAAATGTTAGAGACAAACTGCTGAACTACAACTCCAAGTTCAGAATCCGAGACGTCAACTAGCAAAACGTTGCTTTTTACATGTATCGAAAGCAAGTATCGATTCCTTTGTCCACTCAATTTTGGCTTTATTTTTTTTCTTGTGTAGCTTTTTAAGAAGTTGTTTAGTACTAACTGACTAGCTGCCGAGTGAGTAACAAACTGCTGTAAAAATGAATAGTTCCAAGAAATCTTTTGATACCATTAACTGTATCAGGGCGTTCAAAATTTTTTATAATTTCAATGAGGTCCTGATTTGGGAGAATACCTTGTCCAGTGACCATATGTCCAAAAAAATGTGTTCTAAAAATTTTTTAAAAATAATTTTAAGATGGTCCAAATGTTCGTCCATTGATTTTGAAGCAACCAAAAAGTCGTTCAAACATACAAAAATTTTTTTTAATCCTAACAGTACTGAATGCATAAGTCGTTGAAAAGACTGTGCAGCATTACCAGGTCTAAATGTCATTTTTGTGAATTCAAAATGGCCAAAAGGGAGTAGTAATTGCTGTCTTAGGTATGTCCGTCGGTTCAATGGATATTTGATGGTACACCTAGACTAGGTCTAAAGTTAAAAAAGTGTTACAATATTCAAGCTGAAACGAAAAATCAGGATGCAAATTGGGTATCTATCTGGGAATGTGCTGTTGTTTAATGAACGATAATCACCACGCGGTCGTCAGATCGACATATGTCCTGTCCATATGTTCAAATTCTTTTTTAGCTAATCGTAATTTATCAGAAGCTAAACGACGTGTTTTGCATGATACTGGAGAGCCGTTTCTAAGCGATGAGTTATGGTATGTTTATGATTTTTGAACTCAGACCATTATGAGTAGCTTCTAGAGAACTTGAGAGTAATTTTTGATTTGTCTATATGAATAATAATCCTGGAACTAATTCATTTGAAGCTATATCTTTGACATTCAACGATGTTAATGGAGCGTCCGTAGATGTTTACTAGCAGACTTAAATGTTTAAGAAAATCTGAATACCCATTTAAATTCTCGTGTTAGTCCAAAACCTAATTTTAATATTTTAGTGCCGAAAGTTTGCCCTGGTGAACCATTTGCTGCAAATAATTTGCAAGCCACCTCTAATGATGGACTTTTAAAATTTTGTTAAGTAATAACTGACACGTCTACTCTGTGTCAATTAAAAATTTTAATTTTGAAATATTGTCGAATTTTATTAAACGGCTAGTTTGACCATCAATTTTAGCTGTAGTTTGATGGTTATCTAAAAATTTTGTGGGGCAGTTTCTGAATTTTGATTAAAAAATTTACAACCGGCAATACATTTAGTTGCATTTGCACCGAATTTGTAATGGTTTGATGATCTAATTTCAGATCTGGAACGGGAAATCCGGATTTACTAAATAGGGTGCTCATGGTTTATGAGCAACACTGGATGTTGGTGATGATGTCATACTTTATACCGCATAAATATTTTATTGGATCATTGTTTCTAGTATATTGTCAGCTCTAGTTGCTAAAATTATTAAAGGTACATCCTTTTTAAAAGGAGTTAAAATAATTTGCACTTGTTCTGGCAATGGCTTCATCCAAAGTTGACGAAGTGTATTTTCGTCGAAGGTTCGTCCAGCGTTTAACTTGAATTTGTTTAAGAGTTGAAATGGTTTTTGATCTCCCAGTGTCAACCCTTTATCTCTAACAATATGCTTAGCAAAAAAATCATAATGCCTAGCATCTAGCGAATCAAGATTATATTTGCTCAACGAGAAAGGAAACACTTACGGTTTATTTGTCAATCCACGTACACTAGCGTTTTATGACTGCTGATTGTGTGGTTCCTGGTAGAGGTGACGAATCTTTGACCATGATTTAATACCAATAACCAGCTTACTGGTTATTGGTATTAAATCATGGTCAAAGATTTGGAGCTGGTGTTCTTAGGGAGCTCCCTATGATCAAAATTATTGAGTATGATCAAACTAATGTCTTAGATCTAATGAAAGACTTGATTCTTAATTTTACATACTATTTTATAACGGGTTTTCTATGCACCCAAGTTTGACGAAAAAACAATAAGCATTTCCATATTTCCAGTTAAGCTTAAATATACAAATAAAATTTATAAGGCATAATGATAAAAATCTATTACTTTATTGTGTTCATTTATAAAGACCGAACCTGTCATTAAGTGACAATTTTGAAAATAATAAATTTTTACATTGACGTTGCACAAATGTTTGACTGGAACATCATACTGACAAACAAGTCCATTGAAACGATCTTCGGTATAGCAATTAATTTTGAAGATACTTAAACTGCCTCTGGTACTGATTCTTGCATAAATACATATTTAAGGTCACACGACATTAAAGGATTGACAAAATCGAGTCTTTCAAGAAATTAACTACTTTGTCAAGAAATATGGATCAAGTAATACTTAGGCAACGATTTTGCTGCACCCCACTGGCCATTAAAAAATGAATAAGCTGTTATACTTCTCCGTATAAAAAATAAAGGGAGTTATAGGTAATTTACCACTATAATAACTTTTTAACGAGTCGTTACATAATAAATGGAGAGTTCAACTGAAAGTACCCAGTGTAATTAAATAAGTCAAGTCAATATTTGACCAATTGATTCTATACCTGGTTGGATATATTTCTGACATTAAAGGCATCTCATTTAAGTTTTTTAGTTTGTATAGTAGTTTTTCGGCATATTTTTGCCCTTATGTGACCTAATCCCGTTCCTATATCGAATAAACATGTTTCAATGCTATATAAAAAACCTAACAAAAAAAAATCCAGGATAAGAAAAAATCCCTATTGGTTTCCCGAAATCATAAACAAATTAAACAAAATTAAAAATTTCGTGTCCAAATGTAATTTGCTGTCCACAAAAATTTTTTTGTTTAGTATTTTTCCAAATATTGTTCCTGCTCTCAACCCATGCCTTGTCGCCTATATTTAATTTACCTTGCCACAGTAATTTTTCTGTGAAAATTCACAAAAAATCGTTTTTATTACTCTCAGACTGTATAAAGTATATAGTGTATATATGGTAATACTATATATATAATAAAGTAGTTATTGCCGCGGTTTAGTGTTTTGAATATTTTCTACCATTTTGGAATATGACTATCATTTCGTAAATAGTTTGCGGTTGCAAAGAGCACAATCTGGTGCAGTACATACATTTTATGAATATTTTCCGATTTACAAACGAGCACTAGAAATTTTAATTAACATTTTTTTTATTGGTTATACATACGAAATTCATGTCACAAAAAACATCAACATGGCTGAAGGATATCGTTTATATATCGTTTCATACATCCAAACCATTTTCCAGAAAAAATTCCTTATAAATATTCAAATGTCTTGTTCACACGCATTATATTACGATAAATCACAATATAATTGCTCCATCGATTAGATTTTTATCATACACACACACACGCACACACAACATACATCCATAAACTTTTTTTTATTTTATTTTTTATTCCTGGAAAAGTAAAATATTTTATGACTTTAATTTCATAATATATAGTACACCCATCCCTTGTAAGTAATTTTATCTGGAAATAATACTCCCGAAAAAAATTATTACATGAAAACCATCAGGATATGCCATTCCGCTATGATGATTACCGACATACACCAAAATAAAAATGTGTGATTTTAATTGCCATCATTTTTTTCTGTTGGCACTAATAAAACATAATGATAATAGATGATACCAAGCATTCTACACACACACCCGCCATTATACAATATAGACGAGGGGTAATAATTGAAGCAAAGTGGTTTTAATTTGTATATACGACGGTATTCCAATTCAACTTTCGATTTCATTAATTTTCATCGAAATTTTTTTTTGTTTTTTTCTGAAAATTTAATCCAAATTAGTTTAAATCAATTAATTAAGATAAGAGCAATAGAAAAATATAATTAAAAAATTGGAAAATTATGATAAATACAAAAATAATATTTTAGATGAGGGTTTCGATATGCGCGTACACGTAAATGAAAATTAAACGTAAATTAATTTCGGTTGAAAACAAAAATTCTTAATTTTTCTAAATTAGAGAGAAAACAGCAGGTAGGAAATGTATCAGACACGCACATTTATTTATTTAATTGGTTGAGTTATGAATTTAATGATTGCTATAATTAGCGCCGTTGTTGCGGGGCAGTCATTTTATTTCTCTAATACATAATCTATTTATTTATTTATGATTGGATGTTTTGTTCATTCGTTCCATGTTCTGTTTAAATTTGACTGTCGAGAAGCTCTGGCTTAAACCTGCAGTGAATTTGTAATTTGTTACTACACATAACACAAAAGACGTGGAACATATTCGTTGTAAGTTAGATGCGAAAAAGGAACTCACTCAAAATTAAAAAGAAATGTTCCAATTAATGCCACTAGAAATCAGAAGTAAAGACATTAAAAAAGAACAGTATTATTAGTTAGTAGCAAGATTAAAATTATTAATAAGGGCCAAAACTGTAATTACTTTCGTTATTCTAAATGAAAGATTTAATACCTCCTTTTGTAACCCTCATGTGCATAATTTCTAACTATTCTTTGTATGCTTAGCCCAGTTCTATATAACCTGTTTCCATTTCTGCTACGGGAAGGCGCATACTTCATACTATTTAGACCCGTTGCCTATATTTGTTCGTAGACATGGGCATGTTTGATGCACAGTTTAGTGTCCTTTACGCGGGAACTTGTCACTATCTATTACTTAGAACAGTGTTACAGAACCTTTTAAAAGCCTTGATATTTTTGGGCATCATTAACGTCAGTCTACTAACTAGTCACACTGTTCTCAGCTCTTCGACAAGATTGCAGCTGTAAAGCATGTGGTCCATTTTGACATCATCGTTTCGACGTCCACACACACAGCTATTGGTTTCTGTGAAACCTTTTAAGGTAGAGTGCTATTTTGCCATGTCCATTTAACATCTGTGTAAATGGTAAATCGTTCTTGACACATTGCAAAAGGTGCTTTCCGCATCTACCTCTTAAGCGAACCGATAAGGTATGTTTCAATTTGTCCTTCTTGTAGTACCACGTTCCCTTCTGTTACACTTAACCTCTTTCTAACTCTTTCTTGTAGCAGTATATCAATTGGTATTATACTAGCTAGAACAGGAATTGCATCGGTTGATACAGTTATGTAAGCTTTAGTAATACCAATAAGGATTTAAGTTTGTCTGCTAATAAATATTCTTCGGTGTCTGTTAGCCTAGGCTTTCGAATATAAACTTGAGCGTCTTTTGTTTAAGACCCCAAGTATTTTTAGCTATACTCTTCTTAGTGCAATAAGTACTTTTTTTAGCTTATTAACCCCAAGCCATTTTACGGTAGTTCCATCTTATAGCTGCAGCAGCAATTGCTCATTTTGTTAATAGCACTCTGAGCAAATTCCTGAATGCTTTGGCTAAAGTTTCCAGCAAAGAGCACTACCTTGTCGATCGCAAATGCTACTTCTTGGACATTGGTGTTTATATAATAACACTATTGAAGATGATGTTCCATAGGTGTGGCCCCGACCGGACCCGTGTGGATACCCTTTGGTCACATTTTTTTGAAGTGTGCTAACGTTTGTGACAACAGTTGCGAATCATTTAGAGAAATAGTTATTAATGAGTACGTATAAACATTGCTTATCTAAACATTGCTTTTAAGTGGAGAGCACGTTGGTAATATTGGTGTTGGTTTTCCCATCGGGCCCCAGGTGAAAAAGGCTGTTTTGGATTTCAAAGCTGTTGATAATCGTATGTATAAGCCACGTTTACGCATGCGACTAGCCAACCTTTCAATTATTTGTGATCATGTGTCCCCTGATGTAAGCCAACCCAAAGATAAAGAATTATTTTACAACAAGTTGAATGATCTGATGAGATGTATACCGGAGGACGATGTCTGAATAGTGATAGATGACCTTGCTATAAAGCTGGCAAAAAAACAGAATGACTTATGTGAAACGTAGGTCAGTGCTTCCGTCACGATATAGCAACCGATAATCAGGAAAGAATGAAGTACTTTGCGGTCGTGCATGATCTCATTGTGGCTAGCACATTTTTTCCTCATTAAAATATCCACTTGGGAACATTGACACATGTCATCGTAAGACATCCTGAAGTCAAATTGACCATATGTTAATTTTTAAGAGAAGGTCTCGGGTTATCTAAGATGTGAGATCTTATCGGTCGGGTGCCGAATTTGTAGGTAGAAACCATCAATTTGTCACTGTAAAGGTAAGATGGCAGTTTTCGAACAAGACAGGTATCGTAAGTAAACGTAGTTTACGTTTCAACTGGGAAGGTCTGATAAACGAAGACGAGAAGGCAAAATATCCGAATCTTGTTATTAGTAGCATTATGGAAACCAACCACAGTTCTGATGATATAAACGCTCTTTGGGAGTATTGAAAACTTCGATTTTCTGTGCTACCCAGGTGACTTTAGGTATGCTAGGTATGGACTCTTTATATTCGGATGAGATACTTTGAGGAACTATCTTTTTAACCTTACTCGATTAGTGGAAGAAACAAAGTGTTGCCTGATGCAGTGGTCACGTTATGCCCTATCCCCAAAAAGGAGATTGCTCATATAGCTCTCCTCTGTACAGCATTCAAATTACAGTCTTAAATAATATTGGAGAAAATTACTCCCCTGAATCGGTCACTGATCAAGTTTTCCATTTAACATGCTTCTTTATAAATATTATGAGACATCTCGGAACGTACACCAGGTGTTTTTGAACTTTCTTGACAAACATGTGACTAATGTAAAACGACAGTAATGCAGCCACAATGCTGTGTCAATGTTGAGGAAATGCTATATAGAATTTTTACTCTGGTGTAGCGCAAGGACATGCTCTGTCCCCGATACTTTTTATAATCTCATGTTAGAATTTATCTTTCGTATTAAAGAGCAATACCCCAAGACAACATCTTGTACCGTGAGCTCAACCAGGTTCTGATATTTCCTCTGATGGATCCTCTTGTACGGTACCCAGGAAAATCAATGAGTCCAAAACTAACTATATGATCACTGGTTTTAGAGACCAAGACGGAATGGATTTGAGTTATGTATCAACACATTTAAAAAAGTGACCAGTTTTAAATGGTCGTTTGCTTTAAGCCCCCTGCTAAAAATAGATACCTTGTAAATTCCACTTGACAAGTGCTTCGTCTCATAGTCTCATCAATCAATCAATCAATCAAAGAATATCCTGGTTTTATAAAGAGTTTCTGATCCATATAATTATTCTTTTATCCAATTTTTGATCGAACAATTTTTAATTTAGGATACGTTGGTGTGTAAATGCAAAAGTAGTGTCATTATGACTGTCCATCTTATTTGAAATTTGAGTTTGGATTTGTACTAGTAACTCAAAATCCAACCTTTCTTTACATTAGTCGGTCATATTCACTTTAAAACAATAGTCACACATAGTTTTAAACATCATAAAAGAGATCCAGAGCAATATAATGTTGGTTCAGTTCCACTAGTTGGAGTATTTTGGTCCAAACCAGTCAACCAATTTATTTTTTTATTAAGCATAAGTTAGTTTTGTAAAGTCAACAGAGTTTTTACAGGGTAAAATACAAACGAACAACAGCGAATGAACAGTTGGTGTAGTGAATTCAGTTATATGAACTTTGAATTTATTTGGAGCAGAAAAACATCAACAAACAAATGTTTTCCGTATAGCCAAACTTTTTGGCGTATATTTTAGGTACTTTAAAGGGAGTTCAACCATGTTAATGTGAACTCGTCAAAATAAAGTTAAATTGGAACAAAATGTTTTTAAATTAAATTTTTCTAACATCCATATACTCATATTTTAATATTTAATTTTTAATCCTGATGGATATGTAAAAACAGAATAAAATTTTCATAAAATATTTCATATTTCTAAATCATATATCATGGTAGTTTTAAAAATGTCTAGAGGCACTGAATGATGGTCACACAATTCTAGATTTTTAACGGTGTCCTTGTAACATTTTGGTTTGAAATAAAATAAAGGTCGCTAACCGCCCTTTCTGTACCTGACCTTTCGTATCGGTTTGACTCCATTGGTTGTATTTGCCCCGACAGACACTAATGATTGACATAGAAATTGTGCATTATTATCTGTTGGGCATGTTGCCTTTTAATTTTCAGCGATTTTATGCAAGGTGCGAATTGCTAAAAATGGAGTAATTGATGTCATATACATGAATGTTTTTATTGACTTTGATGTCGAATTTTTTCACATGATTCTTTCTGGCGAAAATGCAACAGCGTCATTTTTGATCTACATTAAAACAAATATCAGCTCTTTCTGTAAAGTTTTTCTGTAACGTTTAAGCAGACACCGAACATTGACTGGCAGAATCCATCGAAAACGACTCGAAAATCTTCTTTAATGATTGCATTCAAGAAATAGCGATACTGTTCATGCATATATGTGGACACTTAGCCAGTTGACTCTTCATTGCGATTATGCGGTAAATCGAAGCTGATTTGGCTGATTCTAATTCATCCATAGAATCCTTTACATGGTAGTTTGATGAAGTATCTCCCTTGGGGGTTCCGGAAATGATTAAAACTTGGACCCCTTCCAACGTCTAAAATTTTAGTTTTTTAAATTTATTTTTCTTGAAAAGCGACTGTGAATGAATTAGTGAAAAATTAGCATGCTTGCAAGTAAACAGCAAAAGTATTAGGATTGTTGATGTTTAAAATAAAAACGTGTGCTAAAAGTTGCAGTCTTTGCAATGGTCATAGTGCTTTTTAACCTTTTTTCTTATTTACATCGCCGAACCTAGAAACAATAGAAGTTCCTTTAAGTATAATTTGAAAACCAATTTCAAAATGAAGCCTCAATGTACATATAGAGCAACACACTCACATAGTATTGCACTGAAAATTCTACCACTTGTGAAGCCTGGAGAGGGCTACGGAATATCACAGAGAAGATCAGGGCCAATAAGTGTAGTCGATGAGCCTGGTCGTGCAAGATTGTCGGTAATCTCATTTCCAGTGATATCCTTACGCACCACAACCTAACTTTGATATGGCAAGGGAGAGATTGTAGCAGTTAACAAAAAGTTTTAACTGATTTGGAACCCTGGCAGTGAGAAGCCAATGCTTTTAATGCTGCTTGGCTGTCGGACAAAATGTGGATGGTGGCGCATTTAAGACCTATTATCTTAATAGTTGAAGCGCAGCTTTCAATGGCATACATTTTGGCTAGAAAAAAACTTGGATAGAACACTTGTTAGATTTCATAGGAGGTAAGGTTGTTCATTATAAACTTTTCCTCAACCTTAGGCCACCAAACTATGGCCCCATAGGGTACAATTGGCCTCACTATCATGATGTTCATCCAGTAAATCATTTTAGAGTTGGGGCCCCAAGTTGTTCCGAACATACGCCAGCTAGCCCACATAGCTCTGACTTCGCGTTCACAAGTTGAGTTAACATGAGAGTTCCAATTTAGTTTCTTATCAAGGACAGCACCCAGATATTTAACTTCATTGAAGTATCCGATAGTGATGTCATTTAAATGTCTTTTGGTAAAAGGCTCCAGGACTGTTATACTGGGGTTAATCGAAGGGATATTTTTAGTGCACCGATTTGAAATAACAAAAAGGCCTATTGCATGCTGGCAGACATCGTACATTCATGATCGTCCTCATAACCAATGGCGTCATAACCGAGTAGATGTAGCTCATCAAGTAACTCGTCGATCACGAGTGACCACAGCAAAGGTGACAGGCCACCGTCTTGCAGGCACCCCTTTACTGCTGTTATCGTGATTTATTATGTAGGAATCTAGGATGTAATCTTCATACTAACGAATATGGAACTAATCCAGTCGGATCATCAATACCTCTACGCCTGATTGCTCTAGCAATTTAGTCAAATCCAGTATTATCAATAATTCCCTTAATATCCAAAAAACGCGGTAGGTCGCTTCAGCCCTGGTGATTAGTAGATGCAGTGCCCTCTTTTGTGGATATGCCTTTTCTGTAGGCGAATTGATTACGATTCTAAGATCTGATTGCAGTTAACCAGTCTTTGATATGAAGATCTACTAGTCGTTCCATAGTTTTGAGAATAAACAATTTTAGACTGAAAGGTCGAAAGGACTTAAGGAGCTCACTTGGCCGATTCTAAAACTTTGAGGATAAAAATTACATTGGCACAGGCTCCAAGTCTATGGTATGTGACCCAAATTGAAGCTAGTTCTAAATAAGGTTACCAGGGCAGAGGTAATTAAGTCCAACCACCTTTGGAGGCGAGCTGAGAAAATTCCATCCCCGCCTGGCGCCTTGATCAGTGGAAAGGAGATAATGGCCCATTTGCCTTTTTCAAATATGGGGTGGATTTTATTTGTGACGCAAACAGAGCATCCCTGAAAGTGCACCTGAAGAAGAGTTTCGAGTGGTTCTATGCGACATCATTAAGCAAAAAAGCTGCAGTTTCTAAGTCACTTAGAATTCAGGGATGATGTCAGCATGTCTGTTTTGATGAATAAAATATCCCTTTAGGTCTTCCAGTTTGTAAAACAAGGGATGCGACGGTCTGCTTCCTTTATTTTACTCCCAGTATATCGAATCTGATGTACATATAGTCCGACGAAGAAGTTTCATTGGATACATGCCAGTTTTCGATAGAATTGGAAAAACACTGATTCGACAGAAAGAGGTCCTCCAACACCTCTAGCCAAATTATGTTAAAGTGGAGTTAGACCTTTTATTTAAAATGTCTATGTCACAACTTATAAAATGATTTAAAAGGATCCTCTGTCATTTGTATCGCCGCTACCCTACATGATAAGATGTACATTTGCATCACAGCTTATCATATCTTGTTTGTGTTTTCGGTTGCAGTAATCCACCAGATCCTGTACAACTATAGGTGGGACACTTAACGAGTAACCAGAGAAGTACGCCAAAGCACAGACTGTCTCATGCGCTCTCTTTCTAGTCGTGAAGTGATAAATTCTTGAATTGGAAGACCTTTATTATTGTATGAATTAAATATTGCTGTTGGGGATCTTTTTCCCATGAAATCGTAAATCAACTTACATGCGACTTAAAGTGGATGCTTCTGATTTTTCCTCCACTAACCCAAGATTCCTGAATGAGGCCAAGGTTTGAATATGGTTGAGCAAACCTGTTGCAAAAGAAATCCAATGTTCTTTTGCGTTGCGGTATGTAACGTTCTTGTTAAATTCGCGGAATGTCATGGAAGAATTACGTATGACCATAACCAAATGGATAAATGCGCCAGTTGCCATCCGTTGCAGTACCTTTCAAGAGTTGGCTGCGAAAGCATTGTTCTGCGCGGCTATGCTAGCAAGATTTTGCACGCTCGGCTAGCAAAGGCTCTGTGGAATAAAACCTCTAACGATGTGTGGCCGGGCAAAATAATCATCTTCTTCCACCAAAGACCACATTTTGACCTTAGTTTATCAAAATTGTTCCTCATCCATTCTGCAGTGGAACGATCGGACAGTATACCAAGGAATTGTATCTTATAGGTTGAACCTTGTGATCAAATAATATGGTCATTGATACATTCTTGTATATTTACCATTTACTCCTTACTTAGAAGGTTGTCATCAAAGTCATTAGGTAAGATACCTAGCCCAATACTACCTGCTACTTGGCCTTGACCGGAGACGGCCCACTTTAAGCTTTTTTGGCAGGTGGCTTAGTTGGTTCCAATGCAACCTCGAAAGACCTCCGCACTTACCACAAAACCTATAGTCTTACATTTCGAGTATGCTTTGAAAGAGAGCACGGACTTAGCAGTGACAAAAGCCTATTCTCTAGTTTTGCCTTGGTTGAGCTCCTTTTTAAAACGCTCTCGAAAGAGTTGACCATTCACCGGAGCTGAAAGCCATATTCCCAATATCAACACCAATGGTTTAAGAGCCCATTGACTGAGTGAGGCATCTACCACCATGTCTTATCTTGTATGACCCAGCTCAGAATAGAGTTTTCGAGTTCATATAATTCCTACAAAGAACCGAGAATTAATGAAGGTCACCCTGAAGGCGTAACTACACAAAAGGGAGGTTTTATGAGAATCGCGTAAGCCTAGCTCTAGCTAGAAAAAGCTCTACCTTGTATAATCACTTGAGCTTTCGTTATAAATTAAAAACACTTCACTATATCCCATATACAAAACACAAATCTTGTAAACATCAAAAATGTGAAGGAGTAAATTAAATCATGATATAGCACCAACAAAAACACAACATAACATCTAAATCTAAATCCAATTCGAAGCTACATAATAACCGTAACAACAAAACATCCAGGAATATAATGCAGAAATAATTTCCAGGTCATTGATATCCACCCTCAACCATGATAGCATAAAATAATGGAAAAACAATATTTCATTTATTTTGAATTTAATTTCATAAAAATAGAAAAATAGAAATAAATTCTTTAAATAAAAAAAATTCTGATTCTAGGAAATTCTTTTCGAGAAGAAAATCTTATTCATTATTTTTAATTTAATATTTTATTTTTCTTATTTCAATATTGGTAAAAATATTTTTGTTATTTATAAAAACAGCAAACCAAAAACAATGAACACTACTATGCATTCAATATAGGCCAAATCATGATCCATGCACCACTCCAGCACAGCTGAAGCAGTGCATAGATGATAAATAAAAACCAATATCTATACATCCTCGATTTGGCAGTGAACTGTGTAAAGCAGGTCACTAAATAGGAATATTGTTAACAACACCCCAACAAGATATTGTTATATAAGACGTAACAAGAAGATAACAAAAATATTTTTGTTTTTGTTTACAATTTTCCATTAATTTTCATCCCATTTCTTGTTTCCTTTCTTTTTATTTTCGCAACGGAATACTCAGGTTGAGAGCCATTATACTCACACTTTTAATTTGTTTTTAACAATTTTTAGTGGAGCGGGAACTCGACCACAGAATTTGTATTATTACATAAATTGTATTATTTGAGATGCAAAAATATTTTTTGCTGCGGTTTTGCATTTTCTTCTTTAAAGTAAATTGAAAATTATGTTATAGTTGCAACTTGCAACTTTGTATATCATTTATGCAAGGTAGAGTCAACTCCTACAATTGAGTGCATTTTTATGTAGTGGTTTGTAGTTTTACTGGAAAAGGGTTTTTCGTTTTGATTTCAAATAAATGTTATAACTTTTAATTAATAAATCCTAGAAAATTATTTTGAGTGCTCTTCTCGCTTTTTCTCAAATTCAAGCTTGTCTAACAATTTGCAGCCTTTAACAAACAAAGTAATCAAAAAGTTCAAAACTAGAATAGTTTTGCACAGTAAACACTTTATTGGTCTTAATAAAAATATACATTTTAATTTTTACCTTTGATTTCCATCTGATATAACTATCAAATTAAAAATTAGTCCTTTTCGCACAAAATCTAAATTAATAGAGTCTATAGCCTTGCATATTTTGCCAAATATGATTTTAAATGGCAGTAATTCCGTTACTAATTAGTTGCGAGTGAATTTTATGACTTTTTAAAGTAGCTTGGACTATCTTGAATGGCCAAATTACCAAATAAAAAATTCGTCCTTTTCGCAAAAAATCTAAATTAATGAGTCTATAGCCTTGCATATTTTGCCAAATATGATTTTAAATGGCAGTAATTCCGTTACTTATTAGTTGCGAGTGAATTTTATGACTTTTTAAAGTAGCTTGGACTATCTTGAATGGCCAAATTACCAAATAAAAAATTCGTCCTTTTCGCAAAAAATCTAAATTAATGAGTCTATAGCCTTGCATATTTTGCCAAATATGGATAAAAATTTTCGATTTTCATATGTTTTCAAATGGCTGTAATTCCGTTACTAACTAATTGCGAGTGAATTTTATGACTCCTTAAAGTAACTTAGACTATCTTGGATGGCCAATTTATCAAATAAAAAATTTGTCCTTTTCTCATAAAATCTAAATTAATAGAGTCTAAAGCCTTGCATATTTTGCCAAATATGGATAAAAATTTTCTATTTTCATATGATTTCAAATGGCTATAATTCCGTTACTTATTAGTTGCGAGTGAATTTTATGACTTTTTAAAGTAGCTTAGACTATTTTGAATGGCCAAATTATCAAACAAAAAATTCTTCCTTTTCGCAAAAAAATCTAAATTAAGACAGTTTATAGCCTTGCATATTTTGCCAAATATGGAACAAAATTTTCGATTTTCATATGTTTTCAAATGGCTGTAGTTCCGTTACTAATTAGTTGCGAGTGAATTTTATGATTCTATAAAGTAGCTTAGATATGCTTGATAGCCAAACTGCCAAATCAAAAATTTGTCCTTTTCGCAAAAAAATTTAAATTAATACAGTTCAAAATTAAAATTAAAAATTAAAAGGACATATTAATAAACCTTGGAATAACTATATCAAGGACTATGTCCTAGACAAAGTTTTCCAAATCAGAACTTCCCTAATTATATTTAAATTGTACTTAGTGCGGCGATACTACTGATGACATAATACAGGATTTAGTCTTTAATTTTCGCTGAAGATTGATTTGCTATTGAGAGTGGATGATAAGTTCCTAATTTCACATCATTCAAAATCAAATATTTATTAGTATGCGCGATCGATATTACATAAATCCATAAATAAATTAATGTACCCTATATAACTGAAACCTAATGCTCTACTCTGTCTCTAACAAAAAATCTATACTACAAATAAAAACAACTCCAAAATCGCAATAAATTAGATTATCCACATAAAAATCATAATCCAATCGAATAGCATAATAAAATTTTCTAAATTAAAATTGCATTCAAATCGTCTACACAATGTACTCTTTCATTTTACATTTTTCCCAATTTCCTTTCAAATAAAAATTCTATATCCTGTTTCATAAAATATAAAATAATAATAATAGGATTTCACCATATACAGACACATATATACATATACAAGCACATATACAACGAACCGACAAAAAAAGTTCAATAATAATAAAAATAATAACCAATCACAAAACTTTTTTTTTATTCCTATTTTTAATTTAAATTAAAAAAAAAACAGGAATAAAATTTTATATCCTTTATCCTGATAAAATAAAATATTAATAAAATTACGGGGTGAGATATTTAGTATAGTGAGTTTCAACGTCCTGCGCCCTTTTAATCAGTTGTTTCTAATTTACAAAATGTATAATCAAGTTGGCTCAGATTTTAGTTTTTGTTTTTATAGGGTGACAACTTTAACCACATCACTTGTTTCTGGATGAATTAGCCTTACACAACCGGGTAACTATCTTGTAGGTGGTAAATTACCGTTTCAATTTAACATTAAAATTCATATTCAATAAAATCATTCAATAAATCAGTAAAAATGTTCACTTTAACCTTCAAATCCAAAAAGCTCTTGTTACACCAAGGTTCACCATACCCTTTATAATTCTAGCAAAAATCAACATAAAAACCAATCGATTACATCCCAATTATAAAAATCGTATAATGACTGAAATGTGTTGAAAGGCAAAATTGGACATTAGTGCAGACTTTTGTAGAATCTTAAGACATTTAATAAATGGCCAAAGATTAAAAACAGATATTGCTAATCAACTAACAATTTTATTGGTTTGTATTTTAAATTCTATGGCTAGACATTAAAGACAACGCAGATATCATTAATTTCGATCATAAAAAACAAACGAAAAGCAGCACCAGACAACAAAACAGGATAATTAGGATAAAAATTGACAAAACACATACGAAATAGGATTAACCATTTATTCCTTTAACACACGTTTTCTTCATTACTTCAGAGTAAAATTTAGTGTTAGGGAAAGTATCAGAATTTCACTATAAAAATTCCATAATCTTTGTATGTGTGCAAGTGAAAGTAATTTTAAAGTCATGTCTTGTCGCCCATCAAATTTTTTGTTGTATTTTGATGTAATATAATTTATAACTTGAAGGTTTTCCCATTCGTATTTATTGATTGGTAAAATTACAGAACAGCACCAAAGTCGAAAGCAACGACGGATTTTTGTTGTTTGTTTTTTTTTTATTTTTTTTTTTTATAAATCGGAGGGATTAAATTGCTTTGAGGTAAATAATATCTGCAAAATGTAAAAATGAAAAGAGATTAAGTTGTTCGTTTGTTTATTTCAAGGGCATACGAAATAAATCTAATTTACCAAAAGTCATTACCATAGACATTAATTAAAATCAGTTTGAATAAAAAAATAAAAAAAAAATTAAATTGGCCATTTTTTAATCTGATTCGTCTGCTATTAGTTTTGGCCCATGAGCCTAGGGCAGTTTTGCGTGGATACATATATGACCTTCCCATGTTTAAACAATCTGCAAAACAGCTATAATGTTTAAAATGTCAACGATTGGACACAACTACATAATTTTATCATCTCTGATTGCTTTAATAGCCACGCAACTGTGGGTTTAGAGTTTGTTGTTTTCTAAGAAACTTAATTACCAGAAAATGGGGACCATGGCCTTTGGAGATCAAAGACTTAACATTTTGTTAAACTTAAAATTATAGCCCCGCCAATTATGACGTAGAACGCTGAAGTTTTAAGAGAATAAGAAATCATCAATAAGCACAGTTCATGCATTTATTTGAATGCTCACTAGACCTCTAACCTTAAGAACTAAATCTGTTGCCATTTGGGACAATGATATACACTTTTGTGAAAATATAGATGTGGTATTCGTCATTTGGAAAGGTTATTTCCCTGATTTGCCCAACAAATGGTGTAAATAATAGCGATAAAGGCAAGGTCACAGAGATTTGAAAGCCATGCAGATACTAAAACAAAACCAAAACTCGCCAAAATCGAAGATGAGGTTTTATGGTGGGAATGCTTTGGAAAACTATCAATTCGACTCTCTGTAGTGTTAAAATCAAAAGCAAATCATTTAGTAATTTTGAACCTACTTATGAAGTTGGTTGATATAAAGATCAAACAGGTTGGTGGCAATCTGAGTGGTAGTTCTTTACAAATAGTAAAATGATTCTTAAATCGTTCTTCTTAAAGAGAACTCGCCATTGGGTGGATAAAAAGGTAAATATTAACTATGATGGCTCCACAGTTTAGAAATGGTATGTTAGATGACTGGTCTTGTACATATTGCTACAACCATGAAGACCTCACAAACTGTATTTAGGTACCATAAAATATTCAATGTTATTTGTCAGTGTTGTGCATAAAAGTAGTTGCTTAAAAAAAACATTGCAATGAAATGTTCCCGAATTCTTAAGTACCTATGATAGAATAAACTATGTCACATTCCAAAAAAATGGAAATGTTTTTTCATACCTAAGGCAAGAAAACGCTCTCACAGCGATCCAAAAGTTCTTAGGCCAATAAGCTTATCGTTTTTTTTATTTAAAATTTTGGAGGCGGTTAAGTTGTCTGCATCACATCATGCTTACTGTGAAAGGAAATCAGTAGAATTGGCACTACACTCCAGGATATACCATATCGAGAAATCGCTCGAACATAAGGAATTCTGCCTGGTTACTTTGGTGGTATAGAAGGTGCCTTTAACAATTATGCCAAACCTGAAGCAATCACAAAGTAACTTTCAGATTTGGGGGTAGATGTATTTCAAGGCTGTTGGATTGATCAAATATTTAGAGGTAGGGTTATTTTGACTAAAATTGGTGAGTCATCTGTCCGTTGATATGTGTGTAGAGGTACACCTCAAGGAAGTGTATTATATTCCTTCCTTAGAACTTAGTCATAAATGGCCTGTTACTAAAGTGGCTTTAAACTGAAATGGTTATTTTTTCCAGGAAGTATAAACTTCCTTTTTTTGACCCGCCCACTCTTAGCGGAGTTGATTTGAAAATCACTGATAAAGTAAAATTATTGGGTCTTATTCTGGACAACAAACTGGATTGGAAGCCTAATACTTTGGAAAAAGTAAAGAAAGCTACTGTAGCGCTATACTCCTGTACAAATGCCGTTGAGAAACGATGGGGTTTAGGTCCCTGTATTGTACACTGGCTTTATATTTCTGTAGTTAGGTCTGTTCTAATGCACGGAATCTCAGTTTAGTGGCCAACTCTAAATACTAAGGCTAACCAAAAGTTGTTGATGAAAGTTCAAAGAAATGCCACCCTGTATATTATTGGTGCATTGGGGAGCACTTTTACTCAAGCACTGGAGATCCTTTGTCATCTTACCCCTCTTGATATTTTAGCTAAACAGATGGCTGCTTGTACAGCTTCTAGGCTCATATCAATTTCCCTGTGGACCTGCAATACTGAGAGACACTTGTCTATTCTAAATAATAAAATAATTCCCAAATACCATCCCGTTATCCTACCTCGAGGCTAAATTTAATTGATATTCCCTCCAGAGAGGACTGGAGGAGTTAGGCAGTTATGAAGCCTGATACGATAAATTTTTTCATAGAGTAGAGCTCATTGCAATCAAAGAGGCCATAGATTGGATGAAGTATAATGTAATATCTAAAAGGGATATTAGAATTTTTATGGACAGTCAGGCTGCAATTAAGGTCGTACAAACAGGATTTCTTACGTCGAAAGAAGTCTGGAACTGTCCCTCTTAACGAGATGGCTGAAAAGTTCAATATCTATCTTACATGCCAGGGCATTTCAACATTACAGGGAAAATTAAGACCGATGGACTCACTATACTGGGTATCTCCTGTGACATATTACCTAATAAGGCTGACATTGCGGTACCACTTCCTACGAGTAAGCTACTTCTAAAGGAAGAAGCATATAAAATCACAAATAAAAGGTGATCAAAGCATAACTCATTCGTCATCAGGCAGCAGATTTGGCCTATACTAGTCTTAATCAGGTCTAACCAACTAATATCTATGAAGCGTTGTTGTATTGGTAAAATTGTGGGTGTCATCACTGGACACTGTCTCATTGATAAGCATGCTAGTAGACTTTGTGTTCTCTCTCATGATTACTGTAGTGGTTGCATGGATAAAGAGGCTTTAGTTTCTAGGAGCTTGTATTCTGTGCGATCTTACAGACCTCAGCAGAGTGCGATCTTACAGACCTCAGCAGAGTAAGTGTTAGGGTTATTTATTGCTTCGTCAGGAGCTCGAATTTGGTAGTGAGAGGTGGAGAAGAAAATTTGTTGTGGTAGGGCTACGGACCTTTTTTGTAACTTTGCCACATCCCTGAATGACGGCCACCTTAACCAAACCTAACCTATAATAGAATAATTTTCTTATCATTTGCCAGTTGTAGAGGAGTTTACTTAAATGACTTGTGTGAACAATATATAACAAATGATATATATATATACATAACACGTTGAAAGAATACCTCAGAAATTTTGCCGATATAGACCGACAGAACTGGGATGACATGATTCACTATGCTATGTTCGTGTATAATACCACACCGCACAGATGATGAGCTCATTTTTGGCAGGCAAGCCATAATCACAACAAGTGTAAAAAAAAGACCCAGCATCTATTTTCAACTACGAAGACTACATTTATGAATTAAAAAATCGTTTACGAGTAGCACACTATGTAGCTAGGCTCAACAGTATGAAAAGAAAGGAAATTACCAAAACATATTATGACAAAACCACAAAGACATTCGAACTTAAGTATGGCTAAAAAACACAATGAGACGCAACAAACAAGCATCGTTATGGCTAGGACCTTTCAGAGTAGAAACTATATGTTCCCCCTCTAACACAGTAATAAACTTAAGAGGTAAACTAAAAAAAGTACACAACAACCTACTAAAAAAAGATTAGAAACTATCCTTTACACGAAATTTCGCATCTTCATAATACGTAAGTAGATATAAACATATAACAGCAAAATAAAAAAAATTCTCTCTCTTTCTCTCTAAGGCGAAAACAAAATAAATCTAAGTATTCGGTTTAACAAAATAGAACAAACAATAATGATGACAAAACTCAGGATCACACTAATGCTGATCATACTGATGACGATAAAAGAAGAAGAATTTTTCTTACATAAAAAATTAAATAACAGTAAAATATTTTTTGAAGACCTAGGTCGAGCCGCGTTTTTTACTAAGCAACTAACTGTGATCACAACCATACATTTACCTGAAGCCGAAGAACTAACTGAAACTCTCATCAGATGCAACTTTCAACTAAAAACACTATGCGACGAAATAACTGAAAAAAATCCAAGCGATTCATGCAAACCATTTCGCCGAGAACTTAAATGGCACATTCTGCAAATCGAGAGACAAAACATAAAACTTAACCAAATGTATGGACGCGAGAAAAGAGGATTAATTGACATCGGTATGGTAAATTTGCCAAATTCGTATTTGGAACTAAGGATTCCGAAGACGCACAAGAGATTTACAAAAATTTAAACCGACTGAACGATAGAAAAACAAAATTACTTGAGCTCCAAGGTCAACACGTCACAATACTCCAATCAAACTTCGACGCATTGACTAAACCAAACACTCAACTACAAGAAGAAACAAACATGATAGAAGAAAAGCTAACAAATCAATACAACGAACAATGACCAAAACGAAGCAATCAGACGAGCCAAAGATTTAGCCCATCAAGTGAGAGAACTATCATCACTAATCATAATCCAATGTCTACATATAGGAAGACTACAAGAAGAAACCACAGACATAATAACAACACTAGGAAACAGAGGAGTCCACCCATTAGTGATCTCACACAACAACCTAAAAGAAATAATTGCCAAGACGTCTGAAGAATGGAACAGCAAAATGACTAAGCATGAAATCCTACGACAAATCACCGGAATAGATTACATAGAACTAGATGGAAGAGTTATCGTTAAAGTTTCACTACCACTCATAGAAAAGCAAGAGTATAGGTTATACAAGCCTCATTTGGTCCCATTCAGAGCAGGTAAAGAGTACAAAGTATACGTAGCTGACACTGATTACATAGCAGTGCATGAAGATAGAGAGAAAGCAATCGAACTACACTCATCAGACTTTGAAAAATGTAGACGACTACTAAGCAGCATAGACACGGAAATAAAACTATGTGAGCACAACCAACCAATAATATCCATCCAAAACAGTCATTGCATAACAAACCTGTTAACAAACCCATTAATAGTAGAGGGAAAATGCGAGTCCATCACCACGAGACCTATATAGCCAATTTAGTATTCATGATGATATGGAAACTGTTTGAAAATATGAAAAACTGGTCCTGAAGTAGATTTCCACCGCAAACCCTAACCAAATGCGTGTGATATGTTTATTTGTTTAGCCCAAGACTTCTCTTTAATAAAGCTAAGGATCTCAAATGTTTCATACGTATTGTCAAGCTGATTTCACCACAGGATTGGCACAGGATGTTCGGTAGCAGTTTATAGCAGTTTTCCAGATATAATGGAGAATGCATTTCACAACAATATTCAATAAAAATTAGGGGAACACCGTCCGGACCAGCTGACTTCATAGTGTTAATGTTTGCTAAAATTTTAGCGACCACCCTGTCTTTCAGAGGTAGTATATAAATGATTTTCAATATACTATCCAAGAAGTTTCCTTCGACTTTATGCAAGCGAAAGATCCAAAGGTCCGCTTATTATATTCCCGTTTTAAAATTGGTCGCAACTGTTCTCTTATCTACTTTATGTGATCCCTTTAAGCTTGCGACACCGTTCAGTTAAATTTTCAGTTGATTGCAGTTTTGCGGTGAGGAGCTTATTCAATGACGGTTGCTGCTCTACAGTCGTGATTATATCAAGGGCTTCCTGATTTTTTGGCTTAGAGAGACTAAAATGAATGAATTCTTTCATTCCTGTGAGATTTACAGTCGAAACCAAAATATCTGTGACATTCGAACTCTTGAAAGAATTTGTTCATTCGTACCTAGTCCACATAAATTATACATATAGTATCATAATTGAGAAACTATTTCCTAAAAGGGATCTGGTATTCTCGTAAGCCGATCTACGAGCTGCGTTAGTTTGTTCAAAGCTATATAAACATTTCAGCTGCCTATACCAGCTGGGCTAAAAATTTGTATGCCAGCTGTATTTTGATGAATTTTACAAAACTGAAAGTAGAACATTTCTCAAGGGTACAAGAATATAGGTTTTGTGTCAGTAAATTATGATTTTTCCCCAATAGTACTTTCAGGTTGTAGTATACAAACTTTACGACTGAATGCACTAAAATGTAAGTCTAATGTGTGCTGTGTTATGCTTTTTAGGATCCAGGCGACGTGATTTTAATGAATTATTGCCATTATTCTACATTAAGCAGGTTTAAATCGATCAATTAAAATGGTTTGCTGTTTTCCACTTAGATCGATTATGAAATTTTTTCACCTGGAATTAAATGTTGCATTGTAATGGTACAATTATTCCCAGCCAAGTTATACGTAATTTACCCTGGTATAGGGTAAGCTTCAGGCTAATGTGTAAGCCTATCAATTGTAAGGATATATTGACTGGCTTCGGATGGTTAGAGCGGATCAACTTATTCCATACGGGTATGCTACAATTTTGTTGCTGAAAATTGGCTTTCGCATATCGCGACCAGGCTGTGTTATATCATACAGTAAATTGTACATCGTATTGAGTGCGGAACTTTCGGGTCGAAATTTACCTATCAGAGTTCTTATAGTTCTTTGACTGCATCATATAACTCTGATATTGTACGTTTTTCTGGAATATCTGTATAATTGAGGCAGCTTGCGGGTCACATGTTCAAGATATGACAATTGCCAAAATATTTATAATTCAACCATACATGCGTTAATTAATTGTGCGCTGCCATATGATCTGTACAATCCTTTCGACATGATTTCACATAAGAAATCAAATTATCTAAATTATTGTAAAAGAATTGTTAACCTTTGGCTTATATTCATAGGCGCATGAACACAAATTATTGATAGGTTAGCTAGTCGCATGTGTGCCCATAAGTTATTCAGATACGATTATAGAAAAAAACCAACTCTAAAATTTGCGAGATCACCTCCAATGTAAAACAACGTTTAACGTTCCAACACACACGGTCTCCATCTTTTGGCCATAGTTTTGACAGTTTACAAATTTTTTGTTATTGATTTTATTAACAATAAAGTTTTTTAAAGATGCCGTGCTTCGCGATCCAACCTATATTTAGTTGCCTCCTATACGACAAGCCAATGATGCTGTATTAGATGTCAAAGAATAACATGCTTGTTTAGAAAGTTTTTACGAGGCATTGGTCTCTAACCACAAAGACCAAATTCATCGTAAATATACGATTCTACATACAGAGATTCACATAAAAATTAACTTTTTAGGCTCGTAAACGACTGGGCCTATTACGAATTTGTCATTTAGTGATGTTCCATTTTACTATTGAAACGAAGCGTCGAACACCACTCGCAGTTTTGTTGTAGAGCTGGTTTCTCGTACCACACCGTGATGAGGAAGATAGTAACCACCTCTGGATTGGCTTATTTCAAGGGCTGGTCATTATTCTTTCTTGTGCTTGAGAGCTATTCCATAAAGTTTGCGTACGATGTTCTAAATTCTGCAACCATCTTAATTTTTCTCTGCATTGCATGTTTTTACTGATGTTGAAATTTCCCAAATTGCAATAGATGTTCAATATTCCCATCGCAATGAATTGTGTTGAATTTTAGTGGATGCTGATTGGTGGTACAAAGTGAGCTGGCAATAATCCATTCGAGCACTGTGTTATGTGCAATTACTATTTAGACCACTACTATTAAGGTTGATTGTGTCTGCTTTTAATAAAACGAAAAAAAGAATCCTTCCAAAGAGCATATCTATTTTGTGCCGTTGATTAAAGGTGGAAGCAGCTAGTGGTAAATTTTCTTAGGTCAAAGTTTAACCGCTGCATTAGATTCTCAGTTACAAATGACACTTGCAGTTGCAGACTATGATACTACACTTTCTGTGATACCACCAAAAAGTATTTTTCCTGAATTGTTGATTACCTTCACCTTAAATATTTTCAAGCAGGAACATCTTTGGTGCTAACAACGACTTCGCGAGACTTGTGAATTCCTAAAAATAAAATAAAAATACAATTTCCCCATTTCTCTTTTCAGACTGCATAAAATGTAATTTTGTTCCAACTGTATCATCAACATTTGTCGGACTATAGGAGGAAGCAGTCAAAGCTTTTAAACATTACCTTAAGGTAATGGTAATCCATATGTGGATGAACAATAAAAATGAATATGATTTAACCCTTTAAAAAAAACTTCTAGTTAGTTACTTGACGTTACTTTCTGTTAAGACGTCAATTAAATTTGCCTTTCTTCTAGGTAGGTGAATTCGATAGGACTTGCTCTTGGCCAGTCGTCTTTTATCTAACTTACAAATTAGGTCCATTCTACCACTGACTTCACTCCAAGAGTTACTTAGAGGTAATCGATGTCTGCTAGATTTTCTTGAGAAGTCACATTTTCTATACTTTCGCCTTGAGACATCTGCTAACCAAAATAAGACAATCCTTGAATCGGTTCACGGACATAAAACTTCACATTTTTAAGGTCTAGCGCTTGTTTAGAATATTTCGTTAGTCGACTTAACAATACTGCTCTAAACAACTCAAGTCTTAGAGGGGACATCTGTATCAAAGCTGACAATTTCTTTTTGAATATAATAAATCTAGTATGTCTTATGCCATAACTACATTGGTTATACGCAGATAAGTCTCTGCTGCACAAACATTCCCTACGATCTACATAATTCGTGGATTTGGACTTCAGTTGTTGAATTAAACGTCATCAAAAACCATAAAACTTCTATTTTCTCCAGGTCAAGCAAAAATTTCTGGAGGCTAATTTTACAATTTTAATAACTAAAGGTAAAATCCACCCTAAAGGTTCGAAGATAAGTGGAATCTGAGATAAAATCCTGCGTTGGAAATTTATTGTAGTCTCTCCGATTTTTTAATAGGATTCTATTGGAGACCCAACATCGTGGATGTTACAGACCCATCATTAAAACGTCGACTTACGCTCTAAAGCCATTAATCTCTTTGGGACCAGCCGATTTCGAATATCCCAATTCATCAGAATCCAGTTTCAATGGTATAGTCGAACGACAGATACTTCAAAGTTCCATGAATGATTTTCAACAAAATGGTTATCACATTGTGCTCCTACCACAGAAATAGTGGATGCTATTGGAAGTTTTTCCAATATCCAGAACCTTTGCAAAAATTAAGGTGTATCGTCCGCTTCAATAGTACGTGTAAACGAGTATGAGTTAGCTTCGCCGTTATGAATTAATCTAGAAAGGACCCATTCAAAATTGGTTAACTCATGCGTGATAAGCTTATTTTTAATAATTAACTGGTCAGGAATCTTTTTTTGACGAGAATTTTTGAAATAGTTCTGGTAAATGTCGATTCAATTATGAGTCACTAAAATTTCATTAATCTAAGAAAATCTTGTTTTAACACAAAACAAAGTATTGGTAAAAGCTAAAAATATGCCATCCACTGTTCTTGCCCGAAATGCAAAGTGTTAACAAAAAAATCGTGTACAAATTGTAATTTATCTAATTGCATAAAAAATGTAAAAAAAATTGTTAAAACTTTATACCACAATGTGTTAGTGCATTCAAACAAAATCTAAAATTCTTATCTACGTTCACCCTTATCTACCTTAATCTTGAAACAAGTGTCAAAACTCGAAAAGTACAAAAAAAAAAATTTATACATTTTTTCCACTAGACTACATCTTTTAATAGGGACGCCATTAATTTGTAACCCTTTTTAAAATAAATTAATCACGTTCTTTCGCCTTGCATATATAAAATTTTTTTCATTTCCCCCGCCCGCATTTTCATTTGATACAGGACTTGGGATTACATTTTTTTTTTGTAGACCAATTAAAATTCTATTTATGAATAAATCATGATAAATTTACAAAAAAAAAAATTGTATAGTTTTCGTAACGGATTTTTATTCCACGTTTACACGGACTATACGAAGTACAAGAATTAAAATACAGTGGGTGAAATTAATTATTCAGAGGTATAAACTTCAGAAATGAACAAATTTAGAAGAAAATATGCATAAGATTATTTCAAGGTTAAATCAAGGTCAGTTAAATTTGTAAAACAAAAAACTCTAATTTTTCGTTACAAAATCTGGTTCTGCGTATAAAGGCGTAACTATAAATTCTATCTTCTGGATTACGAATAATTAAATGAAAATATTTTGCTGTAGGGTTAAAAATTGTATCGTGTACGCGCCCACAAACATAAAATGGAATTGTAACACAGATTACTTAATTACACAATGAACAATTTTTTTTTCATGATTTGTGGTTAAAAAATTCTAATCGTCGATATAAGCGGATTATTTACTAACCAACATTATAAATTCTTTCCTTATGAAAATTTTTTAATTAAAATCCAAAAAAAAAAAACCGAAAATTCAATTTAATTCAATTGAATTTCGACCCCTGGATATTAAATCCTGGAAAAAAACATTTTGTTTGCTTCAAGTCGATATAGAAAAAAAAAAAATTGTATTTATCAAACTTATTATCAAATAAAATTTCCGGTCAAACTAACAAAATTAAAAACACTTTGCTATTACTTCACCTTTTTGTGGGGATCGAGTTTTTTTTTTTTTTTGGTTTGGTTTGGTTCGTTATATTTTCCGGTGGTGTATACATATTCATTTCCTATGTTTTCCTACTATATATAAAAAGCTCGATTCTTATTTTGTACTATATATAGGTTTAGGTGTATAAAAGAACTTCAATCGAATTTCTTTTTAAAATTGAATAAAATAAAATAACCGAAGAATATAACAGTAAAAACGGAAGTGAATACTAAAAAGCCTCAAGGAAAGGTCAAAAGAAAGGATAATTTAGGTACAATATTTTCTTTTCAATTCAAAGTAAATATTTTTTTTTTTTATAAATGTGCTATGCTTTTATTTAGAAATAAATAATTGATACAAAAAACGTAATGCTTTTGGTTATGTCCAAGAAATCAGTCTTAATTGAATTGAAAATACGTAACACAAAAAAATTCTAACAACACACAAACCGGAAAAATTAAATATCAAACTGTTTTTCTTTAACAAACATTGGACTATCAATCATGACGGTAATGTTTAGGGTTATAAAAAAGTGCCATTTTTTTATTGTAACGAGCGATGGACGACGCTTTGAAAAACATTAAATTAGATTTTAATAATATTGTTACTCGTTAGGCATTAATGGTAAATCAACAGGTTGGTTTGGCCCTAATATTTAACATTTGAAGTTAGGCAATTTTTAAGGTTATAATATTTTCTGACTTTTTTTAAAAGCCCCAACTAATGAGCCCTAATTTTTTCTAAAGCGAGCCAAATATATGATCTCGGACTTTTGACAGCATATTATATATCCACTATATAAACCAATATTTCTTCAGGGGAGGTGGCTCCAAGAATTAGTCGATGGGGTGACAAGTTACCAATTAAAAGGATAAATGAATGATTAGCTATCAGAAGCGAAGCAATAGATCTTTCAACCTGGTAAATTTCCCGTTAGCTTCGTGTGGCCGAGCAAAAAAACCATCAGCTATATGGACTTTGCGATTCCAGTAAAATAACATATGCAACTGCAGTATATTTACGTACAGTACAAAGAAAATTACGTTACCAATTTCACAGTCAGCAAGAGAAAGTGTTTTTCCATCCTAAAAGTTCCAGATGATCTATTATTAAGAAAGCCCAATTCCAGCAACATGCTGTAAAATTTTAGAGGTTCTTAATAGAGGAAAGTTGCTGCATATTCAATCAAAGGCTAATCCACGTAATTGTGCAACTGAGGGTTTTAGTCCAAGTGAGTTAAAAGTCAAACCATTCTGGTGGAATGGGCAAACATTCCTAAGATAAGAACCACTCATCAACCAGAATTAAACAATAAACAAATAAGGTTCAAATTAGGAAGGTACTTACATTAATGTATTGGCTAGGTAATTTGGTTGGTAGTTTATTTAATATTAACACATTCATTTCCAGTTCTTGATTGTCCTAGCATGAGGATAATGCGATCGAGGACTTTCCTCTTGTGTGTATTGAATCAGGAGCCAGCCCCTTTATTGAAAAATTCGCAGTTTGCCTTGAAATTTGTAATTGCTGCATATAACTTTCTGATATAAACGATGCCTGTGCGCCCGAATCCAAGAGTTATCTACATTTTTGGTATCTTCCAAAACAATCCGTTATTTTCAATATCGCTGTGAGGAGTAGCACCTGGAAACTACTGTTTTTCATTGGATTTGTACTAAATTACAATTCATTACTGATTGCGATCGTTTGGTAATTTTGTGTTTCAGTAATTTCTGTTGTTTATATTCTCCGTTTGGATGACATCTTTGTGAAGCATGGTGTGATGCTTCAACCGGCATTTACTAAATCTGAAGCGAGATCTACATGCCACAGCTTAGTGATGGGGACGCAAACAATTGAAGCACAACCTTTGCTCCACAACGAATCCTCTTCTATCAGATACATCCAATCCCAAAAATTTATCACACGTATACAAATTATGTTTACCATTACATTTAAGCCACCTTGGTGGTTCTAATGCAATGTACATTGCGGTGCTTACCTTTGCGGCTACAAATTTACTTGTTTGATTAGGCCGCTTAACTTCACAGTCACTCAGTGCATTTCCACGTTTGTTGAGGAATCTTTTGAATTGTACGCGTGTTGGGAGTTCTAGTTTCAGCCTGTGGCCCAACAACTTTTAGACCTCTTAATACTTCGCCCATTACGTCCGACATGTGGTATAAGGATTTCGCTGAGGGTTGTAAATTTGTGGGCTGATCTGTAAATCGTTTTAATAAACGCTTATTTTCTGTGATCTCAATATGTCTAATTAAAGCAGCTGCATCACCTACATACAATCCCTTTAAATACTGAAGGTTTTGAGCTCCACTTACTTTAGATTTTCTGCCAACTGACGCTTGGAACAAGTCTCTAAAAGAGGGAAACTCTGAATAAATTACGGAAATGACGGAATATTCATTCTTGGTAGACGAATTTCATCATCACGCTTACTTTGCTTGGCTTCTTCTAAAAATGATTTTTAGTTATGAAGCAGATCGTGTATCGTGCTTTCGCGTTCTAATTTTAATAGCTGCTCCTTTAAATGGAAGTACTTATTTTCCAATCCGTCCATAATTTTGGTGACATCATCATCAAATTTCTGCCTTCTAAATTTTTATATTCTGAATACACTTCCTCTAACAACTGAAGATTATTGCCGACATAATCGTTGGCTCCTTCCTTGCTTATCTTAGTAGCGGCTTATCTTAGTAGAATAATGATTTTGAAATAGATTACAAGTTGGTACTATGAGTTGTGCAATAGAACCATAATATTGAAGCACGAAGTACCGACAACATTAGTTGAACCCAACTTTACTTTGATTGCCAACGAGCTAGAGCCACTTAGATCTAAGCCTCAGAAGAGGAAGCGTTTGGAAATCGGTATGTTTACATTTTAAAATAGCTCTATATTTGTATCAGGATATTAATTTATAAATTTTTTTTATAGATGAATATGATAAGGAATTTTTAAATATTGAGAAACAAAAATTAGAGATTTCTAAGAACCATTGAATAAAAAATCTTATAACATTTTTTCACAAGAAAGGCTCAAATTTCATAAAAAAATTCCGGTTTTTAATACATACACCCAATATTCATAGTGCATATAATTATAAAGCACACTTCACTTATAAATATGCGAGTCATGAGTTGATCCTAGCCAGCGACAAACTAAATCTGAGAAAAAATAGTCTGCATCACATACCTTATAATAAAATACAAAATAATCTGAAGAACTGCTTTCAAGCAAAATGTTTCAACATATCGCGAAACTTCAAGAAAATCTGTGCGCCAAGCAGCACGTGAAGTAGGGATTTCAAAATCAAGTGTCCATCGCATTTTGAAGCGCGTACGATGAAAGAGTTATATTCCAAGATTAATTCACGCTCTCAATGAAGACGATTTTGATCGGAGAGTGGAGTTTTGTGAATGGTTTTTGGCAAAATGTGCAGAGGACGTAGAGTTTCCACATAAAATTATTTGGAGTGATGAGGCTTCATTTAAATTAAACGGCTCGATCAACCGCCACAATTGCAGCTACTGGGCACTAGAGAATCATCACGTTACAGAGGAACATAATTTAAATTTACCAGGAGTTTCGTGTGGTGTGGATTGTCAGAGCGGGGTTTAATTGGACCATTCTTTTTTGGTAATACTGTGACTGGTGCCGTTTATTTGAATTTGCTACGAGAAAATGTCATTCCAGGTATTCTTGAACATTTTGGGGATGGCACAGCTTTTATTTTCAGCAAGATGGAGTACCTCCTCACTACCATCGTGATGTGAGACTTTACCTAAATGAAAAATTGCCAAACAAATGGATTGGACGAAGAGGAACCATCGAATGGCTCCGCGCTCTCCAGACCTCACGCAATTAAATTTTTTTTTTGAGGGAACTTTTCAAAGATAAGGTTTATTTATCAAAACTGGCAACATTCATCCAATTGAAATTAAAACCGGCAAAACAGATGCTAAATGAATGATCTGCAGATATGTGAACAATAGGCAGATGAGTAGGTAACATTGTTAGCCTTAGTAAATACCATGCAACTTCTTAAGTTTTTATTTCTACTATACAATAAACATAGCTGGCGAGTGATTTTTATGGTATCGAAGTTGGGATTTTCAACCAAAGCTTTAATAATTTTTCACTTTAATTTACTAATATTTCAGTTAGATTTGTAAACGTCTTTGACAATGCAGCACAATCATGTGTAATCTACAATTATGAATTATCCATATTTGAAGGGAGACTATTACAAATAAATGAATTTATCTATCTCTCAGTTGTTATTCGCTTAATAAAAAGCTTCGGTCTTTTTGATACCTGCGCTCTTAGTTCATCAAGCTACATCTTAACCGGTAAAATATTGTGGTCCTCAAGGGAGCGAATAATGTCTTTGTAATCAAGTCTTTCTGAAGCTATTGTTGAACGAAATTTTTTCATCGAGGGTCATCTGTAGGCATATGAACAAGTATGGTAACTGACACTGGACCATCCAAGCAAGTATACTCATCGTTTAATGATTTTCCCAAAAAGCAAAGTTTGGTGCTGCGCCATTAATTTTTCTTTAAAATTATATATGATCTAATGGCGGCTCTTCAACATTTATTACATACCTGTTTCACTTTTTAAAGTTCAACTGATTATTCAAGCAAAATTTTCACCATATCCTTTACAATTTGACGCGTGTTAATTACCTGACCGTTCCCATATCAAACTCTTCTGACGGCCACTATCACTAAAATGTGCATCATAAAAATTTAATTATTCCGCAGAGGAAATAAATTAGTGCTATAATTAGTACCCCCTTCTCTCCTTGTAAGTGGGGCGGGGAGTAAATTTAAATAGGAACTTTTATTTTAATTTGCAGATTTGGATTCTCCGTCTAAAAATAAGTACATTGGTTAGTTATCTTTGGCGGAAATCGGTTAACCGGAAGTGGCAGGATTTCTTATTTTTTTTTAAATTTTTTTTTTATTTTTTAATACAACATTGCACCTTAAAGTTGTCTCAGGAATGCTGTACATTTTGATATTTACAAAACGCAAAAAATCCCTATAGAAGCAGCCACTTCCAGTTAGCCGATTTCCACCTAAATTAACTAACCAACGTACTTATTTTTAGCTGGAAAATCCAAATCTGCAATAAAAAACAGAGTTTTCTATTTTAATTTCAATGGGAGAGGAGGAATACTAATTTTTGTACTAATGTATTTTCCCCGTGGAATGATTTTAATTTGCGACATTTTGTTCATACAGTGCAGCCCGCGTCATTTGCATGAATATGCGCAAGATGAAATAGCATTTGTTCAATCTAAAATGGATAGAAATTGTTAAACTGATGCTCCCTGGTCAAACATCAAGTGATCGGCACGACATCACCGCACACGTCTTCAAACAAAAAATGCTGATGAACTACATTAGGTATAAATATACTCTACGTAATGTATCACAATACGAACAACGATGGAAAAAATTACATTAAGCTCAACAGTTAAATTAAATACATTGGTTGCACTCAACATGTTGCCAACAGTTGGTGGAACTGAATGCACTCATTGTTAAGCATCGTGTTTTGAGGATACTCGATGCTGGATGTATTCAATGGAATAGTAGAAACGAGGCTTGCCGCATGCACACATTCTTATTTAGTTAGTCGGAAGAGTTTAACCAGACCAAATAGATGACATCATAAATGCCAAGATTGCTGGTCTTGAAACCGGTTCAGACCTACATGATGTTGTTATTACAAATATGATTCAAGGTCCATGCGGCGCTATCAACCTCAATAACTATGCATAGGCGGCAAGTGTTTCAAGCGTTACCTTAGCGAGATTGCGATACTATCATTGGCACCGATGGTTATCCATTGTGCATCTGGAGAATGGTCAATGAATTTACTTCAACATATCGAATGCTGTTTAACGTGCTGAAATACCTCCAAGGACAACATTGACCAGTTTCCGTTCGATTTGTCAAAGTGATCCGTTTGCACGAACATTGTTCTACTCTGAAATACCACGTTATTACACATGGAAATTTCAACGTCGGAACATGGCCATGTCGTTCCTGATTATCCGGATTTGAGTTCTACTGATGCTTTTGGTCGCATTTATACAGTTAATCCGAAGAATAATGATTTCTTTTACTTGCAGTTGTTGTTGGTGATTGTTCGTGGGTCGACATCATTTGAATCACTTCGAACAACAGCTCAATTTGCTGGAAAACGATACTCATTGGGACATGACAATCGCTCAAGCAATTTTTTCTGCATTTCCAAGTCAGATACGAACATTATTTTCTATCATTATTTCAACATGTTTCTTACCGAATCCACGCGAACTGTGTAACAAGTAAAAGAATCTCGTATTTAGCAATTTGGTATTTTTGATTATTTTAATTATTTTGGCAGACATTTAGTCTTCTTGGTGGCATTAACATCAAAAATGTTCAACTGAATCATTACAGTATTAGTATAGTGATTAGTTTTCCAATATTATGTTTGTTGACCACACTTCGAAAATTAATTTGCGTTTCATTATTTTCAGTCCTGCACAGTTAAATTTTTGATACGGTTTGATTGCCTTCCATTTTTAGTTGAATATTTTTAGAATCGCAAAATACATCATTTTAACCATTTAGTGGTCGATTTTAATTGAAGATGGGGTCTGAGCTAATATTCGGTGAAGATTTGCTGATATCTAATTTAAAAAAAAATTTGTTTAGCAAACAGTTTTTTTGTACACATATAATGAATTTATCTAACGAAAATATGACCAGTTCAAATTAAGTAAACATTTTGCAAACTAATTAAAGAATTCATGCTGCTTATTATTTAAAACTTCAAAGAGGATCACGCGGTTTTCATGAATTTGAGTAAATATTATGCAGACTAAAATAGGCAGCTTATAAAATCCTTAACTTTACACTAGTCAATTACTTAATTGTTAAATATTTACCTAACATCAAACTTGAGGTAATTAAAAAAATTTTTTAATGTTTTTTATTTACTAGTTGAAGCGACTAATCAACGAGCAAAATGAAAACCAGTTTTCAAACAAAACCTGATTACACCAGACTATCAGTTGGCACGACTTTATTCAATCGATTATTTGAATAATAATTCATTGGAAATTAAAAAAAAACTTGACACATCGATCAGCTATGTGATTAGCACATGGAAGTGCGAAAATATGACCTACATTTAACGATACAATACCAATATAATATAACACCGGCCAAAGTACCTATCAACACCTAGTACATAGCACCAAAGTATATAACAAATAAATTATAATTTTCATAGCGTTAAGTCAGTCATCTAATCTTTTTATTGTATATACTGTACACATTCATCGTACAGTGAACTGATATAAAAAAAACTGTGGTTTCGTTTCTTATCATTGAAAACTATTATTGTTATCATTATTGTTTCACTAAGAATAATTTTCCGCCGCAACATCAACATAATGTATGTGCGAGTAGGAAAAATGTAATAATTTCCCTCCTCTCTGCTAAACGTACGTACGTATATGATATACAGTTTTATCAGTTTGGAAAATTTTTATGTTATGTTTCTCTTTATTGTTGCTGTTATTGTGTATAGACGAGACTAAGAAAAGTGGTTTTTCATGATAACAAAATACAAGAAGAAGGGAAAACGGGAAAATCGTATTTGATAAAATTTATTTCTATTGTTTTGCATCTAAATATTCATTCCGTTTTCATCTGTTGTTCGTGTTTATCAATGTACAGTTATCGTGGAAATACTGCGATTTATATACGTACCAGAAATAATTTGCAATGAAATTGAGTGATAGTGATGTTCGAGGAACTGGTGAAATAAGTGATTAGTATACTTTACAACTATTACAAATTAGATTTTAAAATAATTGATTAAATTTTATGGCAATTTTATCATGTAATCGCTGAAAATCTAATTTGAATACACTTTATTTGACACAAAATTTAAAATTAATACAAATTAGATTTTAAAATAATTGATTAAATTTTGTGGCAATTTTATCATGTAATCGCTGAAAATCTAATTTATATACACTTTATTTGACACAAAACTTTAAAATTAATACAAAATAGATTTTAAAATAATTGATTAAACTTTATGGCAATTTTATTATGTAATCGCCGAAAATCAAATTTATTTACACTTTATTTGACACAAAACTTTAAAATTAATACAAATTAGATTTTAAAATAATTGAATTAATTTTATGGCAATTTTATCATGTAATCGCTGAAAATCTAATTTATATACACTTTATTTGACACATAAAACTTTATGGCAATTTTATCATGTAATCGCCAAAAATCTAATTTATAAACACTTTATTTGCCACAAAACTTTAAAATTAATACAAATTAGATTTTAAAATAATTGATTAAACTTTAAGGCAATTTTATTATGTAATCGCCGAAAATCAAATTTATTTACACTTTATTTGACACAAAACTTTAAAATTAATACAAATTAGATTTTAAAATAATTGATTAAACTTTATGGCAATTTTATTATGTAATCGCCGAAAATCTAATTTATATACACTTTATTTGACACATAAAACTTTATGGCAATTTTATCATGTAATCGCCAAAAATCTAATTTATAAACACTTTATTTGACACAAAACTTTAAAATTAATACAAATTAGATTTTAAAAAATAATTGACTTAATTTTATGACAATTTCGTCATATAATCGCCAAAAATCTAATTTATATACACTTTATTTGACACAAAACTTTAAAATTAATACAAATTAGATTTTAAAATAATTGATTAAATTTTATGGCAATTTTATCATGTAATCGCTGAAAATCTAATTTATATACACTTTATTTGACACAAACCTTTAAAATTAATACAAATTAGATTTTAAAATAATTGATTTAATTTTATGACAATTTCGTCATTTAATCGCCAAAAATCTAATTTATATACACTTTATTTGACACAAAACTTTAAAATTAATACAAATTAGATTTTAAAAAATAATTGACTTAATTTTATGACAATTTCGTCATTTAATCGCCAAAAATCTAATTTATATACACTTTATTTGACACAAAACATTAAAATTAATACAAATTAGATTTTAAAATAATCGATTAGACATCACAAATTAATTATATTAATAGTTTTATGACAAATGCCAAATATTTTAATAATACTATTATGTTACATAATTAACTTTGATATCTTTGATAGTTTAACTGTAATTACCTACGCTACACTGCGTTAGTCGATCGCATACTGTAAATATATACATTGTCATGAGATGAATATCTTAAGATATTAAAACAAAGATGGTAAATTTATTTTTTTCCCGTTTAGTCTTTCGTTTGGAAAATGATATAATAGTTGTCATCTTAAATTGTATACAAACAAAAACCTTTAAAGAAATGGGGAAATTACAGCAGAATATAAGCATGTTGATGACAGATTAATTTAAAAAGTAGACAAAACGTGAATTTAAAACAAAAGCATTTAGAAAATCAATCAGCGCACAACTGGGTTAAAGATTTAGTATGGGATGAGGATTGGTGGCAAGTTATTTATACGCGCACTTAAAAAGGTGTTCAATATTGTATGTATATTGCGACTTGCGAGGGTAAATCATCTTTTAGTATATACAAACCATAATACAATATGAAATAATTGAGATTGAACACTCGATTCAATTTACGTATCATATATACACTAAACTCGGGTCGATATACTTCGAGGTGATTTAAAATATAGAAATTCTGCGTATTTTGTTATAAATCATTCATTATTTTTTTTATTTATATGTATTCTCCCTTCGACGGTCTGAAATAAAAAAATAAATTCGGTTAATAATAAATTATTATGGCAATTTATCCAACATGAAATTTCATAAAAGGTTCCCGCCATTTATTTATTTGATATAAATGTCCTTTTAATATAGAGTTTCACTTTATATATAGAAATCAATCCATTATGTATTCCGTTCTATATATATAATAATATGTATATTCCGCTATTTGTCACTCACGATTTTATGTCGTTTCTTTTTGGGGTTGCTTGCGGGGAGCAACCCATTTATCTTATCGGCAAAACATTTTTGCACGATTTCAATTGCGCGCCTATCCACAACACTTTCAAATTCATTCGAAATGACAAATTCAATCAAATTTGTTTCAGTTTTGATATTTGATTTTCATGCATCTCGTTAACACGTGATCACAATCAATCTACAGCGTGCTACGTATCTATATACTCATATACAATTGAATAACAAATTTGCTTATCAATCTCAGTCAATATCATAATTTCATTATCAAATATTGTAAACGAAAATTTGAGAGATCAACTCTTTCACGCAAGATATAACCGGTTACGATCGGAATTTGATTTGTAACGTACTCGCACCGTGTTATCGTTTCAGCTCAACGAGTTTTTTGTAAGCTGATTTAATTACAAAAAAGTATTTTTGTGCCTAATTTGGTTATCGTATATTTAAAATATTTAGGCGATGTTTATTTGTTTTTGTAACGATTTGTGTATAAAACCAAGATTAAACCAGAACTCAAAGGTGTTATCGAGGAATTGAAGATTTACAATAATTTTTTTTTTGGACTTTAAAACTAGAATATTGCTATTAATTGGTAAATATTTAATGTTTGGTCATATGAGTGGACATCGATATCGATTAGTTTATTGATTGGTGGTGTACTTTAAAATCGATAAATATTTGCACAATCGGTTAAATGAGGTAGAGTTTTATATGAAAATGCAGCAAAAAATTTTTACCGTGAGAATTACTTTGATGTACAAATTGGATAAAACGGCCAATTCTAATATACTACAATATATTATAATGTTTGTCTAGATTTATAATCAAATTCGCGGTGCTAATTAACGTTGCAAATCTACTTAGCAGTTTGTTTGAATAGACGATTGATTTTAATGTCAATAAATTTAATTTGTGATATGAATTTCAAAACCGAGTTGAATTATAATACGTTAAATATATTTACCTTTTAAACGCTTATAAATGTCAAACTTTTTAGAAATAGTTTACTTCGTGCATGAAAATTATTACATTTTGTTAAACTTTAAAACCTTTATACTTTCTAAAAATGTTTGCTTCGCAAGATGTTTGGTTTTAAACGGATTTAGTCCGTAGATTGATTTAAAATCTGTCATAATGTAAATTATATGTATACTTTGTGCATGCAAAAACTACAACGTGTATTCAAATATTCAAGAGACAGTTGGAGATAGAAAGATTCTTTATATAACCTAAGTCTAATTTCATTAAGCTTACCGTACACCCGTGTTTACAAGTAATTAGAAGGAAAGAGAAGGAGAGTTAGATATATTGTTAAGATCGACCCGGTTACAGACACTTTGGCCACATTAGTATTTTTGATTTGGGAGGAAGTAAAGGTTTTCTTTCTGTCAGTAATGACAGAATTGGTTCGGTTTCCTGGTCGCCAATATTCAACCTAATATTAGTACAAGGCAATGACATTTATAAGAAACTGCTAGACATTTTACAATCTTAACGACGCAAATCATCAAAACTAGATGAAAATCTTACTTCTATTCACTTTACTTGATACAAAATCACCGAAATTTTTATAAATAAGATTTTATAAAAATAATTAAAAGTTCAAATTCAATCGTACTCACCGTTTTATGCTACATTCATTTAGTATTTGCATTAAAATTATCGTTTTATACCAAATACATTTTATTTATTAAATAAAATTACTTTTAAAACAAATTTTTAATTTTTTTTTATTCACCGTTTTATGCCAAATACATCATGAATGAAAATCTTAATTACATTTACTTTACTCGACACAAATCACCAAAAAAATTATAAATAAGATTTTAAAAAAAAATGTCCTAGTGGGATCGATTCCACCGTTTTATGCTAAATACATCAAGTTTTGCATTAAAATCTAATTTATATTCACTTTACTCGACACAAATCACCGGAGCTATTATAAATAACATTTTATAAAAATAATTAATAATTCAAATTCGATCGAATTCACCGTTTTATGCCAAATACATCAAGTATTTGCATTTTAATCTTAATAATATTCACTTTAATCGACTCAAATCACCAGACATATTATAAATAAGATTTTATAAAAATATTTAAACTTTCAAATTTGATCGTATTCACCGTTTTATGCAAAGTTCTCAAGTTTTATATGCATATGCATTCGCTTTATGCTAAATTTATCAAGATTGATTTGCATATGCATTATATTATCTTATTTATATTCACTTTACTCGACACAAATCAACAAAATTATTATAAATAAGATTTTATAGAAATAATTAAACATTCAAATTCGAACGAATTCACCGTTTTATGCCAAATTCATCAGGTTTTGCCTTAAAATCTTATTTATATTCACTTTACTCGACGCAAATCACCGTACTTATTAGAAATAAGATTTTATAAAATAATTAAACGGTTTAGTTCGATTAAATTCACCGTTTTATACCGGATATGTCAAGTTTTGCATGAAAATCTATATTCACTTTACTCGACACAAATCACCAAAATTATTATAAATAATATTTTATAAAAATAATTAAACGTTCAAATTTGATAGAATTCACCGTTTTATGTCCATTCATCAAGTATTTGCATTAAGTTCGTATTTATATTCACTTTACTATATACAAAATTATCGAAATTTTTATAAATAAAATTTTATAAAAACAATTAAACATTCAATTCGAACTAATTCACCGTTTTCTGCTAAATACGTCAACTTTTGCATAAAAATTTATATTCTTATTTATATTCACTTTACTCGACACAAATCACCAAAATTATTATAAATGTGAGTTTATAAAAATAATTAAACATTCAATTCCGATCGAATTCACCGTTTTATGCCAAATTCGATCAATTCATCGTTTTTTGTCAAATATATCAAGTATTACTTATATTCATTATACTCGACACAAATCACTGAACTTATTTTAATAAAATGTTTAAAAATAAAGAAACTTTTAAATTTGATCGAATTCACTGTTTTTTGTCAAATACAACATATAACTATGGCCTTACTTCCATTGTGCAAAAAAAAAATGGAAATTTTTCAAAGTGGTTGCATTTGTCACTCAGCATATGCAAATTGCAAGAACGAGCTGAATACCACAGCCACTTGCAAAAACATTTAAATTAAAAAAGGTCGCCATAATTAACGGTTCCTTGTCCAGTTATTGCGGTTATTGTGTTCGAGAATAGAAGTTAAACAATCGATCATCGCAAATTGTTTCGGTACGTGCCAGCCTAAGAAAAATTTAGATTCTAACAATGGGAATAGAATGAATAACTTGCCAATGCTGCTCTTCAAGTAATATTTGACAAGGATATAAAAGTAAAAATTTTATAAATCCCTTAAATTTCTTCAGATTTTTCACACGACCGGATGTTAAAAATCGTAACCCTTATCAAGGTGTTAAAAAAAAGGCCCATCTGTGTAATTCCAATACCATGATAAGAATACCACTAAAGTGTCCTTTGCTTGTCTTAAAAGGCAACTAAACGAATAATGGATCGATCGATAAGCTTTTGTTTATACGGATAAGCGGTTTACGAAGGCCATTTGGAATGGGAAGTGGCTAAAAAAATGCTGAAAATGCTCGATGGCCAAAAAGTGGAGACGAGTGTTCCAAAGCGATACGTTTATTTACAGCGAAGATGAGCACAGTAATCTTGGTGTTGAATTTCATCTAGTGTTTTTTTTTTGTGGAGGGATTCTTTAAATACCTAACAAAAGTCTTTCATGATTTTGCATAAGTGTTGGATTGTTACTAACTCCCTAACCCTAACTTCCCCAAAATTCCTTTGCCATTTGACTTCATGGAATTACCGATAAATATTTCTTCACGAAGCCTGCCCACTCATCTTTAGGTGTCATAGTTTTTTAATTTTTGGAGTCATACTGGTGGTGCCATTCTCCACGTTCCATCGGACTCCAGTATACATTCAATAATATTTGCTGGTGCTAGGGTTACTTTTAATTACCCTAAACAGATCAGATTTATATCGTTATCAAACCACGGCGAATACTCAAAAAACACATAATCTAGATTCTCAGATTTATTGTTGCTCCGATAGCTATTTCTTGAAAGTATAGCTTCCCTCAGGACCAAACAGAAGCGTGATTTCAAAAATCTGTCTTGAGCAGCTTCACAGAGATTTAGATTTAATAGGATCAAGCTCGTTTTCTCTGTTTTTTTACTTGCAGCGTCTTCTAATAAATCGGCTGCTCCAAACTACCAGCGGAATGTCGGTTCCTTTCAATGGCTTTTTTACTACAAAGCATGAATTTCTGATCATTGTTGCTACCTTTTGCAGAATTACCCTCTTCTCCACATTTCCTACATAGCTTAGACCTATCCATCAAACTCCTGCATTTTTAAGCTTGGTGACCATATTTCAGACATTTAAAATATTTTAAAGGTTCATTAAATTCACAAATTTTGCAAATCACTCAACCAATCCTTATTTTTCCTTTGAATATGACACTCTCTGATATTCGGTTTTAAAAGCTAACTTTACTGCCATGTGTGCCCCCAATAAGAAGCTTTCAGCGTTTTTATAGAGACAAAACCTTTTGTTTCTCCTACTTCTCTAGCCATTACATCAATGTCCTTTATTTCTACAACGGCTTCCTGTGTCAAGGTTTTAATTTCATAATTTAAATTGGGAAACGCAGCTATTTCCTAGTGCTTTCCAACTCTAGCAAAAGATCTCCCTTAATAGTTTGGCAAATATGAATAATTTTTTCCCTTCAACAATTTAGAATTTACTTCTTTTTTAGCAGTTCAGCTTACGATACAGCTCTTTTTTATTCTAAAAGTTATCCAGTCGAGTTGGTCGTTTCAGGTTTCTTTTTTGCTTTTTTAGTACAACTTTGTGTCATTCTGCTTTATTTCCTACCGCTTCTTTCTCCAGTTTTTTTCTGGTTCAAAGGCTGGCTCTATAGATTTGTCAGAGTACTCGCACTTATTCTAATATGTTTTTTTGTTAAACTAAAGACCAGTGTTGTGTAAAACTCTTCTTTTTAGCAGTGTTTGCAAGTTTCGCTATTACGTGTGATTTCATATCGGGTGAACGGAGAAGAACAAACCCTATATCAAAATCTTGTTAGGAGTAGCATTTTGGAAACCAACTAAGGTTTTGATGATATGAAAAGTTTTCTTATAAAGTTTTCTAATAGAGACTGCAGATATGTACATAGATGAACCATCCTACGAAAAAGTCATTCTGGCTTTGCAGAGTCTGAAAATGAATTGTTCTCTTGGAGTAGATCGAACTAATTCTGAACACTTGGTATTTTAAATGGATACTTTGTAATAACTATCTTTTTGTCTTATTTGAAGTTTGCAGCGTTATTTGAAGAAATCACCGGTTTTCATTGCTCGGATCGCTTGTCTCTATTTTTCGTTATACTATTTGCTACGTGCATGTAACTATTTCTTAAGTTTGAGAAAAGTTTAAGTTTATTTCGTGCATCTAACAATTAGATATTTAAATAAGAATAATATCATTTATTGTAATATAAAGTGAGCAGCTCTTCCCTCCCGTGCCATCAAATTAGCACACCTAACCGTTTTTTTTCGTATTTTTATTACCAATTTACATGGAAAATATATAATAATATTTTTTTTATTAATATTTTCCGCGTTTATTTTTATAAATCTCGATGGGATTATAATTATAAAATACGTACACAGCTTATATACCTATATATAGCACAAACCAAACCCATAAAAAATATGAGAAACCACAAAAACTCATAAAAAAAAATTGTGGAAATTCATGGTAAAATTATATGGCAAGTGGTTTTTTCATTCCTTTATATTGTACACAAATTTTTTCTTTTTTTAAATAAGATATTAGGCGAGAGAGGTGGCCTCTTAACAATTAAATACATATCTTTAGTTTACCCTTGATTCGACCTTTACAATTGTTTTTCTTTATATTTTTAATTACACTATTTATATAAATTTTTTGTGGTTATAACCGTAAAACCAACCATCTTACGCCACCATATAGGTTTGTTTTATTTAAATTTATATCTGACCAAACTATATAATAAAATGGTAATAATCATAACGATAACGGTAATAATAGTCATCTAACACTATATAAGTTACCCATTTTCGTTTTATGTATTTTCCATTTTCCAAAAACACATGCCCATATATACATATAAATCGTTGTATACGGATTCAATGAAAATCAGCATAGTACAGCAAAAAAAAACCAAAACCATAGACTATAAACATAAAAATGTAAGGAATAGAATTTTCTTCTGTATAGCTGATATAATTCAAACTGCCTTGAGGTCGTAAAAATGTTAATTTGCGCTTTTATCTTTGGTTCCTTCGTTTACATTCCTTCGTGTTGTACACATAACGGCGAGATCACACATAAAAGACAAAGTGAATAACGTACATAATATAATGGTATACACATATCTTTATGCTATGTATAGTACTATGTTGGAAAATATGAAAAGAAAATGTTAAAATATATAAAAATGTCAATAACTTGACACTTTTCCTCTTTTTCTACTATAAAATATAATCGAGTACATGGTCTCACCCCTCTTGAGTATTACTAAATTGTTTTTTTTCCGTTATAATCAATTTAAGGAGATTTCAACGAATACATGTACATATATATATATATATATATATATATATATATATATATATATATATATATATATATATATATATATATATATACATATATATATATATATATATATATATATATATATATATATATATATATATATATATATATATATATATATATATATATATATATATATATATATATAATATCACTTATAAAACATTAATAGGGAGAGCCACGATGTTTGTTGCTATTTTCTTAACTCCAAATAATTATTAATGAAGAAATGCTTTCTTTAAAATGTCAATTTCTTCAAAGTTCATCAAAATGAACCAAATAAATTTATTTTAATATCACTCACTAAAGCTGTGAGTTGCTGATTCGTTTGCTTTTGGTCAAAGTAAAGGTTAATATATATGATTAGCCTTTTGAACCCTTCTGGAGACTTGGACACATATCTTTTTACTCTTTTGAGCCTAAAACATAACTGATCCCAATGAGCAACCTGTTTTAATCCCAAAAACATATTGTATCTCGAATGTTCTATGTTTGAGGTGTGTTTACGCTACTATTTTTTTTGGCAATACAAACAATAAATATGGGTCAATTTTTGCTTATACTAATATTAAAAAAATATATCTAGGCCCCTAGAAAATCGTAACAAAAACCCTAACTAAGCTTGTTGGTCTCGAACAAGATCACACTTACTTCCTCAGTAGATCATCTATCGTTCTAGGTGCACCACTTAATGTTTACTTAACTCAATTTAAATCCAACAAATTGTATCGTTCTTCCTTGTGATTACAATATCCATTCCAGGATCCATTACACGCAGATTGTAATTTTAATGATTAACCTTTTTTCGATATGTTTTGACACTCTCAGTAGTTGGAAGGGTCCTTTTTCTCTTTGAATGTCCATAATATTTAAATTTAATTGAACATGACCAATACTTTTACTCCGCCATTGCCATTTGGCTCTGTTAATCTGACTTCTAAGCTCGCATTACTCAATCGTCAATACTCCTTTACATTTACTGTTGGATATCTCTATCTTGATGGTTTTTACTTTGTCCGAGTGATTAAGAGACTTAATTGGCACTACATCGTTGTTGTCTGGGTAATCTTGAAACTTTCAATTGAAGTTGCAATTCGATGCAATCATGGTTTAATATGTATCGTCCCGTAACCTAAACGAAGCAATTTGCTCTCTCGAAAAGTCTTGTTCTAATATGACTTCATCTGCAATACTTGCGCGACCAGTATTTCATGTTAGAAGTATTTATTCTAACTCTTTATGTTTTCCATCTTCTTGCCGCTTGTCAATGGACTTTCGCCAACCTGGAAACTGGGACTACGGAGCAACTGGTTCTGAAAAGTAACTTCCACTTCTTTAAACTGACTCGCTGTTTAACGATTACGCGATGTCTGATAACTGCTTCATCGTAGATTTGGCTTAGTCTATGGAATAGTGATGTTGCCCTCATCTACTAACAGTTCTGTGAAAAATGACCTATTTTAATTTTTATTTTTTTGTAAACTATCTTTTTAACCAAAATAACTTTTGTTTTTTGAATTAAATCTAAGTAAACATCTGAATTATAATAGAAGCAAAAATTATTTTATTTTGAACCTTAATAGTACAAACATTATAAAGACTTTCTTGAATGGCGTCGTGCTAGCAAAGTCGGGTATTTCCTCTGAAAAGAAATCAACTTGTTAAGCTGATATTTTTTGGTCAACATTGTTTTGTTGAGATGCAGTTTCCTTAAAAGTCCCAGCCTTATTACAATAATATGGCTGTTTTTAATGTTAAGTTTGAATCTTATGAACGTAAGTGGTTTAAAACATGGCTCCTGTGAACATGTAAAGATATAACGTCAGTATATTAAAAATAAATTCACTTTATTGAATTATCGTCATGAAAACAATGACGGTGACACCTCTAATACCAATCGTAAAGCAAAAATTAATAACCAGCCAAGCTCATAACTCAGCTCTTACTACCTAGACTTTTTTTATCTACGGTGCAGCGCTCGGCTACTACTATATTTTATTTTTAGACATTTTATTTTCAGTTTTTCGTTTCGTCTCTACAGTGTACACGCTATTGTTTTAGGTTTTGTAGAGCTCTACATTAGCTCTACACTCTATCTAGCATGTTTGATAAAGTTGTTGCTCTGCAGTAGAGAAAGTAAATGTATGTTGCATTGACAATTAAATATTTAATGACATTTCTAGTTGCATTTCGATAGTCATTCGCTTTCAATATTGTTGAAATGCTTAAAATATTGTGGTTGGGCACCAATTGAATTTTTTCAAAACATACTATACCTTATACTTATACCTATACCTATTCTTCTCCGGCTGGAATAGATTTTAAAGGAGGAAGATATTAAAAAGGGATTCACTAATAATTTTAATCTTGGCATTATGGTAAATTACGGGTGAAATTTGGGCTATAATTTTTTCTTTATCAAAAAAGACTTCCATCATGAAATCCTAGATACACGATATCCTAGTTGGATTTCAGGCTTTAATAGCTAGGTTCCGCACAAAATTATTACTTTGAAGTGCGAATTTCTATCTTAGGGCCCCTTACAATTACTGATAAAAGGCACAGGCTGTTATCTTTATATGATGTCAAACAATGGTTCGTTTTTAGCAGTTCTTTTTAAGTAAGGCTTTAGTTGGTCATCTCTAATTGAAGAAGGGATCACTTACAAATCGAAATTTCTATTTTGCGATGTATCTTGTATAATTGCAGGTCAGATTACTATTCGTAATTCAATTCAAAATTCCTGAATATTCTTGCGTCACTAATTTCACTTGAGCACTTATATTTGAAGGGGATACTTTGTAGAATTATTTTTTCGACCACATTCGATTAGTTTGGCAAAGCAAAATTTTGTCTGAAGATTGCAGTTGCAGTAACATATGAAAAGTACTATATGACATACGTAGAAAATTATCATAGGCGTTTGTAACGTTTTCCCTAATTTCATTCATTGGTCCACGATGATTGCTTCCTTTTCGGGATCCACTCTCGCTCCCAAACACTTTTTTTTTTTCTTGTTTTCTTCTTAAGCCAAATGTGCACTATAGAGTTTTTTTGGTAGAGCGTAGAGCATAGAATGTAGAGTCTCTACAAGTAGTATGTACACTATAGAGCTTTTTAACGACTCTACCGCTTTCCATAGAGTAGCCGTAGAGAAATTTTAAGTAGAGCTCTACCATGCGCTCTTCAGACTGTATACACTGTAGACTCATTTTTCTCTAAAATGGCTACTATAATATTTTATTTTCGGATATTTTATTTTCAGTTTTTCGTTCGTTTGAACACACTACACAAGTTACATAAAAAAAAATCAAATTAAAATGAATTTTAGCCAAAAACAAACTGCTAGTGCCGTTATTTTTTTACATGAAGAAGAAAACATGAAAAAAGAAAGTATTGGAGGCGCGAGTGTATCACGAAAAGGAATCAAAACGCCTGATTTTATCGTAGACCAATGAATGAAATTGGAAAGCGATATAAACGCCTATGAAAATTTTCTACGTATGTCATATAGTAATTTCAATATGTTACTGGAACTGGTTATTCCGATCATTCAACAGAAACATACGCACTTTCGAAAATCTATTCCAGCCGGAGAAGTATAGATATAGGTATAGGTATTGGTTTAGGTAAAGGTATAGGTATAGGTATAGGTATAGGTATAGGTATAGGTATAGGTATAGGTATAGGTATAGGTATAGGTATAGGTATAGGTATAGGTATAGGTATAGGTATAGGTATAGGTATAGGTATAGGTATAGGTATAGGTATAGGTATAGGTATAGGTATAGGTATAGGTATAGGTATAGGTATAGGTATAGGTATAGGTATAGGTATAGGTATAGGTATAGGTATAGGTATAAGTATAGGTATAGGTATAGGTATAGGTATAGGTATAGGTATAGGTATAGGTATAGGTATAGGTATAGGTATAGGTATAGGTATAGGTATAGGTATAAGTATAGGTATAGGTATAGGTATAGGTATAGGTATAGGTATAGGTATAGGTATAGGTATAGGTATAGGTATAGGTATAGGTATAGGTATAGGTATAGGTATAGGTATAGGTATAGGTATAGGTATAGGTATAGGTATAGGTATAGGTATAGGTATAGGTATAGGTATAGGTATAGGTATAGGTATAGATATAGGTATAGGTATAGGTATAGGTATAGGTATAGGTATAGGTATAGGTATAGGTATAGGTATAGGTATAGGTATAGGTATAGGTATAGGTATAGGTATAGGTATAGGTATAGGTATAGGTATAGGTATAGGTATAGGTATAGGTATAGGTATAGGTATAGGTATAGGTATAGGTATAGGTATAGGTAAAGGTATAGGTATAGGTATAGGTATAGGTATAGGTATAGGTATAGGTATAGGTATAGGTATAGGTATAGGTATAGGTATAGGTATAGGTATAGGTATAGGTATAGGTATAGGTATAGGTATAGGTATAGGTATAGGTATAGGTATAGGTATAGGTATAGGTATAGGTATAGGTATAGGTATAGGTATAGATATAGGTATAGGTATAGGTATAGGTATAGGTATAGGTATAGGTATAGGTATAGGTATAGGTATAGGTATAGGTCTAGGTATAGGTATAGGTATAGGTATAGGTATAGGTATAGGTATAGGTATAGGTATAGGTATAGGTATAGGTATAGGTATAGGTATAGGTATAGGTATAGGTATAGGTATAGGTATAGGTATAGGTATAGGTATAGGTATAGGTATAGGTATAGGTATAGGTATAGGTATAGGTATAGGTATAGGTATAGGTATAGGTATAGGTATAGGTATAGGTATAGGTATAGGTATAGGTATAGGTATAGGTATAGGTATAGGTGTAGGTATAGGTATAGGTATAGGTATAGGTATAGGTATAGGTATAGGTATAGGTATAGGTATAGGTATAGGTATAGGTATAGGTATAGGTATAGGTATAGGTATAGGTATAGGTATAGGTATAGGTATAGGTATAGGTATAGGTATAGGTATAGGTATAGGTATAGGTATAGGTATAGGTATAGGTATAGGAAAAGGTATAGGTATAGGTATAGGTATAGGTATAAGTATAGGTATAATTATAGGTATAGGTATGGGTGTAGGTTTTGGTATAGGTATAGGTATAGGCAGAAGTGATATTCAAATTTTTTGACAACCAGTACGCCTAAAAAAAATAACGATAATTTCTCCAACAATTTTCAAACATAACATTGATTTTGGTACGGTATAGTAAGGACTTGTTTTTTTACACGTGCATCAGTTGCCAAGTGATATCCTTATTTTGACCAGAATTTAACGTAAGGAATAGTTCAACCTCTTCCACATTTTTCCCATTAAGTTAATTGCCATTAAAAAATTGCCATTAAATGGCTTTTATCATCTACTATACTGCTAATTACACTAAAACCTAGTTCAGCTTCGGCGGACTGAACAGCAATTGCATTCAAAATGCTTCGAGCTCTTAAAATAGTAGTTTATTTTTAAAAATGTTAAAATTAAAAAAAAATATCGTTTTGTATGATCGTTAACTCGTAATTTGTATTGTCCGATTCAACACGAATAAAACGAGACGGCGGAAAAAAAAGATGATAAAGCATAAAAGATTTTTTTAAATATTTCAAGTGCGTTCGTTTCAAGTTTTTTCATGTGTTTATATGGAAAGCCGAACTGTAGTCGAGTCAGAGCTCAAACATATTTAACTAGCTGTAGATTATAATAAAATTCAATATTTAATATTGCCTTTAACAACCTTTTAAATATTGCCTTTTTAATATTGTACGGCGAACATTAAAAACTTTAACTAAACTAAAGTATAGGTGTGTTTTGAAAAAATTCAATTGGTGCCCAACCACAATATTTAAATGTTTCAACAATATTGAAAGCGAATGACCATCGAAATGCAAATAGAAAGGTCATTAAATATTTAATTATCAATGCTCACATACGTTCGAAAGAAATGACGAATCCAATTTTAGATTACGTGGACCTATACATTTACTTTCTCTCCTGAAGAGCAAAAAACTTTATCAAACATGCTAGATAGAGTGTAGAGCTAATGTAGAGCTCTACAAAACCTAAAACAATAGTATGTACACTGTAGAGTTTTTTACGCAATAGAACTCTCACGTAGAGTGCGTGTAGAGCTCTACTATAGAGCTCTACAGGGTGTATACACTACTCTACGCAAGAGTTTTCTCTAGCTCTACGTAAAAAACTCTATAGTGGATACGCGGCTTTAGGTTTAATACTGGCTATTTTTATGCGAACATAATCTACCGAAACATTATGAAAATAGAGAGCAATATCTGCAGAGCAATATTGCAGTGTACTTTGATTTTTACGTTCGTTGTTTGGTACTCCAAGTCAATTGCAAACGAAAAATTGCCCACAAAACTATTAGATTCCTTTGATATAACACAAAAGCCAAAGGACGACATCATAGATTGTATTATCTTAACTCCAGGCGTTGCAACCAGAAAGTCAACATTAAAATCACCCAGCAAAATGACTTTATTATATTTAATCATAATATCATTCAGAATTACTTCAAGTTCATTGGTGATATCCACTTAAGGAGAGTTGTTAATTAAACCCACAACCAGCTTCAGATTTTATTATTTTGAGATTTCAACAAATATAACATTGAAGTAGGCCTCACCTGCATTTGCATGTATAATTTTAGAGTTTATTGTTTTATTGACATATATATATATATATATATATATATATATATATATATATATATATATATATATATATATATATATATATATATATATATATATATATATATATATATATATATATATATACATATATATATGTATATATATATATATATATATATATATATATATATATATATATATATATATATATATATATTTATAGCGACTACACCGGCGTTAACGTACCCAATCTTTTCACAATAATGTATAGTTGTCCAATAGCTAACCAAGTTTCAGATATAGCTATCATATGCAGCGGGATATTTTTCTCAATCAATATCAGCTAATCAAAGTGGGCCTCCTGGTATTTAAATGGTAAAAATTAAAATAATAATCATTTTTTGGTTACTACGACTTCAACACAACGTTTCTCATGCTTGGAATAAAGTTATTGCTACCCATTATTGCTAAAATAAATTTTGAGAGCACCCGCACAGCGCTGACAATGGTTAAAACTCATTAAAACATGATTTGAGAAGATAAGAAGATGAAGGGGATATAGTTGTTTAGGGAAGTTTAATAATAATTTAAATAAAAATACTAACATTTTTATGTATTTACATTTATTTACATTTCTCATAATATGTCATTTTAGGGCTATGTTCGAAACTCATGCAAATATCTGTGAATACAAATTTTTGACATTTATTTGATAAAAACGAAGACACCCAAATTATCACGGTCAGTTGTTTTTTTATGATAATTTTTGAGAAATACTAAAACTTTCGATAACAAAAGCCAAACTCATAGCACACTCGGATTACAATACAACGTATAAAATTCACTACTTGGTTCTGTAATAGTACCATTCAAAAACCATATAAAAAACATTTGAACTTTTTCGTTGCTATAACAATTACAATAAACAATGCCATATATTAAATATAAGTGATCTTCATAGTTTTTATTCCTCACAAAAAGCGGGGAAGTTTTTCAATTAATTGAAATACAACGGACAGCGTAAAAACAAAATTGGTAATGTAGGGGAATATTTAAAAAAAAACGTCAACAATTTTATTCACAAATGATGGCTTATGGACACAGTCTAAATGTTTTTTCATACTTTTGGTTTTGGTTGCAAAGGTTTTTAATTTTTTACTTGCTAGGAAGATGCAAAAACGATCGATAATGCGTTCCAGGTACTATATGAGCCACTAACAAAATACCTGTAGTTATATTATTACCGCTTAGCATCAAAAAATATAAAATAGCTTTAAAATAGTTCAACCAAAAAAAAATCCTGTCTTCAAAAAATTTCGATGCACGTTCCACCGAAAAAAATCCAACAAATCATTTTATTATTCCACCATAAGTATATAAAAAAAAATTCAACCATAATCGCGATAAAAGATTATTAATGCTTGGCATGATAATATTCTTATTCGGGAATTTCAAAAAAGGATTATTTATACATGGATCGCGTAACTTTTAAAACAGTTAAAAAAAAAAAAATCTTATAGCCAATATTTAACAATCATATATTTCACGATTATAACGATTCGAAAAACCCCAATTTTTCATTATCGATAAAATTTCAAATAAATTTATCAAATAACAATATTTTTTTTTATTTATTAATAAAACATAAATAAATAAAAATAAAATTGTAATTTATTTAAACATGGAAGTAAAGCTTTTCCAACAAAAATGTTTTTTTTTTTTTTTTTTTTGAAATAACGAAAACGATGGCATTAAAGCTCGTAAATCTTTTTCCATTCGTTTTGCTGCCGCTTGTTGTTGTTATAATTTTCGAAATCCAAACGTAAAAGCAATAAATATCATAATATTTTTTCGTTCCTCTTCTGGATCCTGAGCAAGCAAACACACAAAAAAAAAAAAAAAACGGCAACACCAAAATGAAAATGTAAAGGGAAAAAATGGATTTGAGTACTTAATACATATACATGAATCGAAATTCTGGGTGTGTACATCTCGAAATTAAATTTTTTTTTCTATATACCAAAAATTATATCAAGATTTGTGGTCACACTCGTATATACGTAGATAAACGCTTTAAGCTTTTGAAATTTCAGATAGGCAACCTTACATATTATGCTGTGTATGCAAATTTGTGTTTAGTCCGGTCGATCATTCTCAATTTTTATTGTATTTTATAGTAATTTGCAACTTACCTTAGCATACCCGGTCTAAATAGTTTGTGTTTAGTCGAAAAGTTGTTTTTTGTTTGTTTTGTCCATTTATCACCTGGTTAGTAATGTTTTTTTTCGATTTAGATCGTTTTTTTTATATGCTATATTTGTATCTTTCATAAAACGAGTTTATATGGTAATTTTTAAGGTAATAATTGGATTAATGGTGGATAATTTGTAATAAATCAATATTTGCCCCATATTGACCAATAAACATATAATTTGTGAAATTGGAAATATTTCGGAGAATTTGTGATATCATAATAATATGTGAAGTGGTATCCAATAATTTACACCTTCGATAGATTTTACCACTGGAAAAATTAGCAAATATGACAGTGCACAATCGTTTTTTGTTTCGAATTAAAGATTTTCTCAGTTTCATGTGGCTTTATCTATCATCAAAGCTTCATCTATGGGGAAAAGTTTTTTTTTGCTGGAAGCCTTTGGTTAAATAAGGTCAACCAATCGGATATCTCTTGGTCGTCAAGATTTATTTTAACAATGCGTCCAACCAACCGAAAGTTGCGTCAAGTCGTTCTGAAAAAGCTCCATCATTCTTTCAAGTACTCCTTTTGAAAGCTTAGCCAAAATATATGTCCATGTGACATGCTGATACAATTTAATGTGATTGACCGGGATATCCAGTGGCAATTCCGAGCGTGCTGATACTAATATTCAAAATGTATGAATATTTCAACCAAGCATTTATGCTAATACCGAGTGCTTTAAATAAAAGTATCACTCATCAAGATCGAACCGCTTTTGCGTATTTTGTGTATGGTTTACATTTTTTGAAATTAAAGCGATCCTTTGGTTAACTACCCATATAAGTTGAGCCAGTATTTTGGGGCGTGATCGAAAACACCAAACACACATTCAAATAATACTGCGAAATGCAATAAGACCATTTAAAATATCAATATCTTTACCGGATAGTCTTAAAAACGGTCTGAAGAGCCGAGTTCAAAGTCCTGCTTTGATTAAAATACTGGATATTGAATTGGAAGAAAGATGGTGTTTGGGAAGAAATATTTGTTGAAGAGTGATTCCTGCCATTGCAAAATTATTTTGCGCTAGTTCTTTGTCATCATGTAGGAAAACAAAGCTTCACTGAGTTCCCTTGAAGTTGCTGGAGAAGCTCATCCCAGAATAGGTGATTCGCCACTCCTCCTCATTTCAATTGGTTGGTGCGGAGGAAGCCAATTTTTTCATTTTAATACTTTAACTTAGGGCCGTTGAACCATTTATACTAGTCTCGTTTGGCATAGAACCACTGCAGCCGATGTCTGCAGGGTTCATTTAACTTGGTATGTGATGCTACCACACAATTTTAGTTATTTGTTGAATTTTGGAACCACAATAAGCAACAAATGTGTTCCAACTATGGGGCTCCTTAATTAACCAGCACAGATAGTTTAAAGAATCGGTCCAATAATATTTTTCTGTAATCGTGATGTCATTCAAAACCTTGCCCTTTAGTTGGCACACCAAAATAGCAAGCAATTTGACAAACAGCCGTTCTGACGATCGTAACAGTTTTGATGGATGCCACCCATGATTTGGCACAAATCAATTGAATTATTATCGCAACTCGAATTTGGTGCCTTTGAGGTCAATGCATACAAACCTTGGAGTTGTATTAGTCCTAAATGAGCTAAATTAAGCACGAAAGTTGACAGCTCCGCATTAAGCTCATTGTCCCAATCCATTTTTAGCTTCCTACATACACTACCTCGATACAATTTAAAATTCTGATGGCATACTCAAGCGCCGATCGGAAAACGTTCTTCTTCATTTCGTCGCTAAATTATGGATTGCCTTTATAGCCAAAAAGTCCCAATGAGCGGTAATATACGTTATGATGCACAAGCCACAAATTAATATGAATTGGATTATCTTGGCAGAACCGCCCCAAGAATAACAGAAAGTTCCGGTTAACTTCAGTAACTTAAATTTGGCAAAACATCTTTTGGATGTCGTATGCTAAAATATACCAATACAATCTGAACCATGAAAATGTTGATGAAGTCTTGCATGAGCTGTTGAAAACGACTCTTAATTTTGTGCTCGAACTTGTCAATTTTAATACGCAATTATGTGGTAAGAAGTAATATGGTAATACGGCATCAAAATCATCGACGACCTCTAAATACTTCACCTTGTACTCCCGAATGATTTCTGAATAACTTGCTCTCATTTTGGATAAGCGGTGAAGCCTCTATTTTAAGTTCATAAAGCGGTACATTGCAATATTATATGATTTTCCCAAACACAACGTGTTTACCCAGAAATTGTTTTCCCAGGAACCAAGAGACCCCAAAATAATTCGAGTCCAATAAGCAAATCGACATTTTGTTGCTGAAGTATATTGGTTCAGCCAAATTTATGTTAGCTAGAATTGGAAAATGCTTTGATGAAATTGGATGCTAGTATAGCTGAACCATCATGGAAACCACCTAAAAGAGCTTCCTTCGAGTTTAAGCATTTTGTATGTCTGCATTATATGATACAACCAATTTCGATGAAGAAACTGAAATACTTCCATATTGCGGCAACGTTGACACACAGGCACCCAAAAGTTTAATAGAGGACAGAAAACCTGGAACAAGCAACCAAACCATAATACTTGGAGTTGCCCTTTATGAGGAGATTACTTAACCGGATATTATAACACCAACACCAAATGGCTTCGGCCATTTTGGTTAAACAAATGGGCGGCTAACAACTACACGGGAACTCGGCCAGATTTTTTTTATTACGGGCAGTTTTTTCTAGAGTGTAAGCAAGTTTCTTCACAATTTACAAAATCTTTCCCTTGTCATTATATCCTTGGTTGTAGACTCCTTCCACTTAATGGCAATAGTAAAGTTCAATTTCGTCAGAATCAAACAATACAGCAAATTTTTGGTAATTTCTCATCCTTGCTGCCAAGTGAAATAAGAGCTTTAAAGCAGGCGTTGACCCGACCATGCATCTCCCGAATACCATCAGCAGACTCCTTTCAGTCAAAAACCATTCATATATAACATCATTGATGTGAGCCTGAAATGTTAGTGCCTTGTTCTCGAAGCCGACCAAACGCTTTTGGAATTGTCACTCAATACTTCCATTTGAAAAAAAGTACGTTTATGGTTCCTTCCAGGATGTATGATTTCAGAAAGCAAAACCGCTTCTCATCTGTTAAATCTACATCATCAATCACCACGGAAGTAATTTCGTTTTTGATGTCCAACCATTTGCCATAATTTGGGATGTTACAACTTCGGGAGCTGGATGGATTTTTTGCCAACAGGTAGAGTCTGTTACAACTAAATGACCGATATATCTATCAAAAGCTTTCTAGTTATGTAAAAATACTGCCATGAATCATCTGTTCATTTTCAAAAAAAAATAAAAATTTAAAATCCTAAAATATGCATTATTCACTCCATTGAACATGAGTTTTATTCTCTTAAATGAGAATAACTGGGAAAACTTCTCTTAAATGGGAAAACTTAAATCTGTAACTAAAATTTAAACATTTTTATCTACAGCATTACCTCGTTGTTAAGCGAGCAAAACAACAAAGTTGGACATAGTTTGCTATTCGGTTCTGCAAAACCGAAACATCCACTCTACTTAATGACAAGCTGCTATTTGTTGGACCAACTTTTTCATCCTAACTAATTGATATCACCATGGGATTTCGATTACGTAAACACTACTACATGCCTTTGGTCCATTCTATGCCACACGAGCAGAACATCAACTTAGATTAGAGAACAGGTCGAATTTTGCCGAGACATACAAAGCCATAATCAGTAACTTATTCGTGAACTTTATTCTGACTGGCAGTAACAATATACAAAGTATTAAAATTTTTGCAAATAACCTCATCAAACGTTTTAGGGCCAGACGGTCTCACTTTATAAATAAGTTCTAATTTAACACAATTTCTAGAGTCCGTCCTTAGTGAACAAACAAACTAATCTTTATTAGAGTTATGCAAGGAGTCGTATCATATAAGGTCTTAGGAGTGAGTTGAGGTTCATTTTGAACACCAGCAAGTTATGCAATGCGGGTACGACAAACTAAAGTGGCCGTCAATAAATGGAGCAATCCATTTATCGTTTACTTTCTGAGTTATTTTAAGGTCTAGCATAGTAATCTAAACATAATGTGTTAGGTTCCTTATAGTCAAATTTTTTTAATTTTCAAAGTTGTAAAATTTCGACGGATTTAAATCACAGTAATAAAAAATTAACAGCGCATTACAGGCTCTTTACTAATATCTTGTACAAGATCTGTCAGACCATATTTTTACAATTCGACCTCAAACGACCTCAAATTAACCGTCACTATACCAAAAGTGATTTCAAAAATAAAAACGTCTTATAAAAACCAAACGTTACCAACTAATTTTTTTAACAACTCAATAAGTTTGCCCAATTCTGTCTTTTTCGTCATTCACGAGTGAAACGAACTCATTATGATATATTTTCAATATCATAATTTACACGATCACTTAAAATAACTCACCTTAACAATTCGACAACGAAATATACCCTCCATTCAATTAAAGCAGCAGATACACACACACACACACCTGAATTTATAGTTGTCATCAAAATACGTACATACGCGTATATAAAGTGCGTTCCCCGAGCTAGTTAAAATGTTATTTACGCGCTAACATAACAGTTGTAAAAACGTATACAGGTAATCGTCACGATATCCTCTTAAAAAATCCTTGAACTTAAATAACTCAAATTGTCGTCTGCGAGTATTTTTATGATTGACTACGTCATAAAAAAAAGACACACATTCATGTGTACGTATATGGTTGTAATATTGTATACTGTTATGTGACCATAAAATAAATTAACATCCTAATTATCCTCTAGAAATTAATTTAATTTAATTAAATAAACAAATAATTTAAATTTTTTTTTATATTTTTACAACAACAGTGGTGGTAATGGTGGACGCGCTATATTAATGTTCGGTTGTTGTTTTTTCGAACAAGATTAATAATTAAAGATAAAATTATTAATAAAAACCGCACAATAAATATGAAAAAATATAAATTGTGGGGGTATAAATGTACATAAATGAAAATTAATTTAACGAGCTTTGTGAATGCATTTCCCATACATGACGCACCGTTGTTGCACAGTTGATGACGTATTGATCATAGAACGGTTAATCCAATTGAATTGTAATGTGTGATCAATTTTTTTAAAATCTATATATTATAATTTTTATAATTTTAAATTTTTAATGATCTAATAAATTAATTAATTGTAAATTTCATGTAAAAACTAATCTTGGAGAAATCAGCTCAATAATTGATTTTGTTCTTAGGGAATTTTTTTTGCAAATTACAGTTGAATGGTGGCATACTGAAGTTTCTGATAAAATATGAGAGAATACAGAAAACTGAATGCTGAGCAGTTCAAAATTGTGATTGTCTTATGCTAACAGTAGTTTGAATATTGGCTACCGGGAACCTTTCAACACTACAAAAATAGAATATAATTGTGCCGTAATGATCATGAGGTGTCTGAAATCGGAATCTTTTCTTTCATGCATAGAAATATGTTTATAGAAATCTAAATATATGATAATCCCTCCTATCCTACCAATTGTTAAATGTAAAAAGGCTGTAGGAATAGGACCAGCGTTAAACGGAACACTTTACAAGCGCTTGGTCTCACAGTCTGCGCAGTCAAATTAATAAATAGTGGAACGGTTTTGAGAGATGGAAAAATAGAGATGGCCTGGGGTGGAAATAGTTTAATCAAATATCGCAACGAAACTGTATTTAAGTTGGTATGGCCGTAAAGGATAACTTCGATAGTACGTTTGGTCCGGAACGGAATTGCAAATATTAAAAAATCTAGCCAAGTCATTTCAAGTGGCGCCCAATCTCGAGGCTATACCAATTCGGTTAATTATTAATTTTTATTTAATTGTTTTAGTAATTTGGTGGATAAATAAGTTTTGTGATTGTGAGAAAAAATGAGAAAGTGTAGAGAGTAAAACATATAACAACCTGTTTTAAAATCAGTATAGCTGCGGCTTACCTGACCTACTACATGATGGGTCCTATTTGTGTTGTGATAATTTAATAATTGTGATGTTTTATCTTCTGGATCCTTGATTACAAGTTCGTTGGTGGTAAGTTCCGATGCGCACTCCGAGCAATGATTTGGCAATCACAGCAAACCACCTACCAAATGCTAAAGATGCCACCATCGACATTTTATTTTATGAAGTTCTTGATTTTATAATTTAAGATAACTCTGACTCATTTATTAAGTCTGGCTTACTGTTACACTTTTACAAACAAATAATTTATCAAATATGATGATGGGTAAACATTCTCAAAATACTTTGAGTATGGGACTAACAATTGTTTCCAAGCTGCCAGTGTTCTTAAAATTTGCTTCTCTTAAAGCATTATAAATAGAATGTGAAAGCTCCTTAAGATTAGGTGACTGGAAAAAGTTAATAAACCGTAAGTATGGGAACTCTAGAATATTCAATTCAATAATCAGGATGTGTTATTCGCAAAAAGTACTGGTATACAACTTATCTTATGCCGGTAATCAAGTTTACGTCTACAAATATGAATCTCTCAAACTTAAGATATAAAAGTGAAGAGGATGTTTGACGCTTTGCCTTTTTATGTCCAAAATAAGCCAAAGTTGTTAATCGTATTTTTTCTCGTTGGTTGCACAAAACGTATACATATACTAAAATTTAGACCAAATCGATCTCCACTCGTTAGGCTTCATTAATAACTTCAGCCATCCTATACTTTTAAGCAATGCAAATCCTTTTTACATCCCTTTTCAGATTCAAAACCGCAGTGCCTCAAAATTAAATGGCCGCAGTTTTAACGACTGTGCCAAATACTGGGTTACTTGTCCTTCCTTACACTTTTTGTAAATTTTTTTATCAAGGTGTCAATTTTCAACTACTTCTATGGATTCTGTAAAGTTCAATGTTTTTATAGCACGTCAATATTTGTCAAAACCACTTGTTTTCTGTATGATTTTGTCGTATGTTTTCAGACCTCAAACCCATCCAATCGTATACTGATTTCGTTGTTATATTCGTCTTGATTTTCTTGATGTTTAGCTTGAGACCAAGTGGGCTAGCTGGATCTGATAGTGCTTCTACTTTTTGTTGCATTTCAAAGTATTTGTTTGTAAGGATAAACATATAATACCTCTGCTAAATGATGTGTTATCTAGTTTTCATGACACTATCATGACACTATCTAATTCGATAGAGAATACATTGACGTGATAGCCAATTATTGCCGTAATCCTGGAGTGGGTATTTTCAACATCTCCCGTTCTATGCATGAGTGATAAAACCACGATTGATTTTTTTTACACGTATGAACAGAGCATTACATCGTAACATCAGCCCTTTCTGTAAAAGGTTGCATGTTTTTTGGTAAAAACTTTTTATTTTTTTACTGTGCCAATTAATGACATATTTCAAAAGATTAATAATTTTGCAAGTTTCATATCCTTTATACGAGCTAACTAGGCTAAATACTATGCGTTCATCAACGTTTACTTGACGAGGACCATTCAATGGTTTTCCAGTATAAATTTGACCTTACCGTGGGAAGGTATTTGATGAGTCACAAACCCAAAAAATCTTAATGCCGTATTTGGCAGGTTTTAAAGGTATGTATTGCGTAAACCTAGTGTGATTTCTAGACGAAAACATTTGTTTGTCAACGGTGATGCATTCATGCGGCTTATAAAGGCTCTCTTCAAATTACTATTCAACATTGTACAAATGTCTCGTATTATCTGCATGTCAAAATGTCTCGTATTATTTGCATGTAACAAAGGGGATTTTTGAGCATTCTTGAAAACTGCGTAAGGATATATTTGGACCACTCACTTGTTATCATGACTCTCCGCGCAATAAAAATTGATAAGAAAAACTTGCCGTAGCTTACAAATAGCAAAATAGTAAAAAATAAAACTAACTGGGACTTATTCCAGAAAAAAATTGAAGAGCAAACAAACTTGCACGTACCAATTAAAACAATGATATAAATTGAACACGATCCTGAGGTACTAAACAGTACTATTTAACAAGCAGCATGGACAAGCCACAATGAATCTCGTAGGAACCGAAATTATTCTCTTTAAATCAGATAGGCTTAGTTAGAGGCAAGCAGAAGGCATGAAAAACCTGGCAAAGAATACGTGCCCCAGAAAACAACAAAAATTCCCTCAATTTTCTGCGCAATAAACTTAAACGCATAAGAGAAATAAAAAACGAAACGTGGGCCAAAAATGACAAGCAAATTGCTACTTTATTTGCAGCTCATCTGAAAAACACCTTTCCCTATGGCAAACAGCTGATGAAAATATTACTTCAAAATTGATGATTAAAACATACAACCAGCACGGTAAAAAATCGAGACTAATTTAAAACATTTTTTTAAACCATAATAGTTTTATAGAATGATAAATCAATTCAATGCCAATTCTTAAACTTCAAAAATTTTAAAACTTATTTAAAACTACAAAGCATTAATTTTAAACATATAAAGTTTTGACCTAAAACTAAACGAAAACAAACTTGACATAAATCCTTTTTGTTTTGACAAAATAAAGAAAACTCTTACAGTTTGATTTTAGGTCCAAAAAAATTATATATATAGTCATACTAAATTTAAACATAAAAAGTTTAAAAAATCCAAACTTATCTCTTAAATATAAAAATTTAAAACATAAAAGATTTATTATTCTCCATAATGGTTCTAAACTAAAAAAAACAATAGAGTTAGTCAATTTTTTCCATTTTAAAAAATTTAACGTATCGAAGGTGTAATAAACAAAATTTTCATTGTTTCTTATAATTCACTAGAACAACGTGATCATACGAAGTATAAAAATTTAGCATGAACTGAGATACTTTTATAAGTGCCATCAAGTAAACTAAACCTCTTACTCAGAGCAAGGGTATCCTAAACATTTCTTCTAAACTGTATTCTTTAATAAAGCTACGCAATCGAATGTATTGGCTGTACTATAAGTATCCCGGATGTATCTCGAAAGCGGATATTAATTTCTACTCCAAAGTGATTTCCTGTTGTTTCAGTGAACTAAGAAATTCCGAATTCATAAATAGATTATAGAAGATTCCTGATAATACTCCCAAAATTTTCAAAGAAATTCGGAAGCTTAACGGTAAAAACAAAATCACCTAAATAACTAAAGGTCCTAGCTCTATCATCGATCCTAACCAAATAGCAGAGGAAATCGCTTTTCAACATGAAAAGGTTCATACTCAGAATGAGTACCTGAAAGATCCAAATTTGGAACAGTTAGTCAATAACTGTGTCAACAACTTTAACTCTCCTCCCTATAATCCAACCATTAAGAAGGTTGAAAAATCAGAAGTTGCCAACATTCTTCGGCGTCTAAATAAAAGAAAAGCTCCGGGTGACGACAGCTTACCCAACTCAGTACTGAGAAATTTACCATACAAATGTATCACACAACTCAACAATATCTTTAACGGAATCCTAAAATTAGGATAATTTCAGACTGTAAGAAAATTGGCAAAGTCGCTCCTATCAATAAACTAGGAAATTCCTCCAACTATATAGAGCATACGTGTAAGATCATGGAAATAGTCATTCTCAACAGGCTCCAACCACTAATAGAACCATTCATCTCAGAGGAACAGTTTGGCTTTCGTGCCGGACACTCTGCTACTCAGGCAGTACTAAGGCTAAAAATTCCATTAAAAAAGCCAAACGATTCTGTCGTTCAACCATCGCAGCCTTTCTGAATATAGAAAAAGCTTTTGACACAGTCTGGCATAAAGGTTTAGTCTATAAGCTCATTCAATGTGGTAGTTCCCACTACCTCATTAAATTAATCGAGTCCTACCTTACAAATAGGGATTTCTACGTTTCTCTGAATCAACACAGTGGAAGTACCAAATCTATAGCAGCAGGAGTCACTCAAGGCTCAATTCTAGGGCCACACCTTTTCTCATTCTTCTATCATGATATCTCAAAACCTGATAATAAAGAAACCAAGATCCAAATATACGCCGATGACACGGCTATTTTCACATCTTCAATTAGCGCACGCAAATCGCGCGAGAGGCTTTCTAAATACCTTATCCAGTATTCTACATATGCAAGGAAATGGATGATAAATTTTAACTCTTCTAAAATTGAAGTCATTCATTTTGATCCCAACCAATATAGCAAAATGCCCAAAGCTAATCCTATTTCATTCGAAAGCAGCACCTTAGAATACAAATCACAAGTCAAATATCTTGGTGTAATTATAGATAGTAAGCTATCACCTATTGCTCACATTAAAAATATTCGAAAAAAGGCTTTTGCAGCTTTCTATACCAGTTTCTCAAACTAAATAGTGGCTTTTCCTCTAAAAACAAATTAAGACTTTAAAGGCATATATGAGGCCCATCATTACCTACGCTATCTCCGCATGGATGGAAGAACTGTCCATAAGCCACTGGAAAAAACTTGCCTCTTTGCAATCAACCAGCCTTCGATTTGTGTTTGACGATTGGCCTAAACCTCCAACCTACAAATGCACAAGCAATATAGATCTCGAGAAACGAGCTAATCTAGAGAGCCTAAATAATTTCGCTAGGCGACTCCAATCGAAATTCATCGATAGCGAAATTCCTCACTCATGGGGGAGACTATAACAAGTAAATATGTCACCTAGGTCACAAATTTTAACAAATTTTAATAAATATATTTATATAAACTTTTTTTCTAGTCAATTAGGCAACACACTAAATTCAATGGTGGAGGTGGAATGATAGAGTTGTTCAACAAAAACTAATTCCTAACTGATCAGGTCAGGAAATAACTGACTTTTTGTTTTAAATAAAAAAATATTTTTAAACTTTTATTTATCAGATTACAAACTAACGAGTTTATATTTTAATCCAACCCTGTTAGATTTTAAACACACAGGTTTTCTTTCTGAACCAACAGATGCTATATGACAGACATTTTTGGTTTTCAATTGAAACGTTTATAACTCAGAGTAAAACTTTTTGAGCATTAGTTTTAAACATTATATTGAGATTTTTTAAAGTTTTGAGTTTTTTCATCTAGATTTTTTACAGCTTAAATATTAAACCGAAATAGTTTAGGACCTATATGCAGTCAAAAAAAAATTAAAATTAGTCTCGATTTTTTACCGTGTATAAACTTGCAGAAACTAAAAGATGAGAATTACTGGAAACATTTTCAAAACCATTCACAAAATAGGACTCCGAAAATTTTTTAAAATAATCAACTTAGCCTTTAGACTGAAATATGTTCCGTCAGTAAAATGTTGCAAAACTAATTATGTTAAAATTAACTATGTACTTCTGAACAATCTAAGGAGTAATTATACTGAACAAATAGCTATTCGGTGGCACGTTAAATGCTCATTATTTGCTAGGAAAAATTATGTGGCAGGTTTAGAAGTAGTATACAATGAAGTAATGCTCTTTAAAGAACTTTATGCTCTGTAAGAGTAACTGAATGGCAGTAGCATAAGATAACTGCTGAATTATTTGTGCAATTAACAGCCTCGTTTCTCTCAAAATTGAAGAAATTTAAACAAAATATAACACAGGATTTAGGAATGAAAATGCTGAAAATTTTTGTACTGGTGATCGAACGGCACCATTAGAACTAGTGATGAGCGATTGGCGCTGTGATTAAAAATGTGGTGTTTGGGTTGGGAGGTACAGGGTTCGAATCCCAACGGTAGAGTGTTGAAAAGGGGGTATTTTATCAGTTGATTGCGATTGGTGATGACGATGAACACAATTATGATTCCTGTTGGTCAAGAATCCAAAGACTGAACAACAAAATTTGCAAAACTTGTCTATGAATATTCCTCTACATAATGTGAAACGTTTATATGCTGCTAAAAAGACATCGGTTGTTAAATCGCTATGTAAACGGCTTTCATCGCCATGTACACGAAAATCGCAAGGTTGCCCTTATAGGACTTATAACCTCTCCTTATGGGATATATTGTTGCGTCATGCATAGTTCTAACTCCTGAAGCATTCTCTGTTATTATGTTGCGCTGGTTCTCTTAAATTGCTTTTTAAGTAGTTGTTCTTGTAAGTGTCCGTAAAGATGTCAACTATTTTCAGACTCTTGTCTAATACTATGGTCGACCTGATATTAAATACAAATATTTACGTTTCATTTAATCTAGGGATGACCTTGCTTTTCAAAAAGAGCATACGAGACCAAAACTAATATAAAAATCGATTTACATAACTATGCTAATTGTTCCATAACTTTACAATCCACCCCTCATAATTCACCCATATTTTCCAATAATATAAATTTATCTCTCCAGGTGCCTGAATTTTCTATATTACTTCGTACTATTTAAAGTGTATATATGTGTGTGTAAGAGCTCGTACAAAAAGTAGAGTTAATGTTTAAAAATAGTTTACACCGAAAAAAAAAATATTTGCATCCGGAAATATTTGGTTTTTTTTTTTTTTTTAAATGGCAAACAGAAAAGTTAGGAAAACTAACATTAAAAAAATAAAATTTCCTTCCTTTTTTTTTTCATTTTACGGTTAAATTTGTTTTTGGGAAAATTTTTGTTTTATTCATTTTATGTGATGCTAAGTAAAGTTAATTTGAGGTAACAGATGCCATTTTATTAGTTTTCATTTTCTACTGATTTTATTATCGTTGATATTATTATATTTTTGGGTGAAAATTGGAAATGGAAAAATTGGTGGTCTAAATTATATAACGTAATGTTCTTTTTTTGTTTAGCTGTTTTGACCAATCGACACAAACTCATATTTTCTTTAATAATTACTACTGTTTATATTTTGTAATAGTATGTTGGATTGAAATTGGCTATTTTAGTTTGTTTTTTTTTATCAGTAACCCCTAATCACGGAATAATTTTCTTCCGGCCCGCACACAAACATACCGTCGAGAGAAAAACCTAATAATTTTCTGTTATAAAATTTTATTTGTGTATATATAATTTACGATAGCAATTTTGATATATTTTCACGAAAAACTATTATACTCCCTTTTCCGCCCGCGTGTATAACATAAATTGGCAGGACGATATTATATAATTTCAAATTAAATAATGGGTGGTGCGGTTATGTATTTGACAATAATTACAGTAATTTTCAATTTTTCTTCCCATATATTATGTGTATACATAGAAAATCGCCGCGCGTAATTTTTTTTTTTGATTTGGTTCCGGATTAGACAATTTACTTGATTTGTTGTATCGCATCCCGAACATGAACTTTAAAACACAAATATGTAATTTATATAAATAGGACACACCCTCTTCGGATTTACATGTAGATTCTTTAAAGTATATATATGCGTTGTGTCCGTATGTCAAAATGAAAAACAAACGAAATAAAAAGGAAATACCGCACCAAAATTAGAAAAACAAAAAAGGTTAACATATTTTGTTGAAGGTGATGGTGCGGTCGTCCTATTAACATTTTACCACTCTCGTTTGTAGATTGTATGTATACATAGTTGCCGGGCTGTTGTTGTCGTTTATGGAAAAAAGGGTTTAATTGTGTCACACGACAACCAAAATTAATAATGATCGAGGGGACGGACGTCGAGGTAACAATTGGGGAAAAAAAACCAATTTAGGAAAATTTTTCTATTTACTTTATTGCTTTTCTTCGAGGTGTGCAATTAAAGTTTTTTTTTTTATCATTTTTGTTGGTAAATTTTGTGAACGGATCTCGCCCAAATGTTTAGTTTAGTGTGAAAATTCTTTTGTGTAATGTTAAATCATGTAATAGTAATTGATTTGATTTAGAAAACCAACAAAGTGGTTGAATACTCTTTTCAATTTTATTTTCGTTCAATTTCATGTCAAATTGGTTGACGAGAGTTTGACGTTTCTAATTACGTTTTTTTTGTTCTTTTATTTTGTTTTTGTTCGAAGGTGTATATGAATTGATTATTGGGGTGGAAATTACGTTTTGTTTGACGAACAATTTTCTTATTGATGTTTATTGTTATTAATAAAATATTAAAATGTCGTTTTGTATTGTTTGTTGCATAAGTCAATTTTCGAAGTAATGTCAACATTTAAGCGTAATTTCAATTAAATTTAAGTGAGGTAAATAGAAGTACGTAAAATTGATTCTGACAGTTTGTGTCCGAAATTTTTTTTTCATTTACTGCTTAATTTTTAGAGCTTTACCAGCAATAAAGTGACACATTTTTAAATGTTAGAATCCATCAAATTCAACCACTAATTTACTATTTAGGGACATTTCTAGTGATCAACCGCATTAAATTTTGCAAAACCATTACAATTGTGACACATTAAAATTGTTATTGGGGTATCGAATAACGTCAAAAATTAAAACTGTGGTAATATCAAGGGTATACCTACGACTCCATATAATTCTAGCTAAGGATCAGTCCAACGAGATTGGCCTTCGTCTCAAAACTGATGATAATTATCCAATGAGTCACTCGCAACCTTACTTCAGGTGCACTTTTCGGGATGTACTGTTCGCGAATATAAATACAATTACTAACTCCATATTTGGTACACATATGGGTGTAAATGTGGATCGGGTTAATAGTTTATTCGGTAAGCATTTTTCTCCAGAAAAAGTCAAATTAGCCATTAACTCCTTCCAGCCGTGCAAGATTTCAGGCAGAGATATAATCTTTCCAGCACTAATTCAAATGGGCTTGGACTTGACTGCCCCTGCTCTGATAGCATTATTTAGAATTAGCTTCAGTTTTGATCATATACCACAAGCTTGGAACCAAGTTACTGTAGTTTTTATTCCAAAGCTTGGAAATCGACCAAGTGAACTCCCTAAGTCCTTTCGACCTATCAGTCTTACATCATTTATTCTCAAAACTGTGGAACAACTGGTAGATATTTATATAAGAGACTGGTTAACTGTAACCAGACCTCTGAATCCTAATTAATTTGCCTACAGAAAAGGCAAATCCACAGAGGAGGCGCTGCATCAACTTGTCACCAAGATTGAAGCGGCCTATCGCTCGAAAAGAATTGGTTTTTCGCATTTTTTAGGAAATAGAGAGAGCTTTTGACAATACTGGATACAACTCTACATGTGTCGGAATCACAGGCGCTATGCGCACCTACCCTATGGTAACAATCAAAGCCCTCATCAGACTCCCACCACTTCATATCTATCATCAAAAAAAATCAGCAGATATTTGTGCAGCTTTAGATTACAGCTAGTGAATCAATATAGACACGATGATCATATGGATCACCTGGACATTTTGAATAAACTTTCATACTTGGATATGTTCTTTAAAGTCTCGGACCTGATGCACAAAAAACTCTGCTTTGCCAGGAATTTCGTGGTGCCAGTCCTTGACAGAACAAAAAAGGAAACTGGTGGACTTTTAATGGAATCTAAGAGCCTATAGTTTGGTTCACGGATGGTTCACAAAAGGATAGTGGAGTTGGCATTGGGGTCTTTGGACTTTACTATCGAATCACTAGAAATGTACCCCAGTATTTTTCTAGCCAAAATTCAAAACAGCGAAACCTTCATCTCGATTTTTTGACTAAATATCCTAAAGGCGACTCCCTCCACATTTTGTCAGGGACAGCCAAGCAGCTTGAGAACACTGGGTTCTAACTGCTTGGATTCTAAATCGGTTAAAAGTTGTTATAAACTGCTACAATCTCTCTCTTACCATATCAAAGTTAGGTTGTGGTGGGTATAGGGTCACAAGGGAATCACTGGAAATAAGATAGCGAACGAGCTTGCGCGAGCGGGCTCTGGTGTTAACTACACTCATTGGTCTTGTGCCTTTCTGTGGTATCTCATGGGACTCTGCAGCCTACATGATTAGAAAATGGGCAAAAATACAGTGCTTGGCGAGTTGGAGCTGCAATCCCGGTCATAAATTAGCCAAATCTTTGATCAGGCCATTTCATGATAAGGACTTCGTGATCAATTTCAGCAATGGAAATACCAGGAAACTATTGTGAGTATTCTTTCAGGTCCTGTAATCTGAGATATTATTTGAATAAAACGAACCTGTCCGCAAAAGAGGAGTATCGACTCTGTTTGGAAGAGGTTGAAACCACAGAACACATACTATGTGAATAGTACACTAAGGTGGCTTCATTTTGAAGAGGGGTATTTGACCCTGGAAAAATGTAAATAGGTCTCTGCCAGCAGCATTTTCACCTTTATTAGGAAGGTCGAAAAGCGTGTCCATTTGGCTTGGCAGTGCATTCTATAATTAAATATCAAAATTTAAAGATTAAGGAAGTTCTTAAGGAACTTAATGTTTAATCGGAACACTTTTCTTGTTATATCCATGATGGATTGGTGATTTTGTACAAATTTATATTACAAAAGTTATGTTGGTCCTCGATTACCTAAAATGGAAATTCTATGAACATAAGTCCTTATGTTCGTTTTGTATTTGACCTATTTTATAATAACCACTTCATGCAGTCTGTCCTGCCCTCCCGTTCTCCTAAAAACAAATATGTTAATTTAAATCATGGAAAATCAAGAAGACAGTCCATTTCAAAAACCTAAATACTAACGGAACCTGTAGTAAATATTCTAATTCATCTTTGATAATCTGAACAATTTAACGTCCATTAAATTCGGCAGCTAAGGAAGCATATGATGGTCAAAACTAACAAATAAGCAGATACAACTCTTACGCGATTTCTGTTCTTTGCTTCTCGTAATAAATATTTGAAATGCTACTGCATAAAAAATGACTTGTTTGAGAGTTTTTCACAATCAGGCTACTATTACGTTTTGTGTTAATTTTAATTTAAAAAAAAATCTTAAATTTGCAAAGGCTAACCCCTTTGCTGATTTCTTGGCACAAAAATCATTTGTTGAAATGTACACATATTTTGATGCAGTATTTTTACTCATGACCAGAGCTTTTAATTAAGGTATCATTCATCACAATCGGGCTACTATTACGTTTTGTATTAATTTTAATAACTGTAAACTTGGTTTGGATGAAACGGCGTGGCCTTTAATGTTCGGTTTTGGGTGATTGTAATACGGTTGGGAACGTTTGCCAGTTTTTTTATTGAGCTCAATGCATCGATTGAAAATCAAAATCAATTGTCGAACGGTGGGTAGATTATATGCTGCCAAAATCTGATTCCATTGGTTATTTGCTTCACTAACAAACAAACTGAGGTTATTTGCAAATTCCATTGTCAGCAACGATTGCTCAAAGGTTAAACAAGAAAACGAAATTTTCGAGATATGAATTTTTAGACGAAAGGATAGCTTTTTAAGAAATGTGTTACTCCAATATGCATATTTTCAACTTATCAGGATATTGCAATGGATAATATCCACGTATCCGTATATTTTCCCAATTTACGTATCTCTCAAATAATTTCACATAAAATTAACACCAATTCCGTAATACACTTAGAAAAATTCGGTTGTCACTATAGTCAGCTGGACGTTTTTAAAATGAACAAAAAACCGCAAATCATTCACAACTTTAATAACATTTTCATTTTTAGTTATACTACCGGATATGTTATGAAAATTACAAAACGTTTGCATGTCTGTGTGTGTATTATAATTTTCATTGAAATATATATATTTTCTATCCTGGTTTAGTATGGTATGTATGTGACAAAAACATATTATGATTATATGATTATTATGTGACGCAACATAAAACCAAAATTTATAACAACAAACATCAACAAATCAAACCCTGATGTTGTATTTGTGAATGTGTGTGTGTGTATATAGTATAAAATTATCACCAATATGCTACAAATATTATATATGGGGATGGATATAACATAAGTGATGCGTCATATAAAGATTTACGGAATCGTTTAAATTTTGCACGTGTACAAAGTGAGAAATTAGACCGTTTTCCCGTATATATTTACGTACAAGTACTTTAGACATACAAGCGAAATCATATTTTCTCGCGTTCCCTATAATCAATATCAACACGTCATCATTTTCATTTCTATATACACAGGATATACATATATACATTTTCTTTTAATGCTCTATCATTCATTCATTTTTCCACCTTATTTTTATGACTTTTCTTTTTTTTTTTTTTTGCTGAACCATCTTATGTATGTTAGAATCTTCCCTTATATATATGTACTCGTACATCTTTAAATTCATCATCATTGGTATGTAAGTGAACTGCGTGTATATACCTTTACACATAAATATATGTATATATATATGTGGTGTGTGCACAACAGTGACGGATTATAAATTATTTAAAGAATATATGTAGAGATTTTATATTTAAAATTCCATTATCCTGTATTTACGTCAAATCCTTTTTCGTATTTATATTTAAGAAAATTGAAAATTTTCCTCAAAGTTATATTTTATTTTATATGATTATCGTAATGTTAAAGGAAAATTGAAAAAATTTAATTTTCTTTATTTTTTATTTTTTACAGAGACGTAAACTTTATTTATTTTATATACATAAATATAAAGAGGGTCAAGGATCTAAAAAAAAAAAATTGAGTAAATTGCAAATATTATATACTAAGATAAATTTACCTTCTCATCCCTTATATACTTAATGTACATAGATTAGAAAGTCTATAGCTCTAATCATAATAATAATTTGTATCACAATGATCATCCAATTTATGAAAAAAAAACGTAAGCATCCTTTTTTTCCCGTTTGTGCCTTTTTGTTGCACTGCCGAAAAACAGTTAAAAAAGGATTTTCATTCGTTTGATTATACATAAAAATAATTTTCTTTGTTTCATTTAAAAAACAAAAACGAAAAAAAGAATAAAACGAAAAAGAAAATGTAACAAAGTATGGAATTTTCCGTTCAACAAAACTTTCATTTTCGTTTTTGCCTCGCACTCCCCTAACGTATTGTGTCGTAAATACATAAATAACATAAAAAAGGATATGAAAATTGTAAGAAAACTGGTGGTATATGTTATGTACAGTGGTACAGTGGTTTGAAAACTATGTGATGCGGGCCAAAAGGAATATTATTTTTATTTGATTTACTAATTTTTCTTTTTGGAATATAATTGTTATGCTTTTTCAAGCAACATAATGTGCTAACTGAATGGGGAAGTTTTTAAATCTAACCAGTCATAACGTTTTAAAAGCCTGAAGTTTACAATTGGTTTGTAGAAATAAAGAAAATATAGTGAAGGGGAAAAATGCCTAATTACCTCTTAATAATTGACATTTTAGTGCCAATGATGCTGTTTAAGAAAATTAAGGACCCAAAATAATTCGATATTGGTTTGATTGAACAACCACAACTTTATATTCCTCAGAAACGCTTCCTGGTTTGACGAGGACTTCATGTCCTGAGGAAGCAAATTAAAAAGGGAAGGAACTATAAAAATGTAAAATCACCGGCAGTATTCCTTTCTAGTAAAAGGAACAATACACTTGGTTTTTACTCTTAAATTGTAGTTGTCAACTGATTTGATATTTCTATAGCCACCGAAGAGGGAGAATTTTGCCACCGAAGAGGGAGTATTTTGGGAGTATTTATGAATATTCCATTCTATTCTTTTAATATATGACCGGGATAGCAAACTTCTGGGCAACTATGCGTGGTTTTAAAATACTGAACTAAACGCCACCCCACACACTTACACCATATTCCAGCCTAGAATTAAGAAATGAGAAATAAACTGTTCTCAAAATTGGAGTGGGGCATATCTCCCAAAGAACATATAATTTGCGAATCGCTATATTTAAGTGATTTTTTTTAACTACATAACAATGAATTACTAATAATTGGGTTTTCCATAGTTATGAGTCCTTCTTGTCGAAGAGGATTAAATTAGATTAAGGACTTAAAACCATTGAGTGGACATTAAGCCATTCCCGCAAAATTAAAAAATCTGCATCAATATGTGGCTTAATCATACTATAAGATGAAATATAATGGAATTTAATACATCATCCGCAAACGCGACGATTTTACCATTGAAATCCAATTTACAGAACGAAGCGAAATAAATTAGAAATAAAATAGGAAGCAAAACGAACCCTTGTGGGACACAAACATCTAGAGTGGATTTGGTGCTTAAGATAATATTTACCCTTATCTGTTTCTTCCTTTCCCTCAAGTAAGATCCAATCCAATCCAACACAACACCGCGAAACCCTGCAATATAGAGTTAAGATATCAGTATTTGGTGGTCAACAGTGTCAAAGGCCTTCTTAATTTCGATAAAATTGCCACTGCTTTATAATCATTATTAAGGCCTTTAAACAATTGGGTTATAAATTCTAAAAGAGCATCCTCATTATTAAAATTGGCCCTGAATCCAAATATTCTAGAATTTTGGAGAAAATTGGAAGCAGCAAAATGGGTCGATAATTCCCTACACTTGTTTTGTCACATGATTTAAACCAAGGGATCAACAGAGCTTTTTTAGTTGTGAAGGAAATTAACCAGTGGAAATACTTAGATTAAAAATATATTCCAGTAGATCGATTTAATGCGTAACAACATTTTTAACTATACGATTGGAAATACCGTCTAAATCACAACAATTAGAATTGTTAAGAGCTTGTAAAATCGGCATACTATCCAACGTACCAATTGAAGCTATGAAACAACTCTTTGATTCAGTACCACTGTTAGCATAATGACCAATTCGGTCATTATTGACATACCTTTCTTTCCCCTACCCCACTAAAATTTACTAACTTTTTGCAGCCGAGGTGTCTATAACCGGGTCAATCTCAATAATTTAAGTAGTATCCTGCCTTACCCTTCCAAGTTTATGTAAAAATTGGTGTACGGTGGGCCCGGCGCTTTACGGGATTACCTGCTTAATCCTTAGCCGTTCATTCTCAATCAATTAATTAATCAAAAAGAGTCAGTTCTATATACTTTGCCACTAAGTTTTATTGTTTGACTTAGTGGTGAGTATGGAGTTCATGGTATTCTCGAACGTTACAATGCCGATTTTTTTTTTGGCTCTTTTACCTCCACTTATCGCATGTCATTTAATTGTGTTGCGCATCGTCGAGGCCTGCATGACAATAAATGCAAATACTCACAGAAAACCTAGCAATAAACATACTTGCTATCTACCCAGCTCCCAAATCATTTTACTGACCTGTTTTTATGGCGCTTGATCGGTATTGAACATTTCTTTCCTTTCTTTTGCAATGAGCTCGAGAGGAACCTATTTAACCATAACTAAACCTGAAGGCTTAGAGCAATGGACTTAAGATATCTGAACTTAAGATCCTGAGTTCATCACGACGAATGGCCATGGAAAATTTGACAACATTGAACTCCTTTTAAGCTATACTTACTCCGTTTGCTCCGTTGCTAGAGCCAAACTATGATTGCTTGACCATGAACTATTTCTGGACAGAACTTGGTTGGAAACAAAGCCATAATTTCTTCTGTTTGTTAATACCTACAAAATATCCCAATATCTTGCAATACTAAATGAATTTTTCATGTCCAACATGGTAAGTAGTCTTCCGTGGTTTCTGTGCTGATGGGTAGTTCAGGTCACCTTTAGTTTTGCTAATGAAACTCCATCCTCATGGCAGCGAATATACATTTTTAAATATATCTCAGGATAGAAACAAGTGATTACTTACGTTAATACTATGGACAAATCCTGTCTAGACCTGATGTTTTTTTGTTAAGGAGTAAGGCAGAGACTTGTTGTATCTCTTTCATTGCCAATATTTTCGTAGATGGAATGTGGAATAAAAGGGTTCACAATATGCTTCTTTCGTCTTGTCTCCATTACAGGGCTAAGTGCTTAAGATCCGAGCTTGCGCATTATAATTTTATGACCCAGGCTCCAGGAGTCCATCACACTTATATTTTTAGATCGTCTTATTTAAGAGTATACTTCTGTTGATTTTGAACTTAAGTGCTTCTCTGGCAAGAATATTATATTTTTATTACCTTTGCTATAATCTTATGTTCCTTTTTTACCTGTCAATGACTAAACTTTTTAGGTGTCGACATCACGTCCTAAGGTTTATTGTCTAATTAGACCACCAGTAAAACAGATTTTTTCCCTCTAAGGCTTTTTTGGTATAGACGTCTCACGTGCTTCATTTTAGAGTTTTCATTGTGCTACCCGCAATTTTATCGGGAGATCCAGTTACTTGTAAATCTGTCATTTTTCTAGCTTCAATGGTTGCCAAAAGATTTTCACATAATGTGGACAAATACCATTTTGTCCTTTGACCAGCGCTACAGTAAAGTTATCTTAATTCTTCCCGTATACTGTAGTAGTTATATTGGCGTTCACTTCCAGTATAATATTTTATACCTCTCCATCTGTTAATGTCACGTGCTATCATGTCAGATACCAGAGTGATGTTCCAAACCATTTCTATATGGTCGAGTCTTCTGAAAGTCGACAAGACACTTTATTACTCGTTTATTACTCGGAGTTCTACTCAGCCGTCATATCAAGGATGTACCATTCTTTTGGGATAGTAATATTTATGCACCACTCCAATGCTGTTTTTGAATTGAAGTCCCTAGTATAACAAAATGTTGAGGTAAAATATCAACTCACGTAAATAATGCCGTTGAGTTTATCGGAGGAACATTCAGATTCCGTTCTATTGCGATATTATTCGCTGTAAATCAGCAAATCTGCACTTGTGTCTAGTGTCTAGTCTCAGCTGGTCCAGCAGGTCATTTGTTGTCTTACTTTTATAAAGGTTCTTCTGAAGAACTTTCAATTTATGTTTTTTTTCTTGCTTTTTAAAGGGTCTGCTTTAAATTTTCAGTTGGCCAGCTCCTGAACAAGGTACTTGAATTAGTTGTTCTGTTCTAACTTTATGCTTAATACAAAAAAAAAGTTTGGATCCGTTTAAATCTGACAGTCTTTCTTAATATGACCTTTTTCCTCACATTGGAAGCATATTAACTAAACGTTACAAATCAATTGAATTAACCTTGTTATGACAAATAATCGCCAAAAATCTAACTTATATACACTTTATTTGACACAAAACTTTAAAATTAATATAAATTAGATTTTAAAAAAATTATATTTAAGTATTTTTAATGTCATAATATTCTGTCATTCAGTCATAAATAGTTATTCAGTCATAAATATGTATGTGGATCAGAATATACAAAGTTTGAGATCAAATAGTTCAGTATTATTCAGAATCGCTAAAAGTTCTTCTTTTACTCCGTTTATTCGATTTTTAGTTCGTTTTTATGCGTTGGAGTCCGATAGATGGTTCCCGTCAAATGTTCTTCTATTCCTTCTAAGAAAATTCTCGGATTGTGAGGGGTGTTGACCTTTTCGAGGTATTACATATTCTAAAAGTGCTTGTTCTCTCAAACATCATCCAATCTCTATCAAAGATATCCAAATGCTTTTCAGTAGCTAGGAACATTGCAGCCTGGGACAACCAGCACCGGCTTACATAGGATACTTACTCGTGTAGAACTATTGTACATGTCACTACCTGGTGGAAATAATGCAAATTTCGTATGTTTAAAAAGAGAATGGAATCATAAACACCAAACTGCGGAAAAATTTGCCTTTAGATTTTGAACTTAAATACCAAAAAATATATTACTAGCTTTATATGAAAAACATGTATCGCATCTCTTTTTTATTTCCTTTGACTTACCATTTATTCCCTGATAATATTTGTGAATTGTTCCCGACTCTGAGATTTTACAGTTTTATGTTAGCTCCAATCTTCCAAACTTTAAATAATAAGCATTTGTGTAAAGGATAGACAAAGAAAACTTCCCCAGTTTTAATATATTCAGTGTACTATATGGCCATCAAAAACTTCGTTCAAGTGCACGGAATCATTCTAGTGGTTGGTTAAAGAATCTTTCGAGCTCTGTTGGTGGTTTTTAAAATGTAAACGCTCTGGTTTCCCCAGAAACGTTTAAGTTTTCGATCAATGTCACCGTCTAAACAATTTAATTGGCTGCAAAGTGATTGAACATTAATTGGTTTTGTACCAATAATGTTGCCACCTACAATCCAACCAGAAATGGTATTTTGTACAATGGGCTAATTTCGGTTACTATGGATTTTACTTTGCTCCAGGATGTGTTAAATTCAAAACATGTTGGATACATTCAGTCCTTAATTTGGTAGTGATTCGGGTTAATGGGAACTTGTTTATGCATAAAATGGATTCATCTTCTGACTTAACATGAATGGTGACATGCTTTGTGTTTTTTCCTACCTCTCGAGTACTCAATCTTGTCACTGATATTCGTTTATTCCTCTTGTGTAGTCCTAGCCGCTGAAGGTGAGCACATTGCTCAGTAGTAAAATTTGCTTGCAAGCCCCATTCTAACAAGGGTTGGCACAATGGAAATTGATCGGAGGCATTTGGCTGATTTCTATTGAGGGTGAGCAGATAAAAAGAGCCTGGATAAAACTTCTGAACCCATGTAAGTATTTTTCTCGATTGATTGTGACGAACCTACAGAGTTTTGTAAATTAAGAAGGAAATTATGCTCCACTTTGCATATTTTTCCGCATTTAAACACAGCGGCCGTAGAACACAAGTAACTAATTAAAGAATCGATTATTGGTTTTTACCTAGTTGCACCTTGCAGCTACCCTCGTCTCATTTAATTTTTGACATTGGTAACTCATATGAGATTAGCCCCAAATCGGATAGTTAGAAGCATTAGTGGAAATATTTCATTTGGTTACTAGTCAGCTGGAGGAAAACTTGCTATTGGAGAGATAAAACTTAAACAAATCACTCAATGCAGAATAACCAATCACAGCAAATAAATCGACCTATACAATGTTTTGGTTTTTCATTCATATTCTCTATCGATCTTACGATAATTAATACGTCACATCTTTCTGCAGCTTGCCCAAGACCCTTGAGCCCGCACTTCTCTCATAAAGCAGTGGCGTTATTAATTGTTGATTGGTTGATAAACGTTCGAATTATTCAAGATGTTTTTTTTCGGTTGTAACGTGATTCCATTTTTAAGGACGATTCTTTATATCATCTTCACCCTCCAATTGACCTTTGAGGTGCAGAAATATTTCTACAGTTCTAAAGGAATTGAAACGGGTAACTAAAAAGAAAAAATATATATATTTAAGAAAGTTGTAGACTAACCTGTTGTCCGGTTGCTTGGTGACGGCGGTGCGAGTAACGAGAAAACTAGCGCCTGGGCGATCAAACAGAGCGATTCCAAAAAAATTTGGTCGAAGGATGTTTGAGTGCTGGAATTGTAAGAGACCCAGTCATGGACACTTTGAATGCCCTGAGCCACGGAGCAGAGTATACTGCTGGTGTTGCGGACGAGAGGGAGTGATAGCCACAAATTGTCTAAGGGATCATAAGGGAGCCAAACAGTTGTTCGCGGAAGGAACTACACAGAGAGCGAGAAACGAGAGATCGGAAGCGTAGGAGATCACCGCTCTCCGAGTAATACATTTATTCCTATAAACTCACCTAGAAGACCCAACCACGAAGCGAGCGGAAGCAAGACGATGAGACCACGACTAAGAAAACGCAACACGAGAGCCAAACACAAAGAGCAGTCACCGACCATCAGTAGGAGCTAACAAAGCGACAGAGATATGGGAGAGGCGACGCCAAAGGGTAGAATCGCCTGTGTTATTACAGTGGACGGTGACGATCGGCCACATGTAGAGGTTGATATATTGGGGTATGGTTTGGTGGGATTGCTGGACTCGGGTGCGAGTTGTATGATTTTGGGAGGAATTAACTTGGTTCCGCGCAAAGCACGGATAAAAACGGCGGACGGCCCAGTACACTGCATTAAGTTTTCGGCGGATGTGCCATATTCGGCCTATGAGTAATATCGGGTAGTAAAGGCATTGGTCACGCCGACTATCGCTACTGAATTAATATGCGGAATGGATTTCTGGAGGCCTTTTGGCATTCGACCGTCAGTAGAGACCAAGAGTGATAGCGTCGAAGAAATAGTCGCAGTAGTAAATGAGGAGATGACGAGGCATCGCTTGAGTGAGCAAAACAGGATGATATTGAATGAAGTGACGAAATCAAACCTCGATACGACCCCGGACAATGTGCTTCGTTAATTAAACACGAGATCGATACTGGCGACGCAAGAGCGGTATGGATGAGAGCACGCCCTGTCTCACTCTACCAGCAAAAGGCAATGAATGAGGAGATGAATCGAATGCTGAGGCTTGGAGTGATTGAGCCAGTAGGTCCTACGGAATGGGCACACCCGGTAGTCTGCGTAACAAAACCATCCGGAAAGATTCGGTTCTGTCTGGACGCACGCAGCGTAAATGAGGTTACGGTCAAGGATACCTTCCCTTTCCCTTATATAAATAGAATTTTGGGTAGGTTATCTGGTACAAAATACCTATCCTTCATTGAATTAAGCGATGTATCCTGGCAAATTGAGCTAAGTTCGGGTGCACGACCCAAAACGGCGTTCATTGTGCCTGGTAGAGGATTGTTTTAATACCGGAGAATGCAAGTTCGTTAACTTGGACGACATAATTGTCATGTCGCAGACGTTCAAAGAACATATGGTACTGCTGAAAGAGGTGGCCAAACGACGTCGCCAGGCTAATCTCACGATTAGTTTGGAGAAGTCGTGGTTCTGTCTAAAGGAAATAAAATATTTGGGGTACATATTGGACGAACATGGACTGAGAGTAGATCCCGACAAAATAACTGGAATCCTAAATTTTGCGACACCGAAATGAATTAAAGACGTCAGAAGGTTGATTGGGTTGGCGGGATGGTATCGCCGATTTATTTTCATTTTTTCGAAATAACAGCACCGATCACAAATCTCCTTAAAAAAAAAGACAAACTGTTTCACTGGCCCGAATATGCGCAGAAGGCCTTCACAAAGTTAATATCGCTCCTGGTGTCCGCACCAATACTGGTCAATCCGGAAAGAATTCGCGATACAGATAGATGCATCAGATACTGGTATTGGAACTGTCGTGACGCAGGAAAATGAAGAGGGGTAAAGGGTGATAGCCTTCATGAGCCAGAAACTTACGTCGATGCAGCGAAAATATCTGGCGACGGAGAGGGAGTGCAATGCGGGGGTGTTCGGCATCGAGAAATTTAGACCATTTATCGATGGCGTGAAGTTCAGGGTGATGACATACTGTGCCTCGTTAATATGGTTAAGGAATTTGAAAAATCCAGCATCACGGTTAGCACGCTGATCAAAGAAATTGCAGCAGTTTGATTTTGAACTCCTGCATCGAAAGAGTAAACACAATATCGTACCGGATGCCCTTTCCTGTGCGTTGGAGGATACCGAAATCAATCCTAGGGTTGGGCAGGATGACCCAACATATCAATGGGTGGAAGAAGGAGTTCAGCAATGGCCAGAAAGCTATCCGAACTACAGGCTTGAGGGAAATAAACTGTATAAGTATCACCACTACAAACTGGGAGATGGTACTAGTGAGGTAAGGTGGAAATTATACGTACCCGTAGGCTTGAGAAAGGCATACTTTTGATGGAAAACCACGACAGTCCCTTGGACTGACCCAGCGCACATGGGATCATGGAAAACCCTTAGGCGGATTCTGAAAAGGTACTATTGGCCAATGATGGGATTAGACGTCCGTAAGTATGTGAAGGCATGCGAAGGATGTCAGATAAATAAGCATCGTAATGATGTTGGTAGAGTCCCCATGGGGAGGCAGAGGACACCGACTGAAACAGGGGAACCAGCACCTGTTGGTGGTGCTGGACGTGTTCACGAATTTCGTGATAATGGAACCGGTGAGAATGATAATGGTGCCACTCCAAAATTTTTTGGAAAAGTCAGTATTGACGAATGGTTGCCCGTCTAAACAATCACCCGAAAATTACGGTATATTATTGTTGGGAACGTAGTTCTAGTGTAAGTTTTATTTAGTATAGCATCATAACTGTCCTGATTAATTGTAATGCCCTAATGCGGTTGCCTATCATCTTCCTCGAATATTTTCTAGAAAAATTAAAGAAAACTTATCGAAAGTCAAAATATCATATAATGGTAAGTCACAAAATATTCAAGCGAGACATGACTTTTAAAGTCAATCAAAGACGCTACACTTAAATAGTTACATTTTCACAAACACCAATAAATCATGACCAGTCAAAACACATCTATATGGCACGTTACTACCAAAAAACCAAGGTTAAGCAACCCTGCTGTTAATACGGAAAAAAACGAATGAAGGTAAATTTTCCATCTCATTTTTCGATAAACACGTTCACTCCTCTATTTGATTGTTGAGGGAAAAACAAAAGTATAAAAACGGGAAAGTGTTTTTTTTTCGTTTTCATTTGTTATTGTTGGTACATTTCCGAATATAACAGTATAATATCCAATTTCACTATTGTGCCTTGTACTAGATATATATGGGCAATACGTTCGTTTCGTTTATGTTTAGTTCCAAGTGGGTTGAAATTGTTGATCGTAAATTTTCCATCCTTTCTAAACAGTCGACAATTTCAGTTAAAGTAGGAGCAAAATAATACAAAAAAAAAAATAAAGGATCGTAAATTTTAATTTTTTCTTATATATGAAAGAGTGTGTATGTTTGTGTGAGTATTTTGTTAGTTTCCAGTGGTGTGCCTCCATGTACTGTACGAGGGTTTTATACATGTAACATTTTCAATTGCTGGGTTTGGGGCGCATATATATATGTACACAGGAAAATACGTATCGAGATTTTGATATTTTTATGATTTTGTTGAAATGAGTTTCTTAAGAAAATCGACTAAAATACGTCGAGTGAAAATTTGGTTTGATTTTCCTTTTCCTTTTTTTATTTTATCTTTTCCAGAGTGTATTGATATATAAGATATATGCTACTTTTCATTTCAAATTTTTTTGATGGGTTGTTGCGGAGAAGGAGGGGTTTTAGCTTGATATGAAATTTATATGATAGGTATGTATGTATTATATGACGTATATCGGGTGCACTTTATGTGGAGGGGGCTGATGTTTTTATTGTATATCTTCTACTCTCACTTTGGCATTGACATTTAAATTGGAATGAAAGTTTATAATTTATCGAACGTAAAAATGATAGTATTACATGAAAGAATATTGATGAGTTATGTTTTCTTTATATTTAATATTATGAAAATTGCGTCTATATATATATTATATACTAACATACCTCCTTTATAGCTGTAACAATAAACATGGATAGGGTTGGGTGACTTTTCTTTTGTATTTAGAAGGCAACAGAAACAGTTTATGTCAATCGAATAAAGTTTATGGCATTAGTTCGAATAATTTAACTTTTATTTTTATGTTTCATAAATTTAACCGCTTCTGCTTATCGTGTATGCTTTCGTTGTTGTTGTTGTTTTCTTACAAATTATTAAATTTAACAAGGATTATCCATAATTTTTATTTCGTGTTCATTTTAACGGAAAAATATCCAGTTTATGGTAGCTTCTAGGGAATTAAGTTGTAATGAATGGATTTTGTTTTGTATTTACCGTTGGGATAAATTTAAAATATACTTTTTGGAACATTTAATTGGCTCTAATTAAAGTTTAATTAAGAAAATTAACGAGTAAAACAAGGAGGTCTGTAGAGGCAGTGATTCGTGGTCAAGAAACCATATTAAATATTAGAAATTTGACAGAGTTACTTTAATCTAATTTCACTAAATTTGTGAAACTAATTTGTGAAAATGTAAGAATATTTTATATCAGTATTTATACTGAAGTCAAGGGCTTTTGATAAAGTTATCATTGATCAAAATCGGACGACTATTATGTGTGCTACTTTTTTTTTGTTCATATTCGCCAATTCCTATGTGGAGCTAGCCAGAACCCCCATCAGGCGATTACAATGGGTAGAGCAGAGCTCTTCAATGGGTGACCGTTACTTTTCGTGCCACTCCAAAGATCATTGCCGATACCATAGAACTTGGCTGGGACCAACTATTGCCAAAAAAGAGAACAACTTTCCAGAGAACACAATAATGTTGAGATCACAGCAATGGTACCCTATAGGTAAAAATGGCTCCGCCCGTCACAGCTGCGTCCCAAGTTACTATTAATAATCTCCAATCTGAGAAAATTATTAAAGCTCTAGCCTAGTTTAATCAAGAAAATAAAGAATTAAATAAAGCACTTCAATAGATGCAGCACCATAAACAACTTCTTGGTAGAAGAAATTAAAAACCTTAAACATAACCTAAAGATGGACTACCAAACTGGTCCTGAAGTTCACTTCGAAGTAGAAGCCCCAAACTAGGAAAACAACAATAAAGAAACGAAAGGTGGTAATTCAATCGAGTACCTAACCGAAGACGAAGATTTAGAAAGAGAAACCAATTGAACAATGAGAAAATCGAAAGGGGCTCTTAATACAACAAGAAGTAAATTCTTCCAGTAAAACGAAAAGCTGAGTAGTCCCCAGAAAAAGAAAAAGACCAGAGCGGCTTGTGTCGCTAAACAACAATGTCTAGATGGTAAATATGCCTGATCCAAACATGAAAATTTACAGAAAACTTTTAACTGCACTTAATGAAAAAAGTCTGAAATGGTATACATTGGAAAACAAAAATTCCAGTTCCATTAGAGCAGTTGCTAGAGGACAACATCAAAAATGCACACCAGATAAGATTTAATTGTTGAGAAGACCTCAACAAATTTAATGAAAATATTTAACGGTCTTAGATGAAGGTAATATGTTTAAAACTGAAAGGAAGTCCACTGACAATGGAGGGATTATTGTTAACAAAATAAAGATACCACTATTCACTCGGACCTTTGCAAACTCAGAGAAAATTGAGAAGATATTCAAGATTAGAAACATCTTTTGAATGGTTATCCGAATGGAGCCATTGAAAAAATGACAGAGATCATACCAAAATGCAAATCTAGAAACCAGATGTGTAAAAAATGCGGGAAGGGATGAAAATGCATGATAGATAAAAACACTCCAGCAAAACGTGCTTACTGCAAAAGAACCCACATTGCTTACTATAGAGAGTGTGAAATAGTCAAAATAGTGCAAAACATTCAAAATAGGGCAAAAAAAATAATGAGAACAACAAGAGAAAAAATATCACGACAGAGAGATTCTCATACTCAGAAGTAGCAAGACAAGGACTAAGTAGACTTTCAGATCAAAACATTTGAATTCAACAAACAAAACACATCACAACAATGCAAAACACCCTAAATGCTTTTAGAAAAAAATATAGTGTTTTTAAACAAAAGACAAGTTAATCTCAAACAGCAAGTAGGACATCAAGAAAAAGCAGACTTGTAACAAAAAAGTTGGTTTAACTGGTCCCTCACTAAACAACAAAAATGAACAAAACACTAAGAATAATAACCTGGAATGCTAATGAACTTCTACATCATCTTCCAGAGCTAGAACTCTTTTAGAATACAGAAAAAATCGATATATGAAAGTCTTAAAAATCGATATATGAAAAATAAAAAGTCACTCTTGTTAAAATTCTGTACATCCAGCAGAAAGAATTAGGGTTGGAGCAACTATCTTCATCAGAGAAAATATCTAACACTTCAAAGATGTCAAACTCGAAATAAAGGCAATGCAAATTGTATCACTTAGCGTAAAACTATAACCTCTCAATGCTCAAAATGATGAGCACAAATTTAGAAAAAATTAGAAAGTTCGCAAAATCTGGCATAAAAATCGAGTACCAGATAGCAAAATTATTTTTAATCAGCTCAAAAAGAAGCTGCAGAAGTATACAAGTAACCAAAGCTTCAAAAAATATTTAATAAGTCGTTCTGGTCCCAAAGAAAGTGATTCCTCTTTATCGAAAGCTACAAAAAGGCTAAAAAGACCAAAAAACCAGATGCCACCAATCAAAAAAGCAGATGATATTTGGGCCAAAAACCCCGAAAGATAAGCCTGATTGTTTAGCTGAACATCTAGAAGAAACGTTTAAATTTTTGACTAAACAAAAAGCAGATGAAAATACCATTCGAATGCAAAAAGAAAACGAGTTAGACATACGACCAGATACAATAAGAGAACACTGAAATTAGATGTACGATCAAAACGTGCATTAATAATCAAGCACTTTCCAAAAACGATTGCCAAATACACAGATACATGGAAGAAATGAAACGCAAATTAACAAATTTAAATTTAGCTGACCCGCATTATGACAAATTGCCACCTATTGAGATATTGATTGGGGCAGATATATGTTTCGAAATATTCGAGAAAGGTCAAACACGAGTTAATTCTTTGATTTTACAGAAAACTGTGTTTAGATGGATGGTTTCGGGTAAATCTCTGCCAGCAAATAGTGAAAATATGGAGACATTCACATTACAGACAAAAGAAGAGTTGAACCTGGAAGATAATTTAAGAAAATGTTTGGAAATTGAGGAACTTCCAAATACAAAGACGTTAGCTCCAAAAGAAGTGGAGTATGAAAATATTTTTGATAATACTCACCAGAGACAAGCTGATGGCAGATTTGAAGTAAAATTACCTTTTAAGGAGCAATCGGATAATCTAGGAAACTCTTTATTAGTTGCCACTTGCGTTTTTGCTCTTTGAATCGCAAACTAGCATCAAATCGGGAAATATTTAAAATAGTATTTAAATGGTAGGGCCAACGATCCAAACCACATTGTGGTCAATCTTATTAAGATTCCGAAATAACAAAATCGTTTTGGTGGCGGATATAGAGAAAATGTACCGCCAGGTGGTCGTAGCGGAGGAACATAGAAGTTTTCAGATAGTGTTGTGGCGAGAAAATCCAGATGAGAAAATTAGGCGCTATCAACTTAATAGAGTAACATTTTGCCATCAGGGCCATGTACCAACTTATAACAGACTCGAATAATGAAATTATCAACAAATGTCTACTAAATGACTTTTACGTAGATGATCTGCTATCGGGTAGTCATGACTTAAAAAACTTGATCACAAGTCAAAGGAAAATCTAGTAAATCTCCAGAGGTGTGTTTCCAGATCAGTTGGTCGACAATGGTGGAAGGACCCAGAATGGCTAGTTCAAGAACAAAAAGATTGGCCCCTCAGTGATGAGTTAAAAAAATCTCAGGCATATTATAGTGTGATGGAGTACAGCAAAACGAATAAACCAACTGTTATATTACACATCTAACCCGAGTCCAATTTCGTGGATAGAAAAATTATTCGAGAAGGAGTTTAATTTATCAAAAATGTGTGTCATATGGGTTCAACGCCAAGCATTCGAAGAAGACATCGGATACATACTTGAAGATAAGAGGGTACATAATCGATCAAGACTTTTATCATTGGCTCCGTTTGTCGATTCATAGATGGTGTATTGAAAGTAGGTGGTTGCCTACAAAATGCAAATTGTGATTATGACAGTAAATACCCTCCCATACTATCAGATAGATATGGGACATACATTTATCTAATCTTCACACTATTTCAACTCTTACATTACATCTTATATGTCAGAAATATTGAGTAATCAATGAGCGGAGTAACGTGATAAATTTGTTGAAAGGAGGTGTTTTATGCAAGAGATATGCGGCTAAATCTACAACGCAAATGAGGAAATGTACTAAAAACGAGGGTCATACTATCTAGACCTTTTGAAAATGGTGGTATAGAATTCGGGGAAATATACCACCTCGAATATCTATAAATAATATGCCGCAACGCCACAAATGGCCAATAGTCAATTCTAATTTCAAAGTCAGTGACGAGGTTTTAATTCGAAAAGACAACACACCTACAAGCAAGTGACCACTAGGTCAAATAATTGAAATACATCCGGGCAAAGACAAGTTAGAAAAAATTGTGACCTTAGAACCCACTTCTTCAAAATTGCAGCGTTAAATAGTCAAATTATGTAAACGGCGGGGGAGTATGTTAAATGCTGAACATTTAGAATTTATATTTTTTTTTGTTTGATTCATTGTGTGAGAGACATCTATCATTTATGATACGTAATAGTAACAAATAATAATGAGAAATTAATTAATATATCGATACAATGATAGATGTCTCTCCGGAAAAGGAGGAGGACAGTCGGATGCAATATTCTAGAAAGAAAATGGAAACCGTCAACGAAGAAATAATAAAAAATGCCATAAAATATATCCAGCGTTTACAATTCCATGAAAACACGGATATTCAATATTTTGTTGACGAAGTTAACAGTGCAGATACAAGACGGCTAAAAAGAACGATGCCACTTGATATATTTCCTCAGAACTGCAAATTGTTGATGTAACCGAAAGAGCTGAGCCCACTGGGAGTGATGATGCAATCATCGTCCATTACTCAAGAAGCCGCCGAGTTACTAAATTTACCAAATTTTTGTGTAAATTTGCATGTCAGTGGCATTGATGGAATGACGACTAGCAATATAAAATATAAGGTGTTCATTACAATATCACCACATTACTTATCAAATTTTAAGCAAGTGGTAGAATCGTTCATTTTACCAAAATTGACTTAACGTCTGCCAGCTGAACCAATAAAAAGTGTCAATAACATAACGTGAACGGTGCTAATATTGGCAGATTCACACTACGAGACACCTGCATCTATCGACATGATTCTAGGTTCAGATATTTATGCAAATATTTTAAAAGAAGGAGTAAAAAACGGAGCTAGGATGGATACTTTTGGGGATGACAACAACACAAACAACTTCAAACTCAGTGTCTTTGACTATGATATCTCGAAAAAGTCTTGATTTGGAGCTGCGAAGATTCTGGGAAATTAAAAAAAAATTAGTAAAATTAACCTATACTCTGAAGACGAAGAATTGTGCGAAATGTCATATAAAGACACCTATACTCAATCAGTAGATGGAAGGTATGAGGTAACCAAACCAATAGGGTAGTATTAGATGCATCGATGAAAACATCGGTCCAACACTGCAGTATACTCTATTTTCGATCGAAAAGATGTACAGATACATCTTTATAACCGAAAGACAACAAAACCTACAAAGAATTGTTTGGAAAAATGACCCAAAATCGTAAATCAAAGAGTACTAATTACGAACAATAACTTACGGTACATCTTCTGCACCATACCTGGCCATAAGAACCCTTAGACAGCTTGCGTTAGATGAACAACAAACATACCCAATTGCTTCAGAAATTCTTTTGAAAGACTTTTATGTTGACGATGTTCTTTCTGGTTCAGATACCATAGAATATGCAATAAAATGTCAGCAACAATTACGAAGTATGATTGATTCTGGAGGTTTTAAACTGGCTTTGAATAACAGCGCTGTTATGGAAGGTATACCAAAACAACAAAGAGAAACCAAACCAACCATCATAAGTAAGGAACATGGATGTATAAAAACTTTAGCCCTTATGTGGAATCCACAAAATGACGAATTCGAATTCCAAGTCAACATAAGTAATGATATGAGACTGCCAATGAAACGATACGTTATATATGAAATAACCAAAATTTTTTATCCATTAGGTTGGGTTTTGCCTACTATAATTTTTGGTAAGCTTATGTTCCAATAATTATGGATAAGATGAATATCGTGGGACGAAGAGCTACCTGAAAAAATAAAAAGAAGATGGGTCAAATACAAATCAACATTCTGCGAACTGCAAAAAATGAAAATTCTACGCTGGGTAAATACAGAAAATAAAGACCAGAATATGAAGCTTCATGGATTTTGTGATGCATCCGAGTTAGCGTACGCAGCAGCTGTTTATTGCAAAGTTACAAGAGCAGAAAAAACTACAATACAAAGGTGGCACCAATTAGTTAAAAATAACCCTGTGTAGGCTTGAGTTCTGTGGAGCCTCGTTATTAGCCAAGATATACTAAGACAAATTTCTGAAATCATGGATATTCTGAATTGTAAGATGCAGGCCTGGACAGATTCAACAATAGTGCTAGCCTGTTTATAAGGACACCTAAGTAAATGGAAAACCTTTGTCACGAATAGAATTTCACAGATTTAGTCTATTATCAGCCCTGCACAATGGAAACATGTTAATTCTAAGGAGAATCCAGCGGATTGCGCTACACGCGGCATAGATTCTGATAAGTCATGTGATCACAATTTATAGTGGTCGGGACCAGATTGACAGTCCGGTATGCGCACTGAGCACAATAATAACAGATCCAACTATAATTAAAAGATTCTCGACCTTTACTTATTACAGTATTTTTATAATAGTTTTTAGGTGAGGGGCGTATGAGTTTATTACTTTCTGAATATCTAACGTGCTGGTAAGTGGATTTTGTGTCCTTTTTTATATTCCAAAAATTACTAAACTTGTAACGTTCATTTGTCTTGTATGTACGCTACTTCAGCTTCGAGTTTGAATAAACTGTCATGTATATAGTCAAGCTTCAAATTTATTTTTTATTGACCTAAGCTTGAGATTTTATCTCGCAGTTCCGATAATTGAATCAGACGATAGATATTTCTATATCAATCATAAGCTCAGCAAGATATTGAAAGCAGTATAAAGAAAGTTGTTTACAGGCGTAGTGTGTATTGATAAGTGTGATGCTGCCAGAGGTGATGTAATTGTGGCATTTACCCTCTGACAATTATTAAAAACTTTGGCTAATCTTAAACCGAAAAAGGGCTAACATATTCGTGCTTGGAAAATTTAATACCCCCAACCACAGTAGCTGTATAACAATAAACCCATAAAATTAATTAATTTAAAATGTAAAAGCACTTGAAAATTTTTCACATCCACGATTATTAAATACTTTAACCCTCCACCACCATAGTTTTCATGTCGCTCCACCGATTTTAATAATTTTTTCTCGCACTCAATATTCACCGCATATATAGAAGAGCATTAGTTCACTATTTATAATGAATAAAATCCGGTTAATTAAACTCGCAGCCATGAAAAGAATTTTTGCTGGATTTTTTATTTTCATTCCATATAAAAATTCATTTTTTGTTTTGTTTGTTGCTGTACTGTATATTTTAATATTGCTTTTGAGCTTTATTGTAAAGCTTTGCGCGTTTAAAATGCTTTTTATATAACACACAGAGAAAACAAAATAAAAAGTCAATTAAAATTCAACTCAACCAATATAAAATACAAAAAAAAAAAAAAAAAGTATCATGGAAATAAAATTAAGTCCTAGTTTATCCCACTTTTTTTAAAGGATTTGTTGTTGTTGTTGTGCTTTTTATGGTTCTGAATAGGATTTCAGTTTTTAATGGATTCTATTGTTACACACAGCAAATGTATTGAAATATACATAAAATTGATGGTTCTGTTGAAATTCCATTATTTTGATTATTTTTAATGAAAATAAAATTTTGAATTTTTTTCGGGTGATTATCATCATTAGGGAATATTATGGTCGTTGGTGTACTCTGTTGTGGGTATTTTTCTTTTTATGATGTAACGAATTAAAAAAAATGTACATATAAAATAATTAAAGACACACGCAGCTCTCATACATTTATATACGGTATGTTACCTGGAAATTATGTATATATAAATATAAAATTCACATGTTATGATTATCCTTATGTGATATGGACATTTTTATGCACATAAAAATAATAATAACCACCATAACCAACACCCACTAACCACACACATAATGGCATCAGCAAAAGTACACCAACAAAAAACTGATAAACACATGACTGGTAATAAAACGAAAGAATTTATGAGTTTCTATGTTGTGTAATTTCGTTGGGTTGTTCCTTTTGTTTTTTTATTTCATTTTTGAGGGGGTTATGGTGGGCTTTATACTTCTTTCATTTGAACCAAACATATATATATATATATGTATACGGTATACTTGATGAGGGTGGCTTGTACTTAACGTAATATTTTTCTATTTTTTTATGGGTGTTCGCTTTTAATGGTTTTCATTAGCAAAAGTTTTATTTTTTTATGTTACAAAGTAGATATACGGGGTGCCATTTATCAATTGAAATATCAACATTTAAGATGTTGGTCTGGCGTATATGAATATACCTTTTATTTTGACTTTCATTGCCAATCGTGTCAAGTATCAACGAAATGCTATATATACATATTACAAATACGAATAATAGTTGCATGTTAAGAACAAATTATAGGACAATGATTTTTTTGCTTTTAATTATTTTAGGCAGCTACGCGGCTGATTGAAAAATATTTTAATTTTAAAATAAATTTAATATTAAAGTCTGGTTCAATATACAAAATATACTAGTGCCTAGTAATGATTTGCTTCTTATATAAATATTCTATTGATGGTTCAAACCCAAATCATTTTAATTGTTTGGCCGTTATCACTAAATTTTATTCGTTTTGTTTGTTGCAAAGCGATTTTAGTTTGTTTAATAAAATTTGTAAAATCTAATTTATTTTCATTTAAAAGTTTTGTGTCAATAAAGTGTATATAAATTGGATTTTCGAGGTGGTAGATTTTGAAGAACGCTATATTACATTAAAAAAAAATTTAAGAACGGAAGCAAACAAGCGAAACAACATGTTTAAGAATTTACATCAGCGGTTTAGTTCGACGATGAACACGTTTATCCAACAACAGAGAGAAGAGTATTTCAACACGTTTTGCACTAAGTACAGACGAGATTAAACTGCCAAAAATTTGAATTCCGCCGTTTTACGGAAATTATGAGGGCTTCCCATCATTTAAGGATTTGTTTGAAGCCACTATCCATAACAATGCATCATTGTCGAGAGTTCATAAATTTAAATATCTGAAGTGCGGAGAAGCGGCGAGCATAGTAAAGCACGTGACAATCTCAGATGCAAACTGAAAGTACTTGGAATACAATTGTAAAAAGATTTGATCATAAAGATCACATTATGGCAAATCTCATTCGACAATTCTTGGCTCAACCACGTATTCATGGTTCGTCAAAAGAAATTAGGCGCATGGTAGATACTACCGATGAAGTTTTAAGAGGTTTGACTGCATTAGGCGATAGTGCTAAAACTCGCGATGATTGAGTGATTTATTTATTATTAGAAAAGTTTGATGAAGGGACAAGAAAAGTTTGGGCTTTGAAAGCAGTCAAAATAAGATTTCCGACAATTGAGGAATTTATGTAATTTCTGAACAATTTTAGTAATTGAATCACCAATGCTAACGTTTTGGCAGCAGCTACGTGTCTGCTGTACAACCAACAACATTTGCTTCACAAATGCGACAAATTCCTAGCCCTAGACGTTTCATCTCGTCGACGTTTAATTGCAGAGAAGAACCTGTTCTTTAATTGCATGAGAAGTGGTCATCGATCTGATATGTGCAAGTTAAATTTGTGATGTTTCAAGTGCAGGAGAAACCACAACGTTTTGTTACATACAGATTTTATTGGTAAACAAAATCAAACTGCGTGTAATCTACAAATTGCTAACTAACAGAGCGATGCAGTAACTTATCAACCCGAAATATAAATGGAGGATATAAATGGAGGAGTGGCTAATTTAAAAATCATGTCTCGATTTTCCAATTCAGTGATTAATGCCAAGACATTTATTTTGGAGAAACTACCGTTAGAATTAGCCTCGTCCAAGTTTAATTCCTCGCAAATTCAATTTCTGAATAAATTAAATCTAGCAGATCCAAATTTTTATAATATTGCAAAAATAGATATGTTACTAGGTGCTGATGTATATGTTGATGTACTACGCGAAGGCAAGCTAACCAATCCAGATTCTTCAATCATTGCGCAAAATATCATATTTGGGTATGTCGTATCTGAAAAGCCAACCAAGTCGAAAACAATTTCGATACAGCACATACCATTAAATCGAATTAGGCAACCACCAAGAACTAGTAGGTCAGGTTCGCGTGGTGTTCGATGGATCCTTTATAAGTTCTACAGGGATCTCTCTAAACGACACAATAATGATTGGCCCCACAATCCAACTTTCCCCTTGGGATAAATTAATGCGATTCACACAAATATGTAGTGACTGCTGACATTGAAAAAATGTATCGTCAGGTACGTGTTATGGAAGATGATGCCAACTACCAGAGAATTATATAGCGCAGTAATCCAGATCTTAAATTGAAAACTTTTACCTATGGTACTGCTTCTGCTCCATTTACAGCAACCAGATTGGCTACAATTGGCTTTTACAATATAAATGGCTATCCTCAAGCAGCTCAAACAATTAGAACAGAAGTCTATGTCGATGATTTACTGACTGGATGTGCAATTCTATTGATTTAAAATCCGGAAACAACAGAAAAAATGTGCAACCAAATTAGAAATGAATTTCCATGTTTCGAAAATTTAAAAATTTCCCGATGGATTAAATGTTTAGGGAAGGTGGAATTACTTGTTTTTGTAGACGCTAGTTAAATAGCATACGCAGCAGCGGTGTACTGTAGGAGAATTTGTCCAGACAACATCATTCGAGTCAGCCTTATGACAGCTAAAACAAAGGTGGCTCACATTAAACAAAAATCTTTACCAAGATTGGAATTATGCGCAGCAGTTTTGGGAGTAACACTGTTAAAGGCCGTAATGGATTCAATGCATCATATGAGTTATACTATATTAGCATGGACACACTCGTCGATTGTGTTTTCTTGGCTTAGCGATGTATGCCCAAGAAAAAATGGTCACAATATTCGGTCCAGCGATAATCCTGCTGACAAAGCAACACGAGGTTTGTTACCATCCCAGTTAAGAGAACATAAGTCTTGGTGGCAAGAACCAAGACTTATGTCTTGGTGGTGATATCAAATAAGATATCAATCGATTGAATAAAATATTGACATTAGTAAAGCAGAGCATTTTAAAATCTCTAAATATGTTTTTGGATAAAAACGTAGTTTTGAGAGTCGGCGGCAGATGGGAAAAAGCGAGTTGCACGTTTGCAACAAAACATCCAATTATTTTGAACAAAAAATCCATCCTCAGCAAAATAATTGTCAAACTTATTCACTTAAAATGCCTATATCCTGGTCTTTCTCTAAAATCTCATATTTTAGGGCAAAAATTCTGGATCATCAATGGTAAAAGTACAGTTAACCAGTTGCGCGAGACACAAAGGTCAATCACCATTACAGCTGATGGAACAACTTCCTAAAGTACAAATTAGTCCTGCAAGACCCTTTGAAAACACAGGCGTTGATTTTACTGGAGCAATCACACTGGCAAATGGAAGAGGTTGCGGTGCCAAAATGTATAAGGGTTTCATTGCAATCTTCATCTGTCTCGTGACTAAGGCGATTCATTTAGAAGTGGTCACTGATTGTACCACGATTTACTTCAAAACGAGGTCTTCTTTCCAACATGTACAGTAATAATGGCCCAATTTCGTGGGAGCCGACAGAAAACTGCAACAAATGTACAAAACTACAAATTATCATCTAAATGAAATTCAGAAATTAACATCAGCAAATGGATTTATTCAGGAAATTGGTACATATCTGTCACAAAATAATATTACATGGCACTACACACCACCTCTTGCACCACATTTTGCCAGCATTTGGGAATCGGCGGTAAAGTCAGTTAAGACTCACTTGTTGAAGGCTTTGGGAAACGTAAATCTTACGTGTGAAGAGCTGACCACATTATTAAGCAACATAGAAGCGATATTCAACTCTCAACCGCTTACAACATCATCTGCAAGTGATGAATCATACGATGCGTTAACCGCGGATCATTTCATAATTGGCGCACCCATAACCAATCTACCAAACCGTATGAAGAAGATTCTTTGATTAAACTTTCAAAGATTTGGGGCACAATTCAAAAAGGAACAATTACCTTTTGGAAGTGGTAAACCAATCTAATATCATCATAATATACGAGCAAATACAAGTAAGGTGCACAAAATAAATCAGTGGAAGTATCACCTACGGTATGTTTACCCGAATCGAGAATTATTCCGCCGCGTTATCCGCGAACTCATCAGAAAATGAGGCAAAGGAACAAATAAAATGCGCATAGGATTTATTACAACAATTTGCCGAAATCGAAGACCAGATTTTCAACGAAAATCCAGACGAAAAATCGGACAGAGAGGAGGAGCAGTATTACCGAATGGTGGCCAAGCTCAATAAGTAGATACGCATGCAAACGTTGCCGTCACATAGTCCAATTAACGATAGTATAATTAATTCTTCATATTTAGGCAACAATGACTTCAGACTTCCTAGAGTCAATATAGCTTGCTTTTCGGGCGATTATCAGGAGTGGCAAAGTTTTTACGACTTATTTAATAAAGTGAATCATGAGAATTATACGCTGTCAGCAGCCCAAAAGTTTCAATATTTGAAGGGACTGTTGAAGCGAGCAATTTACTAAAGCATTTAGCAGTGACATAAACAAACTATATTGAAGCATTCCAAAAACTTACTAAAAGATATGATAGGAAAAGTTTGACTGCCAATGCAATTATGAAGATTTTTAAGGATCAGTTTTCCATTTTTCACGCGAACTCATCATCATAAGAAAGCTCCTTGATGCATCGGATGAGGCCACATGCGGCTTGAAGGCCAAAGATCCATGGTTACTTTATAGTCTATTCCACAAATTAGACGACAAATCAAAGCAATTATGGATGAGGCATACCAGTGATGATCAGCATCTGTATCAGGGGAATTGGTCAATCAACCGTGGGGATAACCGGCGGCAAGGTAACCATTTCTGTATCATCTTGTATTGAAGACAATATTTGGGCACTTTAGTGTTTAATTATATCAAAGGTAACCTCATGTCAACCAGATACTTTCATTGAAAAACCAAATTTGTTTAAAATCCATCATCTAACATTGGCTGATCCTAAGTTTAACCAACTAAATGAAATTGATGTGCTTTTAGGTATCGATCAAATTTTTAGTTTATTGAGACCTGGAGTTATGAAACTAAACAGTAGCGGATTAATTGCTCAAAATACAGTGTTAGGGTGGATACTTGCCAGCCCAAACAACCAGTATTCACCATTGTGAGATAAATATCGATTATTATAGAGGTTCTGGGAGTTGGAGCAGGTTACATCGATCAATAAACCGTCACACTATTCAGCAGAAGGAAAATGTTGTGAGGATCATTTTGAGAAAACCACAAATCAAATGGAGAAGGGATGGTTGGTGGTAAAACTCCCTTTTAAATCAACAGCATCAGTAAAACTTGGGAATAACGTACGGGGACCATTAAAGAGACTAAAAGCGATGGAACGAAGGTTTGCGAGAAATGTAAAACCTAAGACGTATTACCACGAATTTATGAAAAAATATCTAGAGCTTAACCATAAGGAAGAGGTCCCAACAAATGAAATAAATCGAAATGATGGAGTATATACAATCCTCTTCATCACAGCGTGATGATAGAATCAAGTTCTGCAACCTCGTGTGGTGTACGACGCAGCATTTAAGTCATCCAATGGAACTTCACTTAACGATATTTTGATGGTTAGACCTACCGTTTACGAACCTTTCAATCTTAATGAGTTTCTGATTATACAAAATCGTTTTTACTGCGGATATTGAGAAAATGTTCCGGCAAATTATCCTACACCCTGATGATAGGGACTATCACCGAATACTATGGCGCTCGGATGAAACGAAACCACCCACACAATACCGTCTCACCACGGTGACGTATGAAACTTCGTCAGCACCATACCTGGCTATAAGGTCGCTGCAATTAATTGGGAATAGCCTGATGATGAGTCACCCGATGATAGTATACAATGGAATTCTGCCAGAGCCGAGTTTCAAATCAAGGTATCACTTAAGGAACAACCAACCGCATCCAAGCGAGAAGTTGTGGCACAATCAGCTCGCATTTTTAATCCTATGGGCTGGCTAGCATCAGCCATCGTGAACATTAAAATTATGTTTCAAAGTCTATGGTTACTAAACTTTGATTGGGACGATGAATTACCTCCAAACGAAGCATAGATATGGTGAAACATAAGAGAAGAGCTTCCAGAGCTGGAAAAAATTAATATTTCAAGATGATTCGGAATCAGTGGAGAAACAAATGACCTCCATAGATTTAGCTACGCTTCTGAAAAGGTATATGCAGCTGTTGGTTATTTGAGATGTATCGATGAGCATAGCAATGTAAGGATTAGTCTCATCAGAGCCAAAACAAAGCTCGCACTGAGCAATCAAGTGCGCATTCCAAGGCTGGAACTGTGTGATACAGCCTTATTAGCCACACTAATAGTATCTGTAAAGAAGGCATTAGGCGATAGTATTTTAATTAGAGAGGACAATCTTCCACCAACAAAGTGGCTACTAGAAAAATCGATTAAGTTCATTCAGCGCGAAGGTACATCCAGAGTAGTAATTGTTCAAACCAAAACTGGATATTTGAAGAGACCTGTCCTCAAATTAACTAAATTATCTTTATATGAATGGAATTAATAGGTTCCAGACGGGCAATCGACACTAATAGTTTGCAACGTTAAAGAAAGACACAACTATTAGTGACGATAAATTGTCCAATTAATTTAACATAATATTATATTATTAACTTAATCACTTAGAATTGTCTAATTGTACACTTAGAATTGTCAAATTGTAGATAGATTTAACTTTTAATCTGAAAACAATGTCGAAATTATGACAAATAATTCTTTAAGATTACGCGTCAAGCGACTTAAGATTGCAAATGAGACATTCGTTTTGGTTTTGATTTATTACTTTTTTTGGATATCAATTATCATTATAGTGACAACCATCGTTAACAAAATAAAATATACTTTTATTTATCAAACTAATAATCAGAATAAAATTAAAGTAAAATTATACAGTCCACTTAACTAAATAAGCAAAGATATTGTTAATTTTAGCATTAAATAATGGGACCATACAAAGGAGACCTTTTTGCTTACTGAATTCTTTTGTAAATATGCCAAAAGCATACGGAAATTTATAATTTATTTTTTAATAATTCGACCGTATTTCAAAACGGTTTGACTTACCGACGGAGAAAATTTAGGTTGAAGGTCGAATGAGACTTTTTTCTTTTTAAATGAATTTGATGGAATGTGATTTGGGCTTTCAGTGATATGTAATTTAGAAGGTGAACTTTGTTCGTTGTCGTTTGTATTTTCGAGATAACATGGTTTCCGTCTGTCAATGGAAACTTTAGTTTGTTTCCCGTTGATCTCGATTATGTAAGATTTTTCTGAACGGCTGATGACCAAATATGGACCGGTGTAAGGTTGTTGTAATGATTTCCTTAACGCGTCTGTTCTAAGAAAAACATAAGTACAAGTAGATAAATTTTGACTAATGAAAATTTGTTTATTGCAATGTCTAGATGCTGGTGATGGCTTAATCTCATCGAAATGTTTTTTTAAATTTAAAATGAATTCGTTTTGCGGAATTTGGTTATCAGCCGTTGAATCCAAGAATTGACCAGGTACGCGTAGTGAACAACCATAAACTAATTCTGCAGAAGTTGTTTTAAGTTCTTCGCTGAAGGAAGTTCGGAGTCCAAGCATAATGGTAGGTAAAATAAAAATCCAGTCAGATCGCTCGTGACACATGATGGCTGATTTGATAGTGCGATGCCATCGTTCGATCATCCCATTACATTTAGGGTTATAGCTATTTGTTCTTTTCTTCTGGAAACCCAGTAAGGAAGGCAATTCTGTGAATAATTGAGATTCGAATTGCGATCCTTGGTCTGTAACGATAGATTCCGGTACATCAAAACGAGCTATCCACGTAGAATATACAGCAAAGGCGACGGTGGCTGCAGTGATATCTGGAACTGGAATTGCTTCCGGCCATCGTGTATATCTATCGATTAACGTAACGCAGTATCGCTGATTCTCAGAAATCGGTAGTGGACCGATTATATCCAAATGTACTTCAGAAAAGCGTTTAGCCGCTAATTTATGAGAGCCGAGGGGAGATTTTGTGTGTCTTGAAATTTTCGATTTTTGACAAGCTATACATTGTTGAGCCATGATTTTTGTATCTTTCTTTATGGAAGGACAAATAACTTTTTCAGTTAAAAGTTTGATGGTAGCCTGAATACCAGGATGTGATAAATTGTGAAACGAATCAAAAATCTGTTTCCGAAAATTAAATGGAATAAAAGGTCTAGGTACAGCTGTTGAAACATCGCAACAAATGGTTTTAGTTGTGGAAAACGAGAGTGGTAATTGTTTGAAATCCAAACTCGTATCACTTAGCAATAATTCTCGAAGCTCTTCATCGTTAATTTGTGTATCTGCTATTGTGGTATAATCAATGCTTTCAGGAATAGAAATTTGATTATTACGTGATAGAGTGTCTGCAACGACATTGTTAATGCCCGAGATATGTTGTATATCGGTAGTAAATTGACCAATTAAATCTAGATGTCTAAATTGACGAGGTGATGCTTTTTCCGGATTCTGAGTGAATGCGTATATGAGTGGCTTATGGTCGGTAAACAATGTGAACTCACGACCTTCTAAAAGATATTTGAAATGCTTAATGCCAGAATAAGCTGCAAGCAACTCTCTGTCATAAGCACTATTTCTTTGCTGCGTTTCAGTGAGACGTACAGTATAAAAACTGAGCGGCTGCCAGTTGTCCGAAACATACTGCTGAACTACCGCGCCAATTGCCGTATCTGATGCGTCGACCATTATGGCTAATTTAGCAGTAGATGATGGATGTGAAAGTAAAGTAGCTTGACATAACTTTTTTTTGCAATTATCGAAGGCTAATATTGATTCGGCTGACCAATTAATAGGAGTTGTACTGTTTTTCTTGTAACCTTTCAAGAAATCGTTCAGTAAAATTTGATCCGCTGCTGCGTTTGGAATGAAACGTCTATAAAAATTAATCATACCCAAAAATCGTTTGAGATGATTAGCTGTGGTAGGACGTTCGAAACTTTGAATTACTTCGATGCGATCTTAGGTAAAATGCCTTGTTCAGTGACTGTATGTCCTAGAAATTTAATTTTGTGTGAAGCAAAGACACATTTATCTGCATTAATAATTAAACCGTGTTCCGATAATTTTTGGAAGACTGTATTTAGATGATCTAAATGCTCTTCATAAGATTTTGAAGCGATTAATACATCGTCCAAATATACAAAACAAAAATTTAGGCCTAATAAAACGGAATGCATTAATCTTTGGAAAGTTTGTGCTGCGTTCCTGAGGCCGAAAGTCATTTTAGTAAACTCGCATACGCAAAAGGGAGTTGTAATAGCGGTTTTAGGAATATCGGATGGTTCAATCGGAATTTGATGATAAGCCTGAACAAGGTCTAGTGAGGAGAATATTTTGCAACCTTCAAGTTGATATGAAAAATCTTGAAGATGCGGTATCGGGAATAGTTATGTTGTTTAGTGCCCGATAATCTCCACATGGTCTCCAATCTCCATTCTTCTTTTTCACTAAATGTAATGGGCTTGACCAAGCACTGTTACTTGGTCTGCATATTCCCAGAGCCATCATGTGCTCGAATTCTGTTTTAGCTATCAGTAATTTGTCTGGAACTAAACGTCGTGGTTTGCATGATGATGGTTGTCCTGTAGTTTCCAAACGATGTGTAATTGCATGTTTAATAATTTTGTTGTCCACTGAATTGTTGGTAATTTCGGGATATTTTGAAATTAAATTTTGAATTTGCGGGTCTAATGCAGTTTTATCAATTTTTGAAAGTGCCGGATTAGTATCGAAAGATAGAACTCCTTTTACGAACAGAGAGGTTAATGGATATATAATCCTCTGTCTCTGTACATCGATAAGAAGGCCAGAATATTTCAAAAAGTCAGCTCCTATGATGGGCATTGATACGTCTGCAACTATGAATTCCCATGTAAATTCGCGTCGAAAACCTAAATTTAATTTCATAATTTTTGTGCCGAAAGCTTGAACTGGAGTACCGTTAGCTGCAAACAATTTAAAGGTACAAATTGCTTGTGGTATTTTAACTAAATTTTTAGGTATGACCGACACGTCGGCTCCAGTATCAATAAGAAATGTAAATTTTGATTTAATGTCGAAAATCATTAGACGACTTGATTTTTCTCTATCGAAATTTGTCGTCAAAATTTGATGGTAATTTAATGGTTTTTTGGAATTTCAGTATTTGTTGTTTTTCTAAAAGTCTTAAAAAATTTGCATCCATTTACACAATTTAAGGCACGATCTCCAAACTTAAAATGGTAAAAACATGTGTCGAATTTTGGGTTCATTTTCGATCGTGAACTTGATCTTGCCCTATTATTAGATTTTGATCTATAATTAGAACGGCTACGTGTCTGATTAATAGATAATGCCGAAATTTGTTGTGAAATTTTGTTAGTAAAATCTTCAAATTTGGCTTCTAAATTTTGGTAATTACATGGACAATTGTCAGTGTAATTATTTGGATTTTTAGTAATATTATTTATTTGAGCCTGAGACATTGTTTCAATAATGTTGTCTGCAGTTTCAGCCAAAACATTGAGGGTAACATCTTTCTCAATTGCAGCCAAAACAATTTGGATTTGTTGTGGTAGTCGTGTCAACCATAATTGTTTAATGGATTCTTCACCGAAAACTGTTCCGGCGTTTAATTTAAAATCACTTAGGAGTTGTGACGGTTTTTCGTCTCCTAAGGATAAGCCGTGTAAAATATTATTTAATTTGGATTTTTGTGATTCACCTAAAATGCGTAATACTTCCGTTTTAAAGGTGGTATACGGAATATTATCTTTGTCTCTAAGTATTAGATCGGCAAATTGATTGTGTAAGCGTGAATCCAGTGCGCTTACAGCATGTGAAAACATGGTGTTTTCCGATCTAATATTAGCTAATTTAAATTGCTGCTCCAAAATGGTAAACAAAACCAGCGGGTTTTGATTGTATACGTTTTGGGGTGCGTTGAAATTTATATAATTTATTTTTTTTTTCTGGTAAATTTTGTAAATTTTGGTTCGTTGGTGCTGAACGATGAAGAATTTGTTCTAAATTGGGATTCGCCGAAAGTGCATTTGTGGATGTAGTTGCTTGTTGACTGTCCATGAAAAGCCTTTTTCGCATTTCAATCATATCATCTAATTGTGATTGGGTGAAATGTAGAATCGGTTCGGGCTCTGGAGGGTCTGAAGTGGAAGCGATTGATGTATCGTCTACACAATGTACAAACGCGCGAAAAAATTTACATATGGCAAAAAATGCCAAGCAGAACAAAAATAAACATGACGCGGCCTCAATCATATTGATGAGTATGAGAAAACGAGTGGTAACAAAAAAAAAATTTAAAATAATGTCTTGGCAGACAACAGAATAAAAATGCAGAAACACTTACAGTTTTTTTAAAATAAGGTAGATGATGTTGCTGTTGTTGCTGCTGTTGCTGTTTTTGCTGCTTTTGTTGCTGCGCTGCTGTTGTTGCGTATTGCTATAGCTATTGCGTGTTGTTGCTTTTATTGCTGTTGCTGCGCTGCTCTTGTTGCGTGTTGCTATAGCTATCGCGTGTTGTTGCTTTTATTGCTGTTGCTGCGCTGCTCTTGTTGCGTGTTGCTGTTTTTGTTGCTATTGCTGCTATTGATACTACTGCTGATATTGTGTGCTTAGATCACGTCGGGGTCACCAATTTAGGTGATAATATATATTTGAATTATAATTCTACACCGGTCCTCCTTCAACCGGTGGTAAAATGACCGTTTAAATATTATTTTTAATATTATATATATAATCATTCAGTTTGAATGTTCAACTACTAATATATCTTTTTTTATTTATTTTTGCTAAACCAAACAAAAATTTTGATATTTAATTTTTTCAAAGGTTGTAAGATTTAAAAAATAACAACTCAAAAAGTATTGCTAGAAGCAACACAAAAAACTGTATTTTTTCATTTTTATTTCGTTGTTGCCAAGACTCCAAATTACTTACAAAATTTTATTGTGTGCAAAACGCCACAAATTTTATTAACAATCTTATTACACCAAATTTTAAATTTATTATATGATTTTATGTAAATATCTTTCGATTTTTAGGGCATTTTAGGTAGCGCAGCGATTAAATAATCAATCTCCATTTTTTTTAATTGAATGCCGATTTGACTCAAAAAAATTAACAATTCCAATAACAAAATGAAGTGTCATTTAAAATTTACGCTTACTACAATTCAGTTAAAATTATCGGGCTACTTCGATATCGTTAAAATTATTAAAGAGCAAGTGTTTCCCTAATAAAATTAATATTCTTATATATAAAGTATAAAAGGAAATCTAAATCTATTCATTGTTCGAGTGCTATCATGGTTCTCAATGTCATTCAAATCGTATCACATTGATCACTTAAATTCTTATATGTTGTTTGTTGAACTTTTGCCCTCGCATCATAAATTAAACAAAACATCAACAGTCAAAATAATTTTCCATAATTGTGTACAGATTTGGTTCAAAAGGTTTTTCGTTCGAAAAAAAAATGATCTTCATTCAACGCAACATACAAAACACAAAAAACCTTAATTTTCATTCATTAACGTTTAACCTTTTATTTTTCGTTTGTGTATACATTTTCCACCGTCTCTACGATAAAAATGTACAACAAACAAAAGTTGTTCTTTCAAAAGAAAATACTGGAAAAATTATTGTGTGAATTTATGGAAATTCTATAATATCCAAAAAAAAAAAAATGAATTATTTATTTGAATTAAATTACACGAGATATTGTTATGATAATTTTATTTAATTTTACGATAAATTATACACACACACACAAGTTACTGGTTTTACAAAAGATTTTCAGTCGGATAAGAAAAAGATAAATGTTATAAACGAAGAAAAAAAAATATTTTCACTATGCCGATTGATAATGTTGTATACCAAACAAACCGGGATATTTTCTTTTCTCAAACCAAACCCGATCGACCGATTTTTTTTTTTCGTTTATTGTATAAAACGCGATAAACAATACACCATCTTAAAACCACCCTTCCCATCGCCACTCTATTACATATTTATTATATGTTCACACACAGAAACATAAAAAAAATAAAAAAAAATTCAATAAAACATAAAATCCTTTTAAAAGAATTTCAAACATAGACGAGAATAAATAAATAAAAAACACTTTCTTCTATTCAAACATAAATCAACCGCATATGTAAGGATTCGAATAATAAAAGGAAATTTTTTTTGTTAACGCGGGGAAATAAACAATGGCAAAGTATATAGAAATGACGGTTAAATTTCTAACAATTCGGTCGAACTGCTGTGATTTCGGATTGAGTGAAGAAAACTATCTTAATTCAAATGTTTTCTTTTCTCATTGTTATGTCCTATTGTCCTTCTTTTATAGTTTAATTCACTTTATAATATTAATACATAATAATAAAAGAAAAGGGATAAAGTTTCATATGTGCACATACGATACAATGAAATGCAAATTGCAATTTCTTTCTTTTATTACGAAAAAAAAATTAAATCCTTGAAACAGGATTACAACAATAATATAAGTATGAGATACGAGTATCTATTCTTAACACAATACAAAAATTGATCAACCGAATAAAATATTTCAAATAAAATCCATCCAAATTAAATTTATGTATTTGCTGCGCTGTTCTGGTTGTTATCACAAAAAAAAAATACCGCGGTTTATCCGTTTTTCTCACATTTATTTTGCTTCGCTATTTTTTATTTTTTTATTTATCTTATTTGATTGGGAATTCGATTTATAAATAAAAGAAATTTTTACACTTCAATTGAATGGAGTGTTAAATAAAAAAAAATTCCAATAAATCGAACAAATTTCTCTAGAGTGATTACATTATTTCGAAAATTTTTTTGTTTTGGTTTTGTTATTAGTTAGATTATTAGTACGCTTCCTTGAAGAAATTTGATGAAATCTTTGTTTTGAGTATTTTTTTTTGTTGTTTCATTCGTTTTGGTGAGTTTATCAATTTTTCTGAGAGTGTATGGTATCCATTTAGAGAGTATTAATATTAAGTTTTGAGCAATATTTTGAAACTGAATTCTTTAATTGTTTCTTTATCGATAATACCAAGGCCTTCATGTACGTTACTATTTTAGGTATAACATAAAGAGCTAATAATACTGCAAAGAATTTTTAACTGTGTAAATTGCAGGAGTTCTCTGGTGGATCCCCACAAATTAATATCAAATGTTCATATGGACTTAATTAACTTTTTGTACAGTAACACTTTGTTATCTATTGATAACATAGAAATTCTTCCTAACAACGGATACATTTTTAAAATGCAAAGGGTTAGCCATACTTAATTTTTTTGCATGACATTTGTTTTTGGAAATGTGCAAATATTTAGCTCGTTACCACTATTAAGCGTTTTATATGCGAATAATGTTTACTAACAGTTGAAAGCTTTGTGGTTACCGATGACAGTGCAGCACTTTGAAGGTCTTCGGTTCGATTCCGATTTATTTTTATATAAAAATTTTATGTAACAAAAATTTGAAACCCTATTTTGCAATTTCTGAAAATCTTAGAAAATCAGGAAAATTGTATGAAGAAAATATAATTAAATAAAAATCGATAAACTTTCCCGAAAAATTTAGTTTTTAAACATCATGTTTTAACATGCTTATTTATTAAAGTTATTTATTTACAAAGGTATTAAAAAAGTATAAATTTAGGCTTTAAAGTTTTGTGGATTAAATCTTAGCTAACCGTTGTATTGTAAAAATAAAAAAAATGGATGTCGTTCGGTGTCTGATAGTTCGTGTAATATTATTTTTAAAAACTAACAGATTAAATAACATTATGTTCATTACAATCGAGATAATTGGACGATAGCGACGTTACTGTAGTATCTGGAAGTCTTGGCTCGATTCCCAGCAAAGTCATTAAAAATTTATTTTCAATGAATAATTAATTTGGTTTGAAGAAATCTCTTTCATTTTTACACCATAGGAATTTCACCATAGTTCTATTGTCATGAGTTCATTTCAATTCATTTCTTGCCGTAATACAAATCTTAAGGTTTTAATAGCTCGATTTATTTTCCATTTCAACAATGGTTCTCTTATATATTAAGTAAGAAATCATTAACTACTTCAAAAGTATTAGCCTTTTCAACTGATAATTCAAATATATGCATTTGATTTCATGCTGCTGCATCAATATTACCTGGTCAATTAGGAGGGATAGTCGGTTGACAGTTTTGTTCAACTAAAGTCTCCTTTAATAATTCCAAATGGTTTTTTTGTTTGTTAGACGCTTCAAAGTTGCTGATTTAAGGACATTAGCATCTAAGGTTACTAACTGGTGAATGCTCAGATTGCAGATCATAACAATTGATGGCAATAGCGTTTTTGTTGTAATTGTAATCACTCCAGCTGACTAATTCCGTAAATGTAGTGTTTTATTTCATATTTTGGAAGGCAATATAGTTCTGCTATTACAAAGTTTTCAGTCCATTTCTGTATGCAGATACTTTTTGATTGAAAGTGTTCATTCTCATATTTTAGAATAACATAATGATTCACTTTTCTTAAACAATTCAACTGTGCCACCATACACTTTGCCATCCAGATAGTTGGTGTCTTAAACAGAGTATCCATTAATTTTAAAGGAGTTATTTTACGTGAAGTGTGTTTTTATGTGAATATTGTGCTGAATGAGGAATGATTCTACCTATGCTTTGTGTTCAAAACATTGAACACAATTTGAGTGAAATATAAAGAGAAAAACTCTGAGCGCAAGAAAATCCCAGCAGATATTCCACATGTTAGTGTCTTAAGACCGACAATCTAACTGCTCTATACAAGAGACTTACCGCACACGAATGATGCTACTATCGCTGCATTTTCTAACGACACTTCAATTCTGGTTGTTGAAAACAATATCATAGAACCTACAGCTAAAATCATGTGAGAAAAAACTTTGAAGTAAATAGACAAAAATGAGGTATATCGGCCTCAAGGAAATAAAATCCCACACGTAAACTTCACTACTTTAAAAATTGGTCAGCATCATCTTGCTATTATGGGCTAAAGATTCTTTATGCAAATACAGCTAAGTACTTGAGACAAACTACAGATTGTCAGAACAAAACAAGTTGTTACTGTACCAATAGGTGCTAAAAACCTTTTGAACTTACGGAAAATAATTCCGGGAGTGGTATGAAAAAAACTAGCATACAAATTATGCAAACCTTTCAAAACAAATTGCTTTGTTGTATAGTTAATGATCAGTAGTAAATAAGGAATATTGACCTAGGTAGGCATCTGAGGATAGAGATGATTGATGAAAATATTAAAAAACCTATACACAATTATAATAGCGATCACCGCTTTCCGATATTGAAAAAATTGAAATCCAGATCCTCAAACTAGTTAGCAACACCAAATTTCAAAACCTAATACTGTGAGAAAAATCAAGCACCCCGTTTTAAACCTACGAATTTGTTGACGATTCAATGAGCGGTGCCGCCAAAATATATGAAGTCATCCACCTAAAATTCAAATAAATTATGTTGCTGGCATGCTCAGCAACAGTGTTTGGTTAAATTACAAACGAAATCGGAGGTTCCCTTGTTAAGGTTTTCCAGTAGAAACGAAGATTTCACCGGATAAGCAATTAAAAATTCCAATACTAGCAATTTAAACTATAAACAGCTTTTAAGTGTTAAACATGCCTAAAACGTCTGAAATTAATAGAATAGTCGCATGACCGCAGGTTATATGATAAAATTGTATTAGTAAACGGCACTGCTTAGCCAATAGAATACCTTCATTGGTAAATAGGACCATTGAAATATTCATTTAATTTAACAGGTCATATTGAAGATACGTAGTTTTTAAGATGATAAACTAAAGCATTTTGAATTGTAAGGTATTAGCCAAAATTATGGCCACTGAATGATTGGACTTGACAACACAAAGTTAGGTTTGCGCTCATAAGCTAGTTTAATAACATAGCCTTATGTACAACTTTTAACTTAAAATGAATGTGAAACACTAACCTTGCAATACAATGAATAATGTAACATAGAGAACAAGTCAAAAAAGGAGAGCAGTTGAACAATTTTATACTCCAATTATCTAAGAAAGTATATGAGCAATTGGGATCCTGAAAATGAAAGCTCCACAAAAATGTAGGTTTTCAGTCGGTTTCTCCTTTTACCAAACTGGCTTATAATTAGCATGCGGTATAAAAAACATAAAATTGCAATCGCTGCTTAGTGATTCCTTCAAATGACATACAATTTTAAAGAATTGTTTGGCTTAACCATCCATCCAGTTTTAACCGTTACGTATGGATTATGAAGAGCGCCAAAACAATTTGTTTAAGTAATTCTATGCTAAACGCGTGTCGCGAAAAAGAACAAAGTGCAAAATGGAGTATAATTAAGAAACGATATGAGCCACATTTTACCAGATATGGATTTAAACTAAAAAATTGTACCTCAAGTTGTAAGAAAATTCGAAACTCTATGCCAAACAAAAGTCAAACTGATCACAAAGCCAATAAAGTTGTCACGATACCATCATTTATAAAGGTACAAGCCATAAGCTGGGACCCATAAAATGCTTAATTCATATTCAAGACGATACTGTAATCTGCAATAAACATTATAAAACGGATCATTCGGTTTCAGCATATAGCAAAATTTTCGATCCATTTGGCTGGCTCACATCGGTAGGATTAAATTTGAAAATTATGTATGAAGCAGCTTTGGATGATAAATTGAAAATGGAATCATCCATTTTCTTAAGAGCAGATCTAGCATCCGAACTCGGCAGATTGTGCTACTATAGCAATTACAAAACTTTAGAACCACAAAATATATTAACTAATAAAGAATTCAAATATGTCTACAAGTAGAAATTTAGTTGAAACGATAATCCTAGTTTTTTCCACAGGACGAGCGGTAGTACGACGTATTATCATAAGATGCGTTGTACACGAGCTGTTCAAAAATAATTTGCAACAAACACTAATGAGCGATCTACTAATATTACGAAAATAGTTCTGTACCAAAAAGGAGAAATCGCTATATTGATTGTTTTGAGATAAATGGGTATAAACTTTTGTTTTAAAATTTAAAAACAAATTTTGAATTGTCGTAACATTAAACATACTATTCTTATAGTATAGGAATAACTCTACCAGCGGGTACTAAAAAACAGAAGACAAAAAATTCAAAAACGGGAGAAAAATTTAAAACCTGCAAGTTAAGTGGTTCTTCCAAATTAATTATAATAAAAAAAAAAGACTTAAGTTACTTAAGCGGTCATTTCAATTGTATTATTCATTAAAGCATAAAATTAAACGATTTTAATCGATTTTTACAAAATATAGTGTAAATAGCATTTCATTCAAGCTAAATTATTTGGTTTATTTTAATTTGGATGGTTGCACCATATTTTCATTTAGTGAGTCAATATTGTCGTGTAAATTTGGGTCAACCAAAGACACATCTCCGTCTCACAAATTTAACTATGACAAAGTTCATTAGTTAGGGGAAATTGATTAATGCGAATTTTTTTTAGCTGGATTTATGGGTAAATATTAAAATCCAATTGTAGATGTTTCTTGCTAGTACGTCATCGAGTATCGTGGCTTTCGCATACTGAGAATTGATCTATGTATGTGCTTTAATTTGCTCAATTTTTTAATTTGATAATTTATTTGTTGGAATTCTTTTTCCACGGTGGTCGGTAAGTGAACTTAATTTTATGCGCTTAATTTTATGTAAATAAGCGATTCTTTCTAATGTAAATATTTATTAAAATCAGTTAAGCCATATTTGTATTTTACATAACTTTAGGTGAGTTTTTAAACGATTTTTATGAAAATTGCGGATATGTTTTAAATTAAGAAAGGAAAAATCACTTAAAATCACATTGGTCATTACACCTTTTTGGTACAGAATTATTACATCCACTTTGTAAGGCGGGAGTAGATTTTCCAGCCCAATGTCTAAAATCAGATAAGTTCCAATTAACGAGAATTTTCACAAAAGCATATTGAAAGCAACCTTTCAATAGAAAAAATGAATACATTCCTAGTTGAGGCGGGGAGTTTCTTAAAATTTAGGGTAAAATGTGTGTGTTTCTTTTATTTGATCAAAATTATCAACTGCACTGACCCTCACGTATCTTTTTACCTGAAGTTTGGTTAGTGGAATTGTTTAAAGAAACAATCAAACAAAAATTACAAGATGTCAACTGGTTCCATCCAGGATCGAACTGGAGACCTTCTGCTTGTAAAGCAGACGAGATAACCACTACACTATGGAACCATTTTGCAAATTAAAACGAATTTCGAGATTAAGACTGGCTGCAAACTATAAGAAAAATAAAAAATTCTAATTCTTAATCCTTAGTTCTAACCTTGGCTGCGATTATGTAAGCATTTTGAGTTTCGACTTGAGACTTGTCAAAACATGTCTATAATGTGCCAAGTTTTATGTAAAAAAAGTTATTTTACTCATTAAATGTGTGTATGAATTTGCGAAACTTGTGGCAAATTAAGCAAACTCAAATTTCAACTTGTGAAATTTAAAATATAAAACATCAGATTTGTGAATTTAACTTCTATTCAAGTTACACAATAAGATAAGTAAATTATAGAATTTAAACATAAACGAAAAAAAAGGCAATTCCTTATAATTGTAGATATCATTCTCATCTTTGACTAATACAATATTCTTAAGTATATATTCTTTAAAGTAACGGTTTCAATACGATTGAATCAATTGATGAACATGTTGCCATCTGATTAGTCTTGAAATTGGTGTAAGCGCATCTATATTACTGGTATCTTCATTGCTTATGCGACACAGCGGCCGATAATTAAAGATACATTCAATTTGAGCCAGAACTATAGTCATCTCTTCGTAAATTAGATGTGAGTTGCCAATAACTCTTTCCAAATATGATTTTATTGATCGGACCGCTCTTTTCCAAATTCCCCCAAAATGCAGTGCAAGTGGAGGAATGAATGACTAATTGATTTGGTTGTCCGTGGCGTATTAATGTTCTGAACTCTTATGATCCTTCGTGTGGAATACCTTGAAAATATTAGATAACAAATGATTAGTTCCGCGAAAACTAGATCCATTATCGGATAAAATTTGATTTGGTACTCTCCTTCGTGATGTGAATTTCTTTAAAGCACCCATAAACGTAGCGATGGTCAAATTGACAGCTACTTCTATGTGAAGACCTTTATGAGTTTTGAGCCTCTACCTCGTTTTGATAACAACATAATAAGCCCAGCATAATCAATCCCAGTTTTTGAAAATGGGCGGGATGGAACTCTATGACTTGGTAAGTTACCCATTAGCTGAGAGGTCATATGTATTCATTTGCAAAAACCTATTACACATTTGCGACATACACTCCTTGCTGTATGGCATACTCCCAAGATCCTATAATTTAGTAAAAAGTGATATAAGAAGAGAAGGCCCCGGATGGAAATGTTTAATACGTAATTTTGTTGTATATGAACAAGTAGCGTTTTCTCAGTGTCCACAAACTCTTAACAAGCTCTTTTGATCGATGAACTGTGATAACATTAGTTACGATGATTTGGATTTTAACTGATTATCGGAAATTAGGTCGGCATATTTATTCGCGCTTATTTGTAAGCCAATTGCATTTGGACGGCGCTCTAGTGTCGTTTCCTTAACTTGCATTACCTTCGGCCATGACTCCTTTGGCATATAAAGCCATTTAGGACCCACCCACGATAACTCGTTTGAGAATAACCTGCTTGCCCTTACACCGCAAGTTGCAAGATCCGATGGGTTGTCTCCACTGCTTACATGCTTCCAAATCGCATTCGATGAACTTTCCATTTCCTTGGTGGGCCTGTTTGTAGCCATGATAGAACCACGATTGAATCAGTCGAGTAATAAATTGGTACTGATGAAAATTCAAATGCTTGATTTACTTTGGCGATTAGTTTGGCTAATATGATCGCTCCACATAAATCCAAGCGAGGAAAGCTTACAGATTGGATTGGTGCCACTTTACTCTAGCAGGTTACTAGATTGGTTGTTATTTTATTGGAACTATTTCTGAAGTAGACACAAGCAGCGTAGGCAAGCTCGCTTGCGTCACCAAACTCGCGTATTTCAATATTTCAATACTACCTGTTTTTGAACCACCAAACCTTGGAATTCGAATTTGGCTTATTATGTGAAATTCAAAAGTGATATCTTTTCAATGATCCATAAATTTATCTGCAATCCGTTTATCCCAAAACACCTTTGCTAGCCATAAATATACTGCATCATTATCTTGGTTTTTATTATGAATGGTGATAATCAGCCATAAATTTTGCTCCAGTAAGTAGGTCAACAACGTAAAAATTTTGTGTAGTCACTCTAGCGAGGATCGGATGAGTCTGTTGCTAAGAAAGCTGCTGATGACGTGCGATAAGTCACTGTTCTTAGTTCGTAACTATCTATTGGGTTGGTTTTTGATGTTTTCCATCAAATTCTTTAATATTTGCGTTGGTTAGGATCTACCAGAATTTTGCCTGTACATTTTCTCAATGTGAGCGCAAATGGCAATTGGAAATCTCCTAAACCAAAGTAACACCGCCCACAGGGTTGGTTGTACGGTGAGACCGATTAATAAACGCCATGGTGTGGTAAATAACAAACTTCTTCATGTTTTTCGGATTGATTTGCATGTGGTTATTTTGTCATATACCCTAATAACTCGTATTATTTCATAAACTCGTGGTATTCTCGTTCAGATTCGGGGTTCAATTCCATTTTACGCTCCATAGCTAAAAGTCGACATTTGGCAGCTATATAGGTATTGCCCAATTTCAGCATACCACCTCTGACTGGAAGTTGTACAGAAAATTTTCTGGACTTATTTCGTCTCGTTATATCATTAAATTGTTGTTCACATATTTGCTCTTCCCTAGATCATGTATTATCAATGGTGACATCTTCTGATTCCCAGAACTTCCTTAGTGTGGCCCCTAAGTTTATTTAGTTGCCCTGTGTCATCGTGATGATTGTTACTATGAGACTGATCTGATATTACCCATGCAAGTATCGTTTCTTGTGCTATTGGCGAACCTGGTGATATAATTATTTTACCGTGACTTAACATGTAATTGAAAAAATAATCAGCACCATCGATAATCATCATCTGCGAACGTGAGTCTAATAATGCCATGCAATTGTGTAACAATCTATAACGATCTACTGCATTCACTACGGCTGTAGATAATACCGCGAAGCTTGTCATTGCCAAGTTAAAAGTAGCTTTACCATTTGTATTTGATATTAACAGCACTTGCTTCGTCTCTTTTAAATCCATTGATGTTACCTCTTTAATGTTTTTTTGTGGCTATTTTTTTGGGATGACAACTGTTGTATTTGCTTAAGTTCGAGACTATGCTATCGTGTAATAAAGAGTGATGTCTGCGACCATATTTTAAACACGATCGTTGAGATTGACATCTGTTGACTCGATGGGCTGCGGACAAACAATTAACGCAGCAGTTCCCCTTAAGTACTTCATTTCACTTATATCTAGAATCGAGTTTTTTAAATATATCTCATTCAAACAACCGATGCGGCTCATGGCATAACGGACACGGCTTAGTATTTGATACTGGTACCTGACAATATTGCCAGTAGATTTTGTTTCTTTCTCACTTTTAAATAATTGAATTTTTGATCTAAATTTAGTAAAATCCAAACCCATTTGACAAAATTATTTTTAGAAACAGTTCATGAGGAAGTAGAAACTAATCAGTTTTCGAATTTTGACTTATCTTTAAAACTTAAATTAATTTAATTTTCTAAATTTTTAAACATAAAATCAGGTCATATATTCCTACCATACCAAATAAAACTATAACTTAAGAAAACCGATAATAAAAAACCTGATCCTAAAACCCAAAATCCTTTCATATTTTACATCAAGTCAAAAATCTAAAATTTAATCTAAATTTTGGGTGTAAATCAAATTAAAAAAGTCAACCGAAACTAAAAATAATCGACCTTTTAAAAATCAATAATAATTTTTGTATCGGAAAAATCATAAAAATTTCTGTAATCAAATCATTTAAATCTAGAAAACTGCTAGAGCATAAATTGCAAATCATCATATCGATTTTTGATTTTCGAGTTTTAACGCCCCAACAAAAACCTATGGGCAAATCAACTCGATTTGTCTTCGTCGACTTGTCTAGTATAACAAAACACACTTATCATCAATATCGCTAGTTTTCCATTACAAATTAGATTTTTGCAAGAGGTAAAAAAGGAAATTTTTTTAATTTTCACCTTTATGATTGACGTGGTTTATTCAATTATTTTTTTTTGTTTTTTAATGTAATTTCATAAAGTGAATATTGGATTTCTACCACACACACACATAAATCGAAATAGGAAAATCGAAGTTAAAAAATATTTATTGTCCTTTTTTTTATTTTTTTTTTGGCGAAATATGATATTTTTGCTATATAGTTTTGTGTATATAGTCGATACGATATTTTCGATAATCTTATTAGTCGTCGATGTTTGTGTAATATATGGTTATGGATTGATGATTATATCATAAATATATAATATGTTGTCTATATATTATTATGTAAATCCAAAATGTATATACATAATATATAAATAAATTTCAGCTAAGTGTTTAATCCGGTGACGTATTGATAGCAAAAATCATTTGCTTCAGTAAACATCAAACAAATTGCCAAAAACTAAAATGAAAAACTTTTTCGTTCGAGAACAATTAGAATTAACCTTCCCTCCTCGTTTTAAGTGGTATCTATATATTATAGAGTCTATATATTGGCATTATACATAAAGCGTCATACAAATCAACTAAATAATTTTCCTGTTATCCTTTAAGTTTCTTTTGCAAACTAAATTCATTCTCTCATCTCAAGTATTACAGTAATAACAATAAAATAGAGTAAACTTTTTTTTATTTTATTTTGCTATATACTGCTGCTGATGTTGCCTTTGCCGTTTGTTCCCTTTATCTCTGTTATCAACTACTTTATATTATATGTATATAACGTAAATAAGAAAACTTTAGGATGAACAAGACAAAAAATAAAATAAAATTTTACTTGTGCTTTTACTTTTGGTTTTTACATTCCAACAACAACAACAACAACAACTTAAAGAACTTTTTTTTCGCATCCTTTCTGCCTTGATTCAAAAAACAAATACAGTATATGGGGAACCAAACCTAACACATATCACATATATTTGTACATATATACACCTATCTCTCGAATTACACGGTAGAAATGGGTCAATTTAAATTATTTCACCAACGTTTCAAATGCAAATCTTATCCAAAGGACCAGTGATTCGACATAAATCTAGTAGAATAATAACTAGGTCAAAATTGAATCATATATGCATCCATCCCAAAGTCCAACAAACGTAGTATGTTTTGTTGCCCTCGATTTGCAGCACCACACTTCTAGTAACATCATCCCTCCACAAACATTTACCTTGTGCTGGGTGCAACATGCACGCTTTTGTTGAACAGATAAACATTTCCTTTGAAATCGCCGTTATAATTGCTAAATATCGTCCATGCTACATGTTGGTGCATCTAAAGTGGACCTACATGTATAAAATGGTCATGAGTTGAAAGCTGAAGGCCATTGAAGTCTATGAAAAGGATGTTATGAACGTGAAATTATAACAGTTTCTACCCGACATAAAAGATTAGCCGTTCCATTATTGTCACAGATGTTTCCCAGAGCCCTGGGATGCATCACAAGGGTAAATAACACTATTTGATTCAAGCACTACTGCAATTTTTTTGACGGCATTTGTCAACATATCCAAAACGACTTCTAATTGATTGGCGATCTTACATAATTTTTGGTGTTTTCGGAATAAATTGTAAATTGAAACAATTTGAGCCGTTGAAAAATAACAAAGAAATCCTCTTGAATGTTTATTCCATTGTGCAAACGGTTATGCAATGGCACGGATGATGTTTTCTTACACGATCCATCGAAAACAATCCTTAACTTTGTTGTCAAACTCGCCATTTTTTATACGTACTGATGTGGTAAGAACAATAGAAAAGTTGTTGGATCCAAAATACAAACAAGCTCCAAAGCTTCAACTTCTGATACTCGGTAAAATATTGCGAACTTTGGCCTTTTTTTCAAATAATCGATAAAACTCGTTCTTCTTACCTTAAAAACCGACGCATTGCCACATCCAGAAATTCGCTCGAGTTCAATTGATCAAATTCAGCGAATGTAAGGAGCATAATGTTTATACATTCTTGTTTTGTGGGACTCAAACCCAAGTCAACAAATCTAGCCAACGAATTAACAGCATATCTACGCCACTTATAAGATTGGTTCTTATGCGTTAAGGTGTTGGCCCAAGTAGACATCTGACAGTCAAACCAAATTTGGTTTTTTTCTAGTATTGAAAGGTTTTCAACCAGAACCTTCTTGACAGGATGTAAAAACTCCAAAACATTCCAGATTTAATCAGCAAATCAACTGTTTGCGGTAGAAAATGTAATGGATCTGCAAGATACATCATCTGAAGGTTAGCATTTTTACTGACACTAGCTATAGCAGTTGAGTTTCTTGCATAAAAAGCAAATCCTGTTTCTGCTTAAATAATGATAACACTGAACACTGGGCAAAAAATTTGGAAATCTCGTGCAAATTTGCAAATTGACAATGGCACTGAAACACGACCAATTTACGTTTTGTTATAATCGATTTTCACTAACATTAAGGCGCGTTTCTCCAAAAAATGACAAACCACCGTTAAAAACGAATCAGCTTACTTTTAAGAAGTGAGGTACCTATAGTGAACTGTGGCCAGATAGGACAACATAAGCAGAAGCAACGATTGGTTCCAATTAAATTATATAAATGATATGAGTCAAGAACATCAATGCCTTCTTCTCGTACCACTCGACCAGAGCTGCACAAGTGCATTTTGAAATTCTCACAAAAGACTTCCATTTGAGAAAAAGTTTTATGCCGTTTCTAATGTGACCAGCACCTAACAGCACAAGCAATCTGCTAAACTCCATTAAAATATTTTTGGTGCCCAATACGTCAAAATCTATAAAGATCAGGTAATAAAGTTGATATGAATGTGTCAATTAGTCGCAGCTAACTGACTGGACTGGACATCTGGTTGAGCCAACCCTTTGGCTTGGTGAACATGTACTGGGATTTTCAAAGGAGTAATACCGTTGCGTTGACAAAATTTAACGAACTTAGCTGAGTTAAATGGTGGGGCATTGTCTGTGACCAGCCCTTTAGGAAAACCAAAGGTCACAAATAGTTTCTCAAATTGGCCCATCACGCTGGTACTTTCAACATACTCCACATGATAAAATCGTTTTTGAAATTTTCTCAACAATTTTAGGTCACCAACACAATGATGCTAACATCTTTATTCGTACTACATCCGGATGATCTTCATGCAGCAGATTGATCACATATCCACGCAATGACAACATAATGATGATTCGGCATCCCCAAACGATACAACCAGCTTCATGTGGCAATTCATATTTACTTTAGTTAGAACCAAATCTGATTTTGTTTCTCGTGCCACATCTTCAGAAAACATGGGTATCTGTCCACTTCCGAGAAGGCATTTACCAAACAAATGAGGGAGTCCCCACTTCTCTCGTCTTCTTGTGGCAGACGCGACAAGGCATCCGGAACTACCATGTTTTTGCCTTTCGTAAGAGTCTTTGAGCAGCAGTAATTGGTATCCTCTTTTTGATATCAAACAACGATACCAATGATTGATGATCCGTTACTAAAATAAAAGAACGACCAAATAAAAATTTATGAAATTTTCTCACTCCGAAGATGATTGCAAGTGCCTCCTTGTCCAATTAGGAGTAATTCTTTTCGGCTGACGACAAACTTGCTGAAACCAATATTATTGAATGGTCTAGCACCAACACCAACCAAACTCGCATCGGATGACAGGTACAAATTCTTTTTCGGGTCGCAATGGCACAGCAGATGGTTTGTACCAAGCTTGGTTTTGCATTTATTGCAACTTCTTGTCCAGACGAACTTCTCGTCCTTCTGGGTCAAATTGTAGAGCGGTGCCAAATCAGAAGCTATCATTGGGACAAACTTCCAATAAAAATTTACCAACCCCAAAAATTCCTTCAGCTGCGTGATATTGGAATCGGAGCATTTAGAATGGTAGCAATTTTATCAGGACTAAGTGTAATTCCATTAATCCATTAATTCAACCTGCCATCTGAAAAAAAAACATTTTTTTTATTAATGTGCACGTTATACCTTCCAAATTGCCCAAAAATAGCTTTCACGTTAGCCCAAGACTCCTCTAGATCCATACTAGCTACCAGTTTATCGTCCAAATAACACACGTTTTTCAGAAAACCCCGCAATATTTTATCCATCAACTGTTGCAAGATTGTTGGAGAGCTTGAGATTTCATAAGTTAATGTGGGGAATTAAAACAACGGAGTATATTAATCGTGAATAACTCCATCGAGTCTTTGGCTATTTTAGCTTGCTGATAAGCGCCAGTCAAAGTCAACACGGTAAAACAACTACAGCCAGAAAGACTCGAAAAAATGTCATCGATATTGGGAAGTGGATAATGATGAAAATCCACGCACTTATTAACCGAAACTTTAAAGTCTAATCAAATTCTGAGACATTTGTCCTTTTTAGGGATCACCCCAATTGAACTCGCCCAATTACTACAACCGTCTCAGCTGTCTTCTTCAATTCCAATCGTTGCCTAATATCCTCGCAAGGCTATAGGCTTTTCAGAAAAACCCGATGGATATTCCTTCTTGAAAAGGAGAATCCGCTGAATCCTCACTAGGATACTGTACTTTATCACCACGAATCATTTCACGAAACCGATCACGCCAAGAGGCAGGAGTTGATTTAATCAAGTTTTGCCAAAAAAAGGTATTTTCTGTAAATTTTTTGTTAAATACTGTCGAACTAATAACTGTAACAGCCACACTGGTCGCTATCTATATCAGCAGGCACATTATTTATTAATAACTGCACGACTTCCGATTTAGAATTTACATTAATTAATTTAATTTACAAATCAATTGAATTAACCGTTTTAGGACCAATACCTAATTTTATCGTTTATTTATCTTTTTGTAGCTCGTTTTGCAGCTTCATTAATTTCAGATAGGATTTGTCAACATGTAGATCGTTTCCTTTGCTAACGTGATCTTATATTTTGATTTTAATATGTAATTTTATGAAATTGCTTTTCCTGCGCTGTTTCCAATTTCCATGCATATCATATACGCTTTAGTTAATTTTACAACCATATAAAATCGATATTGCATAAAAAGGACTGTGTAATTCGGGGGATAAGTGTACATATATAATCTAAGAAAACAATTTTAATGGGATTGAAATTCTTAATTGGTTTTTTTGTTTTTTTTTTTATAGTTTTTTATGGCAAGTTCGTTGTAATGTAACGGAATCTTTAATTTTGTTCAGTTCGGAAAAATAAAATGAAAATTAAATTATTCGATTGGATAATGAAAATACTTTAGGTCAAGTTTTTCGAATTTTTTTTTTGCTGCCAAAATTTGAAAAGTTATGACGTTCGTATAGTATGTGTGGTCGAACATAGTAATTATTATTTTATTTTTTATTTAATACCATTTTGGCCATTCTGGATTTTTTTTGGGGTAAATCTAATTTATTTGTGCAATAGGACAAAATTGTTACGAAATTGTTTCATAAAACTTATCTCTATACTTCGATAATAACATAAAATTTTTATGTTAATAATAAATTAATTTGAGAATGCTATTATAACGATTGGTCGTACAGTTTGGTTTATAATTTTTTGCCGTTATATCATCTGAAATTTGATGCATTGAAAGAAATAAAACATATTACACAGAAAGACAAATCAATTTATATTTATCCAATGTTCCGAACACAACTAAAGTTTTATCGCAGGTAAAACATAGAAAGTAGGAAAATATTGAACGTATAGTGAACAAAATTCAAGTTTTTGGTCATTCCAAAAAATTCCTCAAATTATTCATTCACCACCTTTGCACCCATTTATAGCGACAATGTGGCTTGATATAATACTAACTATGGACTGCCTAAGTGTCAGTAACTTGGTCGATCTCAATAATTTATGTAACTATCCTATTCTATTCTTACAGGGTAAATGTTGGTGTAGTGTGGGCCCGGTGCTTTCCCAAAAGCCATCGTTTCGAGTGTTTTAGAATTATTTTTTCCTATGGTTTTGACGGGGACAACATATGGTGTGGTTCAATCAGCGTTTAAAAAATATATACTATAATGTTTTATACTCTAGACCTTAAGAGATCTGTGTTGAGTTTGCCAATTATTTTCAGCGTTGTTTTGATAACTCAAGTATTTTTTAAATTTGGAATGCTTATTTTATCCAAACTCTTTTATTATCTGTTTAATGTAAGTCTTTCAAGTAAGAAATTTCCGGATATGTGGAAAAATTGTTTTTTTCTATTCATATTTAAATCTGGTAAGAGAAGCAATAATCCTGTAATGTGGATCGGGGTGATCAAGTGAGCTCAATGATATCATTATTTTATGACCGCAAGGTCCTGAAAGTGGACCACTCGGCATTCGTACTCGATATACCGGCAAGTGGAGATAGACATCTGGCTTTGGGCACTGAGTCAAGGGGGTATTAAGCATAGAACTCCTAAACATAATCACAAGTCCAATGAAACCACCTAAACAGATAAAGGAGGACATTTTACCAGCTCGGTAAAAATCAACAAAAGAATGAGGTTTAACTTCGAAGAAAAACGAATTCATGTTACTATTGACAAGGGAAATAACTCGTATGTAGGGTTTATTGAGCAAGAGAGAGACAATCTGCAAAGCTGCCAGATCTCATATTACAAGAAATTAATATGACAACTACAAAACAAAAAATATCAGCAGGAGTATTAAGGATGGTCTCCTGGTTCTCGAAGAGATCCTTAATGGGATTGCTTTCCGCAATGATAACTGAAAAGCGGATAGGGCCACTACTTCTCCTGCTGTAGCAGAAATTTAAAAAAAAGGAAATAGTTATTCCTAGCCTATTTGAAGCGAACTTGTTTATTTCTAGCCTAGTTGAAGATAAAGATTCGCAAACATAGACTGTAGTTCAGTCAAAGGAGCGTCAAAAATAAGAAGTGAAGGAAAAGATACAGAAAACCGAAAAAAAAATCGGATGCCCTTCTAATTAAAGCGGAAAAAGGCCAATTTTATACACAATTGCTAGGTGTAATAAAAGAACAGGTTAATTCGAAGACTTCAAATATGAAGATTAAGTCCATACGCCGCACCAAAATAGGTGATGTTCTTTTGATACTCGGAGCAAATACGACCAACAAATCGTTGTTCTGCAAGGCATTGAGATGTGCCCTTGGGGAGATTAGCAACCTAAGACTACACTGAGGGATTAAGATTGTTTTTCCTCTGAAGAGGAGGTCCAAAAATCCATCAGACAGATCTCAAAGGATTTAAAAAATTTATTGACGAATTGAAGGTATCACTTACGCAACCTAATTCGAGAAAACAGCAAATGGCCTTTACGGAACTCTTGAAGCATCTGAGCTGCTTAAGATAAGTCACATAAAAATAGGCTGGCTATATTGCAGAGCCTAGGGCAAAATCGTAGTGGTCCGATGTTCACAAAGGCCCCAACCGGAGTTAAATTTGTCTTCACTGTGGAGAGAGAGGCCGTTTTAAAAAGGAATGTAAAGCATAGCTCAATTGTTTCCTATGTGTTAAAAAACAAAATAAGGCCAGAACAAGCCAAACACACACCATGGGTCAGGTGGTTTCCGGATAAATAGGCGGGCCTTAAAGCAAATAAGATATAAAAACAGAAGGATGAAGGTTCTTTAGGCAAATCTTAGTAAAAGTAGAACCGTGAATGCCCTTATAAACCACCTGAGAGTGGAGATAGTCATGGACCTGCTTATCATTAGTGAGCAATATATGAATAGAGCGGAAGATTAATGGTTCTTCGATGAGATAGAAACATGCCGTCATCAGGAACCCGAAGTAAATCATAACTGAGAGTTATGGAGCCGAAAAGATTTGTACGGGTGAAAATTAAGGATAGCATATATGTCAGTTGCTATTTTACCCCAAACGAATCAATGGACGCTTTTCGTACGAAATTTGATTGAAAACAAACTGCGAGACTGTGCCCTCGTTATAGTCCGAGAATTTAATGCAAAGGCACTGGATTGGCAAATGAGTTCCACAGACACCAGAGGACAGTACATTCTGGACATTGCAGCCAAAATAAATGTGGTGGTGATGAAAGAAGGCATTTTATCGAAATTTGGAAGACCTGGTGCACTGAGACTATTCCCGACATCACTCTTGTGACCGATCCCATATCGCACAAATTTACGGAATGGCGAGCATACATAGCTAAACTGTTGCACAAAGAGTTCAGACTATGGCAAGAAAGCCACGGAAACTAGAAATAAACATAAGCGAGCGTATCAAATGGGGGAACTTGATGTATGATATGGACACCAAACCCTAGGATCAAGGCTATAAAATTGTAATATGCCAACTTAGAACACTGGTACCCAGCCCCTTAATAGAGCCAACCCAAATATGGCATATCGTGAACTCACTTCTCCTGGACCACTCAAATGATGGCCGGTAACCTTGGCTCAATAAACCGAAAGAGGTACCAGCTTTTTCGGAGGAAGAGATCCAACAAGCTGGCTCATAGCAGCAATTGAGCAGACAATAAGCAATACGGCTTCAGAAAAAGTCATAATACTATTGGCACTATTGAAATAGTGGTGCGAACTTTTTTGGTGGCATAGAGACAAAATCATTCATTATTCACGAAAGCTAGTGTTACTTGCTATGTGAATAATGCGTTAAATTCAACGAGATGGGCGGATATGTTTTCGGCGTACAATTTCGAAGAGCCATTTTATCATTTACGAATAATGCATAGCTACCTGTACGATAGGAAGCACATATATGAGACCACAAAGGGTCAATGCAGCAAATAGATCAAAGGAGGTGCCACCCAAAGATCTACCCTAGGACCTGACCTATGGAACGTAACATTCGATGGTATCTTGCCAGGGGACACTTTCATGGTGGGATATGCAGACGATATTAGTTATAATTGCTCGAGACACAGACGATGTTCAACGCAAGCTAAACCAGATTACGAGAAGAATTACAACATGGCTAAGAGTTAATGGTTTAAGCCTAGTAACAGAAAAAACAGAATAAGTTTTATTTACTAGGCGATGATTGTCACCGACTTGCTTTTCGACGTGGGAACCAGCAAATACAGTCTAATACGGTCGTAAAATATTTAGTGGTGCATCTGGACCCAAAATTATATTTTGGAAAAAGATAAAGTGTTCTTCGAAAAAGGTGACAAAAGTGAGTATTGCCCTGAATATTGATGAGAAATAAAGTTACTAATGTCGGTAACAAATTATAACCATCTGTACGGCTATGAAATATAAGCAGACATATTTTAAATGGAAATATGCTTGTCTCGAATCCAAACTGGATTAAGTATCATCTTTTCTTTCTCACCTTCTCGACCTTTGATATTCATTTGTAAGCTCTTATATAATTTCAATTTAACCCCACTAAATTCTTTGTTTCAAGTATTGAGCCACCAGTTAGAATAAAACGCTTCACCTTTAGACACTTCATTGAAATAATCAAGATGCTTTCTTTTCACAAAAACGACATCAAACTATGGAACTGATAACAAATTACAGGAACAAAATGTATATAAAACTAAATGGAGTACGTGTTTTTTAGCATGACAGCCTCTAATCACATTCGAGCAATTACATCATTGATTAATGTTTACTAATTAATGCAAATTAGCTAAAAGATACAATTGGCGAGAATCGTTGTTTTGCAAAAATGAACTTTGGATCTTTTATTATACTTGCCATCAGTCACATACTATGTATATTCAATTGCAGTGCTGCGGTGTGCAAGTATAGAAAAACAAATTTTCACTTTAAGATTACTTCACGTCGACTCATGATGAGCTAATAATTTTTTTTTATGAAATTAAATTTGTTTATTGTTACTTAATTATATTAAATTGAATAATCTAAGTGTAGAAAAATAGAAAAACAAAATTTTTGATAAGAACGGCCGACTGTACGTCAAAATATGTTTACAATTTTATTTTTATTTTTTATTACACTGATAAGCGATGGCAGACAATGCGTTTTAGTTTACCTCGATTATTATAAACAGTTTTAATTGTATTCTCGGTTTTGGGGTAAACAACAATTAATCAGTATCATTGTTTATTGGATAGTAAACAATCTTATACAAGTTAAGTTATTAAGCCTTATCTTGTCTGGGTATAAGTGGTAAAGCGCAACAAAAACATAGTTCGAATGATGACTGAAGGTGATTAGGCGCAAGTTTCATAATTCTTCCTGATTAGATATGGAAGTTGAACCTACCATATATGTAAATGGATATATATATATATATATATATATATATATATATATATATATACCGGGTGATTTTTTTAAGCTGAAACTTTCAAATATCTCGGAAAATAAGCACTTTACGAACAAAATTTCTAAAATCAATATTTAATCATTCTGCAGAGGAAATACATTAGTGCTAAAATTAGTAACACCCTTCCCCTCCTTGTAGGTCGGCAGAGGTTAACTTTGAAATTAAGAAAGGTATCACTAATTTTTATTGCAAATTCGTATTCTATGGCTAATACTAATTTCGTAGGTTAGTTAATTTTGGCGGAAATCGGCTAAACGGAAGTGGCTACTTCCATAAGGAGTTTTTCGAGTTTTGTAAATATTTTAAAAAGTGCAGCACTCATAAGAAAACTGTTTAGTGTAAAAATGTTGTATTAAAAAAATAAACTAAAAAAAATTAAATAAAAAATTAAAAAAATTAAAAAAAAAAATTTGGCACTTCCGGTTAGCCGATTTCCGCCAAAATTAACTAACCTAAAAACTTATTAACTAACCTACAACTTCCGCCATAAAATCCGAATCTGCAATAAAAATATAGGATCCTGTTTTAATTTCAAAATTACCCCCGCCCCACCTACAAGGAGGGGAAGGGGGCACTAATTTTAGCACTAAAGTATTTCCCCAGCGAAATGATTAAATTTTGATCTTAGACATCGTATGAGTCTTCCAGAGTGCTTGTTCGTAGAGTGCCTATTTTTTGAGATATTTGAAAGTATTAGCTTGAAAAAAATCACTCAGTATCTGGGAAAATAAAACATTCGATCGCCACAAACAACTAATCAGGACTGATCTTTATTTCCTTCTTTATGTACTTTTCATTTACTTATTTGCTGTGTTCATTTGCTGTAACACATAGTAATCCTTCTCGGCCCTCTTGTATTATCATCCGTCCCGGATGAATTTCTTTCTTCGAAGTCCCTTTCTGTATCGGTATCGTCATCTGAGACCCTATGGTAAAGTCGTTTCATCAATTTGATAACCATCGGCGTCACCTGTGGTCCTTTAAATGAATAATGATTTAAACCTTCGTCTTTTTATTATATGTTCGGTGATTCTCCTCCTGAATTTTTGCAATGTCATCTTTTGCCAAATTTCTTAATTCTTTTGAGAACGCTCGGGACACTTCGATTTTACACTGAACAAGATTTCAAAAGGAGTCATTCTGATTGCCCTCTGAAACAAATTGTTTCGAAATTGTTGTAGTTTATTCACGTAACATTCATCTGGCTTAGTAATGGCTAATTTTGTAAGAGCAGGAATGATGATCTGGTTGATTCTTTCTACTAGTCCATCTTATATGTCTCATCTTATATGCTGGACAATGTTCCAATCGAACTTAAAATCGAATTTTGTAGTTGTAACACCCAGCTTGCGATTCGCGATGAGATTGCCTTTTTTTCATCGTCCTCTTGAATGCCGAGCAATCGGTGGCTATGACAAAGTTCAGAGAATATAACTTTAGTACCAGCTTGGTAATCAGCGGTTTTTTTAAACGACCTATAGCGTTTTTGAATTTCTTCGAACTTAAATTCCGCAACCATCTTTAGTAGATCCGATAGGGGTTTAGCAATAATGTCATATTCGAAAATTTCCAGTTATTCCCAAATGCACTGAATTTCTGATAGTCTTTGGTTTTGGAAATTTGGCAACTGATTTCAATTGCACGGTCCCTGGCCGAATGTGTCCTTGTTCTATTTCATACCCCAGATACTCAATCTTGGTGCACATAAATTGAAACTTCATCCACTTTATTTATAAACCATATGGCTGAGCTATATATTGTATACACACATAAGCTATGTAAACTGAGCCACTCGATTGATCAAGTTGGTCGTCATTAGGAGGTAGTGGAAACCGGTCGTGCACAATCACCTTATTGAACCTCCTGTAGTCAACACATGCTTCTTAGAGCTGTCTTTTTTGTTCGCGAGTATTATCGGGCTGGCATCTATGCAGCCCGATAATACGAGATAATACGTGAGGTATTTTCTCAAATAATGCCATCCTTCATTCATTCTTTAATATATTTTTGTACGATCTCTGCCTCTATATGGGTGAAAGTTGTCTTTTTGTCAATTTTGTTAGCTGTCTGCATTTAGACGTGTGTTGATTCCATTCCGACCGCGGGAGGTTGCAGTAGTTTACTATCATTTTTTGGACTTTATAGGCAGCTGACTGGTCCTTAATGTGAAATAGACTGAAATCAACGTCACGTTGTCTGCACTACCATGGCATAATATTCGGGTACTAACTTCTTCATGATGACGCTGTTGCGAGTTGAAATTGTAATGGTTTGTTTAATTAAATATTTACCAAAGATCAAGTAAACCGGTAAAACGCCTTCCACGACTATGTGAAACACTGTATCGTATAAATTGCCATCTACTTCGAAAAAAGTATGCACGTAATCGTCTTATCACTAAAGTTACTGCTGGCTATCCTAATGTACTTAAAATTTCCTCATTCATCACCATAAACTTTTTCATATCGGCTAAGTTTGGACTTTTCACTTGATTTAGAACTGCACAGACTTTGTCACTTTTCTTACAACTTTTAAAGTCATCAATTACTTTGATATACTGTTTTATTATGGCCGCATCTGCTATATTGGCGCGAAGTCTGCCTGTTTCCTACGAGCCATCATCTTTTGATAAACTACCGCGCTATTAATGTCTTCGTCAAATTCCTTACGAAGAAAATTATTTTTGTTTTCCCATGTAGACGTATGATCGGTGGAATTCAAACCTAACTTTGCTGTTCCTCAGAGACGTTTCTTACAATAAATATTTTTTTGTACGTCAGACTAACCTCCACTAATCAACAAAAACCTAATCAAAAATTTCTCTCTTTATGTACTTATATAGCGGTTCATTTGCCGTTTCAAAGATTAATCTTACTGCGGTCCATTTCTGAATCACAGGGTAATCCTACTGTGTGTGTGTATATATATATATATATATATATATATATATATATATATATATATATATATATATATATATATATATATATATATATATATATATTTATATTAAGAGAATACCATATATTTATTTGGTTTCAATTTGATATGCTGCATATCTGCTCGTGGACAGCTGGCGTGCACAATTGTTATGATGTTTAGGGCCGTTCTGATTTCATTTTGTTTAGAAGTATCAATATCACAAAGCGTGTTTCCAAGAACAATAAAAGCTTTAACCTTGGTAAATGAATACCTCATTAGTTTTACCAAGGTTATCTTTGTTGTTCTTTAGCTACATTAAAATGATGAGATTTTAAAACTTTATTACCAACTAATTGGTGATATTTCTAATCCTAATCCGTATATATATAAAGGCATATATTACAACCTGATCTTAGATATATGTAATTAACAATTTAAAAATCAAAACAAAACAAATCAATAGATTTGCAAAAGGCGGAAGCAGATTCTTATAAACTGAAAACGATTAAAGCTATTGTTAATTATGAAACTGGTTATTTCAGTTAATTACTTTGCGATCTTTTCAATATCAACAATTGATACAGGGTTTTGATCTACACTAACAAATAGTGATAGCATAATTTAAAGCCTATACGTGAATGAATTCATCGTTTAATTTTTATTTTTGTTGATAAGATTGCAATGTTCTTGAGTGACCTACATTTATAGCTTCGGTGTTTAACTGTCAGATTATAAATTGAATGTCATTTGATTTTTACAAAAATATTGAAGCGATGATTCAATGTCACGGAGTAAAATAATGAAAAAAGTTGCATTCTATAGTATAATTTATTGAACTCCATAGATGAAAATGTAGTGATCGTTTTTATATAATACAAAGATTATAGATAAAATTATATCTATAATCTTAACAGTTAAAATGATATTTAAATTTACAAAAACTTGCTAAAGCATGGTACCGCTTGGATTTTTATATACAAGCCGCATTAGATTGCCGGCTATTTTACTTCATTTGCGTTATAAACTTATCAGTCGTTTATAAACACTGTCCAGAAGTCAGCCAGTGGCCAAAAATAAGTCAACTTTGAAAAATTATAAGGCAAACTAAACATAATAAAGAGATGTACATAAAGTACCGATCCTACGAGGAACCATAAACATGCAGAAACTAAAAAGAAATCCATCTACTTGAGTTTGTTGTATTAATCCGACTTCTAGATGTCCGGAAGGATTCTTTGTTAAATCACCTTTTCGACTTTATTCAAAAAGATGATTTAACAAAGAATTTTCTCCTTATCTGTCGCTGAATTCTTTCAAATTAATATCTTACTTAATGTTAAAGTGAATCATTGCTCTAACGAAAAAAATTTAAGATGACCACCAAGGATGTGTTCTTCTGAATTGAACAACCACTGACCAAGGGTATTCAGTCTAGATTCCTTGCCAGCTTTCATGTTTGGTTGTGAAAGTGGGACCCTGCAGATTAGTATGAGAGACGGTTAATGACTTTCGAGAGAAGAGTCATGCGCCCTAAACGTGAGGAAGACGACACTTTCTAAATTCTCTTTAACACCAAAGATTCACTCTTAACTCATTATCAACGGAATTCCACTCATTTTACATCAAAATAAAACCGAAAATTTGAACTCAGATTTTTCCAAATATACAAGGCTATAAACTGTCAAAGTTGTGGATTTTTGTTTCGGAAAAATCAAGATTTTTTTAAACGTAATTTCGGATATCTAAAACTTTTTAGACCACTCTTCAGCTCCATAAATCCACTGTTAACTCGTTTACAACGGAATTCCACTCATTTTACATCACAATAAAATTGAAAATTTTAACTCAGATTTTTCCAAATATACAAGGCTATAAACTGTCAAAATTGTGGATTTTTATTTCGGAAAAATCAAGATTTTTTAAACGAAATTTCGGTTATCCAGAACTTTTTAGACCACTCTTCCACCCCATTACTTCACTCTTATCTCATTATTAACGGAATTCCACTCATTTTACATCAAAATAAAATCGAAATTTTTAACTCAGATTTTTCCAAATATACAAGGCTATAGACTGTCAAAATGTTCAATTTTTATTTCAGAAAAACTAAGAATTTTATAAACGTAATTTCGGTAATCTAGAACTTTCTAGGCCACTCTTCAACCCCATAAATCCACTGTTAACTCGTTTACAACGGAATTCCACTCATTTTACATCAAATTAAAATCGAAAATTTTAACTCAGATTTTTTCAAATATACAAGGCTATAGACTGTTAAAATTGTGAATTTTTATTTCGGAAAAACCAAGATTTTTTTAAACGTAATTTCGGTAATCTAGAACTTTCTAGGCCACTCTTCAGCCCCATAAATCCACTGTTAACTCGTTTACAACGGAATTCCACTCATTTTACGTCAAAATAAAATTGAAAATTTTAACTCAGATTTTTCCAAATATACAAGGCTATAAACTGTCAAAATTATGGAATTTTATTTCGGAAAAATCAAGATTTTTTTAAACGTAATTTCGGATATCTGGAATTTTCTAGACCATTCTTCAGCCCCATAAATCCACTGTTAACTCGTTTACAACGGAATTCCACTCATTTTACGTCAAAATAAAATTATAAATTTAAACTCAGATTTTTCCAAATATACAAGGCTATAGACTGTTAAAATTGTGGATTTTTATTTCGGAAAAATCAAGATTTTTTAAACGAAATTTCGGTTATCCAGAACTTTTTAGACCACTCTTCCACCCCATTACTTCACTCTTATGTCATTATTAACGGAATTCCACTCATTTTACATCAAAATAAAATCGAAAATTTTAACTCAGATTGTTCCAAATATACAAGGCTATAGACTGTCAAAATTTTGAATTTTACTTTCGGAAAAATCAATATTTTTGTAAACGTAATTTTGGTTATCTAGAACTTCAGCTGGTCGAAATTCTATATTTGCAAGCTATTTCAACTTTAGCAGATGACGTTATTTCGACATAATTATCATGAGTGACCAGGGATTCAATGTATCGTAAACTCGTCACTTTGTTACGTGAATGGTCTCCGCTAAAACAATTCATTGTGTTTAATCTCTTAAACCAATGTTGATATATTACTTTAAAAAATAATTGATTTTGTGACCAACGGAAACACTGATGCCATTCAACACCGGTGCCATTCAGTCCAACGACACAGATATTATCTGCATATGCTAAAACCAGATGTTGTCTTGAGGTGTTTCACTTTTACGAAAGATAAATTATAATATGAAATTAAATAGTATCGGGGACAGAGCAAGTTTGGTTTGAAAACAAATGAAAACCGAGATTTTTAACCATATTTAGCCGAACATACAAGGCTATAGACTTACTGAAGCTCAAACCTAATTTCTAATCCAATACTAAAAATTCGGTAAATTTCCATTAATTAGATCAAAATCCCGCAATGTAGCTGATAAAATGTAAATAACACCGAGTTGTCTCAAACAAGTCATATAATCTATTGATTAGATATTGATTAGATTAAAATACTCATTACTCATTGTTTTTGTTATAGGGTTCGATTAATCGATTGTGACGTCATATCAGTAGGTGATTGACAATTTAATTATTTTGTTTTTGTTATGATCAAGTAAAGTAGGTGGTTAAGGTGTGCGGTTACGGTTACTGCATTTATTCTTAGATCGATTTCTAGGCTTTTATAATTTAACAATCATTTAATATACAAATCTATATAATTAATGAATTGCCAATTAAAATTAGATTAAGATCAATCATTCTAACCTCAAATAGACGTGAGCATATTTTTAATAAAAAATTTTTATTTTTTACTCTCCAATGGAAACTATAATATGATCATTTGAAGGTTATAGCATCGCAAAAACAGCAGCCATGAAAATGTATATTTACTACCGTTATAGTTATATATATAAATTAATTACGATTACATTAGATTGTATATAAAGTTGAAAAACTAATCAGAGTGAGAGACAAACAGTACAGTAAAAAATTGAAAATTATGACCTAGCTCAAGAAAAATTCGATTACCTTTTTGTAAAGCTATGGCTTGCGCTTGCGTTTTTTGTTTTATTTTTTTTTTCAAGATTGTGCAATAACGTGCGATAACAGGCGTAACTGCATAATAGTTTATATAGTAAATAATACTGTACTTCTGTAATGATTGATAGTTTTATAATTGTATAATTATCATAATGAAATATGTACAGGGTGATACAAAGTTAAATCAGTTACTTTTCGTAGTATTTTTACACCATTGCCATTCAATACATTTATACAGATACTATTTGCAAATGCCAGAGTCTGGATGGGGTGATGGAACAAGATTGCTCTGATGTGTTTCACTTTTACGAAATATCCAGCGCATCTTCTTGTCGTACACCAGAGATAATTGCAAAAATTCTTGATAGTAATGGCAGGGGCCGATTTTCTTAAAAGTGCCACTATACTAAAGGATGAAATAAAACGATGCTCGTATTGCTTCTGGATTTGAACTTGGAAAAATAGCCACCGAATGAAAGAATACAATACTTGCATCCGTCAGTATTTAGCGACCGTCAGTAACGCTGCAGCGATTGATCACTTGATTCCTGTTTTAAATCATAAGACAAATAAAGATCAGCCTTTCATACTTGATCGAGAGAATGACGAAAATGAAAGTTCCCTGCAAACAAATAAAAGACCAAAAAAGCTATCTGAAAAGAACTGCATTGTCAATAATTGAGTAGCAAGATTGCGATATAAGGAAGATAACGGTTTCACGAAGTGTAATCAAATGGTTGAGAAAAGAGACCAAACTACGACCAAACACGGCTATGTGGATGAAAGAATAACGGTTTCTTGGAGCTAGATGAGATAATCAATGCAAGTGCCACTTGCCGAAAGACTAACCGAGAGGCAGTGGAAAAGCTATCTTGACGCCGGGAGCGGAAAGTATGGATAAAGCGACCAAACGCGTGAGTGTTCTGCGGCCAAAACTTGCCCAATCTACTCAACCAGCTGCCGAAAGAAATAGGACCAATGAAACAGAGATAAAGGCCTTAGAAACGAGAAGGGATAAATGGATTATGTTCGTGGGAATGAAAACTGTTGAGGTTTTTAAAGCTGATGTGCCTCGAAAGATCCAAAAAAGTTAGCGCTGCCTTGCTAAATTTAAGAAAACGCGAAAGAGAAAGAAGAGAAGACGTCCCAGGGAAAAATACCACATTCGTTATTGAATCGGCACCTATAAAAACTTTAGTGGAAAAACTTTATGTTTCAAAGCAAAGCTTGTCCGGAGGACTCCAAAATGAAAATTCGACACCTAAGAAAAACAGCAGACGGATGATTTTTTCTTGATCTAAATCGTGGAAGAGCTTAAGCTTCAGGAGTGTTTTATAGCAGTGGTCAGCGAGAAAAAAATTAAGTGAATCACACCTCGAAAAAATGTAGAAATCCTTTATCTGGACTGATCTAAGGGATTAGAGTTTACCTGGTGTTTGAAAGGAAGAAGCAAAAATATCGCGTTTGTCGACTAAAATGAACGAATCAAAATCGATTGGGTCTATGGCCGTGTCAGAAAGAGGGTCGAATTCTCGCAATGCTACAAGTACCTGGGTATGGCAAAACCAGGACAAATTGTATTAGTCCTGATCGCAGCAACCTTTGTTGGGGATGCGGTTAGGTATATGACATAAAAATACGGTATTTATTTGCCACACCCACCTTGTGCTAGGAAATCCAACCATAAGCAAGGATACCTGTTAAGCATTCAAAAATGCTCTTCTGGCTAAGAAGGGAAGCGGACTGAAATAAATAAAGTTTGGCAAGGAAACTTAAATGGGTCAAGGGCTGCTGATAACCTTCAAACCCAGCTCGTTCATGAGATGGAAACTTGGATAGTAGTTGTAAGTAAGCAGTACTTGAGAAGGAACCCCTTGATCTTGTTCTTAGAAGTTTTGAGTAATGCGACGATATAAGTGTTTGACACTCATAACATCTGCATTGATGGCCATGGTTCCGGTAGCGGCTACGTTTAGATAAAAAGTCGAGGTATTACATTTTTAAAGGTATACCTATTATTACTAAATGACACGATTTCCGAGTTTCGGATGGGCTGGATAATGCTCTGGATGTGCTGGATGACGCTCTACATGACATATAAGAGGAACTAGTGGGAGCTAGGGATTGCAATACATGGGCATTTGAATTGTGCATACCACATCAGGTTACCAGAGGTAAACTCATCAATGACTGATTTATTACAAGTTTTAAGTGAGGGATCACGGTAATTTACCGACGACCAGGTTTTGGAAATTCTATACGAATTAGCGAGTAATTGAAGTCGACATAAGTAGTAATCTTAATTCCATTATCATACAGCTGAGTGACGTACCACATACTCATCGTGTGAGAACCCGTGTCTTACGCGGCTTGAATACGTCCAAGATGGATAGCGCATAGGAGAACCCAACTAAAGTTGATATTGATGTTGTCGTTAATGGTACAATTTGGCTTATTCAGCAGGCTAGTGACTCCTTGATGTCACGTTGAAATGCTTGGAAAAGAGGTGAAAGGCCTTCTAGTGGACCAGTTAGATTTACCAACATAGTAGAAATGCTTTGAGGCTTCGAAGGGTGGCGCAGCAAGCACAAGGGCAAGAGGTGGCAGCAATAAAATCCACCGAACACAAAACTTCGATGAAAAAGTGTTACGTGGTCATCCGCGCAAGCAAAGCCAAAATGCTGGAGTCGCCACTGAATTTACGGAGCAAGAAATGGTAAAGTCTGTGATTAGCAGCAAAAATTTCCCCTCACACTGGAAGGTGGCTTGATCTGTGCTAAACAACAACAAAAAAGGTGGTGATCCAGATTCCCCGTTGGTATACATAACCACGCTGCATCCTCGATACGATGAGAACACTTCCTGGAGAATATTTTGAAAACGAAGTTGGGACGAGCCATTCATGACGCTAGGAATTTATCTACAAGAAAACTCGGCTTCCAAAAGGGTCACTTGACTAGTCATTAAGGAGGTAGTGAAAGCTGTTGTGAGAGCACACGCGTATGTACACCCTACATGTCACAACTTTTTTTGGTTTGATTGGTTTGACGAGAAGAGGACACGGTTTTTATTCAGTGGTTATGCTTGGCACATTGTAAATGTAATGCTTTGATCCGAAGAAGTATGGCGATTGGTTTTCGAGAAGATCCGTAGTTCCGAAGATGGTTACATAGTTAAAGGGCCTCATATTACACAGTAGTAGTTGGTAACAAAACCAAATAAATGCGAAATGCGGTTGCAGGTGATTTTTAGTGAGTAAGATCATGAATTTTCTGGATTTGGGATCATTCTGATTTGTGGTATGTATAACTTGCACATTTTAGATAGGCTAACCATCATGAATTTTCTGAATTTTGTAAATTTCTGCTTAGTGGCATAATTTTCAAAATTTGGATAGGCTAACCAACATGAATTTTCTGGATTTTGGAACATTTTGATTTGTAACCTAATTTCCCCAATTTGGATAAGTTTACCATCACGAATTTCCTGAAATTTGAAATACTTCGATTTTTGGCATAATTTTCCCAATTTTGATAGGCTTACCATCCCGAATTTTCTGAAATTTGGGATATTTCAATTTTTGGCATAGTTTTCACAGTTTCCATAGGCTAACTAACCATCATGAATTTTCTGGATTTTGGAAAATTTAGATTTTTGGCTTAATTTTCCCAATTTTGATAGGCTTACCATCCCGATTTGTTTGAAATTTGGGATATTACGATTTGTGGCATAATTTTCACAGTTTCCATAAGCTAACCATCATGAATTTTCTGGATTTTGGAAAATTTCGATTTGTGGCATAATTTTCACAGTTTGGATAGGCTAATCATCAAGAATTTTCTGGATTTTGGAAAATTTCGATTTGTGGCATAATTTTCAGAGTTTGAATAGGCTTACCATCCCGAATTTTTTGAAATTTGAGATATTTCTATTTGCGGCATAATTTTCCGAGTTTGGATAGGTGAACCATCATGAATTTTCTGGATTTTGAAAAATTTCGATTTGTGGTATAATTTTAAGAGTTTGGATAAGCTAACCATCATGAATTTTCTGGATTTTGGAAATTTTCGATTTGCGGCATATTCTTTTTATTTTAGATTCTCTGTCAACATTTGCGCTGTCCATTTTACTGACTATATTACCTTTAACCTCATGAGTATTATTGTGCTTAATGGTAAAACATCATTAGTGCAAATTTTATATGGATTGATATGAATTTGAAATTTGTTTCAAAATTAAATTGTAATGAATAAAGCAGGATTACCTACCAAATTTAAATATTACTAAAGAAAATTGTGACAACTTTGTAAATATGTATTACATGTTTTGTGTGACTTTTCGTTGGGACACTCTGTATATTATAAATTATACGGCTGTGTATGTTATTTATTTACAAACAACTTGAAAGTGTTTTACATTTTTTTTAATTGATTATAAATTATTATTGACTATAAATAACTTACTCGACTGATTAACCCATGAACGTACACGGTTTTGTTATTTCAATTGTAAGTCATATATACATACAAGTCAAGATTACGAGGGAATACGGCAAGAAGAAACCATATAATATTAGATGATGCAATTGTTATGATTAATTGAATCAGTCTATGAGATAGGTATTGGCATAGTATACATAATATAGTTGACACGGGTCTTAAAGACCCAAAAACCTACGAACAAACAATTCATAAACATTTAAAGCAAACTCTAATGAGCACTCGGGTGGGAGAACTTTACCTTGAATGGTATATTAATGTTGATGTAAAACCAAGGTGATTTAAAGATTTTAGTATTTCGAATTGAAATGATTTATGCTACCATTTAAATGACGATTGTTTACTATGTGCGAGACTATAAGCCTTTCTAAATTTATGCGATGGTTTATTACAATTTCCTAGATACTTAATTCGTGCAATTATTTTTATTTCATTAGGTGACGGTACGTTAACGCCCAGTGCCTTTCCCTGTAACGGTGCTAGCTAATTAGAAGTTCAATGATGTGAGATTGTTATGCAGTTTTTATAAATGTCGACAATGAATAAATAATAGCATTCACTTTAATTTGCAGTTAATTATACGTACTGTATAATGATTTATTTTGGCCAGCACATTTTTTTTACCTGGTTATTGATCGACTCGATGTTTTAGCGTTTCTCCTTCAAATGCGTGACTTCAAATGTTTCAAAAGAAGTAAACCTTTTTGCAAACATGTAAATTGCAGAATTGCATAATTTTTCGATCATGCAATGAGTGGTGAAGTACAGTTGCCAAAATTTTGTTGAATCGTTCATTTGCATGCTCTTGAGCACAAAGTAGTCCTTTAAATAATTATTGTTGCACCACAGACTCCGAAGAGTGGTTTTCTAATTATGACCACTGATAAGAAAATTCCAATGAATGTTCGTAGCTCAGCAACGTGAGGATTACCTGTCTCGCGAAATACAGCTTATTTGGCTCATTTGTCTACTATCAGCTGAATCAACTCATCGTCAAAACATTTGTCGAACTGCTTTTGTGGTTTAAAATTGCGGCAATCATGTGGTCAATTAGGAAATATTGGAGTCAATTGGTGTTTAGATTTAAGTTTGCATTTCCACTGTTTGCATATATGGACAAATAACAGAACTTGAGAACTAAAATCTACTTTACTTTTTCGTATATAGTTCATTTCTTCAACTTTTTCACAATATTTTTTTCTTTAGCTTAATTTTCAACTATCTTCCACTTAGAGCCAACGAAGAACTGGAAACCATAATCAGAGATCTGCAAAGTCCCGCAGTTGAACCAACCCCATCAACACCACAAATAAAAAAAGCAATGCCGCATCAAACCAACCAAATGAACCAATTTGCCCCACTTCAGAACAAAACACCCAACCAAAGACCCAACCTCCTGAAAAACCATTCGAAAACCATAAATACCGAATCAACAAACGTTCAGTTATTATACTACCATCAGCCTTTCCACAACAATGCACCAGTCTAACAACAGTATCCTTGACCCCAGCTAACAAAAACCACAATAACAATAAATCGACCCGGAAACCGTACCCTCCAACCCAAATTTCACACACACTTAAAAAGACAAACCAAAAATAACTTCTACAACAGACATCCCTCCCACAGTGTAGATAAAGCCCAGGTGAATCGCAGCGCGAGCACTAGATCCAACCCTTTGATGCCTCACCTATCTTTCAACAAATCGACGACGATACTTCCTGGAACTCCATAGTTTCAGGAACCTCCAAAAATTAAGGTTAACATCGTCAAATCCGACGACGTCCCACTCACAAACCCAAACACCTGCGAAACAATGCAGTAATGAGTGTACCGATTGCTAACCACTCCTATGCACCGCGGGCTTTTGGCTCCTCCGAATCTAATAACAAGCCATTTTCTTAATAGATCATAAAATTTAAGTGCATCACCAAAGCAACCCAGCGATCGTCTTTAAAACAAAAGAGTTTGAAATGAATCCGTTAAACAAAATCTTACACGGAAAACAAAAACCAAATCAAAAAACAACTTCAAGTGATCCGACTATAAACTACCAACAATTTTAAACAAAGCAAGCTAAATATTCAATCGATTAGAATGGATTTTAAAAATAATCTTGTCAATACAAATTTTCTAGATCTTAAAGAGCCAAAACCTAAAGCATAGGATGACCAATTATCTAATGAAACACAAAATGAATTGATAAGCACCAAATATCCCAAAACTTAAGCTTGTGATGCTGTTCTGGTAAAAAAATTCAATTTACCTTTAAATTTTTTTTTAAGTCTAATGTGCATATATACAGAGTTACAGGTTAGGCAAGCAATAAATCCTCAACAGCTACCTATAACCAAATAATAAAATTAAAAACTTTATTTGTTTCATTGAAATCCACCGGACTGCTTTCTGGCAATTGTTCAGTTCCATTGTGCTCTATTTTCAGCGTTACTGCGGCGCGAGTTATTTACTTCCAGAACTGATTCGGCATCCATTATAAAGTTGTTCTTTCTGCACTATTGGAGAACTAAACAAAACACAAGCTGTTTACTTCCCTAATGCTAATACTTCCCTAATTTTACCAAACAAAACAACGACTTATTCGCATTAAAGTCTTTATAAAAGTTAATCATACCAAACACATGATAATAACAATACGGCCAGGCCTTCCACCAATAAACTTGTTTGTTTACAAAAAAAAAAAACTCTAAAAAATATAAATTTCTTATCAATCCCTGGCAAAAACATGCCATTTATTTAAAATACTACGTCGCACATAAGTCTGATCTAATATATACACACACACACGTTATTATGTATTCTAGAACAACAACAAACGCGCTACTTAAGTACAATAAAATATGGATAAAAAAAAATTTATATTACGATCCATTTCCATATGTAAATACAAAACTATTTCTTTAACGATCGCGCGAATTTACAATATATTTAAAAAAAAAAAAAACTACAAACCATGATAGTGATATTATTTATGATCTTACTATTTTTTTAATGTTCCAATGGATCAAATAACGCGCAAAAAACTAAACATAACAGTTCGTTTTGCACACAAAACATAAGTGTCTGGTCAAAAATTAAACAAAAAACAAAAATTTTAAAATTTGTTTTTAACTTAATTGATCGTTAAAATAAATTATCAATTATGTTGTTTTGTTTTTGTTTGGTTGTTATTTTTCTTCATTTTTTTTTTTGTTGTTTTGGACAAGATCAAACATATACACGGGATGATGTAATCGTGATGCTTAAGAATATAGAATTATAAATAGAATCTAGAGTATATATAATATATATGCCGCAGTTGTATATTGTGATCGTATGCAGTGCGATCGCGACTTATTTTTATTTTTCACGCTGTTTAATATTCTAATGGCAAGCACATTTTTTACGCGATCATTCCGTAAACATCCTGTAAACAATATACACATACACCGATAGCAAATGTTGATGAATTCTATTAATTTTTCTTATAATATTATTATAGTGTTGTGCCATTTCCTTTCTTTTGTTTTTCTATAAATAATAGTAAAGTATATATGATCGCGGTTTTGTTGTTGTACTAATTTATAAACAAAAACAAGTATACATTTACATAAAACACAAAAACAAAATAAAAAAATCGCAACAAAATAAAACTCACGCGATAACAAATATCAACCAATAATAGATTTTTATTTGTGTGACGTCGAGTGACACACCTTTTACATCTCGTGAATTTCTTGTCTTGTCTCTTGGTTACGTAATTATTTATTTTATTTTTATTTTATATTGCTTGTCGTATTTTATTTTATTTATTTATAGAATTTATTTCGCTTTTCTTTGTTTTTTTTTTTTTTTTTTTGCTTTATTCGTTAGTTAATTTATGATTTTGTTTATGTTTTATTCGCGAAAATCGGTTTTAATGTACAGTGTGCATAGTAGAATACCACACAAATATCGAACTGTTGAAAATCTTTCACTATACCAACAATCCACTGCTTGTCGATATGTATTTTGCACCTCAACGAGGCATCTTAGTAGTTTTCATTATCAGCAGTGGTGGAATCACGTATTCAATATTGTTTTTTCTGAACTAAAGGTTACAAGTTTATCAATCGGTTGATTCAATCGGAAAATAAGTTGCCGGCGTGTAAACAGCGTTTGGTTGACATCAACCAGTTTTTGTTCCGGTACTCTCTTCAAGTCAAAAAATGCACCGGTGTCAACTGATCTAGTTGGTCAGGTATGATACTAGACATAGTGGTCTTGAATTCATGACTGCTTCGATTTCTACGATCAGTGTGTTTAAATCTTCTTATGTTAAAATTGTGTTGCCCAACTACTCGCAAATGAAATTTCATTGACTTCACCATGCTTTTGAATGGACCTCCAGCAGTGGTGCTGCTGGGGTGTTAAAATGCCAGTTAATAAATTGCTGTGAAAGAAAGAAGGAAATTTCACTATTCAGGTGTTTGAATAAACTTCTCAAATAATTATGCCCGCCTCTAAAATTGCTACCGTTGTCGCTGTATAGTTGTGAGGTTACCAATCAATGCAAAATGAACGGCTTTAGCACTCATACATACGAAAACACATACATAAGTTTTATGAGTTTTTGATCCTCTCCCTCTTTTTAAGTAGGTTTTACTCAGCATTGAGGAGTACGGTTTGCCACATATGTTTGTAACGTTCGGGGATGTTGTGATAACCAATCCAGAACGATAGTTGAATTGATCCAGCGAAGAACCCCTCCATTTCTACTGCCAACGTTTCCTTGGCCACCAGTAATAGTTTTATTAACAGCACAGCAGCACATAATTCCAGCTTTGGTATTGTTGTTGTTTCAAATATCTTGATTTTGGCGGTTATCAGGCTAGTATGAATAATATCGCTATCATCTTCAACTCTGCAACCGCGTCACAAAAGGAATGCAGCTGAATTGGCGTTTTAGTTGTCTTAAGCCAACACGGAATTTTGATTTATTCGATGTAGTTTAAGTCTCTTCTTAACTTGTACCATTCTTCGAGGATGGTAATTTCTGGTCCCAAGTTAATTTCTCCAACCACAAACTTTGAAACCAAATCTTGATGGTAATTGTAACGGGAGACAACCATCCGAGTGGATTAAAGATCATGGATGCTTTTGACGTAAACTTTCTTTTTGTCGCGCGAAAGCAAGTTGTTGGTCTGTTAACGACACATCATCAAAAAATCTGTCGTTATTTGACGCCCACTTTCTTAAAGGAAAACCTGAGTCACCCATCATCGCGGTCAAATTTTTTCGTAACAATATCGCTTCTTCCACCGTATTGCAGCCAGTCATCGACATACACAACTTATTTTAAAATGAGAAATGCTTGTTGGTATTTCTTACAAGTTGTCGTCAGTGATTTTTGCCATTACCCTAGTTGCCAAAAATAGAGCGGATGTGGTACTGTAAGTTAAAGTTTTAAGTCGATAACGATTGACATTTTGCCTGGGATTATCTCGCCATGACATGGTTTGGTACTTAATATCGATTGTGTTTACCAGTATCTGACGATACATTTTTTCCACATCTGCGTTAATAACGACTGCGTGCTGCTTAAAACGTACTAAGATGTTGTACAGTAGTTGTGTGTGATAGTTTTTTCGGATGCATCGAAGACAACTTCGTTGGCATCTTCGTTGTAATGCTTGACAATTTTAAAATCTAATGATGTAGCAGAAAACTTGTGGAACCTTCTATCTCTTCATCACTAATTTGTACCATGTGATCCAGCCTTTCATAGTCATCCATAAACTTGTGGTATAAGTCACTAAATTGTTGGTCCTTGATTAATTTCTTTTCCATTGCAATTCAAAGCTATCAGTCGATTTAAAGCTATGTGGTACGGTTCCTGACCTGAACCTGAGTCGAACAATGCATGCCATTCTTGCGGATTTCCAGGAACATATTTTAATGTGATTAAAACAGATGATTGGTTTATATGTGTCTTGAATTTCCAAATTAGATTGTGTGATAGCCGAAACCATGCTATTGGTCACATGATGTCACAAAATTTGTTACATTTTCTGCATCTCTTCTTCGATTTACATTCGTATACGCCATGAGTATCATTTAAACAATTAAAGCACCAATGTTTCTCGTTTACCCATATAATTCGGTTATTAAGTGGCATTTCTTTGAACTTTGGACACTCGTATAGCAAATGACTTTGGTTTACACACACCTGGCATGTTATGTTTCCCGTAGTTAACATACTCTTTACATGTGGTCGTGATTCTGGATTACTTCTTCATCATGCTCTTGTTTATTTCCAATGTATCCTTTTTTTTAGTAGAAACTTCATAAATTGTTCAATAGTCGAAATTACTTTTCCACCGATTCCTCTGCCTACCTTCCTTTTGTATCATCATCAAATTTTTAAAGCAGCAAATAAATGAGCCTCGGTTTTTTTCCCGCTGCTCGTTCTCAAGTTGCTTTCAGACCACTAATCGTCTCGTCAGTTTGGTCATGCAATTTACGAATATTTGCGACGTTTTTCACAGTAAATGATGGTAATTTCATAAAGTTATCGATGAATTCGCAACTAATTTTTGAAATTACTCTATAAATTTAGCATCCGTCGGTTTCGTGTAAACAACCTTTTAAATGCAAAATCTTTTGCACGGGAGGGATATTTGGGTTCTTGTGGACGCTTGCAACAAAAATATCGTTAAACGGTTGCCATTCTGTGTATTTTCTGCCAGATGTTTAAATATTCAATTTCGGTAGTTTAATTTGCACACCTTTGATTGTTAGATATTCATAATATCGAAATTATTTTTGAATCAGATAAGCTGGCATCCCCTGCCATACCTAATTTGCGTATCCACGTATTAAGAAAAGATTTGTTCAATGTTCAACTTATTGTTTATTGTTTTAATAATAAACGAGTCATTGGTTTCAAGGTGGCCAGTTATCTTCTCAAAACTGCATCATGCATATTGCTTAGGTAAATATTTTAATACGACGAGACACGATAAAATGGCGGAGACGCTTTTTTCATAAATGCTAATTGTTGTCTACAACACGTGTCGCCTATATCAAATATATCCTGGTTCTTCGATGAAATAGTTGTACGCCTTATCATGAACTACGCCCTGCGACCAAAATGTTAAGATGCGCTTCGGTAAAACTGTCTAATTTCCGTATCAACAATAAACATATTTCAAGACGCGCCTCTTCTCCACTATTGGATTGATTTAATTGTCCAAAAATAAATAGACTCGTAACTTTTTAACTAATAAAGACTCAACTTTCATGTTCCAAATCGAAGATTGTCTTCAAAAATTATATGATGAACTCTTTGTTGCCCATACTTGGGATATTGCCTTTTATAGTTTTCTCCTTTTCACTTATAAAACTGAAAATTGAAGAAAAATGAAATAAAATTCTGCAGCAAATCAAAAGTTTCCAAAATCCAGAAATAGCAGTTAAAGCACATTAAATCTGTAAAATGGGGTTACCCCATCAAAACTGTGCATTCTAGCCAAAGCATAGTGGTTAGCTTATTAAAAACTTTGAAAATAATAGAACTATAAACCAGATCGATACAAGCAATATGAGCTTTTAAACCTAACTTCACCGAAACGGTTGTCGAATGGCTTTCCAACATTAATAAATATTTACACTTTTAGGGAGACCTCAAAGTAATTATAAAGAGACGTCGCAACCCATATAAAAAAACTATCCAAAATGGAGTTGCGGGTTCCAATAGTTTTATCGGGTTCCAATAACTTTTCCAAAGTAACTTTTTTTAATTTTGGATGACAGAGACTTTAGTAAAGGAAGTATCTCACTGTTTATATGCTAATATGCTAACATTTTATTCAATGTTGAGATTTTTCCAATGATTTATACATAAATGTTTTAAAAACTCAAAATCATTACCTTAACTTTTCTAAATCTTTCTAAAAATGAAAATATTAGTTTTGTAAAAGGTAGGCCACCTAACTGGTTTGTTTTTAAATTATAGGCAGCGGCAACACTTTTACTATTACGGAAATTGACATTTTGACAGCTCACCAGTCTGATGTTTTTGAAAAATTTGAAAAGAAGTTGCACGACCAAGGTCACTTTAATGAAATTGGTAAAGAATGTATGAGGAAAGCTGGATAACAAAAGTAGTACCTGAGCTGGCTTAATTAGACAATTCCTTAAATCAAGAGTCAACTAAGCTGTACTAAATATGGCAGTAAACCAATACAGTAAACATTACCGTTTAAGTCGTTTAAAGTGTTCTATAGATCACTCTGTACATAACAAGCCGCTTATGTTACGTTACATTGAATTTACGCCGAAATTAAATTTTGGTAGAGATAAAAATTATAAATTGGTTGGTTGTTTGTAATTTGAACGATCTCGAGAATATTCTGTTTGAGTATTTTATATTATGTTGTGATCTGGGGGCACGATTTAATTTTTTTTTTTTTTCTTTTCCACAATATAACTTATTCTACACCATGATCTGATCTTTAGAATATTAATACATTAAAATTGTTCATAATATTATAGATTTTACACTCGACTTGATCATATTTTATGACAATAATCTAATACGCAATAAATTGAGCAACATATGTATGTAAAGTTAAACTACGATGTTAGATGGCTAACAAACAGTTAAATAGTTAAGAAATTATGACGCTTGTTTTGTATATTAATTCAAAATTTCATTAAAAAAAAAACACCAAAACAGAATGGAGGTGTGTTCACATATTATACATAGTAAATATGTTTTAAACTTTCACTGATGATACGCAATTCGGTTGTCATTAAAGATGTTTACGCTGCTTTGTCTTAATTTTTTTTTTTTTTATATATGTATATGAAAAATCAAGGTCTTAATAATAACGGTGCGGCTCGTGTCAAAAATTAAAAATATTTTAACAAGCGTGTAGAAACTTAGTTTAACGGTATATGCAGGAGATGATTTATAGCCAAATGTCAAGTTATTTTATGTTCTTTTTACCTAATCATTGAAAACGTCAAGCAATATGTTACTTAATAGCTCTTTTAACCACAAAATTTTGCTCAATATTAGGTTTTATGGTTTTATATTCAGTATTTTCGTAAATACATCCTGAATAACTTCAGGCTAACTTTCGAACATCAAAGTTATCCGTCTATTTACGAACGTATGAGATAACTTCAGGCTAACTTTGTCGTTGTTGTTGCTATATTATTAACAGTATTTTGTTTTGTTTTCAAAATTTGTTTTCAACTAAATGTCAACGGAAATGGATGATTTTATTCGACTATTATTCTATAAACTGAAATTCTACAGTATCTGATATTGGAAATGCTGGATGAATTTTTTTTAAACACAAGGACGATATGTGAATAAACAACAACAATAACAAATTGATTTATCTGACAAAAAGAATCCGAATTTTATTCGAATTTTGGTTACATGGAACCAACTCACTCAAAATTTATAACAGCTTTTTGAATGGGATGGATAAGTTGAATAATTTATCACCAACATAAGAAAAGTGGAAAGTTAGCCTGAAGTTATTCAAGATCTATTTACGAAGATTACTATTATACCCGATTTTGTTCTATTTTCGAGAAATCAATCAAAATTCAAACAGTCTAGTCTGCCTTGTAATCTATTAAAATGACTTCCACTAATGCGGGCTAATATTAAACGAGCATTCAGATAACGAATTCATTAACGACATCTATCTGAAGAAACAAGGCAAAAATTGAGAGGGTTTTGACAATGAAACATATATGAAGCGGTATTATGAACTGTTAAACGAAAAACATTCATCAAGCTCAGCGACAATACGACGACGAAAATTAAAAACATTCCAGCAGTTGTACGTTTAATCTCTATAGCAAGAACTAATACAGAGAACAACTGCTCCACCATCCTTCTTCAGATCATGCCATAACAACAAGTGCGAGAATTTATCAAGAAGTCTCATATTCCAGAAAGGTATTCTTAGATCAAAATGAAAGATTGAAAGAGAGTAGAAGACAAAGAGAGTTCTTCTGGGTTCGTACAGTTTAAATACTGGAACAACTAAAATTGCCGAGAACTATGAAGAAAGATTAGAGAAGGTCAATGCAGATTTTTAGTTTGCAGCAGCGCTGCAATATCAAAGAATAAATAAGTGGTAGCAAAGACCGAGTGATACTGGTGAGAACCAGAGATACCGGAAATGGAAAGACCTTTGTATCTAATCTACTCAAAAACCAAGTGAAAGGTTTTTATGGCAAACATGCGACAAACCTAGCAGAATTAACACAAATAGCAGATTATTTAGTAAGCGGATAGATAGTACAATGCCTACAAAAGGTGCTAGTTCAGAAGGATGATATACTCTCAAATATTCTACCATTCTAAAGTAGCCTAAAAGAATAATTCTATAGCAAGCCATCTATGGAGAGTAAAACGGCTCCAGGAAGCCAACATTTTTCAAGTTTAAATTTTGTATTTTTATCGAAAGTATATTTTGGAGGTATGTTTATATGCGCTATTTATGTAAAATGATTTTTTGCTAATCTATATTTAATTGAAATATGACACAACTAGTCAACGAATCATAAATGTTATTGTGTCGCCCGGATGGATTACAATAAAATTTTGTTTAGAAATGATGACGCTTGTTTTGAAATTTAAATTAAATTTAATTAAAACATCGAAATAGAATGGAGGTGTGTCCAAATTGTTCATTTTAGCGTAAACATGTTTTTTTACTGTCATTGATACACTAAATTTTTGTTTATGTGCAGAATGATGAACTTGAAAAATATACGCAATTTTTAGTTTTTTTTTGTCGACTGTCGCAAAAAATCGGAAATCTAAGCGATAAAATAAGTTTTAAGTGTTTTTGGTACTATACATTCTTGATTTAGGATATTAATCTTTAATATAAAAATTTTCCATGTTTTGATTACAATTTTATATTATACTATAAGTTGGATCTGAATACTTTCTTAAACAAACAAGAGATTAATTTGGAAGGTGGAATAAAACCAAATTATCAGCAGATATAGTTATTAGACCAAAGGTCACTTTATATAAATAACGTAAACAAGATCGTAAAAAAAAGTTGACTAAACCCCTACTGTAAAACCTGAATAAGGCTCGCGAATTTTTCTGTAATATTTGCAAACAAAATTGTAGCTTGCAATCGTCCTAAAAAAAATTATAGTGACCGAAACAGAAGTACTTTTCACTATTAATAAAATCTTTGATTATGGTCGTATTGACGACGAACACAACTATAACCCTTGTTTGAGTGCAGAATCCATGGGATGCACCTAAGTCTAAGCATAATGAGCATATGCATTATTTAAAGTGAATCTGTTGTAGAGCGTTCTCGATTTGGGAGAGTTTCTGCACTAAAACAGATGGCATTGGTTTTAATTTCAATAAAAGACAGCCCTTGATAAATTGTCATTAAAATTATTTGCAGTTGAATCAGTTAAAGGAAGTAAATTTAGTTAATTAGAATTTGCTCTTTGCCTATCTTTTATTGGATACTCCACTGCAAAACTATTATAAAAGCACCTTGATTTATAAGAAAATTTGCAATGTAGAGTCTTCACATCTAAGAGTGCTTAGAAAACTGTTTTGTATACCGTTACAATGAATTTTTGTTTTATTTGTTTGTGCAAAACAAAAGACGCATTGTTTATAATCTATATTCTATTTAAAAGTAAAGGTTATGGATTTTTTACTGTTATCCCTTTCACCGTATGTTACCAATATTATTAACTCTAAAGAAAATTAACGGTAAGCTAAAATTTGTGGTGTTTGAAAAGATGATATCAGTTTTTAAAAATATCTTGAAATTATTGCTGTTTAAAAAAGTTTCTGAATTTGTTTGCAAAAAGAAAGTTTTTCGAAGCATGATTCATATGACAATGCAATTTAAATCAACCATCTTGCTATATAAAAAGCGTGGAAAACAATAATACATTGTTTAAGAAGATCAAGGGGATCTCGCCTTTGGACCGTAAATAGGGTGAAATAAATGAGCATCTTATAGTCGTTGACCAAGTTGGCTCATTACAACAAGAAGTTTTTTTTCAGCATGTACAAATATCCTAGTAAAATACAACTTGCTTAGTTATTTTAAGCTTAGATTTTTGACGATTACATGACGTATTTGTCATATAACGGTTAATTCAATTGACTTGTAATGTTCAATCAATTTTTTTAAATTCTAATGTGTATCAATTTTATAGTTATGTGTCAAATAAAGTGTATATAAATTAGATGTTCGGTGATTACATGACGTATTTGTCATAAAACGGTTAATTTAACTGATTTCTAATGTTTAATCAAATTTTATACAATTTAAGTTATATTATAGTTTTTATAATTTTATATTTTTAATGATATAAATAATTGATTAATTGTAAATTTCAGGCAAAAACTAATCCAATTTATTACAACCCACAGCTTTGAGAAATTAGCCCATTAATACTATGTTTACACCACTACTTTAAAAGTAGCTACCAAAAAAGTACGAATGGTGTAAACGCAAAGTATAATACTTTAATACTTTAGTCCATACTTTTTTGCTACTTGAATAAAGTATGTATCAAAAAAGTATTGAGGTAATATTTTGTTGTTGTTTAAATGTCATGTATTAAGAATTGATTTTATTTTGTATTTTGTTTTATATTTTGTTAATATTTTGGAAAGAATAATGAACAAATAATATTTATAATTATATTAATTGATTATATAATTACATTATATTAAAATATTAGATTAATAATAAATTAATTAAATTAGAATATCATCTGTCAAATCGATAAAGTATTATAATAAGGGTTTACACCACAAAATACCAAAATAATATTATGTGGTGTAAACTGAACGTGAAAAATACTTTAATACTATAATAATATTATACTATTAAAGTATGTTTTAAAGTACTGGTGTAAACATAGTATAAGAGTTTAAATGAAAGTTGAGTCGGTATGCCTTTTCCTAACTCTCGAGGTAGAAGAGTACTGGAGCATCAACAATATTAAGGCGGAACGTATCGAACGAGAGCAATAAATAAAAACATTTGGAAGACCAGAGTAAACTGGATCCTGATATTACGCTGGGGTCTGAGAGTGCAGCACCAAAACCGAGGAACTGGTAAGTTTTTCAAATCATTGACGTAATTATGTTACATTTATGATAGTTACATTTTTCTATTTGCGGTAGCAAGCTTCCGTAAAAACCATTATTATTGGTGTTATTTGCGGTAGCAAGCTTCCGTAAAAACCATTATTATTTGTACCCATGTACCATTGTTTTTACATATATCGTTTATTTTCAATCTAATTACGAGATATTCTACTGTTAACATTATAACAATTTTTTATCATTTAAACAGTAGGCGATGATTATCAACTCCATTGTTTAAATGTTGAAAAAACAAAAATTAAATATTTCAATTTATTTTTAGAAATTGTCTAGTGTTTTGAATCAAAAATTCTAAATAATTTATGTATATTATGATGACACAGTTTTACAGGTGAGGAGTAACATTGATACACAATTTTTAAATACGCAGGCGAAGTCCTATTCAGTTTCATAGACGAAACGATCATCATTTCAGCACCGCTTATAAGGATGATTTAATTGGACATTACCATCGACAATAAATACTTAACTTCTTTAACCTCCTTGAACATACCTACATGAATGTGCTCCTAGTTACTTTCAAGGTCGCCTATATACCCTAACTTGAGAGTTCAAGTATGGTATATGAAAAGAACAATGGAGATTTTTTTAATTTGTGGAGCGTTTAGGGTTATAGATCCTGCCCTCAAAGAAAATTTTGAGCAGATAAAATGAAAAGTTAAAAGTGTACATTATCTATGCCTAATGATTTGTAACGAAGTAATTGAGTTATTCGCCCTAAAGATCAGGAACACAACTATTGGAATGGCAAAAATATCAGAACTCTTGTCTGTTATCAGGGACACAAAACCGGACATTAGTCATAAAGAAGCAATTTACATTAATTATTAGATTTGTAAATATTGATTTTCAAAATCCCTACATAGTAGAGCAATATTAGTAGACCTAGTAGACCTAGTAGTGCAGCTGAGAGCATTTAGGAAAATTATAGAAGTATTAGTCAATCATCCCGTTTTGAAGATTTATTGTTTGGAAGCAGAAACAGAACTCCATACCGATGATTGTAAGTTTAGCCTCGGTACTATACTTTTTCAAAAGTCGATTGATGATAAGCATTCCCATCCAGTTTACAACTTTTCGAAAAAAATATCATCTTGTCAAGAACGATATTGTAGTTACGAGTTGGAGGTCTTGGCGATTGTGACAGCGTTAAAACAGAGTTCAGGGTGTATTTCCTGGGTCTAAATTTCAAGAGCGTCATGGATTGTGCAGCGTTCAAAGGGACAATAGAGTGCAGAGAATTGACGTCTCGAATTGCCGGGTGGGCGTTGCATCTCCAACAATTTACTTACGTGTTAAAACATCGTGCTGGAAGCCAGATGCGCCATGTAAATGCTCTAAGTCGAGGATCAATCGTAATACTAGTTAAAAATGACGTGTTGAGTAAGGTGCAGGCAGGCCAGAAAGATTTCGAATTGAAGACAATTTTCAAACTGCTCGAGGACGGTGAGTATGATAACTACGTTACTAGTCGTGTTTTCTTATTTAAGGTGGAGAATGGTGTTTTTGTGGTTCCGAAGAAAATGCTGTTGGAAGTCATCAAAATGTATCATGACCAGGGTCATTTTGCTGTCAAAAAAACGTAAGAACTGTCGTAGCAGTCGCGGCTACTTTTGAAAATCACCTTAAGCCAGGGAACAGTTAAGTCAGTGGTTTTCTGAATATCGGCAGGAATAATGCTATCCAGGCCTGCAGACTGGAAAGGCTTGAAACTGTTTACTGCCAACAAGATAGTTCTCCTATTGCCAATTTTCTCCGCGAGGCTATTAGCCTTATTAGCTTTTGGCAAAATAGGAGGAGAATTGGAACAACCCGAAAAATGAGTTTCCAGAAGAAGCTCCAAGGATCCCCTACTTGTAATAGTCCATTTTCCATCCGGTTATTGGAGATAAATTAGAATTACAGGACCAGTGGATAATATCTTACGTAGCCTAGTTGCCTCAGAGGACTCCTGTATTTTATCACAAAAGATTCTCCTAGAATTGCTTTTGGCACTTCTTAGTTCATATTTATACGCTTTGAGAACCTCCTTATAGGAGTCCTAGTCCATGTCAGGTTTTGTTCTCTTTGCGGTTTTAAAGATCCGCTTGTATTTTAAGCGCGTTACTTGTAGTTCCTTCGACCACCATGGTGGACGAGGTACCTTTAAATCTACTAATGGGACATGAACTTGAAATAGCTTCATTAAAATCATTAGACACCCGGTCTACCAAGACATCTAGCTCCTGTATTGATTCCGGAGATTTAGAAACTAGTGATGGTAGGGAGTTACTTAAAATCATTCTGATCCCAATGCGTTTTCCTACGGTTTCTAAAAGTTTTAAAATATTTTATATCTAATCCGTATTGAAGAAAACGATCAGAAAAGGAATGTTCCTAAGAGAGTCTCCAATTAATTGATCTATTCGGCAAGAAATTCGAGACAAGGGTAACGTCTAGAACTTCCTGTCTATTCCTTTTCATAAAAGTAGGCTTACAACCTACATTACAGATTGAAAGGAAAGTACTTAGAATATAATCCAAAAGTGACTCACCTCTCTCATTTGTGTCACTGCTTCCCCAGATCAGTTGTGTTCGCATCACAACCAAAGATGACTCTAATTTTCCGTTTTTGAGCATCCATAATAAAACTGCGCACATGTGCAGGTGAGAGGTTTACTCCGTCGTGCGGCAATTATGCGGATATAAGCCAGAAGATTTCCTTACGAACTTCGATGCTGGCTGCTACTACATCTACATTGCTATAATTTGCAAGCAGAAATTGGGAGCACCGAGTCCATGAACCCGATCCTCATTGACTAATGGTTCTTGAACCAATACGACATCAACGTCATCTTTAAATATTTGGAGCAACAAAGTAGCTGACGCTGCCTTACAGTGATGAAGATTGATTTGAATAAATTTAAACATTAAGATTACTTACAACGTCCACCACAGTGGAACTAGATTCTTTAAAATCAAATTCCAAACCGAGTCCGAAAAGTGACTCCATTGATAAAGGCAACTCAGTGTCCAAAGTCGTCCCTTCTGTTTTATCAGGATGCGACTGCGTATCAATTGGGCAACCATCCACAGGCGAGGTTCCGTGCATTGCGGAAGTATCCTCCTCTGGTTCTGGTGCCCCTGACTAAGCAGTCCCATCCTTTTGAAAACTTTTAAGGTGAAAGCACTAAAACCGTAGCTTTACAACATGTATTGGACAGCACCGCCAAAGACGGTGTGTTGATGTTAATGGTAACCATTTTCCACCCGAGCTCTCCGCCTACTGGGAATGTCCTCCAACAAAATAACATCAAGCCTGGCTCCAGGCCAAACCTTTCCAAGGCTGCTAATCATCTTTTGTAGAGATCTAGAGATCTATGATTGGCACAGGCTGCCAATTTGACATGGTTCCTGTACCAACCTCCATCCCGGCATATAAGAGCCATTACCAGGGTTCTCTTTTATAATCTTGATGAATGAGGAGGCTAAAGCTTTTTCCACCTTACTCTAATTAGAGGGAGTGATGCTGCCAGCTTCCTGAGCTCCATCAACCACCACTATAACAAGTGAGTCTTTTAGCACATCCCTAAAAGACCTACCTGCAGTTATCTGCAATTTAGATCTTTTACCGGCCTTCGAAGAATCATCCTGTGATCTCTGTCTTTTGGACAGAGAGCATTCAGATGAAGCTCCTGACATTGTTTTGACAATCTTAGTAGCCCTCGAAAGCGTGGCAATATGTTTATCCGTTCTCCAATCCACCGGAATTACTTTTATCCTTTTCAAGGTTTTCCATGCTTTTCTCCTAGCATTGAAAGTTGGTTTAGAGTGACCTGCTTTGTCGCTGCATAAATCCAGTTCGCCACCTTTAGGTAGAGAGGGCCTACAGACCCGTTTCTATTTACATGGTTTGGAGGGACCTGCATTATTTTTGCACGTATTCCCTTCCCTTACTATAGGGAGAGAAGGCCTAAAGACCCGTTTTTTCCTGTTCTGAATTTTACGGTTTTTTAAAAGTCCTAGGTATCCATCCTGGCAGAGATCTGCAATACAAGGATAAGACTAAGAAAACCTGGAGGTTACCAGGTATACAGTGGCTCCGTTCGAGACTGGACTATTTAAAAGGGCCACCAGCCAGATTGACATTCAGCATGGGTCGCATGACACCTGAATTCAGCCGTTGCTTTATAGTGCTAGCACTCGCATATATTAGATACAATTGGTGGACTCCACAAAGTTACAACAATGGAGAACAAGCCGTAACAAGAGACTCACCCACACCATCCATGCAAAGACATACTGAAAAGAGTACACGCCTGCCTTCAATCACAGGGAAAACATTTTAGGCATCTTTTATAACTCCATTAAGTACTTTTACTCTATAATTTTTCCATCATGCGGTATATAAATACTGCAATACATCGAGAATCTCAGGAGAATTAAAGATTCAGGGCGAATTAAAATTAAGAAAAATAAATAACGATAAAAGTTTTTGTTCAGTAAAACTGATACTGAAAATGGGCCATATGTTATGATTAGTATCTTCCATTTTTTTCTTAGTTTGTCTGATCAGTTTCATGACTATTTTTTGCAAGCTAGTTCATACATTTGGAACCCGATATAATCATAAACAATTTATTTCTGAAACGTAATTCAGTTTTTATCTTCTACAAATTAAAATTTTTGATCAACATTTTTGTGTCCACCGTCTCATAATCAAAATAATTGAAATGTCAAATTTCTAGTCATCAAGTCAACAAATATGCTAATCGCTTTTATAATACAAATAAATTAAAAAAAAAAAATCTTCAACAAAAATAGTAAATTTATTTTTTTATCAGGCTAATGCTTGTTTACAAACTGGTTTGGCTCACGTTAAGTGCTGAGTGCGGACAAACTCGCCAAATTGTCAGTTTTTTAAGTGCACACTTAAATTTATGTTTTTATAATTTTAGTTGGTCACAAACCGAACGTAAAATTTTGTTATCGATTCGGTATTTTGAATGCGTGGCGATAAGGAAATGCCTTGACCTAATTATTTTCAAATCGCAAATTTACGCATTTAGAATTTAATTTTATCTAAAAATTTATGTTGGCACACAAAAATAAAAAAAAAACACAAAAAAACTCTGTTGTTGTTATGATAAAAATTGCCAGCATGTTTATTGCGTATCGAAGTGAAAAACATTTTTTTTTTTTTTGATACATACACTAAGTATTTATGGGCAGTGAGCTGTTGGTGAATTATCAGCGGCAGACTGTGGTGTTTAATTGATTAACATATTTACAATTTTCGTTCTATATACACAAACATTTATATTATTTTATTTTTTTAATTACATTTTCGATATGGGAAATTTATGCCGGCAGCTATATACAACACTCGTGTACTCGCGTATATCGTATAGCCGGCAAATCGATAATATAAAATATTGACCATATATAAATTCTCGCCAAAGCATAAAAATAGAAAATTAAATCAGCGCGGATTCGTATACATATATGTTATGTACGAGTACATATTATACATAGCTATATATTCAGATGAATTCGAAATTGAATTATTTATCATCGTATGCACGGAAAAATGCTGGGGGGACAAAACAATACACAAAATTGGGATATATGGAAATTTCGAAAGACAAAAAGGAAAATTATTCAAAAAATTTTCATTTTTTTTTTTTGTTGTTTTTTGGATTAATGGGGTTATATATTTTATACATGATTTCACATTGCTAGGAGGGCATGTTGCCAACAAATCACATATACACACATAAAAATAAAATCATAAAGAATATTATAAATTATTTTGATGTCGCCGGAACATGACGTATACGCACACTGAACAATACTAAAATTTATTTCGATTGTGTTTTGTTGAATGGTATGCGGAACTTGACTAGGTCAAATGTGATCGACTTAGTGATGAAAATGGATATAAGATAAAAACTCAAAGTATGTCTTTATGCATTATAAACTTAATTATGTCCTCCACCTAAACGGTAACCGATTGTGTAGGTACACTAATTAGTTGAGTAATATTATATTTTAGTTCCTGTATAGATTAAGTCAAGGTCACTTTCTATTATAATTTACTGTTACACAATTAAAGCTTTTGCCATAAAATCCAAGTTCGCTTGTATAATCGTCCATTCAACTGTCTTTGACATTTATATTTCACCCTGATGTACCTTGAGACGGTTTACAGTGACAATATAAATTTGCAGTTATAACCCATAATACATTGAAGAGCCAGAACTGACCACTTCTTGTAACAAATTCAGGAAATGTTTTTAACCAAAACCAATTATCTTCTTGGTGATGTGAATGTTAGACGCCTTCTTGTTACATTTTACTGCAGGGCAATGCACGATATGGCATTTTATATGTCTGCCTTGGCTATTTGTTGTTTAAAAAAATCATGGCAATGTTATGTTTATCGTGCTGCTTATGAAATGGATTAAATGTTGTAAACTGGCTTGTCTTATCTTTAAAGGAAGTTATTATTAATTGGTAATTTCTAATTTCTTTTATGGATCGATTCAAGTATCTATCAGTATTTTAGAAAACTGGAACCGCTTTTCTGTAGTTATAGCCTCTACAGAAAATTATTGAAATTTTATATTTTTGGAACGTTCGAAATTACTGATCAACAAGTATATTAGCGAACTCCCGAAATACGTAACAATTGGTGTCAAAAGTGGGATTTTAAAGTGGAAAATATCTAATAACAACACGTTTACATCTCAGCAGTTGAGAGATGAGTTTTGCGTGGCCTTCATATGGAAGCCAACAATATCGAGCATTTTTTGAGGTTACAAAATGGTATAAAGCGTGTACTAGGGGAAGCTGAAGAAGATGCGAAAGAAGACCAAGAGTCGAGAGCATCACAACCATAAATACCAGCCAGACTACAACCACTAGAAGTCTGATGTTAGTTAAAAATCTTGGTAATAAACCAGCAAGATGCCAAATTAGACCAACAAGGTGCTAAATTAAACCAGCTTGTAGGCAAGATAAAAACAAAGATGCCAACAATCACGGCTGAAAAAGAAGTGAAAATGTTGGATTTAAAGCATTCAAAGTCCGACAGGAGGACCGTTCCTCAAACACCGAAGGGATAGCTCAGCCGAGCATTATTAAAACCATGTTTAAGGAGGAACCAGTCGCAGGCTACAAAGAAATCTAAAACCTCCCGCATTCGATTGTGAGGCACCGTTTGAGAATTTCAAGGAGCAATTTCAATGCCAACGAAGCATAATTTGTGGACTGCTGATGAACAACTTTATGCTTTTATCTTGACACTATGAAAGAAGGCAGCGAGTGTCTTGCAAACCATATCCACAACAGAAATGAGCTGCAAAATAATCTTGAGGGCGGTGGAAGTCAGATAAGGACGCCCTCACATTCAGGAGTTATACAAAGTCTAACTGCATAATAGATTGCAAGACAGGCACACAGTTTTTTTTGTATATATCTATGCCGTCTGTCATGGGGCCGAAACAAACCCATCTTTTTCGCAGGTTATTTTTAATGCACTCCCTTACGCGTCACCAGCCCAATCGAGGACGCACGAATACAGGTTTTACTAAATACAGAGAACTGGGAGAATGCGACCCAACGACGCACAGTGAAAGGCCAAAAGAGGAATTAGCCTAGACGAATGGCCCTTCAACAATGACAGGGTATATGTGAAAGAGTGGTGAACAAGAGATCATCTAAGAGTAAAACAGGAACAACACCATTCTACTGCACCAATAATCAAATTGATAGCTGAAGAAAAAGATTACAGTGGCAAGACATCGCACCTGAAAGTGCAATCCGTAAAAAGTTACTGGGCGCAATGGCATCTAGCATGAACGAAGGGTTGCTGATAAGTTCTTGGGATTTGACTGGTGTTCATAGCAACAGGCAGCAAATTATGCTCCCTGTGAACCGATTACCAGAAGTCCTGCACGAAATGTATAACAGATAATCCGGAGCCCACTTGAAAATCAATAAAACATTGGAAAAAACCATAAATCGGGTTTTATTGGGTCAATTTTCTGTGGTACGTGGAAGGTTCATATAAAGAATTTAATACATGAGCGGCAAGCAAAAGGCCACAGACAAGAACAAGGGATTAAATAAAGCAGTACTACTTTAGAGCACCATTTGTGCAAATACGAGTTGATATTGTGGGTTCATTTCCAGTATTAAAAGATGGGAATCGGTACATTCTAGGGTACATTAGCCTTTCCAGAAAATGAGTTAAACGTATCCAATTATAAACTAAGAAGCTCCAACCGATGCTGATACATTTCTAAATAACTAGTTTGCCAATCGATCAAAAAATTTCGATTCATTCGTTTTTCAAGAGGTGTGTCAAAAATCCACAACATCAAGAAAACGAGAACTGCCCCATCAAACCCTAAATCAAATGGAATGGTAGAACGGTTCAATCGAATTCTGGAGGAAATTTTGCGTAAAGAAATTAATGCCAACCTAGAAGACTGGGTCCTTAGCACAATTCTCTTTATGATGGGAAATTCTAGTGCACACCATATATGTGATATTCGGCAGAAAGCTTTAAAATGTATAAGTCGCCGCGCTCCACTCGGCATCACCGTGAACCCATTATGATTGGTCACAATAAGAGTTAAATGCTTCTAATGGGACTCCCTCTTCACAATTTCTAAAACATGTGAAGTCCGAAAGATTCATCCAGGCCTATAACAACCAAGAGTAATCATGCTCTCGGAAACATTGCCTAGTCAAGATATAGGAACCTCAGTTCATCCAGCTACAGCACTCAGAGACTCGACAGAATACCAACCACCCAAAGCATCAATAATCCAATACAAATCCACAAATCACGAAAAAACAAACCACCAATACCCACTCCACCAGGCAAAACCCGAAGTACTGCTGCAAACACAGAACTTTACAACCAAAAGCAGCCGTCAACAACATTCCGACCCAGGGCTGCCAACTCGAGATACCCGGCTTTTTTGCTGTATCTACAGTCTTCGCTGGTTATGATAAAAATTTCTCCGGTTTTCTAATTTGTGATAATTGGTTCTTTCTTTTCATTTAATTGTGGTTTATGCAAAAGGTCTTACCACTAAAAAAAATTAAAGTAAAGAATAAATTATTAGATTTTTACACCGATGATTATGAAAGTTCAGAATCTATCACCCGCATGATATCATCGAATGCCTGCACAAAAAAGAGCTGCCCATTAATATGGCTTCATACACAGCTGATAATGCAAATGTTAGTTACAAAGAGCATTGTTCAGTTTTACAAATATGGAAATTAGGAAATTACTGAATGGAAAAATTTTAAAAGGTAATTGAAAAGCATGTCTGGAAAAAGCTAACGTACAGTATGGAAACTTTTGTGAAAAGTATATTCAGAAATTTCGTGTAACACTACAAAAATGAGAGAACAAATTTTTTTTAATTTTGAATTTTCAGAAATGTTAAACAATATCTCTACTCGTTGGATCAGCCTCTCAAATGCAATTTATAAAATTTGTTTGTGTTATCCTGCAATTAAATTATATTTTACGAACAAAAAAGGCGATGACACAATTAACTGCGATGGCACCTCATCTGAAAATTTGTGAAAATTTAAGAAAAATTTAAGACAGCGATGATTTGAGTAATCCTACCATTTCCGTTTTATATTTATACTTAGTCTGTGTGCGAAACGAAATAGAAACGCGTTAAAAATTAAAATTTTAACATTTTATTCACCACAAAATTCTTAACTCGCGATGCAGTTAAAATAGTCACATTTTCCTTTAACGTTTGAACATAATATAACCATTGATAAAAAATTTACTAGTCATTTGTTTTACCTATTTTTATCTATTTTTATTTCTACCACAGTTAAAATATTTAACCGATTCGCACACATCCTTACTTCACACTTTTTAACTATAACTAAGCAAGCTTTGAGATCTTTAAGTAACTTTTGTTTATTTTCATAAACTTTTTTCTGCAAAATAAGATTGCATGTTCTTGGTGGCCAACTTACATACTCCTTGCGTGAAATTAACGACCATCATATGTTTTACAATAAACCAAACTTTTATATTCACCTATCAATCCGCTTTATAAATTAAAACCGATAGTTCAACACATTATAACTTTTATTTAATTCATTGGACTGAAAATATTGTAGTAGACGTTTGAACGAAATTCAGTGTTAGAATATAGCATTCGCTATGGGACCAGCTTTTATGACTGCTAATGGAATTAATTCTGGCCATCGCGTAAATACCGTTTTCCCTCCTATGGCGGAAGTGGTCCGATGATATCCAAATGAATTTCATCGAAACGTTTGCTTGAGATTTTATATTCGCCTTTTGGAGACCTAACGTGTTTTGACACCTTTGATTTTTGGCATGCTATGCATGTTTTGGCCATACTTCGCACGTTTTTATTAATCTCAGGCTAAACAAACTTTTTTCTCAACATTTTTGGTGTTGCTCGAATACTTGAATGTGCTAAATTATGTACACTATCAAAAACTATTCTTCGGAAACTTACCGAAACGTATGGTCTTGGGGAACCAGTGGAAATATCGTAATAAATTTCGCAAATATCGGAAATTCTGGAGTTCAAGAGCCTTGTTTGTTTCCATAATTTCGATAACATGTGATCTGTGACCTGATCTTTTGCTAGGTTGGTATAATCGATTGAGCTATCTAGTGCTATACTTTCAACCCTCGATAATGTAACTCGATAATGTATGTCTGTGGTATACTGCGATACAAAATCTAAATGGCGTCGTTGCCGAGGTGATGTCATCCAAATTTTTCTGTAAAGCATAAACTAAGGGCTTATGATCCGTAAATAAAATAAATTGTCAGCCGTCGAGTAGGAGTTTGAAATGCTTGATCGAACTATAGGTCGCCATAGGACGCTGTTGTTCCATAATAATGGCAATGTCAGCTTCTAAAGAAGGATCTGCAAGTGTAACAGCGTCTTTCAATTTAGTTATGCAGAGATTGAATGCGATATTACATTCATCAGTCCACTTAACTTTTCTCTTACCATTTTTTTTACTTCCCTTGAGTAACTCGGTTAAGATAGCTTGATCTTCTGCAGCAGTTGGAACGAACTTTCTATAACAGTTTATCATCCTCAAAAAACTGCACCAAGCCTTAATTGTTTCAGGTTTAGGAATTTTACTTACACCTTCGATTCGGATGGTTTTATGTCATCACATGAAATTTCGTGTCGCAGGAAAACAACCTTAGGTGAACCAAAGACGCATTTGGCAACATTTATGACTAACCCTGCATCACTTAACCTTTCAAAACTTATTTTGAGGTATAGTAAATGCTCATCCATAGAACTTGATGCTACTAGCAGATCATCTATATATGAAAAACAGAACGCTAGATTTCTTAACACTGAATATATGCATCTTTGAAATGATTGCCCGGCATTTCGAAGTCCGAAAGTCATCCACATGAAATCAAAGAGTTCAAAGGGTGTGCAGATTCCCGTCTTAGGTATATCTTCTTCGTTAATCGGAATATGATGAGAAGTTTTTACCAAATCTTTTGGTAATACTCTATACATCTTTGCTACTGATAGGCAAAGTCGGTTAGTAACAGAATGAGGTAACATTCAGGTTTGGTTTGCGAGTTCAGCATGCGGTAATCACTGCAAGGACGCCAGATCCGTTCTTTTCTTCGACTAGTTGTAATGGGCACTTCCCCTCAAGAGTAGCTTCAAATAAAGACAGCATCTTCTTCCGAAAACTTGTGCTTGACATCTTTGACTAGATATGTTTCATTAGCTGGTCTTGAAAACATCAAAGATAAAATTGTTTTTGCCTGACGACCATGTATCAATTCAGCGAGCGACTTTCCAGTAGTACCAGGAGAAAATCGATACTTACTCAAAAAATTAAATAGAGCCTGACCAGTTGAATCTTCATCCAGCTTTAGCTTCTTTAAAGATGTTTTAAACGTCCAAACACATCTTTCGGCTTCTCAATTAGAAGCTGGATGAAACGGTGCAATAGTAAGATGTCGGATTCCATTTCCCTTGCAGAATGTTTGGAACTCAATGGAGGTAAAACTAGTACCATTGTCACTCACCATTGAGCGATCTACATGAATTCTTTGTCATGGTTCAGTAGCATTAAATCAACTACCAAATTCTTTTTCGGTTCAGGTGTTATCTCCTGAGAGGACTGGTAAAATCTTATCACCATTTCAATATCTTGCTCAATTTTATGGGACCAACAATGCCTACGAGCTGTTTGTTTTGTTTTAACCATTTCCCAGTGCCCCTTGTGAAGTATCTTTAGAACACGGGATTCATGTTGCTCTGGGATAGTTACTCTAATGGTACCATTCTGTAATAATAAACCTCCATTAAAAACTGAAATTGCATTTTTCCTTACTTCAAATGGTTTAATCCCAGTAGTGTGATTTATATCTGGCCATTAGTAACATATTGTAAAATTTTACTAAGAACTGGATCAGCTAATGTATATTCATTAAACTGCTTGCAATTAAACTGCTTTTCACGGGAAAATTGTCCAACTCTTCTTCAAATATTATATGAGACTCCATACAAGTATCTACTTCTTCGTCAAATTTCAAATCTGAACCGGATGGCAACTGTCAAAGGGCATCTGCATTCTGATGTTTATCCATCGGCTTTCACTTAATTTTATAATGGTATGCCATACATTTAATTGTCCATCGTTAAAGTCGATTTGCTGTCATTATTGGCAATTGTTTCACAGTAAAAACCTTCTGCAATATAAATACTGGTGAAATTTGGTGCATCCATAAATAATTGATAAGGCTTCTTTTTCTATCTGAATATATTTCTTTAGATGAATGTCCATTGTTTTCGAGACGAATGCTATGGGTTTCTTTTGGCCATTAAGATAAATATGAGAAATTGGAGCACTCCAAGTCAGTGATTTGAAGCATCGATGGCTAAAACAATTGGATAATCTTCTCTAAAGCATCACTTGATTCTGATGGTGCAATTTCTTCAGCAATAATAATGTGGCCTAGATATTCCACTTGTGTGTTAAAAATCTACATTTAGATAATTTATAATGAAGGCCATTCTCCTTCAGTCGTTCGAAAAGTTGCTCCAAGATATTTAGATGTTCTTCTATTGTTTGACCCGTTATAACAATATCATCCAAATGGGTACCGGTCGAAACAGGATATTTTACAACTGGATTTAACGAAACAGGATAATTCAAAACTGGATATTTTAAAACGAAATAAGATACAAAATGAGATATGGTACAAAACTGGATATTTCAAAATTGGATATTTCGATATGTGATTTAAACTTAAAATGATTTTTTAGGAAAGTTCTGGAATATGGCCAATAAACAAGGAACTCGGCGAGTCCTTAACCGATTATGATAAAATACGATATGTAGGATGAAAATATTGATGAAAATTAATTAATTTTTTCACATAGATTCTCTAAAGTGAAGAAAAGTTATATTAAGAAGAAGAATAAAAAATAGATGGAGATAAATTTTAATGAAATTCTATCTCTCTGCTTAAAATTATTCAAGTATGAAACCTTACTGGCCATATTCCAGAGGTTTTCCCAAAAAAGGTCTTAAAATCAAATTTAGTTACACAATTAAATAAAAAAAGAACATTAAGTGAAAGAAAATTCTATTTCTCTTTTTAGAAACATTTAAGTATGGAACCTTACTGGCCTTATTCCAGAACTTTCCCAACAAATCATTTTAAAATCTCATTTTCATCCTAGATATCAAATTTCATCATAATCAGTTAAGAACTCGCCAAGCTCCTTCCTAACTGGCCATATTTCAGAATTTTCTAAAAAAATCATTTTAAGTTTAAATCACATGTCGAAATATCCTATTTTGAAATATCCAGTTTTAAAATGTCCAGTTCTGAGCGGTTCCCCATCCAAATAGTTGATACAATTTGGTATACCCGAAATTACTTGTTCAACCAATCGTTGAAATATAGCAGGAGCATTGACCACACCATAAGTTAATCTTTGAAATTCATACAACCCAAACGGCGTGTTGATCATCATAAATTTTTTTTTAAAGATTCATCTAATTAAACCTGATAGTAAGCTTCAACTAAATAATAAAATTTACTAGCTGTTGGAACAAATCTTCAATCCTGGGAATCGAATATTGATCAAATTGAATTTAGAATTTACGCCTACTTTAAAATCACCTAATTTTTCTTTTAATACCGTGACCCAATTCAGAATCATGCAATTGTTTAAATTTATCACAAATAGTCTTAAGTTTATTCAAAGCTTGCGCGATTTTTATTACAGCATATAAACCAGGGTCTCGTTCCCTTAAAAATGTAATTCGAACAGCATCTCGTGATGTATGTAGTACCAACATATCTCTAACCATTGAATCTGAAAGTGATTATATTTTGATAAACATTCTATATTTAGGATGATTTTGTGACTTTAGACCAATTGAACCTAATAAGGCTGTAAGAATAGACCGTTTCATGAAATTTGTTTTCTGCAGTATTATTTTTAACAATTATGCAATATTTTAATTTGAATAATCTGACACGTCCTGTTTTTGACAGATTTGCTACTGAATTAATGAATGCAAATTTTTGCACGTAATTTTTAATAGCGGTCTCAGATGGGCAAAAACGATTTTTGTAAAAATCATAAACGATGCCGGGAAACAAGTTAAATAATGATCGCGTATTTGTTCAATGTATTATAAAATTAAACAGGTAAAAATTGCCTGATTTGAATCAGGACTGGTGAACTTTCCAAAAGTTTTCTAATAGTTCGATCGTACAATAAACGATCGTTTGATCGTTTCATTTTATCAGCTTAAAAAACTAACACCATGACGAATTTTATGCCTACGATATATTACTCAATTTTTTATTTTTTTTTAGATTCAGATCATTTTTATTTTCAAACCTTAATTCAAAATGATCATATTTATAAGATCGTGTCAATATTTTAATCAATTCATCGATCGTGTTTATAAAACTCTCCTGTAAATTGTAATAATAATAATAATTGTTAAGTCAACTTCTTGTTTTGATATTTACTTTATTGTACTTCTATTGTATTTCAAATGTGTGTATATACGATCGAGAGCAAAAAAAAAAAACGATCACGTTTTACCAGTTTAGCTATAACATTATGTCTCATGTTTATATGTATGACTTGAATGTATGTTGTGAAAACATTTTGGAAAATATTTTTAAAGTAGAAAATTGATCGATCAACAAATAATTTTATATTATATACACCGATCATTATTTGATTAGTTAAGCTCTGGCGTGTATAGACCTTCGATTTATAAATTTTAAAATATGTACAAATTTTTTTTTTATAATTCAAACACAAATTGAATTATAATTTGTATATTATTTTCGTTAAAATCATAATCAAATCACGTATCGTTAAAAAAACAACATAAAATATCGCGATCGTTAAAATTATTTTGTTTATAAAGTATGCACACGAACCATTCATTATATTGAGACCGAGGCATTGAGATTAATAATTCTAAATAAAGTGACTTCCTCTGAAGTACACCCGAATTTTGTGTTGCCGTATATTCGACTTAAAACGAAGAAGACAATTTGTAACCTCGAAATATTTTTTTTTTTTAAATATTCATGACACTTTGCTCTTAAGATCATATTATTTACATATGGGTTTTGTTTTGTTTACTTTAGTTAATAGTAACTTGATCTTGACTCATTTGCATATGTATTAAGATTTTATATTATATTCTATTATTTTGTTTGGTGACATGACTCATAGACAAGTATTTACTTTAGAGTTTTAATGTGTCTTTAAAACTAAGATGACTTTTTTTCGTTTTGATCTTTTTCGCAAGGTATATACAAAATACAGGAATGAATCAGAGACGATCATGTCTATCAGCACACTACAGTCAATGACTATATATATATAATGTATGACTAGAAATAAATTACTTTCACCACAATTAATTCATTATCATCGATTTTTAAGATCACGATCATAATTTATAGTGTTTGAACGAAATATGTTTTTTATCAAAACACCATCTTCTTAATTTGATCTTTATGTATGTCTTTATATAATTTATCTTATTTCATCGTAGCCAAAGACAAGAAAACGAAATAAAAATTTATTCGAATGTCACACACAAACACAATACATCCCAGCTCGGAATGATGCAGATGAAAAAAATAAAAAATAAAAATCTTGTTTGGTGTCTTTGTGATTATTTTTAATTTTGTTTTTCTTTCTTATCTAGCCAAGGGATGAGATTTTGTGTGTGAGATAAGATTCTTTATGTTGGTTATTTTTTTTTTTACAATAAAAAACATTTCCCAACCAACAAATAAATAAGAATGAAAGAAAAGTTGTTTGTGCTCTGTATTTTACTCTAAGTTTCAGTTTTTCATTCTACCATGTTACAGCATAGATCTCGGTACAGTGATTTATTGCAAAATAAAAATGTCACCACACATTTTGTGAAAATTTATATGGATTTATATGGTTTTTGGCTTCGAACGTTGTCTTTGTTTTTCGAATTTTTCTATTGTTGTTCCTCTGTGTTTTTTTTTTTGAATTGTCGTTTTCGGATAAAAATTCAGCATAATAATCATAATACATAATGTATAGAAGATATAGGAAATCTATATGACTATATATATATATGTATAAGGTGAGGCCATTGTTAATTGACTTTTTGATATGTTGGCAAAAAATATTAGAGCGGGTTTGAATACATAAATACAAATTATGTCGTCGATACGAGCTTAAAAAATATTATTGGAGATATTGATGATTATAGTTCAATTTTTTGCCACACTCTAGATTTATTTTGTCACCTAAAAAGAATGTATCGTTTTAGTTTTTCAGCTGACTATACTGTTCACAAAGTCAACTTGCAACGAGTACACCGGAGGTATAGGGTTTATTCTTAAAAATAGGGAAAATAGGGTTTTTTCTTCAGACATCAGACCTTTAAAGTCAAAACGACTAGTACGTTTTCCTGTAGTCTCTGAATTGGATTAAAAATGCAATAATAGCTTTGTAATATCCAAGGACATCTCCATTTTAAAGATATATGTGGCATTGAAAAACATGGTTTCCATTTTTGGAGCATTGAAAGTCAAGAAATACCCATTGTGTCTCACTCAACTCTCCCATCCATGCAGGGATAGCGTAGGTTATGACGGGCCCCATAAATGCTTTATATAAAATCTCAATTTGTTTTTGGTATAGAGGTGACTAGCGGTTAAAAAATCTATAGAGTAAATTGCGAACTGCAAAGGCTTTTCTTCAAACATTTTTGATGTGAGAGAGAGGTGATAGTTTACTATCTATACTCACCCCTAAGTATTTGATTTGGTTTTTGTATTCTAAGGTGCTACCTTCGAATGAAACAGGGCTGGCTTCTGATAATTTCGGGTTAAGAAGAGTTTACCATGATTTTCCATTTCTTCGCATATTCGGAATACTCGATTAAATGTTTGGATAATCTTTCACAAGATTTCCGAACGCTAATTGAAGATATGAATATAGCCGTGTCATCGGCATACATTTGGATGTTGGTTTCTTTGTTGTCGGGTTTCGTGGTATCATGATAGAAGAATGAAAAAAAATGTGAAGCTAGAATTGAACCTTTTGCAACTCCTGCTACGATTAAGTTGGAACTAGAAAGGCTGCGATTGTTGAACGACCAATTCACTTGGAATTTTTAATAGAGTTTTTCAGTCAGCACTGCTTGAGTAGCAGAGTCGCCGGCACGAAATTCGAAGTGTTCTTTTGGAATATAAGGTTCTAGTAGGGGCTGGAGCCTGTTAAGAATAACTATTTCCATCACCTTACTTATTCCGTTCAGGAGTGATATTGGGCGAGTATGCTCTATACTATTAGAGGGCTTTCCTGGTTTAGGAATAGGAATGACCTTGCCGAGTTTCCAACAATCTGGAAAGTAGCTTGTCTTTAAGATACCATTAATGATATCGGTAAGTTGTGATATTGCTTTATCTTGAAGATTTCTAAGCACCGAGTTGGCTATGTTATCGTCTTCCGGAGCTTTTCTTTTATTAAGATGCTAAAAAATGATGGCAAATTCTGCTTTATCGACCATCTCAGTTAAGGTTGGATTAAGTGAAGGAGAATTACGAAAATTGTTGACACAGTTATTGACTAACTGTTCGAAACACGGATTTTTTAGAGAATCGTTTTGTATATGAACTTTATCATAGTGAAACGCGATTTCCTCTGCAATTATTTTAGGATCTATGATTGGACTAGGATATTTACCTATCATATTTGGTTTTTTACCAGTAAGATTTCGAATTTCATTAAAAGTTTCCGGAGAACTGTCGGGAATTTTAGGCATTCTACTTGTGAATTCAGAATTTCTTGGTTCGCTGAACCAACAGGAAATCATATTGCAATAAAAATTAACATCAGATTTTAAGATATGCCTTGGGTATTTATAATAGAGCCGACGCATTCAATTGCGTAGTTTAATGAGGTTTTGGAGCTCAAAAGGAATTTTTAAAGTACCTTTGTATTGAATGAGTAGCATAACTTCCTTGACAGCAGATTTGATTACGTTAGTAAACTTGACTGTTTTTTCTTAAATGTGAGAAGCGTTAGACATTTCTGAGTCTTCTGGGACATTTCGATGAACATGAATTTTAAATTTGTTACTGGAGTTAAAAGGATGTTCTGAAATATGAGTAGTCTCACGTAAATAGAGCAAAACGTCAGATATTTGTGCTAAGTACCAATATTTAAAAGTATTGCCTCAGTTTCGGCTGTTACAAAAATGTTGGCTAGAAAGTGAGGAACGCCATTTTGGATTAAGGTAGCAGTGCCTCCGGATTTGGCACTTATTGCATCTAGCTTGAAAATGGTATACCCAGTGAATCGAAATTTATATCGTTGGGTTAGGTGGATTTGGGATAGGAGAACTATGTGAGGTTTGTGTCAGAAGAGCATTTCTTTAAGTTGTTGTCGCCGATCTAGTGAAACTTAATTATTGAAATTCAGTGAAATGCAAAGCTGTTCTAACATGAAGGGCGAATGAGGAAACAAATTTTATAAAGGCAAACTATTTTTTCAACGATATTAGTTGATGGAGCCTGATCGTATTCAACGAAGAAGTCATCACATCTTTTTTTTGAGGTCAGCGAGGCTTATACCGAATAACTGTTTGTAGTCTGGAAGTATGCGAGAAAAGTTATTTTTATTCTAGAAAGTGGGTGATCTAGAACCGTGTAGGTTGCTAGCCGTTGCATTAGCGTATGAAACTCCTAACTTTCGAGTGCCAAGACCAGATGGAAATTGGGTAGGACCTGGTTTAAGCGGAGAAATATTGGATAAATATCTTTTTCGCACCTGACACTGGCTGTAATTTGTAGGATGTGTTACACTGCAGTTAACACATTTTGCGGGTTGCCAGTTCTCTGTGGTTTTCCTGCAATTTCCTCTTTTTTAAAAAAAATGTTCCCTTAAAATATTTAATTGATTAGTATTTACATAAATTTTCTTAGTTAAAATTCTTAGCCTAAACTTTATCAACTAGTTAAAATTTTATTTATTTCATAAAAATTTCTTGGTCTAAAAAGTATTATACTTCGAAAGACACATTGTTTTAGCGAATTATATAAAAAGCTAGATAAATTTCATCATTTTTTGAATAAAAATACATTAATGCAAGAGTGTTGAAATTTTCCTAGCTTCTTTATATAATTCGCTAAAATAATGTGTTTTTACGAAGTACAATACTTCGTTTAGACCAAGAAATTTTTATAGTTTGGTTGCTGCAGTGGACAGTTTGATAAGACGACTGAATTTTTTTAATGTGGAATTCAATTCATGGTTTCTCTGACTAGGTCGAAACCAAACTATAGTGAAGCTATGGTAAAATTAATTTTTTTATTAATTTTAAAGTTTTGTGTCAATTAATTTTTTTCTATTTTATATTAAAATTAACAATAGTGATTAGAAATAGTGAAATAATAAATTTGTAAATTACAGGTGAAAACTAATGCCATACAGTTACAGTTTACGGCTAAGAGAAATTAGTTCATTAATATATTTTGTTCTAAGAAAACCTTTATAAAATACAGGAATCTTTGTAGATTGAATGGGGGAATGCTAGAGTTACCGATAAGAGACGTCCGAATGCAGAAAAGTTCAGTAAAATTGTGACTGTCTTCCATTAAAAATAGTTAAACATTAGTAACCAGGAAACTGGACCAATTCTGTCATTACTGTCTTACCTTTCCTTTCCTATAACACAAAAAAAATTAATTATCGTTTGCTTAGGTGTCAGTAACCGGGTCTAGTCTGTCATAACTAACATTTCATCAACACTTTCAGTTTTGTTATATGTAACATGGTTGTACGGTGGTGCCCGGCATTCTGGGAGTTCCTTGACCGTACATTCTAATCAATCACTCAAAAGGTTTTTTCCGGATGCTGGTTGTTAAAACAGCAACTCAAAAAAAATCCTTTAAGAAAGGCGGTCCCTTCATTGAAAATAATCTAAAGTGTAGTTTAGACCATTCTAGAAGGCCAAATGTATGTAAAAAATTAAGGATTATTTGATAAAAAATTCTAAATTTAGACATTTTTGTTTATTTAAAAACCAAATTCAAAAAATGGATTTTTATTTGGCTTCAAAATGCTATATAATTGTTATTGTCAATGGCTTAAGTGATGTTAGGCCATTCAAAAAAGTTGAATTTACGTAAATAGAATTTGCGATTTTGTCATTTGGCAGTCTATATCTTTGTAGATTTTAAACAATTTTGAACAATTTCTATATTCATTTTGCTCCCTAATGCTGCATCATCATTTTTAATGTGCCAAGGTAGATCCTGTCGTTAAACGTGAAGTTTAGATCATTTTTCTATGGTAAATATCAAAAAAATTAAATTTTAGGCAGTACCAAGTACGATCATCGATCATACGAGGTCGGTTTAAAATAGATTCTGCACCTTTAAAAAATCATTGATAATATCATCTGTATCCCATTTTTGTACAAGTTAGACCAGCTGACAAAAATGCTCATTACTGTGCGCTGGTTGGTTAAACTATAATTAAAATACCTCTAAATAATTTACTAGCAACCCTCCGCTTTCAAATAATGATAATTCTTTCAAAAGTTTTGATTGCAAACGACTTGAGATTTTAGAATGATTTATTGTGATGCCAATGTTCTTTCAATTGTTTATTTGTTCACTCATTGATATTTCTATCGTGCCCTACTATCTCATGGTACTTCCAATTTTTTTTAAAAGATTGTTAAATTTGAAGAATTTTCAAATATAATTTTTGCTGGAGTTCTGGTTGGGTGACAAATAAGCTTCTACATCAAATTGAACGAGTTTAGTCTATGAATTCATCATTCTTAGGGTTTCCATTTTTATTTTTATCATCCTAGTCACCTTCTTTTTCGGTTTCCGATTCATGATCACTGACTTAAAAATTTTTTAATATCTTTATTTTTAATATCTGCACCACAAATCGCTTCTTCTAAACTACTGAACTCTGCTAGAAAAGAGTATTGTTCGATATTACACAATTTTGGGACAAAAAATGCCTGGAACCTTTTAATTATAACAATAAAACTATAATTTACAAACAAATCATTTTTTGAAATAGTATGGGTATTACATGCCAGTATGTTGCCTGAAGTTGCCAGAGGTTTTAGAATTCATGATTCTTTTGAGAAAGAAATTCTAAATTTAGAAAGTCTACAGCTTTGCAGATTTTAGTAAAAGAAAATATGTCTTAAACATTTTGATTTTGATTAAGTTTCACAAGGTTTCTCTCAAGATTTATGCTTTTCTAGATGGTCGAATTACGTAAACAAAATTAAGATCAAAAACGGGGATTTTTTCGAAAAGATAATTCTCAATTTATACAATTTATACAGTTGAATATTTTAGAAAAAAAGACTGAAAATTTTCAATTCCAAATTTTCATTTGGATTCTAAAGGCTGTACCTTCATTGAAAATGGGTAAATTGCCACTTTAGACCACTTTAGAAAGTCAAATTGTGTAAACAGAATTCACGTATTTTGTTTATAAAATTTCAAGTTTAGACAGTCTTAAGCCTTGTATGTTTTAGAAAACGAATTCGATAAATTGCTAGATTCATTTCAAAAAAGCTTTTTTTTATTTTAAAAGGCTAAAATATAGTTTGAACCATTCAAAATCGTCAAATTTACGTAAACAGAATTCTTGAATTTTTTTCGAAAAAATGTCTAAATTTAAAGACTATAGCATTGCAGATTTTAGAAAACATGACCGAAAAATGTCGAACTCTTAAGATTGCATCTTGATTGATACTACTCAATGGTTGATTTAGGTATTCAAAGAGTAATTTAGACCATTTAAAATTAAAATATTCATTCCATATATTTGGTGCAGTGGTTTAAGCTGCGGTGTGTGTGTGTGAGTCAGAAGATATCGGGTTTGAATTCAAACGGAGTAAGGGTGTAAACGAATTTTTAACAGGAAACATGGCCGAATCATCGTCCATGGTGGAACACGCTGGCAATGTACTTTGCACTAGGATATTAAATTAAACCTCAATTTATACATCCTCGATTGGCTGCCAACAGCGGTAAAAAAAACGTTGAATAACCCGCAAAAGGAAGGCTTCAGATCCAGAAAAAAATGCTTCGATTAAAACGTAAAAAAAATCTTTTTGTTCAATCTTGTTGGCAATCTTGTTGTTGGATTTATTCTTAGACCCCAGGTTGAAAAGGCTGTTTTGGATTTTAAAGCAGTTGGTAATCGTATGTGGAAGTTACGTTTACGCCTGCGACTAGCTATCCTATGATTCAATTGTGTTCATGTGTCCACTGGTGTAAGCCAACCCAAAGAGTCAGGCTGACTGATATGAAAACATACGTCTGTATTTCCGATACGATATAGCGACCGATAATGGGGAAAAAATGATGCACTTTGCGGTCACACATGACCTCATTGTAGCTTCTTTTTCACATTCAAATATTTACTTGGAAGCATGGACACACCCTCGTAAGAAGTTTCGAAGTCAGACTTACCATGCGTTAATTACTAAGGAAAGATCTCGGATCATCCTAGATGTGAAACCTTATCAGTTTTCATACAAATCAGGGATCACAGCAAATCCGTAACTTACGTTTCAACTATCAAAGTCTGATAAACGAAGATGAAACTTTTGAAGTTTTTCACATTTGAAGGAGTTACACGTTTCCGATGCTTCGTGTTAAATTCAAAATACCTTACAAATCTTAACACGCTTAAGTTGTTCAAGGTTTGGATCAGATTTGCCATCATGCATGGGTGTGGGAGTAGGATCCAAATTGGATGACTATGAAGAATGGTTAATGACATTTTAAAGACGAATCATGTACTTGACATATATCCTAAATGCGACGGCAACGACATTTGCCGAGTTTTATTTAACCACGAGATCTGGAATTTAATGAAAATTCCTGATCTCTCGATCATGAAATAAAAGCATAGCGAGTACGCTGGCTTGGTCACATGCTTCCTGCCGATCTTATAAGGACTGTTCTTATAAGGACCTGTGAGAAGAGACCAGCAATTTGGCAAGCGCAGAAGTATCTGTTGGCGATGATGGCTTTTAGGGATAGAAAAAGATTTGTCTTCTTTGAATTATCTAGAACAATACAAGAAAAAACAAGCTCGGGATCGAATCAGATGGAACCAGAATGTTGATGCGATACGGGCCAGCAATGGCCTGTAAAAACCGATTATTATTATTTTTTGTCACTTCCAAACAATTACTCACATTCATACATCATTTATTTCAATCAGTGACCTTTTCAAGTAGCTTTCAAAAACAAAGCTGAACTAAATGCGCACAAACTATTAGTCGCGGCTACATTTAAAAATTAAATATTAATCGTTCGATCAACTTTGTCGCGTACTATCACTACTTCGCAATTGTATTTAACCATACACAACAACAATAACTATATACAGTTCATCATATTTAACTGTCTGTTGTCTGCTCATATTTAAGTGTCTGTTTCAAAATAAAAAAAAAAAAATTTTAAAAATTTAAGAAATTTTTATAATTTTTGTACACAAACAAATAAATAAAATCGAGTTGGTTGATTAAACTTTTAAAGTAAGTGCGCAAATTCATTTCGATAAGGGAGTGAGTTAAGCAAATAAACAAAATCCAAATGCAAATTCATTTTAAGATTATATGGTGGTCAGATATATATATTTACAAAAAAAAAAAAAAAAAAAAACTGGTCAATATTGTGGTTAATATATATGTTATGTACATTTGTATAATTTTATAGACAACCCTGAAATTAATGATTTGTTATTGTAGCTCATTTAATCGTCCATCGGCCTAAACAGAGCCAGTTTGATAAGTTTTTGCATCATTGTAATTATTCAGATTTGTATTCAAATTACTCGATTTTTTTGGTAGGTGTGTCATTTGATATATACCCGGCACAGAAATATTTATATTATTTTTATAAATATCTAGCTGTTATTGAGCCCAAATTTGAAGGTGGACGTAAAAAAGGAATTAAAGAATTTTTCAAAGTATATTTTGAAATATTTTTAAATTGGTTAGAAACTGTCAAGTGTATTAAGGTTCAAAAAGTAACTTCCTAGGAGGAAACATGTACAGCTTTTTAATACAAGAATAGTATTGACGGCGTCAAAGACTCAGATATTTAAACAAAGCCAATTTGTTTGTAAGAGATCATCCCTTTTTGGCTACAAACATTTGTCACATCCATTTGAAGGTCATTTTAAGGTAGAAAAATGATCGCAAAAAACACACAATCAATGTAAACGGAAATAATCGGTACATTCACTATCTGCAATTTCTGCTTAGTTGCATTTAGGATCAGTATCCTTCGAGTTTTTTTCAAAATGAAATTCGTTCGACTCAGATGAATAGTGGAGTCAATAACATATTAAGATACTAGCCCTTATTGAGCCAGTACAATACGAAAAGCGAACTCGTTAACCTATATGTTAGAGTAGTGTGGTAGTGATCCAATAGTAGCAATGGCTTATGATAGCAAGTAGTTGTAACTCATCCTCCTTTGTTGCAACTTTGCAGAGCCAATTGCATCTAATATACCTCCAAGTGGTACCACCCGGTCAACGACTAAGGTCAATGACCAAGGTCGGCTAAATATTAGATGCGAGATCACTATAAACTAAGGGCCGGATTAAGGTGTCATGCGACTCGTGGGATATAAATGGATCCCAAAAAATAAAACCGATGAGTCCAGCACTCTTTAAAAGCCAGAAATTTAAAAGATAGAGAATCAGGTCTGTAGGCCTTCGCTCACCATGGTTAGGAAATAGGATATGTGCACCGATAATGCAGGTTCCTCTATAATGCTACGAAGAAAGCATGGAAAGCCCTAAAAAGGCTAGAAATGATTCCGTTGGTGGAAACGACGGATAAGGACAGAGCCACACTAGATAGGGTCACAAACGACATAGAACCTAAGCCAGGATGATCATCCGAGTGCTCCATGTACAAAAGAAAGAGATCAATGGATGAATTTTCAAAGGCCGCAAAGAAGACAAAATTGCAGGCAACTGCAACTAGGTCTTTTAGTGAGTTTCAAAACGATCCGCATCATGTAACTGTAATCGATATAGCCACACAGCATGGTAGCATCACTCCCGCTGATTAGAGGAAGGTGATAAAGGTTCTAACCTGCCCCTGTCTTAAAATTTTGCGGGTGAATCCAGAGGCTGCTCCTGCATGTCGGGATAGTAGTTATAGTACAGGAACCAAGTCAAGTAGACAATTTATGCCAACTAGGGTCTCCGTATCTGTATAAGATGGCGATCAGTAGCCTAGGTTAAGTTTGGCCTGGAGCCAAACTAGACATCATTGCACCAGAGGATTTCCGTTGCAAGCCAAGAGCTCGTGCGTGGATTCCGGCTGAGCCAAGGATAAGAAATCCTGAGTAGTCGACCAACAACTAGAAGAAAGCCAGGGTGAAGGAGGCTGCAAATGATTATAGGTCGGCTTTAATCATAACTAACAAAGAATCACTGGCAGTGCTAGCTAAGACAGGTTTTGGTGCAGTCACGCTAAAAGTATATTCAAAAGATCGTGTTGCTAAGTCAAGGGCAACCGAATCAATTATGGGCAGTCTGAAACTGTAATCACAAATTATTTAAATCTTATAAGCGAGTTATCAATGGATAAATGGATGAACTCTGTTATCGTTTTACTCCTTCGGATTCAGAAGTATCCAACATCACTGTTGTGGAGGTTGATATTTAAGCAGCAAGATGCTAAAGCAAAGTCAGCTGCTCTTAAGCTCAAAGTAATAAAAGATTACATTGATGTTGTGACTTGGGTCAAGAACCATGGATCAATAAGGAGCGGTTTCTTGGTCTCAGTGGTGTAAAGTATAAATTACTGTTTGTGCATATTAAATATACGATTCGATCGTGCATTCATGCATAGATCAAACTCAAGATTTTTCTGCTTGCCAATTAAAGTAACGCAGAGCTATGCAGAGCTTGTAGCTCTCTAGCATTGAGGTCAGAAATCAGAACATCTGGCTCGCCTCAGCGTACTTACCGGACGATGAAGATATTCTTCCCCCGGCTAATGTACGTAGTTAGTAAAATCGGATTCGTCGTTGGTTGAAATGCAAATTCACACAACACAATCTGGGGAAGCACCGATATAAACGAGAGAAATGAGTCACTCTTTGATTACATGCTCTAAAACTCCAACCTTTAAAAATTGAAGGAAGACCAACTGTAAGATTCTATCAATTTGTTCTGTCATCCCAAGTTATCACCAAAAACGAGATGGTGTCTGGACTACAACGGGGCGAAATCTCTGGAAGTCCTACTGGAAACTCCGGACTGCTCTGAATCTCCGATTTTTCTGCCTAAAACTAAAAAGGCTACTGGTATCGCTGGAAAAATCTTCAACAGGAGGAACATCTTGTTGTCAGTAAACAGTTTTAAGCCTTTAATTAAGTTAGCAGCTCCGGATGGCATGATTCCTGCCGACATCCAACAAACCAGTGACTTAATTTTCTCTTGCTTGAAGTGATTTTTAAAAGTAGCCTGGAACTATATCATATCCTAAACAAATGGACTGAAGTAAAAGTCATTTTTACACCTAAGGTGGGAAAAAGGTCTCATTGCGACCCAAAAGACTTTAGGCCCATATTAGCTTATCCTCGTACTTCTGGAAAATTCTAAAGAGATTGATAGAAGCTTATATTGAGGCTAAATCGAGCCAATAAAGTAAACAGCATCACAGCATGCTTATTGCAAGGAGAAATCGGTGGAAACTTCGCTACATTCCCTCTTAGGTCCTATTGAACATTCGCTCGAATACAAAGAATTATCTTTGCGAACCTTTTGCGATATATACGGAACTTTTAACAATGTCTAGAGACAATCACGTAGGTACAATCAAATTTAAGGCCGAATGTTGGATTGATCAAATGCTCAAGGGCAGGGTCATTTTGAATGATCTTGATGAGGTATCTATCCGGACATTTGTAAGTAGAGGTACACAGTGGTAAATTATCCCCCTTCTTTGGAACTTGGTCATAATGACCTGTTTTAAATCTAGAGGGAACGGGACTTAAGGTGGTTGCTTATGCAGATGATGTTGCCATCGGCGCAAATATCCGGGCACCCTCAGAGATCTTATACAAATTGTTCTTGGTATCTTTACCAAATGGACCAATAGGTGCGGTCAAAGTGTTAGTCCACTTAAAACTGAATTGGTTCTTTTTTCTAGGACGTACAAACTTCTCTTTTTCAACCCACTCACTCTTAACGGAATTGCTTTGAATACCACAGATAAAGTGAAATTTTGGGTCTTATTGTGGACAGCAAACTAAGCTGAAAACTTAATATTTTGGAAAGGGTAAATAAAGCTATGACATAGGCTGTAAACCTCTGTAGTTAGACCCGTTCTACTGTACGAAGTTTCAGTATAATGACCAGTTCAAAATACAGTGACAAACCAAAAGCTGTTGATGAAGGTCTAAAAAAATGACTGCCTGTATATTAGTGCAGCACTCAGGACCACTTCAATTCAGGCACTAGAGATTTTTGACTGTTATTCCTTCCAAAGATGACTGGGCGAGTGAAGTAGTTTTGAATCCAAGTACAATTAACTTCTTTACGGATGGATCAAGAATTGATAGCAAGGTCGGTTGTAGAGTGTTCTGCAAAGATCTAAACGTTAATCCCTCTTTTCGCCTCCATGATCACTATAAAGTCTTTCAGGCGGAGCTCATCATAATCAAAGAAGCCATAAACTGAATGAAGTATAATATAATATCTGTTACGGATATTGGCATTTTTATGGACAGTCAGGCTGCCATTAAATTTCTACAATTAGGCTTTTTCACGTCAAAACAAGGCAAGAACTGTCTCTCATCTCTTAACGAGACGGCAGAATAGGACAACATTCAGCTTACATGGATGCCAGAGCATTTTAATTTTCAACGGAGAATATTAAAGCCGATGGACTCGTTCGACAAATCGACTCGTTCATTTGATGCTCGAATTGGTTCTAGTAGGTATTGTGTCTAAGACGGCCACCTTAACCTTACCTACTCTAACCTATGTTATTAAACCTATAGTGGCGATATCACTAAATTAGTTTATACCTGAAAGAGAGCATGCGAATTTTGCAAAAACAAACATCTTGCCACACATAAATTGCGAATAAAACGATAAATTACCCTTTCAAATGCCCCAAAGATTTCGACATGGACATGACAATCGCAAAATAACGTACCATAAAACAAAACCAAGCCCAATTCAAATTGCCAACACTTCAAAAAAATAATAACTTGATTAAAATTTTACTTACCACCCGTTACAGTTATTTTTTTTTACATTGTACTACTTAAAATTTAAAATTTGCTATTGTTGTTAAAATGTTAGACTCAATTTGAAACAATAGAAAAATAATATTGGTATATAGAGAAAAAGATTAGATAAATTTTAATTCTAATTTTTTTATTTTTATTTTTTCAATTTTCAAAGATCACGTTTACGACGGCACGCCTAAAATAATTTACAATTAAATTTATTTTACTTATTGTTAAAAGTCACGTCAAAGTGTTATTTGTTTATAAAAAATAATTTATTTATAAAAAAAAAAAAATATTTTAATATTACAAAATTGAATAAAAAATTTAAATTAATTTAATAAATAACAACAACAACAAAAAGGTTAAAAATGAAATATGTTGATAGTGTGCCATCACTCCGAATTATAAGATGAAAATCTTTAAATTTCAACACCTCGTATCGTAAAAGAAGTTGATTTTTGTTTTTGTTGCCTATCTAACAAAAATTAATTGCCCCCAGGTTGTATATGTAAATGGAATATGTTCTCCAGTTTTTATATAGATTCTAGTTTTTTGTTCGTTCATCTCATCTAAGACAATTTCGTTATAGATTTTAATTAGAAATTTTGATGTTTTTGATGCCCCAAAAGGTGAACGACTAATATTTAGAATTTTTAGTTTTTTTTTATTTATTTTTTTTTTTGATATGGTTCGGGGCAAATTATATATTTAAATATATAGTTTTGTGCTTCTAAATTAGTTTCAACTTTAGTGGAATTAATAGTGACTTAAGGCCATTTTGTTTCGGGTTTTGATGTTCGAAATCGATTTACGTCATAATCAGGTCATTGCGATTTTACTTCGAAAGTCTATATTATTATAATTGAAATGGTTATGAAGCGTAAATTATAATTAATGTGTCATAATCACTGACACGTTTAGCCATTGGAATAATATAATTTATGGGATATGAAAGATTTGTGTGGGTGTGTGCATGCTGGCCCAACCCATATTTTAATGTGCATACGCTCGAAACTGACAAAATATTTTACACTCAGACTAAAATGTCAGAATTAATAAACACTCAGAATTTTGTTTATTTATTTATTTGTTTATCGTTATAATTAATATTGAGGTTCTAATCGATGTAAATGGCAAAAAATTGATGACAGTAAATATTGATTTTTAAATGGATTTGCAAAAGTAGTTTTTTTGATTTAATGCATTTGTTAATTAAATATATATATATATATATATATATATATATATATATATATATATATATATATATATATATATATATATATATATATATATATATATATATATATATATATATATATATATATATATATATATATATATATATATATATATATATATATATATATATATATATATATATATATATATATTATATATATATATATATATATATATATATATATATATATATATATATATATATATATATATATATATATATATATATATATATATATATATATATATATATGGGTCATTCCATTATAAGACAGACTATTTTTAGCATTTTTCGAAATTCATCTCTTAGATTTCGATTTTTTTATTTTTTTTGTTTTCCTCATTCAAAATAATGGTACCCATGTTTTTTTATTTTTTATTTTTACCTCCGAGTGTCCCGTTATTGGACATGCCAGTTTTGGCATTTTTCACACTTACAATATTGTACTCATATATAAAATATGCTAGTTTCTGTTCTATAAAACATATATTCGTAAATTATACCATTTTGGAAAGGTCTAGATATATGCTAAATTTACATGTATTTTTTTTTTGATATTGTATCGTTATTTTAGATGTTATAATGATATATATTTGAGTTTTGAATTTATCCGCTAGAGGGGGTAGCTACCAAAATCGTAACAATCCTAATCCGGGATTTAAAAGAAAATAATAAAGCCTTTCAAACAAGCTCAAAATCACGTTTGAAGGGAATCTATTTTGGGCGCTAGAGGGTTTCAAAGTTGAAAAATAGTATTTTTTCAGTTTTCTCGAACTAAAAGTGGCTTAATATCAACAAAAATTAGAATAAATATTTTTTACAGCACTTATTTCTTAACACAATAACCCAATGCTTAAATAAGCATAAAAATAAAACTATACATGACATACATAGATCAGCCAGTAGATGTCGTTTAAAATTAAACAAATTTTTTATTTTTTTCCAAATTTTTCCTTACTAAAAGTAAAATAATAAATGCTAATTTTACAATTATTTTTATTTTTTAATCAGTTTTTCAATGAACATATTAGTTACAATAGGAGAGTTCGAGAACTTTTTAGTTTTAATAAAATTTGGGTCCGAGTTCGGCAATACTTGATGAGTTTGATGAGTAATCTTCACTGTGTCAAAATTTAAAATTTTTTTTTTAGCTAAGTTTTGGTTTCTGAATATTCTGGTTTGCTTACATAACTGAAATCAGTAGATTTTATGTTGTTTTTATCTTTACACCATTTAAAAAGGCTCCTTCTGCAGTATTAAAAAGGCTCTCGTCAATACTTCTCAAGGAAGCCGTTCTAGAAATTCTCTTAATGGTACCTCCAACACTATCTGATGGTCCCTTTTAGTGGCTTGTGGCGAAGAAGTTCCATTCGCAGTCGATGGTGAAATCGTGTTGATGGAAGTTGTAATAGGCAAAGTTGTTCTTGTTCTTAAACTGCGATACAGCTCCATCCGAAAAATAATATATTTTTTTGGAGTTGGATACTCCTCATTTTCTTTGAGAAAATTTATAAATTTAGTTTGAAATCCGTATACAGCTACTACGTTATGTGTTTCCTTTTCTGATACTATACGGAATAGAAAAGTATGCTCATTTCATCTGTTGATAATTTGTAGTATGCTACGATTGAGAATAAAGTTGCTTGCCGTTTATAATAATGCGCTGCTTGTATTTAATTTTGTGTTATAAACTTATAATTCTCAGAAAAATCCAAAATCACAACATATTCCCCAATTTGCAGCTTATTTTTTACGCGATTCAATGCTGCTAGACCAAACTTTGAGTTTGATAAAATTTCGACGATTTCATCAATTAGAGATGTAATTTTTTCCAATTTATACGTATTCTCATCAGGTTTCAGAAAAGCTGTATGTTACATCATCCAGCTCTGCAGCTTCTGTGGCGCTCCCCATTAGCATCACGAGACTACAACTTCATTTAGTTGGTATAATTTAAGGTCGCATTTTCTACAAATTTTTTCATTTATTATTTCACGATTTAAAAGCTTTTGAGTATGTTCAGCTAATTTTTTACTAACAGCTATAAATTTTTGTCACACATTTTCGTGATTTTCCTAATTAAAAGCATTGCAGCATTGTGGATTAACCATCTTGTATTTTGACTTCAATATTTCACTGAACCACTTAGAACTTTCAATAATAAATTTATAAAAAATATACTTTATATTGCGCTTTTAAGTAATAACTAAAGATCCTAGAAATTTGTACGTCTGTTTATATGATGGTTGATGATACTATTGCAAATTTGGGGTGGTGGTAAAATTATTCTGCAGGTAATTGTTGCATGGTACCAATAAACAATAGAAGGTAATAAAACAATAATATGATAAGAATATAATAAAACAGGTATTTGATGGTTCATAACTGTAATACATGTGCTTGATGTATCATAGAGCTATTTTACTACGAACAAATTTATAAAATTCATAAATTTCTATTTTGCAGCCATCTGATGATCATACTGAAGCTAACAGAATTCACGGCTTTCATTATTTTCAATTGTTGATTTATTACCTATAAAAATCAATTGTAAATTTACATTAATTGTAAATATCGACTCATTTTTCACAATCAATAGAGCATTTTTTTTTATAAAAAACACAATTTTTCAACTTTGAAGCCTTCTTGTTGCTAAACTGGGAAGCCTTTAAAAATAATTTTAAATTTTTGTGAAAGGGTAAAGTGTTATCTATCAAATCATGTATCCGGTATATTTTAATTTTGGTAGCTCTGACCTCTAGCGGTAAAACAATAAACTAAGATCTATCTGATTAGAACACCTAAGATAACGGTACTTTACAAAAATTATTTTCGTTTTCATTTAGACTAAAATTACTCCTTTTAAAAACATTTTAATTTTTGAAAATACGGTAGTAAGAACTGAAAATACAGTACTTTATGTGTGAGCCAAAAATCATAATTCGAAACCTGTCAAAATTTAGATATCAAATAACGGGACAACCGAAGGTAGGAAAAAAAAAGAAAATTGTATGGGTACACTTTTTTGTATTGAGAAAAAGGAAAACACCAAAAAAAACAGAAATCGAAGAGATGAATTTCTGAGCCCGTTAAATATAATGGAATGACCCATATATATATATATATATATATATATATATATATATATATATATATATATATATATATATATATATATATTATATATATATATATATATATATATATACATATATATATATATATATATATATATATATATATATATATATATATATATATATATATAAATATATATATATATATATATATAATATATATATATATATATATATATATATATATATATATATATATATACATATATATATGTATGTATATATATATATATATATATATATATATATATATATATATATATATATATATATATATATATATATATATATATATATATATATTTACACTGAGAAAAATATGACGTTTTGTTTTAAAGAAATAAATTCTTTGATTTAAAGAATAATTAGGAAAAATGACCATTTATTTCAAAGGAAATGAATTCTTTTTGACACATATTTTAACAGGCAAAGGTCAAACCCTTTAATTCAAAGGATTTATTTATTATTTCAAAATCTTTGATTCTTGGATTACAGATTTTGGAGTTTTTTTTTTGTAAACTATCGATAAAATATTTCATTCAAAGAATAAAGTCTTTTAAAACAAATGATAATTGTTGCAAATAAAACCAAAAAACATTTAAAATAAAAGATTATGATTTTGTTTTAAATGTTCAACATGATCTTTTTTGGTTCACCGTTGCAATTATGCATTTTTCATTGAACGTGGTGCAGTTCTCGATTAGAGTTGTACATTGAAATATTTCCCAATTTTTTTAAATCAAATTAATAAATAAAAAATAAACAAGTTGTGAAATAGTGATTGATTTTTTAATATTATAAAGGTAAATAAACCATGTATTTTTGTTTAATGTGTTTGGAGGTGATAGTGATATGTGTAAAGTGATAATGTGGTTTGTAAAGTTTATGATTGTTAATTAACAATAAAATGTTGTCGTGTTTGTGCCAAGCAAATTAAATTAACTGTTAACTTAATACTGTAACGCAAGCATGAGAAACAATAAAATATGAGTTTCAAAGTATTTTAATTTTCGATTTATGTTTCTTATGGGTTATGTTTTTGAGTACCTAACGTTAGAGCAATCATTTTTTTTAAATTTTTAAAACTATTATAGATGTTTTTGTTTTTGGTTTTTAGCGTTCATAAGAAAAATGGAGCCAAGTGAACTGAATTCTGAAACTTACACTTCTAATAAAGAATTCGTGTTTTTTTTAACCCCAAATGACGAGTTAACCAAAGTTATTGAATTTAAAAACTTAGTGTCATCTTGGGGTTTGTCAGAAAAGACCATAAATTTTCTTGTGTGCACACATGAATGCTCTATTAAAACGTTGGAAGTAATAGATCTAGATGATATGGATGATATTTTCGACAAATACCTAAAAGGGGAAAAGATTATATTTAAATCGGAACTCCGAAAATGGGGAAATGAATAATCCATTACCCTCTTCGGATGCTACGCGGTCATTAAATAGCAGAGTACTTAAAATGATTCAAGACCACCCTACCTGTAGTAGCGCAGTTTCATCAGGAGCATCGGCTATTCCTCATTGGTAAAAAACATTATTTTGTATTAATTGATAATAATAATTTCTGTTATCTTTTATACATATTTCTAAAATTTAATAAACTATTTCTAGTGCAAATGAATTGGAGCGAGATGCCTACGAAATTTTACAAGTTTTAAATAATACTGTTAAAGGGAGGTTGGTAGTAGATTACTACGAGACAAATAAATCGCTTGATGATAAATAACGAAAATATTTGGTGCACACGCCTTCAGAATATCCAGTAAGATTCTATTTATCAATAGTTCGTTTGAAATTTCAATACTACACTCCTAAATTTGTATCATAAAAAATTAACTGATCTCCTGAATTCCTGGTCAGTTCTGAACGTCTTTCATTATGTATGATTTCGATTCCAAATTTTTCTTTAACAGATAACTTTATAAATGATAAACAATCGCTGAAACATAATTTTGAGCCTTGGGATTTAGTATGCAGCAAACGGAAGTGAACCTCGAAAAGTCGTATGTGCTCCTTTAAAGCATCATCGAGTCCAAATATTGCCAAGTTTTTAAATGAGTGGCCATTATATAAACATTATTTGGGTTATCATTTACAAAATAAAAATACATGACACTTTTAAATTGCTTGCTCATAGGACGCCTAGAATATAATAACTTATTAAGTACTAGTGAGTGACCGGGGTTATATATTATAGATTATAATAATTATAGTAAAACTGAATCCCTTATATTCTATGAAATTAAAGATATATTGATAGATAAAATGAGTAACAAATGCTTTGCAGTATGTAAATATTTTGATAATTGTCAACCCACATTTTCATTACTACGAAATTAGAGAACCTTTAGATCATTTTAAATTATTAGATTTTTTAGATATAGATAGCCCCTTGTTAACAGCTGTTACTTAAGTTCAGGACGTAGAGTTATAAGAGCTAAGACTTGCTTATAAGTGTAGATGATTAGATCCGAATAAATATTTGCTTTAATCTTTATTGTTATTGCTTTGCTTCTGTTAAGTGCATAAGTTTTTTTGTCACACCTATATGACATTTAAATGTGATATTTAGTTTATATTTACAATATTTATAAACTTATAACTAATTAGTTTATATATCTGAAGGTAACTATTATATATTTTATTTAATAAAGTCTTTATGAATAAAAATTTAATTTGTTTGTTTTATTTAGTGAGATTCTATAATCAAACACAACATAAATTGACATTGAAATTGGAATAATAGATTCTTTAAATCAAAGGCTACATCATCATTTAAACAAAACAATAAATCCTTTAAAGTCCATAACCATTCATCCTAAAGAATAAACATAATTTAATTTAAAAATTTACAATTCTTTAAAATCTTTAATTTTAAGATACTATTTTTCTCTGTATATAAATTTATATATATATATATATATATATATATATATATATATATATATATATATATATATATATATATATATATATATATATATATATATATAGTAAAATATCCCGAATTCGCATCACTACTTGCCAACCATTTTTGTTCGTTTTACCTAGCTTTTACACCAAATGAATACATTTAAAATATGTTTGATAAACCTAGGGTTTTTGTGATTTACGTGCCACCTATATGTAATTGAAAAAAATAAAGTTGCTATAGGAGCAACAAAATCTAAAGTCAAAAATATGCCACAATAAATTGAAAGAAAAAATTAAGGTTACTGTGTGATTTTTAAAATATATTCATGTCAATTGTAGAATTACCCGATGCAGATAATTTTAGTTTTAATGTAAACCGCGATCTTTTTACCGACTTGGCGCTTCTTCAATAAACTTTTATGTTCAGTTACTCAATTCTTTATCGAATTATGAGAGATATTCAATTCTAACATTTTTTTTTCTTTTATTTCAATTACAAGCACTACTTCCAAATATACTACGTCTTGGTATATCGAATTTGGCAGCCCCGACTTTCTTAAGCATGCCTTGATCTAAATTCTGGAGTAAATTCATTATTTGTGTAATGGTTAGGCTTTTATATTTTTGTTTTGCAATTGTTTTAAATAATGGTTACTAGTCATTATTTTTTAATTTTGTCGTTATTAAAAATAGGAAAATGCCAAAACCCGTGAAATGAGCATAGAAGAAAGAACGGCCATGTTAACCGAATCTAAAGGTGATACCGTACTTAAAATATTGACCAAAAAATATAATTGCCACATAAAAACAAGCATCTATATCAAGACCGGAAACAAAATATTCATAATACCGTAAGAAACGTTGGCTTCCAAACCAACATGGGAAAATGGATGAGGCTTTCGAACTATCTCAATTGGTAGCTCTCCCATAAGCTGCATCTTTGGCCTATAGCGTATGCACCTGATGCAATTACGAAATATTCGACGCATCAAATTCTCCATCGCACTATCTAAAACTTTTCTCTTACGAGCTATAGCAAAAGTCCTGGTCCTGGATAACAGTTTGTCTGATAATAATGATAGACGATTCTTTGGGTAAAATCCACTTTTGCGTGAAGAATGATCGGATGTTTTTTGTTATATTGTGCAAACGACTTTTGCAATCTGCCACCGACCCTCATTACTCCAAATTCGTCTAAAAATGGGGATAGCTTCAACAATGGACCTTTTTTTTTGATAACGATCCCTTCTTCAGCAATTGTTCATACACTTCTTTGAAGTGTATCTTCTGTGTTTCTCTGCACTACCATCGTACCGTTCCGTCGACTTCTTCTACGGGCAAATGTTTTTGTTTCTATTTGTTCTCGGAACGAGTAAATACTCTTCGTACATAAAACGTGATATGCAGTAAATTGCAATATTTTGATGTTTTGGAAACCAGTCGCTGAAGAAAATCATTTTTCTCCATATGCGAAACTTGTAATTTATATAAAAAATCTGGTCCTCTCCAGCATAAGGAAAATCTAACACCTCGGCAACAGAAAACCCTCTCGTTGTACAATCGGTAGGATTGTGTTTAGTTGGAATACGCCTCCATATATCTCTGCTGTAACTCTCCAAAATCATCGAAACCCGATTCGCAACGAATGTTTTCCACGTTCGATTGCGTCACAAAGTCCATGCAACACAAAGTTCTCTTTTATTTCCAGCCATATCGGGATTCGTATTGAAGATGCATTGATTATTTCAGCTCTGATAGCTTGCCAACTTTTCAGAACTTCGACTGGAAGCTCATCATAACATTCAAGTTTGCAGAGCCGTAAGTTCTGTAATAACATCTTTGGCCTGATCAGCAGCGGTGACAACCAGCCAATGGTCGAATATTCAACTAATCTCTGATAAGAAAGTTCTCTTGGTGTGTTTTTCGGTGATCGGCATTTCTACAGAGAACATAAAGGCATCATCTTCTGGGTTATAACAAATACCAAGAACTCTGATACTCAAAACCCATTAAAAAATTCTAAATTTCAGTAGTATTTCGTGTAAGCTCTGTTGCACAGTTGGTCCCTTCATCAAAACGTGATTCATCAATTTTTTCCCACCACATTTAGCTGACGCATTGTATACAACTCGCAACCTTGTGGTCGAACTCGTTTGTTTCATAACTCCGCGGTGTGGCATAAAATATTCAATTGTTTGTGCTCGATGCACAAACAATTGAAGCAGTGATTGGTTTTACAGATGTAGCCTCGTTTTTCTTCTATTGCCATTTTTTTAAACTTAGGGCATTCCGAAAACCGATAACTTCCGAGTTTGCAAAGTAAACGCACTCTGATCTATTACCCCGTTCATTGTTTCTAATGTGTCCCAATAATTCGTATTCGTCTAAATATTCGACATAAAGATGATGTAAGTTTGAATCTCGCTGAAACCGCTTTTCCATGCTTTCTTGGCAAAGTAAGGCTAAATTGAATGTGCCTGATAAATTAGCGGCAGATTCTTTGAATGGAAGCCGAGTAACGAATCATCCGTCCGGTGTTTGTGTTGTAGTTTCTTGGTAGTATCGAACACAGTTTTGCTCTTCAGGGCTCATATGACTTTCTGATTACCAGTGACCTCTTTTAACTCCCAAAACTTTTTTAAGGCTGCATCAATATCAAGTGTTGCTGTGTTGAGACTGTTTCACTAGACCCTATTAGGAGCCTCCTCCGACAACACATCAACTCCTAATAATAGTTCGATGTTACCCGAAACATTGAAATGTGGATCTGTCAGTGGGATAGCTTTTAACCATTGTCGATCTCCACGCTTGATGGTTAAATATGGTAACCTGGATGAAACTGTTGACAAGATCAAAACCTGTATTGTGATTTTATCAACTTGTGGATATATATCATGGCGCGCTCTAATACATATTAATTAATACATATATGGTGACGACTTTCTTTGAACTTCCTGCACTAACGCCACCTATTCCGTTTATTACGATGCGACTATTTTTTCGTTTTCCGCCACTGTTTCATTTTTGTTTTGTGTTTGTTTCGCTGCATTGCTGTCGTCTTCGTGAATAATTTTATGATGACGGCGATGACAATTTTGACATCTGCTCTTCGATCTGCATTCAGTTACTTGATGCTCGATGCACAAACAATTGAAGCAGTGATTGGTTTTACAGATGTAGCCTCGTTTTTCTTCTATTGCCATTTTTTTAAACTTAGGGCATTCCGAAAACCGATAACTTCCGAGTTTGCAAAGTAAACACGGACCAAACCCAGGAATTGTCAAGAAACTTTTGGTTTAAGCTGAAATTTCTTGATTTCTTCTTCAGGGACCAGGCGTTGACGAAATTATTCTTGTTGGCTCGAAAGTATCTGCTCACTTATCCAGAAATTTGAGAAATGCATCTATGGTTGGAACTTCAATATCTTCAGACTCCTTTGCCCATAAAGCCTTCGTGCCATCATCTAATTTCGCCAAAAGAAGGTAAATCAGCCATGGGTGACCACGCTTCACTTTCGACATCGAGCGCCTGTAACCCACAACGAACTATATCTGCAATGTCGTGAGTCTTTCGGATGTTATTGGCGTTTGCACTAGAAATATTTGGAATATTTAGAAAATCATGAATAAACGAATTAATAATATATTTTTTCCAATCATATCGTTCACTCAGTCTTTTGGTCACCTCTAAATAATTAGCATCAGTGATTTTCAGATGCCGAACGCAATCAATCAGATGCCGAACGCGATGCCTCACCGCAGAGGTAACGCATTGACAATTGCAATTTTTGCGATAGCGTGTATGCTTCATTATTATGTGCACTCCCGAATTGAATAAGTCCATGAAACTAGTCCATTCGGTATAGTCACCAGAAAATACCGGAATTTCGATCTTAAATACTTTACTGTACTCGATACATTTTGTGAAACACTTTGATTAACTGTATCCTTTAAATTTACTCTTTCTAATCCGAATTGTCTTTTTCTCAACCACGTGCTTAACTTTGAGACCGCAGGGTAGTACGAGTTTTCGAAATCATCAATTTGCGAATCTTTTTCTAGATATCTTTTTCATAGATATTCTCAGGCGAAAACTAATTCATATTTATTACAGCCTACGGCTAAAAATAATTAGTTCATTAATAAATTTTGTTTTCAAGGAACCTTTGCAGACTACAGATGAATGGTGGAACACTAGAGTTGCTGACAAGAGATGACTGCTTAATGCTTGGTCGTACATTCTAAATCAATCAATCATCGATCAAATCAATTCATACAACTCGTATCGTATAAAATACGTCTATACGAATAAATAATATTAATTGTGATTTGGTGAGAGCTAGAAGAAATATTAAGCTAATTGGCCACAGTTATTAGCTATATATTTTTACTTAAATGAAAACCATTTGAACTTTAAGTGAATGTTTATTGTCAATCTAATATTTCAAAATAATGTAAGCTTAAAGATTGAAAAATATTACTAAACACAAAACCTTCTATAATAAAAGCTGAATTCATCCAAAATGTAGGCTATGCAAATTTTCTATTTTCTAAAGAATTAGTGTGGAGTTAAAAATACAAAGAAAAATTAAATTAATTTTAATATGCAATATATATTGATATTTTGATAAAAACAAAACCTTCTATATTACAAGCCATCTTCAATTTCTGGTACACGCAAACTACCACAATTTCTACACAGTGAATAAGGATTAGTATTATTCAAATTTCATATAAAAACTATTGCAAACGCAACCCTATTTTTTGATACCAAAATCAACATAAATGTTTATAAAGCCAACTTAAATGTTTAGTATGCAATCAGTATGGCTTGTATAGTATAGAAGGTTTTGGATTGGAACCAAAAAAATAGTTTTAATAGTCAATAATAGACACACAATTAAAATAAGTCATATTTACATGAAAATTATTGAACAGGCACTAATAATTAATCGGAACAGCTTTGTTGAAAGTTTTTGGAAGAACATTGATACTGCTCAAGAAGGTACTTATGAATAACAATTAACAATTAAAGAGTTATTTTTATTACAGATGAAAAAATTTCATTGGCATTTTTAATTCTACCTTATATATTCCCGGCGAGTGGAAAACGTATGACTAAAAGCGGTCGAGATTCTAAAATAGAAATTTATCGAATATAATATTAGCCCTAACTCACTGCCTTGTGGAATAAAATTTTCGATAATAAGCTCTAATGATTCTATGAAACTTTGCCGGTTACTGAGTTTTAATTTTCTATAAGGCCTTCATGCCATACTCTATCGAAAGTCTGTGCTTTGTCCAAAAACGCGGCAGAGCAGCACTTTTTTCGTTCTAGTACGTTTCTGATGTCAGATACGACTCTATGAACTTGCTCCACGGTTCCATGTTTGGAAATTACTTTTTTCTTGTGAAGAATTGGCTTAAATCTCGGGAGTAAACTGATCGGACGATATGAGTTTGAATTTGTTACATTTTTGCCGGGTTTTGGAATCATTACATGATTTAATTTCAATGTTGCAATTTGCCCTTTGCTGCTAGTACTGCAGTAGATGATTACCCTATAGTGATTCGGCATCTCTTAGCATATAGCCAGACATACAGCCAAATTACATCGACTGTATTTTCGTGTGGTAATTAATTGCTTAGGTGTGTGAAGCATAATCTAATGGTTGGTTACGTTCATCGTCTCGCTACGGTATACAGTGTTGAGATTTTTTAATCTATTGTAAAATGGCCAAATCGCATAACCTTTAGTCGAAAAATGTGCTTCTAATTGGTGAAGTTTCGCATAAAAATTAAGTTTTTAAGTCAATGTTGCCAAATGTCCCCTGTGGTCATCTGCGGCAGTGTCCTGCGGAGCTACTGATAACAACGTGTAATCCCATGTGAACACGAGTGGTATAGAGATTTTAATGATTATACCGTGTTGCAGTTCCCTTCTGTGAACTTTCATGATCTGATATATATCAGCGAGAATCAATTGCAACTGCTCCCCAAACTGATCTGGCGCGAGTTAAAAAGGACCTGTTTTGTATCCTATAAGTTATTTATTACCAGGCTAAATTCAATAAAGGCAACTAATACCAATCGGACCCTATCCCAATATATTCGATATTCCTGTACTTGCTTCAATTAATGTCGAAGTGGGCTCTGCCTCTTTATTAAGTTATTTATTGATGTGGCAGTGAGGTTTGTATTTTGTTTCACCATCTTGACCGTTTTGTCGATCAAGATTGTTTGATTTTTTATCAGCGACAATAGTTTGTGCTCGTTGTACTGAGACTCTCAAACCAAGCCTCATATTCACTGGATTCAGGTTGAGTAATAATCCTGAACATGTTTCCCAGTAAGATGTCTGTTTAGTCTCCAAAATTTCATTTCACGCGATGTTTTTCCTTGTTGCTGACTCTAGTAGTAACTCATTATTAGCAACCAGATTGCTAAATTGCCATTGCAGCTGTTTTTGGCAAACAGCTGTTACTGGCCAACCAAGCTGCTATATTCTGAGGTAGTGTGATCATAGCTGCACGGTACGCCTTTTCCATTACTAAATTAGTATCGGAAGTGCCTGTTGATGAAAGCAATTACCAACTTCAGTAAATATTATGGAGCGCAGCTCCAGATGAAGCAATTCAAGCATTTTCTTTAAGGACGGTTGCATTTCGCACTGCAAGTGCACCGTTTTAAGTAACACGAGTCCCTCAACTATTTTCTGATAATGAGCAATCTGATTTATCAGTACCGGCCAAACCACAAAACAATTTTCTACGTGGATGAAGTTTTGGCTGGCTCTGATCAACAGTCGAACGCGATTAAATTACAACAACAATTGACTGAAATGTTGAATAGAGCTTTTATCTAAAGGTGTGGTGTGCTAATACAACCAGGCTATTAGAAAGAATTCCGTAGAATGATCGTAATCAAAAAACAAATATTTGGATATTGTACAGTAAAAACGTTGGGATTAATCTGATACGCTAAATCCGATAGCATTGTGATTTTAATCGACTAATCACTGCTGGCTGAACGAGATGTGGTAAAGCAAAACTATATTATCCGATATCAATTCTAGCAACTAAAGTTGCATTACAACATTTGTGGCAAATAAATATGGAGTGGGATCAGCTGTTGCCCAAATTGTACAAAATTAAGTGGGTGGTGTTTTGAAAACAATTGAAAGTGATGCCTAATTTGAAAGTTAATTGATGCGTCATAGCATTCAAAAGTGCTAATCGGTACAATTGCATACATTTTAAACAGGCTAAATAATGCATATGGGTTGATGAGCACCTCTAAAGGCAATCTAGTTGTCTAACTAGTTTGTTCTCTAAACTTACCGATAAGGTTAAAAGGGAAATATAATTGACATTTGACAGAGTCGTTTTGAGACTCGTCATTTGAGAGGTCTTCAACCAAATTAATTAAACGTCTGTATCGGTTTTATTGCAATGCTACGCTAGTGATTGGACGAAGTTTTACATTTGCTGTCACATAACACGTTGCCATAGATCGAACCAATAATAACATTATCATCACAAACCATCAAACTACATTCTTATCAAAATAACTTACATCCTGAGGTTCAGCTAAAACAGCTCATATATCTCCAGAAAAAAGGAAACAAAACATTCTAACTCCAATATTGTTTTTACAATATTCTAACTGAGTAAGGATCGTGGTCAAGATTGGGGTTATGTATTAAGATTGAGGTTATGTATTATATGTACTTACTTTGAATTTAAAGAAGTATCAAGTGGTTATTACATCACACCTGTAAGTAGCAAAACTTTATATGTATCTCGCTTTATGTCTTACATCGTAAATGTGTTATTACGTTTTTTGAAAAAACACAAATATTCCATAAACATAAAGACGACATAATAAAAAATTTACATAATCCACAGTCGTCTATTTGTCAATCTTCAAGTCATATATGTAGCTATGCGTTTAACTGTTTTTAATAGTAGCATTCAAATTCAATATATTTGCATTTTATTTTCAAATTCAAATTGATTGAAAACAAACAAGTTTTTGTAGTTGTTGCTGTTGTTGTCATCTCTCTATTTGTACCATACATATTATATATAGTTAGATATTTTAGTATTTAGTTTTTATTTTATTATTTATCTAAAAATAGAAAAATAATTTTGCGGCGACTTTTCGTCGACTATATATGGTTGAGAGTTTATGTCTTGTATACATATATATATATATATATATATATATATATATATATATATATATATATATATATATATATATATATATATATATAAACAAAGATGATGGCTAAAGATTTTTCCAATTTTCTTTTTCCAATTTTATGGTACAAAAATAAGGGATCCAATATTTTTTTTTATTTTCTATCCATCCATACGAGTAAATGTAACGTATCTGAAGGGTAAAAAAAAAAAAAAAGTTTTTCTTAAAAGTTTTCAAAACAAACTATACCATCTCGTGTTTATACAATTCAAGACAAATAGTTAAATTTAATTGGTCATTTGTATGGTAGTTTATTATTTTTTGTTTGAACGGAGACCGTCTGTCTTCAAATCAATTTTCCATTCTTACAAGATACGATTCGTAAAAAAAAACTCATTCAAATAGCGACATTAACATGTCTAATAATTATACAATATGGACGATGATATAATCAATTAATTTTTATTGCTATAATAACAATAATTATTATTGCCAAATAATAGTTCTGTTCGTTTCATCTTCTTAACCCCTTCTCTCTCTCGACACTTTCGGCTCGATTCTTAATTTATTTTCGATTGTAAATTTATCGTTATAGTATGGTAGAGTGTTTGAGTTTGAGATGTATAAATATTAATGTGAATTAATTACGGTTGAATTGCGTTGGAGGTCATTAAAATGATAAAATTTTATTATTATTTGATTCTTGTGTTCAAATAATAGTTCTTGTTCTAGAAAACGATTTACATTTGTATTAAGCAAGATTAATTTAACATCTGTGTTCGGGAGGTCATTTATATGACCCGTAAAATACATCAAAATGTGTATGGCATATCAGTATTTATTTTTCGACTATCAATTCGTTCATAAGAGGATCGTTGGTCAAATAACTGTTAGAGTGGAAAACAATTGTTTCACGTCTTTTTTGTCACAGTCAACAAACCTGTTCTAAATTTTACGAAAAGGAAAGGTAGCGATGTAGATTCGGTGGAAATGGCAGTTGCCGCAGACTTAGACTGGTATAGTGATATCAGTACATTGCGGTACCACAGGATCTTACTGCTCTTATATCCTTATTGGAACAGATTTTGATTGTGCCAAAGCCAGATATGAGATTAAAAGTGAACCAATGTCTTCTCCTATATACTCATAGTTTATACAACTTTTGTAAAAGTTATTATTTTATAGTTCTAAGCCCTGCGATTACTCTTAACTTACCTCTGCACACAAATATGAGTGTATTGAAGCGCCTCAAGTCCAGCATCGGTCACACTTGTCATACTCTCACACATGTGAGGTTGTAAGTTCACTTATCCATGCAAGGGCTTCTGTCTTTTTTATAAGTGCCTATCCAAGCGGTTTAAATTGCCTTTCCTCATTTGCACTATCTAGTTTTATTTAGAGAATCATATCTTGCCTACCAAGTTTGTTTGCCATACAGTTCCCTTTAAATCCAAGTGACCAGGGACTTAGAGGATTTATATGTTTAAATGCTCACTCATTCGAGTGAAATATACCCTTTCTTTTATATTTTTAAAGAAGCCTTGGCCACTGAATAGTCACTCCATACATAAAAAAGAGTCTTCAATGGTAAAGAACCAGTAAACCAACATAATTACATAGTAATTTTATTCACTCTTTCTACGATATAAGACTTCCAGCTCAGTTTAGTTTTTATGGTTATGCCCATAAATTTCACTCTTTCAGTAAAGGTAGGTCGTGGTGTCTACCACAATTTTGTGAATCTTTGTTTAGATGGGTTGAGTTTAGTCAGTGTCCTCTAGATTAAACTGTGAACCACCAATTCCAGGCTCAGGTAGTAAACAACCAGATTTTGTTGTTGTCGACCTCCAAGCGTTCCATAGATACATTAGCATTGCTGCCTTGAGAAAAAGGAAAAGATTTTGGTTGCTTTTCCCAATAATGCAGAATATGATCATCCCAGACTTACTTGAGCATAACATATTGTGAAACTTTTAATCTTAGACCGCAGATCCTGTTATTATTTATTCAAGGTTACTTAATTACAACTACATTGTCACTTGATCTAGTCAGTCTGATGAAAAAAAAATGCCTAGGTGGTTCTTGCGTGGTGTAGGTTATTCTGAGGATTTTTTAACATTTTCTTAATTAACCACACTTACCTCTCTATATAGTACTATGAGAGCAGACGGCCTCTCTGTGGTGTTTCCAGTAGCTTTTATAATTGCATTGCCTTTATGAGTCATCTTCATCGAAATTATCACCAAAATGATCATCGAAATGATCACTCGATCCTTTTTCCTTGTAGAATGGGAGTGCCATCCGGTTGGTTATCACTGAACGCCTACCTCTCATCTTTTTATATCTTTTGAGGGTTAACGGCCCGAAATCATTATTGGCCACTATTGCTGGCCACCATTATTGTTAGTCTAAAGCCTTCCTTGGAGTCCTCCTGTTTAATAATCTTACAAACCTACTATATGAGTTTCTTCCCGGCTAACAGCCCTTTGTACGTGGCCTCAGATTATTAGGCAGTAACCGATTGAGCTTCGTTTGCGAACGAGGTAGAATGATTTCAATAACCACTGAGTATTAGCTAGCTTGATGATCGCTGATTCTCGTTTAATGAGTAAAAAACAAAAGAAAAGTAAAAAAAAACTAATACTGCAAATATTTTGTGATAAAACCGAATCAGTGGAATTTGTGTCCATTTCAAAAAGAATATGCTTCCTATAGAGGTAGTGGAACTTTATGCAATATCATGATGATGTATATAATCATAATTTATGATTGCAGAGAATTTAATTGAGTGCTCTGACGACTTAAACATTGGAACCTTGTATTCAGGAAACCGATGCATCACTGAAACTTGTCTGTTCTTTTTATTTGCAATATTGTGAAAGTTCTATTAAAGAGTACTTAGTTCAGCATATAGAGTCAGCATGCAAATTTGCTATCCATATCCACTTCCAATTAAAATCGTTTAAAGAGAAATATAATTAAACTTTTAAAAAAATGGAAAGCCGCTAAATTTACTTTTGCCGGCCGGTCTTCTTTAACTTGCTCCATAAATATTTTAAAGCTAGTTTAAAAGCTTGCTATCTTATAGCATATGTTTTTTTGGCTTTATGCTATTTTTTTATGTTTCTCGTATTCACTTTATTTTAAGCAAGAGGTCGCTTTGATATCCTGTCTTAGCCCTCCGAGGGATTTTACATTTTAATTTCAGATGACGAAGAAGTCAAAATCAGGAAAAATCAAAAATTTCTGTTTTGACACAACATGAAGATGTTGGATGGAGTTTCACTACCTCCAGAGAGACATTTTATTTCAAATAGACCCATACTCGAATGTAGGATCCCATAACGGCAAACATTCTGATAATTAGAAGTACAATATGGAACGACTTGGCTCATTGACATTTATTTTGAATATTTTCCGAAATTATTTAATTTTTTGAATATTATTTTTTTACTCATCAAACGAGAATCCTGGTTACTGAGTTTGTACACCATTTAACATTGTTATACGAATAATGGACAATTTTTCATCAACACGGAATCCAGATGCTGGGTACCTATGTTTTTTTATAGTTTTTTTCTCCTTATACGTTCGATTGTATTCAACTCCCTTGAGTTAGTATAATAGTTAGTATAAAAAAGTCAAGTTATTTAAAAAAAATAATTTTGACCATTCATGATTTCTTACAACATCATATTCGCCGATTGAAAAAAAATATATCTCGGCTTGTACTCAGATTATGAAGTGTACACCCCTTTAATCCATTAGTTTGAGAAGAAAAACATGGTTTTTGAAACATAACTGGTGATTTTGAATTTTTTATTTGTTTTATTAAAGAATTTCCGTAATTGATGACTCCTCTAACGAAAAATGGAGAATTCATTAGCCTACATCTGTTAAAAGCTGAATTAAAAGAAAATTGCGACGATTTAATTAATTAAGTAGTTTTATACGTTAGTTATTGATATAAGATGAACTTACCGATAAATAAACAAACCCGGTATTCATAAAGCTGTTCACCCGCTAGGAAACACCCTAAAAATAAATTTGTATAATCGGAAATATGGTCGATTTTGTTTAGTCATAAAACATATCTTAAGCAAGAAATGAAAACCACTTGAAGCTCATTGAAATGTATTCCTTTCAATTCAAATAATTAAATACCTCCATACAATAAATGCAGTACGTCCGATTTAGCAAGTTGGAGTCTTAAATTCGAATTAAAACATTTACTGGTAGACCACATCATTCTTATAATAACAAAATTACTCTTTAGCAAATGGCTTAATTTGTCCCCTAATTTGTTTCTTTGACATTAATCTTTCGAAAATTATTAGTGCAAAGATTTAATTTAAAATTTTAAAATTTATTGCCAATTGACCGCATTGTGTTATCATATAAATATCCGAATTAACTTTAACGATGCCATCACAAATGTCTCCCATAAACAAAAAAAGACCTAATACCGGTCCTTGGGTACCCCACACTTTGCATGGCAAATGTTCGAAATATTTAACAGATTGTGATTGATGATTAAAATAAGACGAAATTAACGACAAACTGAGAATTTAAAATGTTAATACAGTTTTCTAACTAAAATTGAACTATTTATTTTATCGAAACTTTACTAAAGTCGAACAACACCAGAAAATATATTTCGCCATAATCAATACCTCTGCGGATATCATCATTAATATGAAGCAAAGTAGGATTATTATACTATGATCAACTCTGTATAATCTGATTGATATTTCGAAAGTAGGTTTTGAGATTCCACAATAGATAAAATTTAAATTTAAATAATTTTTTTAAAATTAATTAATTAATAAATTAATTAATTAATTGTAAAATTCAGGTAAAAACTAATCCTTAAAGTCTACGGCTTGCAAAAATTATATTTTTATATTATTATGTAATTATATTTTTGTTTAATTAATTATAATTTTCAGTTGAAAATTAATTTAATTTATTACAGTCTACGGCTTAGAGAAATCAGAACATTATTAGATTTGGTTAGATTTGGAATTTTTTTTGCAGATTACCGTTGAATGGTTCCATACTGGAGTTGCTGAAAAGAGATTACAAAAAACAGGAAACAGAATGCAGAAATGTTCAATAAAATTGTAATAGTCTTATGCTAATATTAGTTTAAATATTTGTTACTGGGAAACCGGAGCAATTCTGTCATTACTGACATACCTCAACTTCCCTACTCCACAAATTCCAGTAGAATAGAATTGTGCCATATAGTAATCATGAGGTGACTGCAACCAGGTCGTTTATATCATGCATGGAAATAAATTTATAGTAATTTAAATAGGAAAATCCCTCCTTCCCTACCGTTTGTTTAATGTAAAAAGGCTATGCAAATAGGAGCGAGATACATCCAAGATACATCCTAGTATTGTATAATTTTTTAATTCTTGATTTTAAATCCAAATTTCAGACATAAAGGTGATTTTAGGTAAACCAGTAAATATGGTTTATGGTTGGCATAATAAAACATGATGGTGTTAGTCCCTGAAACAAGGACAAATCCAAGTCAAAAAATCAAAAGTCTTCAAAATTTAGAAAATACTTAAGTAAATCAATTAAATCGGTACAAGTTTGGCAACAAATGAAGAATTTGCTGCATCTACAAAATATGTGCTAGTCAACCTAATAAGACTTGTAAAAAAACTGATAAAAATGTATTATTATCTTGCTTGCATTATTCTCTTGCAAGCACTGAAATAAGCAACACTGCAAGGATTGTATTGTCCAGAATTTCATCAAAACGTCATAGTTGTTTAATTGTAACCCTGAAATATGTCAAAAATCCAAGACTTACGGAAATATTCCTAGCACCTGTAATATTGATAGCTCAAAATTTAGGAAAAGCTCAGAAATATTACGAACAGAGAATATTAAGTAAAAACCCAAAATGTAAATTTTTTGTAAACACCTTGACAAAATTATTTTAAAATTTTTTTTATTAAAATAAAAAAATGGTATCATACACACCTGAACGGAGATCACCAATTTTGATAAAATTCTCAAAAATCACTTAAATGCTTTAACTTTTGATCCAGAAATATAAATTTAAGCTAACTCGTTTTAAAATAAATACGCAGTTAATTATTTATTGATCTATAATCAATATTGACAGTAATCACATGGGGGCATATATGAGTACATTGTTAACATTCCAAACAAGTATCATAATTAATCTCGTCGATAACTACTTAATATATTGGAAAATTATCAATTTAAGACGAAATAAAAGACAACCGCATTACTACCACACACCTAACAAATGTCAAAACCGTCGCAAAGTTTGATTCAATATTTAATCTAAATTTTTCTAAAAAAATAATCCTCAAGAATTATTTAGTTGAATAATTCTATTCTTAGCTATTACTAACCAAATAAAATCATGAATGGCTCGAATTTTTGGTGGCATTATAAAACCTGTTATCGCAGCTAAATATCTTAGATACTTAAAATTTCGATGATTTAATGTTAACTTGACGTAATTGTGTACTCAAATTTATGGATTATGCATAAGAAATGGCCACATTTGTGCTGGACGCAAAAAATGCATAGTCAATGACTTAATCTAAGTACCGTATTTCAAATCATTATGTGTTCAATCGAATATAATCCATACCATGACTATCCCATAAATATAATTCATTACCATAATCACCATAATTAAAAATATAAATTTCCAAATTGTTTTCATTGGCCCACCAAATCTACTGTTCATTCGAACACACATTTTTTTGGTTTTTTGTTTAATCTTTTAACTTGCATTACGTTAATGGCTTTTCAAAATTTAAAAACAGTTCTCAAAATCATAAATTTCAGTTATTTATGATATTTCTGTCACTGAATTGTCTTAATTTATATTAAAATATTATTATAATTTTTAATAACTATACAAATACGTCGAACGTCTTATGAGAACAAAGAAAATTTTCGAATTTTAATCATTTCCATATGGTTTGTGTTGAATGAGAAAACTAAGAGTTGGATAAAATAAAATATTTGGGTGGTACTTAACAAATTTATTTATTTTTTTTGATAAATGTTGACTGCATATAATACACAATTTTTAACGTCAGATGTGACTGAAGATGACAAAAATTTCGAATCTTCGAATAGAAAGAGGTTGAATATCAATCAGTTTGCACCCATAATCTATAGGCCAGGAGAATAAAATGAGGAAAATTAGCGTCTCAAAAAAGTCTTCGAAGAGCATACAACAAACCTTTAAAATTAATACAAGTTTGATTTTAAAACAATTGATTATTTGTTTTATGACCAATACGTCATGCAAACGCTGGAAATCTAATTTATATACACTTTATTTGACACAAAACTTTAAATTTAATGCAAATTAGATTTTAACAAAATTGATTGAACATTACAAATCAATTTAATTAACCGTTTTATTAGCAATACAAGAACCACATTATTTATGAATACAATAAAAAAACTACGAGCCTATAAGTAGGTAGTCACTTATACAAAAAACACTTAAAGTGATACTAATATTTCTGGAAGAAAAATTGCTTATTTATGATTCTAAATAGGATTTAAACCACTTACACGAAAGGAAAATTAAGCTCAGGGAAACTAATTTTTTGAACCGTAAAACATGGTAATTTCTATCGAAAAATTTATTTAAATCAACATACGCTACCTTAACATTTAACAGAGCACTTGAAACGTAATTATTTTGTTATCCGCAATAAATTAGTGATAGGTGTTCTGCCAGAACAGAATTAATGCTGTTTAACTGTCACAAACCACTTAGAAAGTTTAGTTAAAAAGAGTTTGCAAAGTCTTCAATCTTTCAAATTACAATGAGATCCAGATTAATAAGAATGATTAATGGCGAAACATGTGCATAATTCTGGAAAGTACCCATCAAAGAAACTTCTAACAAGGCTGGTTTTAGGATGCTTGCATTTGAAGTAAATTTTAAGACAATAGAAGGACTTTAATATACCTCACCACTTTGGTTATAAGGCTCAGTTTCAATTATTCCGACAATTCATCTCCAAATAGAGCAAAACGAATATAAATTCTCCCAATACTTTCTCTAAATATTCCATGTTCGGTGTGTAAATGCTTTTAACGTTAAATTTAACTATCTGGGGCTTTCTGATTTTTTCACCTACCTCAGGAAAAGTCATCTTCATATTTAGCAAATCTTCAGCACATGAAGACTTGGGTCTAACCCCAGCTTGGGGTTAGACAAAAAAAAAGTTTTTTTTTAAATTGTAATATCGTCGAAACTACTTCTCTAAGTCAAATTTAGAGTGAGTGTCTTTCTAGTACTTATCGACCGGGTGCTTGTCAAGTTTTACGTAATGAAGTTGACGAGATTACTCTTACTAATATACATCTGCTCCACTATAAACTGAATGTCATTCTCGTTTGTTCGTTTACTTCTTGTTCTTTATTCTTTCAGCTAGACAAAAGTGTTAGTCTGAGTAGTCGCGTTTTACAGTTATTAGTACCGTGTTCACTAAATTGCACGCTTAAAGCGTTAAACTGGTCGTATTTTTAGTATAAAAGCTTCCTTAAGTAACAAATATTCGTCAACGTAAAATATTCGGAAAGTAGTTCTCGGAGTCGTCAACTTTAAAAGCCTCAGGTCCAGAGAACATCATTGGTGCAAGAATTAAAGTTGTAAGACCTACAACAACGCAGAATTTTTGGTGAATGGGCTCTTGAAAAGTTGGCGGAAGATCAATTTTTTTATCGAAAACAGCGACGAAACTCATTTTTAGCTGAATAGATTCGTAAATAAGCAGAATTGTCGATTTTGGAGTGAAGATCAGCCAGAAGCATTGCAAGAGCTACTAATGCATCCAGAAAGAGTTACTGTTTGGTGCGGATTATGGGCTGGTGGCATCATTGGACCGTACTTCTTTAAAGATGATGCGAATCGCAACGTAACTGTAAATGATGAGCGCTACTGTGAGGTGATATCCAACTTTTTTTTGCCCAAAATAGAAGAACTTGACTTGAATGACATGTGGTTTTAATAAGACGGTGCCACATGCCACACAGCACGCGAAACAATGAACCAATTGAGTGGCAAGTTCGGTGAATACTTTACTTCACGTTTGGGACCGGTCAATTGGTCGCCTAGATCGTGCGATTTAACGCCTTTAGATAATTTTTTGTGGGGTTTCATGTCTATACAGCATTGAAGCATTTATTCGTGTGATATCGGCCGAAATGTTGGAAAGTGTATGCCAAAATTGGACTAAGCGGATGGACTATTTGAGGCGTAGCCGAGGTCAACATTTGCATGAAATAATCTTCGAACATTAAATTATATGGACCGTAAATCGATTCAAATAAAGATTTATGTGTCTTTGTTTGGTAAAATTTCCTATAGCTATTAAAAAATCACCCTTTACGTCTGATGCAATCCAATTTGATGCTGCATAAAGCATCCAGTGATGCTCCTGCATAAAACTGCCACGCTTGAGCGTATTAGTGAAGATACAATCATCCAAAAATTGCTTCAGTAGCAGATGGCAGAGACGAAAAAACTTTGACCCTCACCACAATGTTGCTGACCTTGGGTCGAATCTTTCGTATAAAGCTTCTCACAAAGTGGAAGATATCTCTCGGATCATTATTTGAACAACCCTTAGTGTTGACAACAATTTGAGTCAATTTGCGGGTAACCCGCGGGAAGTTGAAACGACATTCGTTGGATCCGTTCTTGTGACACGCCATGGTGTTATGATGTTTTTAAATAGATTTAAACAGAAATAAATTTCCAGTTCGTCGGCTTGCATATCATGACTTGATCGATTCTAGCCATTCTTTCTAATAAATCAAAGTCTGGTAAACTTCGATTTGGAGATTTATTGCAGCACCAAAAATCGACCAGATGGGTACTCCTTAACGAATTTCGGATGATATATGTTTCCACAGATTTTGATGAAAGTCAAAATTGCGCATATATTGCTCTTCACTGTTCAATGACAACAGTGAGATTGTGACTTGCTGAACTGCCTTGTATTCATTGATGTTGTGCGGAAAGACATGATACCATGCAAATTCCTTCACTTTCAATTCGCACCAATTGTTTACGATGACGTTGGTTGTTTTTCTTAAAATTTGAAGTAAGTCACATTATTTGCCATAGTTTGGATGTCCAGCTACTTACTTCGAATCTTCCGTTGTCTGACATTAAAATCTCAATGCTTTTTTACTCCGATAAAAAACCATTCATCTCATAAAGTCAAACTGATTCGATCATGTATTATTGCCAGTATTAGAATTCTACTGTGAAGGTGGTAATGTGGTTGATCAATGAATTGTTCTAATTGCTGTAGCTCAGGACTGTTTGTCTGCGTTATATAGTGTTCCTAAAGTACTTGAGAAGAGCAAGAGCTCGCCGAAGCCTTACACTGACAAGAACCTTATATTATTTGTGCATCCGATTTATTTGTCACATGAACTTTTTAAAGTACTAATGAGGCGTGCACATTGAACATCATATACAAATAATTCTAGTCATCATTGTTACCTTAAATATGTATGATATGACTACTATAGAATACGCCGCGACTTAGCGATTGTGAATATTTAGTGGTAGGCTGAAACACTGTATTTTGGTCACTACTGCTATCTTTCCGAAGCTCTACATTAAGTTGACGTACTCCGTAATTTTTCAAAACGATAAAATTTCGAAATTATTACCGAAGGAATGTTCAATCCAATAGTTGGAATTGGTTTAGTTTTGGGAACTTTTGGTAGAACCTTGAAATTAATTTATATATCCCCGCGAATACTGCAGCGCTGACCAAGCGGCCGATGGAGCAAGGTGAATTTCAGTTAAATACCTTATTCAAAAGAAATCTTCAAAAAGAAATCTAAGCATTGGTTAGTCAGTCACTAAGTAAGTTAACCAATTATTATTAAACTAGTATAGTAGCAGATATTATAATTGTTCTACTTTGGAAAGCACCAGAACAAAAATTTCCATAACAATTCGAAAAAAATATCCCAATGACATTACGATGAATCCCATATAATAACGGTATAAGCTAAAAAAAAATCCTATCAACTATACAAAAAGATGTCAAGCGTGCTATTAATTTTTCAAAAAAACCAACAAGGAAAGCTTATGATTAATTCTTCTCTTATAAATGCATTAAGAAAGAAATTCCAGAATCCAGTTTGAGAACTCTTTGAGAAATCACTGATTAAAAGGTTAAATCCGATAATCGAGAAGAACAATTTAATCCCATAAATTATCAGGAATCATCAGGATACACAAAATAACCATAACATAATTGAGAAAGTACGTAATGAGAAAGAATTCTTACTAACAAAATTTTAAGACATTTCTCAGGCTTTTCTCTAAATTAGGCTTAACTGTATGCTTGTTAAACAACGTCTTGCTGATTTAAATCCCCACAAAAAGATACAAATCGTCCAATTCACGGTATCATTGTTATTGAAAATGTCAAAGATTTGAATTTGTAGTAAACAACTATTTGTAAATTTGGTACAATACAATTAACCAATCACCTTAGCATCGATACAGAAGTGCTGGTCTTTTGAAATGTTCCATCACAAAATTTAAAAAAAAATTACAAGTACCATACTAAAGTTGGTAAATAACGAGTTAATCGACATACATTTAAAAAAAAAAATAAAGCAATCCATACGCCAATCCTTGAAACTTATATTGACAATAACAACTTAAGATAAATGATCGATCAAATTAAAATAAAATGTGTGCAATAATTAATTAACAACTCAAGGTTAAATCAACGATTACTACAAAATTTTTGATCATAAAAAATGCCTAATTAACATTTATAAAATGATTCATATCTCGCGATCCTGCACATTTATTAAATTATTTTACAAGTGAAACCGACGATCATCCCACCCGTAAACAAAAACGACATGCCCGCAAAAATTTATATATTCCATTGTGTAAATAATCTACAATAGAGATCGCGTTATTGACATTGCACGTGTATCCGAAGGTTAAATTATTATATTATTTAATTATTTTAATAACACAATACTTAAAAATTAAAAATAGATAAATAACAAAATGTTTTACTAAAATATATCTATACGTGTATGTATGTACGTTTGTATCGTTGTGAAATGATCTCATAAATTTTACGATCGTCAAAATCGATCGTCTTCTGTATAAAATACAAGATTTTAGTATACTTTTGATATACCGCTCTGTTTACGCTCGTGCATCTATTGAATCATCAATTTCTGCGGTGTTGTACCAACAATATCTGGCCTCTGTGGTTGGGGACACCCACATATCGCATACATTAGCTAGACATGAGCATGACATCTCAAAATTACAAGGTTCGATCGTTGGGGTGACAAATTGCTTGATAATCAAATTTATAATCAGGAAAATAGATACCGCACTAAAACTAACGGGAAAATGGTCTCGCCGCTCAAAACAAAAAATAAACATTTTGGAAGGATGAGGTACAAGAACTCAGAAAGTTCAACATGTGGGACACGCAGTAGAAAGCTTTCGAGTACATAGTATGAAGATGTGCGTATAGAACCCATTCTACGATGAAACCACTTAAGCCATGCATAAAGCAAACAAAATCGTTTTCATTATGCATTATTGAATGCATTATTTCAAGGTCTTGATAATTGGATGAGATATTCCGTGGAGATGTCTTATCGACCTTGTTCAAATAGTGTGGTGAAGCGAAAATATGACCGATGAATTTTGACCATGGCCACTCCAGATAGTGAACGACTTGTTTTCTTCTAGTTCTGGATCAAAACCAATCGAACTAGTTTCCGGTTTTTGATACAATAAAGAGCCATCAGTGGCTGATGAAAACCATGTTTTATTTGTTTATATAGACAACTTCATTTTGTTTGTCTTAAAATAAAAAAACCATAAAAATAATTTTTATAGACAAAGTGAAGAAAATATCTCATCTCCAGACCAAGACTGACAATGACCTTAAATATTTGCAAATAATAAAATTATAAATAAACTTAATGTCTTATTTAAATTTTATTTTTTATTTTTTATGTAACTTTCTTTACAATTTTATTGTTATATTAATTGATCGTATCGTACCTTGGTTGAGACTACCAACAATACATGTAAGTGCAAGCTAAGATTTTTTTTTAAATTATTTACAAAATCCAATACACTGTGCATTTCGAATACTTACAGCTTCGTTTTATTTAACGCCTTTGTTCTATATTACAAAGAAGATAAGCCAATTTTTTAGAAGCGGAAAGAAGAGTGAATCACTCCATTAGATACCACTAATTAAATATTGAAGTTTTAAAAATAGCATGTGGTGAAACGGAAATCTTCGAATTGAATCTGGTATTACGTCAGTGTGTATAGCCAATTTAAATTAGTGGATAAAGAAACACAGCATTTGCGAAACCGGTAATGTCCACAACGCCACTATGGTTAATACGATATTTGGGTGATTATACAGAGTGGTAGAATTTTTCTGTCCAGTAATTTCAATACCTTAAAGGATTGCTCAGAGGGGAAACATTTGCGCTAGTTAAGAATTTTGGAGAGACTTAATCGGATTACATCGAAGCATTAAAGATGTTAAAACATAGGCACTATCGCAAACGCCATACGATAAATTCATTCATTCGCAACTTCATAGAACAACCCAATGTAAATGTGGCAAATGCTTACATTATATAAGGAAATTACTAGATACCTCCGATGAATGCGCTAGGTGATCAAGCTGAAGTCAAACATCCATGGCTTAAATATTTATTATTGCAAAAGTTAGATGATGAATCACGCAGTTTTTTTTTTTTTTTTGTTTATTTCTATGCAATCTGTTTTGGGGCCGAAGCTCTCCCAACTCTTTCGCGGTTAATTAACGTCCTACTTTACGCCATAACTAGCCAAATTGAGGACGCGCGAATACAGGTCGCGTTTTCAAATATCCATCTGCACATTGCATTGCTCCAACCAGCCTGTACTGGTATGGACGATGGTTCGGCCCATGAATTCTGCACTCCAACGGGGGGTCATAGTTGTGTTCATCGTCATCACCGATCGTAATCAATTGATTACGATCGGTGATGACGATGAACACAATCATCCCGGTACCTCCCGTCCCAAACACCGCAGGTTTAACCACTGCGCCAATTGCTCGGAATCACGCAGTTTATGGGCACAATGTAACACCGATAATAAATTTCCAACAAATGATGATTTTTTTTAATTTTTAATTCTCAGCAGCATAATAGCGGGGATTGGCCAAGTAAGCGGTGGAAAATCGCGTGGCATGGCAAGATTACAATTGGCATAAAGATTTAAATCAATCGAATTACAAACCATAGATGCGCTTATTATTCGAACGATTACGTCTTCATTACCGTTTGGAGAATATCTCTACCATCAGATTCATATTTCTACAAGCATGGTTCAATAGATATCCTACTTGGCGCAGACATTGTATTTGAGCTGTTTGAGGATGACCAAAATTTACGGGCGCATAAAACCAAATTAGGTTGGACAGTAGGCGGTCAATACAAATTTGAACCTATAAATAACACGCAATCATTTGTAACTATAGTTGATATTGATGCCACTTTGCAAAGATTTTCAATAACCAAAGAAGTTCTTCAACTCTGCAGCATGACTAACGAAGAGCAAGCCTGCAAAAAATGGTTCAAGTCAACAACTCGACGAGCAGCAGATGAAGGATTCATAGTTAAGCTTCCATTTAAAGGAACATCCAGAGTTCTACGTTCAACCTACCATCAAGCAATGTCACGATTAATAGCCATGAAAAAAAATTTCAACATAAACGATGAATTCCAGCAACTCTACAAGGCTTTTCTGAAAGAAAACGAAGATCTTAATCACATGCGAAAAATGAGATGAGCGACATCGAGCTTAACGAATCCTATATTCTGCCACATCACGGAGTCATAAAAAACAGTAGCAGTACTACGATACTACGCATGGTAAGATCAGTTACGGGGATGTCATGGAATCAGAATTTAAAGATAAGCCTGCATTGCATACCGTGATATATGGCGTGTCATCAGCATCGTTTATGGCCACAAGATGTTTAAAAGAACTATCTCTACTATTTAAAGAAAGAAATCTCAAGGCGTGTCGAGTTATAGAGCAAGATTTTTACGTAGATGACTTGATGACTGGTGTTTTAACTCTATCCGATCTCTCAAAACTTAAAGATGAAATTGTAACTATCTTTAGAAGTGGAGGCTTCAATTTAAGAAAAATGGCATCGAATAATTCACAAAATTCGAAATCTATTAAATAAAAGTCCAAATAATGATTTAAACATATTTTCAGACCATGATGCTTGGGATGATGTCACTGATCGATTTAGCTTCCAAGTACATTTAAAAGATAATAAAATTCACACCAAGCTTAGTTTTCTATCCGAAGCAGGCAAGATTTTTGACCCACTGGGACTTTTATCACCAATTACAATAAGAATCAAGGTGCTATTCTAAGGTTTATGGCTAAAGAAGATTGGATGGGTTGATCAACTGTCTCCTGAATCCAAAGCATTATGGAAAACAATCTTTCTGAAGCATTTAAAATTTAAAAGTGGACCGCGATGTAAAACAGCGTCAATATGCATAACTATTCACGGTTTTTGCGATGCTAGCAAATGGACATAAGCAGCCTCTGTACACGCTCAATCCCCGAGCACAAATGAAAACGTTACTTATTTAATTTGTGCCAAAACTAAAGCGGCACCCCTAAAGCAAGTGAGCTAACCGAGATTGGAGTTAATGGGGGCGGAGCTGCTAGGTCGGTTGGCAAAAGAAGTTCCCGAAATTTTATCAATCGAGTCATCCTTGGTTACGTTGTGGACCGATTCAAAAATAGTCTTGGATTGGCTCTCTAGACAACCACGGGGTTGGACGACATTTATTGCCAACATAGAACATTAAAAATAATAGAAACCTTTAAAGGGACCGATGGCGACATGTAGCATCAAAATATAATCCCACCGACTGTGCTACTCGAGGGCCAATCAGCCGGCGAAATTTCCAAAAATTAATATTTTTATTGAATTTATAAGTATAACTTCAAAGCTCAGCACTATACATCCATATTGGTTTGAAGATGGTCTGGTCGACTAGTCTTTTGCAATACAAGTTCATTTTGGAATGATACCCAATTAACCAGTACATTTGACGTTATTTTAATCTGTTCAGATTTTTGTCTGACCTGATGTTACCAGTAGAAAAGTCAGAACATATTTCTTCATGGATGACTCTGAATTTTTATTTTTTTTTTGCTCACTTTGAATGTCAATCCCTTGTGTCAAACCCTATCAAAGGCCTGGGATACATCAAGAAATACGGCGGGCAATATTTCTTTTCTTCTAACGCTTGCTCAATTTAGTTATTCGATGGACTTGATCCATTGTGTAGTGGTTATTCCTGAATTAAATTAGAAAATCAGGAACGTTTACCATTGGCCTTAGAAGTTTTAGTAGTAGTTTTTCAAACAACTTTGATATGGTCGGAAGCAGCGAAATTGTTCTGTATGATGTTTCTTCTTTATTTGGATTACCTGGTTTCTTCAGCATAATTATTTGTGCTGTTTTGAAGGATTTGAGTACATACTTTAATCACATACAGGCATTAAATAAGTATATGACAATGATAATTGCTTTACTTAGAATTTCCTTGAATAGACCCGTTGATATTTCATCAATTCCTGGTGCATTCTTTTGGTTAAGACTTTTGTCAATTTCTTCAGCAATTTTCATTGGCGTAACCCTTTAAAAATCCTGATTTGGTTGGTAAACACGTGTTACGTCAATGTTGGATTGAATGTAATGGGGTTGAAACAAAAAGTTCCGCTTTATCTTTGTCTTGTCGGACTCGACTGGCTTGAGAATTTCTTGAAGGTGGTACTTGAATTTTAGGTTGAAATCGCCAATTTATGGCCTAGCCCGCTTAAGTAGTTGTCGAAGTAGTCTTGTTTGAAGCTTTTGATTAGCATATTGACTTTGTTACTTATTCGATTGGAAGTTGTCTTCTCTTTGCCTTTCTTCTTTCCTTGATTTATTCCCTGATTTCAGCCTGACTTCAATCTCCGCTTTGTCCTTTAATTTTGGAGTAGCTAGGTTGGCAGCCGTACGAGTGTATTCAATGAAATTGTTTGTTTGTTGTTCCAATTCTTCGTTACTTTTAATTCAACTGGCTCTTCCAATTTTTCTCTGAAGAGATCCCAATCCGTGGATTTGTTAGTAAGATTTTACTTTTTTTTCTTGATGACTTTTTTATAGCATTTACTGACAACAGTACAGGAATGTGATCAGATGTTAAATCGTTAATTCCTTCGACTCCAGTATAACTGGATGAAAAACCTTTTATAATGAAGAAATCAAGTATAGATCTGGTATTTTTCCTGCATCCGTTGGTCAATACGTTGGACCCCCTGGAGTCAGGTAATCTTCATTTTTTTTCATGAATGGCATTGAACAAAGCATTTCCTTTCCAAGAAGAAATTAGCCTGGAACTCCAAACTGTATTTTTTATATTATAGTCCCTTCCAATAATAAATCTTGGACCGAGTCTATTGAAGATGTTATTAATTGGTAATTTAAAAAAAAAAGATCCTCAGCACATTTAACGCATTTGGTTTGACGATAGCAACAACTTTTGGTAAAGTTGTTGACAATTCGTACATTGTGGGATGCCACTTGTCTTGGTAGGTGACTCAATTTTAACTTTACAGTATGCAAATTTCTTGATGTTGTATAGCTACTTCTTTATTGTTGTCTTTTTGTTTTAAGTCTGCTTTAATTTTATAGTGACTAATAAAAAATGGTAAGCCTCTGATTATCACTTTATAAGCCTAGCTCTATATGGCTTTTCAGCTGGTAGGTGTTATATTCGATATTTTCTAATTGGTTACTGGGTTATTTTTTTTAATTTTTCGAGTAATTGTTGGCCTTTCTGTAATCATTTTCATGAAAGGTAATTTTAAAGTCACTATTTAAAAACGTCTTAAAATTAGTTGATTTACTAGCGGTTTTAATACTTTTTGTCGAAAAAGTTAAAAATTATTGAGATTGTCACGAAAATGGGTGGAGGCAGTGGTATTTTTAGATACCAGAACTGGTAGCTATTGATGAATTCACAAACTAAATGATTGGTGTACAAACATGATAAAATTAGCCACCCAGATGGAAAGTCACCTAAATTGAAGAAGATGTTTTCCAAGTGATAATTGAAAGAGGGAAACACGCACATGTGACAAGAAATGGATCGCCGATTCAATAGTCTGCGCTCCGATTGAATTGATTCCCAGATCATGTGAGATATTTTTGTTCCGAAAGAAAATACGATACATAAATTTCTATGCCCGGTTAAAAAGCCCTCTCAACAAAATCGCTGAGCATATAAGACGGTGCGTTAGATAAAAACAGATTGGGCTTCAAAATAGTAATGAAGAATATTTGAAAACTGACCTCCAGATGAAATACAGTTTCGTATATGAAAAGCAGAAAAGCACATGTTAAGGTAGAGTCAATCAAGGCCCCTTAAATAACAACGTAAACCAGTTCTAAGATAGATTGATAAAAATCTATAAGAAGGTACTTGAAAAGACGGACTATTCCACTCAAAATTAAAGAAGTAAAAGCTGCAAAGATCTAAGGTTGCTCTTAGAATACAGACTTATATCCTATATGTATAGTTAACACAGCTGGACAACCCCAGGTCTAGGTCTTAGACCTAGACTTACTACTGTAACATGTAATTGAAGATCTCTCTTGTTAACAGTATGGTTTCAATAGTGACCGCTTTAATGTTGATGCTATTCAAGAGGTGGAAAAAAGAGCTCGTGGAGGAGATCAAATTGGGAAACAATTTCTCTATCAAAGAACTACCTGAGTAATAGGACTAATGGACCTTCGAGGTCAAAGGGATGGAAGAGTATATTTCATATGATGGGACCTTATGTATGTACCTAGTATAACTATAACTTAAATATGTTTTTTGAATACCGTAAGTGGACACCACAAAGACGGCATCTTATAAGTAGTATAGGCAAATTGATCCCAATTAGCATCATTGTAAATAATGATTTAAAGATGGTTCTGAACCCGCACTATTGGGAGAAGGGGTATGTCTAGGACGTGCTTCGAAACATAGCTTCAGATTTAAAAATAAACCTCTTGTGACATATAAAGATTCTTTTTCGTACCGGGTTAGTTCCGTCCTTGAATTGAAGGTGAGGTTTCTAGTTTTGGGAAGCAAAGATCATTTTCAAACTGATGAGGAATTTAGTTAAAAATTAATTGTCATCTCATGGCAATTAAGTGCTATGTGTAATTGTTGATTTACGCAGCATATATATTGTTGAAATGTGAGCATGTAGCGTTAGCGAATTATATGAATTTGAACGAAATATCTGAATAATTTGTTTATATAGCGATTTGTGCACTATCAGTAAATAGTTTGTAACTTAAGGCGTTGCATTAGTAAATAAAATGTAGAGTATAGCAGTTCAAATCTATCAGTTTCGGCGTTGCAAATTATTCATTCAAGGATAATCTAACCACTCTGCAGATTATTAATTAATATTTTCGAATTTCCATGATACATTTCTATAGAAATGTGTTTCTTTGAAATTTCAGATGATGCAGTATACACTGTGGGATTAATACGTGAAGGCAAATAGTTGAATCGTTGTATGACTGTTGACATTTCGCAATGAATGACATAAGTTTATACCGATTTTTGTATGTTATAAAGCTCAAAGAAGAAAGATATAAAGTCTATGAACAAATATCGGTTGACAGTTAAAAAGTCAGAGCAGGGCAATTTTAGCAGACAAAAAGCATGAGTATTGATTTAAATGATTTCAATGCAACCATTAAAATTAAATAATAAACCCAATAATAACAACATAAAACAGTTTTAAGAGGCCATTGCAGGCCCATAACGAATCAACATTCCGGCTCTATAGGGTCTGAAATTTCTAACAGTTATCAGTTATATCGTTATTTGGTCAACATATTAATATTAACTATATAATCAGCTCTGTGTCCAAAACTTAACCTAATCTCTGGAATAGTTGCCTCTTTTAGTATCCTACCTTACAGATACACGTTTCTTCAGACTAATGGCTTGATGACCCATATATTTACTTAGCACAGACATGTCACTTTCAAGTATACTGTTTATAAATTATTATGGCCGAATACATTGTGTAGATTAGACAATTAACCAACAAGGCACATAATTATCAGTTGTGTTCATTGAATTGAATTTGCAATTAAACAGTAAGTGTGCGATAATTAAAATTATTTTTTAAAATTTTTATTTTGACTGGCCAATTTTTTATATTATTCGTGTCATCTAATCTAAATTTGTACGTGATATGAAAAGTGGGTTAAAAGATCAGACATCAACTTTTTTACGATATGCGTTCAATTGATTTAATCTAATGAAATATGTTAAGTGCAATGCTCGGTTTACACCAGAGTGAAAGGGAAATTGAAAAATATTACTGATTGCTATTAAAGTGCTTTAGGCATGAAATAATCTCAGAAAAATACTGGTAAATGTAAGAAAGTGTGTCATTTGTGTCGATTAGAATTTTGAGAAATTCAGTGAGCTATTCGTAAATTTGTAAAGGCTAACCCCTTCGCTAATTTTTTTGCTTGAAAATTATTTCTTAAAATGTTAATATATTTTATAACAGTATTCATACTGATGACCAGAGCTTTTGATTAAGGTATCGTACACCACAATCAGGCCACTAAATTACTACTGTATTGGACTTTAAATTAAATTTGTAAGTTTCGTAAAACCGGAAGATTACTACCCCGGTGGGTAGAAGCCTCTAAAGCAGCGGAGATATTGTCCTCAGCTCCCTGTTTATGAGCATTTCTGTCATTTTTAGCACCTTGTTGATCCGATTTTTTTGTGAGTTGCTATGCCAGGTGCGCTATCTTCCAAACACTTACTCTGGACATAGTAAAAAGTACTAATAGTTTAGCTTCAGTTTAAATCCCAATATTTTACAAATGATTTTTCTGCATTAATACGTCCCAATTCTCATTTCATCCCAATCAAAAATGGATCTCTCGGTCGTACTTTTTTCAAGGTCTACAAAAAAAAAACTTAGAAGACTTCTACTGTAGTTGAATTAGTGGCAAAAATATTTTTAATACGGAAAGTCTCTCTCTATTGTTTCACAGAAGAATCTCCAAGCTCTCCTTTGTGCCCTCCTCAATTGCCATTGTGTCATTTTTAATGCTTCACAAATTGTCATTAACAACAATTAACGACATTGCCAAAAAGATGCCTAAAAAATTAAAAATTTCCAAAAAATTGAAGAAAAACTTCCATTCGAAACCCAAATTACCTTTTATATAGCTTTTGAAACTCTACTATAGATTATTGCTCATCAATTCGATTCATCATGAAAGAACTACAAATACCACAGCTGCAAAAAACAGAACCGATTTATGCGAAGCGACATGTTGGAAAAATTTAACAGGCAGTCAATCAAACTGATAACACATTTAAAAGCATTAAAATCGTCCAACGCTACACTCGTAAAATCTGAGCCAGTTGTGCGATATTGTTAATGACTTGGCAATTCCTCTGTGCTTACTTTTTAATCATTCATTAAAATTAGGAGATTTTCCGAAGAGGTCAAAAACATCTGAAGCGACGCCGACATTCAAAACTAGAAGAAGGGACGATATTTCATGTTATAGAAATATAAATTTCATGTTATCCCAAAGTTATTTGAACAGGTAATTTGCAATTTATTCCGGACCATAGAGTCTCAATACCGATCAATATGTCAATACGGTTGTATGCCAAAAAGATCTACTATAACTAACATTACGGAGTTCACCAGCAGCACGATTAAATAAATTGAAAATCACAAGCAAGTGGATGTTGTAAAAACATTGACTTTACCAAAACCTTTGACACCATTAGTCATTGTTAAGCGCTCGAGAGCTTGTATAACTTTAGATTCTTCAGCCGTTTTGAAGCCTGGTTAAATCGTATCTAGTTCAATTTATCCAATATACCGAAATAGGAAACAAAAGATCCGAATCAATTACGGCCACTTCCAGTGTACCCCAATGGTCTCATATTGGTCGATGGGTTTTCATTATTTTTATTTATGTAATCATTGACATAATCTAAAACTGTGGTGAACATCAACGACTCTCACAGACTGTAAGAATATATAGACAACCTAGTGGCGTGATGTGATAACCTGCTCTTAATGTTGAAAAATACCGGTACAATAAACCTACTCTTGAGAGAAATTAGCAGATTCATTGCCTCCCCATCATAACAATGACGCAAACACTCATCCAAAAATGGGGCAGATTCATATATTAATCTGAATTAGTGCATCCGCTATTATTTTTTTTCAGTGATTTGGGAAAAATATTAAGCTGGGAAATTAATATTCCATTTCAAAAATTTTGTGATCACCAATATGGTGTAAAAAATTAAACTTCAAAGCATAAAACGCACTCACTTTTTTGGAGAAAAGTTATGGTTTTTGATAAAGAGAACATCGTATATTTTAGCAATTTTTTCTTTATGTGCCATTTGTTGTTTTGTTACAGACTGGTTAAATTCAAGCTGCCATCTTCACCATATGTGCTGGTTCACTTATTGAATTACTTGACATATGGACCAATTGTTCATTTTGATATCCATAAGATCGTATTAAACCAACTGTATGGATGATCGCCCAATTAAAAATGAGCCAGTGTTAGATATTCGATGTCCTCTTCTGCTACCACACAATGAGTATTGTCATCTCTTTTTCTGTTGATACATTATGTCCATTATTTTACGCCTTTTAAATAGTATTTGGTACTTAGAACAGCCACCTTTCACAGTCAGTTGCATGTGGTGTACTAGGAGTAAGTTTCATTTGAAAAGTTATTTGATTTGTCAAATCTGCAAGACAGACGAATAATCAAATCTAGCTCTTGCCGAGTTTATGTCTTCTGCGCCTAATCGTATAAGTTTGGAATGAATGAAATTGTTCCAAGGTCCCATTAGTAATGATACGGCACCCTTAGTATAATTCATAGGTGATTGTTTCGTTGCCCGATATAACCAGTTTTATTATGCTTTCTTTTTGACTTTAATATTTGGGTACATTTTTTGGTGATGAACGAGCCCTGGAACCTCAAATCCAAGAAAATTCGGCATGGCTGGTATTGGTTGCTAGCATTTGCCACCTTCACTACTGCATTGAGTATAGTAAGGCACTTTCTAAATGAAGTATCTTCCGGAGTCCTTACACTGCCTTACATTTACACGGTTTGCAGTTATCACTGAAGGTAGGGTCATATGACTCTTTATAAACGCATGTGTGGTATGTTTTTTACGGTTATATAATTCTCGTAATTTCGTTATCGAAGTGCTTCTATATAACTAAAATATGTCAACAGGCCGGCAGCTTCTCCCTTTATGTCCCCTTTATTCAGTCATTTTGAAAAATCTGTTATATGGGGTAACTGGAATTTAAAACTGATACTTTTGAATCTAAACATCGCCATTTTAGCGCTATGCCAGTTTTGTACATTTCGGTGAGTATTACCTTATTACGCCTAAATTTGATTTGTATGACCACAATACATTACTAAAATCAGTGAATGACAAAACTTTACGACTTTCGGTAAAATAACAACCCTTGGCGTACGCCACCACATATGTAAAAAGTAAAACTACAATTCATTTAATTTAGGAAACCGGATCTTCCAGGTGAACATATTCTAATGTTCTTCCACGAAAGCAGTTGTTGGCGCACGTAAAACTTTATGATGACTCAATATTGGAATGTTCTCAATAAAAATATATTATCATAAAATTTGACAAAACAAAACTAAATGAAATCCATCTGCCTCGAGCATCCCGTTGTTAATATTTTTTTCTTTCTAAAATTATGTTACGGATATCAGTTTACGTTAATAAACCAATTTTTTTTTTAAACAAATCAATCGTAATATTAAAATGGAAACAAAGCCAATTATATTTAAAACGTGAAAAGGGTAAAGAACCTAACCCCAAAACCAATTTTTATTTTTTTCACAAAGTCATTATACCAACCTGAGTCATTACAATGTATTCATCGTATTTCACATAGCAACTGACGACGATATTTATGAATGAACACATCAATACATCAATACATAAAATAATAGCATTTTTAACAATCGCATAACCATTATTAGCATTACAATTATCCTTTAACGGAATAATTTCAAATAATGCAAAAGTGTACGAATTGTAAATTTCCTTTACGAAAATTAGTTTTTATTTCCAAAATATAATCTGTAACAGTTGGCAATTTGACAAAGGATATGTTATGTACCGTATAATAAAATTTAAAAAAAAAAAAATCCTTTTTGATCTTTTCTTTACTCTCCTTCGTTCGTTTTATGAATGAAGCAAATAAATTAAAAATCGCTTTGGAACAAAAGAACCGTGTTTGTGTATACGAAAGAATACGAATAGGATACAAAGGAGTCAAAAAGGATATTATTCTTTATTAAAACAAACTTTTATAGGTATATTTAAGTACCAAATCGATTATCCTGAGACTAATATTAAAATGTTACCTAGGAACATGAACATCGAATAATTTTTGTTTGGGCGACAAAAATCTATGGGTATGCGAACCTAGATTTGGCTTACTAAATAAAAAGCACTCGATTTAAAAGGACATTTAACTGTAACGCTGAAGCAGATCATATTAACTGCAACTTATTTCATTTGTTTCCAATTTCGGCCACTGAGCTCATGGGCAGTAGCTACAAGTTGTTTCCAAGGCAAACTAGTTAAATCAGATGAGACTAGTAGAGAAACTAATGTCCAAAACTAGTTTTGCTACGGTAAAAATGAGGGCATTCTAACAACTATGTGTGGTAGTGCTTAACTCCTTTACTAATTTTTTTGCAAAACATTTAATAGTCAATTGTATATCAATATTAAAGCAGATTGTGATGACCAGAGCTTTTGATTAAGGTATCATTCATTAAAATCGGGTCACTATTTCGCATTATATTAATTAATTCGTATTAATAATATTAATTCGTGAATTAACAAAGGCTTACCCCTTTGCTAATTTTTTTGCAAATAAATTAATTGTTGAAATGTATATCAATATTAATGGAATTTGTATACTGATGACCAGAGCTTTTAATTAAGGTATCATTCATCACCATCGCGTCATTTTTACGCATTATATTGAATATACAATCAAATTCGTGAATTAACAAAGGCTAACCCCTTTGCTAATTTTTTTGCAAATAAATTAATTGTTGAAATGTATATCAATATTAATGCAATTTGTATGCTGATGACCAGTGCTTTTGATTAAGGTATCATTCATCACAATCGGGTCACTATTATGCGTTATATTGAATATACAATCAAATTCGTGAATTAACAAAGGCTATAACCCCTTTGCTAATTTGTTTGCAAATAAATTAATTGTTGAAATGTATATCAATATTAATGCAGTTCGTATGCTGATGACCAGAGCTTTTGATTAAGGTATCATTCATCACAATCGGGTCACTATTACGCATTATATTGAATATACGATCAAATTCGTGAATTAACAAAGGCTAACCCCTTTGCTAATTTTTTTGCAAATATGTTATTATTTGAAATGTATATCAATTTTAATGCAATTTTTAATACTGATGACCAGAGCTTTTGATTAAGGTATCATTCATCACAATCGGGTCACTATTACGCATTATATTGAATATAAAATCAAATTCGTGAATTAACAAAGGCTAACCCCTTTGCTAATTTTTTTGCAAATAAATTAATTGTTGAAATGTATATCAATAATAATGCAATTTGTATGCTGATGAACAGAGCTTTTAAAGGTATCAGAATGATAAAGGTATCATTCATCACAATCGGGTCACTATTACGCATTATATTGAATATACAATCAAATTCGTGAATTAACATAGGCTAAAACCTTTACGAATATTTGAAAGAGAATATGTTTGGTATTTTTTATACTTGTTTTATTAATGGGCTTAATTCTTTGTATCTAAGGTAGTCGATGCCCATCATCCTTCGAATCAAATGTTTAGCGGATAAAACCGCAGTTCCATTTAAATCACTCCAGAAGGTAAAGTGGAGCAAATTTCCCTATCATTTTGTCGCTTTGAAGAAATTATGATAATTGGGCATTGGTTTGACGAATTTGCCAAAAGTAGATAATTCGAGCCATTTATTGCTGTCACTGTGTTTTTTAAATTGTATGAGTAGATGTAAGGTGTAAATGCTTGATACACTCAGAATAATTACATAGCAATTTTAAAGTATTTTTCATTAGTTCTTTAATAGTTTTAAACCCGAAAATTAAAGCAGTTCATTGCCAATGTCTTGTCCCTAACGTCCGTTGGTGCCTCCATTATATATTCTATACAATTAACGAAACCGACAAAAATTCTAATACCTCTAATTTAATTTAGAAAATAAACGTTAAATACTATTCACCCGAATGATCACGGTCACATACAGCTAACATATGATCACGGTAAGATAATTCAGAATATTTTATTGTATTTGTATTTGTAGGCTATTTAGATTGTGATAACACAAAGAAAAGTTAATTTATCAACAAAACAAACCGTCACGGATTAATAAATTTTTCATAATATATATTTATAGTGTGGGTCTATATATACTGTAGGTATGGATAGTTAGCCGTTCTACAATTTTATGTTTAATTTGTATTTATGCAAATCAGGTATGATTTGACCAAAGTCATACAATCAGAGTGTTTTGTGATTTAGAATGAAACGCACACAGTTGGGTTTCTAAATGATATACCTTTAGACGAGAGAGTGTATTTTGTATATATGGATAATGTTCGGAACATAAAAAAATTCACAAAGCACCAAACTTATAGACCACGAAACAAACTTCCGCTTGAAATAGAAAAACATGTATTTATTTTACCTTTGCGCGTACTGAAGGGACAACCAATTTTTTTTTTTGTTTATTTACAAACCACCCAACCATCGCGCTTGTTAGAGTTTTTAATTTTTTTTTTTATTATAATTTATTTCTTCTTAAATATTCATTAAATGTAATTAATTATTCAGATTTTAATCTTTAGATTTATTATTTTGGAAATTGAAATTTCCGTTTATTTTATTGAATTTTATTTTTGGTATATTTTCGAAATTCTAGCCAATAAGAAACGGAATTATGGTAATTAAAATCAATTTGTAATCAAAATATATAGATCGTGATTTGAACATGGTTTATGTTATATTAGGCCGATCTTAGTTAGAGTTTATGTGCCTTGTCAAGTATGTTACCGCAGCTACACGCAACATTTAATTAATTACTTTATGGTATTCTGTTGAAAAGCTGTAAAGTAAAATGTTTATCTTTTAAGGTCAAAAGTTTTTGTTGTACATCTTACCACTTAATTATGTTCATGGCACAATTTTAAATTTAAGTAACTTATTGAGTACATGTTTGATACGATTAATTAATTAGTACCGCTTAAGTCGGTCAAAGTAATGCATATTTTCCCAACATTGGGAAAAAATCGTTTCTGATGGGAATATATAAAAGTTCTAGATTTTAAAAGCTTTTGATAGACGATTATATATCAGTCTAATTGAAACATCAAATCAATTGTTAATAAGCAACTTGCAAATTTACGTGATATTAGGGGAAATCGGGAAAATAGGGAAAATAATATTTTCTCGTTAATTCTCTTTAGGAATAGGAAACAGAAAATTCAGCTGCTATCTGCGGTGATATTGAGCATTGATTGCACTTGGCAGCTTTGTTTGCTTTATTGTGTCTCGTTTGTATCCACCTCCAACCCTTGTCACTTGTTGTTTCTGTAGTATTTTAATATAAGTTCAGCAATAATCGATGTTGATCGTTCAGCAACCAAAATTAGAGAGAGAGACCCTCTTTTTATTATTAAAAAATGTGAAAATTGTTAACCGTAAATAAACTGGTTGTTATTCTACTATGAATCACAATAATTACACAATACAATATGATCCCAATACAGTGCGAGAATGATGATACCATTAGATTCTATTCGGTTCCTTCCTGATTCTGGTAGACCTTCTCAACGTTGGATCTTCTGTTGGAATCACTAGTTGGTTCGTATCATCTGGCTTATTCTAACCCATTTCTTCATTGGCATGAACTATCGGTATCGCGTCTTGCACTATTAGTTCTGGCACTGGAATGTCATCAACATTCACTGTATCTCGCTGCTTTAACTGGTATTGTTGCAAAATTTTGATTTGATTCCCTTGCCTTAACATATTTTGCCGAAATCCAATGGGTTTAAGTACCGTCACAGGCTTCCATTTCGTCTTTTAATTTAAACGGACATACACCTTATCACCTTCAATGAAAGTTTTTTGATTAATAGACATATTTGATTGATTACCTTTAATTGTGGTTCCAAAGGGTGGTTTAAGTTGTGAAAATCTAGTTCTTGAGTCAAGCTTTAACAACAAATTGATGATGATGAAACATGATGATGAAACAGTTCTTCCATAAAAATGAAAAAAATCAGCGTGCAACCTATACCAATTTTGATTTTGTTTTGGCCATCCCAATGCTTCATTTTTGAATTCGTCCACATTCATGTTTTACCCGCGTTGTTTAATATCACACCCATTCACTATTTGTTCCATACGTCCGAATCGAGGCTAGGCCACCGACACACAGATCTACTTAACATTTTCATACGTTGTTTTGTTATTTAAGAACTGTAACGACTCTGTTCCCTACGTCGAAAAGTTCATTACGTCGAATGAAAAAAAGGTTTGTTTCTCGAGCAACATCTTCATATGACATGAAAACAATGTCATCATTTGAAAACGATTGGATTAAGTAAAAACCTACATTACCACTTCGTTCGTTTTTTAACGGCATCCTTGTCAATGCATCAGGTACCACTAAGTCTTTTTTTATATTTAATTGTATAGTTATACTTTGAAAGGATTATAGCTCATCGTTGTATTCGATTTGCAGCTGTAGTAGGTATTCTTTTTTGGAAAGATCCGTAATGATACAAAAAGCTCGTCCAAACAGAAATTTGTGAAATTTCTTCACGGTAAATATTATTGCGAGCGCTACTTTCGCATTTATAAAATGCGTTAAAACAGCACCAATGCCGAACGCACATGCTTCGCACGATAAGTAAATCACTTTTGTTGAATCATAAAGACAAAAAATGTCATCATTAGACAGCATTTCCTTACATTTTTGAAATGCTTGCTCAATTTTCAACAAATTTTCTATAGAAATTTGCTAATCCCAAAAATGATTTTGTTCTGTTACGCTTTTGGGAACTGGAGCTTTAGCGATTGCAGCTACCTTCTCCGGACTTGGTAAAATTCCACATTTTGATATGATGTGCGCCAAGTATTTGGGGCACTTGACATTGAATGAACAGGCATTTGCTCAAATTAACTCGGATATTATAATCCGACAACTTAGCTAGTATATTGTGCACCTGTGTTTAACATTCATTTATATCCTTGCCCGCTATCAAAATATCATCCAAATATCACATGGTTTTTGTTGTGCCTTTCAATATTTGATCAATCACACTCTGAAAAATGGTCGGTTCACATGATATTCCGTAGGTTAAACGAGTGAATTTAAGTAGTCCCAGGTGGATGTTAACAGTAAACAAAGAACTAGACTTTTCTGCGAGTCTTAGACCCGAAAAGGGTAGTGTTCGAATTCAACCCTCTTATTGACACTGACATTATAATCGACGCATATTCATAATTTTTATCTTTTTTAGGTACGACTACAAAAGGCCCTCTGACTATGTTTGACCAGAAAAATAATACCGGTGTCTATCATTTTATGAAGTTTTTCTTCCACTTTTGCTTTTAGGGCATATGGCACACTGTAAAATTTACAAAATAAAGGGTTTGCATTTTTTTTAAACACTATAAGCGCTTAAAAATCTTTTATTGGCCCACTGGTTCTCGAAAATACCCTCTTTTGTATGCCTTCTTTTGTTACATAAAAAGCACCTCCAATATTTTGCCGGACAAAATTTGTCACTATGCTTCCTACCACTTTTATCGCATGTTTTATTCTTATACCTTCTTTCACTTGGATTAAACTGAGCTGTCGTTAATTGTTTTGGAATCTAACGTAACAAATTCTAAACTAACAGCTATGCTGCATGCATTTTCAAGAGTAAAATCACCTCCTTCCAAAAAAACCTTCTTTTGAATAGACTCATTTTCAGTACACAAATAAGTCTATTTCTTAACGTATTATCCACCTACTAAAATGCAATGGCAAAATCTCTATATCGTAATGGTCAATGCAAGATAGAAGTGATCACAGGAATTGTTGTATTTAACATCACAAGTAGAGCTCATTAAAGTACTAAATTATAGGGAGACGTATGTATTTTTCCAATGATTACGATACAATCTCCACCATGATGCATGCGACTAAATGATTTAAAGTTACTAACAGACATACAGTTGGCAGATCCAGAGTGAAATTCTCCAAGATCAGTGGATATTCTTTTAGATGCGAACATAGTATTTGATATTCTCAGTACTGAAAAAATTCAAAATTCGACAGGCCCCAGAAAACATCATTAGGCTCGATTGCAGTAGGAAGACCACATAAGTTCGAAGGAGATGAATCTTCCTTCACTAACGGTAGCCTTGAATATGCAGGAACAAGAAAGCAATATCGATTTAATGTCTAAGAGTGCTCTTGGAAATCGAGGAAATTTATGAAATATAATTGAATTTAACGATCTATGGTACCTGTGGTTGGAGGACACTCCGACTACATATGATAATTACCGTTACCCATGGGAGTGCATATGCACTATTTTTGGCTACCAGGGTAATAAACGAGCTCACCATACTCAATCAACAAATATTTTCAGAAGCATCACATTCACTTTATCGAGACATGTATATCAATGTCGTTATATGACTGGCACAAATAAAATAGAGAATGTAATACTGAATACTGAAGGTTCTGGGAATCAATTGGAACCGAACTAAAACTATCAATGTTAAAAATACCTATGACTCTTACAAAAACCAACGATGACTATTCATTTTTCAACACAGGCAACTCCTGACTGTTTGCAATATTTATTTTACTCACTGGCTATTTTGACTCATCATCCTCTAAAAACAAAGGACCGTATCAGCAAATATCCAGAAGACCAATCTCACGAGGTAAGACCCCTCTAGACACCAAATCTGCAGGAGTTCATTTCCCAGCGATGTATATGAATTTCATATTTTTACTACCACCTAAAATATTGCCCACTCTATTGGCCACATATGTTTTTGAATTGTGGAGTGGTTTCCTTAGCCAAATAGTCGAAGCAATAGTCGAATCAGACTACAAAACAATCTTTCCTAGCCTCGACAAAAACATCACTTTTAAGGGAACTACTCTGGATTTGCTTCATATTTTCCATCCGTAATCCTTGAATAAAAGCTTTTGCACTTAAAATTACTGACCCCAACCAATTCAGTATCCGTTGATTTCGGTTCAGATAACAAAAAAAATTCTGGTTGTCTGAACTATTTTACAACTTTCCACCAATTACCCAAACAAAGTTTGTATTATGAAACACTGGGAGTTTCTAAATGACCATCTTTCATAATATCCCAAAATACTTAAATTCCTAATAATATATATAAAGGTCTAGAAATATTGAAATCTAGGTCGGCCAATACTAAATTAGATGGAACGGACCATCTGGAAATATTGATATACTGATAGGGCAATCCATTGCTATTTTCAGATGCTACCAGAAATTTCTAATTCTTACAATAGTTATCAACGCGAGAATCTATTACAAATATCAGTTTTTGGGCCACCAATACCGCATACAGTGTTATTACCCTTTTCTACTTTGATTCCCAATTTTTTGACTAAGTTCATAGATATAAAATTGTTATGAGAGACTGAATTCAATAGTTCTCTACAATAGCTTTAAAACGACCTGTTTCTTTGCACAAAAATTATGTTGACACATTTTCTTAAGAATGACTACCACTGCACTCGAACAAACCATTTTTGAATTTACTTCATTGGGCTTTGAAACCGGCCCGAAGGTTTTAGAAGATTTAGACATTTGTCAGTGACCCGCCATATTTTATTTAGGTCTATTGGAACTACGATTATTTTCCACTACATTTAACACAGGATTGGAAAAATTCAGAAAGTTCCTTCCAAGTAGGGAACCTTTTTTATCAAGTTGGGATTTCCAGGCTTTTCGAATATTATCATCTAACCTATAAGTAACAATATGACCTATCATCATATACCACTGATCAACATTTTGCTTTAGTTTTTGTAATGCATGCAAATTGAGCTCAGTGCGATGAATAATTTCTTTGGCCTTTCCAACAACAAACATATTCAAATACCATATTTCTTGAACTCTTGAATTTTTTTGGTGATTATCTACAATTATTTTCTCAAAGGAAACACGAATCTTGACTAGTCATCTAATTTTCCATCAAATACGGGTATTCTAAGCTCTGGGAATTAAGCCTTAGAAAAGAGACCACATGAACTCTCACCATTCCCTGAAGCCACATCATTACCCAAACCTAATTTATTGCCTACATCACCCACGAATTTATTAATATTCAAAACGACTTCATATTAACTCTTTGCATCATAAAAGTCACTCTCGAATGATTCGAAATCCATATTAAATTCCTCCTCATTTTTTTCAAAATCGGGATCGTCAACTGATGAGCAAAGTTCAGAATAAATTCAGAATATTCATTTAATAAAAGCTTCATTTATGCCTTGGCTTAGACTCAAATTAAACAGTAAACTCAATGGACTGGTTAATCTAACAGCACAATGTTTAAGTAAGGATACTGCTAAACCATAAAGACCAGGTTCTTTGGAAACATTCAAGTTTAACAAGGCATTCATTACGTCATGCTCTCAAAAAACAATATTCTGATTTTTCGACAGCGACGATTGACGAATATGAGTACTATCCTTTACAAATACACTTTTAAAACATTCAGAAAAGAAATTGCAGATTATATTCGAATTATTAGATTTTTGTCCACTAAACTCCATAAACGCCGGTAAGCCATTTTGCGATTTTTTAAATTGACAAATTGCCAAAATTTCTTCGGTTTGGATCGAAAATTGTCTTCTATATAAATTATGTAATTATCGATTTAGACATGAAAATTGTATACGTAGAGTCTTAAACTGAGTTCATGGAAAAACTGATTCTGAACGGTTGATATCTACACTACATAGAGTGAAATTCCAATCTACTTCAGCCAAAAAGCTATTTATTGATATATAATCGGCTTTTGAATCGTTATACTTAACACAGATTTAATTGAAACTAAGGTTGCCCAGATTCTGCAAAGCAAATGATTTAAGTTTAAACTATTGATTATTAATATAAAAAATTAAATCCAAAAAAGCGACTGTTTGGATTATGCTATAAACAGAACCAGAGCGACAACGACGAGCGTCGACGACGCCTGTCAAATTAAAATACACTAAAAGCATAGTATGCTAACAGAAAAATCGACGATGGCGACGACGATTTTTGCGTTGAAATAAATTTAGAGTCTATTTCTAATTTTATCGCCGGCGAAACAATGTTGCCAACTGTTTTTTATTTTTTTAAGGTGCCTTTTTAATAAAGAAGCATAATACAGCAGCCATGTTTTAAAATTTTTCTTGTTATTTTTATATCGCGATACGCTGACGCTTTTGTTAGTTATGTTTACTACAGCGATATAGCTGGCGAAATATATATTTATTCGTTGACGCTCGTCGTTGACGCTCTGGTTCTGTTTATACCTTTAGTGTTTAAACACCTAAGTTTGCCATATAACCACATATTGTGGCAGAAGAAACGTTCGTATTAGAAAGGATGCAAACATTTTCATTCATCAACCAAATAAATCCGGAAAATGAAAATCGCCGTTCATGAGTGAGATTAATTTACAGGAAATACTGTCAACAAAATGATATGTTAGAAATGGACGGGAGATACACTACGCTAATTAATAAATGATATGATTTAGTTTAAGATTGGCCGAAACAAAATCCGAGGTTGGGTCGCAATACGCAAGTTCACAGCAGAATTTTTTCCGAAACGCAATAAGTACTCCAATACCTCTACGATCTGTAGCAAAGGTATAACGGTCACGACGGAAAATACAATAATCAGATGGAATAAGTTCGGTTGTACTAAAACTTAATGTCAGCCATATTTCATTCAGAATTATAATGTCATAATCAGATTCCAAAAGGGCAAGATAGAAACTCTTGGATTTCGTACGAATCCCACTACAATTATAATAAAAAATAGATAAACTGATGTAATTATTAAGACCATTGATATTGTTGCAAGATGTTGATGTGCCTAAATTTAATGTGTCGGGAATATTGGAAACTAATGGTGTGTTAGTACTTTGTATAATATGTGTATTGTTAGTGTATGATTGGTTACTAACAAGCCTTTAAAAGTGGTACATTATTAAAACTATAATTTACACTAAAACTGGGGTTGCAGCACTTTGTGGAAAGAAACCGGGTCAACGCCAATCTTAGAAGAAATTAAATTTTGTCGAGAAACATGTTGATTTGCTGACAAGAGTAATTGACACTCAATCTTCTGGTAAGGGTAGTTTTGACCATAAAAAATGTTTAACTACCTCTGGCGACTCATCGTTACCGATGCTGCATGTACCAAAAATAAATTCGTGTTGATTAAGATGGAATTGTTGTGAAGTAGTTGGTTTCGGTGTAATATGAGTGGATGGCGTTAGGTTACACATACATATATGAATATTATGTATGTATATATATATATATATATATATATATATATATATATATATATATATATATATAAAGCCTTCAAATAATCAATGTTAAATACAATGAGTAAAGCTCATCAAATTCGGTGTATTCAAGTAGATCTACTCAAAAACATTAACTAATGTGCTATAATTTATTTTTGATATTTAATTTTGATATGTAAACCGTGTTTGAACGGTTTCAAGGTTTATGTGCTTATTATGAATTAAAACTTAAGTTTTTTTGTAATGCGAATAACATAGTTATGATACCGTATAATTTTATACATTTAACACTGTAACACGGGCAAAAGTTAACAGAAGGAGTGCATACTAAATTTTATATAATTAATTAATTAATTGACTTGCAATAAACCTGAAATATCGTTAAATTTAGAAACGTTTCTAAAGCCTTTTTTTATGTTTAATGTATGCAATGGTACAAAATTAACATTTTTTAATTTTTTATTATTTATTTATGTTCTATTATCTTTTATGCATACTACTAATAATAAAAGTAATAGAAATATTATAGTTTTATTGTTTTTTTTATGATTTTACAATTATGCATGCAGAGAGTTTTCCACTTATGGTGTAGTGATTTATATAAGAAATTTATAATCAACGAGGTGAAATTTAAACATAATTTTAACAGTTCAAAAAATCATAAATTAGTAAAGGTTTACTTCTTTACATAATTATATATTTCCATGCATGATAGAAACGGTTTCAGACAGCTCATGATCATTATAGGTAGCCAATATTCAAACTACTGTTAGCATAAGACAATAACAATTTTATAGAACTGCTCTGCATTATGTTTTCTGAATTCTACCATCTCTTGTCTAAAAAATTTAATCTAAAAAAAATTGTAAAAAAAATTACAAATCAACCGTTTTATTAGTAATACGTCATGTAATTGATCAAAATCTAATTTATATACACTTTATTTGACACAAAACTTTAAAGTTAACATAAATTAGATTTAACAAAAATTGATTGAATATTACAAATCAATTGAATGAACTGTTGTATGACAAATTCGTCACATAATCGCACCGCTTTAAATGATTTGTGATAGTATTTGATAAAAATATTTACAATGTCGAGCTTTTATCACAATCGGGCCCCTATAACGTATGTTACTGACTATTCATTCGTATTCATATATTTGTAAAGAGTTTTCAAATGTTTAAGGTTAAAAATGGTTGATCAAAACGTATGAATATTTTAAAAGAAATTTTTAAATGAATTTAAGAGCTTTTGATTAAGTTATAAATCATCACAATCGGACTACTATTACGTCCGCCATCGTTTTTTCATTCGAATTCATATATAATGGCTTATTAGTTTCCAATGTTTTGTGAAACACTCAATTTGGGAACCCCCCGTACAGCATTAATACAATATATATGTTAAACTTTATATGATCTAATTAGACGAATGACAAGGGGTAACTAATTACATAAAAAAATAAAAAAAAATAAAATGAGAAGCTTCGCCTTTCAACTCGACTCGGAATCATAATTTGGTCTTGATTTACATTTTTATGTATATAATTTCATTGTTTTGTTTTTATGTTGGCTGGATTTGGTTTTTATTAAATTATATACCATTTTTATGCTCAATATGGTTGTGATGAAGAATACAAATTAGATGGAAATGAGATAGATTTTTTTTTTTATGTTTTAAGACTGATATATGATTTTTTATATCATATCATTATTATTAGTTATGTTGGATCTAAAATATATGTATATTTTTCATTGTTTATTGTGCGCTTTGTTTGTTTGATGCTTGAAATTTAATGCTTTGTTTTATGTTTTTATTCTACAGTACTATTAAAAAATAAATAAGTTTACCCATAATTCTGATATCATTCATAGGAACGTTTAGTTTTTTCAATACTAGAAGCAACATTTTACTCGAAGGAAAGCAAACATAAATTCATAATGTGTAACCAAAATCCGAAACGCCTTTAGTGCGTTTCAAGTTTAATAGAGTGCTATAACCCCTTGACGTTTTTTTATGCTGGAAAATAATTTATGGAAATGTAGAAATGTGCGGACCTAGCCAAATAAAGTGATTGGGATTTAAAACAGAAGAAAAATAACTGCAAAGCCTTCTCAATAAAAAGGCTAGGCAAATCAGAGCTTCCATCTAAATTGTAATGAACTTAAGACAGTCATGCCTACGTACAAACAAATATAAAATTTGTACCTATGTACAGATTTTATATTTGTTTTTACGGAGGCATCAAATCAACGGCCGATGTCAGTTAATTGGCAACTTCTTCGGTGTCGAATTCCATCCATTTTTAAAAACTGGTATTGACCACGAAGGGTCTTTACCTTTTCAGCTATTCAAAAGACGAGGTCAGAAAACATATAACACTTTTATAAGAATTTTTATATGTTTAGTGCAAAAGCCACCCACCACGAATTAGTTGGTGATTTATGCAGTGATGTATTTTTATTTGATCCTAAAAGTTACGGCTCGACGAGGTATTTAATTATTTTTCTAGAAATCGCATTAAGTAACATTTCATTTCCCCTTGTTCCTCAAAGGGGGAACATATGGGAGGCATATGGGAAGTGGCTATCAAATTGACAATGTTTCAAAGATCTCATTCTTTGGAGACGTTTTTCTGAATTTATTTTATCCATCATAGAGCAGTTCTCAATGGTTTAATATTGGTTAAATGTACCTTCACCTCTGATCGGATTTTGATCACATGTTAATACTTAAGTAATTTGATTGGGCAAACGTATGGAATAAAGTATTACTACCGTCATTTAACCCCAAAATAATGTTCGTAAATTTTTTTATTATTTACCTCTTAATCATACTTGCTAAGAAACAGCAATTATTAATTCCCTGCCTAATATTGGTTTTCTATTATAACCTTCATTATACAAGTTTGATAAAGGTTTTGTATAAAATAGCATTGTAACTAAAGCTCTATATGTATAAGAATCGGATATTTAATTTTTTTCCATCAATGTTTGGTGATGTTGAACTCATTTTTTTACCACTTTCTTGGCTTGAGAATTCCTATTTGATATCCTAAAATGTTGACGAGTAATGAATTATATAAGAGATGGTCTAACATGTTGGTTGTCTTTGTGAGTATCGCGCAGGGTTAGTTATGCAATTCTTGATTTAGGATGAAATATACTTGAGTAATTTGTATAATAAGAAGTTAAACTGTTTTGTAATCTGCCGCATTCTCGGAGCAACCCTGTACTTTCAATATATGGATCAAGTGCTTTTTTCGTTAACTTTGTTCTTTGTCAAATTATTATGGTTGTTCTTGACATACTAAATAACCAGGCTAGATAACCAGTCCAGAACCATTTGAGAGTCAGTCCATGCAATTATTATATTAATGTTGTAACTTTATTCATGTTTGATCTGACTTAAAAGGCTAGTTAGAAGTACTGCTGTACCTAATTCAAACCAATTGTTGCTTAAAAGGTGAAACTTTCTTAGGCTAATAACAACTTTAGACTTTTGAACTGTCTGAACGTATCTGGACATAAAAATGGTGTGAGTATTACCTTTGAATTCTGAAACCGTCTGAATGAATTCGAGAATAGAAATAGCGGTTTGCTATCCACATAATGTGTTTGTCTTGCAGAAGAGGACCATTTCGTCCACCCGAAGCATCTTACCAAAAATATTTTAAAAGTTATAATGACGAGAACTTAATCAACCCAATGGATCAATTAACACCTTGACTCAGACAGCACTGTTATTTTCGTGTAATTCGTGGAATCTAGAAACATCAATGTGAAAATAAAATTATCTGTATCTGGATTCCAAATGATTACCAACACCTTTGAGGGTGCATTGGATTGTTGTTTGTAATCTGCAATTCCTTTGTGCAGTGTTTCTTCATGGCCGCCGTTCAGGTTACTTAATATTCTTGTATTGTTGGATTTCCATTTTCCGAAATGAAAGCCATAGTTAGCTTTTGGTTCCGCAACCCTTTCCTGTATTTGAATTGCTGAATATTAATCATCAGGTCATCCACATGTCGTTGGATATTACTGGGGATGCTAGTGTTGATGTGTTTTTTACTATTCTTTAGCAATTTACTTTATTGCTCTAGGAGCCAAAACTGATGTTGATGCGAGACCATTTTAAAGAGAAAATAATAGATTCATTTTGATGGATGAGATCGCCAAACTATTTTCCGGTAATTTTGTATCGTTTGGAGAAATGCTTGTTTAACATTTAAGCTTGATTGATCAGTGAAACCTATTGTTAAATAATCATTGATGAAGATACCTATATGTGCTTGATTTGTCCGATCCATAGAATACTACTCTCATTTCACTAGAAAAGCTTAAATTTTTCAGCACTCTATTATACGGTCGATAGAACCGTTTTTTGAGTCTTTGGCTGCAGGAATTTCGACCATGTGGTTGTGTGCTTCATATTCCATCATGAAGTCGTAATACAAATTTGCGAAAGTAAGATCCTGGATGAAGCGGCCGTCAACACTACGGAGCCTTTGAATTGTAGATGTTATTGATTCTCCCAGGCTGTTGGGTATTTTTTAAACGGCACCATAGTGATGAAGTGGCCTTTGGCATTTCTTTTAAATTGTATCCTTAAATGGTCCTTACAAAATGTTTTGGAATACTTTCTAAATTCTGAATTGCTTTAGGTACCAAAATTTAAATACTCAAAATCAATATTGAATACCTCAATTTCCTTTTAAGCGAGAGATATCACCGAAACCGAGTAATTAATAAGCTTGTCTATAGACACCACTCCGTCGATATAGTATTTTGAAGTACTGGCTCGTTTGGGTTTTTTGTATTTTGACCATTTTTAAGCAGATTGAAACCGTATTACGTACCAATAAGAATATCGATATTACTACGCTGATCAAATTCCATAATTTGCTAGTTTGAGACCGGAGGACTGTTTTATATTATTTTGTGTGCAGATTTTATGGTGGTAGAGTAGAGTACTTGGCTTAATGGGTTTTCGAGTATGATGTTTTTCATATAAACTTAACTTAACATAATTTACTTTATAATTAGATGGTTTTAGTAAATTTAATTTATTTTCAGCTACTTAAACAGCCAGATTAAATAAAACTAAAATTGGGTCTAACCCATGGGTTATATTCTAAATAGAATATCAGTTATGGAAGTTAACTTAAGACCTTAGTTAAGTTAATTAGGGGCATAATAATGACCCAGATACAAATATGGCATCGGCTATAGCATAATATTGTGAATATTATTTTTGCAACCCATTTCGGTTAAGAGGCTCATTGAAATGCAGATTTAAGTAGTAAAACTTAAGCTAGAAAGCAACTAAATACGTTGCTGCTAAACAAAATTTAAACCAATAAACTATATTATCATAAAAATAATAAATATGTTTATGCTCTCGCGCGAGATCAATTCAATCAGTGCAACAGCATTGATAAACTTAACGATCGCACGACAGTTCAGCCTAGCCCAATTTCAAATAATGTTATCAGCAAATGTGATTTAGTATATACATAAATAAATAAATAAATATATATATATATATATATATATATATATATATATATATATATATATATTTATATATATATATATATATATATATATATATATATATATATATATATATATATATATATATATATTATGATTATTGATAAATTTCTATTTGACTAGAATTTTGAACTGAAACCAAGCTACATCACTTTAAATTGATAAGAAAGCGGTTATCTTATATATAAACATACATAAAAAATTATAAATCGATATTTATTTATAGTTTTTTATAAATATAAAACAAAAAAAGATTTGTACTGAGCAATTGATCTCAATAGAACATCATAAAAAATGATTTAAGTTTATCGTCCAAAACTAAACAATTAAGTTTTTTTTTGTACAATTTATCCAATTCAATTATTATAACCTTCAAATTTAAATTGAAACATACACACTCGTGCGCACCCGTCTCTCCCCATTTCTATTAAGTATATAGTATGTACTATATAAATAAGCGCGAATTGTTTATAAATATCTAGATAAAAAATAAAATTTAAATATATAATCGTGTGGACTCTTTAATATTTAAGTGTTGTGATAAAACATTAACATAAACAAAAATAATACGATAAATTTTAGAAAATCATAACATATCACTTTAAGTGTACCAACATAGCCGCAGATGAGATCGGCAAAAGTACAAGGACGATAAAAACCAAACATTTGATTATTTTCATAAATTCCATAATCTATATGCACATCAACCAGCAAAAATATACCCAAGCCAATTCCGTACTGTATGTGATTACATCACGTATTGTTGATAGAAAAAAAATCTCTAATATACAATGTTACAATGTGTGTTATATGGTTCTATTGTCTAAAAACAACAAAACCAAATTAGGCACACAGTCCCGCACGGTATACGGCAATGCTCAAAATACAAAATTAAAATTGGAATAGATTTGATTACAAATTGCACATAATACCAATGAAATGGTTTGCTATGGCTACAACTATACACTATACGTAAATCAGCCGTTACATTTACGTACCCAACCATCAACATCAAGGAATATATCACCAGGGAGAGTTACGTTCTGCAACAGTTCCAAATTATATTTTAATATAATGCGTATTAGTTCTTAAGACAGTTTATATATATATATATATATATATATATATATATATATATATATATATATATATATATATATATATAAAGTTTGTGCTACTTCATACATCACAAAAACGCGAACGAACGAAGAAATAAAAAATCCGTGCTTTGAATATTTAATTGAATATTACGTGTTGTTGTTATATGAAAATTTTGGAAGTATGGCTTTTTTATAAATATAAATGGTAACATCACTACATAGTGCTTTGAAATACAGAAATACCTCAAATTACTGTAAAATCAAATTGTTCCTGATAGTTTTTGTTTCCAACGAAAGAAAACTGTAAAAAAACAACCAAAATGTAACTTTTCACAGAAACTGAAATAAAAGACTTTTTCATTCAAAGACTGCACAGCATGGTTTTTGGAAATTATTAAGCTATATTGACATTATGCCTTTATTCGGATTGTGCTGCGTCCTGAAACCGTAGTTTTAACTTTATGCCAAAAGCTTTTGGCTGGCCCATGAAATTAATGATAGTATATAGCTTTAGAGGCAAAAACGAAACATTTACTCTATAGCAATATGGACCTTAGAATAGGCATCACAGAAGAGTGATTTGGTCAAGCCTCGTGGAAACAAGTAACGAAAATACAACAAAAAGTAAGAATGAAAACTATACGAAGATGGGAAACTGAACATTAAAGAATCTTCACTAGTCCTCACTGTGAGTGGCAGAGAGAGTTCAACCAGTAGTAACTCCACCAAAGAAGCAACGATGTACGAGGTTCTCAAAAAAATTGGTGACCGATTAGAAACATCCGAGAAGTAAGGGTAAGTTAAAATAAATCAAACGAACTTTTTCCCTGGTAAGCTAGTATATGCCTTGTCCATCCGCTCTGAAAACTGGCTAGGATTCAACGGACAAATCGATAATTAATTGAAATTCAAAATGATTACAGAAACGATACACATGGTCAAGGCGGGGTATACTATTTACAGCTGCAAGCAAGAAAGCACAACTCAAATGAAAACCAGTAAACGGTCGACATAACAGCCAGAGTTTAGTCAAAAATAAGAAATACTCACTTGTGTATCGCCAGATGGTAGAACAACAAACCAAATAGACCACGTGCTGGTAAACAAGAAATTTCCCAAAAAGATGTCAGACCAATGAGGGGAGCAAACATGGACAGTAACCACCAACTAGTAATAGCAACTTTCAAATTTAAAATATGCAAAGGAACAACAAGGAAACCGTGTATATGATATAATACCTGGAAAAAAGTTGAGGAACATTTCTGGCGTGTCATTAAAACACGCCAGAAATTAATACAAAGATTTAATACTCAAACACCACTGTTAGTGGAAGTTTAGAGTACAAGTAAAATGGCAGAGAGATGGAAAGAAGGAATAACTATAATAATCTTGAAGAAAAACCACAAAAGTATTCCTACTGTAATAGCATAATGAAAGTATTGTCCATGATCATCCTGTAACGAATCTCTCTTGTAACCAACAATCACATACGAAATAGGCAGGATGGGTTTGGATCTAGAAAAAGCTGCACTGTTCACACCTAATCAATTCGGATAATAATTAAACAATCCAACGAATGGAACTCACCACTTCACCTACTCTTCGTGGACTTTAAGCGAGCAATCGAATCAATTAATAAGAGCGCAATTTGAAAGGCACTAAACGAAATTCAAACAAATGTACCAATGTGCCTGAAGCAAACCATAATATAAAGGCAAGCAGAGTAGAAAATACCGCAACACTTGAAGAGTTAAGCAGGGATATGTCCAAAAACTCAAATGGAATACAATAAAACTTCATCAGTCGGCTAAGTGATTTTGATTAGTGGCTGATGTATGCCTGCTAACACACAAATACACCGATATGCAGGAGTAAGCTAAGAATTTGACAAAAATGGCACAAAAAGTTGGTCTTAAAATTAACATCAACAAGACCAACGTCATAATCACTCATTCACTCAAAAAAATACTGAAGAGGTCAGGATATTCGTATAACTTATGGTTTTACAGTGGCAAATATAGGCGTCACTAAAGAGGATATAAGTCAAATGATTAACAAGATCAGAAAAATCTTCAACATCTCCACAAGATCTAGAATATATCCGCACTGTCAAGAAATACAAATCTACAAATATTCAATGCCAGTGCAAATTCAATACTATTATGTAGTTCTGAAACATGAAAAACACGCAGAAAACTACACGAAGACTCCAGGAATTTGTAAATAAAAGCTTCAGGCGATAAATAAGATACTTTTGGTCAAACAAAACCACGAGCGAGGAGCTCCTTTTGCAAACAAGGCAAATCGATATAGAGAAAGAAATTTAGAAACGAAAATGGAGATAGATAGTAAACCGACTTCGAAATTGATGGCTTTCGAAGTTGGTTTCTTTTGACATTGCTAGGATACCATTACCTTTATATACCATTAGAATGGAGCCCAGAAAGAAAGAGGAAGCTTGTTAAAAGCTTTTTTTAAAAGAATGTACTAAGACCAATAGAAAGGTTTGTTTAATATTCTCATTTCAAACGTTTGATGATATGTTTTGTCTTGATGCGCTCATAAATAATAATATTCTGAGTAAAAGCAACCCTTACTCACAACTTTACTGGTAAAACACTGCTGCTAATAAATATTTGTGCACGTCTATATTTCAAAGTTTCAATCGATAAGATTACTGCTTCTCACATACCAATCATATCTGGAGCCTCGAGTGAGACTTCGATATCACAGCATGATTTTTTGGTTATTAATTCTGCACCTCCTTTGGAAAATAAGCGATGCTTACGAAGCTGGTGCAATTATTACACCCATTATAGTTTAACTCAGGCCCTGCTGACTGACATCTCTTTAAAACCCCAAAAAATGCAGCGTGGTTATTTCGAAGAAAAACTCCAGACGAAGCATACTTCAATTTAAATCTTTTCTTCGAATTATCCAGTCTAAATGGTCGGCTAGCAATATGTTGTGGTGTTGCGACCAATTTTCATTTGGGTTTTGCAAACATTCTGAACCATGCTTTTACAAGGTAATGTCCATCAATGAAGCAACAACTGACCCTCTTATTGTGTAATCTGCAGAATTGTGTTTGATTGAAACGTGCCTCTATTAGTCTATGCTTCATTTTCCCAGAACCACCGAAATTCGGTTGTCAAACAATATTTGTCAACGTCTTGAAGGGCTTGAACGCTAATTTTGAGAACAGTGATTGGATTTGTCCATGAATACATCTCTCTCAGGCATAACTGGCTTTGATCTAAAATAATCTTCACATAATTAAATAATAACTGAGGGTCAAGATGCTTTTATTGTAGCAAATTTCTTTGCTTTGAATGAAGTAACCCGAGTTTTCCCACCAATCAAATGGATTATACAGAATTTCCATTCCTACCGAAGTGTAAGTTTTCTAGCTTACATATAAAATTCGGGTGTAATATCAGTTCTTCGGTAATTTCCAGGAATCACGGATTACGATTTGTATCTCGTTAACTGGCACATTTACAAAAGACCAGAACTCATCTTTATCAGAATTGCAATCCAACGTTTATCCAAGATTTGCACGTCACTGATTGTTCTGATAAGGTTTTCATGATTCTCGCAGTATTAATTCCTCCACTTAGTAATTTTTTTTCAAAATCTATTTGTTCTACAACTGTTTTTGCAGAGTGCGATGGCAGTTTATACATTTACCGTTAAATCTATATATCCTAACTCGATGCGCGATGGTTAGGCAATTGAAATTATTTATTTTAAGTGGAGATGTTCTTGAATTTAGAACTATAGCCTGTGATTTTCAACTAGCCTAGCAAACAGGAACTAATCTTGATTGTTGACATAAAATTTTTGGTTTTGGAGAACAATTTGTTCATAAAAGTGATTTTCTTTCTACGAATGTATCTACAAATGTACCAACAAAATTCCTGAACCTATCGATATTTAGTTTGTCTTTAAATGTTGACTCATTTAACAAAAGCCTTTGTATAGAGAACAACTCTCTCAATGAGTAGCTAATGAGCCAAGGGGCTAGATAATCCTATTAAAATGCGTTAACAATATGTTGTTTGCGACATTTATATAACTGAGCTGGTTGCCTATGTAATAGGCATCCACAATTTTCAAGTGCCAAACACAGTCAAGTGCCTACCTTTGAAGGTATCGCGTTAGGAACTGAAGCTTTTGCAATATTTTTATGCTTCTATATATATATACACTCGATATTAAACTAGACCCTATTTAAAAAACACCACAGCACTTGTCGGAAAATGAAAATGAAAAAAGTTTTCAAAGTTTTGGAGGCTTTGAATTCAGCAGAGGTGTATCGTTTGTTTTTTTATGGTAAGAACCCTTGCAAGGTTCCAACTAAATAGCTATTTCGCTAGAGAAATTGACGTGAAAAATTTGTTCATTGTTACATTTCTACCTGTACTTTTGTATGGTGGAACTATATGTTTTACACGACTCCCATTACAAATTAAAAAATTCAAAAAAAAATGTAATTACACATTAAAAATTTGATCTATAAGTTACAACAGCGCATCGATAATTCAGAGCCGTGATACAACTTTAAGATTTCAACTGAATCAAAGTAGCTTTTTGAAACTAAATTTAAAATTTTTATTTCATCATTTTAAGTAGGCTCTGAAAAAACAAATCAGTTATACGTCAAAACATTTATGTTTTTTTCAATTTTACATGCGTTTTAAAATGTCTAACGTTTTAAAGTCTTTGAAATTTTATTATGTTGTTGCAGTACGAATTAAAAAGAATTCAAATTTATGAGGTGCCAAAGATATTATATAAAAATGATGTTTTGCTTTGAAAACGCAAAAAGGCTGAACCATAAAATGCTGAAAATAAAATAATGCAAGGAAACATTTCCTCTATGCGTCATCATACAATATAAAATGTAAGTAATCAACCAGTTGATATTAAATGAGTTTGTTTATGACATTTAAAAAGTGCATTTGTGATATTGTATCACAAATGCACATTGTATGTTATTGATACTAAAGTTTCACCAAAATCTGGGTTAAGATACAATTTTCCTTACGTACGAAATGCCATTCTATTTTAACAATCTTTTCTATTACCCCTTACAATTAAAGAAAATTAAGCAATATTTAGCAGGATTCTTTAAACTTTGATGAGATAATCATCATATATCTCCTGGGTTTTGGAAATTTTCGATTTTAGACATTAATTTTTTCAATTTTGCTGGGAAGTACTTCATGGGTTCCCTATAGATTCTAGAAGTTTTTAATTTGTGATAAAATTTCAATTTAGATAAACTAACCATTACTGATTGTTTAAGGATTATAAGTGTCATATATTTCCTGGGTTTTGGAAATTATCGAATTGAGCCATAAATTTGTTAATTTCGATGGACCACTTTCGTATTCTGCGGGTTTTCAATATCTTGCGGGTTGAAAATGTTCAGCTGGTTGTATAAATAATTGGCTCAATTTAGATGAGTTAATTTAGATGAGATTTTGAACATTGTTGATTTGTGGTTGAAATCTGATGGGCCATCGTCGTATATTAACTAAGTTTTGAAAATTTTTGATTTGGAAAATTTGATATTTTTACAGATTCTGTTTACTGGGATTTGGCATCAAAAATTTCCAGAATTTCAGATTTTTATTGGGTGCATTAAAAACCGTAATTTTTTTTTATGAAATTTGAGCCTTTATTGTAAAAAAATGATACAAGATTTTTTATTCAAAGTATTGCCCATCGCTACCCACTACTTTTTCCCATTTTTCTGGCAATTTCTGGATTCCATCCCAAAAAAATTTTTGACCGGCGTCGCTATATGTGGCCGAGCGTTAATGTGGTGGAAAATGCTTGACTCGTGTCTGGTCGCATACGTTAGCCGCTCTGCCTAAATTTTCTACTTCAATCGGACCAATTGTTGACGATAGAGTTGGGCATTGATGGTTTGGCTACTTGGCAACAGCTCATAGTGGATCACACCTAGCTGGTCTCACCAAATGCACAGCATGACCTTGGCCAAGGAAACAACCGATGACTTTAAGCTGCAGTTTTGTTTGCGAAAAAGTCACTCAACCAAACTTTCCGCAAATACTGTTTTTTTGCAAATTTGATAAATTTTCCATCGTTGAAATCAGTTAGATATGCACAATCAAAACCAAAACTTTTAGCTGATTTTGACAGGTATTGAATAGGGCTTTCAAATAACATATTTGCCCATGATGTACTATAACGCATAAACAAGAAATGACATCTAGTATCAAATTCCGGTTTTTAATACATACACCTTATAAAAAAAGTCCTATTTCCTAGAATAGTCACCAATTATAATCCTACAACATTTAGGACTTTTTAAGATATAGACAAAAAATGTAGTGTAAAAGCTTCCTATGCTTTAGATAAACTAAAATTAATAGAACTTAATTTCCCGATATCATATTGTCAAATTCATCACTTAGGACATATAGCCTGTGTCAGACGTCATACACGTTTAACGATTGATCTTCACAGTCAGAGTTGCACAACGAGTAGTTTGATATTGATGCATCACCATCACCATAGAATGAGATACGTTTTGACATTAATAGTGTTTTTAAAATAAGCAACTTACCCTAAAAACTTTGGAAAATACAAAACAACGCGTTATCAGAGCAGTTTTGAAATTCTTTAAAAATACAAATAATCGAGCGTCAGAACACAGAACTAGTCTCATGGTGTTGTGTTTTCAAAGTGCGCCAAATTTAAAATGAGCTCGAAAATTTACCATTACCACCTAAACGTACAGTATAGTAAGAGAAATCGATGCTAACCTTTTGAAGATGATGACTTTAGCAGTGAGAGCTTTTTAGAGTTGGAACTTGTTGATTAAGATTTGTGGATTAGATCGTTTTCAAGTTCAACTTTTACCTGAGGAAACTTTTTATAATTTATCTGAAGAATTGGAAGCATCAATTATTATTTGGCAAATATAATTGAGAAAAACAAAGCACCAATAGAAGAAATCCAAATAACTTTTGGCAATCTTATGGTAAATTAAGTAAAACTATTTGAGGCATTAAAAGCTATTCAACCTTCATCAGTTGAATGCAAATGAATATTTGCTAGTTCTTCAAATTTTTTTCAGAATCCCGTCAATTTGAAAGATAGAAAAAATAGAAGTTCCGTAAAAAATAGCCTTCTATAGGGTTGATTTGATTTAGTTCATGTGTCCGAGGTTTACGTATTCCTCCCTACATTTGTTAAACCATTCATAGAGGTTGGCGATATTCAAAAATTTTCTTTGCATGGCTTGCAATCTTTTATGGGAGCAATATCTGAAGACCCAATTTATTCGTTCTGTATATAGATTGAACGGTAAACTTACTATGTAACGGTTTTTTTAACTTGGCATCAATCCGAAATGTGTGTTGTGAGCATCAAATCTAGTGGAATCTTTTAGTTGATGTCTTACTTTTAATGCCGCAGAATTGAAAGTCTCGCAGAATGAATTATTTGATTAGTCGAGTGAGGGCAAGAGAAATTTTGCCGTTAATCATTTTAGGTGATGATGATAAAAGGATTTTATCTTTAACCTTTCCGAGTGAACTCTTCGATTTGTATTTAGGATGCAACAAAGAATTATGGTTTCTTTTACAAATGTGACACATTCCTTTAAATTTTTAATGATGCATCGTAAAGGGTATTTAATCATAATTTTTGACTCCTTGAATTTAGGTTTGGTAAATATGAACTATACGTTGCTCTGCGTGTCTAATCTTTGACCGAGTTAAAAGCATCAACTTATCAAGAAATCTATCTATATTTGCAGGTAGGTTTTTGGACCGAGACTTTATAATTCACGATTCGCTAAATACGAGAATTACAAATAAAAAATAAACTTACAGTTTGCCGCACGGAATATAATTAATAGAGTTGATTTACGGGATGCAAATCTTCAAATGAATTAAATGATTTAAATTGCTCAATGATCTTGTTTAAATATAGTAAAGATCTTCATCGTAGTTTAGATAATCCTTATTAATTACTGCGTCTAACTCAAAAGGCCAATGTATCTCACAAGCACGATAATAAGTGGCTTTATTTAATGTTGATGTTGATAATATACAATAAGTGATTCTGAATTTGAAAAGATTTTTATTTAAAATTATGAGCAACTTAAACAACCATCATGAAATTATGTGTGTTTTAGTTTCCAACAATCGCGCTACTTTCGAAAAAACAATCCCCATTAGACCACTTATCATTTTGACAGAAAATTAAACATAAAACATGTAGGAAGATATTTATGAATGCAACTTGTTTATTCGATGTTATAGCAAAAATTATCGAGGTCTTAGCAAATTGCTCAAAAGAATTCATAACAAAAAAAAATAAAAATATTAAATAGAAACTTCATTATCATTTTAAATTTATGATTCAAATTGCAGATTTAACACGTTATCATATAATAGCATGATGACATAAAATCCAAAATTAAATTTGATCTAATGCCAAACTATTTATTTTTAATATCGGATCACGAGCATGATAATCTCGAGTGATAATCACATGCTGCACTGTGCCAGCATATTATAAAATAATTTTGGTTCATTTCTTTAAACACAATTCGTCCTAATTATAGTTTTTCGCCCACACGAACCAGCAGTACACAAAATTTAAGAAAATTTTTGGTTAATATAAGAAAGTGATAGTCTTAATATAAAACAGCACCCAAATGATGTATAATTTATAAACGTGACGGTACCCCATCACTTACTGAAAGAAATAAACAAAATGTTGGTGTATACCTACATATATTTTTGTACATGTGCTGGATGTGCTGGATTTTACATCCCTAAAATAAATTGAGGTAAAATATGTACTATGCTTATGTAGAGGAACAAAAAAAATGTTTAGATTAAAATAAAATGAAATCTTAAACTTTTCTTTTCTCGTAAAACATATATTAAGCATTCTATAAATACGTATATATGTATGTATGTATATGTACAATGAAAATTGTTTAATTTTCATTTCCAAAGTGTATTCACACATATTACATACATGTGCATATTATTATTCCTCCATTATATTATAATATTATATAGGATTTCCTATTTATTTATGTACGATATATATATATATATATATATATATATATATATATATATATATATATATATATATATATATATATATATATATATATATATATATATATATATATATATATATATATATATATATATATATATATATATATATATATATATATATATATATATATATATATATATATATATATATATATATATATATATATATATATTGTACTTTTATCTACTTTCAAACAAATTTGTTTTCCAAACCAACTCTTCAGTTACAACAACCAGATTCGCATTTCAAGTATACGAACACAACAACAACTATCAATAAAAAAGGATATTTCATTCTAGTGCGTGTCTTCAATAATTTACTGTTTTGTTGTTGTTGGAAACGAAAGATATCAACTCTACGTTCGCATATGAGATGCTCGTGTTTTTATGATCCTTTTGTGTATGTGATCGGTTTATTAAAATAACAAATTGGTACGATGCGAGAAAAGAAGAAAAATTATGATTTTGACGAGATGAGCAATTTTCATCATGAACGGAATATATTGTGTACAAGTAGAAAAATTGAAATTCAATTTCGGGGAGATTGTATCAATTTTCATTTTACTATATTACATTTTTTTTTATTTTTTTTGTGATTTGGATTTGGTTATCAAATTATTATTATTATTTTTAGTCATTTGGTTTCCCCGCACCTACTGTCGTTTCCTAGATTTTTCAGTCCGTTCTTTTATTTAATATAACATAAATTGATTATTAGATTATGTAAATATATATATATATATATATATATATATATATATATATATATATATATATATATATATATATATATATATATATATATATATATATATATATTTATATATATTTCTTTTTTTCAAACTACTTTGCTTTGTTGTAAACCATAGCTAACTCTAAATGAAATTCATCGGTTTTTTTTTCACACTATAATATTCTTCATGGACAATACCAACAGAAATACAGTAAGTCATATGAGTGGCTGTTTAAGCGACCGTGGGTGACAAAAATGTTTGAAAGCCTAAACGGCCAACTATTTAAAAATATGCGTGTTTAATACAGATTTCGAAATGGTGTAAAACACTCTTGAACCTAACGCAATTACGAGGTCATTACAATTGAAACAAATAAATAAATAAAATAAATTTGACTAAATAAAAAAATTTAAAAATTCTGGAAAAACAACAACTACAGTGATAATCTTTGTTTTTCCATCGCTTGTTCATGCGAGACAAAGAAAATTTGAGCTTGCAATCAAGCAAAGCTCAAATGTTACTTGATTGCAAGCTCAATTTTGAGATGCAAATTCATTTGCAGCACTTTATAGAGAAAGATACCCTAACGTGGTTCACCCGGATCATTACGTATTCATTAGAGTTAAAGAGTGTTCCTAGGGAGGAAGAAATCCTGAGAGTGGTGTTGGTGGTAACAGCATTGTAAAACCTGTTAATACTGACACCGAAAACGCACGATGCTTGAGGAAATTAATCAAGATCCATCTACCTCTGCAAGAGCAATAGCTCGATGGATTGGGATCGCAAAATCGAGCGACCAATGTGTATTTAAAAAAAAAATAGTTCCATTTGTAGCATATTACACGTGAACAAAATCTGCAACCGAAAAACTACAACGCATGACTGTTTCTCTGCAAACAGATGCTTGTGAAAAAAAATGAATCCACAATTCTTCAAAAATATTATGTGGAGTAATGACTGAAGAAAGTAACGCTGAAGAAAGATGGATTTTTGAGCATGTACGGCTGGTATTTTTTGGATCGCCATTTAATGCAAAAAAACATCTCCCAGTACTAGTTAAGTTCTTGGACTGGTATATTGAACAGAATGAATTTTGGCCCGTTTTAACTGCCTGGGAATTTATCTGGTTATCTGCCAAATTTATTTGAATAGGATGACGTAAACACCTGTATCTACTTTAATAATATACACACCGAAATAAATGTTTAGGCAGTCTGGAGCCCATCTAGGTTCCCCGGACCTAACTGGGCTGGTTTTTTATTGCTCTTGCCTTAAAAAAGAGTTCTACATAAGTTACGTGCCCAGGAAGTCGCAAAGATTACACAAAAGCGTTATGCGTCACTTCTCAAAAGAGGTTTCATTCGTAGATACGGCGTTTGTATCAGAGTCGCTGACAGATAGTTTAAGCATTTAATTTATATTCAAATAAAATTTTAACACACGGTATAAAATCGAGACTAATTATAAAAATTTTTTGACTGCATATAGGTCCTAAACTATTTCGGTTTAATATTTAAACTTTACAAAATCTAGAGGAACAAACTCAGAAGTTTAAAGAATTAATATATTGTTTTAAACTAATGCTCAAAAAGATTTACTCTAAGTTATAAACGTTTCAATTTTAAACCAAAAATATCTGTCAAATAGCGTCGGTTGGTTCAGAAAGAAACCTGTGTGCATAAAATCTAACAGGGTTGGTTGCAAATATAAACTCGTTAGTTTATCAGATTGATAAAAAAATAAAAAATTTTAAAAAGTTTTTTTTTTATATTTAAAATAAAAAGACAGTAATTTCATAATCTGATCAGTTTAGTATTGGTTTTTGTTGAACAGCTCTATTATTCCACCTCCACCTTTCAATTTGGTGTGTTGTCTAATTGACTTAAAAAAAAAAAGAAATGTAAACATTACATTTATTTCTTGGCGAAATGTAATCCAAATCAGTTTACGAATTACTTAGTAAGCCAAAACGCAATTTCAACCAATTTGCAGTTTTAGATCGAGTATGTTCTTTTGTGTAGTTTTTTTACAACTGATCTGATATGGTTCAGATCAGTCGTCAAGAAATTCAGGTATTGTTTAATGAAAAGAGACTAAATTTTCTTCGTTTCATTGTAGTTCGGTTTCGAATTTCGATCGAGCTCATGAGAATTAAATTTTATTAACAAATTAAAAAATTCAGTCTCATAACTATCAGGCTGCAGCTACCAAACTACTAAAACATCTTTTTTTTCCCCTAAAAACATTCAATTGGTTAATATGTACATACATTTTCTTAGTTGAGATTCTTAGCCTAAACTTTATCATCATAACTATTTTAGTATTACATCTATTGTTTTATAAATTTCTTAAGTATTTGAATTAGCTTAAAACTATTTTAACTACTTAAACTACTATTATCTACTTAACCTAAACTAAATACATAAATACAACAAAGACAAAAATTGGTTCATACGAAATATAAAAACCTAGTATGAACCTTGATTCATACTAGGTTTTTATATTTCGTATGATCACGTTGTTCTAGTGAATTATTAGAAACAATGCCAATTTCGTTTATTACACTTTTGATGCAATTCAATATTTTAATATGGAGAAGTTAACCTAACTCTTAAATTTTTTTTTAGTTGAGAACCATTATGGATAATTTTAAATGTTTTAAATTTTAATATTAAAGGGAAAATTTTGGATTTTTTAAACCTTTTATGTTTAAATCTAGTATGACCAAATATATAATTTTTTTGTGCTTAAACTCAAACTATTTTCTTTAGTAGTTGCCAATACAAAAAGGATTTATTTCAAGTGTTTTTTGATTTTTTTTTAGATCAAAACTTTTTATGATTAAAATTATAGCTTTGTAGTTTTAAATAAGTTTTAAAATGTTTGAAGTTTAAAAATTAGCATTGAATTGTTTTATTTTTCTCTAAAACTATTGTGGTTTAAAAAATGTTTTAAAAGTAGTCTCGATTTTTTACTGTGTACTGTCTTACTTTATTTTTTATAACGCCGTCATCATCAGGTACAGTTTAAGACAAGAAATAATTAAGTTTTTAAATTTTTTTAATTTAGTCAAATTTATTTCCATTACTGGATCGTAAAATTCATGATTGTAAGCATCAAAATTAAGAAATTTATGTTTCAAGTCCTAAGTCTAGAAAATGAGTGATAGAGCCTATCCAACCTGAGATATTTATGGCACAAATCGAAAAAGCATAATGGCCTATCAAAACTGAGAAAATTATGTCACAAATCCAAAAAGTCTAAAATCACGAAAAGCATGATGGGTTTTAATTGAGTTATAAACTAAATTTGATTTAATATTTTTTAAAATTCGTTGATTCACTTTAATTATTTCGTAAGGTGTTTTATTACAAGCTTCAGTCCACATAAAATAAATAATCTTTTGGTGTTTTTGACCGTTCTTTCAATTGTGTCATATACAGAATCGTACTCCATGTAGGTATGCCCTTGCACTACAAATTTTTGTTCTATAAAAATGTGGTTTTGTGTAAAAAAAAAAAATAAGAAGAGAGCGTTTGACAAAACGGAATTCCGATTTTGGTAGCAACAACCATCTGCATATATTTTTATTGGCAACCTTTGTATTGCAAATGAATCAGTAGTTGCGTTTTAGGTCTTTTTAAACTTTTTCTTGCTTTCCAGAAGGAATAATCGTTTTTAGTCTTTATCCCCAAAAATCTTTTCTACCATTTAGTTGAACTTTCATAGTCGCCATTTGCATATTTTTTCTTCAACTTTCAATCTTCCACGGTCTTTGATGTTTTCTTTTATAAATATAGTTGATCTTCCTCTCGTTTTTCCTGCTGGATGGACGGCGTGATAACAACAACTCCCACGTATTTTAACAAATGAAGTTTTAGTAAAATGGCTTTCAGATATTAGGCTTATAACTATTTTTTCTGTATTTAAAAATATTTCTATAGGTGTGGAATATGTTGCATTAACCCATTTGCATTCGAGATGTGTTATTTGCAAATAATTTAAAATGTTTCTAAATTTTTAAGCACATTTAAATTAGATCCTGGAATCAATATGGCTTAAGAGGTTCTTTACGGGAGAGACATGAAATGTTCATAAATAAAATCTCCAAGCACAAAATCCCCAAGTTATGAAAAATTTCCTAATTAAAAATTCCCGAGCACAAAATCCCCACCATTAAAATTCCAAGCCAAAAAGGAATATGTAATAATGGGTAAATAATATGGCTGTGGTTTATTGAAATTTCAAAACCAATCCGTTGACAAAGTAGTAAGTAAAATCGTTTTATTTTGCACAATATTTCTATTTCCTATTCTGATCAATCGTTCTATTTCAATTTAAATTTTTTTTTCATCTTGACTTTGTTTAAACTAATTTAAAGTTGGTTGTAATATTGTAAATCAGGTCAATTAATAATTAATATGGAATCAACTATTGAAAAATCAAATAAAGGGAACGATAAACTATTCGTGGATGGATATCTTATCAGTTTCACTCTAAAAATAAAAAAGGTGATTATCGATGGAAACAAAGGAACAAAGGAAGCAACTGATGTGCACAAGTTTTGTAATTACAACAATAATTGATAAGCAGACCCAATTGCGCATGCGTTGTCTGCATAAAAATGTAATAACAGCCTCTAAGAAATGGAAAGAGCATCTGGACTTCCATCGCAAATCATCCGGAAAACCATTGTCGACCGCCAACCAGATTGCCTCGTGTATATCCCTTCAAAACAAGCTCAAAAATTGTCAATTTTAAGAATAAGAAAATAAAACAAGGCTATGAATGAGCCGCAAACTTTGTCGGATATAATTATTCCGGAAACTATGAAATACATAGAAGGTGACCATTTTGTCTTAAAAGAGAGTACTTTTAACGACAATAATACAAATATTATAATGAGCACGTCGACTTCAGTAAAGGCATTGGATATTTCTAAATGCTGGGTAATGGATGGAACTTTTTATATCGTTCCAACCATTTTCCGACAATTGTTTACTATTCAAGGTCTTATTGCTGGGCGATTTGTACCTCTGATTTTTTGCCTTATAAATATAAAATTGTTGGATGCTTATAATGAATTTTTTTATCAATTATTCCAATTGGCGCTCGAAAAGAGTATAAATCCCAATCCCAGCAGGATTATCACAAATTTTGAAAAAACTATTTCGACTGCCGCCAAACAATATTTCCCTTGATCCATGATTGCAAAGGTTTAAAAAAAATAAGCGTATGGTTTAAACAAAACTACATTAGAAGAAGTGAAACAAAGGGGCCTAAGTGTAAGCCGGAATTTTGGTGTATCATAGATTCTATTGAAGAAAATTTTCCTCGCACACAAAATTCTATAGAAGCATGTCATCGTAGACTTAAAGTCGTAGTTGGGCAAAAAATTGCGGGTTATTTGAAATCATAAAAGAACTTTCTAAAGAAATGATTATTATTCAGACTAATTTGGAAAAAATCTAGTCTGGCGAAAGGACAATTCCTAAGAAGGCCAACCTGGAGCGTTATAAAAGGATACGAAATGTCATTAAAAACCGAGACAAGATGGATTATTTAAAATAGACATAAACAAGGTGGATTATTTAAAATCTATACATTTCTTAATTTATATACGTTTTAATTTTTTAAAATTATACAATCAGTGCTTAAATTTCTTTTGTTGTTTGTTTGTTGTTTGATTATTTCTATGCAATCTGTTTTGGGGCCGAAGCTCACCCAACTCTTTCGCGGTTAACTAACGTCCTACTTTACGCCATTACTAGCCAAATCGAGGACGCGCGAATACAGGTTCGCGTTTTCAAATATCCATCTGCATATTGCATTGCTCCAGCCAGCCTGTACTGGCATGGACGATGGTTCGGCCCATGAATTCTGCACTCCAACGGGGGGTTCTAGTTGTGTTCATCGTCATCACCGATCGTAATCAAGTGATGAAAAATCCCTTTTGCAACCCTCCCCCGTTATGATTCGAACCCGGTACCTCCCGTCCCAAACACCGCAGCTTTAACCACTGCGCCAATTGGTCGGTAAATTTCTTTTCTTGGTACACATCCTCGAAATTTCCGCAAATTCTGGTAAATAAGCTTGGGTTACGTTAAAAATCGCGACTTTTAACCTAATCCAAGCTTATTTACCAAAATAAAAATTTTGGGGATTTTGATTTTGGGATGTTGGTTTGGGGATCTTGTTTTTGGAGATATCAAGTTCAACCAGTTCTTTACCAATACTTTCTGGGGCAAGCAAAATTAAGAAATGTTGAAATACCATCCGATTATTTCTTTCAAATTTTTTATAGCTATTTGATCATAAACATTTTAAAACAATATATCAGTTTTGCCATTCACCTCGCACGGTGGAATGCTCCTAGAATTTCGAATCTATATATATATCGTTTTTAATTTTATCACCCAGTAATAGACAGAATGGCACAGTTATGGAAGCCTATTATAATCGTTACGTAGTTGTTTGTTTAGTAACTGGAAATAAACGAATTTAATTAAATCACTTAATAATTTTTAACTTTTTTAAAATAGTGTGATCATTTCAATTACTTTTAAATTTATTCTTCTTCAAACCTCCGCATGATGATTAAAACCATAATATAAAAAAGTAGTAGATTAAAATTTACTTTTTCAATTAAAATAAACTTTATGACGTTACAACCATTTTTTCCGAAGTTTAAAAACTTGGGAAAAGTCTTAAATTAGGCGAAAAATCCTATTTAAACATTATCCGATCTCGATAATTTTTTGTTGAGATTACTTTAACATAAAAAAGAACTAAAAAAACTAAAGGCCCTCGAACTACCTCAATTCTAAATTTAACCATAAAAAAAAAATTGTCACACTAATGGACGTATTGGTCATAAAACGGTTAATTCAAATGATTTGTAATATATAATCAATTTTTTTTAAATTTAATTTGTATTAATTTTAAAGTTTTTTGTCAAATCAATAGGACACTTAATAAATTTCAGTAGTATGAAAGTGAAATGAAAGTGCCAGTAACCAGGTCTAGTCTGACATAACTAACATTCCTTCAATTCCTTCGGTTTTGTTATATGTAACACGGGTGTACGGTGGTGCCCGGCATTCCAAGGTTCTTGGTTCGTCCTTGGCCGTACATTCTAATCCATCAATCAATAAAATATTGCCGGGAGTCTTCAATTGTCTCTCGTTAAGTACAGACCAAAAAAATAAAGGAAGAAATAAAATAAAATTTATATAAAATAATTAAAAAATATTAAAGCTTTAATAATTGTAATAAAATTAATTAAATAAATTTAAATTAAAATTAAAACTAAAATTAAAAACTTTTTCGGTAAAATTCATTCAAAAATATAATGGGAGCCCTAGTAGGGGGCTACCCAATTATTTCGGTATCGCGATTTCACAGCGATCTAAATTAAACTTCTGTTAATTATAATAAATTAAAAAAATTATTTCTATGAACTACAATTCAGTGTTAAAAAAATTATAAAAAATATAGTGGAGCTCTCATTTTTATGTGCAAGAGACTCATATACGTGCCGTTAATCAAATTTAAGTTAATAGTGATATAGTTAGTGCCTTATATACATTCATAAGAGTACAGTGTGTGTGTGCCCCCTAAAAAAGGACACCCTATTCACGGGGTAACTCAATTTCTCATTGAGAAAGATTGAATTTTCTTTAAACATTCAAATATTTTTTTTTTTTTTTTTTTTTTTTCAAAAAACTTTCAATTATTTTCGTGCAATTATCTGTCAAAAATTTTTATAAGAGTCCTTGATTCAAAAAAAATTAAATAAAATAAAATTATTTTTCAACTTGTTTGACTAACGTCAAGCTACTATTTTGGTGAACATAAATAGTGCAACAATATAAATATATATTCATATATTATATAGTTTAAATATATATTAAAAAATAAAAACAAAAAATATTTCAAGCAGCCGGTATGTACCGGCATATAAATTAGTCAATCTTAGTTTAAAAAAAAATATAAATAAAGCTTTAACAATGACTGAATATATTCAACCATGCGATGAAAAATCGTTACCATTTAAAACATCATCACCAGTGCTAAATAACGATGAAACGAACCAACTACATGAAAATTTAATACTAAAATCATCCTCAACAGCGCCATCAAAAACAATATCATCAACTGCAAAGAAGCAAATAAATTCTCGACCAAATAAAAGAGCATCACTCGCCGAAAATAGTCCGGGTGAGTTTTTCAATTTAAAAAACACTATCAACAATCTAAATAATGAAATAAAAATTCTAAAAGAGCAATTGGCCAATGCTCACAGCAATAATTTTTAGCAATAATTTTTTTTATACCATATCCTCAAACATCGCGCCGGGCAATATTAATAAGAATAATAATAACATATCTTTTTTATCAGAAAATTCGTTTGCTCCACTAATTCAAGAGATTGACGAATTTGAAAATGAGGCAAACTCAATGTTAGGTGATCAATCACAAAATGACGACCACGATAATAGCTTTGAAACAGTCAAAAAAAGAATTCGAAACAAAAACACAGATACCAATACTATCATTAATAAATCGAACAATAATAATAATACAATTAATAACAATAATAATAATAATCAAAGCAAGAAAAATTTCCATTTAAACAATAATAACAGTGATAGTAATAATACAAATAATAACGCATCGGTGTCAGCAACAGCAACAGCAGACGTACCATCTACATTAGCATCAGCGAAACCAAAAAGACAAAGGCGACCACCACCATTACATATCTTTGGCTAAGATATCAAAAACACGGTGGCTTTAGCTAAAGGAATTAATATCGAAAATTTCGAAATAAAACGAATAAATTCCAACAAACATACACTAACAACGGACACACTGCAAAACTATAATTCATTAAAAACGATTTTTGACGAGGTCAAGACAAAATTTTACACGCCCAAATAACTGAAACCGAAAACATTATTACTACGAGGACTGACGGAAAACGAAGACCTCAACGAATTAAAAACGGATATTGAGACCGACGACATACAGATTATCAAAATAATGCAAATGAGATCAAAAAGAACTGATCAACACAAAAAATTACTACCATTGTACATCGTTCAATTTAGTCCGAATACCCCATTAAATTTGGTTTATAATATCAAAATTTTAAATTATCAAAAAATTGCATGGCAAACATTAAACAAAACAGCTGACATCATGCAATGCAAAAACTGCCAGAGATACGGTCATACCGCTTACCTTGATTTTAGATGTGTGAAATGTGCAAACGCGCATATGCCGGGCGAATGCATCATAAACGAAGATGTCACAAAAGACAACATTTACTGTATTAATTGTAACAAGACGGGTCATCCGGCCTCGTATAAAGGTTGTTCAATCTACCAGGCAATGCTGGTACGCCTCAAGAAACGGATAGAAGAAAGGAAAAATCAGCAGCAATTGGCCAAACCAACACCGAAACTATTTAGTTCATTCAAAGTATCGAAGGAGAACGGTACATTTGCGGAAATAATGAGAGGAGGACCAGCATTGACACACCAACACCAACAACAACAACAACAACAACAACAGCAACAGCAACAGCAACAGCAACAGCAACAGCAACAGCAACAGCAACAGCAACAGCAACAACAACAACAACACATCAACGATACGACAATACAAAATTTAACATCACGAATCGATAAGATGGCCAAAATTATGGACCAGCAAAGCGAGCAAATCTCACAACTTTTACACATTATTGCCCAGTTATAAATCGTCAAAAAACCTCATCATTTCGCAAACAACATCAAAATTTATCAAAATTCAAAATTATCTCGTTAAACGTCAATTCAATTGTGAGCATTCAACGACGTTTAAATTTATTAAAATTTTTAAATATGCATCATCCGGACTGCCTTTTAATAAACGAGACTAAATTAAATGAAAAACACAAAATTGAATTCAAAAACTACGACATTATTCGACGCGACCGTTTCAATTCGAAACAAGGAGGTGGCACAGCCATACTCATTAAAACAGGACTGAAATATAAAGTTATAGAGCCGCAAGCAATTAGTAATCGGGAAGGATTCGAAATTGCCATCATTAAATTAAATATAAAATTTTCGGCTAACAAAATTTTCCTAATTTCCATATATTGTACGGGCAATCCTTCACAAATTTCGGACGAACATTTCATAGAAGAATGGAGCAAAATTTTCACAACTCTAAATTTAAATAACCCAAATCATTTCTACATCATAGTGGGCGATTTGAATGCAAGACATGTAAATTGAGGAAATTCGCTCAACAATTCGAGGGGTAATCGACTAAATCGATGGATGAATGAAAATGCAATTGATTATCGGGCAAAATTGTACAAAAGCGATAAACCCACCATGATACGTTCCGGCAACTATATTGATTTGGCCATTCTTGATACACGCATCCAAATTCAACAAAATACACAGCACGAAATCCCGACACAACACTTTGACAGCGACCACCGAGCCATCGAAATTGTAATACGAGAAGTTGGAGAAATTGAAAAAGGGAGAAACAAAATTAATGATGACGACAACGACGAACAACAAATTCGTTACAACTTTACAGGAATCGATTGGAAAAAATGGATGAAATCTTTAGATGAAGCGCACCGGAAAACAATTACAAGTCTTTCGAACAAAAATAATGATGAAAATTTAATACCCACCGACCGAAATTTAACTGATGACGAAATCAATAATTATATCACGCAAATTACACAACTTATTTTGGACAACATTAAGCAAAATTCGCCGAAACAACGACGCATCAACAATATGATCTGCTACACAAATCCAATAATAGAAAAATTATATAAATACAAATCATTTTTGATCACTAAAATCAAAACTTTAAAACGAAATTTAGTCTCGAACGGGCATAATCAAAATTATACATCTGGCGGCGGCAACATCATTATCAACAACAAAATTAAGGATTGGAAAAACGAAATTAAACGAACGGTTCAATTGATTGAGCGAAACGTTAAGATCCAAATCGAAAAATATTGGACGAACGTGATGAGGGGAATCCGGCCAAGCGCAAAAATGTGGTCCGAAATTAAAAAGCTAACCAATTTCAAAAATACAAATAGTATAAATATTAAACGTTTGGAGATCGATGAATCAGACATCAACTTTTATAATCATTTCCACATTGATTGGAGCCAAATTATGAAAAATGACGAAAATAAATTCCAAATTTGCAATGAAACAACAAATTTAAATATTATCGGCCATCATATTGAGGAGCACACCAGAAGAAATCCAAATTTATGCAATCAAGAACATGAACAAGAAATTATTAATCAAATCGGACCCATCATCGAAAATCATAAAAGCGATAAAAGGGCTCATCGCACCAAATCACAATTCTCGGCAACAAATCGAGCTAACGCTCCAAAACAACCACGAGATGACCCAAATTATTTTGTTTCGGTCGAACATTTAAATTCGATATTAAAATTAGTCAATAATAAAAATCTTTCGGTCCAGACCTACTACCAAACATCATTTTAAAACATCTTCCAAATTCGATAATCGTTGAAATTTGCACAATTTTCAATAACCTACTAAATAATAAATCATTCCCGGAATGTTGGAAATTAGCTCGCGTGTTCCCTATCCTAAAAAAATCAAAAGCTTCAACAGATCCTGAAAACTATCGGCCCATCAGCTTACTCTCCAATTTAGGCAAGATTTATGAAATCATCATTTACGAAAAATTAAACGAACACGTCTTAAAACATAAACTAATGCCGGACAATCAATTTGGATTTCGATACGGTCATAGCACCATACACGCCATCACAAAACTAGTATCGGATGTTTGCCATAATCTAAACTTCAAAAATCCTACAGGAGCAGTAATGATTGATATAAAAAAAGCTTTCGAATCCATTTGGCAAAATTAATTAAAATGAAATTCTCGACCGATCTGATCAAAATTGTATATGAACTACTGTATAATCGAAATTTCATCATAACCACTGGAAAAAATAAATCTACGTCAAAATTCAAAATTAATAATGGGGTACAACAAGGGTCGATAACGGCACCGCTTCTATTTAATTTATACATGGCCGATTTAATATGTCACGATAAACTAAATTCCAAAAATATTCAAACTTGTGCATACGCAGATGATATGATTATTTACAGTACAGATTATCTTGTTGGCAACATCCAAAAAAACCTCCAATCGGCACTAAATTTTATTCAAAATTATTTAAAACTTTGGCACATCGAAATCAATACGTCAAAATGTGAATCGATACTATTTAGGCAACCATTAAAAAATGCTCAACGAGACTTGAAGAGGAATTGGCGTAAACTCACTCTCAAAATTAATAATGAATCAATCGAATTAAAAGAATCAATAAAATATCTGGGTGTCAACATTGATAACCTGTGCTACATGGGTAACCACACATCGATACAATTAGAGAAAGCAAGGCGAGCTTTTATGGGGGCAAAGCGTTTATTTTATAGTAAACACATTGATAAACGAGTAAAAATCATTGCATATAAAACGCTCATACGACCAATACTGACATACGGATGCCAAGTTTGGTATAATCAAGCTCCAAGATACATCGAACGTTACAGAATATTCGAAAGAAAATGTTTACGGCACTGCAACGGAATTTACCGAAAAGCTCAAACAAACTTCACACATTACATTTCGAACCGAATACAGTACGAAAATTTTGATGCGGACCGAATCGATGTACACATATTAAATTTAACTAGAAACTACATTAGACGAGTAACTCTAAATTACGATAATTCATTAGTTTACGGACCTTATTATTTGGACTCGTTACTGACAAACGTATACGCGACCAAAGGGATGGTTCCAGGACCGAATTTATTCGTTTATTTGGACCAAAGAGGCTATTTACAAAATAGAGATGCTATCCCGCTCATCTACCATATACAAAGGCGACCAAATGAAAAATGGTTCGATAGTGAAAAATTCGAAAATCCTGACGAACACATAAGATTCAACACAACAATATTCACGAGCAATCTAAATGAATACGACAAAAGATGCAAAAAATATTGGTGGCTACTCGACAGGAATTCAACAGCAGCAGCAGCATCAACACCAGTCTGATAATGATCAACATCTGATAATTTGCAACATTAAAAATTTGATGTATATATATATATATGTATGTGTATGTGTGTGTATGTGTGTATATGTATGTATGTATGTATTTGTATATATGTATGTATGTGTGTATATATGCGTATATATGTGTATATATGTATATATATATATATATATATATATATATATATATATATATATATATATATATATATATATATATATATATATATATATATATATATATATATATATATATATATGTGTGTATGTATATGTGTATGTACATGTGCATATGTATGTATATATGTAGAATATATATATCTAGTTTAATTTTATCTTTTGCTCCTTTCTCATTGTTTAAATACTATGTTATAACAATTTTAAATGTTTAATTTTTCTTGGAACGGAACTTGTTATTGTTCCTTTTTTTCTTATATAGTATGTATGGTGTGTGAATGTGTTCGGGTGCATTTTATGTATGAATGTTTTATTATTTAGTCATTAAGTCATGCAATTGACATGAAATTGATACAAAATTTTTATAACATTTTATTTGCATCAATTAATATTCAACATTAATTTTATATAAACTTTTATTAACGTAAAATTTATACATAAATATTTTTGTAAATTTAAATTTTTTCTTTTCGAAAACTGTATAAAAAACAAACTATGTTTAATTAGTTGATGAACCTGAGTGCCCAGTTTTAGGGACAGTGGTCTTATTTATTTCCTATTATATTTTATGGATGGGCTCCTTGACAAGTCCATCATCCAAAACAAAAAATTTTTAGTTTATAAGTCATTCATTGTACAAAAATGTTAAATAAATGGATTTGTTTATTTAAAAAAAAAAAAAAAAAATCAATAAAATATTGCCACTCTAATAATTATACATATTATACTTAATCATGTACTTACATACGATTCTTATAATCTTCGAATAAATTGTTTTAAGTATTTTCAGATTTCTTTTCATAATTTTTTTTTTTCAATTGAAGAATATGTTTATTGAAAGATTTTCATAAAAGGGTTGATTAGAAACGTAAATTACCAAACTAAATTCTTTTCTAATCTAACAAAAGACCATAATATTTTCGTCTTCATTGCTTCTTTAATCAATTTTTAAAAATCTCTCGTTGATTTGTTGGAAAATAAATTGATGTATAAGCTCTAGCACGATATATATATATATATATATATATATATATATATATATATATATATATATATATATATATATATATATATATATATATATATATATATATATATACATATACAATTATAGGTATATATGAATGACCAAAATGTATAACATTTCAGCTGATCCTTCTTATTTTAATTTTCTTATTTAGTATTCTTTCAGGTTTTTATTGGTTTCCTTCTGTTATTGATTTGTGCTTAAATAGAAAAAAAAATTAAAATGAAATGAATTTAACAGAAAACGAAAATTTGTTCTTATTCCATATCCGTATATACATCTTTATAAATCGTCTTTGTTCATCGTAACGTTTCTCCGTTGATTACATAATTTGACCTGAATTAGAGCAACGAAAAAAACTCAAACACTTTTGTTACTTACTGCCTTTGGTTTATTCTTTTTTCGAGCTAGGTATATACATTAAATTGTTGTTGCTTTTTTTTTTTGGATCTAGATTGTATTATCTGCACTTGAAATTAGATTTAAGAAGGTACATATTATATTGAAAGGTGAATGTTCGTTCAGGATATTAAAAGATGTATTAGTTTTGTTTTACTTACATTCAATAGGAAAAGAGAAAAATGGTTAAGACGACTTGGTATCCCACTGCGAGTTGGGCAAGTGGTTTTAATTTTTCTTCATTTTGTTTTATTTGTAGATTTAACTGTTATTAGATGCAGATGTAATCCTATTTACGTTGTACATAATATACGATTATATTACTTTATTTGTTGGTTTGTATTTTATATAATAGGATTTCATAGTAATGTTCACACGATTCCTAAAGTATATAATTCGGCTTGTTCTAATATATTTATTTATTTTATGCATTAGACTTGCAGTGGATCATTAAAATGATTTAACAGCAGTTTTTGATGTCTAGTGAATCTAGGGAGGTAATGCAGGAATATATATATGTATATATATATATATATATATATATATATATATATATATATATATATAATATATCTGTACCGCGGAAGCGTATTCATATACCTCCGAATAAAAAATTTCAATATACAATCTAAAACATAATTAGGGGGCGTTGAAATAGGTTTTTAATGTAATTTTTAAAGGTCAGAAGTTATATTTTTTCTTATTCAGCATAATAATATATTATAGTCATTATAGCAGCGAAAGATGTGCGAACAATTATTAGGACCAGTTCCGAATATTGAAAAAAATGTCTTCTCTATAATTACAATTCTGTTTTGGAAATTCTGTCAAAATATACCAAAAAATGGATTTATACAGAGGCATTTAAAAAAGTTATATTTTAAACCAGTAGGTAATTGACATAGGATCTGCGAAGTATTTAATGGATAACTGCAGAAGGACAAAATTGGTTACGATGTACATCTCTTGGAATCAAAAACCATGTATGATTTAAAAAACAGAGACACGACAATGTCAAAAGAGCATCTAAAACATAAATGTTGACTTTTAATATTTAAAAAAGTCTATCCACTCCCCTTTTAACTAATTGCACAAGTTTTTACACGCGGAAGCTTTGAACTTTATTAAAGATTCTTTAAAAGAAATACTTTAATTTCTGCCCATTGTATGATTCGCGATGAATCTAAAGGTGGTGGAAATGAATGGCTTCAGTTATATTAAAATGACCTAACTGTATTATTCCCAACTCACAGGTCGAGGAAATAACAAGAAGGGCTAAAAACTGTTATAGTCAAAATAAAAATATGCGAATGAGTCAAAAATGTTTGCTCTATAGGGGCACTTTCATATGAATGCTGATACTGTGCATGCTCAAGAAAATCAAAGCTTTGACTATTTTAACACCTTAGGACTGGCAGCCGTTGGTACGCCATTATTTCAAAATGGTTTTTGAAGTTATTCAAAAAATTTGAAGCAGTTAATTTGTGGAATCATATGTAAGAAAAAACTTTTTCAGGTTCTTTTTATGACGGTCCTTGGATAGGTGGAAGTCAAAATGCGATTCTGCAATGTTGAAAGATTTGATCAATCTGTTCATAGGGTTGTTGTCTCCGTGATTAGTGGAATGATGTTCAATGTCCAGAAACCTATGATGACGTAGTCTTCCGTCCGGAACCTGAATTGAAATATTTACCCATAAAAGCGGCATCCAAAAGAATTCGTCGATTTTTTAGAGTGCAAATTTCATAACATTGGCATCTTGTCTTGTTTGGTGGTAAACGAGCCACGCTTTCGTAAAATGGAATTCCATAGTCATAGCGCCAATTGCTTTTGTTTAACAGAAACAGGAGATATTTTTTCTGGATGCTTTCAATTCTCTTGGTGTGAACTGAATAATATGGACTCCAGACAGTTGAGGCATACTCCAGTTGGGATCTTACATACGCAAAGTACAACGTAAATAATGTTGATACATCATTGAATTCCCCTGTCCACCTTTTGACAAAACCAAACATCGAAGCTTTGGCAATGATGTTGTCGATATGCCTGTTAAAGGATACGTTTTCGATGAGTATGTCTCCCAAATCAATAGACTAATAAACTCCATAAGTAACTGTAATTGCTTTAAATTTCCTTTTGGTTCCTTTTGGTTCAATTGTGACATATTGCACATGATTTGATAAGTATGAGTTGAACCATTTAACAAAATTAAGTGAAAATCTAAAAGTGTACAGGCTATCAAGAGCCTTTTGGTGGCAGATAGAATCAAATGCTTTGCTGAAGTCGGTATACACTACATCTATTTGGTTTTTCAACTTCATTATAATGACTTTACTAGTAAATTCTGTTAAATTAGTTGGTGTTGACCTACTTGGTATGAATCCATGTTGTGCGGTTGATAAATGACGTGCCAATATAACTTTGAAAGTGTTGCAGACAACCAGCCCAAATAGTTTTGGAATTGATGAAGTTGTAGAAATTCCTCTGTAGCACGTAACATCATCTCTTTTCCAGATTTAAAGATTGGTGTAATTTTCGATAATTTTCATTTATCAGGAAACACGCCGAAAGAGAGTAGTTAAAGAGGATTTGCAAAAGATATACTAAACTATTGGCATGTCTTTTCAAAATTGAAGATGGTATGACTGCCGGCCCACATCCGTCACCAAAATTTAACAGTGCAGATAAGATATTGTCACCAATTTTAATAGGAGGATTAATTAAGATATCGGTGTGGTTTAATTTTCGTGAATATATATATATATATATATATATATATATATATATATATATATACATATTTATATATATAGATATATATATATATATATATATATATATATATATATATATATATATATATATATATATATATATATATATATATATTTGGTTTGCTTAAATGATGATTTTAGTGGCTAAATAAGTTTTTAAATTTAGATAGATTTACATTATAAAGAGGATCTCAAAATCAATAGCAAATGCAATTGTATTTGACAATAAACTTGTCTAGCAGTAAATGATAATAATGAAAGTGCCACAGAAAATATATATCTACCTATTAAATTACGTGTAGCTAATAAAATTTGATAGCTAAGCGATTAAAATCATACAACACATCAGGCTACATTCATTTTAAACGCATGCTCTTAGGGATTTGTAATGCGCCGGAGGTATTTTAGAGACCAATTATTCGAATTTTGAGAATGTTACAATTTAGCATAGCGATGGTCTATTTTGATGAAATCTTGATCGCCACGGAAACTAGGTAAAAAAGAATTTAAAATTTAAAAATTATATTGGACGTCATTCTTAATTCAATTTTGTCACAATTTCTAGATCGGATTCCCTATGATTAGTATAAAATAAAAACTAATATAATTTATTATACACGATCGATTTGTGTGCAACGGAATTAAAAAACTAGAGTCACTTCGCCAGAAAGAAACGCGGAAAATTCTCTTTTCAGTAGCTGAAGAAAATCATCTCATAGAATCCTTCAAAAGAATCCATATCAAACAAAGAATGATTTCGATTTGACTCCAATAACTCCTCCCCTAGCTTATTAGGTCGATTACTATAGATACGGCACTTTCCTACTCTGCCGGTAGCGAAAATGGTAGACGCCGATTTAAGTTTTTGTCACTTAATCGATTTTAATTAATTATTAAATTCGATTTTTATCAATCCTTTAATTAGCAAATTTTCTTAAAATTACTTAATGGCTATAACTAATATCTCTTGGTTAAGTCGCATTAAAATTAACTATTTGGTCTATACAAAATTAACATAATTTTAATTTTTGCTTAAATAATTTTTCCAGGCATAAAGCTGTTTCATGCTAAATTTTGCTAAGTTAATATTTATTATAAATATCTCGAAGAGGGTCAGCCGCAAAATGATTATTTCCTGTTATCAGGAAAACTGTATCATGTGCAAATCTTGTTATGATTGTGCCTTCCGCATTAGGCAAATTGCTGGTATACAATATATACAATATAGGACGTTGTGGGATACCTGCTGATATTTTCTTTAGTATTGATGGGTCAATTAACCTAAACCAGTTTTTATTTTTGAAATAACACCGTTATTTTGGTTTTGTTTTTTGCTATCATTTGTAACTTTTCTATTTAGTGCATTGTGAACCTGCAAAGCATTCGGTTGTGTATTTAATTAGTTCGGTATTAGTTAAATTTTACATGCATGGGTCAAAGGACCCATCAATACCAGTTATAAGCATAAATTTTGACTATTTTGTGTTGTTAAATCTTTTTTTTTTTTTCTATATAATGGCTAATGTGCCTTGTGGTGAACCGATCACCCCGATGTTCTCTGAGGATGATGGTGAATGTTTTCGCCTTGAGGATGCAGAATTTCTGCAACTGATGTATAATCTTCAAGACAATGATGAAGTAGAAGAATGCGATGATACAATACGATCAGACCATATTAGCGAAAGTCATGAGTCTTTTTGCGATAATGATATTGATGCATCAATTAATCTATATGTTTATGGAAAGGATCGCTTCAAATGGTCAAGAGAAGGACCATCTAAAAGTGGACGGCCACGTGCTTTAAATATTGTTACACAGGGAAGAGGGTTAAAAGGACCGGTTAAGGACATTCGAGTTTTAGCATCACCAGCAGAGATATATTTCGGCTCACTATGATCTCAAAACGTATCTTGATTATTTTATCATGTCTTCGATTCGACAATCCAAATGATACGAGCGATAAAATTATTCAAGATCCGACAGCAGATACCTATATAATGGATATATTTATAGTGGTAAATATTCAGAAAATCTTGGAGTGCAGCATAGTAAACCCTCATCTCCGTTTTGAGGCTGAGTGACTGTATAAAGGGAACAAATCGAAATATAACCGCAAATAATTGGTTCTCATCAATTGAATAGGTAGAAGTGTTAGAAAAAAATAATCTCACTTATGTCGGTACTATAAAAAAGAATAAACGCTAAATACCCGTACTTTTTCAAGCGAGTAAAGTTAGAGAGATCAGATCGACCATGTACGGTTTTACAAAAAATCTTACTATTATATCAGATGTAACAAAAAAAGGGAGGTTCATTTAATATCATCGATGCATCATTCCAGTGGAACTGACAACGTAACCGGACAACCAGAAATTATAAGTTTTTACAATAAGACAAAAGGAGGCGATGATTCTTTTGACCAACGTTGTGCGAATTATACGACTAGTCGCAGAACCAGAAAATGGCCAATGTTAGTAATTTTTCAAATATTAGATGCATCAGGATTTAATTCTTTTATACTGTACGGATTATTCCCAAATAACCGAGCAATTAGAAGAAATCATTTTCTGAAACAATTAGCACATTCTTTTCTCGCACCGCATCAGGATCAACGGCTTAATATACCGAAAATGCCTAGAGAGATAAAATTGGAATTATCTAGAATATTAGGTGTTCCAGTGCCAATTACACCTACTAACGGACCTTCAAAACGCCATTGTTTTCATTACACAAATTAGATAATTAGAATGCGGCTCAATTGACCCATGTAAACCAGTTATGGTACAAAGAAAATCGATACGAGCTAAAGGTTAAAAGAACTTTCTAATATATTTTACATGGAAATATGTCGATCTACGATATAAGATTTAAGAATTTGGTAGAATTGGTTTGGTAAATCTCGTTGCAATTTATATTCAAAACTGTAATGCATAACTTTGACGAAACCTTCTGCTGCATTGCAAATATAGGTTTGGGGATTATAAGTTGCTTCTGCAATTTTTTATTGTCATGGAACATATTGAAGTTTAAGGGGTGAGTTGATTATTTTAGCCATTTTTCGAAGGCACATTTCGGGGATTTTTTTTTTATAATTTCCGCTTTTCTATAACTGCCTGATTTCAAGAATAAAGTTTTGGTTCCTACAAGATTCATTGTGGTTTATAGGAGAACTTGGGCATGCTGCTTGTTGAATAGTTCTGTTTAGTACGTTGAACTCGTTTTCCAACTTTATCGGTTTTTTAATTCCCTTTAATTATATCCTGGAATGGCTGATAGATGTACTGCAATACTTTATGCGATAATTCTGCTTTTCTTATTTAGTAGATTTTTTTCTTCTCTTCAGTAGCCAATCGCGGTTTCTTGCAAGATCATCTGTGTGGAACTCGTTGCGATAACCGGTACAAGTGACTGTCTCGTTGTAACTCATTAGAAGGGTTTCTTCTTTTTTTAGTTGATCTTCCTTAATTCTTTTAATTTTATATTTTTTCTTAGAGAGATTAAAAGTTTTTCTATTTCACTTAGTTTTTTATGGAGCACAGCGTTTTCGTTTTTCTACATTACCAAACACGACATTATGAAAAATAATAATGGTTGGCTCTCCTTATAATCTATTGAACCACCTTTGGGAGGGTGGATTATCCAACTGGACAGTTGGTTTACCATCTAGGGTATCTATTTCTTTTTGTTAATTATTTATTGCCGTTACATGACTTTTTGATCGATGTTTTTTTTTATAATGTAGTCTAGAAATATAGATATTGAAACGTTTTTGTAATTTTCGCTTAAATTGTTCTTTTTAGCAGGTTTACTGCTAGATGACAGTCACAACATTTTGACCTACGTAGCATACCATGTCGACAAATATTCTTTGCCTGATTGTCCATTCATATAAGAGGCGTCTAAAGAGGCAATTTGATATTCAACAGACTTTATCTGTTTTAGAGCACCTGCTTTTCAAATGCTGTCTGTTACATCGAAAGTCCACTTAAATTATTTTTGGCAAACTTATTCTCTCAAGCAGTGTACTTATAATGTGATTACAAACACACAGGTTCCATTTAATGGTCTAAAGTTACCTGGCAAAAATACTTATATGGAGGTAAAGATCCATCCCGACAAGAACTATAGCAACCGAAAATGGGAAACTATGATTAGCATGACGATAGCATAAGATTTTTCAAAGTCACATTAATCATGTCTATTTTTTAATGATCTGTGTATATGAATTCTTTTAGATAATTATCATCAATTGATTAGTACAAAGCTGCAGCATATTTCAAATAAGTTATAGGGTTAATAAAAAACCGAACCTTACGTTTCAACAGTTAAATGAAGATGAAAAAAAATAATATACAAATGTCGTAAGCATTATGAATTGTGAAAACCAATCGAGGTCCAGAGATATCAAAAATTTCGGTGGTCAGTGCCGCCTTGGCGACTCTATAGATGTATGGTGTAAAAATTGAAAAATTATGGGTTCCGTATGAAGCACTATCTGGCTGCCGTAAAGCCAATAGAAAAGGGTGAATTTGCTTCACAATTAAAGGTGAACATTTGTGGGATTTTCTCCTTTTTTCGTATTTTGTAGCAAAGCGATTTTATATCCAACTGTAATCAAAAGTATTCTAAAATAGGTTGACCAGTTCATATATGTGAAAACTGTTGAAACATAACTCATTTGCGCACCTTATAAATTACTGTCTTAAAGAATATTGGTCATGCCCTAGCAAAACGTCAACTAAAGCCAACTATTTTTAACAAAGCTAAAAATAACTTACATTTCTATTTTTCAAATAATTTTTGTGTCTTGAATATTAATATTAACTCCCATCATTACCAACGATTAAAATACATTTTCACTCTCCAAAACAAAATCAATAAAATCATTTTCCTTAGATTTCCTTTAAATTGAATTTGGTACATTTTTAGAATGGATTTCCTTACATTTCTTATTTTGTTTCTTCCCCCATCATCTCATATTCGCATTAAATTTCTTTAAATAAATATATTAGCAACGGATGATTCCATGTTTTGCATCTGATTTAGGCACAGGCAGTAAAATGTAAAATTAATGTTCAAATTTTTATTTTATTTATTTATATACCAAAGATTCTTATCGGAACGGCAATACACAAAAAAAAATATTAAAGGAAATCGAAAAGTAAAACACAACAACAATAGCCAAAGGAAAATAAAAAGGAAATCGAACAATATTGGGGAAATATGTGAGGTAGGTAGGTATGTCGAATTTTTTGTTATATTGACAAAGTAAATTATATATGGAAGAAACTAAAAATTTTCCGACTTATCTAAAATTCTTAATAAGCACGTCCGTGCACGTGAAATGTTATTAGGATTTTAGAAAATGACAACAAAAAAAAAAGTTTTAAAATTTATATAGCTCGTAGGTACCGCATCTTCAATTTTTTTATAGCTTCTGCAACAGTATGGTTGTGATTTAAAATTATTAGCTATATAGTATCCATAAACAAAAAAAATAAAAAATAATAGTTTATACACTGATTCTAAACGAGGGACTGTGCGAGTAAACGTGACCGATTTGGCGGTCAGCCAAAATATATAATTCATTTTTAATGTTTGTTGATTGTAGTTTTATACAATTTCGATGGCATAATGTTTCGATGGTGTATATAGTCACGCACGTGTCAACATTTTCAATGATCAGTTCATAAAACTTGTATATATACAGAAAAATCTCAAGAACAACATCTTCCTATGCACGAAAACAAAGTATAAAAAGCGTTGAACAAGTAAAACTGTTGTCTTGTTTTGTATGAATATTTTACAAAAACACAATAAAATATTGAGGTCAGACTAATAATAATTTAATTTATTATTATAAATTTATTTATCTATTTTAAGTTTTTTTTTTTTTGTAAACATTAATTTTTAATTCTTAGTTATAATATAATTTCTTAGATATCATATCGTTCAATATATTCTCGTACTCAATGATAAATGTAGCTCGAGAATATATAGAATGGTGGCAGCATAACACTGTCGATGTGATATATAATGTACAACTCTTAAGAATGATAATTCACACGTAACGCGAAAAAATTATAAGATGAACTAGAATAATACTATAATAAAGTTACAACAACAGTAGTCAAGTGTATAAAGTGTGAACAAAAAGTATCGAAGCGCTGGAACATATCGGAGAAATAGATTACGACAGATGGTTTTAAGAGTTTTTTAACTTGTTATTTGAGATGATAATGCAACTCATATTGTGTCATTAGATTTATTTACTTGATTGACCACTGACTGTATCACCTGATTGTTTCACTTTATTGAAAAACTTTACACTATGTTACGTGATTGTTTTTGAGCTTAAGTTGAGCGACTGCATTCTTAATACTATAACCTTTTATGTTTGTTGACAGCTTACACATTTTTATTTCTTTATCCCCAATTTAGGTGTATAGGGCATCTTCTAAGTTGACAATATTACTGTAGATGGGGCTTTTGCTTTCATGTTCTCCAGTGGTTTGCCATTTTTTTGTTGCTATTGAAAGCACAGTTCTTCTCCAACGTAATTGCGGTCTTTCGTATTTCCTATTCCCTTGTAGGTGCAAGTCTAATGATATCCTTGTTTTATCACTTGGTGGCATTCTTATAGTTATGACCAATCCACTTCCATTTTCGTTTGTTATATTTGCTTTAGTGTATGGCTAGAAACACCGGAGGTTCTATTATGTTTTAATGACTTCATCCCTGGAGAACTTTATATTATACCGAATAATTAGATTCCAGTGTGAAGCAAGTAACATTGCCCAACCTACATGGTCGGAATATAAGCCTCCTGTATTTTCTTACTATAATATTAGATAAAATTGATAAAAATGTGAGCAATGTTACATATACATCTACTTCTTAAAGTTGGAGTGTTTTCTTCTTAAATTAATGAGCTCTTTTTTTTATCTTTTAAGGCAGGCAGAGTGCATAATTTTGTAATATGATGTTCAAATTCTCATTCAAGAGTGAAAATCAAGGTTGTAAATACTACGAATATCTTTACTTGGTGAATTTCTTTCATTCGACCCATTGCTTACATCAAAGAAAGAAAGTTACCTTCCTTGCATTTAATTTACAAACTTCGAGAATCAGAAACCACTTCGAGACTGCCTTTGTTGAAAGGCATACAAAATGGCAAATAACCCTTGTAGACCATTTTTCTCTACATTTTAACCTCCGTATGTTCAATAGAGCGGCATAATGGGCAATGGTGTGAGTAAAGGTCTCAATGAACAAATACTTTGAACTACTCTTACGTCTGTGGTTAATTTTGTTCCTAATTTTATTGCTCGTATTTCGTCAACACACGTTGGCTTTTTACTGATATTAGAAATAAATCGAAGGAGATAAACAGTAGTCCTAAATAACCTGATTTGAGGTCGATGAGTTTGGGTATTGTATTGTCAAATACAGCGTCCTTAGTAAGAACGTGAAAAATAATTGTGGTCCTTTTTGGATCAATATTTGTTTCGAACATCTCCCTGGTTTCTACGGTTACGGGTTTCTTCATAATTTTATTGTTCCAGAAAACTAACTTTAGAAAGTCAAATCGTACGAGATGCAAAATCCGCTGGGTTTTCTTTTGAGGTGATATGTTTCCATCCCTCGAGTAAAGTGGTATTTTGAATCCCACTTTAGCCAAGCCAAAAACTGGTAGAATCTGTCCATGTGTCCATGATATCCGCCAGTTGCACTTCTAGTATTTTGCCCATTTGGTTAATCAAATGTGACAAAAGAAGAGCTCCGCATAGTTCCAGATGTCTGCCTAGCTCGAGTAGGTGTGAATATGGTTTTGGCAGTCAGTACAGCCGTATGACTTCTTTTCTATCCAACAACTCAATTCGGCTGTAGATAACCACTGTATTATGCATTATAATATTATAATTATAAATTAAAATTACAAAATGATTATCCAACACTATATGTAGTTCATTGCATTTACCAAAGGTAGGCATTGAATTAATTGACTAACCGCATGTTTCTTCGATCTCCTCACGTTACAATTTCCAAATCTATCACATAAATAAAAAATTCTATTAAAATAAAAGAAGAGGTTAAGTGAACAGTGCATTGAGTTTAGTGACTCTACCCTACTGGTTGATTAAGAGCAAATCTTGAAAATTTTTACAGAAATACATTGTAAATATTATAAATTACAGAACATTCCTTTTCAAATTTAGGCAATTTTCAACATAGAAGAATGTATACTATAATCTGTTTTATTGGGATCCAAGGGACGCCAATCCTTTTTATGTTCCAGTTCAATATTTTTTTTAACCACTTAAATGAAATATAAGTACCATTTTATAGTTTTTAATTTTTGATTGACTAAAAATGGCCTTTCATATTATCTAAATGGAATATAATGGCGGCCTACTCCATCAACTTTGGCAGAAACGTAAAGTGGAGTATTTAAGCACTAAATAACATTTTGTTTGATGAATCAATCGAGGGAATTTAATGGCCTTAGTGGCTAATAATTTTGGCAAAAATTATGGTTATCTATATCAAGCTGTACAACTCGAACACTCTATTCTCCCAATTGTTAGATGCTCCATAATAAATTATGATCGATTACCATTTACGATTGCCAATTGCGAACTGACAATATAGTCATCCAAAACAAAATGGTGGTTAAACGACCTTGAACATAAAACAAACCCTGTACTTGGTCATTAATTATGTAGCGAAGAAGTTTTGTCCAGTTTCTAGCAAGTAAATTAAAACCTATGACTTAATTGATCATTAACTAACCAAACGATCAGTCAACCGATTTTGAAATTTTTAATCTTTTGTATTTGTTGACGCATTCAAAGCATATACAGTTTTAGTATGGTTTTATTTGATTGAAACGGGTGGCTCTGGGAGAAATGATTAAATCAAAGCTACTGTTTGAACCAAACTGTTGGATGCAAATCTATGCAGCATTTTTTGCAATTGTATTAGCTGCACCGGTTTTAAGTGTCACTTTTAGAATTAAATGAGTTAAGCTATCATATTTAGTTTATTTGCTTTGATGTCTTGGGCCAGTTCTAGGATTCTCATCACCTTATCGAGGTGTCGAAACATCAATGTAACAGACATAAAGGTAGGGCCATATTATTTTATAAACCAATTCGATAAAAATGAAAATTTTATGTGATCACTTTCGATATAAAAACGATATATATGACATAAAAACCCATCGATGTGTCAGCACAATCATTAGATTTGTTTATTGGAACAGGACTTAAATATATAGGTTCTTTAAAAAGTATGGGTAATCTTTGTCTTATTCACCATTTGTGTAGAAAGTTAGACAGTGAATCACATACACAAATTATAAAAAGTTCGTGTATTTTAGAATTCGTTAAACAGTGTAGTAATCCGTCCAAGTTTTCAAATACAGGATCTGATAATCAAATCAAAAAAGAGTATAATAATTTAAAACCTATACTCGAAGCTTTATTTCAATTCAACCAAGTTGTCTATTTTGCAACGAAAATTATTTATTAACAAAATGTACGAAGTTCAGTGATGCAAGTATTACCGCTGAAAAATGATTTGAATTTATGAAGCGAAATCAGCTATGTATTAATTGTTTGTCGGATAAACATCGCGTAGTTGACAATACAAGGATTTCATGTGCTCTTAGTGCATATTATTGCATTTTGGTAAAAAGACTATTGCTTAAAATAATTTTTAAATAAAACTACATCGAACAGTAGTTCACAGTAAACACTAAAATTAAGCAACCTGCTTAATTAAAAGTATTTAATTTATAAAAAAAAACGTATATCATTTATATTAAAACATTTAAATCAAATTAAAAAAATTATTTTGTCAAAAATCTGTTCCATCCATTCCATATCGTGTCTCTTCTTTTTTTGGAATGAATAAAATAAAAACAGTTATAACTGTTCAAAATCTAACTTTGGAACGGAGAGAGTAAAATACCAAACCACGTTCGACAAGCGTGATTCTTCCATTAGTTTTTGTTCTATAATCGATAATGTCGATGAGTTAAACTCACAAATCGAAAAGTTTTGATTAATTGAAGAATTGGCTTCTAATAGTTCTTTGTCAAAGAGAGGTTTTGTGAGACTCACAATTCCAAAAATGTAGTTCGCAATTCAGCCGGTCGATATATAAAGTTGCACAAATCAAATATTAGCGATCTGGAGACTCAAAGTATAAAGCACTGTTAAAATTCAAGGTGTTAGCACTAAAAATAATGAAAAATCCAACATTACTTGTCGAACATACTCAAAGTTTGTGAGAGAGTACAAAGATCTGGGTCACATTAATGAAGTAATAAGTATCGATCAGCCGTAAAATCAAGATAATAGTCTTCAGCATTGGAAGTAAAATTTTTTCGATAATACACAGTCACGTATTAAACGGCCAGTGCTTCGATTTGGCTACCGTTAATTTGAAAAAATTATAGCAACTGACGAATCAGCAACTTAGCCCACATCATGTCGTATATTAGAACAGGATTTTTATTTTTAGGAGCATCAACATTGAAGAAGCATTGGTATTAAAGACTGATCTAACTAAATTACTTCATTTAAAAGGTTTTGAATTTTAAAATCGGCCATAAGTTTTAAATGAAGAAAAGATAGATGACCTATTTCGGTTCAAAGTATGCTCTGAAATACTTACTTATGAGGATACATTTTTTAATTTTGTTGTTAAAATATCAACTTCGAAATTATTAAACGAAACGCTCGGTTCTGTCGGAGATTGCAATACTATATACCCCACACAACAAGGATTTTTTTGGCAAAAATGATTATGTAACCTTTATGGGCAGTTAGTAACCTATCCAAAACAGATAGCACTAGGTGTTTAATAACAGAATCGCATAAATTTATTGAGCTTTATGCGTTTGGGGACCCCCCGAGAAAGGTCTTAGATGTGCAATTACTGGATGGCCTAACATGCACTCTATTCCCGATTTAGTAGAAAAATGAGCTACATTTTTCGGATTTTTGGCACGATCTTCTATAGCCGACATGGCGAATTGTTTGCCTAGATCTTGCAAAAAAAATGCGTCGATTTTGTGAAGATTTGGTACTTTCAGGGTTGTTTTCACTGTGTAGTATAAATGGAGCGAGAGCAGCGGCATTCACTAAATTGCAGAACATAGCCTGCGGCCACCGGAGCGTCTTACGATTTGTCGTATAATGCGTCACCATCTTATCCATGTTATCAACCCCTCCTTTGGTAGCATTGTAGTACAAAATCATTTCTGGTTTATTTTTTGGACCTTCCGTATTATTTGTAGTATGCATCGTTGACAACAAAGTTACAATGCAATTTCTTTTTGGAACTTACGAGCAAATGCTCACTTTCCCATCGTCATTGAATCCAAACTGGGATGAATATTCTTCCTTACTTACACATTTCTTGAATTCCTTTGGGATGGAAGTTTTGTTTTGTTTAAGAGTGCCTACCATTGTCAACTGCCACGATATCAACAATCGCGCTAAAGGTAGTGCGGAAAAAAATTGTCCATAATAAAATTCCGCTCAGAACCTTTAAATTGATGGCACAAATCGCGTACAAAAATCGCTGTCCCTGGTCCCTTTCTGGTCCACCAGGCCCTTCTCCCATGTACAATTGACTTATGATGGGATATGAGTTCTTTGCTTCAGAAACCCAAAATATTTTTAAACTATATTTTGACGGCTTGGATGGTATATATTGTGTGAACCGTGTCTTGATTCGATAGGGAAATAGTTGTTCATCCACGGTCATAAAATCCGATGCTGTGCAGTGTGCTCTTAAATTTGCATTGAAGAGCAGCCGAATATCACTGATAGCAGCTGCTTTATCTGTCTCCAAGCGTTGAGAACGGGTAACATCGTTGTCAAATCGAATAAATCCGGATATCCCACAAAATCGGTCAATAGACATGGTCACTCTTTTTAGTGGATAAGAATCCACACGCCACAAAACGCTGTGGTGTTCCGAATTGGAATGGTGTACACCCATTGTAATTAGCGTTCCAATAAAGGCATACCACTCCTTTGAGGTCAAACACTTCCAGGTTTTAGAAGGTTTTCCTTAGCGTTTTTATTAGCGTTCCATTCTTCAAATGTTTTGAGAGCTTTCCGATTTGATTCGCGTACAATAATAAACTATCACCTCCGGAAAGATACATTTGAATGTATCTCCAATAGACAAAAATTTTGTTGAAGAGGCTGGTCCTGGTTTATGACGGAAAACATTCTGTTTTTGTATCCAAGTAACAGCAGGTGGTATTTGCGTGTATACCGGACCATCTTTAGTAATAAGACCGGGAACCGCAGATACGCTACTATTGTAATCATCTTCATCGTCCGATAATTCATCAATATCCTGAACACCTGACAGAAGTGGAGGAAACCATTCATCTTCTGAACCATTATCTTCAAGATCCATTTAATCGACTGTGCTTAATTCATCGAATAAACGAGACAAATATGATTGTTGTTGGTCATAGCTTAGTCTGTAAAAATACCGAATTAAAACAAAAGAAGTAAATACCAAATGCTCGTATCGAAACTGGTAAATTAGAAAAATTACCAAACTTACCGTGCGAATGCAGCTTCAGGTAATTTGTCCATATTTACTTGAGACTTTTGATATTGCACAGAATACCTATATAAATTCACGAAACAATTTACTTATATACATGCGCTCTCACCAAATTATCGATTATAAATGACTCAAATTTAAAATTGCACAACTGTAAAAACAATGAGAATATAGAAAACAAATAACAAATTACCGTTATTTTACGTAATTTAAATTTAATATGAATTTCTTTTTCCATAATGCAGGTGTTTCAGTTGCTATCTAATCGAAGTCATACTATGTAAACTAAAAAATCACAAAAATAGTGCATTTCCCATACAAAACGTATGAAGGTACAAATGTACCTCAGCCACTTAAGATATGATGTAAAATTTGTCAATCACATAAAGGTTAATATTCGCTGCCCCATTTGATATAAAAGCCAAATTTATAAGAGAAACCACTGGTACCGGGTTAGCAATTGATGTTAGCACGTATTTGATGAAAGACGCAAAAACAATTTCAAAGGCAATTCGTAGTTTTCATCTTCGACTATTAAGTTGAGCTCACCTTGGTCCGCCAGAATTATTTTTGCGAATGAATCAAAATTTTTGCTTAATTCACTGTTGCCATTTCAGCATCATTCTTTTCGCTATCATCAAAACCATTTGATGGTTCTATAATATGACTGTAAAATTTTCTATATTTCTATAAAAGTGTTAACCATTAAATTTTAATGTGTGACAACCATATTCGATATCCCAGCATTACAGCACATTACGATACAGTTTTGATAGATTGATGTGTCTCTTTGGTGCCACTTTACTTTTCGAACCAACTAACGTTTCAGAACTGTATCATGTTCATTACCGATTCTAATGTATTCTTCAACTCCAATTGGCAATTTCGAAGCATCACCAATCGTCTAAATGTTCTTGAAAATTTCTTAAGGATTATTTTGGGTTGCGGTGAGTGACTAGACCTGTTGAATTTCATACGTAAATGTTGAAATTGTTACAAAGTTGGTCGAAGTCAGGTCTGCTGTGTAAATAGTACTTGTCCAGCTAACTACCTTATAATAGCACTCCTGGTTATAATGTTTTATTTGGCCAAAAAGTTTCGATTAACTCCTTTTCTGTTCAAGGCAGTTTCTTATTTTAGATACGACTCTGTGGATATGTCTGATAGTTCCTTAAAGTGATTCACATGATTAAAAGTTGAGACCCCTCTAAATAATTTCGCCATATATTAACAAAAATTATTTTGATCATAAAAGCAGCGATAAGAGCTGCCCAAATCCATGAATTTCAAGTCTCGAAATGTCTTAACTCACTTCACTTAATATGAGATTTTTATAGTTATTCAAGCCTAACCCCATATCTCAATTAAATTGGGACGTAGTTTATAACTAAACTAAGTCGCAATTGACATACGCCATTAAGTTATTATTATTGTGTATATACGAGCATAGTGATATTAAAATTAGCTGCCCACACCCATATTTGTAAACAATTGATAATTCAAGCACGTGAGTCTCGCGACCAGAAACATTTTAGCATATTATAAAATTCTGTGTACACAAATTAAAAAGATCCAGATAATATCACATTCCAAGATTATATAAGTAAATTATTTATGTTAACATTAACAACACGAAGAGACGACAGAAAAACATTTCGGTCATAAACGCAATTTGTTTAGTGCTGGCAAGGTCGCTTCTAAATTTAATGCATAGATTAATAAAATGTTTAAAGTAGATAATGGCGCCACATTTCTTCTTATTCGTAACGAATATCATCTCACACACTTTTGAAATTTTTAATTTTTATTATTTTTTATTTTTTGTTTAAGAGATAGAGAGAGTCGTAAACACGGAAACTATAAACAATCCATTTATACTTAACACAATCGCACCTCATAGATTTTAGAGAAAAAATTACGTAAACATAACGAAAAAAATAGAAACTGGTTATGTTCGGTATTTAGCCACCTTCACACAAATTAATTTAATTCGTATATTAATAAATTTGTCAGCTACTCGCTGAAATGTAGCTATCGATGCTAGCCAAACATATATGTGAGCATGTTTGTTTGTTTGTCTGTATGTTATCACTATGGTCACAAATAAAACCAAATTAAAAATTTAATTTGATGAATGGATAAAAGTCGTACACGTGCTTTTTATTATTATTTTTAGGTTTTTAGTTCGTCATTTAACTAGCAAAGTGTTATTTGTAATACTATGGGCTGAAAGTGTTAAGTAAAATAAAATTAATTAAATAATCAAACAGTCCACATTTTTATATATTTTTTAATTTATAGTTTTGTTTGTTTATACATTTTATATATATATATATATATATATATATATATATATATATATATATATATATATATGTTATATATATATATATATATATATATATATATATATATATATATATATATATATATATATATATACATATATATAAACTTATTATTATTTGAAAGAGACGCATCAGTACTGAAAAAATATTATATAATTAACTCACGCAGTCTATTACAATGTTTAAGTGGTCTAGCATAGCCTCAAAAGTATTACCAGCTAAAAAATAGTTGCTACATTAAGACCTAAATTGATGCTTTAAGGAAGAGCTCGCAGCAATTAAAATAAAATATTTTATTAAATCCTTCAAATATGTTAAAATAATATTAATATTTCTTGTTGGAACATGTCATGTCCTTTTCAGGTCAAATCAACTTGTTAAGACCAAATAAACAAAAGTTCAAACCAATTTGACAAATGTTCAAATAGAATTAACAATAATTTTCAATTCAAATTAATAATTATTTAAAATCATCATATTAAAGTGTTGGTAAAAGAAATAGTTTGGTACAGTTTGGAATTATTTTAGAAACTGTCAATAATTATTGTGTACTTTAGTGGAAAAATTTTTATATTTGGCGGCCGCTGTACATAATCGCGGCAATCAGAATCAAATCAATTTACTTTTCATCGGTCCACAATATCTACCTCCTATAATTTTTTGATTGTTAAATTTACACATACTGAACAACTTAATGTCTCAAATTATATATGTTCCAACAACTGTCAACGAAAAGTGACTTTTTTTATTTCGTTAAAAGTAATAACACGATTTTATTCGGTTCAAATATTTTAAGCATCCTCAATTTTGGATGCGATCAAAGATTTTATTTGCATTCTCTGGTGTTGGTTCTCGAGATTTAGCAAGGAATCTCATGATTTCGGAAATTGATTTTCCCTCGTATTTCTGTTGATCATTAACTAACATCAAAAAATCGATTTTTTTGACTGAAACCAATGAAAATCGACATAAATTAAATTTTAAAAAGAAATATTAATTTAATTTGATTTGAAAATTTTTGTTAATTGTATTGGAAAATAATTTAATTTGTTTTGTAAATTTGTTAATTTCATTTGAAAATTTGTCAATTTGGTTTGAACCTTTGTTAATTTGGTCTGAAAAATAGTTAATTTGACTTGAAAAGGAATCTTTAATATTAGTGTAGTAATTTTTTTACTCAGTTTTCCATATACAGCGTGTTTTAGATTATATAATGCAAGTGCACTGTTCTCAAAATAGAAGGTCGATAACTATCTTGCTATCATCACAAATTTTATCTGAATATGTCAGGAATTGATTCCACTGTCAAAATAAAATCTTGTTCAAATAAGTTTTGGTTTTTTTAAGAGAAATATACATATATTCGTCAGATTAAAAAAAGTAAAAAATTTGTGCGTTTTCTTGGAATGTAGCTTAGATTTATACTTAAACATGTGTCCGTGACGATATGTGATTAACTTCCTTTGAGCTTATTATTAAACCGTCCCTTTAAGAGCGTCCTTTACTAAAAATGGGTATGTTGTGCAGGTTCGATAAGCACTTGTGCGAACATTTTCTTCTAGAGTTTTTTTATATTTAATAGATAATATGTAAAACTCGTGCTTAGTTTTTTTTTTTTCTCCAAATTTTCTTTTAATAAGAAGTTATTAGATCCCAAACTTAGAGAAGTTGTGCAAGTTCGATACGAATGCTCAACAACAATTGACCCAAAATTTTTTCAGAATAATAAACTTCAATTCATAATCTCGTGCCTAGTTTTCTTATTTTGTAAAATATTTACAATTTTAATTCATAAATAATTAAATTAAAAATAGCTTACACATTTTTAAAATTTTTTTTAGAGTAAATAAGTTCAGCCAATTTCCGATAGGCGATTTTAGTACAATTCCTTTCTTTAATATAATATTTTTATGTTTGTATAGTGTTTACGAGTAAATAATTTTCGCATTAGTATTGCTGATCGTACGCTTCGTTTTTGTATATAGAAAAAGTATATAACGTAGAATTGTTGTACATTGTTGTTGTTGTTTAAATTAAAAATTTTATTGTAAAAATATTGTATTTTTTATTATAATATATAAATAAGCTCGAATTCGTTATAAACCTATTATGTATATTATGTTTATTATATATATATATAAATATATATATATATATATATATATATATATATATATATATATATATATATATATATATATATATATAAATATATATATAAATATATATTTATATATATATATATATATATATATATATATATATATATATATATATATATATATATATATATATATATATATATGTATATATATATATATATATATATATATATATATATATATATATATATATATATTTATATATATATATATATATATATATATATATATATATATATATATATATATATATATATATTTATATATATATATATATATATATATATATATATATATATATATATATATATATATATATATTAAATATATATAAATATATATATATATATATATATATATATATATATATATATATATATATATATATATATATATATATATATATATATAAATATATATATATATATATATATATATATATATATATATATATATATATATATATATATATATATATATATATATTAATATATATATATATATATATATATATATATTAATATATATATATATATATATATATATATATATATATATATATATATATATATATATATATATATATATAGATATTTTTTTTTCCTTTATCTCCAATTTAGGAGCATAGGGCGTCCACTATTCTGAACCATCTTACTCTATTTGGGGCTATTGCTTTTATTTCTGCCCATGATTTTCCCAGGTGTTTTGCCTCTGTTAGCATCGTTCTCTTCCATGTCATTGCTGGCCTTCCAACCTTTCTTTTTCCTTGTGGATTCCAGTCTAATGACATCCTCGTTATATCACTTGATGCCTTCCTCAGTGTGTGGCCAATCCATCTCCATTTTCGTCGCTTTATTTCGGTCTCAATGTTTGACTGACATGTTGTTATATGCAGATTGATGTTACTGATCGTGTTAGGCCAGAAGCACTTAAGTATTCGTCGAAGGCATTTGTTTACGAATACCTGTAGCTTCTGTATGATTTTTCCTGTATGCTTCCATGTCTCACACTCATACAGAAGTACCGATTTCACACATGAGTTGAACATTCGTATCTTGGATATATATATATATATATATATATATATATATATATATATATATATATATATAATTTATATATATATATATATATATATATATATATATATATATATATATATATATATAACTATCTATTTTCACCTAAATGTTTTCGAATAGGCATTTTTCGATTAAATCGAGGACCGACGATTTCTGGCAGAAGAGAGTTATAATAAAAATCGATTAATTTATTCCGCATTTCATTTTCAAAGAAACTGTCATCTCTATCAATTCTCTCTATCTTCAGATTGTAGTTCGATGAAATCCAAATACAAAAAAGACAGCAGTTTCGTTGTGTTATGTGTAACTGCCCCTGTATCTGATAATAATATGGATGTTTTTTGTTTATTGCTATTACTTGTGTGTCTTTGTCATATTTAAAACATCAAATTTGACCTAATTTGATAGCATCTACTGGATCAAAATTTCTTGAAGCATATGAACATTTTACTTCAATGATACCTTCCTTATCATCTATTAAACCATCTGGTGAAGCAGCTAGGCACGTGTCAAATTGATCAATAAAAATTCCTGCTGGGTGAACTTTAATATTCAATTGCCTTTCCAATTGAGCTATTGCTATGTGCTCATTTTGTTTTCCATAGAAAATCGCTGGTGATGTTATTTGAGTGTGATATAATATTTCCTTTACTTTATTAGGATAACTGTCGGTGTTTCGTGCCCTACAAATCGATCCAAAATTAGATGCAGTTATTCTAATCCGACGAATATTATGCCATTTGATACAATTTGCCTGTGAAATCGTCTCTCTTTCCAACCTTATACGATTTTCTGATTCAAATGCAAAAAGCGATAAAATTCTCTCCTTTTCATTGTGACTCAAATCATTGTGTCTATTGGACTCAAATCTGGCTTTTTACAATTCTCATCATAATTTGAATCTGGTCCCATAATCTTTCGTTTTTTAACAGATCTTCTATTTGGATCATCTTTCTGTGGTCTTTTTATATTTTTGTCGTGACGACAAAAATATATTAGTGTTTGCAACACTAATGATGTGCGAATCTGGAGCATTATCCACTTTTGAAAACTATAATGAGCACGGAGAGCGTTATGTTGTAATACTGCAAATTGTGCCCTACTGGTATATGACTGTTTCTTCGAAAAATTTACCCGTTTTCCTCCAATAGTTTTGGCAATTAGTGCGTGCAAATGTTCAACTCGACTTGAGTCGACGTCATATAGGAAGCTTTTTGCATTAATTCGTAATCTACGGATAATTGAGCCAATTTTTTCCAAAATACCACACTCCTGCATCTCAGGCACCAAATTTTGTTCATCCGACTTTTCCTTATTACAAAAATAAGCATCACAATTTCTATGCTGACCAAATATGTAGAATGGAGCGTTATCAAAATTGCAGCATAATAGTTTTCTCATGCAACGAAATATTCTCCATTTTTTTTCAGAATTGTACAGCTTTAGTAATGCCAACAGAAATCCGTTTTAAATTTGAGCCTAACATTTTTTGAAATATTATTGGAAACGTAGTATTTACTACAACCTCTCTCATCTTTTTACGAAAATTACGTAGTAAATGATTTCGACATTCGATTTTTTCAATGTGGGTGTTTTTGTAAGTTTTAGCATCAAGAATATTTTATAAACATTGCTATCGCTATCGGCTATTATCTGATTATAACGGACACCATATAACTTTTCACTTTTTTTTAAACCTTCAAGTATCAATTCCGCTTCCATACCAGTTGAGTAACTTCTATAGTTTGCATTGCAAACATGTTCAGGTACCGTTTCTGGTGAGTGCTTTGTACATACTACACAATATTTATTCGCGACTTTGCTCCATACAACCTTATCCGTATCATGTGCAACAATTGATGCGACTCCTGATAAAGATGAATAATCGCTGCTACTCCCATATGTTCGTTTTGAAAAACAAGCATCCGCTGAAACAGTCAATAACGGAACACCATCGATATCTTGGTTATGTTTTGCAATTGTAATAGTTTTAGCTTCCATAGCAGCAATCTGTATTTCATTTTTACCGGCAGATGAAATATCAATTTGCACTTGGTTTTGGATTTCCCCAAAAGTTTTCGTTGACATATATGGAATATTCAGCACCGCAAGAAATTCTTCTGTCTGCATGATACCTGCACCAATTGCAATACCGCCGACAACAGATAAATAATTTAAATTCAAATGTGCATCGTCTGTCGAACAAGTGACGAACGAAAATTCAGCATTACACATATTACATTTAAAAAAAGCTTTGAATTTAAACCACGCCTATGTTCTCTCAATATAACCAAATTTGATAAGTTACAATTAAACAAACTTGAGTGCTTACTTATGAGCTTTAATTGTTCAAAAAAATTAAGCAATGAAACTATTCGGTTGCTTTCAATATGGAAAATTGAGTTTTTAACATTTGTGGAAATATTCTCCTGAGGTAATTCCGGGTTAATTGCTGAATTAATTGGGTCTGTTTCTGCAAAGTTTTCCATTTCGTTCATCTGAGAGTATGAGTCATTTTGAAGAACATTTAAAAACCAGTATGAACTTTTCCCAAGAGTTTGGTACCGTGATGTGGATGATATAATTGTAGTTGTCAAAAGAAGTGTCTTACCATCTGTTTTCAACCACATAAATAGCATAAACCGATTTATTAAATTCACCATGGACACATAGGCAGACAATGTCTTAAATTTCCTGGATATCAAAATCATAAGAACGCACAATAAGAAACTCAAATTTGGTATTTGAAGAAAGCCATTCTGTACAAAGATTCATTAATTTTGTAAATAGATTATTTTCCTCATATCACCCACAAACAAGTCAGCAACTTTCCGTTCAATAGCTCACCGACTTTTTAGTATCCCAATGGAACCACCATTTGGAATTTATTGAGGAAATTAAATTTATAAGAAAAACCGCAGTGACTAATAGTTATTCGGTGGATTATTCTGACAATATTATCAATAAACATAGAGTCAAAAACAACAGATTTCTTTTATCCACATTGTCAACTTGTAAGAAACCTGTTAAAGCCCGTATAATCTTACCATATTCCCCGTCAATCATGAACAAACTGCAGAGAGTTTTTTAGAAACGTAATATTGAATTAGTCAATATACCATTTAATACAATTAAAAAATTACTAAATAACTATAAGGATAAGGAACCACACTTGCATCGTTCCGATATATATCAGATAAAATACACTGATTGCCAGGATTCATATATCGGGCAAGCTTCTAGAGAGTTCAGTACGAGATTCAAAGAAAGCAGACCGAACCAAATCGAGCGTCGCTGTACACATGTTTGAAAATAGCAACACTATAGACAACATAAATTCAAAAATTATAAAAACTATACATCAAAAATGGAAACTGGATGCGTATGAGTCATATTATATAGCAACCACCGAACATTTGATGAACACCGATGACGCAATAGTAACATTGCCTTTATTTAAATTAGTGGACTAGCACCAAAATTAGTGGCCCACCCCATTTCCTAAATCATAACGTAACCATAATTTTTTTTTATACCTGTCTAGTTGTTTCGAACCTAGATTTTAGTATAAATAGGGAATTTTGTAACTTTTTAACTTTAATTGCAAATAATTACCTGTCGATGATTTTTCTAAATTCGAAACTATCTACACTATACAAATCGAAAATCATAAATGCATTTATGTACATCAATTGTTTCTCTATCAATTTAAATTTTTAGCCGTTTATTTCGGCTGTCTGTGTATATGTATAACATTTTATATATTTTTGAATACTATGTGAGTTTTGGTATAGTATATAATATTATGCATTCAATTCGCATTATACATAAAAGAAAAATAATGAAATTTCATTCTTTACTTCTGTGTTTTACATAAATATGTAGTAGTACGTTGTATTATATACTCTATTAAAAGAGAGGGTTTTGGTTATATACGTATAATATGACGAAAAAGTAGCGAAGAGGAGGCAATAGAAAGAATTTAATTTTTAGGTTAGTTTTGAAAAGAAAAATTATTTTAGTAAAGGACGCTCTTAAAGGAAACTTACCAGATAAAATGAAATTTTTGAAATTATTTAAGTATAATTTATTATAGAATCATCCTATGTTAGTTTTAACTATACCTAATCTGTCAAAAGTTTTAAAATAATAAACCTTTTAAAACCTAATATAAATTTTCATGAAAAAAAAAAAAAAAATTTGTTTGACCATCAGTTCAGATTGAAAGAACTTTGTAGTTATTTCGAGTTCTGGAATAAATAAGCCCTGCAAATCAATATTGTCTCTTATGATTATGGTGCGTTTATAATGTCTTATCTGTTCTGGGGCCGAGACCTAAACTTTTTTCGTATTTTCCGATTAATGTTTTACTGTACATTGTTACCAGTCAATCTAATGATGCAAGAGTGATAAGATTTTAAAAAGATAAAGAAACACTTAGAGTTATAAAATTAACATTTACCAAAATAGATTTCGTCAAAAAATGCTGAGCGGAACCACTTTAATTCCAAGCTACTAGACTTGATATAATAAATTGCTTCCTAAACTGAAGGGTACTAAAAGAAAAGCAATACTAGGCAAACCCAAGCACTTTAAAACTTCAAAAGCACAAATACATATTGACCGCCAAAAAATAAAAAATGTCTAAATGTATAAAAAAGAGGCTTTCAGTATTATATATGGCACAAATCATGATTAGAAAAGATTAAAGAATATAATTTAAGAACCTAGCATATGTGGCAGTAGCTACAGCACACTTGACAGAATAATCAATAAATCAATTGGCAACAAATGATAATAAAAATTTCCCTACTAGTGGAATGTCCTAGCACATTATGTTTACGTTGATTTGTTCTCATTTTCAGAAGAAGGTAAATAAGTGATAACAATCTTAGGAAATGGGCAAATAACTAAACGTACAACTAATAAATAATTATTATCACCGGAAAAATAAAAACAAACTCATAAAAAAACTGACATTAATTTCAGTTCTCGACGAATATTGAGAAAATGTCATCAATTTTACAAAGCGTTTTTAGCAATATCTATATTATATAGCTATGCCTTACTAGAAAAGCAATGCATATCATAGTAGTCGCTACAGTCCTTACCAGTACCACCGACGTTTTATAAACTGATTTCAAAGAATTTAAAGCTAGGAGTAAAATATGCATAAACATATTTAGCGACACTCACTAAAATTTGGTCGCAGCTAACAATCAAAAAGAAAAAAGAGATGTCGAAGAAATCACTAAGTTTTTCTCATCGGAGAAACCCCATTCAGCTTGGTTATTGGAAGCTAGTGTCAAAACAGTGAAAATGAAAAAATAACAATAATAGTAATGATCGAGTTTGACAGGCCATTGCTGGCCCGTACCGCATCAATATTATATCTCCATCGGATTTGATCCTGATCCCAGATACGTTCTTTGTATTGTTCTAGACTATCCGAAGAAGAGATGTTCTCTCCCCGAGGAGCCATCGTCGCCAACAACGACCTCTGCGCCTGCCAAATGATGGCTTTTCTCTCAGAAATCACTGAGCGAACCAGCGTACTTCCTTTTCTTTTATTTCATGAACGAGATAAGGAATTTTCATTAAATTTCTGATCTCGTGGTTGAATAAAACTCTGTAAGTGTCGTCATCGTCTCATTTAAGGTCATATATTATACGCATGGTTCTGTTCTCAAATATCATTAACCATCTTTTATACTCATCCGTATAAGGGACAACCTTTCACACCTTTACATGAGAACAAGTCTGATTAACACCTCTGACATTTTACATAAACGCGCATATTTGTCAGGTATTCTCAGATATTGCCAAGCAAACCATAAGCTGTCTCGATGGATTGAGTCATATAAGCGAGATGTTTCGTAATATTTAGAATGAAGCACGCTCAGCGAAAATTGATCAGTAACTGACCGATTTGGATAAAATCCTACTTGGGCGTCTCTTATAATTTCCTCCGCGAGGGGAATAATTTTCTCTAGTATGATATGCAAGATAATAATTTTGACGATGTGCAAAAGAGAGCTATGCCACGATAGTTTTTGCATTTTGAGCAATCTTCTTTTTTAAGGATAAGGCACAATGCAGCCATCTTCCATCAGGCATAACTTATCGGTTTCACATACAAATCGAGTAAGGTCGAAAAGATAGTTCCACAAAGAATCTCATTCGAAAATCAGAAAGCTCAGAATTGATGCAATTTGGCATTTGTTGAACGTTGAGTAAATCAGAAAAATGCACCTTCCAAGTGTTGAGTACTGCATCCATGATAATCGGATGTTTCCATCCTGATCCCAAATGGCGGTAGACCTAGGTCTTAAGGTATGGGGCAGTCTGGTAACTTCTTTAAAGAAGCCACGAAAATTGCGTTCATTGCTGAGTTGTTGTATACTCTTAAAACTTCAGCGTTCTACCATTCAAGCATTTTTTGTCTACAAATCTGCTTGGCGATTCTCCTAGCAAGGACCGCTTTGTTCTTCCGTTCGATTGTAAAATGCATTGCCACCTCCCTATATAGGCGATATTTTGTTGCACTACTCCTCAAACCAATAATTTTTGGGTTTAATTTTTACCATACCTAGAGTTGCATGAGCAGCACTGACTACCGAAATTTTCTATACCTTCCATAGAGCATTCACATCACCAGAAGAAGGGTTGGTTTCCATAATGCTACTGCTTAAAAGATTCTGATATCATTCTTTCTTGTCTTCGCTTATCAAACCTTCGCTGTTGAAACGTAAGTTTCGTTTTCCTGCGATCCCTGACTTGAACCAAAACTGCCATCCTAGCTTTGCAGTGACCAATTGCATACAAATTTGGCAGCCGACCGATAAACTCAAATTTTGGATGACTTGAGATGTTGCCTTAGAAATTAGCACAAGGCCAATTTAACTTTGTGACGACTTACGATGTTACAACGATGTTGTCCATGTTTCCAAGTGGAAGTTCATCTTTTTTCCCCATTATCGGTAGCTATATCGTGTCAGGAGGACAAACCTATTTTTCCACATAAATCAGTCTGATTTTGGCCAGCTCTAGCATTATCACTATTCTTACATCATGTTCCTGTATAGATTGCATCAGATCATTCAAATTGTTGTACAATGAATCTTTATCTTTTAAGCGATGGTCGGTGAAAATTCTGGCGGTATCTATTTTCTTTTTCTTGATACATTTAAAAATTTGTTTTTTTTTACGGATGCTGGTAGTCAGGCCAACGATAGAACTTGGGTTTAGTCACCTCCTACCGCCCAAGGAATGTGATGAAATCAATAAGGTTGTTATTTCAACAGAAACAAATGGCTACAAGGCCATTTCTGATGTTTAAATTTCTGTAGGTATTAAGGTACAGCAAAATTTTTGACGGTAAATATATTGTGGACATTTATTGATCGCCAAAATATTAAAAAAAAGCTATAAGAGCCTTAATTTGACGATTAGTAGCAAATTTGCCTAGCATTAGTTGAGTTGTGGTAGTAAGAAATATTTAGCTATATTTTTTCCATTAATAATGCTTCATTAAGCGGCATTTAAATTATTGCTTGATGCCTATCATTTAAGAAAAGAACACAGCGCTGCCAAAAGAACAAGGACTAGTGTGTAACAGCAAATATTCACGAGTTAATGAGACTAAAAATAAGTTCTTTGACAATTAACATAGCAACAAATAAAAATATGATCAAATCAGCCGTACTAAGGCTACCATCGCTGGTGGTACCGTTATTTACAAATTACAATTTACTAATCCATTTAATATATCATTCGTTAAGTCATTTCAAACCACTACCTCAATACTAAATTTATTCGACAAGATCATAAATTGCCAGCTTATAAATTAGTGTTCGCGCGCATAAAAATTAATTACCCCCGTCAGTTTGTTACTTTAATTTACTATAGTTCGTGAAGAAATAATAATATTCCAAAAAATTTTATTTCGTTACAATGTAACAATTTTACAATACTTTTTGGCGAAAAAATAAACACAATAATATTTTGGGCCACTGCCAACATTCCGATAGTCCATATTATTAGTTGACGCAATTGTAAGCAAGCACATTTCACTTTGTTATTTTTATCAAATTTGGAGCACATATGCGGGCTGGATTAAATAGTTTTAACGATCAATTTTATTTTTTTAAACAATATATTTATGGTATTTAGTGACCTTGTTTACTGACTTTTTATGTTGTTTAAATGTGTATGTAAATATTAGCTGACAATTTATATATTTTTTGCCAGTATGCATTGAAAGGAATTCATTTGAGTTTGAGAATCGTTTCTTGTTCTTATAGTCGACGAAATAAGTTCCACTTTTCTGGAAGTATAGAGAACATTAAGTTAAATTTAATGGGCGAAAATGATTATTTTTGGATTTCCTGAAGTTCATAGATAGACGAATAGATAATTAAGAATCATTTACCGTGCCAAAACAAATAAGATTTTTTCAAAACCGACTATATTAGGACAAGTTGCATCGATGAAGACCCTTTCAAAATGTGCTTGGTGTATTGAAAAAATAATTGTTATTATATTGTAAGGCGTTCAATATAGGTGATGTCAACTCTCGAAGAGAATGGACCAAACTAAATCAAAAATTAAAATCCAGTATTCAAATGTTCATCTTAGCGATGACGCGTACAATTGAAACGCTAGCATCACAGTCTATTTCACTTCAAACAAATTGACGAAGTTTCACAAAAGAAATCAAACTCAAATACTGTAGGAGACCTTACTAGTTTGATACTCCATCCACAATATGTTAATGGACTCTTCTGTTAAAAACGATGATCATGCAGTAGAGCCATCTTGGAATCTGGGAATCAGGCTCACAGATAAGCTTCGTCACAGAGGTATCTTCAAAACGAATTTAAACAATCAAAACGCTTACATTTCAGTGTCTAGGCTAGCTAGGTAGATTCAAATTGAGATTTTTCTATTGGGGCATTAATTTTGTCATAAATTATGTAACAGTTGTCATTCCAGAATCGTAAATCTATCAGCATGGACATTTATCGAGGAATCAAACAAGCAGAAGGTAGTTTTATATATTTTCTAGTTGTGTCGACTCCAGAAAAACGCTATTTGGTTATGTTGCTTTTGGAAAATCTGATGGTCAGATTTATAATCAAACAGCATCACCGTTAGTGACTATGATAATTCAGAGCTACATCTACGTAGATGACCTTATGGCAGGTGCAGACAGCAAACACGAAGCAATTTAAATTAGAAGGGACTTAACATATCTGCTCCAGAAATACGGTTTCATTCTTTGCAAATAGTCATCAAACACACCCCCAATAAACAATATAAGGCACTGACAAAAAGAACAATCACCAGGAAATCAACAACAACACTGAAATGAAAAGAAGATTAGTAAAGATTTTAGGTATGGCCTGGAACACATCAAGTGATAATAAACTCATGTTTTTCCAATTTAATATTGTTACATGCCAGTCGTTTATTTGATTCTCTTGGCCGATTAGCTCCAGTCGTTTTTGTCATTAAAATTGTCATTCAACAGCTGTGGGCTTTAATGTAACTCAAAGTTACATTCCAAAATGTATATTGATGAAAAAATGATTCAGATGCATGGAATTTGTGATGCAAACCAAAATTATGAGCCACTTTTCTGCTATATAAGCATTTAAATGTTGTCAAAACACAATTAAAAATATTTCGCATGTACAATATTGAACTGTCTCAAAAACTGTCAAATTATAAATAATTTACCCCTATACTGGCTGGAATAAATTTTATCGACAGGTGGTTTGTCCCAACCTACCTCCCATATAATATATATGTGAGCGCCATGGCTATCTCACCTAATTCATAAAGCGTTAGACTATGAGTTTCAGTAACTATGGTCAAAAGACCTCAGTTCAACAACTACAGAGAATATATCTAGTTCCTAAATTTTTATAATATTTCCAGTTAACATATCAAATGCCAATGAGTATTTTATTGTATTTCAGTAGTGCGATCTGGGATACGAGAAAACCAGTTGTCAAAATCAAAATGTCAGATCAAAACCATCCATTTATCTATCGATCAATTTGAACTCAAGAAGCGATAATATGGCAGTTTAAGCAACCGATTATAAAGAAATTGCATTGAGATTTTACTTTTTTACACATAAAAGCTCATAAATTCTCGACTAATGTTCACACGGAAATAGGAAATAATGTTTGTCATCCAGGAACATCCAATAAAAAAAATGTATATCTAATTAATAAATTATTTAGCCATTTAGAATAAACAAAAAACAAAATTATCGCAATTAATTTTAGCCAATTCCAATTTCAAGGTTAAACGTTTATTATACTAACGCTAAACGTTCATTATATCGAGACATATATATACACATTAAGCTTTGCGAATGTACTATAAATATGAGAATATCGCTAAAAAATTAATTAACCAGGAAGAGGAATTGATACTGTGTATTTACAAAATAAAATTTTTAATTTCAGATTTAAATATTTAAAAACAAAAAAAAAATTTTTTTTTTGTTATCAAGTACTGAACAAAATAAATGTTTATACCATTATACGTATATGTATATACAAATTTACATTTATCTGTTATCAGTTGCAATGCATAAAGCATTATATTTGGTGTTATAAAAAAGTCGCATTTAAATTGTTAATTTAAATGGAGGGAAACGCTATAAACTCGATGTATGAAAATTTTTTATAAAAAAAATATAAGGAAATGTACACATATTTGTTGATGACTTTGAGCATTACGAGATAAAGGCGCGCACTGATTTCATTTGAATACTATATGTGTAAGAGGTAGCGTTTTAATTAACAAAAAAGATAAATCTTTAAAGGATCAATCAAAACGAGATGTTGTAGTATCACCGCGCACGGTGCAATGTGCTTATCAATCATCATATCGTATATTTGATTGACTTGTAAATATAAGAACGGAAAGTTGTAGATGAGCAACTTGAAAGTTTTAGATGAGGGCTAAACACAACGAATTACTTTTAGCTCCCATATTTGAGGTATTTTCTTAAATTCTTGTTAGAATTACAGATCGAAATGAGCGAAGCGACAACCATTAGCCAAAATTGCCTTCTTCTATGCAATAATCAGATCGTGTTTTATTTGCTTGTTAATTATGTAAATTTTACAATTTTCAAATATATATACAGGGTGTCCCTAAAGTCGCTGACACGAATAGTACCGTTGGATTCCTTGATCAAAGCGAACATGACTTTACTTATACCACTTCGCACTGTGAAGCCCCCTATTCAAGTTATAGACGTTTGAAGAGGAGCCTTCCAACATCGTACCTTGTATTAAAGATAACTCAATATCTAGAGAAAGCACCATTAAAATATGAACCATCAAAAATATGAACCATCAAAAATATGTATTTCAAATTAAAACAAAACTTTTGGAATTAAAATTTTTTTAAGAAAAATTATTGTTTCTTATCCATTTATTTTTTAACAATTACTCTACGACAATAAATATTTTTTGATTAAAACATAGTTCAGACTCTTAGCTTTCAGAAAAGCTAACTATTTAACATATTGGCAATAATATGTTAACTAAAAAAATTAAAAGATTACAATAAAAATTTTGCATTTTCTTTATTAGACGCAAGTATTGAGGTAGAAATAAGTACTGGTGTTATTCTCAAAACGACCACCATAGCCGTTACGCATTCCAAACACCTATTCATTAATGAATTGCGAACTTTTACGAAAACGTTTCTATCCCATTTGATTTCGTTACAAGCTTCATATATTCTAGCAATTAACATTGCTTTACCTGGGATAGATGGGAAGAATAAAATTTAGTTTTTGAATAACCCCAGAGGTAAAAATCTAACGGATTTAGATCTGGTGATCTTGCTTGCCAATGTATAGGTCCTCCGCGGCTAATCTAACTGCCTTGAATCTAACTACCTTGAAAAAAAAGTGTTTAAGTGGGATCGTACATTTCTTGCAAAATGTGGTGGAGCACTATCACACTCAAAAAAATAAAGGAGTTAATTTGACAAAATTTACATCTGAATTGAAGAAAAAGCGTTTAATATACGGTCAACGAAGGTAGGTTATTAATTTGAATGTATTTTATTCAAATTAACAATTGATGTTTAAGTTAATCGATCCAATGAATTATCTTCAATTTAGATAAAATAGAAAAATAAACTCGTTTGTCAAATTGACAACCATTAGTCAATTGGATGAAAGGCATTCAACACGATATTTGTTGAAATGATGAAATTTTCGTTGAAATGAAAAACAGTATTTTTTGATTTGAAGATAACTTTTGTTAAATCAATGAAATAATTTAATGGCAATTAGTTGAATTAAAGAAACATCGTTGATTTGATATACATATATGTATATATATTTATATGTTTATATATAAATATATAAATATATATATATATATATATATATATATATATATATATATATATATATATATATATATATATTATATATTATATATATATATATATATATATATATATATATATATATATATATTTATATATATATATATATATATATATATATATATATATATATATATATATATATATATATATATATATATATATATATATATGTATATTGCATAGTAATTATAATAAAAAATAATCAGAACAATATTTTATTTAAACACATTTATTTTTAAAATTCAAATGCAATTAATATTACAAAAAAAATGTCATGTGGATCTTTCTTTTTATCTTTAAAAATTGGAATTATTGTTAGAACAATTCCTTTCAACATTTTAATTTATGCTGGAGACTGATGGATAGTTGATGCAAATCGATATTAGCCTATAAAAAAAAATTGATATATTACTATAAGAATAATACGACTCACAGTTTAAACATTAAAAAATTACATTTTAATCAAAATTTACCCACCTCAATAATATAAAGTAAAAAGAAAATGTGTATTTGGTGTCCCAAGGTAACGCTGGTCGTCTCGGTGTATTCCGCCATTAACAAAACTATCTAAAAATATTAAACAAAGATCTTATAGAACTTATATTCACTAAACTACATTCATTAACCTTACCTAAGAAACTGTTAATTTTTTTAACTTGATAACAAATTTTATGGAATTTCTCATCCATATTAAAAAAAAAATTCACTTTAAACACTATGGACGCGTATATCAAACTCAGAATCACAGACCAAACAATAAATCAATCATATATTTAATATTATATTTACTATATTTCAACATTAAATTCATCTATTTAATAAAAATTTTTCAAATGTACGATTTATTTTACTACATGTAGTAAAACAATTTAGTTAAATTAAGGAAATTTAATCGACTCAACAAAAATAATTACTACCATATAAAAACATTCAGTATAACGTGTACGAATATCATTAATAATTATCTGTAACTTTTAAATTTACAACATTTGAAGAAAAATTTCTTCAATTTGAAAAAAATAAATCTACATTTTTGTTTTATGAGCATTTGAATATTTATTATTCTAATCGATTATTTTCGTAACTGAATCAATAATTTACTATCAAATTGATTAAATGTGTTTCTTCAAAATTCAATGAAATCGTTTAATCAATATGACCTACGATATTTTTTTGAGTGCATGCATAAACCACATATATCGTAAATTAAACAATGGAACTTTTTCCAATAGTTCATCAAATTGGTTTTTTAAAAAATTTAAATATTTTACACCATCTAATCTGTCTGGAAGTATGATCGGTCCTAATAATTCGTCTCCAAAAATACCACACCATACATTTACTGTGAAATTATGTTGGTAACTGTTTACAATTTTTAAATGAGGATTATTTGATGACCAGGAATGCATGTTGTGTAAATTATCATCTTCGGAAACCAAAAATGTCGTGTTTGTTGCTCAATTACCGATTCACAAAAAAAATTTCTTGATATTTTATCACTTTCCAAAATGTCTTGTACTGTTTGGTAATGATAAGGATGGAGTTTTTCATTTTAATTTGCCTGTGAACGATAGATTTTGCAATTCCGGTTTTTGCTGCAATTTTCCGAATACTAGTCGTGGGATTGTTATAAACATCACGCAACACTCTATCAGCATTATGGTGTGATGTTAATGTACGTCCTGGTAGATCTCTCCGATTATTTAAAAATGTGCCGTTCTCCCTCAAATTCCAATCTACATTAACAAAAGTATTAATAGATAGCAATCTACGATAAAGGTATCGATCTCGATATTTTCGTTGAGCAACGGTCCGAGCTCCAGCCTCGTAAAAAATGCATACCATATCCACATATTCGTTAGAGGTATAAGGGTTCATGTTTTAATAAATGTTAAATTTTTATTTTAACTACTAAAACTACTACTAATTTTATTTTTTATTTTTTCTACTTTAATTTTAATTACTACTTATATTTTTAATTTAAGTTTATTGATATCTCAATACTTGCGTCTAATAAAGAAAATGCAAAATTTTTATTGTAATCTTTTAATTTTTTTAGATAACGTATTATTGCAAATATGACAAATAGTTAGCTTTTCTGAAAGCTAAGAATCTAAACTATGTTTTAATCAAAAAATATGTATTATCGTAGAGTAATTGTTCAAAGATAAATGGTAAAGAAACAAAAAAATTTCTTAAATAAATTTCAATTCTAAAAGTTTTGTTTTAATTTGAAATACTTTTTACGTAAATATTCATACTTATTATACCTTATTTGAAAGAAAATTTAATCAGCTTTTTAACGATATAAACATTGGGAAAAACAAATGGTTCTTTCTCTAGATATTGGGTTATCTTTAATAAAGGGTACGCCGTTGGAAGGCGTTCTTCAAACGTCTATAACTTGATAGGGGGCTTCACAGTTTGAAGTGGTATAATTAAAGTCATGTTCGCTTTGATCAAGGAATCCAACGGTACTGTTCGTGTCAGCAACTTTAGGGACACCCTACATATATATATATATATATATATATATATATATATATATATATATATATATATATATATATATAGATATATATATATATATATATATATATATATATATATATATATATATATATATATATATATATATATAAATATATATATATATATATATATATATATATATATATATATATATAAATATATATATATATATATATATATATATATATATATATATATATATATATATATATTTATATATATATTTATATATATATATATATATATATATATATATATATATATATATATACATATATATATATATATATATATATATATATAAATATATATATATATATATATATATATATATATATATATATATATATATATATATATATATATATATATATATATATATATATATATATTTATGTATATATATATATATATATATATATATATATATATATATATATATATATATATATATATATATACATAAATATATATATATATATATATATATATATATATATATATATATATATATATATATATATATATATATATATATATATATATATATATAAATAACGGGTGGGCCATTTAAAAGTTTAAATTTAAAAGGGCAATAAAACAAAAACGGTTTAAAATTTTGCCAAATTTATTTTTTTGTTGTGAAGTACAATTGTTTCGGTTAGAGATGGAATATTATTTTATTCATATGGCTACTGCACATCAATTCTATGAACAGCAGGCGCAAAAAAATCTGTTATCATGGTGCAATAGGTGTCTCCATTGATATTTACCATTACTGCAATGGTTGCGCCATCCTCATTTTCAAAGAAATATGGACCAATGATGCCTCCGCTCCACAAGCCGCATCAAACAGTCAATCGTAATGGGTGCATTGGCTTCTGTAAGACCAAGTGGGGGTTTTCTGAGCCCCAAATACGGCAATTTTGTTTATTAATGTACCCACCAAGTTTATTAATGACGAGTTGATGTTGATGGATTCTCACGGACACTCTTCAATATTTTCGGGTGTACGTACTGTACGAGCACGCTCACGTCTTAGCGCATCAATAACAAAACCAGTTTCACGAACTTTAACAATAAACTTGCGTACACCGGGCACTGTTGGTCCATCTCTGCGACCAAATTTTACAGGAAATTTTCGTGCAATTTCCGAACAATTGTCTTTGTTTTGGAAATAAATTTCCAATAAATCCAAACGTTGCTCAAGCGTAAATCGATACATTTCGTTCAGTGGAGATAATATACTGAATTTTGAGACAGAAGGAATGACATAAGTATTGCCAGATTCGAAATAACCAGTGGTTAAAATTTAAACCGATAGATGGCCCACCCTATATTACATACAAAGGGTTACACAATAAAAAGTTTCATTTTGAATAACCTGCTATTTGGGCTGTCAATTTTGAAGCTGTCATCTTTTGACATTTGACAAGTAAAAACTATGCCATTACTAAAAATGCTACGATACCCGCTTCATCAATGCATTGAAATCGTTAAAATTCACTACAAAAAAGGTGAAAATTTTATACTTATTGGAAAACCCGTTATATATATATATATATATATATATATATATATATATATATATATACATATATATATATATATATATATATATATATATATATATATATATATATATATATATATATATATATATATATATTTATATATATATACAGTGCGTTGCATAACTATATAACTACTCGTTTTTTTGATTTTTTAAAATAACGGATTTAAAAATTTCAAAACTTTTAATGCAAAAAGTTGCGTAAGGATGAAATATATAAAATACAAAAGAAAACCGTTACAATATTAAATCGTTTTAAACAAAAATAATAAATATTTGAATTGACCTTGTTGCATAACTATATAACCAGTAGGCCTTTTAATGGTTTTTTCTCGCTGTTTTATAAATTATAAAAATTTTAGTATTAATTCACCTTGCTTCCTTACAACTAAAATCTTAGAAAAATAATGCCACGTGGAAAATATTTATCGAACGAAGAAAAAGGCAAAATTCTGGCCCTTTCCGAAGAAGGTTTTTCGTTAAGACGAATCGGGCAAAAATTAAACCGCAGCCATGTTACCGTTGGCAATTTTTTAAGAGGTCCGGTTAATTACGGGACAAAAAAAAACGGAGGGCCAAAAAAAAAGATGAGTTTACGCGAAACCCGTGGATTGATTAAAGCCGCGAATAATACTTTCAAAAGCCTTAAGCGCCTGAAAAGCGACCTTAAATTAATTGTGTGTCGGAGCACAATCTGTCGGTGTTTGAAAGTTGCTGGTCAATTGAAACACAGTAAACCGATATCAGCGCCTAAGTTATTGCCACGGCACAAAGCTGCCCGACTTCAATTTGTTAGGGCAAACATGAGTCGCGACTGGTCAAAAGTAAGTAAAAAAATAATTGTTTCGTTGTTATGAAAACTGCGCGATTTTATCAAAACTAACCCATTAATCAATTACAGATGATTTTTTCCGATGAAAAAAAATTTAATCTTGATGGTCCGGACGGCACTCAGTACTATTGGAAAGATATGAGAAAAGAGCCAAAATACTTTTCTAAACGAAATTTTGGTGGTTGTAGTTTAATGGTATGGGGTGCTTTCTGTTCAGCGGGAACTCTTACCTTAGCGTTTCCATCCACCAAAATGAACAGCGTAGAGTTCATTGGCGTGTTAGAAAATCATCTATTACCTTTTTTGTACATTAACCAAGATGAAAACTGGATTTTCCAACAAGATAATGCTCCAGTACATACGAGTCGGAGTACAAACTCATGGTGTGAAACACACTGCATACCAGTATTAGATTGGCCCGCTTGTTCGCCAGACCAAAATCCCATCGAAAATCTTTGTGGAATATTGGTTACAAAAATTTACGAAGGTAACCGGCAATTTGACACTGTAGAGGAATTAAAAGTAGCTATTCAACATGCCTGGGAGGAAATATCACTCGAAATCATCCATTCGTTAGTTAGAAGTATGCCGAATAGAATTTTAGCTATAGCGGAAAACAAAGGTGGACCAACAAAATATTAACATTTTTGTTTTTATTTATTTTTATTAGTTTTTTATTGAATTAAAGTTATTGAAATAACAGTGGTTATATAGTTATGCAACAAGGCAAATTCAAATATTTATTATTTTTGTTTAAAACGATTGAATATTGTAACGTTTTTTTTTTGCATTTTATATATTTCATCCTTACGCAACTTTTTGCATTAAAAGTTTTGAAATTTTTAAATCCGTTATTTTAAAAAGTGGTTATATAGTTATGCAACGCACTGTATATATATATATATATATATATATATATATATATATATATATATATATATATATATATATATTTTTATATATATATATATATATATATATATATATATATATATATATTTTTATATAAATATATATATATATATATATATATATATATATATATATATATATATATATATATATATATATTTATATATCAGAGCTGGGTTATCAGAAATATTAAGGATGGTATGGTTTGTGGTATGCCTTGCAGTTATATATATGGTATGGCCTGGGTTGTACCGGTATTGTACGAGTACGTTACGGGTCTCAGTAAAATAATTTGTCATAAATAAAAATAATTTGTTAACAGTAATAATATTTAATCTATAAAAAAAAATATTAACATACATACTAAACTTTCAATTTAAGTAGTAAAAGATACTGAACAATTGATGATTTTAGCAGCGAAAGCAAAAATTTTAGGAACGCAAAAATTATGTTCACAATGACTTGCGTAGCAGGGACGGACCAAAATAGCCTATCATATTACTTTCTAAACTCACAAATTTTTCATGGTTTTTCAAACTAGAAATGTACCTTGACCTTTTGGAAACCATATAAAAGGTTGCATCGCAATTTTTTAAAACGTTTTACATTTTCAAATAGTGATTATTCAAATAGTGAACAATCTTAACACGCAACTAGAAATGATTGGGTTTTTCCAAAAACCTCTCTTCAGGAGATAAATATCTATTTTTTCTTAAATTATTTATTATTTTGTAGCATACGTTTTTATGACTGTTTTATTTTAAATTCTATGTTTTTATTGGATAACAGCAATACATAAAGCGCATTTTATTGGTCAAAGAATAAAAATTTCCCCTCATTCCAATACAAAACCATCAAAAAGTTGGAATGAAACTATAGATCATGTTTTCCGAAAGAGGCGCCACGATCAAAGTATGTAGTATGATATATTTTCCGAAAGAGGCAGCACGATCAAATTATATGGTACCAATCATTGTCAGTAGATTTTTTTTATATTGTTCCTAAAATTTCGTTTCAAACGGAAAACATAAAATATTACAAATTAACAATAATTACGAAATAGCTCAAAATAAAAAGAAACCTACCAAAAAAATGTATTACTTTAAGGCAACAGATTGTTTGAATAAAACGATGGTCGGCCATGATTTTTTTTCTTATTTTTAATTTGTTGGTGTTCGAGATAATTCCAACAGGAATGATATTCGTTGTTTGGTGTATTTATGTGCAATTTGAAGTATTTGCACACAATAATCAAAAATATATTGTTTATATTTTAGACTATTTGACTGACATCTAGCGGCATAATCAATGCACTAGGGCATACTTGTAAAATATACCACTTTCCATAGGATGGCAGCATTTTTGTTTGTGGTATAACTTTGACAGTCCGACATGACCAATTCCAAATGGAATGATAATACATTCTATTGGAAAAACCAGTAACCATGCAAAAAAATTGGGTCAAGGTACGGTATAAGGTATTAAAAATTGGAAATTTGGTTAACAGTTTAGGTACAGGGTTTCAAAATATGTATGATATTACGTTATGGTACGGTTCGGTATGGTATCTGACACCAGGTTCCCAGCCCTGATATATATATATATATATATATATATATATATATATATATATATATATATATATATATATATATATATATATAAATATGTAAAGCATAAGCGAATATACAACAAAAAATTAATTAAATAATAAATTATTTCCATTTTATTATCAAATATAATAATTTTATTATAGGAAAAAAAAACAAATATATACATACACTCTTTGTCGTCTATTCCTGATAAGAATTTTTTTTTTTTTAATAGATTTTCTATTTATAGTTTAAAAAATAAAAACTAACATAATTACTAATTTTTTTTTTTGTTTTGTTATTTTTTCATTTAATTGAACTAATAAATTTATGTAAACATGAAACAATGTAAAATAAAATTTCTTATCAAAATTTACAACAAAATATATACGTATATATGTTATACTATTGTGAAGAAGTAAACACTTATCTCTCCCATATATACTGTTATATATATACATTATTATTATATTTGTACTTCTTGTGTGATTTCCTCTTAACTTCGAAAAATAATGCCTAGACGGTTTGAATTATGTTTTTTATTTTTAAATTTAAAGTGTTTATTACAATTTAATTTTTAAGTATTTTGTTATTTTGGCTTTAATTTTGGTTTACTTAAGTGTGTCTGGAATTTAATTTTGTGTAATCAAATTTAATTAAGAATTTTTCGTTTTTTTTTTTTTTTTTGATGATAGCCATACCAATATACTTAATATTAAGTATAATATAGTTAGTAATAATTCATTTAGGAACGGGAAATAAACAAATATTAAAAATTATTATATATTTTTTGGTGTGGGAATAAAGATGGAGGGATTTCAAATGTGTGTCTGGACAAAATATAATATGATTAATGTACATCATATGCAGGGTGAGTGAGTAATTTTCAAATAAAGTAAAACAAAAAAAAAAAGAACATCAACAAATTATATGGTTAATTCATCAAAATTGAGAAATTTAAGTCTAGAAAAAGGTCAGTCTCTTAAATTTCAGAAATTTATGCCACAAATTGAAAATTTTTGAAAACCAGGAAATTATGTTTTGACCCTGAAGCGAGGTGTCATCGTCTGGAACCTTTGGTAAATTTAATGAGTCTTACATTGTTGCCAAGTTACCAATTTAAGAGTGTTTTTATTTAGACATCGGTGCAACCGTTTTCTAAGAATGCTCTGAGACTATGAGCTTTTTAAAATCGTTGAATTCTGAATGGTAACTTTCTCCATCATTGCATTGGATTACAAGGTTTTTTTTGCTGAGGCGTATCTTTCATATCATTTAGGTCATTTTTGATTGTTGAAATATGTCAACTGATTGCTGTTGATGCGCTGCATTCTGTTTTTTAAATTATTTGGCTTGTTGTTTGGTTTTTGATTACTGATCCACGTTGAGAAGCTTAATTGAGACGGGCTACTGCATGTTCCTCAGATTCAAGCTCTTTGAATAGTTCTATTTGCAATCAGTAATTGCTGATGTACTTATGTTTTTTAGTTTCTTTGAGGGTCTCCAATTTTTGTATTCTGCATTCTATTTTGTATGCTAAGAACTGTATTAAGCTGTACTGTTTAATGTTATTGCACTAATTTTGACTTTTACAGAAATCATATCACTGCCTTGCACGCCTTCTAGCGTCCACTACTACTGCAGCAATAAAATGTTATAGTTCAAACTATGACAAGCCATGGTTCAATCGTCAATTTAAAAATAGTTTGCACATTTTTTCAAAAATTCCTTTGATAATGCCGTTTTGTTGACCGCTTCATCTGACCGTATTAGTAGCTACAATTCATATACTATCCAACCCGTTACCTCGGAGATTTTGATTGGATTAGAATGTTTAAATACTTGTGGTAGTTTATGTCCGGATGGTATCTCACCATTTATTTTAAATAAATGCGCACATTCTTTGAGTGAAACTTTACTGTCTACATTTGTTTAACGTAAGCCTTTTGAGTGGTTTATAACCTGAAATTTGGAAAAAATCATTTGATATTTCAATATTTAAATCAGGTAGAAGAAGTAATATCACGTGTTATAGAGGCATTTTGATTGTTTCCGGGGACAGGTGGATGTGATCTATACAAGTTTTTCGAAAGCTTTCGATAAAATGATCACGCAATTCTTCTGCATAAGTTAATTGATTTAATTGATTAAATTGGTTGCATCGTATCTTTCAAACCGTAAGCAATGCGTAAATATCGTACAATTCAATTCGTTATTGTATTTTGTTCCTTCTAGAGTTTCGCATGTTAGTCAACTTGGACCATTACTTTTCATCAGATGACTTAAAAATGTATGCAAACAATAAGTTTGTTATTGGCACTGATCGGATGTAAGAAGAGTTCGATGAATTTTACCATTAAATGCTAATAAGTGTAAAGTTATGACATTTTTTACAACACGACCGTCGTCCGTGGAGGTCCTATTTGTTTTATTTGACATACAGAGCAGTAGAATCTGTGACATCTGTGATATCGGAGTAAACTTTTCTAGTAATTTGAACTTAAGCAATCACATTAGTTTCATAATAAATAAGGCATTTGCTATGCTGGGTTTGGTAATTCTTTGACTTTAACATGTCTTTGCGTTACCTACGTTAGCTCAATGTTAGAATATGCCTCTTTAATTTGGAATCCTTTCTATAAACGCATTCTGATAGAATTGAAAGCAACCAGAATTGTTAAAGTTTTTGATTTATGCACTGCGACGTTTATCTTATTTGAATCAGAGTTTTGTCCGTGAACCTTACTTAAACCGATTTTAATTATTAAATTTACAAACTTTAGCGCGTCTATTTAGAAATAGCTTGTGCCATTTTTGCTCGTGACATTTTATGTTCCAGATTTAATTGCTCTGAACTGCGTGGTCATTGTGAGTAATCATACATTGTAATTTTACAAAATTGATGAATAATAAATAATGATATTTCCAAGAATACAAATTTCGACTTATTTCCAAGTGACCCAAAAAAATGAGCCTCTTCAAAATTGCATGTTTTTCTTTTAACAATGATCAATAAGTAACTTTTAAGAACAAAATTACATGTAACCACATTTTTGGACAATGACTAAAATAGTTTGCGGGAACCCATAATTTGGATTTTTATTATCAGGGAATTAATGCAATGGATACAACAAAAAGAGGAATTCATGCCGCAGGTGGTAAATCAGCAGAGATGCTGACCAAACTACCCTCTTTAGAGGTCGACCCAAGAGATTCTGGGTAAACTAACGTAAATAATGAACTAAGAAGAAAACTAAGCAAAATTGAAAAGGAAACGTCGCAGTTAAGAAACGAAGTGATATTGCTTAAAAAGGAAAACGAAAATTTAATAAGGAATTTACAAGCTAAGGAATCTGAGGAGCCTCCTCAAACGAGCAATGAGGTACAAATAATTGAAAGGTTTTTACTAAAGAAGAGAAACTAGTAAAACAAACAGATTGGGTCCTAAAACAGAAAAGAAAAAACAAAAAAGGAAAGCGGTGTCAACTCCGGAAAGTTGGAAGATTCACCAAATACTGATAAAGTGGCTGGAACACATCGAAAAACACCTGACTGAGTATAACAGCCAGGCAAACTTAAAGAGTAGGCGCCGCCATCAACTACTATTATTGGTATGTCCAAATTATACCTCTGTGCAAACAAGTGAATTGCATCACTTAACAATGATGGTTGAAAAATTGATGCGTCTGATCCTGAGGCATATAGAACTTTGGCAACAAAGTGGAAATTAGTTGTTCACTTATACAGATAAAAATGATCTCCTAATTAAAGTTATGTATAGGGGCCTTAAGAGACCAAAAATAGAAAATGCAGGTGTTCAAATTACTAAATGAGAGTTGGCCCTTATTTATAAGGGATTTTCCTTATTAATAAGTAGCTTGTAAACTACTTCGGGCCATTAACTAGATAGATATTTGAATATTATTTACAGTTTTATGTAAACAGAGGTAAAATCATTACATAAAAAATTTAAATTTTTAATGACCTTACTTTTGTAGGGTCCTAAGGTTAGGATCACAATTAATTTTAATAGAACTTTTGAAGTGTGGGATAGCAATTTTACGTATTAAAATATTGTAATATTTACAATGTAATAAACTTATATATCAATTATACAATTACAATGTATAGCATGTAAAAACTTTGAAATGCAGTTCAATAATCACACTACATATAAATTTCGAAACCTATGACAACATTTTAATCAATTGTGATAAGATTTATTTTGTTTTGGTTTCGCCGATGATAAAAAATTTAAAATGATTCATGATTTCTAATCGTCGTTTCAGTAAATGACAATAATGTGTGTATTGCATGAACCACACCACATATTCGAGGACCAATCCAATGTTCGCTTTATTTTTGTGGTATATAGTTAAAAACAAGTTTGTGGAACATACGTTTTTGAAGCATGTGTTCTCCCATGATAATTCTCATCAGTTTAGTCGCACAAAGAATTATATATGTACACAAAATTATAAAATCGTATTGCAATATGTTAGTAAATTTAATGAAGAAATATGCCATTACATCTGGCAATCCGTAACCAGATAAAAATAAATAAATAGAATACTTGTTTTTTTATTTTATATATCGTACAGTTCTCACATCATTTTCAGTTCATTAAATTCGCTTGGTGACATTCACATATTTGTGAGAAGTTATGACAAATTTTTTCAAGAAACATTTTTTAAAATGTGTCAAAACATGTCATGTAAAAGATGATGCGCTGCATTTGGTTTTAATTTGGAAAATGATAAATTGTTAATAGAATGGCGACTGAGAATTTAACTCTTTATCTGAAAGCGATACCCATAACAATATAAGCGAAGTTAAAGAATCGATTTTCTAATGCCAAATTGAACATAAAGTCAACAAATTTCATGGCAATGAAAAATTACTGAAATGTGAAATCTATATTTAGGCGGTAGAAAGAAACATTTTTCAGTTGGAAGTACTAACCTTGTTTATTTTGGATGAAATAGCATTGATCCTGTCAAGTTCACATGTTGCTGATCTTTTGTCAAAATCAGTGGCTGAGCTACTTTAAATTTTTTATACATATTGTGTTCTAGCCAGATTCTCCGAACATTTGTCTGTTTGCTTTTCTAATCCGTTTTTGGGAGCTATTTTACTCACTGAAATCAAGTCTCCAGCTATTTTGTGTAGTGTCCTCAAAATGTGTAGTGACCTGTGATAATATTTAATCTTTCTGATTTTAACAACTGTTAGTTGCTATTTTAACATAAACTCTTGATTCTTTGTGTCGTTTAATGAAGATTCGTTTCAAGCTATCGTACATTTTACTGTCTAATTCTTCATCGATTACGTTGGTAATTCCGTCGGCTACCTCTGGAGGTTATTGCAGCTAGGACATGGTAGTATTTATTTGTTAATCAGATTGTTTTTTTATTGGAGACTTCGACCGAATTTAATTGGGTCATTAATAACAATCGTTACCGACTTGTTATCTTTTTAATCATTATTTCCGTCATCGCTCATTATGGCGATTTTGATAACGTAAAAAACAACTCGTAAGTAATACCTAGTTTAGTAAAGTTTTCGACGATTAGTCGGTTTAGTATAGTTACCTAGTTTCGTATAGTTTTCGAATTCATCACTATTTCTAGTCCACAAATAAATACACAACACAAGAACTTAAGATAGCTAATCATGTTCGTAGTTAACAAGAACCAATCTTTTCCTGTAGATTAGACTCGTTGCCTTTGTTTTGATTTGGTATATGACATCATTCGATGTAGATTTAACCTTTAAGGGTTATTCCCATATACACTGCAATTTTGGCGATAACCCCGTTGTGGATTGTTAAGCCATACCATATGTCCTGCGTCAAATCCTCTGAAATTGGCTGGTACGTCATATTGAGCAGTGATCTTATAACTCGAAAGTCGTATTTTCTCTATCACAAACTGATGTACTTTGTTCAATTCTTCCTTCATGTTGTAGCCTTTGGTTCATACAAAGCTGCAGTTGGAACCATTCCAAGTCCCTTGGTAGCCGCAAATTATTACTAAAAGACTATAAACTATCGATAGATCATTAGGAACAGAGGGAGGTTCTAATCCCAGTTCCAAGAATTTTCACCACTGTCTGAGCGATGTACTTCCCTAATGTGGTATTTATTCGCTCAACGGCTAATTGTGACTGCAAAGGTTTCATTCATGTTTCATTTATGCCCAGCATTTGAAACATCTCCTGAAACATAACCGAATCATTTTTGCATTGCTGAGACGGGGACTCCTCCATTAGTACCCCATATATCGATTGATCTAATTGTTCACCACAGCATTCGTGATGTCAAATCAGGAAGTACTGACTGAAGTAATTTATTACTATAAGTAAATATTTATTTTCTCTATTTCCGGTTGGAAAAGGTCCAGCAACACCCTTTTAAATCCAACAATACTTTTAAATAATGCTCTAACGTTATACTTTTACACATTGTACTTCGACATCATCGAGTGTGCACTTTAATTGTCGTATAATGATTTGTATGGTATAGCGAGTATGACAGTTCTCGTGCAGAACATAACCGTCTTTTAAACTCCTTGGATGCACTAAACCGTTTCTCATGCTCATGCAAATTTTTGGTACTAGGCACACAATCTAATAAATCATCTTAATTCTGTGTATTTCGCGCGTGAGTTGTTACATTGTGTCCCAAATATTTTACTTTGTCACGAAAAATGTACAGTTCTTTAAACGTTTACTTACTGATGGAATCTTCTTGTATACTTCCACCAAATTCTATAACTGTTCTTTGATCTATACTTTTATAAATAAGGCCCATTTTTAAACCCAACCTCTTGTTCATTCGAAAAACACAAGATATACAGGATACACAGGACATAACATAATCGAAAGAGCATGTACTAAAACAGTGTCCAGATTTCTATGTTGCATGTAATTGAAATTTTTAAAGATGATTAAAATTCAAAATCATTATTCAAAGAGCCTTATTCAAAGCCAATTTTGATATAACAAATGAAATTCTAAACTTTTCTAAACTTTTGAGAAAAAAGCTCCCTTTATATTTTAAAAATATGAAATGCTTTCGGAGATAAATAACAACGTTTTTAAAGCATTGGAAAAATTTATTTGTGAAAGTTTTCATTTAATAATATCAAGCCATTTGTTTAATGATTTTAAATATAAGTTTGTTAATATTAGAGCTTTTTTCATTAAAAGCTTTACAATTTAAAAATATTTAAATCAAATGTTTTGGTGCTATATTAGTATTTTCTAGAAATTGTTGATAACATTTCCAAAGTACATTAGTATTAGAGGATAATTTTGGAGGACCCGGTATATCAACTACAAAAAATGTCATAGCAACTTTAGGAAGCGTCGGATTGGCCTATTTTTTTAACAGAATATGTCATTCACAATACGGAATCCAATGGTATCTTTCTAAGATACACTAACCGGACTTAGCATTCTTTAGAATGTGCGAAGCGATATATATATATATATATATATATATATATATATATATATATATATATATATATATATACAGTAAAACCTTCGATAAAACTTCGATATTTTGATGCCAATCTAAGAAATGATTTCATGTCATTTTCCTTCATTTCACCTTGTGAAATCCTAATGAAAGGTCGATTATTGTAAAAAATTTTGAAATTCCAAGATTCGCCAATGTTTTTGATCTGTCTGGAATGGAATATATGATTTTTTTATATTCATTCCATTCATCACTTATGAAGCCGGTTTCAATTTATTTTCTAAGATTTCTGTAATGCATTTTCAATTTAGGGCGACAAACGCACACAAAAATGCAAAGACCGACACATCTAAAACAATGTTCGATCTCTGATTCTGATTCTGATCGAATATGTCCGAATTCTCATTATTTTTCATGATTAAATTGTTCTTCCTCTTCTATACGGGTTCCAGAGGTAAATCTTCTGCTTTTACTGTGGTAGATTCAAAATGGAATTTTCGCGTTTAACTACTGGTTGATAGTTTTGTTGAATAGTGTGGTTGATGTAAGTCTCCTGCGTTGTCTGAATAGATGAATCAACTGACATCAGTGATGGTGGTTTTTACCCTATTGATCGTTACTCTATGTTTCGTTGTGAGAGTAACACAGGGATGCTGGCACGCCTCCTTTATAAGTTCACTGGATTAGCGTTTAATTGATTTATTGTTGTTTGTGGGTATCAAACTGAGGTCTGCGATCTGTAGCAAAAAACTAAAAATATACCAAAAATTGATAACTAACAGTGGCAAAATTAACAGAAGACCTTATTTTGTATGCTGTGCAAAGCAAAATTATGCCGCGATAGTTTTTAAGGATAAGGCATTACTTTGCTTTGCCAAATTTATCGAATAAGATCTAAAATATGGTTTCACAAAGTATCCCTTCTGGATATTAGCAGCTCAGAAATAATGCAATAAACCCGACGAGAATGGTTTCTTTTTAGTCTCTATGCACATCTCCTCTATGTATATCTCCGCAGTCTGTATTTGGCAACTTTCAAATTCAGTATTGTCACTAATTGTTGAACATTGTTAGAGTCAGTCAGATAAATGCTCCTTCCACGTGTCGAGCACTGCATTGATGGTTGGGTTTACCTTAGAAGTGGTATAATTTTTAATCTAACAAAGTGTTATCACCAGTTGAGTTTAAAAAAGAGATTAGGTCATATAATACGCAATGTAAATACAATTAAAGATATAATACGGGACCTGGTGATTATATATACGTGATAATACCTTAGACTGATTGTTTTTTGATGTGTCAGCCATACTTTTTCAAATTTAAATCAAGTTGAACTAAACCATTTATTGGCCAATTTAAAAGATTGAAAAAAGTTCCCAAAGCTGCAACAAATTGGTAAAAAAATAAAAAGAACGAGATAGTGTACATTTAGTGTAAATCCACCTTGATTAGTTATTATGTTATTTATGTAGTGTATATCAACTTGATTATTTCACCCCGTATTTGCATAAATTATTAGTATACTAAAACTAGTAAAGTTTCATTGATACTGTACAAGGGCGGTTAAAAAAAGACTAATCGGATCTGAGCAATTAACTATTCATAAGAGTATTAATGTTAAAATCGATTTTACAGATCTTAAATATGTAATTGTATTCCTTGCATTAAAATGAATTTAATTAATTTACCATTTAAGATTAAAACTATACTTCCGCGGTTTAGTCACGAAAAAAATAAATTTAACATCCAATCAAGCACAATACAGTGAATTTCTGTGTGTGCTGGAGAATAGCTGTTTGTATAGCGCCCTTGAAGTTTTATTAAAACCAACTGACCTGAATTTTTTTTTTATTTTAGTTTCATTGAAACTATATATTTTGTGTATATGATCATGAAATTTTCTGTATATTAAAAAAAAAACACCAACAACAATTCAGAAAGCTCTTTGGACATCAAGCGTGGAGATAAAAATAAAATAAACAATTTAAATGAAATGGTTGTCAGTTGTCTGTTTGTTAGTATATGTGTATGTATAGTGTTTGACATGAGACTCGCGATTTTTTTTTATATATATATACAGATATATAAAATAGAAATTATTTTCATTTTAGTTTTTTTTTTGTTGAAATGAAATTGATATCAATTGAAATGAATTGAAATATTTTAATTGAATGCAATTGGCTCAAATAACAAAATAACAACAGCGAGACTGAGCGACGTACATGTATACACATAATATGCTAAATTTAAATGATTAATGTTTGTTTAACAGACAAGTGCGGTCTTATATAACTGATTAAAAACTAGTTTTATGGCTTGATGAATGGCAAAGGTTATTAGGCAAAATCAATTTTATAAAAAAAAAAGATAAAAAATTTGTTAGATGTGGTTTAGTCATTGGTAGCGGAGAGAGGGTAGTTCAAATAATATTTAGATTTAAATCATCGCATAGTTGTTACTGGGCACTGTGGAACAATGTTTATAATTAGCTTTGAATATGATCTGTTCATCTCGTGGTTTCTAACTGATACTAAGCCGTGTGGGTATTTTTAAATGTAGTTGGCTCCGAATTGTCTCCTTGTCTAAAATCGACAATAGAGTATTCAAACCTATTTTCGTTTTTACTTTTATGGACAATTATTTACATGCTAGCTTATTTTCTAAGCATGTCAGTTATTTTTGCAAAACCGCCCACTTTAATTTGCTCACACAATTTAAAACCTTTTTAATTTCCTTAGTACAAAAATAAAATGAGCAAAATGTAAGTGTGTTAAAAGTTGACAACTTTTATTTTTTTGCATACAAATTACTTTTTATTGAAATGTATAAATATATTATGGCAGTATTTATACTGATGATCAGAGCTTTTGATTAAGGTATCATTCATCACAGTCGGACCACTAGAATTTATATTAACTTTAAAGTTTTGTGTCATATAAAGTGAATATAAAGATTTTTGGCAATTACATGACGTGCTGGTCATAAAACGCTTAATTCAATTGATATGTAATTTTTTGATTGATTGATTTAAAATGTACGACCAAATATTAAGCAAGATCTCCCGGATATTTGGCCGAACCCACCGTACACCCGTTTTTACATAAACTTGGAAGGATTAGGCAGGATTAATATCCTAACTAATGTTAAACTATTGAGATCGACTAGGTTACAGACACCATGGCCAATAAATAGTTAGTACAATTTTGATGGGGTAGGGAAAGGAAAGGTATGTCAGTAATGACTGAAGTGGTCCGGCTTCCCGGTAGCTAATATTCGAACTATTGTTAGCATAAGACAATCACAATTTTACTGAACTGCTCTGCATTTGGGCATCTCTTGTCAGCAGCTCCAGTATGCTACCATTCATCTGTTATCTTCCGAGGTTCCCTGAAAACAGAATCTCTAATAGGACAGAATCTCTAATTGGACTATTAGTTTTAGCCTGAATTTTAGTTTACAATATAAATTAGACTTTATAAAATTTACAAATACATCAGGTAATCGCCGAACATCAAATTTATTTTCACTTTATTTGACAAAAAACTTTAAAATTAATACAAGTTAGATTTAACAAAAAAAAATATTAAACATTACAAAACAATTGAATTAATCGCTTTACGACAAATATAATTGAATTCGCTCTAATGCAGTTGATATTAAAATTTTTTAGATTGTGTATGATAATAAAAATGTAACAAAACTGTTAGACCATTTTGAAATATTTTACATATTTTACCAACAACAACTTTATAATAAAAATTTTGTTCTATATTTTGAAGCAAGTTTTAAAGGATAACAATCACCTTAATTAGCAACTAACAAATTTTCTATTGCTTTGAATTTCGTGCTACTTCCACCGAAAATTTCATCAAATGTTTCACTAAAAACGTTACTGAAATCCGTTTCTGGATTGCGTGGAAAGTCTATGACTAGCTTACTTCTTTGACGACGCCATCTTTTATTTTTTTGAGTAAAGAATTAAAATGAAAGTTTTTAAGTTCCTGCACCATGTTTTGATCAAATAATTCGGTATTCCGGTGTGTGCGTGTATTTATAAGTTTTTTTGGCACCCAAACCATAAAGAAGCGGTAATCTCAATCCGTTATTTCTTGTTGCCACAGTAAGCAATCTGGTAGTAATGTGGGTGATTTCGTCTAATTAATTGGATTTTCTAATAAAGTATTCGTTGCGTGATATGCGTATTTGTATGTACGGTTTAGCCTCCAAAATTCTTCTAAACCACCCCATTCTATTCCAGTTGATGAGGTAGTATTGTTCAAATCTTCGACGAGTCTAGTTTTTTTAAGTTCTCCAAATCGTCATACAAAGCAATATTTATTTTGAACAGCACTTCATATGAGTTTCTTTGCTGATTGTGCAATAACTGATCCTACAATTAAAACTAAGAAAGTGCCGTCGAAATCCACTCTGTTTCCTTCAATTGCATTTTTTTTGCTTCGTGGCAGCTTTATACCTTTCTTATTGCACCCTCTTTGAAGGTAACGTTGAGCTTCTTGTTGCAGTGTTTTAAATGTGTTTGGTGCTAAACATGGTATGTCAAGGACTAGTTGAAATAACTGATACCAGTTGAAATACTAGCTAAAATACTTTGGTAGTTGGTTGAATTCAGTTGAAACTGGAGATGAAGTTTTTGGAATTAAATTGCACATTTAAAAAAAAATGGAATTTAGTCAAATTCTAATTGTTAATTTTGTAAAGAGCATCCAAAAGCCATATTTCGTCTGCTTCACTGATATTTGGCGTTTAGAATTCAACTGTTTTCTTTAAAAAATGCCCTCTATAAAACATCAAAATATTTGTATTCATCATATAGTTACGAAATATAAATGACATAACTGGTCGCACTAACTGTACTTACCTAGATCGTGTTGATTGCCGATTTTTATGCTTTATTTGTTTAAGATCAAAATTTTGACTTCTTCGTCCCTTATTATAATTTTAATTGTTTATTAATACCCCTGTGGAGGGATGGTACTTCTTTGTCTCGTAAAAGACTTCTAAATGACCATATTATCCTTAGAATTCCACCACATTTTGTTTGGCTTGTCGTATGAGGCGTCCAAACAAAGGTTAGATCGCTGAGCTGACTACCGCATCCTTAAAAAACTTTATTGTTTTAAAGAACAACAAAACAAAATATGGATACCGCTAAAATTTAACCCGATCCACACTTATATTAACGGACACGCAGTTTAGAATCAGTACGTGGCACGGGTAGTCGCAAAAAAAAAATTAGGCGCATTTGATGGTATTGTATCAGTCATGAAAGAGTATCGTTTGGAACTCGTTGCGCTCTCCAATCAACTTGATGGCTCAAAAGTGGAGTTCCAAAGCTATATATACACATTGCTTTACAGTTTATACCGTTTAACAAGGAGGATTTCGCACGAATCCGTCAGTCTTTGAACAAGTTTTTTCCAATATGAATTATGAATTATGAATTATGTGCATGTTGATTATGATTTATAATTTAAACTGCCATCTATTAATTGATTGTAAGAACTAAATAATGAAAGATTTAAGAAAATATTGGCTTAATATTATCACAGACACATATGTCAAATCAATGATTTAATTGATTTAATTATTTTTCGCAATTATTTTGATTAACACTTAAAAATTTCAAAAAATTCACCATGATTAATATCAGATATTTCAGCACTTTCAGAATTTTGATGTATTATAGTCATAGTTTATTTGGCTAATAATTGAAAAAGGCTTCATTTTTTTTTTCATAATTTTGTAAAAATGTATCATAATTACAATCAAATAGCAGAAATTCTAAGCGGAATATTTGGAAAACCAATTTTAATTATTTAAGTTGAATATTAAAGAATATTTTAAAATTTAGTTGGTGCTGAAACAATCATCAATTTGTCCAAAAAGCTACTTCAACTTCAAGCATTTTTTTGTATTTTTCGCGTATTTGGCCGTTAAAGTTTTGTGTCAAATAAAATGAACATAAAATAAATTTTCAGCGATTACTAGACGTATTGATCATAAAACGGTTAATTCAATTGATTTGTAGTCAATTTTCTTAAAATTTAATTTGTATTTACTTTAATGTTTTGAGTCAAATAAAGTGTATATAAATTAGATTTTTGGCAATTACATGACGTATTTGTCATAAAACGGTTAATTCCATTGATTTGTAATGTTTAATCAATTTTTATAATTTTATATTTTTAATGATGTAATAAATAAATTAATTTTCAATTTCAGGCAAAAACTAATTCAATTTATTACAGCATACCGTTTGTAGAAATTATATTATTATATTATGGATTAAAGAGAAAGTGGGAATCGAAAATAGAAATGGTAACTGCAAAGAAACGAGGACAAATTTCGCGTAAGTGGAAGCTCATTGGTAGATAAAAATGGAAATAAATTATTTATCCAAAATTCTCGACATGATTCTCAACACTAAAACGAAACGTTTGCTTGAAGTGAAATAAACTGCCAAATGCTGGAATTCAATGAATTACTTCAGATGCAATGACTTTAGGTTTTAGGTTATATTATTTGTCCTATTTAACTATTGACTTGAATATACGGCATCGAACAGCATCCCCTTTAAAATTTTATTATGCGTGTACCAGTAAAAAAAACGTTTTAAGAAAAATTTAAAATATATATATAATTTCTACATGATTGTTACCATACAACATAAACTCGTATGCATATACACATAAATAAATAAAATGTAATAAATTAAATGGCAGACATATTGGCGCACCGAAAAACCAAAGAAAACGAAGACAACAAAACCATCATCTCCATACACAAATAAATTTATTATTTTTATTTATCGTCTTAAGATTTTTCTCCTATATACACTCGTGTACACATACAATCTTCACGATGAAGAATAATAAAAAAAAAAAAACTTTTCAAATAGTTAAAAATAAAAAAAACGATCATTTAAATTAACAATCGTTATGTTGAATATCAATCAATCATTTAGATATGAAATAGATGAAAAAAAAAACGGTTGGTTCAATAATGCATGAGGGCGTCTAATAATTGATATCAATTGATTTTATTATCGAAATAACGTATGATAGGGTTTTCTGTATTCTAAAAATACATCATGGATCTCATCAAAACTAGACCTCAGACCTAACAAATAAGTATATAAATTGGTTTATGTATATTTAGCGTGGTAAGGTTAATTGGTCAAGTGGAAAATGAGGGCGCACTAAATATACACACCTTGTGGACTGAATACAATTTAGTTTACTGGTAAAGCAATAAATTAATTTTCCAGTATTTTAATTTTTTTTTTGCTAAGATACATATTTGCTGTTTTTTTATTAATTTAAATAAATCTGATTTTATTTTTAGAATATTCGAAGGTCAAAACAATAATTGAGCAAAAAATAAAATCAACTATATATGTAAGAAGTTTTAATTTATGATCATTGAAAAGAAATATTTTGCTTCGAAAGTTAATTTGGTGTTTAAAAAATTAATTAGATAAATTTTAGTATCACAACGGGTGATTAGTTTCGTTAGATCAAGAATGATATATGGGTATTAACGGATTAATGAGCACATCGAATGCTATTATGAGTCGATTTGAGTCAACTAAACATATTACATAAACACCCAAATTTATATGTTAACGAAACCTTCTATATTTATCTAATTTTAATTAATACTTTCTTGATGTATTTGTATGATTTTCTTTGCTTTTTTGTCTGGATCAAATCGCGGATGAGTATAAACAGAAATTATTTATCGGTTTATCCAATACTCTTCCCTTATTGAAAATTGTGCAAAACGCCTGCAGAGCCAAGTATCTCAGTTTAACCACTGCAGCAATTATAATATTCTTGCAAACCTGGAATGAGGAAAGAAAAACTTGCCGCCACCGTTCGTTAATTAATGAGTAAAAAATTGAGATAATATCAATTAATAAGTGCTAAACTCTCAATTTTGCTCCAAGCAAGTTTATAGAATTAATGACTTTAGAACAATACAATAATTAAAGGTTATATTAACCTACACGTTTATACCATCAAAGTAGAACAGTTATAGATACTATATTACAAATTCTCATAAGTCCTTCATGTTAATCTGTTCAAATTGCTAGAAAATCAAAAAAAACTTTGCTAAGTAGGAACCCTTTATCGAAGGTCAATCATTCCCTAGTTACTTTAATTCATCATTGAGTTTATTAAATAGTAAATAAATAAGCCACACATCTCTTAACTCAGTTTTTGCACCTAGAACTTTTAAGCCATGCGTACTTTATCAGATTGTTCGAAAAACTTACGAATATTGGTAACACGTGTTTATTAGATTTTTGGTTGAACCATTATAATTTGAACTCATCCTGGCCATTATGGTGGGCTACACCATAATGGCTAGGATGAGTTCAAATTATTAGTAGGGTAGCTGGCCATTAGGTGGGCTACAATAAAACTGGCCTCCCATTTCAACGAACATTTTAAATATTGTAGCTTTTGAGCTGGTAATAGCTGGACGGATATTTGTAAATAATTGTGCCAAAAAGATTCTTACAAATTTGTTAGTCATAAAAACAGCTTTTGATCCTCAAAGATCAGAGGTACATTTTATATGTTCTTTTATCTTTTCTTCAGATACTTGGATACTTAGGTGGAAATTAAATTTAAAAATGTTCCTTACTTTTATAATTACAAGGGCTTAAAGACCTTTATATTATACAAAAGCGCTTAATTGAAACCTCCATTCCAGGAATGGTTCTCAAAGCCATTTACAAAAACTAGAAAATGTTTGATTTATTCTCGGATTGACTTTAATTTTAATGTATTTTTACAGCGAAGGGCTAGCGATGCAATTGAAAAGAATTTGACATATTAACAAGGTGTCAATTTTTGAAATTAGATATTGAATTTTATTTAAAAAAATTGTAGCTTTACATGAGAATTAAAAATATTTTTTTTATGTGTCCGTCGATTTCACAAGTGTCTGGAACTAAAAATGAAGCACTTACGATTTATGAGAGAAAATCTAGCGATAGCCGATGTGCTTCCAATTTCTAATTATGAAATCAATAGTTTCTCTACCTCAAAAACATTTAACTTTTCACATCTAATGCGGTTTTTAAAGACCGAAACTCTATACGACATAAGTGCGTACGTGTCGTATTTGATAGGCCCTTAAAATATTCCAAAGGCGTCTTATTTAACAATAAACTAGACCATGAACCGCCAATATTTCAGATCCTCTTTTGCATTCAATTTATATTTCGGAAACACAAATACCCTACATTGTGCTACTGTTTAAACACTGTCATATGTAGAACAGCCTGCGCTACAGTTTTAGCTTATCGAACTCTATCAGATTTCAAATGATATCCTTTCAGACATAATCAGACATTGTAAAGGCACTATTTCAGAGCCAAGACAATGGTTGCTCTGCTCAGACAGATTTACCTGCCTCACCTAGAATTAAGTGCCATTGTTCGTGAAACAAGTTTTTATATTTTGACATTTATTAGGTATCCGAAAGTGCCAATTTTAATCTAGACAGATTCTATCATCGTATTGAAGTTCTCCGGTGTAGTCAGGCGCTAGAAAAGCTTTGTAGAAAATTAAACTTCATTCATCCCTGACCGCTTACTAAACCCATTTATCGACGCAAAGAATATTTCATGATCAATTGAACAGAAGCTCGCGGGACCTTTATTTTTTATAAATTGGGAACTTTTATTATGTAAATGTAACGATTTACATAATAAAGGTACCGATTTATTATGTAAATCGTTAGATCGCTGGCCCAATTATATTTGACAGTAAATTTTCGAATATTTCCTTCAGTGACTTGGACACAAAAAAATTAATTTGGCTTTACAACCGTCAATCAGTTTATGCTGATCAATTTTACAGTGTTTGTGAATGTACTCAAGAAGTGGTCATCATTCTGTTTTAGAATTCTAACACTTGCTCAGTTTCGTCACTTACTCGCTTTTATGATAGGTTAAAGACAAGGTAATTTTCTTTCTATTTATATTCTTCCAAATCAAACGGGCTTTGTTGTATGCAATAGGGTGGTCTAAAAATGAGAAATTTTCATAAGGCTTAAGTTGAATTAAGTCTAAACCGTTTCACACTTTTGGTGTTTGTTTTGCCGGTCCCGTGAAAGTAAAATTAAAATGGACACGGTGCTAAAATTTCCAAAAGTTAAACATCAGTTTTTGGGTGCCTATAGTTGTTAAAGCCATACACATAGAAATGGTAATCAACCTGACCACAGATGCGTTTTTAGGTTGTCTATTACGTTTCGTATTCAACCCAAATATAATCCGACTATTGATCAGAGCTATGTGAAATATCTGGCGTTCAGTCAATGAAAAGCCACCTAACCCGTAAAATTAAAATAAAACTAACTTTTGAGGAATATTCTACGGTCTAATGCCACAAAGAAGGGATCATAAATTCTCGGCTATAATTGCACCATTAGAGCCGATATTTTGATGATGACAAACAATGAGATATTAACGCCTGAACATTTTATTATGAGTTGCCCTCCAATCATGTTACCAAACATTAATTCAGAAGGATAACTCCTGCAAAACATGATGCAAAATTTTTGGAGGCTTTGTAGGCTCCTAGTTACCATTAGATGATACACATCCTAAGATTATCCTTCGATAATTAATTAGTTACATTCTTAATAGTGGGAGCATGTTATTACATCTCAACTTAAATCCTTGTTGACGTTTTCTATCAAATCTATCAAATCGATAAGCAGTGACTAAAAATTGAATACAGAAGTCATGATAGTCAGGAGTTGAAATAAAAAAAAAGTATATAAAGGCTAACATCGTGCCTCTTTTGGATTTAAAACCCTTTGATTTTTAGTTCAAGCTGTTCAAAGGGTCACCATCATGCAATTTTTGGATTTACAGTATTTGCGAGTTGTGTCTAAATTTAATAGGCTTTTATGCATTTTGGGAAATTGATAATTTTTGATTTTTGTTTTGTTGTGATGTAAATTATCATTTTACAATAATTTTGTACCGAGACGACTCTAGCCGTCCTGTTAATCGGCGCTAGCTACTACAATAAAATAATCTAAAAAGTACTGTCAAAATGAAATTAAATGTCAGTTTAACATAAACATAACTATGAAGATACTACTGGCAGTTATAGCAGTTTTGGTGTTCCAAAAAATGTTTTGTGCTATTTTTTCGAAATTCATCAACAGAAAAAGTTAAAGTTATCCAATAAAAAATATTAAAAAAAGTAATTAATTATTTTGATTGCTTCATCAGTTCTATCTGTCCCTGAAACAATTTTATTTTTTCCGTCCAAATCAGTTTTACTTTTTCCAGTTTTATAATTTCTTAATGCAGAATATTTTCCATCTCCTCTTTTCGTTCTTGAAAATGAACCTTGTATTTGTTTTTCTGGATGCATTTAAATAATTGACAATCCTCAACTTTAAGCTATTCTAGGTTTACAGTAGTCGAATTGAAAATGATGTGGCGGTGTATATCTTATATGGAATCGAATTCCGTGAAGTACGACCAAAACTGTGGCACACTTATTACTAAAAAGTTACCAAATCTAGTATAAACTTGGCCATATTTTGACCACATTTTTTCATAATGCGTCTTGTTATCACCAATGACTTTGTTATTTCTATGGACTCCATAATACTCTCTGCCTATTTAGAAATGAATTTACGTAAACTGCTCTGGAAAAATTTTTAAGCTTAAATTTTATCCAACGGACAGACGGTGCTGCTTTTGCTGTAATTCAGAAGGCTAAATTGCACAATTTTTAACCACCTCATGTTGGTGTTTGTCTAAATATTTTAAATTTAGAGCTATAAAAGGTTTTACTCCTACACCAAAGATGCAGGGTTGGGAATAACTACTCCAGAGTTGCAACAAATTATAAAACGGCAGACAATTTGGGTAAGAAGTATCTACAAGAAAATTCACTAGGCCGAAGACCTTATAGTAACTAGGTCAAAACCGTCAATGGAACTGTTACTAAGATCAACGTAAAAACTAATAGAGCAAATAACTGACCAAATAACTGAGGAAGAAGACAAAGCAAACAAAACAAACAACGGCCATTCGTCTACCACGAATAAAAATCTCAACATTCAGCAAGCTCATCCATGAAAATACTCAAATCATACCCATAAAAACAACTATTTAAAATGTCAATTCGAGGGTGCTGCAGTCAAATTAATCAACCACCTGCAACTAATATAATAAAACTACCAAGCCGCTTGGGACATTATGAACAGCAGATACAATAACCGAAGACTGCTGGCTTCAACATATTTAAATACGTTGCTAAGTCGAACAAAAATAAACGTAGAATCTGCAGTAGCACTATGAAATCTTCACGACACAACAATTGAATAGTTATGGAACTCAATAAAAAAATCAAGGTCTTTTACCTTGGCTAAAATATTGGACCGTGTCAAGACGACTGTATGAAATTTCTTTAGGAAATCCAAGAAAATTCCAGACAACATCAGAATTTATATAATTCTTGGAAGAAAGACTAAAATCATTAGTGGCCAATGGTAACGAAAAGCCAATGATGACACCAACAAATTCGACATGAGAAAACAAACGTCAAATAACGGAGGCTTAGGAAATTAAATTCCAGCAAAAGAGTGCAAAGTGTGAAACATCATAAATAGTGCAGAAACTGTTTATCAGCACAGAGCATGAGCCATATGTATGTAACCAGAAGAACCAGACATGCCACAGGACTGCACATCGATCCCAAAGCAGATAAACAGCAGGTATCTAAAAATCATTTAACCACGCAATCGGGTCCGGTGATAATAACCACAGCTCTAATAGCATTAACTACAAGTGAGGGGAAATGCATGCTCTTCAGAGCATTAATTGATTTGACTCTTAAGCATCATTCACCTCCATTAAGGCAACAAATCATTTTAAGGCGAAACAAAAACTAGTTTCCTCCAAAATATTAGGAATGGGAGAAAAAGGAACCGGAGTGTGCAATCACAAAGTCGAACTAACTTTACCCAAAGTATCAGGGCTCCTTTGAGATAACGTTTAGTTATCGGTCATAACTAAAACGATTGGGCAACAACTAAATTAGATGCCATTCTACTAGAAAAAACATATATCCAGGAGAATGTGATCGCAGTAAGAATATTTGCTCAAAAAACAACGCGACTAGCTGAAGGGAAATATATTATACACTAACCGTTCAAGGTAGCACCAGGTATGCTAGGAGAATCCAGGAAAAAGGAAGAACCACGATTACTAAAGGTCGAAAGAAAATTTCTGAGGGATAAACCATTCGCCAAATTATATCACGAATTCATGGAAGATGATAATAGTACAAGGCCACATGAAAGTAGTGAAAGATGGGCCAGGTGACAGTCCAACATACTATATACCACATCATGGAGTGATCAACCATGAAAGTACTACCACAAAGCTGAGATTAGTATATTTGATACATCGAGCAAAACCACTTCAGAATTATTTTTGATTGGCATAATGATGAACGGCCCCAAATATCAAAGTGATCTAAGTGACATCATCTTGAGGCAGCGAATATATAAATTTGCGCTAACAGCAGATGGCCAAAATATATTGTGGCAAAATAATCCCTCACAACCAATAGGATAATACAAACTAAAAAGGGTTACCTATGGTAAAACAGAACCAACATTTTTCACTGTAAGAACATTAATCCGACAGCAGCAATGATCATGGAAAGTGATTTTTTACGTAGATGATCTACTCAATGGAGGTGAAAGCATTAAAGAGCTTGTAACCAATCAACAACAGAGGGCAAGACTCGCACAGAGCGGAAGATTTCCATTACACAAATGGGCATCAAATCAGCTGAAATTTCAAGTAACATTCCTGAGCACCTAAGAGTAAAAGGGATGGTTAATTTAAAAATCAACCACATCATAAAAAACACTAAGGCTTCTCTACAATCCTGAAGACGACATCTTTGAATTTAACCTGACCATGCTAAATCTTTCAAATGAGGATCCACCGAAACGTTTTCTATAGTCCGACTAGTTTTTTTTATATTATACTATGTATCGTAACACCGTGGGGAAATCCACACCTTGAGAGTCTCATCCAGCCGGCTTTCCAAAAAAAAATGATGATCAAAACTCAGGCAGACTGTGTTAACTGGAACCCAACGTGGGAACGCCCTACGCCCTGATTAGTCTCAAAGCCAGGCTTTATCAGTTTGTGACAAAGAATCCTGAATAAAAATTAACAATAATAACTAAATATTTAAGACAGAGGTGGAATACGGAATAGTGATGAACCGTACTAGTTTACTGACATTTGTAACTTACACTCGAATGTCATGAGCATGGTAGATGCCCTTCACTTTACTTGATAAATTCTTTAGAAGGTACGCAACCTCACCAATACGTTCCATAATTTTTGCTGGAATATTTTTTGGTGCTAGTTTTGCGGAAAATTTTCTCAACTCATTGTTTTGTACAAACGTGCGAACAAAGACACTTTGACCAAGGTTAAATCCTTGCGGATTATTTCTTGTATTATAATGTATTTCCCCTTTTAAATGAGTTTCTCGAAGGTGACGTAATACTGTTTCTCGAATGTTATTTTGACGTTCTAATCGGTTTATCACATTGCCTTTTCTATTTTCGTCACAAACCAACAATCTTTGCAGTTTGTACTCGGATCCATGTCCAATGTGATGCTGACCGAAAACTAAGAAGTGCGGCGAGAATTACGTTGCTGAATGAATTACGTTCCTCGTGGTCGCTTGAACTTCCGACAAATGACAATCCCATTCCGTGTGATTATCCCCTACGTAAGCACGAATTGCAGACAAACCGGCTCGGTTAACTCGTTCAGCAGCATTGCTCTGAGGCGAGTGATATGGTGTACGACGATGGCGAATTCCATATTTGGCTAATAGGTGTCGAAAAATCAATCATAAGAATTGTTGTTCATTATCAGTGCGTGCCGTTCCCGGGACGGAATAGACCTGATAAATTTCTTTCTCGACAAATGAACACATCGAGACTGTAGACTGTTCTTTGAATGGCTTCAAGAACACAAATTTTGAGTAATGATCTAACACAACGAGTATGTGCGTATTTTGGTTTTTGGATCTCGGAAATGGTCCAAGAAAACCTAAATATAAATATTCAAATGACCTTACCGCTTCCACGGTTTTTCCCATTGGTGGTCGTAGTGCATGGTTAGTTAGTTTTATCATTTTGCATAAAGAATAATTTTGGATGAGGGTGGTGAATGAACTGAATTAATGAAGTATTTAACTCAGCAGGTATAAATTGTTTCCATGATGACAAATCTGTATTTTCGTAACGATGCCCATAGTGGGCATTCTGAATTCGTGCTAAATAATTAGGATCAAGAAACTCAGGTGCCAATAAATCCACGCATAACATATTATCAATGTTGGAATCATAAATTTCTTGATCCAACGCATCACAGTGAATACGAGAACGCGCATCTGGCACAACATTAAGGCTTCCCTTTCGATGTATGATATGAAACTTGACCATTGGAGTTTCAAGCTCCATCTTGTGAAGCGTCCCGATAAATCACTCAAATTCATAAGCCATTTGAGTCTCTAGTGATAATCGAGAATTCAAAGCCTTCTACATATGCTCTGAATCGTTTAACACACAACGCTGCAGCTTAACATTCCGCAACTCCGTAATACTATATGTATTTTTGTTGAGCTGAATTCAATTTGTAGGAGTAATATGCGATGGGATGCTCTTCCCCTTCGGCACATACAAAGGAAACGATAAAAGCAAACATTCGTCCAACCTATTGTTTATATGAACTCTTCTCACGGGGCTTTCATAAGGGGCTCAATTAAGCTTAAATTGCTTCATATAAACTGACAAACTTGCTTTAATGTAGCAATGGAAAAAGAAGAACAGAATTCTTTAAGGTTAAACAGGTTTTCAATTTCTTTACAAAAAATTCGTGCATTGATCTGTAACCTTTCCAATTTTAATTTGTTTTTGCGAGCTATTAACTTTGTATTAAACGATCGAGACAATGTTTCAATTCTGAATTAAGCAACATCGCATATCTGAAACACTATAAAAGCTGCATTCGAACCTTTTAGAGAAATTAAACTGCTTTATGTCATTTTTAATACTTCGTGAATTCAAAAATAAACAGCAAATAAATCATTACAAAATTGGTCAGTTTAAAGTTCAAAATACTATGCCAAATTTATAATATTTGTTCAAAATATTTACCAACTGTAAAGTCACAATGACTTCAATTTATTTATAAGCATCTCCAAATAATTAAAAATAATTAGTTTACAAATAGCTACTCATGACATGCGGTATAAATAGACAATAAACAGACTTAAGCGTGATGTTATTAAATATGTCCCAGTTTTAAGATGTCCATTATTTTTGCCCCAAAGAATCAAAATTCTCATATCTCATGTGTCTCATCCCAAAAATACTTGCCGGTACCCACGTAAAACAATAAAAGCCGTAGGTGGACCAAAACAATACCGCAATTTTTTTTTTGTATTTTGTGCATATGCCATCGAAATTATTTTATTGCGATTATATTGCGCGCGATTTCATTCTATTCAACTCTATAATGTATTTTTATTTATGATAAATATAGACTACACCAGTAAGATGAAAACTCAATATTTTCTCATCTCTATACGTAATATTGCGCCCACCATTTTCAAATCAATATATATATGTAAACAACGAAAATTTCACACAAAACAAAGTGAAATGAGTTCACTGAACTTTAAAACGAGCAGTGAACAAAATTTCGTAATTAAAAAAAAAGTCGCCATTCATATCTCCTACATACACGTGGAGAAATTTCTAATATCAAAAGTTGTTTACTATACTTGTAGATGTACGACACGGGTAGCCGTGTCTTAATTATATATCGGCTTAGTAAATTAAAAACTAAATGTTGTTGTTGTTGTTATTGTCCTAAATAAATTTCAAATATGTTGCCAACATTTTTCTAATTAATGAAAACACTAAATAAACAACAAAATAATTAGATCACAATTATCGCGTAATTTTCGAAAAGTGTGGCCGTATATAAAAAAAAAAGCCCGCGAAAAACTACTTTTGGTCACATTATTATAGTGGTTGCATAATCGTATGAAAATTCTTTTTAACAAAGTATATGAAATTGTAATTTACTAATTTAATTATAGCTCGATAATTTATTTTTAGTACGTCTTATTGATTTATAATTAAATATTACGAAAGTGAAATTGCTGCAGGAAATAGTTTAATTAGCTACTTAGAATCGAGCTTTTTTTTAATTAAATATGAATTTACTCCGGGAAGGAAAACGAGGTGAGCGAAGATGTGTAGATATGTGTTGTGCTTGTGTCTTGTTAATATTTCAACAAGTTTTAAGTGACACGTGGATTTAATTATATTCTATTTTGCTTCTATTTTTTTTTTGTGTTCTAGAATTAACTTTAACTATACACAAGTGCATTTGCATTGTTGTTAAAAAAAATAAAATATTTATTTTTAATTTTAATGGTTGCATGTGTGCAATTTAAATTGCATGTAAGTACTACATGTTTGTGACGATGACTACCTTTTTTTTAATATATTAGAGAGAGTTTTATAAGTACTTATACAATTCTACTACTTGTTAATGTCTAAGAGGATTGGTGCATAAATATACTGGAAATTTTGTAAAATTTTGTTTTCAATAATATTTTAATCGGATTAGTATGAGAGATGGCTTTGGCATTTGAAGAAAAAAGTTGTGCTCATAATAAATGTTATCCAAACTAAATGTGGTTGAAATTATTTATACCATCTAGAAAAGTCTTAATTGCAATTAAATAATTTTAAAGATAGATGCTAGATAACGCTAGAGGTACAAGCCCCTATGTTCATATTCATACCGTAATGATTGGACAAATTAAAGCTTTATATGGGTTTCGTGACCATTGAAATGATCCAAACTCTATTATCAATTTGAACAAAACTGTGTTTAATTCGTCGTCCTCAGCAATTCCAAAAAGTGTGGTAATCATTATATGACCTGTTCAAAAGCACATGTCACGAGAATATTAGTATGTAATCTTCGAAGAATTTTTAGAGCTTGAAAATTAAACTGTGGGGTCCAGCTGAAATCACTTTACAACACTTGTGGACTGAAGGCACTTCAACAAAGCTCAGAGTCTAAGCTCAGCGAGCTGGTTTATTTACCTGGTTAAAATGAATTTAGATAATGCTACGTTGTAAATGTGGCGGAATTAGAAAAAAATTTCCCAACCATCGAACGGTTGTAAATATTTTTAAGCAAACAAATCTAATCTCAGACAGTTACATACTTATAACATTCGATTGGACTAGCAATGGTTTAGAACGACAACCAAATCTGAGAAACATGACTTTAGTTTAATGAATCCCAGCATTAAACGCCTTTATTCTTTCCTACTTTATTCTCTTCTTATCCTTTCTTTACCTTTTTGTAGTGCGGTGTATTTATTGTGCTAGAAAATTCATTAAAAATAACAAGTCACATCATTAATCCATATTGTAAGCAGAAAAAACCTAATGTGGCTCCTATGTGGATCATCTAAAATTACTAGAAAAAAGGAGAAAAACGGGAATCTACAGAATAAAATAAGATTGGTGACCTAAGGTGAAGCTGATTAGGTTAACAAACTTTTTTTGTATGATAAAAAATCGGACCTTAGAAACCTTGGGACTGCTAGGTAGATTAGAAATACAATGATAATTAGAATTGTCATCTCGACATGACAAAACACCAGACGCAGAGAAGACACGTTCCTGAAATCTCGAAAAAATTAGTTAAATAAGATCCTTATTAAAAATTAAGGAAAGATGCATCGATCAATAAGTGGAATGACATCATTCCTTGCACGATTTTTCAACAAAAAATGTTAGCCTTTGCAAATTTACGAATTTGATTTTTTATCCAATGCAACACGAAGTAGTGGTCTGATTTTGATGAATGGTACCTTAATCAAAAGCTCTAATCATCACTGTAAATATTGCTTTAAAAAATATAAACTCTAAAGTTTTGGTCCTCATTGATTGCTTAATTGATTAGAATTAAGCCAAGGATGAACCAGGAACTCCCAGAATGCCGGGCACAGCCGAACACCCGGATTACATATAACAAAACCGAAGGAGTTGAGGAATGTTAGTTATGAAAGACTCGATTCGGTTACTGATACTTTCGCGATCGAAAATTAGTAGTTAATATTTTGATGTAAGGAAAGAAAAATATAGTTAGTAATGACAGCATTAGTCCGGTTTCCCGGTGGCCCATATTTAACTATTATTAGCACAAGACAATCACAATTTTACTGAACTTCTCTGTATCTGAAGTCTCTTATCAGCAACTTCAATGTGCCACCATTTAAATGTAGTGTATAAATGTTCCCTAAGAATAAAATCTATTAATGAACTAATTTCTTCAAGCCGTAGGCTGTAAGAGATGGCATTAGTTTTTACCTGTAAATTACACATTTATAATTTCACCTTTACTCTGCTAAAATTTAATAAGTGTACTATTGATTTGACAAAAAATTTTAAAATGACTTAAAATTAAATTTTTTTAAAAACAGTACAAATCAATTAAATTAACCGTTTTATGACCATTACGTCATATAATTGCAAAAATCTAATTTATATACACTTTGTTTGACACAAAACTTTAAAATTAATATAAATTTGATTTTAAAACAATTGATTATGACCAATAAATAGCCGCTGATGACGTACATATATACACAAAAAACAAAAGGGACCGTACAATTTTTATTTTTATTTTGGTCGATACCACATGTTTCTACACTAAAAAATGCCTCTTTTTTATATACTATGGTTTACAAAACAACTTTTTTTAGCTTTTAGCTTTTTTTACCACTAGAAGATGCCTCTTTTTAGTTAGTTATATTTTCAGGGGTGTATAATCTGTAAGTGTCAAAAACGTTTTACACATTCCAAATGTGTCAATTAATTTTTTTTTTTAGTGAGTCAGATGTGAGGTGATACAACAGTAGAAACTGCGCTGAGTAATGTATTAGATAAAATTGATAACGAGCTGCGTGACGTAAAAGCACAATTCATTGAATTAAATAAATATATAAACGCACGTGTAAATATTTTTAAAAGTAGAATCAAACGGTTCAAAACTTTAACATCAGAAAACCTGCGACTTTACGAGATGAGTTGGTATTAATGCATTCCAAGATAAATACTCTCAAATATTCCCAACATAAGATTACGACTATAACTGGCAACGCTTTCAGTACCACACCACAGCCGTCATATATGCAGGACTCATGACAGGAACAGCTCTTAAATGAGGTGGCGCTGTTGCCTCTTTACAGCTCTTGTTGGGTAAAAGCTATATTTTGAGCTAATATACCATTCGGTTTCTTCTGAGGTTCTGAGAAATCACTTTTTGCAGTAAGTTTGTTAAAACACTTATTTTCGTCTCGATTAGCCTCATTGAACATCTTTTTCCACATTTCTTGCGTTTTACACTTAAATTCAAGATCGTTTTATCTTTCAATTTTGGAGGAAAATTAGGACTTTATTTGTCTCACTAAAACTTGATTAATGAGATATTTCAATTCTGGGCCGTATTTTCTTTCCACTTATATTGTTTATCAGAAAAACAGATATCTTCAGGATGACGGCTCAGAAAAGTTGAGTTATAATTTGTGTTCATTGTACATAAATATATTAGAGTAAATAGCAATTACATATAGCACTCGTTCATCATGGCCTGATGAGATGACAACTTACTTTTAATAAAAACTATTACGATTCCTCATCAGATAGAAATTAAGCTTTGCTTCGCACACTCACTCTCACATCTGAATAATTACATTACAACTCTGTTGTTATAAATTAGTCTTATAAATTACAGGGATTTTGGCAAGAAGAACCGAAATAGGAAGGCGCCAAGGTTGGTCGCGTCGGCAACGACTTCTTGGAATAGATAACAACTTTTCTTCTTCTGGTTGTCGAGAACAATGCGAAAAACAAGTTCCAGACCCAAACTGTTAGAGGTGGATTATTTGTACAGACCAGCAATGGCCTAGAAAATTTATTTTTATTATTATTATTATGTCAATTGTTATATAAAATACTTGCTTATCACACCGTGGTTCCCTTCAAAGTTCATAAAAAGGAATTAAATAATTTCGTTGTGAGCATTTGAAAATTCTTAACAAATGCTTCTAAATGGTTTAAGATTTTTACGGCCTCTAACCAAATTTTTTTCTTTACTTAGTTTTACATCTGCACTTTAGCAAAGAGTTGTGGATGCACAAAATAAAGTCCCGGGAACCCTAAAACGCATTCAAAAGTTTTAACTTACCATAGTATTAACGTAGACAGATAAGCTGTAGCTATGGTCTCCAACTTTTGATAAAAAACATCATCCGTACGACTTGTGACTTAAAAATTAAAGTGTCAATCGTAAAAAACAAATTTCAAAATGTATTCATAAATATGACATCAAACCGGAGACATTAATTCGTACATATTTAAAACGCTGAGCGGTTATCTTGACTGGTTTAACAATAAAAAATTCGTATAATCACAACTGCCCAAGGCTATTTGATTTCGTGCGACATAAAGTAAACACGGTACAAAAAACATGATGCAATTTTCACTGTACACCAATTGACTTTACGCAAAAAAATTTTTTTAAATTCTCGTTTCGGTCACGTACATCCAAAATCATATACATAATATACATAGTATGTTATGTTAGCGGGTAAAACACCCGAAAAAATTTATTTATACAAAATGTGGAACGCACACTGTTTATATATCCGTAAACTTTATATTATCGTATGTTAAATACACATCCCGTGATCGAATCGAAAAATAATTGGGGTCATACAAAAAAATAAAATTTTCGTTAAATTTTTTTTTCTGAGGAAAATCTCTTTTGGAAAAACAAAATATTGTTTATTACGTATATGTTATGTAAGCTGATTTTCATCGATCGGTCTTCAAAATATCAAAAAAATAAATGTTATAGATCTGTTCAATTTAAATACGCGGCAAATAAAAATACACACAGCCACACATACCACAAGCATAACATAAATAAACTGTTTGGCCAACATTTAAACTGTGTTTTTTTGCTTCATTGTTGTGTGTGTGTGTGCGAGTTTATGTGTAAGTTGGCGAAAAATAGAAATCAGCCCACAAAACCAAAAGTTTTAAAAACAAATTTAATATTTTCTTCGAACTCATGATAATAACAACGCTGATGATGATGATGATGCTCAAACATTATCATCATCATCATGAGTTATCATAATATTTTTCATTTTCGAAGTATGTACGCGCGTATATATTTTGAATTTTCATTCAAAAAATAATAAATTTCCAACTTTTTATTTTTTATTTTTTTTATTTTTTAATTCGACCGATTAGATGAAATTGATGTCATACTGTGTGTTTATTACATACGCGCGGAATTCTTAAGATAGACAAACAATATTATTGTAAATTGCGGTTATAAACTATAGGACGTGCGACCAGATTATCGATGCGACGGAAAAACTATTGTGCGTGCGAATTTTCTCGAACAAAAACACAATAACATCTAAACATTTTTCGATGTAAGCAAAACAAATTAAAAATTTTCTTATTGTTATTATTTATTTTCTAAATTTTTGAGAATTTCTGAGAATTTTTGGTCAAGGTTTATTTTTTTTTTTGTTTTCATCTAAAACGAAAAATAAAATTTTTACAACAAGATAATTTTGGCATACTAAATCTGCCATACGTTATTAAAGTCATGTAAACTTAATAATTTATGAATGATTATGTGCATACGTGTATACACGCCGAGAGAGTCGAAATCGGTCGGAAACGTGTGCACGATATTGCAAAATAAATACGTTACACAAATATTATACATAGGCGAGTTGTAAAATTTGTTTAAATCACATGAAACGGTTTTGAAGTGGGACTTTTATAGATCTCCGACCACGTGCAATATCATAAATGTTGTTTGAACTGTATTAAAATCGTTTGTTGTGGATTTACGATTTTTGATTCAATTATTTGTATTATGCTTAACCAGGGAAGGAATACCAGCAAATTGTGGTATAATAATAACAAGTGGTTTTTACATGTCAATGTTAGCCGTATTTTATCAACAATCTGGCTCCATTGGATTCATTACCGAGAATGTTCTTTGTGTGTTCTAGATTTCTAGATTCTTTTCGAAGATCGCTATATTTTCTTCTTAATGCATCATTTTTCTCTCGTGTCATCAGTCATTAGTCATCTCTCATACTCATCCACAAGGGTCCAACTCTCACACCAATAATTCACCAGTGGTCCGATCAACACTTTTTTCAACTTATTAGCTTATCGATATTAGCGAGGTTTTTTGACTTTGTGCAGTGGACGTATTGCATACAAAGTTTGCGTGTAAGTCTCAAGACAAAATTTTTTACACCTTCCCTCAAAAATATAATGAGTGGCTTGAGATTCGAGGTCTCAAAAACCTGTCACTCTTTTGTGTGGTAAGATAAAATCCATTGCGTCTAGGTCTCTAACACCAATTACTATAAACTTTTAATTCTCCAAATGGATTGGGTCATATAGGCTTTTTTAAATCCAAGAACATCTGATGTATGACATGAGATGTTTCGTAATATTTGGGAAGAATCATCCTCAGCAAAAAAACTTGATCGCAGTGACAAACGGGTTTGAACGAAATCTTCTTTTGTAGTCATCACAATCTCCTCTGCCAAGGGAGTGATTCTCTATACAAATGGTGCAAGACTGCCAGTTATAAACTGTGTAAAGGGGATCTATTGACCAACCTTTCTAACCTTGGACTCAAGAAAAAACCCAACACCAAATTTGTCGGGGTGATTTCCGCTGTAAAGCAATGTATAGCCTTGTAACACAATCATTGCCTGCACTTTTTGGATTTCGAGTTGTTTGGAAAATAACGAGTTTCAAGTGAAACTCTTTCATGGCTGATACAGTGCCATCAAACGCGAATGGGTTTCTAAGCTCATGTTCGTTTCACGTATAGCAATCTTAAGCAACTTGACAAGTCCGGTAACTTTAGCGGAGGTCTGGTTAAATTATGGTATAGCATCTTTATTTTTTTTTTGGTTCTTTTTTATGGAGGCAGTGACCCAACAAGGTCAATACGAATGTGTTGGAAATGTGTAGAAGGCAGATCGTATCAATTCTGGTCTTAAACATTCAGGGTTTTATTGATCGCTGGCCAAAATTATCGTGAAACGATCCACTAACGAGTAACATGTATTCCAGGATACAAATTTCGTGAAGACATCCCACATTATTGTTTGTTTTTCATTGCAGGTACTTGTATCAACTCAATTCTTATATTATTTGTTCCAACTTTTCTCACTGTTCTTAATTTGGCTTCTCTCTCAACGTTACTCCGACCGACTTAATACAGGCTTCTTCGGGTCGGGATAGTGTATCTGCCACTAAGTTATTCATTCCTTTTGACGTATCTAATATCGGTGATGAATTGGGAAATGTATTCAAGATAACGCGACTGCCGAGGACTTCGCGATAGTTAATTTCTTTGAAGATAATGCAATGGCTGATCGGCAAACTATTTTCAGCATCTTCATCAAGGTGGATCAATTAAAATTTTTTGAAACGATTCTATAGTAGTAGTTGGCCATTTATATTAACCTTTGAATCTGACAAAGGATCGTGAAGATTCAAAAAGCCTTTATGGCTTTGATTCTATATCTTTTAATGGATGGATTCCTTGTGGTTTAAGAAATTCAGATGGGTCACTCCAAACACACAATCGAATGAATTTATGTTGTGTCTGTATTCTGTTAGGCGACGAAATAATTTATCGAGATGTTTTAAATGATCCTATCGAGTATGACTAGCAACCAGGAGATCGTAAAATTTAAACAAAGACGAACTCCATTCCCATTAAACCGCAGTTCATAAATCTCTGAAAGCTTTGCGCTGCAATAAACGCAATCCAAATGTCATTCTATGAATTCAAACAGGGCAAATGGTGTCGTTCTGGCATTTTTTAAATATCCTCTTCTGCAATGGGTAAGTGGTAGTAGCCCATTATAAATCAATTTTCGAAAATACTGTACAACCATGAAGTTGATTCGAAAAGGATTGTATATGCGGTAAGGGAAATCGGTCGAATAAGGTCACCAATCGTTGTCCTTTTTGTTAATTATGAATACTTTTGGAGCAAAACTAAAAATAGTGTTGGCAACACTATACAAACGCACTAAAGGATCGTCGGTCTTTGCGATAATTGCATAAACTTTGAAATTCGTCTTTGTATCGATGAGTTGTTTCTTTCTCAGATCTACTATCAAGCCGAGTTTCGATAAGAAATCCGCTCCCAGGGGATGATCGCTCACTGGATAATTGGCAACGGTTCTCGGATAAATAAGAGGCGTGAGGAACCAACACAGTTGTGGGCCATTTTAATAACTGGGTTTGCTAATTTTTGAGTTGGGGATCTTTAAATTCTTAGCCTTGGGATAAACACAACCGTTGGTCCATCTGATTGCTTGATCTGGTTGCTCAACAAATTTTATTGATATTACGAGATCGACTACGGTCAAATTGACGGTTTTTTAAACCATTCAAATAAAGCCTTGATCTACTTTGGAAACAATTCTGACCTGAACTTGAAGAATGTATTTCTGGGACTTTTCGTTTCAAATAGTTGACCGCTTTACACATAAGTTTAACCATCTCGCTTAATATGAATCTTTTGTAACTGATTGAATCTGTTGCATAAACGGGTTTGTTGCTCCCGAACCCGAAGAAGTTGACAAGATATTAGTAAGAATGGTGGACAATACAGACGTTTTTGTAATTTTCCAAATCTGGTCAGCCAGAGTGAGTTTTTCGGGTTAAATTCAACTTGCTTGCGGCTATTAGAATTATTATTTTCTAATTGAATGGCGCTTGATGAGGGTATTCTTTAGGGCTCGGTTTTGGATAGCAGCTCTATAATATCGATGACTGACTTAAATACCTCTTGAGACAAAAACAAAAGAATTTTGAGTTGGAAGCTTTTCTGCTTTTTTTAGATGCACGAGAAGAAATAATTCACAAAATTCACAACCATAATTTTGTCCACTGAACGGTTGATTGATTGTTCAAAATACAACACCTTGAAAGTCAAGGAGCATCCAGAACACCTTCGTTCGTATAATTGATGTGTTAATTGTCTTAACACCGCGAATCGTATTAAGTTTTGCAACGCAACTTCAAGTTGTGCCTTTTGTTGTGCCCTTTCTTGATAAAAAATGTTCCATTGGTATAGTCGATAATCATGGAACCGAGTCAAAATTTAAAACATCACTCGACTCCGGCTCTCGAGACATCGTCACACTTCACATAAAACCTAGAATGAAGAAAAACGGTGATGTAAAGCACTGAGCACTGAGCTAAAGCACCTACCTGAATTAATCAACTGTGGTGACTTAACTTATCCATCATATAACTGGCAGATCCAAGGTGTCATAAAAAAACCTCGATTAATTTTGAAAAACGGTCGACTCAGATCTCCCAACCACAACTTGATTGCGCAAAATACAAGGTCTGGGTAGATAGTTGGATGAAATGCAGCTAATAAACTCCAAAAAACTTAAATCTAAATAACTTTTTGTCTCGGGCCATTTGCTTTCAGACCAACTTATTATTTTTCCAACTCTATTTACGACAAACGTTGCGCGACTTCTAGGTTAGCTAAACAACCAGTCCAACACTATTGTAGGATGAGTTTGTAGTGTTACACTTGTTAGTTTCAGGTTACTTTCATTAATGACAAACAGAATATGAGTAGCAAGAAATTCGGAACCCAGGAGCTCTAGTTTTGGCAGTGGCACCGATTTCAGCAGTGCAACCTTTGTTTTAGGGCTTACTATAATTACTATTGTTTTTTTCCTTTATCTTTAATTTAGGAGCATAGGATTTATACTAGACTGGACCATCTAACTCTGTTAGGCACTATTGATTTAATTTCCTCCCCTGATTTCCTGTGTTGTTTCTCTGCTAGCATGGTTCTTTTCCAAGTTACAGATGGTCGTCCAACTTTCCTCTTTCCTTGCAGATTCCACTCCAGAGCTCTTCTTGTGACATCATTTGGTTACTTCTTTAGCATAGGAGCCAATCTATCTCCATTTACTTTTCCTAACTTCTGTCTCAATGACTGTTTAACTTGTTTGTCTTATGAGCTCAACATTTGTAATTATGGTATGCCAGAAGCACCTCAGTATTCTCCTAAGACATTTGTTTACTAACACCTACAGCTTTGGCTTGTTCATGTGTATCACATCTCGTCCAGAGAATATGAGGTAATTTCCTTTACTCGTGTTTATTTTACCACTGTTTTTCGATCTCACTTCACTGATTCCGAGTTTTTCAATTTTGTATCGTTTAATTTCTTTCTCTCATTGTGCTAGCCTTAATGCTTCATTTAGCGTTCTGATTCGTGTCTGTTTTCGATAGCCGAGGGTCAACATTTTTGTAGTATTCGTTTTTGTAATCAATTTTTGAATTCAGATTAGTGAATGATTGACTCACTGAATCCTAGCCAGCTTCCTGGGTTGATAAAATATAACTGACATGCCAGTTGCCTGGGGAAGATTTGTTTTAATCTATTTTTGTACTTTCTTCTATGATATTTCCAAGCGGTCATCCAAATTTGTACTAACCGAAGCAAAGGTTGACTTATGTTGGTGATAGATTTGCAGTTGTCTTATCTATCTCTGCGGGATAGAGCTTAATATGTGACATGTAATTTGATTTTTTTTTTAACTCGAGAAGAAACGGCTGAGTATGTCACCTCAATATCGCGTTATTAAAATCATGAAGTTTAAATTTTTTTATCCCGTTAATTTACGATATATTGTCACAATTTTAGCCATTCAAATAGTAGGTCATTCGGCAAATTATCAACCCAATCGACATTACTTTGCCATAAATTTTGTAAACAGATTTTTGATCTGATTAAAACCGGCAACAGCCAGCTAAACGGGAAGAAAATATGACTAGCTTCAGATATGATCGACCGTTTCGTACGCATTTTTCTGACTATGGAAGATGAAATTTTTTTTCTTGAAAACGCAAAAGCTTAGCCCACAGAAAGGATTCAATAAAATAATTTAGATCAATTTCAGATGATGCGTTGAATACGGCTCTGAGTTTGATGGTTGGCTACCCCGTGATGTAGCATAAAACACGTTATGGTGCAGTGAGCCACATTTCTTTATTCAACCGAAACGTATTGTCCAGAGCAGGCAGGGATTATTATATCCTAACACTCTAAAGAAAATAAAAAAATTCATCCAAGATTTCCAGCAATACAGCAATTCATAAATATTATTGTCATCTTGGACCTGCTAACTTGAGCCATGATTCAAAATAATTATTGTATCTTAGGAGTACTAAATTTTAAATAACTACCATTTCGGCGTTGTATTGGATGCATCATAAGCCACACCCGGGTATGGAGAAGCAAATTATGACCAACCATAGGAGCAACATGTCTCATCGCCAGTCCAAAGGCCAAATCATACTTGTATGTGGAAGTAGGTTGCTCCATCGATTCGTTTCTTTATAACTAATAACCAAACCCTTTCGTGAATATGAAACGCTTCGCTGACTGACGTGGATTGGGTCACACAATATTTTGAGCCACCGGGACCAAATTAGTTAGCTATTATAGTTGGTAGAATTAAGTTCAAATTCAACCCAACTGGTGTTCCTCGCATGAAGGGGGATATGGGAGTCAGCTAAACATAAACTCCATCTACATTGCACTATATTGGAGAACAGATTCTTACTATTGAAGAATTTATCACGTTACTTGCTGAAATTAAGTCACCTCTGATTAATCAGCCTCTATCCTCATCATTATCACCAACAAAATTGGTACCACGTCTTTGCGTTTATTTTGCATGATCAGCACAACAAATACCTGACATAATTAAGTAAAAGAATTGCACACGAAACGATCAATCATCATATTTTGTAAACAAAATTTACCACCTGGCAAGTGGATAACAGGACGATATATCGGAGCAATGATGAAAAAGTACGTGTGATCAAACTAAAAACTGCACACGACATCACCTTGGAACGGTCATAATCCAAATTGTGTAAATTACCTGTTACGGTACCAGTTAATGCTTCAAATATAGATTATTTTTATTATCTGTTCAGACTGAACACCACAAATACCTTAAACATATTTAAAATGGAAGAATCAAACATCACTTCGATCGACCAAATATATACTAATTTTAACTTGAAATGATGCACTTGTCACAGTATGTGAAGTGACACAACTAAGAGAAAAATGTTTAAGTACCACATATGGAAAGGGTAAAGTGTATTATGAATTAATACAAAGAAATTATCAATACCAACCACTTATTGGCTTTTTGTTTTCCATCGCTGCGGAAAAAATATTTTTTTTGTATTTTACCGTGTACCCCATCTATCAAAAAGTAAATCTTCGTAACAATTCGTTCACCGTTCGTTATTATTATAATATTATAATAAAGGAAACGCGAGTATATGAATTTGTTTCTTGTTGCACCACTGCGGTAACATAGTAAGACACCGTGTGGTGATATATCGAAACAAACGCACGAAACAAGGTCAGTAGCAGAGTTTAACAAAAATTAATTTATAATTAAAACACAAAAAGCATAAATTTTAATATTTTTGTTGATTTTTTTTTTTTAATTTTTAATTTTTTATTATTACAAATTTGTCTTTGTTAATTAAATCACAGATTTTTAATTTGTATTTGTTTTTTTTTTTTGTTTTTATCATTTTTCATAATTTGTAATTATAATAATATATAATATATATTTATTTTGTTTTGTTTGTTTGTTAATTTTTAAATTTAATTACTACACAATAATATTATTATATAAATTTTTTTGTTTCATTATTAATTAATTTGTTTGTTGTTATAATTTTTATATTTTATTATATTAGTACAAGGATTTATATATATATATATATATATATATATATATATATATATATATATATATATATATATATATATATATATATATATATATATATATATATATATATATATATATACAATATTAATAAAAACGAAAAATTATAAAGATTTCCTGAAGATTGTTTTTTTTTATTAATTTAATTTTAAATTTAGTATTTTTATTTTTTGTTTTTAATTTTGGTCGGATAGTTTTTTTTTAATTTAATTATTAATTTTAATACATAATACTTTAATATCGATTTTATATCCGTTGTGGATATACCAAGTTTTTTTTGTAGTTAGTAAGTTAGTTTAATTAATTGGACCAAATTATAGAACCCTGTCATTAATTTTTTTGGTTAAATTTTTTATTTTTTTTTTTCAAATACTTCAAGGTATACAAAAAAAAAGGTTCTATAAAGTTTTTAATTAGTTTTTTTTTATAAAAATTTTGTAATTTATTATTTTGTTAATTTGTTTTGATATATATTTAATATAAAGTCATATATTGTTTTTGTTTAATTAAGTTGAGCAAGACAGACAGACACATCAAAAGCACCTACTGATTTATTATTATTTTTTGTTTTTAGTTTCTTAATATATAAATATATTATATATATATGTATATATAATTATCAAAATTATTAAAATAATAATATTATTAATTGGAGATGATCGTTTTAAATTTTTTTTATTATTTTATCAAATGTTGAGGTATTCGAGCAGTGTCGAAAACCTCCAAAACAGAATTTTTTCGATTTTAAATTAATAATTATCATAAGAGTTAATGTATTAATGTATTGTAGTTTGTGCGTTATAATTTTTTATTTATTTAGATTTATTAAATATAATATAAAATTATTGTTGTTATTTGTAACGAAATGATACGAAAAAATAACGAAACGATAACGAGAATGGATGAGAATGAACGATTGGAGGTGGAATTGGATGGAAAAACTATAAAATTATAATATCATAAATAATAAATAAAAGAACCAAGTTTTTTTTTATAAAAAAATTCATTTTTTAGTTTATTTTTTGTTTTTTTTTTATCATTTTCTTTTTGTAAAAAAAATCGATTAATTTTTCATTTTTAAATACTTTTTCGATTTGTAATATTTTTTTTTTTTCGATTTTTAAATATAATAAATGTAATTACATTTTTTTTTATAAAATTATAAAATTATAACAAATAAAAAATCATAAAATAATAATAAAAAATAAAATCACAATTGCTTTTCTTAAATAATAATAATAATCATAATAATCATAATTTATAATAAAAAAAAATTAATTATTAATATTTTTTTTTTAATGTTTTTACTCTCATTCTCTCCACCACAAAAATTATATGTTATGTAAAGTTAAAAAAACAATTGATACAAATATACTCTTTCAACGTTCATTCGATATATATATATATATAATGTTTATATATATTTAATAATAATTAATAATTACAACACGGTATATATATATATTTTAATTTTTTTTTTTTTGTATTTTATTTTTTAAAATTAAATAAGAAAAATATATGATCATAATGTGATAATGTTTAATTTAAAAAAAATTCTCTCTTCCCTCGATTAATTAATAATTTATATATTAATTAAAAAAATATTGAAAAATAAAATTAAAACACTTTATAAATTACAAATATGTATTTTATTTGCATATTATTTTGATGATGTTTTTTGTTTTTAAATTAAATTTAACTAAAATCCGGTTATGTAAATTTATTAATTTTAATTTAGAATAAATTTTGTCGCTTAAATGTTTCCATTGTTTGTTGTGTTTTGCGAAAAAAAAAATAAAAATAAAAAAATTATAAAAAATTAAAATCGAAATTTTAGTTAAATTTTTTTAATTAAATTTGTATTTTGTATTTTCTTTTAATTAAATATATATCTACAGTTACATATATTTTTAATTTAATTTTTTATATAAACGGTGGATTTCTATAAATTGTTATTTAATTATTATGTTTTTAATGATTATGAATTATTAATTTGTTATTTTTACTTAAATAATTATTTTTTTTTTGTATCACGTAATATACTATCACTTATTTAAAAACAAAGATTTCCAAATAATTATCTTATTTTTTTTTTTTTTTTTTTATATATTTAAATTATTTTTCACTGGAGAGTAATTAAAATAAATAATTTTTTTTTTGTATTATCAGGATATATTTTGAAAATAATTTTAATTTAGTAAACGGACTTGAAAAATTAGAAAATTAATACTTGTACTTGAAATAAAATTAATTAATTTGTTATATTTAAAAACAAAATGTTACTGTAATATCACAAAAAAATTAAATGAAAGTTTATATTATAAAAAAAAAGTAAATTAAAATTATTTTCAAAACAATTTAAATTTGAAATTCTAATTAAAATTTTTTAATAATTAATTTTTTTTTTGATCACGTTGTGCTTGCCTTTGTTTTTTATTTTTATATAATATTTTTTTTTTCATTCTTAATTCTTAAAAACTACTAATACATATTTTTTTTTTAAATTATTTATAACAAAAAAAAAATAATAATAATATATTTCTAATTAATTAATTGTTTTAAAAATTAATTAATTAAAAACCTCTGCGTCCGCATACATTCATTACACACATTTATAATAATTATAAAAAAAAAATATAATAATTAATTAATTTTTTTGTTAAATATTTCGTTCGGAATTATTCTGAGAATCGTTTAATTTTAATTAATTAATTAAAACAAATATAATTAATTAATCAAATCATTTATAAATCATCCAAACTCTGGAATGAATATATTTTTTTTTTATATTAATCGAAATTTAAATTAATTCATATATAATTATTTATTATATATTTTTAATTATTAAATACAATAATATTTTTTTTTTATTTTGTGTGAAAAATTAATTAAATTATTTAACATAATAAAAATGAAAAAAAAAAGTAAATCATAAAAAAATCACACACACATATATTAATTATAATATAATTATTATCTCGTAAATTTGTATTCATTTTTCTTAAATTACTAATTTTAATAATAAAGAAAATAATAATAATATTAATTAATAATTAACAAATCACAAATGGGTGGGACAACTCGTTTTTTATTTTTTGTTTAAAAAAAATTTATTGTGATCAGAGTTGCAAATTAAATCTGTGTATATATTACAAAATATATACTAAATTAAATTAATTAAAAAAAAAAAAAAAGCACACACAAAATTTTAAACTTTGAACTTTTGGGTGATTTGATTCATAATATTTCACTTAAAAATTAATGACTCGAAAATAACCAAATTTGATTCGATTCTTAAATCACAAAACTAATTAATTCATTAATTAATTAAAAAAAAAATCATAATTATTTAAAAAAAAAAACTATTCATCATCATCGTAGCCTCTCATAAACAAAACAAAAATTAATAATAATTATTATTAAACGAACGAACGAATTCGCTCCCCTAGATCACAATTTTTTTAAATTTTTTGTTGTTGTTGTTTTTAATAATTTTCAAAATTTGTTATCATAACTACAAAAGAAAAAAATAATTTTTTTTGACAAAACCTAATTTATAATATTAAATTAACTTAGTAAAAAAAAAACTATATTCGTGTATCACCGGTGATACATCCCTAGAAATTATTATTTTTATACATTCATCTCTCTTTTTCTTAACAATCGAATCGACATAAATTAAACCAAATCAACAAACAATTCCACCCGCCGCCATTGGATAAAAAAAAAAAAATTTTTTTCTTCTCTTTGAATAAATTATGGCTGTTTTTTAAATTTTAATTAATAAAAATGAATTTTTAATTTAATATAAGAGCGTTAAATAGATATTTACGTTAGAGAGAGAGAGAGAGAGAAAAAGTGAGCGCGCGGAGAAGCTAACTATTTTTTTCTTTCCGATTTTAAATTTTTTATGTATAACAAAATTATAAAAATAATTAAAAAATAATCAATTAAAAATATATTTATGTAATAATATATAATATATATATCTCTTTCTTACCTACTAATTAATTAATTAAATCACATTTTTTTAGTTCTATTAAAAAAAAAAAAAGTATTCATAAAAAAAATACACAAAATGTTGATTTGAAGATGCCACAAGATGGATTTTTTTTTTTTTTTATGTATCCTGAATGTTGGTTTGATTTGTTTGTTTAGTTATCCAGATTTATTGTGCCCCGGATGATTTATGTGATCACCCGAGGAGAGATGAATGGTGTAAGATGATGATGATAGTGATGTGAGAGAAGAGAGAGACATTTTCCAATTAATTTTTTCAATGGCATATTATGTTGGATGCCATTTTATTCAGAAAATGAACGATATAGTTTGTTTTTTGTAAGTAGATATTCCGGACTTATCATAATTGTACTGCCACGTGCTAAATTCCTGTAAATAGCCAAAAATAAAAACAAAAATTAGTAATCATGTTCAGGAAGAGAAAAAATTTAGTTTTTGTGTAACTTACTTTAAAAATTGTGGCAGAATCGATGTCCAACCACTTCTATCTTGTTTTAATGTTAAATACAATTCGAATGTCGATACTGTATTTGGGTCTACTTTAATTGAAGCAATCCGTCTGTAACAATCGAAAAAAAAAAGAAAATGTTAGATAAAGAACGGAATAAAATCAATTAATTTTTTTTTATATTACCTTGAATTGCCCGGTTCATCCTCAAATTCAATAAATAAACTACACCCTCTAATACCACAGGGTTCTTTTTCTGACATTTGTATCATTTGACTTGCTACACGGTGTAACAAATCAGCCGGCAGTAACACTTCCGTACACGACAAGTGTTTACTTTTGGCTAATCTGAGTTCACTTTGTAACCGTAACGATAATGCTTGTAAAGCATCTTCTTGGGACGGCGATGTTATTGATGGCTCTTGTGATGGTGGAGTTAATGGTGTTGTCCAATCTTTAAATTAATGGAAATAAAAAAAAAATCGATAAGTAACCGAGATTCGAAAACTAATTTCATTTGAAGGTTATTTGAGGTGACAAAACGTTTTCATCCCTTGTAACACAATTCTAACATATGTTCAGATTTATTTATGTAATGGTGAGACCATTAACCTACACTCGAATAATAATAAAAAATATATCAGCTGAAAACAAAGAAAGCTCTTTTGCGCAACTGCAACCAAAGTGTACATACAAATTTTCTTTCTCTTTCTGTGTTTTACATATATTATGATGACGTATACACAAATACATTTATATAAATGTATGCGTGTATATATCATAATTCGAGAAAGTTCACTTAGCAACACACATAAATCTGATGCAATTGACATATTGTTAGAACGGGATGAGTATATATCGATTTTCAGAAAATCCTCGGGAAAATCTCTCTTTTATATATAATTTAATGTATATAAGTGTATGTATTCGGAAAATAAGTATATAGGAAAAAAATTCTTACCTTTAACTTTGCTAGATCCTATCACACCGAATTGTCCTTGAAATTGATTTTGTACTGATAGCACTTCCATTTTCATTTGAATTTTCCTTTTTTTATTAATTTTGATGGAATTGATTAAATAAATTTTCACCACAGTAAAATTAATAACTTTTCTTTTTTTTTTGTTCACTTAGTAGTATAACTTTTCTTAATTAAATTTGTTAAGCTGTTTTTTTTTATTTTATTTGTGTATCACTTAATTTCTATTTTCTTTTATTTTTTTTTAAATTTTATTTTCACAGCACACTTTTCTTTTTTTAAATTTAATTCTTTTGCACAATATACATATAATATTTTCTGCACAGTTTTTTTGCTTCATTCACTTGTTTCGAAAATTAATTTTTAATTAATTTTGTTGTTGTTTTAATTAAATTTGTTATTCTAAAAACTTTCTAAAAAAAATTTAATAATGGTAATCATTAAAAAAAAAACTGTTTTTCTTGTTTTTTCAAATTTTCTTTTTGTTAATCTTTTATATAGTTTTTAAAAGATTTCTGTTGTGTTTTGAATTAAAAACTTTAAATTTTCTGTGTTAAATTAAAAAATATATTGTAATATTGTTTCAATAAACCCAAAATTTTTGTATTTAATTCTATACCAAGTCTATGAATGTACTACCCGGCCGGCAAGAAATTCCGTCAATTTATAGCTTTTCGTTCGGCAAAATTATCCCCACCACACCGTTAAAATAAAAATGAATACGTGACTGTGTTCGGGCCACATTCGTTTTTTTCACAGTGTACATATGATTACCGGCATAATTTTTTTTTTTTCATATAAATATGCAATCAGATGTTTAGTCAGTACGCATGTATGTGTGCCGTTCTTTGTTTTTCAACATTTTGTACATAACACACATTCACACGATTCGTTATATACTTGCGGCAACTTTTGTTAATTTTTTTTCATTTCTTATATACTTGAAAAATGAAAAGAGATAGAAAAAAAGTAAGTTCAGTTCAGCTTCGACTCTCCCGACGTAAAGTAAACTCTGTCAGTTTTTATGTCAAAAAAAAAAAAATTAAAAATTAAAATTTTTTTAATTAAATTAAAAAATTTTAATTAAATGTGATTTAAATTTTGTGAAAATTTTATGTATCAAATATTAAATATATATATTTATGATGTGAATAAAAATTATTTATGAAAAAAATATCATGTGAATTTTGCATTTCATTTATTTCATTTATCGATTTTCTTAAAATTTTGTGAAATTTCTTGGAAATAAAATTGAATTACACGAGAAATACCAAGTTTTATTGTGATTTATTATGCAGGCATACCCCTGGAAATCTGTATACAATTCGTCTTGTGAGGAATTGATTTTTGTGTCGTTTTTTTTTGTTGTTGTTTGATGGGTTTCGAATTTTTGTCCGCTTTTCAGGATGAGAAATTGGTGCGTGGAAAAAATTATACAAATAAAAATTTTGTGTGTTGGGCAAAATTATGAAATTTTTTTTTAATGGTGATTTGTTCCTTGTGTGATGAAAAATGAGATTTTCGGTTAAATTTTTTTTTTTTTATATATTTTTGCTACTTAAGTATAAGGTAAGTATTGAGGTTCTTTCTCTTTTGTGTTGAACAAAAAATCGTATTATATTTTGTTGTTGTAAAAAAGATGAACATGATTGAACATGTTCAATATATTATGGTACCGGTTTAACGAATTTAAGACACGTATTGAAAAAAATAAAAATGTTGGTTAATAAGCGGTTTTAATTCTTGGCCGGCCGGCTTATTATTCCGATCTAATAATATATGTCCGTCGATAATATACAAAAATTTATGACCGATTTATGGTTTTATTTTTGTATTTGCTGATAGCCGGTTGAAAAACCGAAAATTACAGCAACACAAAATTTTAACAGTGTATAAGAGACTGTGAAAATATAATGTTAAGACAGTTTGGTATTTTAAGTTTTTTTTTGGTATTTTATATTATGTATCGTTGGAACCGGCAAAGTATATAGACTCAAAAATTAACTGAATCATGCTAATTTAATTTTATGCTGCGTGTTCGTTCGATTAAAATGCAGTTTAATAGAATTTACTGGAACATTCGTGATGAATTTGTACTTGTATACTTTACTTAAAATAGGGTTGAAATCGATCAACCCCTATAATATAAATATTCTGGAAACAGTTTCCAAAAAATAAAATAACGATTTGTCGTAAAAGTGTTCAACAATCCATATATTTCACGAATTAAAATGTAAAATATACATTTTGAACAGGTTTCGACCGATATTAAAAAAATTCACATGGGTCACCCTTTTAAATTAAGTTTTTACATTTTTAAAAAGAGGGAGGATATCATGAATTTGAAACATATATAATTTTTTCGATCATATGATTTCTGACCCTGAAAATTATGTTTAAATGTGAAATATGGTTAAAGACAGATGTTGTAATTTAAAAGGTTCTAGAACGGTGCAAGGAGGACCAAGGCGTCAACAAAGTTAGTAAATTATGAAAATATCATTAAAACCGTAAAATACTATACAGCATCTTAATAAATTGGTTAAAGAGTTAGATCAAACGTTTTAGAATAAAAAAGAATTTTTCGAATTTTTGTGATTTTTTCAGATTTTAGAAAATTTTACAATTTCTTTGAAATGAAAAAAATTTCGAAATTTAATACTGTCGACATTTATTTTACAGAATATTTTCACATTATGAAACATTATTTTGAAAATTAATGGTGTTAAAATAACGAATATGTTAAAATTGAACTCGCAATATCTACCGGTAACGAACTTGGGTAAAAATAAATTTTATTAAATTTTTTTGAGATAAATTTATTTGGCCATGGTAAATGAATTACCTGTTTGTATCTTGCAATTGAACCTATTTGTTGAAATTGAGTTTTGGAAATATTTTTTTATAAATTCGATTATTCGACCGCTAATTTATTGTGGTTATCAGATATAACATTTTTGATTGTTCTTTAGCATTCCAACAGCCTTCTGAACGGAATGGAATAAATTTAATTTTATCCAACTTAATAATACATTGTACAAAACCATATTTAAATACTGTAAAGTATTACGGGTATCGTAATGAGTAAATATGCAGTCTATAATAAAATTTGCGATTAAAATGCGACAGGTAACTTTAACGTTGCTTGCCGCAAAATAAGTTGAATGGTTGCTCGTCTAAAGTTAGATAGTTATTTACTTTTTCCCTTCTAGAAGAGAATTTTAAACTTTAAATAAATTTACAAGTTGCTTTTGGGTTGTTCAGACAGCAGAGTTGCATTAAAATTGTTCTCGTAATATCTACCGGCAATTAACCGGTAAATTTAATTTTAATTTAATTTTTTTTTTATAAATTTATAGTGCAAAATGGATTACCCGTTTCTACCATGGATGTGAAATTTTTTCTGAATTTAAATTTTATAAATTTTACAAAATTTTTTTTTAGAATTGTGAATTGTACAAGCAAAAATTACAAAGAGTTTGATAATTTAACAAAATGTAGAAATATTACCAGACTTTATATTTTGAAATTTTGAAAAAATCTCGCTTTCGAAACGTAACATATTTTGGTTGTTCCTTACAATTCATAAGATGTAGGGGCTGTAAATGTGATTGTATACTATTCGGCATATTCGTGGTTTGTTGCAAAAATGATACTTTCACATTTTTAATTTCTTTGTATCGAGATAAGTTTATTTTTTGCAACGTTTTAGCGTTTTCAAAGATATCGTTGATTTTTGCTAAAACTTTAGACAAATGAAATTAGCAATTTGAAACCATCTAAAATTATAAAAATTCTAATTTAATTGAACTTGAATAGGTTAGATTTAGGGTTTAAACTGTTAGCTGGATGCAGCAGCCAGTGAATTATTATTCTATTTATACTTCGTTTTACCGATCATTGATATTCTAGCTAAAAATTGGTTTAACTGTGGTGAATTCGACCTCCTAACGCCAAGTTTAATGTTTACATTGCAAACTTCAAAGTTTTTGTATTGGAAGCATAATGGGACATATGATTGTTATTCTGTACCTGAATATATAGTTTAATAGCTCGAAGAAGTTGGTTTTGAAATAAAATGCTATTTTTTTCCTATTGCAATATCTACCGGAAATTAACCAGAGTACAATAAAATTTAATTGTATTCAAGATATCTTGAGGAAGATGTATTTAGAAGTGGAAAATGTATTTCCTGCTTAAGTAGTGGACATTTTTGATTAATTTGAATTTTAAAATTACATAGTTCTATAATATTTTAGGATTAAGTGTTATGAGACATTTTTGAAAACTATATTTGAATATTTCAAAATATACATATATTTTCAGTAATTATACAGCTTCTTCGTTGCAATATTCCTTAAATTAACACACTGAGAAGCATCTTTAATACTCATAACTACTTAGATTTACTAAAATGAGATGGTTGGCCCTGCTTTTAGGATTTGAAAATTATTTGCTGTAGATTGCTGTCTAAAATAATTCAAACGATTTTTTAATGATGAATCTGCAGAAACAAATTTAAGATCGAAAGCAAACAATTAATCTTGTATTAAAATAAATGTTGCGAAAAGTTTTGAGGGAGAAATCGCATACAAAATTTGTTCCAGAAAAATTTTGGCTTATAGCAAGTATAACTTATTTTTCATAGATTAGAGAAACGAAGACTATGTTGATGTTGAAATGTATCAACCAAATTCTGTTAAGTTGCAAAGCGATTAGTTGCGAGCTGGCTCATAAAAATGTCTGATTCTTAAGTTTCACTCATGTCAGATTCTTAAGCTTTACCACAATTTAAGAAATAAAAAAGCTTTATATAAAAAAGCTATATATAACCCTTCGATGTACGTCATGATCTAAAACTGGACAATATATTCCAATTAACATTATTATATTGTATAGTTAGCTTATTTGCTAAAGGCGCTAGCAAGAAAATGCAACACCGCAAATTTCTAAGTTCGATTCTCATCCACTGACTCTTCATTTTTTATTCTACGTCAAACATTTTTTCATGGCAATGTTTGATTGAAAACATCAAAATTTTGTATGTATAATTTGTAAACCACATTTAGGCTTATACAAGCAAATTGCTGTTATAATTCCCGGTGATTGTAATGAAACTTACGCTCCAAGCGATTTTATTTTAAAATCTAGGCAGTGAAATACAGAGCTGATAGGTAAGAATTAACTGACAAAATTCAACATTTTATTAATGCCTGATATATAGCCCAAATGATTTAACATAAAATGTGGCATCATTTTTGCACGTTCTTTGCGGATTATCGATGAAATCGACAGCTTTTTCAACAAAAATGCTTTCCTGGTTTCAAATCTTATGTTTCGCCGATACCGCCGTTCTAATAAGATTACCCATTTTACCATAGAAGTCGCAACAATATTCATAAACAATGATGAAGAGCCGCCCTTCTAACGTGATATTCGTATTTATCCAAAGGATCCAGGCAACTTGCAAAAATTATTTATTAATATGAATAAAGTCCAAATTGAATATTTTTAAATTGAATAAAGTCCGAATATCAATATTTTTACTTTGATGGGTTTTGTGAGATCAAAGATCTTCAGGAATGTCGTCTCACATCTTAGCCGACGATTTCTAACTATATTTGAGCATGCCATGATGATCAACAAGTACCAATGCAAATATTTTGAATGTTGGTGATATTTACCTATAAATGTGATTCACACAAAATATCGTATACCGAAAAATCTTTGAAAGTTCGTGATAGATTAAGAAGATTTATTACTCCGGTATTTGTCATACGACTTTTAAGTGTCAAATAGCACGTGAAAGGCTGCAAAAATTAATCAATTTCAGCTGAAAGGCAAGTACAGACGAATTTAAAAACCAAATCATTTCCAATGATATCATTTTCCAATGATATAATCCCCTGCGTGATATACGGAGTACTTCTAGAGACACATTGGCAAATGGCCTGCTAAACTAAGTATTTTTGGAAACTTTTCACGTTTGATAATTTTAAATTTCGACATTCAGTTTATCCTTTCCAGAATAATATTAATAACCTGGCAAAGATTTCATCATCGATTACTAAGCAATATTTTTTTTGTCAACCGTAGTTTGTTGTTAATCTTCCTGCCGTAGTTTTTTGAATTTGCACATGATTTGTGCTACTTTTTGTCGGCAAATCCCTCAGAAATAGGTTTGGACTGTTTTTCAATTGCGTTTAACTTAATTTTTTTTTCATCAAAATGGCTCGATATACCGGATTGGCGTTCTTAGTCTCCATAAATCGAACTATTGTCCTTTTAACGGTAGAATGAGTAATGGTAGGTGAGACTTTGATTTTTCAAATAAAATTGCACAATTTACAAAACTATTCCTTTATTGTATGACATTTTGGAAACAATTGATTTAAAACAAAGAAATATTAGCAGCCTGCTTTGTTACCTAACGGTAAATTATAATTGATGTTTTTTTTTGTCTATTCCATTTGGTGCGTTCACCAAAAACATCGATATTGTGTGCAAATTTTACTGTACTACGCCTTAATAGGGCCTATTCGTCAGGGGTTTAAGCGGTTTCACATTTGACTTTTAGGCCAATTCGAAAGTTATTTTTACAAAACTTTTTTCCAATAATAAATTCAGAAAGCTGCTCAAAAATAGTTTTCTTATTAAAAACGACTTACATTTTGGACCTTTTACAAAGGTCTTATTTTAAACTTCTCGTCTGGGAAAAAATAAAACCAACAAGAGTTAGGTTTAAACCAACAAGTTAAAATAAGAACTACAAAAATCAGTTTTAGCATTTCTAAGTTAAAATGTATTTTAATTTGTTTGTAAAGCTTTTATTTAAAATAAAAAACTTTTTTGGTACATTTTACTTAAAATTTTGATAAAAGCTTAGATAGTTTAAAATATAAATCAAAAAGTATTATACAAGTGCAAGGTGTAAAAATCTTTATTGTTAAGAACCATTTTACGAAACTTTTTGAATAAAGTTTTAATTTTGTATATACGCTTTTTTGGTTGAGCTTTTTGCAAAAACTAATTTTATCGGAAAGCTCATTATTTAAAAGCTCATAAATAAGACCATTTTAGTTTTGATTTGAATCGAAGTTTATATACTTGAAGATTTTTACTTATAAAGCTCTAATAAATTGTTAAGCTTAAAAACATTGGTGATATATTTGATTGATTTTTTTCAAAATAACTTTTACGAATAATTTTTATATGATAAAGTTTTCTTGAGCTTTTTCACAAAACTATTAATAATCAGTTTTATTTTAATAATCAACTTCTAATCAAAAAGCTCTAGTAACGAAGGTTTAATATTAAAAGCTCTTAATTGCTATTTGGGTCGTTATAGTAATAACAACTATCAATAAAAGCTCTTTAGGTGTACTAAGTTAATAAAGTTTAAAACTAAACTTAAAAGTCCAATTTTATAAAAAAAAAGAATGAAAGCTCATATGTATTTTACGGTATATCAACAAGTTAGAAGGAGAGGGAATTCCTGGCACTCTTTAACCGGGAAATTAAAGATTTTAGCCGATCCCGTTTCCCTGGATATTGGATCTAAAATTCATTGGATATCATATAAAAAAAATCCTACCATATTTAGAGCTTAATAGTTTATAGGCGGAATACGTATGGTTCGGATGCTTCTATACTTTAGTAGAACAAAAATTGCTAGAATTTCATTTAAGGATATTATTTCGTCAAATTCATTGTAGACATATTATACAAGTCTTTTTATAAGCTCTTAATGGATTTATATGTGAAGATGATGTAGTTACCTCAAATTATCTTAATATTAGCATTCAGACACTTCAGAGGCAGAGTCAGACAACCAGCAGTTTAATTTAAGTACATCACTATCACTACAAAATGAGATTCATTATGACTGTATAACGCTTTAAAAATTATTTAATTGCAAAACTTTTTAAATCAGCCCCGGTATCAATACTCAATATTAAAAAATTACGTCAAAGCTCAGCATAGGCAAGAACTTTGCAATTGGACTACAAAACAAAGTGAAATAGTAATCGATATAATAATTGATCGGGTTTTAAGGATTAGTCAATGGATAATAAAAGCTCTATAAGTTTTAAATTTATAGAATTATCATTCTGAATAATCCATAGAGAAATTACTTCTAACAAATGTTCAGCAAACTCACAGTACATTCGGTAAAACAATGTGAGGCTTTGGCTTTTCAATCTACTTCAGTTTCTTCTGATTCTTCAAATTTTTCCCGAATTCTGTGAATTTCCGTAAAATAATAAAATGTCATCTCGATTCCCAGGATTTATAATTTGTCGGGAATTGGCAACCTACACTTATAGATGCTTACTACTGAGGTGAGAGACTAAATATTTTTGTTTTGATACATTTGAGCTTAATTAATGTGCTTTTACTTAAATAAGTACAACAAATCTAACCTGTGCATTTTACTTTTAATTTGATAAAAGCTTAAGTAATGCAAAGCTTAAACCACTTAATGTTCTTTGCAATAGGATATCATTTTTCAATAGAACGACAGTAAAAAAAATTTTTTAGTCGAAAAGCTCTTAATTGCTTTTTTGAATGTAACAACCATAAAAGCTTTGTTGAATTATTAAAATTGAAATCTTAAGATGCTTTGTATTGATTACGTGTTAAAACTACATTTAAGGTTTCAATTAAATCAAAAAGGCGTAAAAACTCAGTAATCATGTTTAAAAGCTTAAGTAAAACAGTTCCAAATTAAAAATACATTTTGAAAGCTATAATAATTTATCCATTTTTATGGATGTCGCTTTAAGCCTCATTACTAAAATCATTTTTGAACAAAAATTTAAGTTGGAAGATATGATAAATTTTTAAAAGCTTTCAATTAATTGAATTTGCTTGTTTTACTTATAGTCTATGTTCATTTGTTTTGGATGGAAGTTTAAATTTGTACAAAAAATAAACGTAAGCTTAAAAAACGGTTTTTTTGACTTAGTCATTTGACTTAGTTTGCAAGCACATTTAACGAGGCTTTTTGAATAAATTTTACAGTATTTATATGTATCGACGTTTTGTTAACATGGCAGGCAAAGCTTATTAAAACTGGATTCTTATAATTTTGTGGTGGACAAATTAAAAATAAAGCCCTGAGAAAAGCTTTAATTAGATTTTTTAGAGCTTAGTAATTATAATATTTTTTTTTTTAAAAGTTTTTTTTGAAATAAAAACACGCTGCCTTCGACATAGATTTTTTTTTTTTATCGATACAGCTTTAAAGCTTATTCCTAAAGACAAAGATTACAGAAAATTCAATCTAACTGGTAAGTTTTCGGTTTTACAAGTTTACGAAATTTATTTATAAAAGCTTATTGACTTAAAAGCTTATCAAAATTAATGTTCTTTGAGTGGCTGTCCCTATAAAACATCATCATTAAGAAAAAACATCATCGTTTATGAAGAAATGTTACGAAGCTTTTTGTAAATTATGCTTTTAAGCTTGTTTAGTCGAAAACTGAAAACTTGAATTCACCATAACCAGTAATGAATAATTTTGGTAAGCCAAACTAAGAAGTAACCCCTACAGATGTTCGAAATTGAATGAATAGTCAATGACAAAAGCAATAGTGGTCCGATTTTGCTGACTGATAGCTTAATCGAAAGCTCCCAATATCAGTAATTAAACTGCTTTGAAATATTTATTCATTTTCAAAAATTAATTTTAATTATTTAAACTCCGAAAGCTTTTATAAATTTTTGAAAATGAAGGAACGGCCAAAAACACTGACAATAGTTGTACGATTTTGATGACTGGTGCCTAAATTGAAAGCTTCCTACATCTTTAAAATATTCATACGTTTTCACAAATCATTTTTTAACATAAAAGTTCGGAAAGGGGTAAGCCTTTACAAATGAAACTTCGTTAAAAGTTTCATTGTAAATTAAACTTTATATTTGTAAAGTTTAACTGTTTAGCTTTTAACTTGAAGATCTAACAAAATTTAAAAGCTCTTGCAAATTATTTTATTAGGAATAGTAAAAGCTCTAAAAAAAGCTCCATGAAAGCTCTACAATAAATATCTCTTTTGAATAAAAAAATAAAAATTGAATATTTATAAATTGAATGTGAGCTTAAAGTACAAAATTAAAGTAGTTTCTTAGCTTAAGATTCTTAGTAAGTTTTCAAAAAGTTAATCGATTTAATTTTAAAGAAGAAAACACAAAAGCTTACGTTAAGTTTATCGATAATATTCAAAATTAGTATTTTCAAAATTCAAGTATAGAGCTTTTAACTGTAAACTGCATAAACTTTTATAATTTAGAAACATTTGAAAGACATTTTATTTGAAATTATGAAAGTACAAACTTTTAAGTGCTTTAAGCCTGTTTTTAGGTAATTATTACAGTACAAATTAACCATCTAATATTTTATTTGGAAAGCTCGAAACATTATAATACATGTACCTCCATTAATTTAATATGAGCTTTAAGTTATAAGTCAGTTTAAAAGAAGCTTAATTACTCAAAAAAGCTTAACTCCTTTAATTGTTTCTTTTAAAATTTTAGAGTTATTATTTTAGCTTTTTATGTGGCAATAATTGTAAACGCCATAAATTTGAGAAAACTTTGAAGCTTTTACAAATTATTTTTTGTAGAACTGGATAAAGTTCGAATTTTGTTTTATAAGTGTTTTATTAGTCACACGCTTTTTGGAAAAAAAATTTGTTTGATTCCAAACTAAATGTGGCCTTCAATATAACAACGATTAAATATTATCAAAATGGGTGTTGTGTATTAGAACAATTGATAGTACAGCTTGTGGCTAGGTCACACAAATTTTGTTTTTGTTTTGAACAAACTCTATCGATCCGGGAAGTAAATTTGATGCATTAATATAAATTTGTAATTCCAGTTAAATGCATCATAATGCACCGAACGATACAAACAGGTAATTCATTGAAATAATTTTTGTTTTTCAATAAATATTGACCAATATTATTATCATCGATCACATCGCACAGTACCAAAACCAATAAAATATCAATAGTATTCGTTTGTTGTTTTTGATAATAAAATGTTTACTGGCTGTCGAGTGATAATACCAGAATTTACTAGTGATAACCAAATATGAAATCTTTTGTTGATAATGGCTTACTTCAATTGTTGTGCAACCACCACCAAAAACAGGCTATCTCTTATGAGTGGGTGTGCACGTCGTATAGGACATACTGATATATCAAATTAAGGTAATAAATCAATTTTGCTGTGGGAACTCATCGAGCTACTTACTGGACTCGAGAACTTTGTGTTCGAACGTCATCGAGCGATTTTGTGTGTGCGATAACAGTTCTAAATGATTGGATGATTACGAATTTATATACGTGCGATAAAGAAAAAAAATCAATTCTATTTATATGTCACCTATGCGACACGATAACAACAAATTATTATTTATAGCATTGATTTCTGATCGATACCCAATAATATTGTGATCGATCAAAAAAATAAAAATAAAAAGTTATGTTAATTTTAAAATTATATTATTGTTTTAATTAAATTACAGTCCAACAGCCGCTATTTGGAGCACCAATAATTTATAACACGATAGTTTACATATGAGTACATTATTCGATGGTCGCTTATTGATAAGCAATCGAAATGAGTCATACACTTATATTTATACTATTATGATGCCGTGTTCCATCGACCGTTGTATATATTGCTATAGCATACAAAGAACATTGTTAATAGTCAATAATAAAACATTTTAAAACATTAAAAAAAAAAAAAAAAAATTCAATTAAATTTTTGACTAATGGATGTAATTTATTTTCCGCGATAATTCGATACCATGAGTAAGAGAAAGCGCGCACAACCGATGAAACTATGAGTTAATGGCTATAGGGTAGGTAAACTGTAAGTATAATAAATATTTGTTTGAAATTAAATTAATTTTTAAATTATAATTTTATTTTGTCTACGCGGCCGAGTCATCGATTTTAATTTTTAATCAAGCTGACTCGCCGATATTACTTTAATTCGGTTATTCTAATTTCAAAATTAAATTTTAATAAATTTGCGCACTAATGACATCCTAGCTGTATATAACATTATCTCACAAGTATAGGTATGGTAATTTGGCCATAAAACGTAATTTTGCAATTATGGTAAAAGTATATTATGATGAAGATATACGGTTCACGTGATGCTTCAGGGTATAATATTTTAGTGTATCCGCAAGAAAAGTGATCGATATAAAAGAAATTCACTTGAAGGTCATAGAAATTTTGCATAAAATATCGTCATTATCAAATTTATTGGACTATGGATTTCCGATAAAAATTTTCGGGTCAATTATTTATTACTATACTAAAACCATGTATAATCAATCATGTTTGCAGTCTAACTATCTATACTTATGGTTAGCTATTTCATTTTTAAACAATTTTAGTGGACTTTGCACCAGGTTGTCGTCATTTTTGCAAAATACATAGTAAGTAAGGTTAAGTTGCAATATACAGTTTGCGATAAGAATAATCGAATCTTAGCTCAAGACGTCATAATGAACAGTAAATTTCTTGTAATAGTACTGGGGTCAGTTACAGAATAAACTTTCTAGCAATAGATGGTAATAAAGATCGAAATGTAATGAATTATTGACCCTCTATGGTTGAAAAATCGTTCATATTTTTTAAAGTTGTAGGGGATATGTAACATAGAATTTAATCATATGTTAGTACTACAATTTTTGGTGACCCCAACGTCCATTTTACGGAAAATAATCCAACCACGTATGGTTAACACAAAAAAAATAGAGGTGACAAATATTTCGGTCACTGGAATTCACCTACCAGTGACCAACGTCTATCAACAATGTTTTACGGTGGATTAGAGCACCGGCTGCTGCCAAAATTAGTGCAACTCGTATAACCCAACTGTGGATCAAAAAACTACCTTGTTTTTTTTAGATAGTCCTGATCTGTAGCATGATAAAGAGGAAGACGCTCACCAGCAACTTAAACAAATTATAATAACTATAGTATGAGCACCAACAAATAACTAACTCGTACGCTTGAAAGACTCAATTCTAGATTAGACAGACAGGATCTATGGGTTTCTAGTTTACCGTTTTCTACAAGTCGAAACCATGCTAAATTTGCCAGCATCCAACGTATAGTGCGATATTATTATGACAAATCTGGACACAATATTGATATTCGTGAACAAAGCCAAGAACAACCTTTCTCCTAAGCAAAATACCACTTGTTGGGAGAATCGCGTGCCGTACCAGACCAAGACCAAAGTATACTAGCCACATATTTATATAGGACTGTCATGTAGATATTGGACTCAAACTAAGTTTTCCACTTCCACTCGCTATTATAAGCTTAATTTTTCTTCGCGCCTCTAATACATTCGGACGCATCTTCACCCTAGAGCTTGTTGATAGATAATAAAAAGGGCAAACCTTTTTAAAAGTTTTACCACAAAGTAACTATTGGACATCTATATGTGACCAAACTAAGAAGATTGGGTCTGATCTAACACAAACCGGCAAAAATGGAATTCCATCGCATGATCCTACTAGGTATATGGTAGCCTTCGAAATCACCAGGGTCATATCCATTGGCCTTGGTAAAAAAAAATACCAAAACTGCAGACTATGTGAGGATTACTACCAGTTAAACATGGTCAAAATACCGGATCATTTCCCAATTCCCCACATGCACCGACAAATATGTAATATATTTTCTAAGATCTACTTTGTCAGAGCTTATCATTTACTCCCAGTCACACCTGAAGATGTTCATAAGATGGCAAACACTTTTCCATGGCTTATTCGAATTTACAAAAACTCCCTAGCCTTTTCAATCACAAAATTACACCAAATGATATTGCTCTGAGATTGCTGAGTGTCAAGTGGCACCGTCATGTTGAAACCACATGTCTTCTTGATCGATATCCTTAAATGAAAGCTGGAAAAAGGACACTGCAATATCAACACACTTTAACGATAGACCGTCTTTACTTATATTTTCTGACTATAGATTTGGCTGGACTCATAAAAATGTATCTTAGTGGCAAGCGGAGCCAATGAGCTTAAAAATACTAAATTTGAGCTTAAAAATACAGCAATGTGAAGGAATAACGGTAAAAACGATGAGTTTATGATTTTAATGATAGACAAGAACCAATTTGAGAATTTTGAACAATTCAGATTTTTTTTTATTTTATTTGTTTCCATTAAATAAGTACAGTTATTTTTGTTTCCTACTGAATGATGTTCTCTCCTCTTGTATTTAGGGCGGTTGGCATCTTCTGGGCATAGATCTAATCAACGTATCGAAGCTTCCTTGTGGAATTTGTATTTTTCGATCTTGTATTCAATTGGATTTAGGTCCGGGTATTATGCTGGCCATGGTAATATTTGGAATTTAGGTGCTTCCATCTAGTCAGTTGTGATTCTTGCTGTATGTGGCCTAGCCTTGTCGTGTATTAAGACGAATTCTGGTTCGATTTGTGATGATAATGGAAGCACGACCGGTTCCAGTATCTCATTGATGTAACTGGCTTGCAATAAGTTACCTTCTGTAAAAACGAAACCATTTCTTTTCCCCGTCATAATTCCAGCCCTTACCATAAAGTGCCTCCACTGTATCTGTGCACTTCTTGTACAACTTTTTATATTCTTGTTCTCTTAGTATCTTGGTGCAATCCGAATCTTGATTCATCAATGAATAAAACTTTGGACCATTCCCTTTCTATCCAATTTCTATGATTTTGACACCAATTATTTCTAAGCACTCGATTTCCATGTCGAACCGGGGGACATCTCAACGAGCGGCGAGCGTGGAGGTTGTTTTCGTGTAGTCTATTCCTGATGGTTTGGCCACTAACATAACACTTGCAATTGAATATAACGGTACTGTGCTAAAGTTGTAACTCTTTATCAACCTGGATGCTGCACGTTTGGACTCCTAGTCATACACTGTATAAAGTCTGTGAATTGACTAAAACGATAAATTTTATCGATAAAACAGTAACTGGTTTTACCGTTATCCCTGAAATATTTTGATATTGTATGTGCAATTGATGATTTTTCTAGAAACAAAAAACAAACTCAAAATCGATCTAAGTTCAAGGGGATGACAACCTAAAAGCCATGGGTTTCTTGTACTCTTTTGATGGGTTATTTAGAAGTAGAAGGAGATTTAATTACTTCAGCATTAGACCGGTAGTCCACCATGAAACATTTACTGTCAGTATTTTTTTACTGTGAAACCAGAAAGAGAAAAAAAAATACTAAATTACTTTAGAGCGACAAAGACAATCGTTTTTGTTTTTTTTTTTCGATTTAGTTTTTTTTGTTACAACAAAAAACAAAAACGATTGTCTTTGTCACTCTAAAGTAAATTAGTATTTTTTTCTCTTGATAATTTAGAATGATAAGTGCAATATGTTAATATTTGGTATTACGGTATTTAATAACTTTATGACGTTTACAATACAGAGGATGATCAGAAACTGACTGAATACAAAACGAGTACCTCTGTAATAGGACTAACATAACTGTAAATATCTAAATTTAATTATTGATCGTGCAATGTCTTGTAGCTTTTGGCATTCCCGAGAGAGGCATTGCGATCTGTTGAAGTTGAAATGTCAACAATTTGTTTTGTTTCTATTTAACATTAAAAGTAAACTTTTTGTATACAGTGGCATAAATAAATGTATTCATTTGACTTAATAATGTGACAAGTTTTGTTTGTGTTTAAATTATTTGACTTTCGCACAATTCAGCGGCCGCCATGAAACACTTTGATTCAGTTTTTCTTCGTGATTATGTCACATTCTTGGTCGATCTTTTCTATTGGTACATCAGTATTAGGCCACCACAGAATTTGATGAATTTTAGCATCTTCTTCGTTAATCAATATCTTTTAGATGTCTCCACTTAAAACATATTTATGTTGCCTAAAACGGACAAGTAAAACGGGATAAATTGGAAGAAGATGTGGTTGACCCATCAAATGCGACTCTTAGACGATTTGTCAAACTTTGTTTTAATACTCCATGATGAGGCTAATAATACTCGTTAGGGTTTGGTTTGCCAATTAGTTTCATATGCCCGAGCTTTTTATAATCTGCCATAAATTTTTTATAAAGTGCTTTAATAGTACCGTCTCGTTGAAAGCAACGCTCCAATAAGATCAACCGTTTTAAGGCAATATCGTAACTGGCTCCTAACTGCGTTCAGGTTGGATCTTAAATGGTAATCGTACAATAAATTTATCATCGGGTTTCGTATTAACCAAAACAACCTATCACTTGAGTTGTCTTCGTAATTTCCATTGATTAAAGGAACGCTGTCAATTTCCCAGCACCTCTTTAACGTAAAGAATCAACATCCAACATGACATTTAAATTGACTGTGGATGTAAGTCCAACAATGCTTTGCACAACTGGAAAGTTCCCTTTGTATTCCGAATTCGTTCGAATAACCGTTGGTAGAGTGTAGAGTAGTTACATCGGTCAATACTGATGGATCACTATCTTTGCTTGAATTTCCCTCTTTAATTTGTTCGCTTTCGTGCAATGAACTATGATGTTTTCTATAGCATCTTTCGATATCATCTAATGCATCAATGGGATTCAATAAAAATTCTAATAATTTGTTAAATGTTGAAGATAGTTAGTTAGTTTTAGTGGCTGCCCAACAAAAAGACGAGACATAGACACACATGGTCCATAGCCTTACCACAGAAATTGCTTCTCCGCACTACCCTACTGAAATGCCCTGGCACCCATTTAAGATGGATATTGAACTGTTCAGCGATCTCGTTAAGAGCTGAAAGACAACTCCGGGCTACTTTCGACGTGATAAAGCCTGACTGAAAAACTATAATAGCAGCCTGACTGTCCGTTAAAATGCCAATATCTCTTATAGATATTACATGATACTTCATCTAGCCTATGGCTTTCTTGATTGCTATAAGCTCTGCTTGAAAAATACTGCAATGATCAAGGAGGCGGAAAGAGAGACATTTAGTTCTTCGCAGAAAACCCCTTCGCCGACCTTTCCATCAATTTTCGAGACATCTGTAAAAAAGTTAATAAAGCCTGACTTTAAAATTGTTCCAATCACTCAATCCTCTCTGAAAGGAATATCAGTTATAAATTTAACTTCGAGATATGATGTCGAGATGGTGTAGTCGATAGATTTAGGAATTTCATTGTTCGTTAGAATAGTGAGTGTCAGGAATAGTGAGTGTCAGAGATTTCTTTGTTCGTTAGAATAGTGAGCGAAAGGTCCCAATAGAAATTGATGGAATCCTCGCCCAAGCTCTCGGCCTACTGAGAATATCCTCCAATCAAATAGCATCAAGCCTGGCTACAGGCCAAACCTCTCCAAGGCTGCTAATCACCTTTTTGTAGAGATCTAGAGATCTCTGTCTGGCACAGGCTGTCAATTTGAAAGGGTTCCTGTACCAACCACTTTCCCAATATATAGGAGCCACCCCAAGGTTTTCCTTAATAATCTTCAGGAAAGAGCAGGCTAAAGCCTTTTACACTTTTCTCCAATTAGAGAAAGTGATGCTGCATCGTCCTGAGCTCCATCAACCATCGCTATAACCAGTGGATCTTTTAGTACCTCTCTAAAAGACCTTCCTGCAGTTACCTGGGATTTGGACCTTTTAGCAACCTTCGGAGATTCATCCTGTGATCTCTGTCTTTTGGATAGAGAGTATACAGATGAAACTCCTGGCATTGCTTTGATAATCATGTTTATATAATCTTATAAACATGTACCCACGAAAGCGTGGGTACATGTTTATCCGTTCTTACATCCACCGGAATTTCCTCTGTTCTTTTCAAAGCTTTCCAAGCTTTTCTCTTAGCATTGAAAATTGGTTTGGAAGGACCTGCTTTGTCGTTGCATAGATCCACTACCTCACCTTTAGGTAGAGAGGGCCTACAGACCTTTTTCCCCCCATTTAGTTTGGAGGGACCTGCATTATTTTTGCAAGTATTTCCTTCCCCTATAAGAAGAGAAACTATAAGGAGAGAAGGCCTAAGGTTTTTTAAGAGTTCCGAACTCTTTATTTTTTATTTTCAGATCTATGTTAGTTCCACGAGTAGCGGAGAAAAATGGTGTCCATCATTGCAGAGATCCACAATACAAGAATAAGGCTAAAAATAACTGGAGGTCGCCAGGTATCCAGAGGCTTCGTTCAAGAGTGGGCTATTTGAAAGGGCCCCCAGCTCAGGTTGATCATCAGCACGGTTTGCATGACACCTTAATCCAGCCCTTGTTTTATAGTGCTAGTATTTGCGCCTAATATTTAGCCGACCAAAGACGTTGCTGGGATGGTACCACTAGGAGGAATATTAGATACAATTGACGGACTCCACATAGTTACAACAATGGAGAAAAAACCGTAACAAATTACGACTATAAAACCATTGCTTACCCTATTAAGACTCACCCACACCATCCATGTTGAAAGAATGATTAGATTTGACCCAACAGTCTACTTTTAATAATACTTGCCGAACACTCACAAAATGCTGGATGCAGCCACCTTAATTCCATGAGAGTGCTTATGGGTAAAAAGATTACGTGCAAATCACCTTGCTTGAACGGACTTCATTTCATCATTTGAAGGGTGCGAGTGGCCAACTGTTATCAATTCTTTTTGGCGTACTATCTTGAGCCGCACAGATCAGGTTCTACAATTTCTTATACGATTGGTGATTTTTATACGATGTTCAAACAGAGAGTGTTTATAATGTCCAGGGTTCGAGGTTAATGTAATTAACTACACCAACAGTACGTCATTTCTACTAATGTCGATCCGTATGTTCCTTTTGCTAAACACATGTTATTTTCGAGAAAAGAAGACATTATTTCGAATTGCACAATTTAATTAATGTACCACCCAGTCGCTATTTAGTGCGGTGCTATTTCCTTAATTGTCTATTTCTTTGAACAAACATTGAACTGTCACAGTACACCATAAGTTCAAATTTTGACTTAATTATATAGCTAAATATAGAAGAGATAGAACAACTGTAACATTTCATAATGAACAAAATTATATGTGCTAATCTTAAAACATTCTTAATTAAAATTATTTTTACTACCTACAACAGGTGAGAAATCGTATACAGTTATGTTTATACTGAGTTTATTATGTTCTTTATGCTAAATATAATTTCTATGTAATACCAAAAAAAAAATGTATGAAAATAACTTTAGCTGGAGCTAGCATAAAGATTTGGTAAAAAAAACGTGCAGCTTATCGTTTTGTTACGACACTCGATATTTCTACATAATCATTATATGTTGGACGTTCTATAAATACATATATATGTATGTATATATGTGTATACATATGGTTATAATGAATGAATTTTATATTTGAATTTTTAAATTGGACTAATTTTGCAATAATTAGATTATGTAAGGAATATGTTTAGAGATGCTGATAAAAACCATCTTATGTATAGTCAATAAATGTAGGTTGAAATAACGCGTACATAGTAACAACAGTAAATGCAATACATTTTATGGTCATTCGGTTTCAATTCGTATACGTCAGACAATATATTTACCAGTCTCAAATAATTTTAGTACCGATAAGGAGAAATTGCGATTAAAGGTTTTGAAAACGAGATTACAACTTGTTTAGTTCAGAATTTACAGGATTTTTTTTTTTGGGTTAATCACTCCCACTACACAATTCCCAGGTTTTTTGAAATTAAAATTGATACCAGAACTACTAAAATTGTGTTAATTTAACTCTATATTTATATCAAGTAAAGCAATCACATGTATATGATATTTACGACGAGTGTACAAAAAACGTTATCATTTCTTTGTACTAATCCAATTAGAGTAAAATCTCCTTTTAAACTAACGAATACAAAACAAAGGATTTAAAAGTGTTATCGATCTGTAATTTTATTTTGCCTATCACATTGTGTCTACGAGTATCACGTTTTTAATATTAAATTCTAAAAATATGATTTTATCATTGATATAATATATGTATGATATATATATATATATATCTATATATATATATATATATATATATATATATATATATATATATATATATATATATATATATATATATATAATATATATATATATATATATATATATATATATATATATATATATATATATATATATATATATATATATATATATAAATATATATATCTATATATATATATATATATATATATATATATATATATATATATATATATATATATATATATATATATATATAAATATAATATGTGTGTAATATATATGCATATTTTAACTCAATTAAAAATCAGCTTAACTTTTTCAGATTTTTGACTGGATAACGGTTCACTCAATTGTAATAAATAAAATGCAAAAAAAAAGTTAATTAGTGACTACGGTGGGATCTGGTATTTAGTAAATAAAGACATTAAAATGAAACTTGACAAGCAATAAAGCTTATCAATGTAATAATACTAGAAAGGACTGTTAGCAGTTAAATTCCGAGCTTCATAGTTGTCAGCTTCATAGTTGTCGATAGTTTTCGACTCACACATTCAGTGATAGGTCGTACAACGAAAGTATTACAACATGATTCAACAGTGAAAAGAAAAACCAAAAAACAGGTGTAAAAAATTACCGGCAAAATGGTAATACATCAAAAGAAATTGACGATAGCAATTAACGTTAACTGTACGCTTTCAGGCTGACAGTTTCAGGCTGACAGTTTTTTTTTATTTTAATGGAAAGTTATAATATCATTTATGTCTAAAGAGATTTTCGAAAGAAGACCAAACCTGGCTGGATTCTATTGAAGATGACTATTAATAGTCCTTATTTAGTAAGCTTAAAAGGGAGATAAGGTAAGTACACACTTCACTATTCGTATGTTTCTTTGTTTGGTGATTTTTCAATATTCCGGAAACTAAAAGCTGTTCTGGTGTATTACTACGTAACGATGCTTAAAAAATGCTTGTAAAGTCATGTTTAAGGACTTTTTCTCTATTTGAGTTATAAAGACCAAAGGTCTGAAGATTGTTACCAGCTGTTACCTAACTATTTAAAAATAACCGATTAATTAACGCAGTGGATAAAGCTGCGGTTCTTGGGTTGGAAGGTACTGGGTTCAAATCCCAACACGGGAGGGTCGAAAAATGAGATTTTCAACAATTGATTTCGATCGGTGATGACGATGAACAGAACTATGATCACTTGTTAGAGCGTAGAGTCCATCGGCCGTACTACCGTCCATTGCAGTACAGGCTGGCTGGACCAATGCACTGTACAGATAGGCTTAAACCAAACCTGTATTCGTACGTCCTTGATTTGGCTCTTGACAGCCTAAGATAAGACGTTAACAATTAACCGCGATAGAGTTAGGCGAAAGAGTTGGTTCAGCCCCAGAAAAGATTGTATTGAACCCTACAATCATAAAATAAAAAATCTTATTATGATATCTTTAAATTTGGGTTATTACTGTTTCAAATTGAGGGTTATTTTGAAGCCAAAGATAAATCTTTCTTTAGTCCACACACAAGGTATAAAAAAGCCACACCACAAAAGCGTCGTCTTGACAGTGCAACCAGCAAGAGTTGCAGACACCGCATCAGGACCTTTAGTTCCGTCAGAGCTGTTGGAGTTTCGGTGTAAGCTCAAAGTAGTTGACTTAAAAGGTTGAAATTATTCAAGCACTTAAGCCCATCAAACAACGTAAAAACGATAAGATGCTCTATGCACTAATTAGTGCAGTAATGCCGGTATTCAACCCAAGCATTTCTAAAATTACGAGCCAGGTAAAAACACTCAATGGAAGCCATCTTCGGTTGTCAGAGTATGCAACACATTGTTCGAAAGGAAACTTTTTTCACTAGCATTTAAGCAGTTAGAAGCAAAGTGTGTAAACCTGCAGCCTAGGGATTGAAAATTTAAAAATTCAGTAATGCCAGTCATGACACTCATCATAAATACCCCAAAACCGAAGACATTAAGTACTTTTTAAACAACAAGAAATTGGAACGGGCTTTTTAGCCACGCTACCAGAGAAAAAATTGCCCCAAATAATTGTTTATTATTTCAGAAAAGATAGAGGATATCAATATCACATTAATGACGCAAAATATCGAAATCAAACAAGAAGGCCGTTAGTTTGGTTTCAAAACTGTGCTCAGATACAACATCAAGGTGTCGACATAATTACGCTATACTTTACTGCTAAAATGCAAAGTATGGATTGGCTAGTTTTCGTGCCAAGCTACTATTTCAGAGTTTTAAGGTGGTTAAAATATCAAGCAACGGATATGACCACAAGCTGTATCCCAAGAAACCAGAAGGGGCTAAGTGCACTTAAAGTGTAATACCAACATGGAAAAGAGTGTAGTGACAACTTTCGACAGTTGCAGCGCTGACTGCCATAGATGTCGTTATCCAGAATCTAGAGGTACTTAAAATCTCACAATTCCGCAACCTACATTATGTATGGCTTGAACTATACGGTCTGTCATTTTTATATAATTAGTATCTACTTTCAATGTTTGGATGAACCAATAAACTACATAAATAGGCTTATTAAGTCATGAAAACATCATAACTGATGATTTCAATGCTGTAGTATCAATCTGTAGTATAACAAGATCACGAATGATCGAGGGATCCTCGTGGGAAGTTTTGGGCAACTTCAGCAAGAAAAGTGTTCTATATTTTAAATAACTGGGAGAAAATCCTAACTTTAAGAACTAAAAGCGCACATAATAGCAATGAAACTCAAAATAAGATATCGCGATATGCACTGAAACGAACAGGTGGAAAATGGCTCGGCTGGTCTGAAGGATAGATAAAAATAAATTACAACAAGCTTGCTCACAAAATTATTCCACAAAAACGTGCTGACAAAGGAAAATTATCTATAAATGAGTAAACCACAAAAAGAGCAACAATGATAAAGATGCGCAAAACTAATTAAAAAAAGAAGGATGCAACAGCAAGAAGCATAAAAAGCAGCTATGCAGCTTGCCGTAATGAATACTTCTAATGAAGTGAATGGAACATGCTAAATTAGTATGGAGTAGTACATTACGGAGCATGGTTATGCAGAACCTTGGAGCTTCATTTGTAAATTCAGCACGGGAAGCCTCAAAACTACTGAAGTACCACCAATCACCTTAACAAATAAAGAGAGCTTGACAACTACGTTTTGCAAATATGCCACTAACTGTTTGTTGAGAACTCTGTTGCCCGACTAATATATCATAAGTGACACAAAGAAAACAGAGTGCATAGATTTCTAACACCAAAAACGTCTGATGCGGAAAAATTCTACTATGATGAAAATATGACGCAGCAAAATCGAGCAAAGCTCCTAATAATATTAAGTTCTATAATAGGGCCTATTATCACGTGCTTCTTGAAAAAATATCTAGAAAAAGGAGTTTTTCCAAAGGCATGGAAAAACGTCAAAGTAATTATCATTATGAAGAAATGTGATTGAGATCCCAACAACTCAAAATCCTACAGGTCGATCATGCTTCTACCATAGTCTTGAGTTAAAAGTACTGCAGTACTGCATTAAGGAAGTATTGCACAGACCTGTCAACTGACTGATTGGCAGTGATGTGCGACGTCAACAAACGTCGAAATTAAACATTTTAAACATTTCTGGCTCAACCAAAAGTCGCAGAAACCAAAAAATTTTTATGTCCGCCGAATTCCAAAAAACATTTGGGTCTTTAATATTTTTAAAGGGTTACCCAATAAGAAGTTTCATTTTAAATAGCCTACTATTGGGGCAGCTGTCAATTTTGAAGCTGTCATCTTTTGACATTTGACAAGTAAAAACTACGCCATTACTAAAAATGGTACGATACACGCTTCAACAACGCAATGAAATGGTTAAAATTCACTACAAAAATGGTGAAAATTTTGGAGTCATAGTTCGCAAAACTACAACACTTTTTGACCGTTGTGAACACCTTTTCGGTCGGCAATATTGAAACTGGTGGAAGAATTTGAGCTGTTGGGATAAGTTAGTGATGTGAATAATCGAAGCCGTGTTCGTCGCTCAAGAACAACCGAGAATATGGCTGCAGTAGCCCGTAGTGTTAGAAAAAATCCAGGTTGGTCGTTTGGGTTCGTCGATCTTTGATTAATGATTTTTTATGGCCGGAATTGGAAGATATTGATGTGGACGACGCTTATTTTCAGCAAGACGACGCTACATGCCACACAAGCAACGAAACAACGTGTTATTTCTCTGATCACAATTGGCCACCATGATCTTGTGATTTAACACCTTTAAACATTTTATTTAGGACCACGTGAAAGATAAGGTCGATTTAAGACCTAAAAGGTCGATTCAAGACCTTGAAGATGGAATTCGTGAAGTTGTCGAGGACTTACAGCCTCAAATGTGCGAATTGGTCATGGAAAATTTTATGAAAAGGATATGGTGCTGCAAGCGTAGCCGTGGTGACCATTTGGCTGTCATTGATTTCTCTTAAAAAATACTCGTTTTTTTAAATATCAAAATGAAACCTCTTATTGGAAAACCTGTTATTTACAACTGTAGTCACTGATAAGGGTTGACATCAAAACAGTGTTATTAAAAAGTCCTCGCAAGAATCTTAGACCCACAACTCGGAAACATCATCTTCAACAGTAGCATTAGTTGACAATGTTCAAGACACAAAGAGGATTTATAGGTAACTCTATAGACAAAGCGTTCAGAGTGCTATTCAAAAAAATGACTAATTGGTGTTGCAGTCATAAGCTGGAGCTTTCATTAGCCAAAACACTTATGCACCAATTAAAAGAATCGCTCAATATCACAAGACTAATTTTCGTATAAAAAAACGTGAGGCTTTAAACAAAGAACCCACAAGAAAGCCATGTGGTTGCAGTTTTTACATAATATGCTTATGCTGGGTGGGCTGAGAGAATGAATTGTCTCCACTGTCAAACTTTAATGAGCGCACAGAGAAATATCTTAACTTTTCAATGTAACTGCATGTTTTGCTACTGTATCATCAGATGGTGTTGTTCTGGAATGCAAAGTGTGCTATGGAAACGTGGTATAACAAGTAAGGCAAATAGAAACAAACTTAAGTGGACCGCTCAAGAGGCAAATGCAAATAATAGAAGCGCAGGGTGCCAGCAAACTAGTTTTAATGACCTTAAGAAACATCATAGCTTTTATGCCTAGGTATATTATCAGACAAAGGACCAGTCTTGCAACGCTCGTTGAAAATTAAAATAGTGGCATTTTAATCACCGCAACCAGAATTGCATGAAAACTAATTCTAAGAAACGAAATGGGACATCTCTAAAATCAAAAACAAATTTTGAAAATCCACGTTCTGAAAGGGTATAAATGGAAAGTCGTCTTTTTTTATATAAATGTTAAGAGCGCTTAGGATATAGGTATGTATATCCTTTATATAAAAGTTTTAGCAACAAACACACAGCACTACTGCAAAAGGTTAAAAGAAGGATTAGAAGGGAAAATGATAAGAAAGGAATAAAAGGAATAAAGGTTTTCAGTCTTCTAGTTGTTTACTTTTGATATTAAGTTTGAATCTCTGTAAATTGTATTCCAAGGGAAACGTCTCGTCGTTCAATTTATCCCAATTCGTGTACTCCTAACAAAAAATGAGTTTTTAAATTTATTGGTCTTCGCGAATTTAATTTCCAGATTGTATCGGTGCACCAGGCGTCTTAAATTACGCGCGGGCTTTGACAAACCAGGCATAAATTTATAAAGTTCCGATGAACAATGATCATGAAAGTACTTGGAAAAAGAATCAAGATCTGATAATAATTTTACGTCTTCAATCATTCGAGATGCTCAGTTTTGGACCCGATCGAGTGCAGTTAAATAAGTTTTCGGTACTCCAGCCCAAATATGAGAATTATACTCCAACCTGGGTCTTATGTAGGTCTTATATATGGTAAGTATTTCGGATGGATTAAAGTAAAACTTACATCGGCGTAGAAATCCAAGACATTTGGCTGTACCAATCGCTGCTTTGTTTATTTGTTCAGCCCAATATATTCTATTTGAAATAGTCAAACCGAGAAACTCAAATGTGTCAGACGTAGCCAAGCTGGATTCACCAGCCAGAAAAGACGGTGAATAACCATCAGTTCGGCCAGAAAAAAACAGGTTTGAAATTTGTTGGGATCAAATTCAACTCTGTTGGCTTCACCCCATTTAAGAATGACATTGAGATCTTGCGTAAGGCGGTCATTCATAGCCATTCTTTCTACGAGAACATCGTTTCGCGATGAAGAAGAAGGTAAACTGTAAGAGGTGGAAAGTGAGCTGTCATCAGCATAGGAGTATATGGGATTGAGAGTTGTTGATAGAAGATCATTGATGAAAATTAGAAAAAAGGTTGGAGAAAGGACGGATCCCTGAGGAACACTAGCGTTTATAAGATGTTGATCGGAAGTCACACCATCCACCACCACTTGGATTTTGCGACAAAGAAGAAAATTCTCAATCCATAAAATTAACGAACGGTGAATGCCAACTGCCCTCAATTTACACAGCAATCCCTTATGCCACACGCGATCAAATGCTTTTGAGATATCGAGTGCAATGACTTGAGATTCACCAGATTGATGAATGCTTCTGTTCCATTGTTCAGTAACAATTCTGACGATCAGAAATTAGATGATTAGCTTCCAAATATTTCATCAGCTGGAAGTGGATTATGGTCTCAATTACTTTAGAAAGCACCGAGACGATAGCGATTGGGCGATAATTTGAAGGGTCCGATTTACTGCCCTTTTTTGGCACAGGATGTATGTTAGCAGTTTTCCTGATGAAAGGGAAAATGCCAGAAGACATAGATCGGTGAAACAGACATGATAGTGGCCTAGACAAGGATTAACAGCAATGTTTAAGGACAATTGGGGGAACACAATCCGGATCGGCTGACTTGTTGGTTTTAATGTTTGCAAGGACTTTAGCGACAACTCTAGATCTAAATCTAATGCGGTGCATCGATGAACTGGCTAGAGAGATAATCGGGGGTATTAAGTTAGAATCAGGTAAATTAGAGTTTGCTGCAAATTTTCGGGCTAAGAGATTAGATTTTTCTTGAGCTGTAGAAAAAATATAGTCCCCATCTTTCAGAGGTGGTATTGATGATTTCCTACTGTTCAAGAAGTTTTCCTCTACTTTGCGGGCAAAGGACCAAAAGGTCCGATTGCTATTGCCCTGCTTTAAGACCTGCCGCAACTCTTCTAAAATTTTTTTGATATTTTTTTTTAGCTTGGGACACTGTTTGCGTTGCTAGATTTCTAGCCACCTTAGCTAAATTTTTATTTGACGGATTCTTACCATATTTGCAGTGAAAGGCTTCTTTATTGGCGGTTGTTGTTCTACATGATTATGCCAAGGATTTTTTTTTATTTGGCTTAGAGAGACTGGAAGGAATAAATTTGTTCCCTTCATCATTTGCGATAAAATTGGACTTAAAATAAGGAAGCCACTTGTCATTGTGGACATTGAAATCACCTGCCACAGCGATTTCAGCATTTGGTGATTTCTGAAGGATACGCTCAATGGAGTCTGACAGAGTATCAAACCCAAAATGTACAGCGTAATTTGTGATATTTGAGCTTCAATAGAGACCACATAAGAAGAGGGGGAGTTTCGAGACATGAATTTCAACCCAAATGAAGCTGCTGAACTCATTATTCGTGCTTTGGCCTAAAAAATCGGGAAAGAAAAAAGGTATATCGTTGCGGATATACATGGCCGATGTAATAAGCCGATGGATTAAGAAGTAACCCTTAATACCGATAGCCGAAGAATCTGGTCTCGGTGAGAAGTAGAACCGCTGGTTTTGTGGAAGCTGTATGGTGTTCCACGGCTGCAAAGTTTGTCCGCAATCCACGAATATTGCAAAACTGAAGAGAGAACACTCTCCCCAAGACACAGGAATACAAAGACTCAAACTTAAAGAACGCAAGAACAGCGTTCTGTCTTTTGATCAAGAAATCAAACCGTAAAAGTTATGTTTGCAAGACACTCTACAATATATAAGTACATATAAGCATATCATAATCTTATTGTTTGCCTTAATATTAGCTTATCTAATTAAAAACGATACCTTAATACAAATATTGACTTTGCTTCTTTATCACAAAAATTTTTTTTTTTTTTTTTTTTTAAATATCGTACGAGAATTTTTTATATATTTCAAAACTGACTGATCATTCGAACGACATTTTGATTTTTTTTTATTTCAATATTTAAGTCATGCAACGCATATTACAGTATATAAATTGATGTTCAAAATACAAACTTAGTGCATTTTTATGTTAAACATATTACAGTCTGACGATAATATTAAATTTTTGTTTTGTCCAAGACGTGACTTGACATTTTAATAATTCCTAATTTGGTAATCCAAATATACGTTTCTTGTTGTTATAATTTTGCGGCAACAAGTTACGGATCAATATACGGATTAGATTACATGAAAGATTTATGGAATTAACGTAAACTGATTACAGGTACAATTCACTAAGTATATTAATTTAAGAATTGGCCACGTTGCTATTTTTTATTTTTAAAAACAATGAATCACCGATGCATAAAATTTTAAAAACTATTTGGTATAAAATTGAAAGTAATTAACATTTTAAAATCCAAAGTATTTTATAAATTCAATGACATTGACATAATGAACCTGAAATAATTAATAATTTATTTATTTGATCAAATGACTAATTTTAAAGTAGTTTTTCGTTTCTTATTTTTATTTTTATTTTTTTTAAAAACTATTTTAAAATTTTTATTCTTGACATTGGATTTGTGATTGACTAAAATTAATTATTTCGATTCGAATATAACGAAATTAAATTTTATAATCAGTTTAGTCATCGTGTTACATGTAAGTTAGCTTTTAATCGTTTAAAAAAAAATAAAAAAATTTTATTCGATAAGACTTTATATATTTTCAACAGACATTCTGTCTCAAGATAGTGACATCATGACTAGAATTACTTTCAAAAACAACACGTGTATATCTACAACAGACTGTTTGATATGTTTAAGTTCGAGAATGTTCATAAATTGTCAACGGTTAAACATGAGTATACAAGTTGCGCGAATGACTCAATCGAGTGACAGTACCGATCATTTCTAAAATTAGATGTTAGTCGACCAATTTGTTAATTTAAAAAAAAAAAGTTTTCGATTAACCGATTTGATTAGATTATAACGTGTATACGAACAAAGTATTTATCGAGATTTGTTAACCTTGATTTGTGTTGGCACGACAATCGAGTGAATCTATATATTATACATTTACTTGTTGTCAAGTTGTTTTTTGTTAACAATTTTATCGCAAATGATTGTATTGTACTTAAACAATGTACACACACAAGAAACGACAAAAACCTTATAGGTAGGTTTAGTAAGTACTTCCTCATTAAACCCTAACATTGTAACCTTGACCACCATAATCGTTCAGCGAATAAATTATGAGTTGAATATTTTGATTACTCATTTTGTACGATGTTCTTAAAGTAGGTAAGACTCGCGTGTGTCGTTTTGTGACAAATCGACGAGGTGAAAAACAAAATTTTTTTATTATGTATAGAGACATCCATCTGAACCAATAATTACACTATATTTCTAATTAAATTCCTATAAAATGAAATCACCTATTTACAAGTGTTTTTTGGTGGTACAAAAGCCATTGTTATTATAAAAAATAAATAAATTATTTTGTTGATATTACAAATTGTTATTAATTATTTTTTTGTAAATATTTAGTTTTTATAATAAATAATAATGGATTTTTTATTATGTTACAAAATGATCAAATATTTGTAATTACTGCGATCGGTGGCACAATAAAATACTTTTGGAGGCCACCTGTGAATTCCATTGGTCAAAACGAAAATGGTATAGTGAATCATTTTACTAGATCGTCTTACAAGTTAAATTTGCTTTGGTTTTATTTTAAAATTTCATTTGAAAATCTTTAACGGACACCAAACCAGAAAGGTTATCTACAGAGCTTCCGTGTTTGCGATGCTCTTCCGATGATTCCTTGGTTCATTTTGAGTTTTTAATGTAGGAGAACTTAGTCTTATTTGAATGGTTAGTCTTTTTACTAATTTAGTGGTTTAATCCATTTGCAAGGCATCAATGATATGATTCGACAACCTTTAGACAATGGTGCTTTTTTGGACCCAACCTATCAATATACTCATTTGGCGGATTGTAAATTATTCATTGTGATGTATGCTAAAGAAGACAGCATCAGTTCAAATCTACGGACCAAAATCAATCCTTGAATATTCGAAGAATTTATGTTTATATCTATAGAGAACTTTCCGACGATTTGCTACATCTGTAATTTTGGCGCATCTAACGATGTTTACCTTTTCTCAATATCAGCTGAGATTGTCTCTCCCCGTTGATGTTCTGGCCATGTATCATGTGACAATATGAACCATTGTGGACCATTTTACTTAATTGTATGTTCAACAAGTACACTTTTACCAACAAAACAGTTCCATTTACGTTTATCTGATGACCACCGCCTAACCACCGTAGAGTTAGTCCACGTATACAGAATATCCTTTCCTATGCTAAAATTGGTTATAATCATCTTTACTAGTTTGGCTAACAGAACAGCTTCACAAAGCATTAATTTAGCCAGCGATAGCTGTTTCAATGGGCACACTTTGTCAGAGAAAGTCACCTAAAGGGATCAAAAATCTTCCCAGTTTCTGAAAGTAATTTTATTTTAGTTAGCTTCTTTTAGTGAGTGTGGAAGTCATTGCAAAAGTGGTGGGACGACATAAGTTGAATGAATTTCATCGGCTCCGCAACCTATTACAGCACTCACGTTCTGTCTGCTGTGCTGGTCATGTTTTAGGCAGAGTTCAAGGGGGTCACGGATGGATGTATATCAGGTATATCCAGGAGAGACTCGCAAGTGCATGTACGACCACCACGTGGTGGCTACTGGTAACTAGGAATCTTCCTAGGCTAATGTACAGCGCTGAAGGCGTAGACCTTGCACAAATCCCCAAGTCACGGTGGAACAGCATATGCCAAGGAATGAATGGTTAGTGGGTCAACAAAAAGCGACCTCTAGTTTCAATCAGCCTTCTCTTCGTACATGCGAGGATGAACCGTTTATTTCTCCGAAACTCGTGGAAACATAATGAACATAAATAAAACTAAAACAAAAGAGACAGGCACCTTTAAAAAGCTAATATAAAAAACAGATGGTAGCTCAAACATTAAAGGTGAAGTCACTAACGAAACAATAAGGGTCTTGCAGGCGGCGGTGCCGGTTACCAGAGGAAGCCGAGGGCCTGCCATAGCAAGAGGAAGCTTGGACTGTAAAGGACAAGCTACTTTCACAGTAGGTTCAGTAAACGCGGCTTGGTACCTAAGCCGGAGACTGGCGCGAAAGTTGTCCCTGAGGCAAGGCGGCGGTATAGAAACCGACGCGCGGCGCAGAGGATATTAAACAGGTCGGCTGCCACCCCTGAGGAGCTGCTAACGAAAGAACCGAGGGAATCTCTGGCATGGGCAAAGATTACCTTATTTGGCGACAATACGGTGAGGGCACCAGCAGAGTCAAAAAGACAGCGGTCCCATGACGAATTGGAAGCTGAGGATAGGAACCTACCTAGAATGCAGAGAGTCCAAGGTGATACTAGGACACATGGTGCAAAACTGTTCAGTGACGTCCTTAAGGAGCATCCAGTGATACTAGTCGTCATTGACAGGAGTCTAGAAGATGGGAGTATCACTCTTGATAAATGGAGACTAGTGTATAACGCACTAAACTGAAGCTGGCAGTGGTTGCCAGGAACGAGATCCCTAGCAGAATAAGGGCACGCATCTGGCTACCATCCTCGAGCCAACCTGCCTGGATGAAATAATTTGGATAATTCGGGCAAGCAATGTTGATCTTCTGACGAACAATTGGAAGATCATTAAATAAGAGGAGGCAAAGGGAGGATCTAGGTTGTCTATTTTAGTGGTGAATAAAGAGTCTCTAGCCCCTCTAGCTAAGACAAAGGGGGTAATCGGCTTCGGCTTCGGGTCGATTACACTCTAGGTGTTTAAAAAGGATGAGGTGGATGTAATTGTGGAAGACCTACCAATGGAAGAGGAACAAAGAGACGAAATTTCTACATGCGGGACTTTAAGAGCTCAACGATGAAGCGATTAACGGCATTGAGTAGTCGCCTATCACTTGACTCGGACGAGGAAGATCGTGTTGAGTCGATGGGGGAGGGGGGGGGGGTGACAAAAAGAGACAACAAGGTGGATCTGAAGCGAGCGTCAAGACTGTTGACGTCCCACCAAGGACCGAAAGAGTCCCGGCCTCCACAGTGGAGGGTATATGAAGGAAAGTAAGTTAATCTGTTTATGCTTATCACGGTTCAGATTAATCTTCACCATTCTAAGGCTGCTTCGGCAGGCGTGATCCTCAGACTGACCAAATCAGATGAGAATATAATTATAGTCCAAGAACCCTGGATTAGAAAAAACTAGATCTGTGGCCTCAGTTTAAAAGGGTATAAAAGTGTATACTCTTCTAGGTCCGATAAAATTAGATCTTGCATTCTCGCCAAAAATAACTTGAAAATTTTTTTTCTTCCACAATATAGTAGTGGTGACGTACCGGCAGTCAGCCTGGAGACGGGAAGTTGCGTATTTTGGCTGGATTTAGCCTGCAAAGGAGGTTCCGCTTGATAACCTGGGGGAACTGATACTCGAAGCGGAACGGGAAAAGATCGGTGTAATACTGGGTTGTGATGCAAATGCGCATCATACAATCTGGGGAACTACCGACATCAATGTTAGGGTGAGTAATTATTTAATTACTTATTGGGGACTAACTTTGTAGTGTGTAATGTGGGGCAGGAGCTCACTTTTATTATCAGTAACAGGTAGGAGGTACTGGACGTTACCTTTGCATCAGACTCTATTATATATGGTCAAAGAATGGAGGGTGGTGAAGGAACTCTCCTTTTCGGACCATTAGTACGTGACGTTTAATATTGGCATTCACCCTGTCACCCAAACAAATTTATTAGGAAGCCTAATCAAATACCACCCAATGACAAATGATTTTGTTAGACTCTCCAGATAATATTTTGAAAGTTACAGTTTAACATTTTTTTTCTTAACCAAATTTTTTAAACATCATATATACCTCAAAGGATAAAAATCATAAATTTTTTATTCTCAGATTGAACCAAGGAATCACGCGTTAACGATTTAGCATCCAAAACCAAGACCACCTCTTCAATAATCAAACTACAAATTTCAGAATAATCAATTTTGAAAACTGGTGAATAACTGTTGGCAAACCAACAAATTTAAATTGAAGATAAGAGCGATTATCAAATAAAGAGCGTATCCGCGATGAATTCAGTAAAGTAGAAGACCAAATAGTTGTCTTGGACAATGAAGACAAATTGAATCCCTACAGTTTATGCAAAATTATCGTTAACTTGTGACCGGCCTTAGCAAATCGCTACAGCCAGCAGCACAAACTATAAGAACACTTTTAGATACTGCCGATTAAATAATTTATTGTCTGAAAACTTTGAGAGATTTGACCAAGACTAGAGATCACTATGGTTGATGCTCATTTTACCTGTAAAAAAGGATGAAGAAAGCAATAGCTAATAGGCACAATCTTTTGCTATTATCGACTTACCAACACTGAAATAGTTTTTAAATTTTTTAAGCCAACAGATAGACGCTCTAGAATCAGTTCACAGCTTTAATCGACAAGTACTACCACCACCACCACAATTGGTTCAAGTTCGAACGAAGCAAACCCAGCTTTGTATCCTATACAGCTTCAGTATTCACACGCAATCTACACCAATTACACTAACGAAATTGGAAATTCCGTACTACCAACAACTTAAGTACAAGTAAATAATGGACTCAGCATTAAACAGACGCATTACGTATTATTTTATTCAGGCTCCCAATGTTCTTTCATCGCCAAAAACCGCTACCGTTCTTGAACCCCTACTTCTAACCAAACTAATTTCTAAGCAGTCACAATCTAGCAACTATTAAAAATTAAACTGTTTCAAACATTTCGGCCACAACAGATGTTAGTTTTTAGGTCAGTGTTGTCTGTTACAATTATTATCGCATTGAAATCTCATTATTATTCTTTATTGACAATTATTGACAGTTCTTGTATTGTCCCATAAATTTTCCACTAAGTTGTAGTATAACTTAGAAAAAATCTTCAGAATTTGTCATGACTTTCAGAACATTAGTAAATTTCTGAAGTAAGACAATTGTTATACTATTTTTTATTGACCCTATAATTGCGGGAATTATAAATCATCAGATCATCGGTTTAACTATGGGTGATCAATAAAATTGATGATTTTATTCAAACTATTTCTATAATACAAAGCATTTTCAAGAAGGAAGCATTTTTAGTACTCTAAGATTATGTCAATTGACTCATTAACTGATTACTCGAATAATCAACCGTCACTTAACTTGAAAAACGACTTTTCATTGGTAATATGATAATATATCTTATCGTTTTCATTTACTAACTGGCTAGCAACAGTTTAAAACTGTCTAACAAATCAGGTACCAAACGATCTTTTATAAAAAAAAAAAACAGAAAAAAGGCGGGACATCATTAGAATTACTCATCACCAATATTGTGCAAGCATTAGGCATATAAGTACCAACTGTTCTGTTACCATGCAATCAATTTACAATATAAATATTTTACGAGTAGAGTAGTTTGACAATACAATTATGGTAAATGACCAATTTTTGGGATTTAATTGCACTATCGTAAATAAATTTGCTACCTGTTTTAGTTCCCGCTCAATACATACATAATCCCAAACTAAAATGTACAACTTTAAATCAACTACATTGGTTCACTTGTGCACGTAGACCGATCATACATGAGTTTCGTCACGTAAGCATAGAAAATCGTTATAGTTTGTACAAAAAGGTTATACAAAAAGGTATTCGATATTATAATTCCTTTACCTGCAGATGTTAACGTCATTACTTAAAAATTCCAGTTTATGTATTTGTATGATGTTCTTGTTGAGACGAGAAAAATCATGATCGTTCGAGAATATTATTTACGATATATTCTTTGCCTTTTACTACAGATCGACATAATATTATCTAATAATTGCATGCACCAATAATTATAAGTGACTGCATTATTGTATATACTATATATGTACTTGTATTGTGATAAGCCAGCAATATCGTACCATTTTTGGTGTGTGTAGCACTTTTAATGACCCACTCGTAAGTCACTATTGATAAGATATTTTGATATCTTTTGTTTTTGGAAAATTGACAAACGGTATAAACTAGTTACTGTTGGCGTTGGTTAGTTATTCTCTAAATGAGTGCACAAAACGGAGTCTAATATTGAATTAATACCAGATCTCTTTTTGCATTTTTGTGGTAGTTCCAGTATTATCATTGCACCTCAGAATTGTCAACACACCTCAGTTATGCAAATAACCAAATTCTATATTTGTGACATTTATACTGATGACAACTTTATTTTATCTAAAACATATTAAGATTTTTAAACAATTTTTTGTCATACTGATTCAGGATTTTCTTACAGTTGACGACGTATGTTGTGGCAACATATACTTTTAAAATTGTATGAACTTATTAACCTAAAAGATGACATTGTATTCTTTAAAATGTCGGAAGTCATACAAAGTTTCAAAAATCCTCACAAAACCTAACTAAATTGAGAACTATTCAGGGAAAACTGAAGGTTAAGTTAGGCTAGGTTGAGGTGGCCATCTTAAAGGACTTGGCATAGACACAATTGGTCCGTAGCCTTACCACAACAATTTTATTTATTTTATAGTTTTTAGGCAAGCTCCCAAAAATTTTAGCCTGAGACGAGCCATTCCTACAACTTTTACAGTAATCAGGTAAGAGAACACCTAGTCCACTCGCATGCTTACCAATAAGACAGTGCCCAGTTATGACACCCGTAATTATGCTATTATTGTGTCCTTGCATGGATATTAATCGGTTAAACCTGAATAATTCTAGTGCAGGCCAAATTTGCCGAGTAATTACACATGAAGCACAATTTGTCCATCTATGTCCTGGCTCAAATGTAAGCTAAATGTTGAAATGTTCTGCCATCTCGTTAAGAGATGAGAAGCAGTTCTAGGCTACCTTAAACGTGACAAATCCTGATTTTAGAAGTTTAATGGAAACCTGACTCTCCGTAAAAATACCTATATCCCTTACAAATATAGCTTTATACTTCATTCAGTCTATGGCTTCTTTCATTGCGATGAGTTCTGCCTGAAAGACACTATAGTGATCAGGAAGGCGATGCCTTTAAGAGATTTAAGTTTAGTTCCTTGCTAAACATCCTTCAACCGACCTTGCAATCAATTCTCGATCCATCCATAAAGAAATCTGAGCGAAAAACTGAAAGTTCTAAAACTTTCAAAAACACAGGATTTTGCACATCAATATTTTGAGATGCTCAGTGATACTTGAGAATTGCAGTATTCTGCAAAAAAACTAGACGATTAGCCTATCAAAATTATGAATTATTCCGGAAAATATTGTATACAGTACAACAAGTGAATAAAGTGCCACCATAGAGTGTCAAGCTCTTGAGCAAGCCAGGTTTATAAACATAAGATTAAGGTTCCTCAGGAAAACCTTCATAGACTCAGAACCACGACAATTGTTGTAGCATCAATTTAAGCTAAGCAAGGTGGCTTAACCTCAAAAAGAGTTACCTGCCGTTGAAACGCACAGCCACTAGAGCAAGAAAGAGAGCCGTATCAAATTGGAAAAATCGAGCCTGGAGTTCAGGCTACAAAATTGAATTGCGCAAACTGAGTACACTGGCATCTAGACCCTTGTGTTAGTTGGATACAGCGGGCCCCAGTTCACAGCTGCAATTTAGACAGTAGAAGACCTATTCAATAAACGAAACGGCTTTAGGAAGAGTCAGTATACTATCGGCGCTTTTGTACAATTGATCAGATTTTTTTTCAGTGGCACAAAAACGAAATTATTATTTCCGAAAATAAATGTTACTTGCTACCCTGGATGTGAATTCAGTGAGATGAGCGGATATATTGTTGGCTTTGACAAACGATTTCTCCGTGTCAGACTACCTTATGCTAATAATGCTTAGCTACCTTTGCGATCATATGCCAATGCACCAAAGATATCAAGTGAGGCGCCGCCCAAAGAACAGTCCTAGGACCTGACCTATATGGAATACATGATACGATGTAATCTTGCGCATGGAAATGCCAAAAGATACCTTCATGGTGGAATATGCAGAAAATTGCAGTTTGACTAGGAAAATCTATGAATGCAGTTCAAACCGGCTGTCAAATATCATGGGGTGCACATCTAGACACAAAGTTAAATTTTAAAAAACTGAACAAGGGTTCTTTGGAAAAGACGACTGTAGTGACTATTGCAATGAAGAGGCTGATGACGAATATCGGAGGCCTAAGGCTTTGTCACTAATGTCATTATCAAATTCTATCTTTCTATACGACTGTGAAATATGGGCGGAGTGCTATTCTGGGCATAGCAAGGGTGATGCCAATAAGATAAAAGTCGAGATAAAGAAAATAATATATGATATCAAGAAGGAAATTAGGGTCGTATAAGCGAAAACAGCGGCCAGGTGACATGGTGCTAGACGAGAGGAATGGGAGATGGGCAGAAAGGTTGATTAAAAACATTTCTAAGTAGGTCAATAGAAGGCTTGAAGGATGGATGTTTTTTGCAAATATTTGCAAACGATTGAGAAGCTGAAAAATTCTTCTTATATTTATGGCTTTATAATATAGAATGCAGAGAAGATTCTTCGACTAAACAAACCAGCAACGGACAGCCGTCACAGAATATGAAAAATTAATGTCAAAGAGAAGATACGCTACTAAGGCTATATAGGAGTCACCATCCCGAAGTAATACCCAAAGTAATTCCAGGATGAATGCGTGTTTGACAATAGAAGACCCACACATTTCCCCTTTATTAATTAAGAACCAACATTTACTGCTCTAGAACGTTTGTTTCTATTTTTTCATAGCTCACAGCTCTGCTGTATAGCAAAGCTTATTTAAGCCTCCGAAAAATGTATGGATTGATAGGAAGCTAAGTAAAAACCTCTGCCTTGTATCAGCATACTTACGAGTAATCGATCCTCCGGCTAACATGCGCGATTTAATAGTGGTTGCACAGGTACGTAGAGCTGGGATCATCCTTGGATGTGATACCTTTAGAACTATTCTAGGTTAGTCTTTATCTGTTGTGGTTCCTGAATCTCCCAAATATATACAGGGATTAGGTGTCTTGGTTGATAGGATGTCTGATGTTTTCAATGAAGTTTTTTCAATTTCTTGTCTTCACAGCAGGCCTAAGGGTAAATCGTGCCCACTGTGGCGGTTTAAGGAACTACAAGTAATGCGTCCTGCGGTCAGCAAGCAGTTTTTATCCGTTTAAGTAAGCAGGCCCGGATGGCAATTTTTCAGCCGACATTCAATATTCCTCTGATTTAACGGTTCCCTGGCTTGAGGTGATCTACAAAAGTAGCCTAGAACTATGTCGTATTCAAAAAAATGGACTGAAATAAATGTAATTTTCAAACCTAAGGCGGGAAAGCGCTCTCACTGTGATCCGAAAGACCTTAGGCCAATTAGCTTATTCTCTTTTTTTAAATTCTGGAGAGACAAATAGAAGCTTATACTAGAGACTCAATTGAGCCGGTTAAAAGAAAATCGGTGGAAACGGCACTACACTCCCTCATATGCCCTATAGAGAAATCACTGGAACATAGGGAATTTTCCCTGGTGACTTTTGTGATATAGAAGCTGCCTTTAACAATGTCAAACCTGAGGCGATTACGCAGGTACTCTCAGATTTGGGGGTGGATGCATCTAGGCTGTTAGATTGTTCAGACGCTTAGGAGCAGGGTTATTTTGGCTAAAATTGGAGAGGCATTCGTCCGTAGATTTGTGTATAAAGGTACACCGCAGGGAGGTGTATTATCCCCCCTCCCTGTTATTTGGAACTTGGTCATAAATGACTTGTTACTAAACCTGAAGGAGAAGGGCTTTAAAGGGCTTTACAATTGGTATTTTCGGTAAATATCCAAGTACCCTGAGAGTTCTCATACAAAATATCTTTGGTATTCTAATCAAATGGACCAAAAGGTGCGATCTAAATGTTAATCCACTTAAAACTGAAGTGGGTATTTCTTTCAGGAAGTATAAATTTCCCTTTTTTGACCCACCTACTCTTAATGGAGCTGGTTTGAAAATCACTGATAAAGTAAAATTCTTGGGACTTATTCTGAACAACAAACTGAATTGGAAGACTAGCAGAAGGCCATAGATTGGATGAAGTATAATGTAATATTTGTAAGGGATATTGACATTTTTACGGGCAGTCAGGCTGCAATAAGGGTCGTACAATCAGGCTTTCTTACATTAAAAGTAGCCCGGAACTGTCTTTTATCTCCTAACGAGAAGACTAAACAGTTCAACATCCAGCTTACGTGGGTGCCAGGGCATTTCAACATAACAGGGAATATTAAAGTCGATGAACTCGCAAGACTGGATACCTCCTGTAACATATTACCTGGTATGGCTGACATTGGGATACCACCTTCTACGTGTAAGCTACTTTTTAAGGAAGAAGCATACAATCTCACAAATGAAAGATGGTCAAAGCATAACTCATGTGTCATCACGCGGCAGATTTGGCCTATACTTGACTTAGTTACGTCCAACCAACTAATATCTATGAAGCGTTGTAGTATTGATAAAATTGTGTGTGTCGTCACTGGATACTGTCTCATTGATAACCATGCAAGTAGACTTGGTGTTATCTCGCATGATTACTGTCGTGCTTGCATGGAGGAAACTTTTCTTCACTATCTCTGCACCTATCCTAGCCTGGCTCTGTACAAGCTTAAGTTTCTAGAAGGTTTTATTCTGTGAGATTTTACAGACCTCAGCAGAGTGAGTGTTAGGGATATTTATTGCTTCGTCAGGAGCTCGAATTGGTTGCAGTATAGCGAGAGGTGGAGAAGAAAAATCCACATCCCTGAATGACCGCCACCTAAACCTAACCTAACCTGGGAAGTTAAAAATTGCCTCTAAGAATCTCTCGTCGGAAGTTTAATTTATCTAACAAAGTAGAGCTGGTGATCCAGTCAGTATGTTATTGAATTTAGTATGGTTTTTGGAATTTTGGAAATATAGATCATAAGGCCAAGCTTTGAATAGATTATTTTAACTATGCTCGATATTACTGCCCGTGACGACTTAATGAATAATTCTGCTAAACATTTCCACAAACTCATGCACATTGTGGACCGTGCGATACACTTTAGATCACCAAAATAGTTTGCTTTAAGTTCTTTCAGATGACCACTGGCTTACCACTAAATTTAACAAAACACTAGAATATTCATGACCAACCATGACATTAAAAGTCATACACATGTTTTAACTTAAGCATTTTGCGCATAAAATCATTCGTCGTCTTGTTGCGAACATGAATTTTCATGATCAAGATACAACAAAATGAATTCTTAAATTCATATATGAGATTTTAATACACATACAAAGTATCCGTAATGACGTTATATATCATGTAAAATCATAAAATTATTATGTTGTACATAACTATAAAATACATATACACATGTACGTGTGTGTATATGCATAAGAGATAAGAAAATAGGTTTGATATGGATGAAAAACGTATATAAACTGCATACCCGCATCATATACATAACATCACGTGTTAAAGTGGATAAAAAAAAAAATCGTTCGCCAAGTTCATTATTTATCGTATGTATGCACCATGGTGTCATGTAATAATTGTGTTACATCATAATTTTGCATATAATTTTTTATGGGTATATACACTACTCAATTTTGATATCGTAAAATTGTCAGCTGTATAAAAATTCACCCACGTCGCGTAAACTACACTAAATACCATATACAACAACCTTGCAATAATTTGTATTTTGGCTGAAGTGGATGCGCGAATTACACATCCACTCACATATAAACAATATAATGTGCTTCCTTATCGTTTTTTTTTTTTTTCAAAATGATATCGCATATATGTATGTTCGCACGATGACAATTTTAGTCAAAGGCCGCAGGCAGCAGTATGTTCAAAAATGTGTAAATTATACATACCAAGGCCGCGAAATACATTTTTTTGTGTGTCGGTACACAAAAACGTTTTGGATTACAAATTCAAGTATCGTATCTAAAATGTACATATATGAAGTTGATAAGAGATTAGAATCGATTCAAAATGCTTTTGACCTATACGATGAAATGAATAACAAACAACGTTTCAATATTTCTAGGAAATGACTTGCCCCTAACGATTTATTTAGTAGGAAAAACATGTGTCGAAATTATGTATTTCCACATTATATATAGATCGTTTAAAAACCGAATGATGAAATTAAACGTTAAGCAAAGTAGAAAAATTATTGTTCTTGTGTGTATACGATTTGTGTTATTTATAAAACGCTTAAAATCGCACGATTTCAATTTTCGCCGTTAAAACGTATTCTAAACTGAATGAATCACAACGATTAGCTAGACAAAATATTATTGCATATGGTACATGAGGGAAAATTCATAGTAATATGTAGGTTTTTGTCGGTCAGTCACTTTCGAAAACATGAAAAAAAATCACCGATCGAATACTCACACTTGAACTGTGTCATAATTATATGAAATATATTGGAGTGGGCTTTTCTTGTTGTGTATGCATGAGTGATGTGCGGAAGATTCTGATTATCCTCAAAATCCAATTTAAACGAAATAAATCAGTACATAAAAATCGTATATGTAGCTATACACATTGTAGGTGGGATCAGTTTGAATTATAGAACCAACAAATATATCAAATCAAATCTTCTAGAAATGTACATAATTTTTTACAATAAACCTAAATTTTATATCCAAAACAACAATTGAGATTGGAAATCTTGTGCGTAGGCGGTTTTTGTTACGGGATTGAAATTGATTTGGACGTCTGTATACATGCATACATATTTTGAATTTGGTTCATCATCTCGCATCGCCAGAAATAGATGCTGGTACCTAATCTAATTTTGATATTAATTTATCTTATTCGTGGTTCAAAGATATAAGACTCGGCATTATTGGATTTATTAGACTAGACTGAATCAATTTAAACATAGTCACGAATTTTAGAATATATTTTTGTATTATAATTTTTATTTTAAATTCTTCTTCTTGCAGGTAACAAATATAAATAGGGTCTAAACGTCTTTGGCGCTTTCTATAGAATTCAACTACTACATCTCTTAGATTTCGCATATAAATATTTGGGATATGGGAGGCTCGTTCCTTTTATATACATGTACAATTAAAACTATATATTCTTTTAAAATGGCCCCTGTGGTTGGGAGGCATTCGTGAGTTTTATATAAGACTTCTAAACAAGCATGTTATCACTAAAATTCCATCAGCCGGCTTGGCCTGTCGCAGAAGGCAACTAAACCAAGGCCGGATTGCTGGGATAACTGGGAATATTGTTCAAAAATCAAAACAAAAAAATATTAATACCGTCATAATTAAACCCGACATAGTACGAGGAACCCTTTTGCTAATTTTAAAGCTTACAAGTTAAATTGTTAAAAAGTAAATATATATTATAGCAGGATTTATAATGATGACTAGAGCTTTTGATAAAGGTATCGTTCATCACAATCGGGCCACTTTTAAGTGTTTTATTGAATTTAATATCAAATCCGTAAATTTGCAAAGGCTAACCCCTTTGCTAATTTTTCTGCATAAAAATTATTTGTTAAAAAGTGAAAATATTTTATAGCAGAATTTATACTGATGTCTAGAGCTTTTGATTAAGGTATCGTTCATCACAATCGGGCAATTATTAGATGTTGTATGGATTTAAAATCAAATTCGTAAGTTTGCAAAGACTAACCCCTTTCCTAATTTTTTAACTTAAAAATGACTTGTTAAAAAACGAAAATTGTTTACAGCATAATTTATACTGATGAGCAGAGCTTTTGATTAAGGTATCGTTCATTAAAATCGGGCCATTATTACGTGTTGTGTGGAATTTAAAATCAAATCCGTAAATTTGCAAAGGCTAACCCCTTTGCTAATTTTTTGCATAAAAATTATTTGTTAAAAAATTAATAAATTTTATAGCAGAATTTATACTGATGTCTAGAGCTTTTGATTAAGGTATCGTTCATTACATTCGGGCTAATATTAACAGTTGTATTGAATTTAAAATCAAATTCGTAAATTAGCAAAGCCTAATCCCTTTGCTAATTTTTTAGCTTAAAAATGACTTGTTAAAAAACGAAAATTGTTTAGAGCAGAATTTATACTGATGACTAGAGCTTTTGATTAAGGTATCGTTCATCAAAATCGGGCCATTATTACGTGTTGTGTGGAATTTAAAATCAAATCCGTAAATTTGCAAAGGCTAACCCCTTTGCTAATTTTTTAGCTTAAAAATTATTTGTTGAAAAGAAAATATATTTTATGGCAGAATTTATACTGATGACAAAGACTAAACTATGAACTAGTCCCAATCTGACGGCTTGTGTTAATATCACTTTAAATATTCGCGATTACCTGTCCAATGAACATAAATAACGGTTGACTGAAATAATTAAAGTGAAGTACAAACCAAACGCAAATACTCTGTAAAATTTCAATAGTTGACACACGACATAATACTCAAAATGAACATTGTTGCAGCTACGTGTCCTTTAACTTAAATAGTAAATTATTTAAGTACACACACCTGAGGGTGATTTGCACTGATAAAATATAAGAGCTAAATTCACAAAGCGTTTATAGAGTGTTATCGGTATATTCCCCTATATATATTCCCCTATAACTTTGGTTGTACAACAAATTAATTTCGATCCTAATATAAAATTTGCGTCATAAATTTTCGGTTAGCAACAGTATATACGTTAGGCCTTTATCAATTTAAAATTATGATGCAACTTTGTTTCATATAAGTACACGACATGTCTAAAATTTACTGAATCATTTAAATGTTTATATATATATATATATATATATATATATATATATATATATATATATATATATATATATATATATATATATATATATATATATATATATAAATATTTATATATATATATATATATATATATATATATATATATATATATATATATATATATATATATATGTATATATATATATATATATATATATATATATATATATATATATATATATATATATATATATATATATATATAACAATTGTTTTTATGACTCATCAGGTATAAAATCGTACGATTTCAACATTACACATAATATATTTCGCCCTACATCATATATTTAAAATTAGACCGTAACCACATAATTTGAGCACTGTTATCATCCGATATTACAAAGAGTGATGAAATTTTCTGAATCCGTGTACAATCTTATTAATCAGGTGACCTCGCTTCAATATTTCGAAACTAAAGTATTTCGTACTGTTGGTTGTAAATATTTCGCGGAATTATTTGTATTTCCGATTTTTTTTATTTTTTTATTTGATCACTTCGGATCTGTGACAACTTTATTTTTTTTTTCAGTAATTCGAGTTATGATTCATCCTGCGTGTATTGTTACAATGTGTTGGGTTTTTCCGTGTGTATTTTGTAATTTTCACAAAATGGCGTTGATGAAATTTTAAGGTAAACATTTTGATGGGATTTAAGATATATTTAGTGTATTATTGTCTTCTAGATAATCGTTATGCGAATAATACATTTTTTTTGTTGAGAAATTATTTTGTAGTCTAAAACAGTTGAATTTTTATAAAGTTTCTACTTTGACAATTTCAAAAGCCAAAATTAAACTGAAAAATGGGATCTATAAAAATTTTGAATTTGATTTTAACTTCCAACTTTATTGAAATGAAAAGAATGTAACTGTTTTTGTTTGCGTGTTTTTGTGTTTTTTGGTCATGATGATGGGTCGTTAAGCTCCAAAATTACAGAGTTTTCAGGTTGATCATGCACATATCGCACCCGATGGCACCACTGAGCTGAAAGGTTCAGTATACAAATTTTAATTATTGGTTGCTTCATTAACGCAAGTTTTTTCTACATGATCTAGTTTATTTTATCTGTGTTTAGGTTCTTTAACTCTGTCAAGTAGCTTTTTCATCAGAAGGTTTAAGTTTGTTAATAAGTACTACAAAATCACTAATTTGCGGATCACTAGATTTTACTTTTTTCACCGTAATTTTCGTCTGCTGTAAAAGTTTTCAAGTTTCACTTGAAACTTTCAAGTTTAATTGCACTTTTTCCAACCGAAGTGCATTACATTTGAATAGATATCGATAACTTGTCCTCCAAACCTATTCTTTAAAGCCATCACTCGTAGTTGATTAATGACTATTAGGTGACAATCAGCCAATAGAATCAAAAAAATTGTTTAACTTAAACCAGAGGTTGCTGCCTAAAACCACCTTTATACTTAATGCAAAAATTACTTAGTGACAAATTGTTACTGCTTCTCTATGCTGTTAGTTCTTGACATCAGGTCATCCCCATAAGTTAAAACTCTTTGCTAATAACTTCAGCTACTTTAGGATAAAGTTTCCTGTAATCTATGAGGCATTCGCTGACCCGATAAATACTCGTTGATATTTGATAGTACTGCTGTTATCTACTAGGTGTTATGAGTTCAATATATCGATCTTGAAATAATTTGTCACTTAAAATCATGTTCTCTAAGTACCAAAAATCTTTCAACGCTTTTGATCTGGATTCTCGTAGTATAATGGAAAGTTTCTTTTAAAAGGAAAACTCTTCCATTTATCTTATTTAGTTTGTTTCAATGAAAAGATTCTAATGTTATAAAAGACGTTTGTGACCGGAATTCTGCAAGATTTTGCATGGCTTCCATGGTGTCTTTGGATGAATTTTATCCAGATGTCAAATTAAGTTTTGTTTTCGCTGGCATTTGTTACGTTTCCTCTTAGAAGGCCTAAGTAATCCTTACGCTCACATAACTTATGTAGTTCATTTTTACAGAATTAATAGACAATGGTTGTTGCAGTGGCACTGCATGAGGCATTTAAATTTCGTGTAATTGGTTTTGGGCCAGGCACGTTTACTTTGCTCTAGTTTTAAACCATGCTATGAATTTATGCCTTATTTAAAAACATTTACAGTAGATCGATCGCTGACATCAATATATTGCTTAACTAAATGCGTTACTTGATTGAAAGTAACGCATTTAGTTAAGCAATATATTGATGTCAGCGACATCAATATATTGCTATATAAACGGTTAAACTGTTACTGATTGTCTCTAATGATTCCTGCTAAGACAAAATTATGATTGACGAAATTGAAGTACTTTTTGGCACGGAACAGGTGCGTGTTTAAAATATAGATCACATGCAATTTTAAATATGGATGGTAACATTAATAATTTGCCACAGCCACATGGAATCATTTGCTGCGATGTGAAATCAATCGCCTAAGTATTTTTGTATCCAACAATTAAACTTCTTATGCTTTCCAAAATAACAAGGTTCCAAAAGGAAAAGGAAAAATTCCAAAATTTGAAGTTTAAAAGATTTTTTTAAGTTAAAAATTTTTTCTAAATAAGCTGATAAGAACTGTTGACAAATATTAATTTTTTTTTCATTATAGTAAGCTTCAGGACTGGACAATATGTGACTTTCCGGTTTTTAACTAGTAAAGTATTGTAGTTAAACGTTTTTGAGATGTCTCTTCCTTCAAGTTTAAGTACTTCGTACAACAATAAAAGCAATTAGGTCAAATAAGTGCTATAGTGAAGTGAGAAGTGATTACGTCTTATAAAAAAGTCTAGTTTTTTAATAACTTCAGCAATAGCTTTACTCCTTTTAATACAAAATATTGGTCCAGGTATTGGATTCAGGACCTACAAATTATTGAAAACGTTCCTTGAGTTCTTGGTTGTTCCCTAGACAATGTTTTGCAAAAATAAATGTTGAATGGTTCTATATTGTTTCGGTCATGATCTTTTTGAATTATTGATCGAAAATGTCGTCTATATAGAGATTAACTATAACTATAACTATAACTATAACTATAACTATAACTATAACTATAACTATAACTATAACTATAACTATAACTATAACTATAACTATAACTATAACTATAACTATAACTATAACTATAACTATAACTATAACTATAACTATAACTATAACTATAACTATAACTATAACTATAACTATAACTATAACTATAACTATAACTATAACTATAACTATAACTATAACTATAACTATAACTATAACTATAACTATAACTATAACTATAACTATAACTATAACTATAACTATAACTATAACTATAACTATAACTATAACTATAACTATAACTATAACTATAACTATAACTATAACTATAACTATAACTATAACTATAACTATAACTATAACTATAACTATAACTATAACTATAACTATAACTATAACTATAACTATAACTATAACTATAACTATAACTATAACTATAACTATAACTATAACTATAACTATAACTATAACTATAACTATAACTATAACTATAACTATAACTATAACTATAACTATAACTATAACTATAACTATAACTATAACTATAACTATAACTATAACTATAACTATAACTATAACTATAACTATAACTATAACTATAACTATAACTATAACTATAACTATAACTATAACTATAACTATAACTATAACTATAACTATAACTATAACTATAACTATAACTATAACTATAACTATAACTATAACTATAACTATAACTATAACTATAACTATAACTATAACTATAACTATAACTATAACTATAACTATAACTATAACTATAAGTATAACTATAACTATAACTATAACTATAACTATAACTATAACTATAACTATAACTATAACTATAACTATAACTATAACTATAACTATAACTATAACTATAACTATAACTATAACTATAACTATAACTATAACTATAACTATAACTATAACTATAACTATAACTATAACTATAACTATAACTATAACTATAACTATAACTATAACTATAACTATAACTATAACTATAACTATAAATATAACTATAACTATAACTATAACTATAACTATAACTATAACTATAACTATAACTATAACTATAACTATAACTATAACTATAACTATAACTATAACTATAACTATAACTATAACTATAACTATAACTATAACTATAACTATAACTATAACTATAACTATAACTATAACTATAACTATAACTATAACTATAACTATAACTATAACTATAACTATAACTATAACTATAACTATAACTATAACTATAACTATAACTATAACTATAACTATAACTATAACTATAACTATAACTATAACTATAACTATAACTATAACTATAACTTTAACTATAACTATAACTATAACTATAACTATAACTATTAAGATAACTATAACTATAACTATAACTATAACTATTAAGATAACTAGAAAGCTTAAGATAACTAGAAAGCTTTCAAAATAATTTATTTTGCTACTGTCCTCTTCTATACACCAAAACCTGCTCGTTTTCTTCGACGTTTTAATTTTTTCTTCTCCTATCTGTCCTACTGTCCTCTTCTATACACCAAAACCTGCTCGTTTTCTTCGACGTTTTAATTTTTTCTTCTCCTATCTGTTAAATTCTTTCAAGTAGAACCATAGACAACTATGGTAGAACATCAAAAAAAATCAAATGCAGTAAATTCGTCAAAGATTTTATTTTTTATGTGGCATATATCTAAAAGGAAAATATTATTGATTCGGCTGATGTATATGAAAATATATTTTCTTTACCTAAGGGCAATGTTCCAGTTTTTTTTTATAAAAGAAAGTGTAACCCTAACAACCTTACAGGATATTGTCACAGTAACAAAGCTAACTATTTTTTCATTTGGTATTAGAGCCAAAGTGGTAGAAAAGGGAATGATATTACCAGAGCTCTCATCAAGATAATAAAATCAGTTTTAAATGACAATTTGGAGGTTACTAAACGAATATTATGGTCCAATCCATGTGTTCCTCTAAATTTCAATCGAATCAACAGTTGGACATGATTTTTAAACTTTGTGAGACTAATAATATTACAAATATCGTCAAGAGATGTTCAGCTCCTGGCAATTCTTGGCTTCAGGGACTTGATGCAGCACATATAGCGTTACAATGAGGCATTTCAAGCAGGCGTACTACCGTCACTTTGTATCAATAATTCGGCAGGTCGAAATAAAATTTGCCTAAAAATACATTATTACTTAAATTTAAACAGAAGTATGGCGAAATAGAACCTGAACATTCCATACCTGTGATTGATCAACCTTTGACATTACCATTATTTATACCTTTGATCGGCCGTATAACTGCCTAAACCAATGCAACTAATCTCCCTCAGAGTAGTTGTAAAAACATTTTACAGAATGATTTTTAAGATTCCACACCAAAGACAGAACCTCGGAGGACAATTCATCTTGGGCTAGTATAAGGGAAGAATATTGATTTATTGGTATACGCATTAGATTTAAATATTTTTGAAGATTTGGGGAATAAGCAGATCTTAAGGTAACCAACAATGACAGTCAATATTTATAAAAGTAACAATAGCGGAAAACAAGAGAAAATTGCCTAATCTTTAAAAATAATTTATGATTCTTAAGATTCAATTATTTCATTTAATTTCAAATCCAGATTGATTGAAAAATTATTTAAAATTTAGAAAATTATTCCATAGTAAAACGCAGCATCGTTATTATAGAGTCATGTATTTACAATTAATTACTAGGAATTACCGCAAAAGTGAATGTGCGATTTATTAGATCACTCCGATTCTCATTTGATTGAGTCAAATTTTTTGTTTTTTGTTTTTGAAATCGTCATGAACATGTGATGCTGGTGAACTAATTAGTGTGGTTATGGTTATAACTCATATTCGAAATAGAATTTACTGTTAATTGGTGGTATACCCCTTCCCTGCGATAAAACATATACCTTAAATAAAAATTTTCAAATGTCATCAACGTACTTCGCATTTCAGTACATGCAAATATTCTGTCCGTAATAACATCGGTCTTGTCAATTTTATAGCTTGACCTTGAATAGTGGCATCACATTAAAAACTCCTACTCAAATAATTAGCGACGGGAAGATCGCAGCTGCTAGCTATCAGCCAATAGTTATCAATAGGATTTGTGAATGGGTTGTCTCTGGCAACTCCGGTGACCGCGTGGCCTATTGTTTTATGAAAGAACATTCTCTCAAGTAAAAGTAGACAATGATCTGTCCTTTCAGAATTTATGGAAAATATAGAAAAATTGCCAGAATGCAAACACATTGCACAAGATGAAGAAGAATTTAAACGTCACTTTGTACAATCGAATACAAGAAATGCAGATAAGCCATTTTTCATCAGTTTACCATTGAAAGCGTCACTAAAACTACTTGTGAAAACATATTCAATGACTTTCTAGATATTGATGACATTGGAAAGGAAAAGAATCTGACAACCAAGATTATATGAACAATATTTTAGCTACATGGCCGAGTTCAAAAACTTAGGGCACATGGAGGAAGCAGTTATTATAAACGATCAAAATCGGTGCTTCTTACGGATCATAAAAGCTTCAAGTATCATCACAAAGATGAGAGTGGTGTTAAACGCCTCTGTTAAGACCTGCAGTGGAAATTCTTTGAACGATATTCTGTTTTTTTGACCTTATCGTGCAGAACAGTCTGTATCAGATAGGCGACAGATTTCCCAAGTAATAAATAGTGTTAACCGTAGACATTGAGAGAATTTTTCGGCAAATACTTGTAGTGCCAAAAGCCCAAAATTATCAGACGATTTTATGGAGAAGTAGCCCATCTAATTAGGTTAAGGCCCACAAGCTCAACATTGCTACTTTTGGAATAGGTCCGGCGTCTTTTTTAACAATTCGTACATTCCTACAGAGAACAGATAGCAGATGATAATAAAATAAAATTTCAAAAAGCAACCAAGTCCAAGCCCTAGATCAACGATGACATTAATGTTGATGATATTATGACTGACATGATGGATTCAATCAATGAGGCTCCAAAAGTTGGTCTGGAATGTTCAATCACCAAGTAAGCTAAAGAATACTGATAGTTCGCGATGGGCTACTAAATTTCCAGACCTACGCGACCGCAGTGTATTGCAGATATGTTACCACTACCAATGTTGTAAATATTTCATTAATTTCAGCCAAAACCAAGATAGCCCCGTTTTGCAAAACAAGGATACCGCTGCTAGAATTGTGTGCAGCTATATATTGTTAACAAGACTTATGAAATCGATTCACGAGGCACTGGAGATAGCCTTTGTTAAAAACCGGCTGATTGTGCTTCACAACCAGTTAACTGCATTCAGTAAGTTAAAGTTTCTAAATCCATTAATCGATGAAGATGGTTTAATTAGAGTTGAAGAAAAACTAAATTACTCGCTGGTATTGTTGGAACCAAGGCATCCTGCCGTATTGCCTAATTTTTTTCATTTTAAACATCATCTAAAGAGAATTACATCTGCAATACCATCATGCTGGGCAGTCGTTTCTAATCAGAACTATTAGCCAAACCTACAGGATCTTAGGCTGCCGTGATTCAGTTGGAAAAGTTGTTCACAATTGTACTAAATGTGTTTTAAACCTAGGTTTCGGGCATTCGTCTATGGGTGTTAATGTATTTCAAAGGAAAGAGATTCAAACATCCAATATAGACATGAAAATCCAAAAGATGGTACCAGGAATATCTTACTTGAACACCTTGCCACTTTGAACATCTTGTGCCACACCTTATCAAATCGCCCATCTAAAAATTGAGCTGAACAATAGCTCATTTTTTGATCTTAGTTAGCATTTTTAGTTACATTGGCCACTTTGTGTGCAAATTGGTGATCCGAAATAATGCGATTTGGCTCTAAAATTTATGTTAGTTTCTGGCAAATGGTTATTTAAATCACTTTTCATATTTTAATAGATTTGTATAGTAAGTAACTGCACTATGTACTTCTAAAATTATCTTCAGTGATAATTTTGAGTATCATTTCATGGCAGATTGGGGCTTTAACGATGCTCTTGGAACTCCCTCGGTGACACAAAAGTGAATAAAATTCAGCAACCCGAAGAAATATGATCAAGGTTATCGATTTGAAAACATTCTTATATAGCATTTTGAGATTACTCTTATTTATGCTTAATCATAGAGGGCAACAGACTGCTGGTATTCTAACATTTAACCGCGCCTCTTCTATAAATATACTAGTGGCTTGCACAAAATATTTATTCTGTTCTGGCAATACATAATGTTTAATTTCGAATGGATATTGCCGTGCAGCTTTATGCTTTAACATAAGGGTGCTCTTAGAATTGGGTTTCAGAGACTAGCATAATTAGCATAATTATGCTAGTTATAATTATGCTGTGGAATAGAGCTGCAAAACTTTGCATTAATATGTTCATGTTATTTTCCGTTTCCTTCAAGAAACTCTCCATCATACTATCATACTTCATCGACTTACATTTTCCTTAACTTCAGTGACTTTAGTGACTCTTTTAAGTTCAGAGATCAAAAAGTCACTTTACTTCAGCTCATTTACCAAAATGATACTTATGAAATTTTGCAGGAGATTTTTTTCTTGAGTTTGTCCTAATGTATATCAATACATCAATCTAGTTAGATGTAACTAGAGCATAAAATTGGTTGCTTGTCTGGACTGATATTAAAACTTCTCCTATTATTATTTCCCAATATAATATTTTCTTTATTGATGTGAACAAGTCTTTTACTTAATGATTACGCCTGCTTAGGTAGAGATCTTCGTACTGTGGTGCTGCTTAGGCTTGGCACTTATAGAAAATGCAGAGGAGGATAAGTAAACTTATGTTTTAAACACTGCAAACGACAAAAATATTTTACCATTTTGTAAGTCCAAAACATCGACACTTCCATTTTGGCCTATCTTCACTAATGAAAAATCTTGATAAAGCTGGCCAAATAATTATAGTTCTATCTATAGCAGGCAATAAAGACAACCATCTCGTCGATATAGGCCGAAGAATTTCTTTAAATTCACTTTTCGAGTAGTTACAAAATTCAATCTATTCTATATTCGAACGTCTCTTTATTGTTAACCTCAGCTTGATTCATTTTCTTAGCAGCCATTTCTTTCGTTGCGGTTGCGTTTAGCACATGCTTTATATCATTGTCTTCACAATAGTTTTGGAACTACTTCCACGTATAGGAATGGAGCATCTTTAATGCCTTCTAAACTCAACATATCCCATATAGTCGTGATTTAGTTAGGCGAATCTCAACTTGGTCAATCTAGGAATGAGTTATTTATGCCTCCTGCTTGACAATTAGTAAACTGGCTGGATGCATCATGACAAAATCGTAATCTGCTATTTTTAGCAGAACTTTTTGTTGAACAAGTTTTTAATGACGCATTGATCACCATTGTCAAATTGAACAGCACTCGCATTAATCAAAACATTCGACACTTCACGATGTGTTAGTCGGCGCTTTTTCATATTCCCCCGTGTTGAACTGGTTCAAGATCTACAGGTAAAGTCGATATTCTTGTAATTTCTCCCTTTTAACTTTTATGGTCACTATTCGTACATGACCGTTAGGACCTGGAAAAGTTTTGATGACGCAACCAAACTTCTAATTTAGTGGTGATAAATTTTCCTCTTTTATGATAACTACGGTTCCTTCCTTGACATCAGGTTGTGGTTTGGTCCAAAATTTTCGCTGTTGAAGTCACTGGATATAATCCTTTGACCATGATGCCCAAAATTGTCTATGTAAGTTTGACACCATTTCCCATTTCTTAAATAAGGGAACATTTGATTGACACTCAGCAGTTTCAGGTATTGATTTCAGCGGGCGACCTACTAAAAAATGAGCTGGGGTACAAATTTCTATATTATTAGAGACCAATGGAACTAGAAGTCTGGAATTTAAAACCGCTTCAACCTATTTGATGAGCGTAGAAAATTCTTCGAAAGTGAATCGAGCATTGTAAGTTAATCGGCAAAGATGATGTTTGGCTGACTTTACTGCTGCCTCATGAAGGCCACCGAAATGTGGTGTTTCATGCGAAATGAACACCTATTCTAACTTGTTTCAGACTATGACTTCTTCAATTGCTTGAGAGAGCTGAGAACTGATTAGTAACCTGTACAAGTCATGCAAATATGCCTTTGTAGCAGCACACAATTCCAAGAAAGGAAACATCAGCTTATTCTTAAGAGGAGCAACCAGCGACTTTACACACAGTAGCCGAATGCAAAAACCAGATGTGGGTTTGAAACCGCTCCATAACCCCCTTCGCTAAAGTCAGCGAATCCATGTATTTGAATATAGTCTGGAACAATGTTGTTGTCGAAGAGATGACACTGCAGTTGTTCCAATTCATTTCGGTAATGATCCCAAGCAGTATGAATTTGAATTGGTCAGGCTCTTATCTCAATCATGCTTTAACTTCCAAAGCTCTTACAGTATAAATTTTCCAATTACTACTACTGGAGAGGCGAGCTCTATCAGATCATAGATTTTGGATATATTTTGAATGCCAAAAAAGCACTAGAGTCTTGTTGTATTCCGTTTCTTCAAAAAGTATGTCTGTCACGTCGATACCATCTAGTGCATCCTGTTTATTAGTGTACCATTCCCTTAACGATATACCGGCACTTTGTATAATTCGTGAAATGTTTTATCTGAGTTGAAGAGCTTGGGCATTTGCACCGGTCAACAAACCATCGACATATATTTCGTAACGAATGGCTTCTCTTGCAACAGAATCGTGCGATCCATCAAAAATTTGCATCTTTTTCTAATCGATTCTCGAGATTAAGGAATCGTTTTAATGCTTTTTCGGACGAATTTCCTAGAATTTGGATGATAAAACGGTAACCGTACTATTAAACGACCAGATTCGTTTCTTTGATGAGCTTGAAATATTGCTCGCAGGGATTTGTAGACATGTCTGCGTCATCGTCTTTTTCTTTAACTTCCCAAAATCGTTCCATTAATCTGTCGAGGTATTCAGACGAGTTGAGTTCGAAGATGACAAAAACTCCATTTTGCCTGGACATTCCTGTACTACTAGAAACTACCTATCCAAGTTGAGTCTTTTGTAGACATGGAAGCCCAGAGCACAACTTCACATGACCTAAAGATTCGAAGACAAATTCGGCACCTATCAGCATGCCCACTCTTTGGCAGGAATGGAAACTACAAGTCTCACTGAGGATTTGTGCTTCGAAACTTGTAGTTAAATTTGGATTTAATTATCAGCAAAGCAGACCCAGTCGAAGGTTGCAGCGAACACCCAATACCCTGTATCGTTACAGATGATGATATTGGTCAAGTGCCAAGTTTAAATGCCAATAATTTGGTGATAAAATTTAATTGAGAGCCAGAATCAAGCATGGCTCTTGCAGCGACAACCAATCCGGTAGTGCTTAAAAATGAGAACTAGCCAACATAACAAGAGATGCTTGAGTGTTGTTCGATGATGTGGTTAAAATAGCACAAAATTGTCTTTTTTAGAATGTAGTCAAAACATGAACTAAAAACGCAATTGGCAATTTTACTATCTCGATCTGAAAAACCAAAAAAATTGATATTCGAACAAATGAAGATCAAATGCAACACAGATGTCGCCATAATTACTATTGTCAAATCGAACTGCACTCGCATTCATCCAACCATTCGACACTCCACGTTGTGTTAGTCAGCGCTTCTTCAACTATAAATAGGCTAAGTTTATGACCCGAGATCACTAGCATCTGGAATTCATGCAGCTTTCTGCAGACCCTGATGTACCTTAGCTTGGGCCCGAATCCCTCACTGAAGGGAGTTAATGTCTCATGTTTATAGTGAGCTGCATATTCTAGGAACAGACGCCAACTCTAAGACCCCTGACATGGAGAATGGGGAGGTGAAACTAGAAATCTGCTTACAAAAATTAATATCTAACGATAAGTTAAAAAAGGAACAGTGAATCGAACCCGTTCACCCATTTCAATATTTCTAACGATTTTGTAATTACTTGACAATTTCCCATTAACTAATCAATGCAAATTACACAGTATTTTATGTTGACACCAACCACACAATCCTTCAATTAATATTCATTTTATTTCCCGCATCTATACAATTCCATCATTATCAAATACACGAGTATCCCTTTTTTTTGCGTTGCCTTCCATATACAAACCCCGATTTTCCATTCATTTTCCATTGAAATTAAAAAAAAAAATTTATAAAAAATTTTCAAAGGACTCCAATTAAAGTGAAATAAAAAAGAAAATTGCATCATAAATTTAAATGTCATTAAAACTTTTGTTCCGAAATAACCCCGTATGCTATGTACTCAAGTTTGTTGTTTGCACTATACAGTATACATAAAGTTAATTACTAGCTAACTACATGTAATTATAGTTTATAAAAATTCATAGACTCACACACACACACATACACGCACAGTCTAGTTACACGAAAAACTAAACGTGACACAACTTAATTGCAACCCAATAATTTTACTCATATATACCTTATAAGTAAATTGTTGCATCACAAAGGTAACCCTACAACGAACCTTGGTAATAATACAAAGATAATGTAGCTAAAAAAAAATTTGTTTCCATTTCGCCAAATTGGAAAAATCTATAATTATTGCATCATGTATAAATATCCTACTCTGTATTTCCATGTATATGTTTATGTACATTCTCCCATTCTCCCACTTTCTCTCTCCCTATATATGTGATTTTTTGTACTACTCTATTTTCATTTTCGTTTCATCATCCATCTCATCGAAAAACTGTGCACAAAACTTCCCTGTAATACGAAAGGAAAAAGTCGAACAAAGAAAATTTCCATTTTCAGTTGTTGCTGTAGTTTTGCACAAGTAATACATTGACACACAAGGAAAAATACATAACATGTATTGGAGGGTATAAGTATGCAAGGGAAAATATGCAATCACACTCATACATACGTAATATATGAGTTCATGAAAATGAATAAATAACACGATATCGATGTGTATATGCTACTTGGCACAAAGAGAAATAAAGAAATAAGGAGAATGAAATAGAGACAAAGAAGGAGATAGTTGCAAAGTGGGTGGATGGGAAAACAAAGGAAATTGTTATTCATAAATAAAAAAAATGTGGAACGTACTTTAATGTATATATGTATGTGTATGCTTGTACTGTCGGAGATGGGAGAGAAACAAATAGAAACTTTGCTCTTGTATCCTTGAAAATGAAAATGAAACAAAAGGAAAATGTTTCCCTGTAATACTTTTATGTATTATACCAGGTTTTTGACGTTGCGTTGTTGTTGTTGGTATAAACATAATTTTTTTTTTTTGCAGAGCGGAAAATTTTTCTTTTTTTCTTCTTTATGTTAAATATATATATATATATATATATATATATATATATATATATATATATATATATATATATATATATATATATATATATATATATAATTTGAAATTAGTATATTATATCATTGCCAGCTGTTTTTCTAACAATTTTCTTCATTTTTTCTTTTCGGTTGTTACGAGTTTTTATTTCGCTGATGTAATGCTGTAAGATTACATGCAATTTCTTGGTGTTGATTTTTTGCTGTTTGTTCGATTTTCAAGTGGAATTTCTTTTCTTTTTTTTAATTAAAAATTGCTGATTCAAATGAAAATTCTTAGAAAAATGAACTTAACAAAAAAAGATTTAATTTTAATTTTAGATCAGCTGTTTTTTGTGATGTATCTAATGATAGTATATTAGGTATGTTTCTATGTTTGTATATACATATATACTCATATTTACAATATTGTGTAACGCTATTATGTATTTACAATTTTATCAGCTGCTATACTACTGTTACTGTCATTATATTTTGCAGTACGTTGAATAATATTTCGCTTATAGTGCACAAATAGTTTCGAAACTATCTGATGAAATCGATTATGGCATTACTACAGTATATTGAATTACATGTAAAGGGTGAGAAGACATTATGATGTAATATTTGTGACAATTGGAGAACCAGTTTTTTTTTTTGGTAAAAATATTTGACACATATTTGACACATATTTGTGGAAAACTACAGTAAGACTATTTTCTTTGTTTGTTATCAACCTAGTTAGTATCTGATTAAAATTATTTGGTTTAATCTACGTTACTGACGAACATTTTTCATCGCGTAAATGGGAAATTTCGATCACTTAAAAACACCATAAAGTTAGTAAAAAAGATATCAGCAAATCAGATTTCCTGCAGTATTCAAAATTATGACAACATTTTTTGCATTATTTTGAATATTACACAAATCAGGTTTGAAATTAAAACCAACTGAGTCAGAGCGCTGATAAGATGCAACTTAATAATAGCCTGTAAAATACGATTATTAGTGTATTTGTGTAATTTATCGGTGATAATTGGCACATAAAAGAGGATCGCTTGGAACTCGTTGCTCTCCAAGAAAATCGATGGTCAAAAAGTGGAGACAATGTGACCCAACGTTATACGTTGCTTACAGTAGAGATGATGACCTCGGTAATCTTGGTGACAGTTTTCTTGTAAGCCCCAGGTGAAAAAGGCTGTTTTCCACCAGAATAATAATTGAAGACTTTAATACTAGGCTGGTAAAAATCTAACTGACTTATGTGAAACCATGACTCAGTATTTTTGACATTTAGTGACTGATAATGGGGAAAGGATAATGTACTTTTCTATCACGCATGACCTCATTGTGGCTAGCATATTCTTTTCTAATGATAAATATATTCAGTTGAAAACATAGACAAACTCGTAAGACGCTTCGAAGTCAAATTGACCATGGATTAATCTCAAAGGGAAGGTCTCTGTAAATTTACCCTTCTTGACATTGATTTTATTATTCACTCTGGCTTGATTTTGGATTTTTCGCAACACAAATGGAAATTCTTTGATGTTAAACAATCCTATAGATTAAATTATGAACCTGAAAGTTCCACACAACAATTATATGAAGGAAATTGCCCTGTGTCATTGAAAGATGAACAGTTGATGTTGGACGAAGGAAGTTCTCTGACTTTTTTCACAGTAGGAAGAGATCCAACTACCTACTGCTGAACATTATATTGATCCTGCTGAGAGCTGACCTATTTTGGTTCCTCCAAATCCGATGTCTAAAGAGAAACGCTAGATCTTAAGTTGGAATTACAGAAAATGTTGAAGGATGACATTGAAAAATGTGAGTCTCCTTGGGCATTTCCGGTCGTGCTTGTCCCGAAGTCCGAAAACGTTTCGCATCTGTATTGACTATCGAAAACTAAATGCACGCACTACTTCCGATAAATATCCGATACCGCGCATAAATGAAATACTCCATTTAGCTAAGAAAACTATATATATATATATATGTCCACAGTTGATTTGCGTTCAGGATATTGGCAAGTGCCAGTTAAGTAAGAATGCACCAGCCACCTTACAAAGATTAATGGACCGATTTGGAAATGGGCTTTCGACTCTTATAATTCTTGGGTACCTCGATGATATAATACTTCTCTCCAAAACGTTTCAAGGTCATATTAGTGACCTCAAGTTAGTTTTTCGGTGGCTCAACCAGTTCAATTTAAAAGCAAATAGAAAGAAATGTTTTTTCGATATAATATCAAATTTTTGAGCTACACTATATTCCAAGATGGTAATCAAATCAATTTTGAAAAGACCGAAGGTGTTTCGAAGATAGAAGAACCAAAGAATGTACATCATCTTAAGACATTTCTTCAAACGTGCTCATGGTATCGGAAGTTTGTACCAACATTTTCGAATGTAGCGCGTCCATTGACTGATTTAACAAAAGACACATCCAAGTGGGAATATAATTTTACTCACCAAAACGCATACGACCAGTTGAAGATGTTGTTAATATTGTCTCCAATTTTACTACAGGCTGACGAATCGAAACTCTATATGTTACAAACTGATGCAAGTAATTATGCGTTAGGAGGAGTCCTTTTAAAAGGCGAAGGGGATGATAAACGTCCAATTGAGTATGCTAGCAGGTTAGTTACTACAACGGAACGCAATTATAACACGGTGGAGCGAGAGGCTGTTGTTTGGGCTCTCAAAAAATCATGAAGTGCTTTGAGACACCAGGTTGCGTAGATTTGGACAACTGGACTAATCGAGGATATCTAATGGATTCCGATATTCTTTATCGTTTTATTCCTGACAAAAATTTCCAATAAATACTAGTGGCCAGGAATGCGCAGATATATTATAGATTATATCAAATCATGTGTTGATTGTTAAAAATACAAAGTAACCAATTTACGGCCAGCAGGATTGCTTAAAGCTCCTGTACTAGAACAGAGATTTTAGGTCCTTGCTATGATTTATTTAGACCAAAAATTGATGCCAAACCTAATACAAACATAGAACCACCTCTCGTAACTCCTTCGATCGATGGCAGGTCTAAATCGAATACCTAGATCGAGTTCTGAGGGCAAATAGTCTCTAATTTTTTGGAGAGTATAATAATTTATAAGCTTTTATTTTTCCTAGATCAGTCAATAACTGGATTGACATTAATGTTAATGAGCTGAAGTACATGTGTTCCAGATAATGCTAATTTTTTGCAACACTGTAAACAATAAAACCGTCTTTCAGTGCCGCCTGGTGCATCCGTGAAGAAAAAACTACCTTGTTTTAGCTAAGCCAATATTATTATACTATTATTCTCAATGCACGTTACTCTTAACTAAATTGACCGGAAGGGATCAGACAAGGGCAAACTATAATGATTATTGGCAAATTTGAAATTAGAAAACACAAATCCTCGATCAATACTATAGCTTCAGTGTACATGTCTGACTTGTAATAAATGTTCGGGTCTTCGTTTGTATATCCAATTTGGTGCAGTTTGTCCTCAGTCATGTAGTTCTTGTATTTTTCCGACTAAACCAATGATTGTATTAGATAACATGTCGCCAGTAAAATTGCGAACAGTTGACGAATGTTACTTGGCGTTGACGCAAGTGTCAAATCCCAATGTTTTTCATTTCCAACAATTGCAATTCGTGATATGCATCTTTAAATTTTGTCTGGTTGATTCTAATATTGTGCAAACGTTCGCTTTTGATCTTCCTGATTACGTTGTCCTGATTACGTCTAATCATCAATCGGATGATTAACATCGAGCTGACTTTATTGTTTGTTTTAACACCTGAGAAAAATCAATAAAATATGAAATCCCACCTGTCCTTTCCAAAATAGCAACACATATTAGAGTGCGTCGTACGAATGTTGTATTGGCGAAATCATACTCACAGCGCTGTCTGAACTTTTGATTTTGATGGTTCGGCTCTTAACTAGATCAACAACCATAATAGCAGCAACTTCCTCTATATAGTGACCATTTCCCTCGTGAAATAGTTTCTTCCTTCAATATGACCAGTTCATCGACTTTAATGTTATCTCCTTTGAGTCACCACTTTGACAGGTGATTGATTTTATTTAGGTATTAAAGTTACCATTTTTTTGCAAAAATGATAAACGGTTATCCGTTTATGGGAAATGTGTTATATCTGGCTTTTCTATATAGTCCTCTAGTGTTGCACACAATGGACATACATTACTTAATCCTCCGTTTTGAATGAGTAACAAATTTCTTCGTATCCTAAAATGGATTGACCGAGTATGCGGCGTAAATTAAATTTAACTGACTTGATTGGAGGATAATTAAATTCCATTGTTACTGTACACGTCGGTGCGTATTTCCCGGTGATTTTGAATCCACTTGAATGCTCGTAGAAAACTATCGGTGGCAATGTCATAGGCGAGTTCAAAGTGAATGGCTTTAGTTAACGCATACAAGTAAATAAGCTCAGATATCCTTAGTAAGTAGTTGTCTCAGATTATTGATCTTATGTACTTATAGGCCAGCGGAGCCAATGCTAGATTGTATAAAGGGTAAAACTAAATTAACTCGTGGTAGTGGTAGTTTCTATTAGTTGAACGTGTGTAAAGTTAAACCAATATCTAGGTTATGGGCTTCTTTCTCTAGGTTATGTATCACAGGGTGCTTGAATTGTACAATTATTGGATGCTTCTCATCGTATTTTACGTTTGCAGGTTTCAAACGGCCACCAACGCTTAGAAGGTCAGAATCATTTTAAAAAAAATCACTTAGAAAAAAAATATTTGTATGCTTTGGAGAGGTTTCCAAAATTGAATGCACAAGTTTTAAATTTGTTTTTTTTTGGATTTTCTGGCTCTTGCGAAGTGTAACTGGTAAATGCTAATGATTCACTTCTTGGTAAGTTTATACTTTTATAACGCGAAACGGATCGTTTTAATGAAAATCTTGGGAAGGTTTGATTTTGTCATTCCGAACTAAAACGTATTTTGCATTCAACAGGTCTTTTGGGATGAAAATATTATTTTGATTGTGCTGTGATGGAACCGGTTTTAGTCTCACATTGCCTCAATAAATTTTTTGTACAAAATCGTACGTTACCAGTGAGTCGTTTGATTGGTGACGAATTCACCAGGGAGTACCAATGGTTATCTGGACACAAGATCTGCTGTTATACATGAGAAACTTATTCTGAAATAAATGTCCTGGCCACTGTTCTCAACTTTAATATCTTTTAAGAAGTAAACTTCGGACCACCGGATAAATCGACCAGTTATCGTTAACAAACATTGAAAACCATTTGATGGAGGCAAGAGGCCTACTATATGTCAATGTGTTTATGCTCGAATCTACTGTTTGGGAAGGCGGAACATTCGAACTAATGTCTAGTGTGATGAGTCATTTTTGATTGTTGGCAGGGTTTTACTCTAATATCCAATATCGAAATTCATTCCAGGCCAAAAGTATCTACTTAAAATAAGTTTTCTTGTCGCTTTTACACTATGACGCGAGATTAGATAAAGGATATCGAAAACATTGCGTCTTTGTTCTTCTGGCACATATGGTCTAGGTGAGAAACCAAACGTTTCACACCATAATTTATATTTGCAATTTTTAATTGGCATATAGCCAATTGGGTTTGTTGATCATTTCTAATAGCACTTTTTCTGTTTGTAGTCGATCAACCATTGCATCAAGATCTAAAATTGCTGATTTTGTCTCATGTGTTCTTGTACGCAACAGCGCGTCCACAACCCTATGTTGTCTTCTCTCTTTATATGTATGCCCATTGTCATTTGACCAATGTAGTCTAAATGTATAGTTTAACGTTTGGAGCAATCTGTTTTTGAACATATTGCTATCGTAAGCGGCTTGTGATTAGTGTAATTACAAAACTCACGACCCTCAACAAGTAGCGAAAATGTTTAATTGATTGATAGAACGGGAATAGTCCTCTATCGAAAGCAGAGTATTTTTGTTTGCCAGGGGAGAGATTCTTGGAAAATAATGATAAAGGTTGCCAAATTCATTTGTTTAATTGTTGTAAAACATCTCCAATTGCCATTTGAGATGCATCCGTTGTAGTACTAAACGTCGTATTGTCAAGTGAAAAGCGTTGCGGGTGCAAGAATTTCCTTGAGGTTATTAAATAAATCGTCGCATTTATCAGGCCACGAAAATACTTTGTGATTTTTACTAGCCCGTTTCGTTTTTGAACGAATTGTTGCTGGTCTGACGAATAAACGTTGGGCGAGAAAATGGTTTAATTATGGTTACTCTGTCCTTGGACGGATATTCTAACGAATTGATTGTTATACCAAAGTCTGAAAGCTTCTGAAATACAAGTTTAAAATGGACTTTGTATTCTTCGATTGAACGAGATTATGATTCGAGAGCTTCGTCTATATACACCCATACGAATTCAAACTTTTGAAAAATTTGAAAGATAAATCTCTAAAAATTTTGGGCTCTATTACGTAAACCAAATGGAGATTTTAAAAACTCAAACAAGCTAAACGAGGTATAATTTAAATTGGTCATGCTTGGAAATTCTGTTGTAGCTATTCGAAGCTTAACAGAGCCAATCTACGTGAAACGGGGAGATTTCTATCAGTTATTATTTTGTGTAGAAATTGAGCTCGTAAAATAATGAAGGAAATTTCGTCATTATGAAGCCATACGTGTTGTTTCTCAGTGACCTTTTGTTTAGATCGACTACCAGTTTACTTTTAAAAAACTGCACATATGATTGGTTTATCTACTGACACTAGGATAAAGATGTGATGAAAATTGTGTGTTAGCCCAAAATTTCGTTTAAGTATTTATTGCCGTAAGTCCTGTATAGTAGATCCTGTATAGCAGCATCCAGTCCATTTTCTAGAACTCTTACGTGTGATTTAAATAATTGATAAGGTAGTACTGACACAGCAGCATCGATATCAATTAAGAATGATAAGTTATTTTGAGTATATCTAATGAATAGTCGATGTGTTATATTATTAGTTTGACAGTTAGCCGACTTGATGTCAGACTGCTCTATTTTCCCATTTTGAATGATTGGCTGATAGTTGAATTGGGAAAGAGGCGTATTATGAAGTTACACGGAGGTTTGCAATTATTGGCGCCACGTTCTAAAAAGTTCGCGCTTTCACCAATAAAAAATTACGGCGACGACCTTTTTAATTATTCCATTTTAACTATCCAGCCAAATCCTTTCAACTTTAAAACTGGGACATATTTTTTATTAAATACACGCGCACACTAATATTTCACAAAACTCAACATTTTTATGGCACACTCATAATCTTTGTTTTTGAACCACATTTTGAGTGATCCAAACATCCTGAGCAAAATTGTCTGTATATTCACCGGAAAAACATTTTTTTTTATTTTAAATTAATTACCCAAGTGAATATAAAAATAAATAAAACGAATTTCTTGACGTCAGACCAACATGAGTATCAAATAGACCGTTAATTTTCATTTATCATTTGTCCAAGTAAAATAACATCTTTGGAATTTCGCCAAAAATTATTTAAATATTTGGCGAACAATTTATTCATCACAAATTAAAACATTTATCACGCAAAACTATACTAAAAAAAAAAAAAAAATCTTATCTTATGTACGCGAGTCGTAAGATATACGTCCGAGGTCAACTATTTGATTACAACTTTATAACTATTTTGCGCTTGTTTAGCTATTTGTGTGTGTATGTAAAAATATATCATCAAGGTTTTTGTGACGATTTCTTGTTATTTTTTTTTTGAAATAATTTTAAATTGTCTAGTGGGTGTTGTTAAGTTATTTAAATCTCTATAACAAAACAAAATATACGGAAATATTTTCTTATCACAAACACAGACCAAAAAAATAAAAAATAAAATTTGTGTATAAACTAAACAATAACAAAATACTTTAAACTCGAGAGACTTTATCTCTAATTTTATTCAAATACATACAAAAAAGCACCTCGATATTCCCAAAACATTTTCCACCCAAACGGTGTAAAATAACGAGGAAGTCTTAATAACAACTTTATCATTTTCATCAATATTTTAAACGTTATTAAGGAGGGTAGTAACCGCTGTGGTCGGGGGGCATCCACATGTCTTGTAAAGTATCCTTTATTGGTCGTAGAAGGCGTTTTAAAGAAGGCTGGATCGCTGGATCGACTAAAAAATGTTAAGCTTTCTTCGTTGAATGTGCAGTGGTTAAGGACACCAGGCATAATTTATGAGCCAGCAGTGGCCTGTAAAAACTGTTTTATTATTATTATTAAGCAGGGTGGTTTAAGTAGTTCATTTCGTTAGAGGTGATATTCATTACAGCGCGGAGGTGGGCAAACAATCCTCGTATCTTACCAAAATAAAAAATATTTCAATAATAAAACGAAGGAATTAAATTAAAATGAATATAAAACCGTCAAAAACTTATTTATCTACTTGCTATACTATCGTTCGTGGTATGCGCGCATCTCACCAGTATATATAATATACATATAAGATAATGCGAGCGAGGTAATAAAAATAAAATGGCAAACAATTTAGAGACGAATCATTCTTGTGTTTTTTTTTGCTCTATACTCTATATCATAATATAAATTATTTTAAATTTGCATAAATTTATTTTCAAACAACCTTCATCACAATCAACATCATCATCAACATCAAAATGTTTGATAAAAAAAAAACATAAAACCAACCAATCATCATTCGTTATACGCTCGGCATGGTAACCTACCATACCACAGTGCGAGCTATATACATATACCGAAACCATCTCATTATCATTCCTATGGGTTTTTGGAATTTTATTTTTTTTTTTTTTGTGTTCTGTTTGTATTTTTAAGTTATGTCAAAAAACCGTTTTCTTCCCGATACGATTTTTCTTAATTTAATTTGATTTTTTTATTTTTTTTTTGCAAAATGGAAATTTTGGGTTTTCTTTTTGAACATGATAAGATAGTAAACGAAAATTATGTAAATTTTATGCAATGATTTTAAATTTTGGGTGTAGTTGATTTTTCTTGTCACGGTACGAGTAAGTATGAACGATATAATAACACGGCTTGTGTATATTGTTCATTGGAAAAATTAAAAATCATCTGTCACTCGACGTGTCAGTAAATCATACACGCGCCAAAATTTAAGTGTAAAAAAAAACACCCGCACGTTTATAACGTATGGAAAAGTGAAAAACACAATAATCGTGTGCGCACACCGATGTTGACCGTTTTAAAACGTTTAGCTCATAATATCTTTTGAGTATTTATCTTCGTTAAAATAATAATAAAAAAAAATAAATTTGACAAACTATTTTTAAAAAGAACTGAGTGTCTGCTTCTCAACTCATACGAATTGTTACATCAGCAATTTTATGTTAAACGCGGCGGTGGTGATGGTGGCACACATTAAAAATGCAAACAACATAAATTATCGGTTTTTGTTATCATTTCAACGTGAGCATTATTGAAATTTAAAGCTTATCAATTTGTTGTTTGAGTGATTTTTTTTTTTAAAGAAACCAACAACAAAATATGTTGTCGTAAATTATTTTGTTTTAGGTGGGAAACTGTTTTGATTTTTGCAACATAGAAAAACAATTTTTGTGAATGATGCAATAATATCAGTTCTTTGACCATTAGTTTAAGTAAATGGTTCGATTTGTAAGCCTAGAGGCACGGCGATAAAGTGTAGCAATTTATTTTAAATTAAATTAGTAACACATAATTGTTTAAATGTATTATGGTAACTAAAGCTGTTGCACAACTTTAATAATATGTTAAGGCAGTTAAATGTAGTAAAAGATTTATCATTGAAATTATGTAAAAAAATTTATTTTCATTCACAATTTATTTAATTCATTCATTTCATTCAATTCATTCTAGTCATTCAATTCATTTAATTCATTCAATTCATTCAATTCATTCAATTCATTCAATTCATTCAATTCATTCAATTCATTCAATTCATTCAATTCATTCAATTCATTCATTTCATTCATTTCATTCAATTCATTCAAGTCATTCAATTCATTCAATTCATTCAATTCATTCAATTCATTCAATTCATTCAATTCATTCAATTCATTCAATTCATTCAATTCATTCAATTCATTCAATTCATTCAATTCATTCAATTCATTCAATTCATTCAATTCATTCAATTCATTCAATTCATTCAATTCATTCAATTCATTCAATTCATTCAATTCATTCAATTCATTCAATTCATTCAATTCATTCAATTCATTCAATTCATTCAATTCATTCAATTCATTCAATTCATTCAATTCATTCAATTCATTCAATTCATTCAATTCATTCAATTCATTCAATTCATTCAATTCATTCAATTCATTCAATTCATTCAATTCATTCAATTCATTCAATTCATTCAATTCATTCAATTCATTCAATTCATTCAATTCATTCAATTCATTCAATTCATTCAATTCATTCAATTCATTCAATTCATTCAATTCATTCAATTCATTCAATTCATTCAATTCATTCAATTCATTCAATTCATTCAATTCATTCAATTCATTCAATTCATTCAATTCATTCAATTCATTCAATTCATTCAATTCATTCAATTCATTCAATTCATTCAATTCATTCAATTCATTCAATTCATTCAATTCATTCAATTCATTCAATTCATTCAATTCATTCAATTCATTCAATTCATTCAATTCATTCAATTCATTCAATTCATTCAATTCATTCAATTCATTCAATTCATTCAATTCATTCAATTCATTCAATTCATTCAATTCATTCAATTCATTCAATTCATTCAATTCATTCAATTCATTCAATTCATTCAATTCATTCAATTCATTCAATTCATTCAATTCATTCAATTCATTCAATTCATTCAATTCATTCAATTCATTCAATTCATTCAATTCATTCAATTCATTCAATTCATTCAATTCATTCAATTCATTCAATTCATTCAATTCATTCAATTCATTCAATTCATTCAATTCATTCAATTCATTAAAATAAATCTGGTTTTATCAAGACGCCCTAGCAAAAGGTTGACAAAAAGTAAAAGATCCTTTACTGTAACTTCATTTACTTTCCGTGTATCAACATACAGTATTTCTTTGCCATTTGGTTTCTTTACCATCGCAATCCGTGAACACCACCAATATTTGTTTTTGTTAGGCATTCAAAGAGTTCTTTTTCTGGTGCATCATCTGGTAGCTCATTTTCATTGCAGTCATGGAGATGCCTTCGTTCATTTCATTGTTTTAGAGTTACGAGTTGTGTTTGTAGTACAATCAATGTCAGAATGTAATCCTCAAGCCAGAAACAAAAAAAAGCTAAAGAATTTTTGGGGGTTATATAGGTTTGTTTTTGTTGTGGACTTAATGGATACGCCTTCTAGGTGTAGTCGTGATCGTAACATTTTTATCTCGTGCCACCGTTTCTTGTCGAAATTTTGGTAAATAGTGTCACCGGCTTTATATGTTTTTGGAGTAATTCTCTTACCTTGCGATTGTAGATTCTTGATGTATGCTGAGACTTTCCATCAAATTTTTGTATACTTTGGTCCTAAAGTCAGGAAGATTTTGATAATTGATCCTGAGATATCGGTAAGTTTTTGTGGGATAACTGAGTGTAAGGAGTCATTGAGCGATCATTGTATCCTGGCCATTTTCAACAATTCTTTGCGGTAGGAGTATTTTGCAAGTAGAAAATCTTGCCTTAAATATTTCTTGTAAGAGTAGAAAAAACCCTTCTTCGTTTTTAATTCCATTATTAAAAGTTGGGTGTAATCGTTCTTGTAGGACATAAACTTTCCTTGGTGAGCTCTGGTAGACTAATGTAGTGTAGGCATTAGGAGGTATGAGACTCTTCATCAACATTGATATCCTGACCTGTTTGAAATACTGGTCTGGTTCCTGAAAATACTTATAGGTGCATCACATTATCGAATTAAGTCAGAAGAATCTTCCCCCGCACCCTGAATAGTTCCACTAGTAGACGGAAGGTGTTAGCTTCAAGTTCCAGTCTTGAGCGAGCGTTGGCCACTTTATTGGTTCAACCAAATTTGTAAATCAGCTCAAAGTTGTATTCCTCCACCATTTCAGTTTGGCATTGTTGTTCCTATGGAGATATACTTGATAGGCTGGTCTTTCACGATATCTCCGTGAGATAATACAGCTCCAATCGCAAATGAAGATGCGTTGGTACTTAGCTAAAAAGGTTTGCTAAAAGTTAGAAAAATTAAAATTTCCATAGAGGACAGAAGCGCCTTGATATTGCGAAACGCTTCGAATTCTTTTTGCTTCAGGTCAATTTTCTCCTACTAAGACTGTAATGCTCAGATATGGGTTCTCTTCTATTTTTTCTTCTCTTTAAGTTGGTTAACGGCTTAGCTTGGAACACAGCCTTTAAGAAGTCGCAGGAAACCATATTTCCCATTCATGGTGGAAAAAAAAGTCTTCGGGATGATAGCCTCCTTCATTTGAATCTGATGAAATCCTGAAATTAGGTCAATGGTAGTAAACAACTGGGAGTATCCGAGATTAGCTAATGTATTGGTAGTATCCGGAATCGGATAGAAATCCGATATTGTCACTAAATTCAACCTCTTGAAATCTATTATACTACCTTTCAATATTTTTCCAATTGCCTAGACATCTATTTTCTTTTTTTCAAGCCAAATTAGAGCATTATACGGGCTTTCAGAGGGTCGTATGATATTCATCTTCGAGAAGTTGAGCAATTTGGTTGTAATTTCCCTGCCTCATACTGTATGAAGTCTGTATGGGGGGTCTGTATGATTTAGTGTATATAGTGGTTCTTCTGTGGTGGTATTTATTTCAGTGTGAACCATCTCGTACTTCCATATTACTGCTTGGCAGGAGGATTTTTCTTGAAACGGAATCAATAAGTGCCCCAAGTGCCTTTAACGTGTCATCTTCAATGATGTCATCAAATGATTTCTACTCTGATAGAACGAAAAAATCGATGGTACTTTCGATGCCAAAGCTTTTGAAGAATGGTCTACTTAATTTGTTATTGATTTTAATGTCACTTCTTGCTGATGTGATTTGGAATTGATTTTCGGCTGGTTTAGTGTTAACTGCTAATTCGGATTTTATAAAGTTTTTATTGGCTCCAGTGACCATGAGAAACTTAAGTATATTTTCATTTATGAGTCGGTATTCTATAGGTACGCTAGGGTGAATTCCGTCTTAAAATTTACCTCAGAGGTATCCTCTAAATCTTGGTCATCATTGGATATCTCATTCTAGGTTTTATTGTATGCCAATTGGTTATAATAGCCTTATTCAATTTGCGTTTGTAAGTGCTTGATTCGTTTTTGTTGCCGTTGATGTATACTGCCTGCCGCGTTTGAATTGATGGATCAACATCCATCGGTACTGGTAGTTTCGATCAATTCGTTATAGATGACGATAAATTGCCCATGTTTTCGTTGAATTGGGGGTGCTGTTATTTTGATGTTGAATTTGTTGAATATTAAAGAAGACGCGCACGCTTCATGTAATGGACGCCCATTCTTCATAAAAATACTGTAAGAAATAAGGTATTGTTTATTTCTAGGTGTGACCGGTGTTTTGTGGCTGCCGTTAGAGTTACATGATTAAATAATGTGGAAATTTTACTTGAATGAAAATAAATGTGGATCACTGCCAGTAGAATCAAAAGTTTAAGAAGCTTGAAAAAAGGTCTGTGCTGTTGGTCACATGTAAACTCACTCCATTATTAATCTTAACTTTAACCTGATACACTTCGACCTACTTGACGATCTTAAGTGGGTCTATCAAACCATATGATGGATGATATACCACCTATCGACATCTCTCGCTTCACGTCATATTCCTAAAAATGATTATTTTCATTAACTTAACTCGGTCGGAGCACCTAATCAATTTCAATACCCAAAAAATTAAAATTTCACCCACCCACAACACATTTTAATTTAACTTATACTCAATTTTACCTGTAAATGTTCAATCGTTAATCAAACAACGATACGTAAAAGGTATAAAGATTATCCCAATATTTATTAAATCAATCATTTTATTAATATCAAAAAAAAAAAACAATATCCCCTATAAATAAAAATTAAAGTAAAAAAATACTCCGGGGACTCGACTTAAATTCTATACCTTTCTATATTTACCAAAAAAAAAAAAAGTAACGTAAATCAAATCGAAATGTAATATATAGACCCCCACAAAAAATATCATAGTTCATATCAATTTTCTATCGTTCGTATGGATCTAATTTAAAAAAAAAAAAAATGAAACAGAAAAAAAATTATTCCTATCTGACCTTTAATTCGAAACCAAAATATAAAAATATATAACTCCAAGCTCAAAGGTTTTGCTCATTATTTCGGTTCGAAACTATAACAAAAATTAAATATCCAATTTAACATTTCTTTGTGACATTTAAAAATTACAACATTGAAATATCAATTGTTAACAGTCACGCTAAATTTTTCGTTTATACCATAGAGCATACACACACACGGTATCGTTCTCTCTCTGTCCTTCGGTCTCTTTATAATATAATTATATTACCTTTACGAACTATTAAATCCCGAAATTCACTATCAGTCATATACGATACGTGTTATATATATACGAGAACTATAATTGAAGGGTTCTTGTCACACACCAACAATTAACAACGTACAAAAACGCAAATAGAAAATCCAATCCTTCGTCTTTCATGCCAGGATGTTTATATCACAAAAAAAAAAAATCTGTAAATATTTAGAAAATTCTGTTGAATCATAACGACAGTACATACACATTTTGTTTAACACACATATTAAGTGTATAAATATAGTTCGGTCGACGTGAAAAGGGGGAACAGAATTTTTTTTTTATTATTTTGGTTGGGAACATACACATCGAATGTGTGTGTACTATAAATATAAATATATAGCTATATGGAGTGAGAGTCTCTGGGAAAGGTGCGGTAACACAATATTACAATACTGTTAAAACGAGACAATTTTTCTTAATTTTTTTTTTTTTTTGTTATAGGGAAGATCTCGTTTTCTTAATATGCTAACCATTTTTATTTTTAGGTGTCTCGAAGAGACAAGTGCTTTCCATCACAAATAATTTCTTAAATAATTTATTTTAGGTGACTGAAGCGACAACATTTTTTTTTTATTATTTTAGAACTCGATTTGATGAATAATACATTTTGTGTTGATTGAGGTCATGGATGTGAGTGTTATGTTTTATGCGGGACTGTCAATTGATTTAATTTTATTTAAGGGGTTCGATGTTAATAAATTAGTGTTGACAGCGTTTTAAGCAGTATACCACAGTGGAATAAAATTGTATGTTGTAAATGGCTTAACTGTTTTCAAAAAACCTGTTTACGAAAAAGAGATTTGACCTGGGATGATAGAAAACAAAAATTGACGCCCATCCTTGAGCGATATATTGGTAATTCTAAGTAGAGTTTGAGAAGAAAAATGCCATTACGACACAGAATTGCAGTATCTCGTGGAATCGCGGAAGTTTCAATATCTCTGAGGACTGCTTAAAAGAAAATCAGCATCTCTTATTCGAAATCTTCCTGTTTCGGACGGAAATTATAGCAAAACATTTCAAAAACTGCGAATGTCTTTATTAAATACTTTAATAAATAACATCAGGAAGCTACTAGATGCTCTGAATAAGTAGATTGGATGACTAACGAAGCTAGGTTTTAATGCAAAAGACCTCTGGCTAATTTTTATAGCTTTAAAAAAAATTTACAACGAACCCAATCACTTTAAACACAAAGTCAGCAAAGAAAGATTTTTACTTTTTCAAATATTTGATAGATTTTCTGGTATACCGCATAGATATGATCAAGACCTTTTCTAAAAGAACAATTCCAATCGAGCATACTCAGTGAAAGCTCCATTGGAAAATCCATGTCTGTTAAGAAAGTATGAATGTGGTAAAATAAATTGTGGAAAAGGGAATCTTCAATCTAAGAGGAGACAATCATAATCTAGCAAAAATGTCAGACGAGTTCTTCAAACTCCTTCACCATTTCATTATATGACAATTTGATCAACCGAATCATCCTCTTTATTTCGCCATGCACATTTTTCTTATCTTTAACATATTCAAACAGGTGGTTTATTTGTATTTAGTTGCAAATAAATTTGAAACACACGGACGTGCGAACTTACCTTCCATCTGATCCTTATTTACTCCTCAGATGCACGAGTTTTTGTAGGCGATCTCTTGAACCTCTTACTTTTCTTACACAGGTTTACCCAACTAGTTAGGAATCAATTATCAAAGCTTGTCCCAAATTTGACTGTTCCTTGATTAGCTGAACTAAACGAATTTTTAAAATTTTTTGCTTTGGCAATTGAGTTTCCAACTTCTGGAATATTGTGGTCATTGAATTTTGACGATTGAAAGTCCACTCGCTCACTCCTCACTACAAAGCCATCACTACGGTAGTTCCAAATCCCTGTACGGTAATTTAATCAGGCGCTGTTTGAAGCCTATGAAGAAAGTCAAGATAGTCAAGATAGTCAAGATAGTCAAGATAGTCAAGATAGTCAAGATAGTCAAGATAGTCAAGATAGTCAAGATAGTCAAGATAGTCAAGATAGTCAAGATAGTCAAGATAGTCAAGATAGTCAAGATAGTCAAGATAGTCAAGATAGTCAAGATAGTCAAGATAGTCAAGATAGTCAAGATAGTCAAGATAGTCAAGATAGTCAAGATAGTCAAGATAGTCAAGATAGTCAAGATAGTCAAGATAGTCAAGATAGTCAAGATAGTCAAGATAGTCAAGATAGTCATGATAGTCAAGATAGTCAAGATAATCAAGATAGTCAAGATAGTCAAGATAGTCAAGATAGTCAAGAAAGTCAAGATAGTCAAGATAGTCAAGATAGTCAAGATAGTCAAGATAGTCAAGATAGTCAAGATAGTCAAGATAGTCAAGATAGTCAAGATAGTCAAGATAGTCAAGATAGTCAAGATAGTCAAGATAGTCAAGATAGTCAAGATAGTCAAGATAGTCAAGATAGTCAAGATAGTCAAGATAGTCAAGATAGTCAAGATAGTCAAGATAGTCAAGATAGTCAAGATAGTCAAGATAGTCAAGATAGTCAAGATAGTCAAGATAGTCAAGATAGTCAAGATAGTCAAGATAGTCAAGATAGTCAAGATAGTCAAGATAGTCAAGATAGTCAAGATAGTCAAGATAGTCAAGATAGTCAAGATAGTCAAGATAGTCAAGATAGTCAATTTAGTCAAGATAGTCAAGAAAGTCAAGATAGTCAAGATAGTCAAGATAGTCAAGATAGTCAAGATAGTCAAGATAGTCAAGATAGTCAAGATGGTCAAGATAGTCAAGATAGTCAAGATAGTCAAGATAGTCAAGATAGTCAAGATAGTCAAGATAGTCAAGATAGTCAAGATAGTCAAGATAGTCAAGATAGTCAAGATAGTCAAGATAGTCAAGATAGACAAGATAGTCAAGATAGTCAAGATAGTCAAGATAGTCAAGATAGTCAAGATAGTCAAGATAGTCAAGATAGTCAAGATAGTCAAGATAGTCAAGATAGTCAAGATAGTCAAGATAGTCAAGATAGTCAAGATAGTCAAGATAGACAAGATAGTCAAGATAGTCAAGATAGTCAAGATAGTCAAGATAGTCAAGATAGTCAAGATTGTCAAGATAGTCAAGATAGTCAAGATAGTCAAGATAGTCAAGATAGTCAAGATAGTCAAGATAGTCAAGATAGTCAAGATAGTCAAGATTGTCAAGATAGTCAAGATAGTCAAGATAGTCAAGAAAGTCAAGATAGTCAAGATAGTCAAGATAGTCAAGATAGTCAAGATAGTCAAGATAGTCAAGATAGTCAAGATAGTCAAGATAGTCAAGATAGTCAAGATAGTCAAGATAGTCAAGATAGTCAAGATAGTCAAGATAGTCAATTTAGTCAAGATAGTCAAGAAAGTCAAGATAGTCAAGATAGTCAAGATAGTCAAGATAGTCAAGATAGTCAAGATAGTCAAGATAGTCAAGATAGTCAAGATAGTCAAGATAGTCAAGATAGTCAAGATAGTCAAGATAGTCAAGATAGTCAAGATAGTCAAGATAGTCAAGATAGTCAAGATAGTCAAGATAGTCAAGATAGTCAAGATAGTCAAGATAGTCAAGATAGTCAAGATAGTCAAGATAGACAAGATAGTCAAGATAGTCAAGATAGTCAAGATAGTCAAGATAGTCAAGATAGTCAAGATAGTCAAGATAGTCAAGATAGTCAAGATAGTCAAGATAGTCAAGATAGTCAAGATAGACAAGATAGTCAAGATAGTCAAGATAGTCAAGATAGTCAAGATAGTCAAGATTGTCAAGATAGTCAAGATAGTCAAGATAGTCAAGATAGTCAATATAGTCAAGATAGTCAAGATAGTCAAGATAGTCAAGATAGTCAAGATTGTCAAGATAGTCAAGATAGTCAAGATAGTCAAGAAAGTCAAGATAGTCAAGATAGTCAAGACAGCCAAGATAGTCAAGATAGTCAAGATAGTCAAGAAAGTCAAGATAGTCATAATAGTCGAGATAGTCAAGATAGTCAAGATAGTCAAGATAGTCAAGATAGTCAAGATAGTCAACATAGTCAACATGACTTTTGATACTTTTTTGCGTTTCTGTACTAAATTGACATAGTGACTGATTAATTTTGTATTCAGCAAAAAATGAGAAGATTTCTGTCTTCTTGCCTGGTTTTCATGATCCTAATGATTCATAAAAATGTATGAATATTTCAATGCAATATTTTTGCGGTTACCGAGAGATTTAAATAAATGTATCATTCATCAAAATCGGACCACTTGTACGTGTTCTATTGCATAATTTATGAATATTCGTAATTTTGTACACTTAACAGATACCCCACACCTAGTCGACATACGGCCGGACATTAAACAGAAATATGTTGGATGAGTTTCTTCACACCATAATGCCACAAGAGTAAACACGGCCTGTTCGGATCGGTCATTCAACGATAAACTAAACCTTCCATTAAATGCATCACAATCAGAAATAACGGTGTCGTTATCTTTAAGTAAAACCCGGGCATAATTCAATAATGATATTAAGAAAAAAAAATTCTCGATGGCTGCCGGCTGCAAAACCGAAAAACTCTTAACAACAATTTGTCAACAAAAATTATAAAACATTTTCTCCAAATGTCATTTTTCATCAAGCCAATTTATATATTACAGAGTTTTTCTTTTCCTATTTTTATTTTTCTCAATGTCACATTGAATTTCCATCAAAAATAACCGCAAAAAAAAAACAAAAAAAAAAAGCGGAAAAATTATACGTAAAGATTACGATATAAAATGGAGTTACTTTTTTCAGTTCTGTAAATTTTTATTTTTGTTTTTCATTTTATTTGGCTTTAGGCCCAATTAATATCACTTCTAATTTTGAATTATTTTTCTTTTTCCTTTTCATTTTCTCGATATTCGATTTTACAATGTTTTTTGTTGTTCGATACATTTTCCGAATTTTCTATGATACACTAAAAAAAAAATTCAAATTCATAATTTAAAAGCTCTCGAAAAGCTTTAGACATTAGAAAATTAGTTATTCAAAATCATTCTTGTATCAAATTATTGTCTAATTAACAAATTTTTATGTATATAACACTTAAGCCGCACACATCCTTTTTTGATATTTTTAGGAATATATTTCGAACATAAAAAAAAAATAAAACAACAAAATCCAAAGTTTATGCTCCTGCATTAATTTTCATGGAAATTACATTAAGTCTTTCTAAAATATAGACTCTGGATTAATTAAAAAACATTTTTTATTTTGTATATTGCTTGGAGTTTACCCCCGACCACCAGAATTTTTTCCAATTTAATTTTTTTGTGTTTAGTAATTATATAATCAAACACCCTGTTTGCTATAAACACGAAATATTTTTATGAAAAATTTTCTCATCCTCAACTTCTTATCAATCATAAATCACTAAATTAATCTACATTTACACACACACACATATATATACATACAAACATAATTATATTCGAGTATATACACATTTAAAAACTTTTTTAATTTCTTTCGATCCTTAAAAAAGGATTTTAAGAGATTCTAAGAAATTTATTATTTTGATGTTATGTAGTTGGTTGTTGTTGTTGTTATCATTTTATAAAACATTATCTACATAGCTATATAACACAACATATTATATGAATAAATACGACGAGCACTTAAATCCTGTCAAGTAAGTAGATTTGTGTTGTTTCAATTTTCATTTCATTTTCCTGTTTGCTTGCCTGCTTCTTTCATTTCCTCGTATTTGCCAACAAAACAGAAAATGAATTTTTGGTTCGTTTCGTTATACACCCGTCAATCTAAATTCATTATCATTACGCGAAGGATTAAAAATGTTTGTGTATTAGTTGGTGTTGGTTGTGTTCGTGTTTCGTATCGCTTTTGTGAAAATTCAATTGAGAAAAATACGAAAAATGTTATAAATTTATTTCAACGTCTGTGTGGATTTGTATTTCACTAGGGGTTCTATTTGAATACAAAACAGGCTTAATTGGTTGGTGCATTTATGAAAATAAATGCAACATAATATTTTGATGTTCGTCAACAACCAAAATTCTGAATACGTAAAGAGATAACATTATTGAATTCATAGATTAAATAGTTTATTGATTAAATTATTTAAACGTTTAATAGAGGAAGTCAAATATAAATTTTATGAATTCTAAAAATTCTATAAATTCTATAAATTCTACAAATTCTATAAATTCTATAAATTCTATTAATTCTATAAATTCTATAAATTCTATAAATTCTATAAATTCTATAAATTCTATTAATTCTATAAATTCTATAAATTCTATAAATACTATAAATTCTATAAATTCTATAAATTCTATAAACTCTATAAATTCTATAAATTCTATAAATTCTATAAATTCTATAAATTCTATAAATTCTATAAATTCTATAAATTCTACAAAATCCTATAAATTCTATAAATTCTATAAATTCTATAAATTCTATAAATTCTATAAATTCTATAAATTCTATAAATTCTATAAATTCTATAAATTCTATAAATTCTATAAATTCTATAAATTCTATAAATTCTATAAATTCTATAAATTCTATAAATTCTATAAATTCTATAAATTCTATAAATTCTATAAATTCTATAAATTCTATAAATTCTATAAATTCTATAAATTCTATAAATTCTATAAATTCTATAAATTCTATAAATTCTATAAATTCTATAAATTCTATAAATTCTATAAATTCTATAAATTCTATAAATTCTATAAATTCTATAAATTCTATAAATTCTATAAATTCTATAAATTCTATAAATTCTATAAATTCTATAAATTCTATAAATTCTATAAATTCTATAAATTCTATAAATTCTATAAATTCTATAAATTCTATAAATTCTATAAATTCTATAAATTCTATAAATTCTATAAATTCTATAAATTCTATATATTCTATAAATTCTATAAATTCTATAAATTCTATAAATTCTATAAATTCTATAAATTCTATAAATTCTATAAATTCTATAAATTCTATAAATTCTATAAATTCTATAAATTCTATAAATTCTATAAATTCTATAAATTCTATAAATTCTATAGATTCTATAAATTCTATAAATTCTATAAATTCTATAAATTCTATAAATTCTATAAATTCTATAAATTCTATAAATTCTATAAATTCTATAAATTCTATAAATTCTATAAATTCTATAAATTCTATAAATTCTATAAATTCTATAAATTCTATAAATTCTATAAATTCTATAAATTCTATAAATTCTATAAATTCTATAAATTCTGTAAATTCTATAAATTCTATAAATTCTATAAATTCTATAAATTCTATAAATTCTATAAATTCTATAAATTCTATAAATTCTATAAATTCTATAAATTCTATAAATTCTATAAATTCTATAAATTCTATAAATTCTATAAATTCTATAAATTCTATAAATTCTATAAATTCTATAAATTCTATAAATTCTATAAATTCTATAAATTCTATAAATTCTATAAATTCTATAAATTCTATAAATTCTATAAATTCTATAAATTCTATAGATTCTATAAATTCTATAAATTCTATAAATTCTATAAATTCTATAAATTCTATAAATTCTATAAATTCTATAAATTCTATAAATTCTATAAATTCTATAAATTCTATAAATTCTATAAATTCTATAAATTCTATAAATTCTATAAATTCTATAAATTCTATAAATTCTATAAATTCTATAAATTCTATAAATTCTGTAAATTCTATAAATTCTATAAATTCTATAAATTCTATAAATTCTATAAATTCTATAAATTCTATAAATTCTATAAATTCTATAAATTCTATAAATTCTATAAATTCTATAAATTCTATAAATTCTATAAATTCTATAAATTCTATAAATTCTATAAATTCTATAAATTCTATAAATTCTATAAATTCTATAGATTCTATAAATTCTGTAAATTGGCTTAAATAACTGCTTGTCTTTTAAGTCGTTGCAAACACCATGCCTCCAATTCTGCCATTTTAAACTTTTTAATCAGTCCGGGGCGCTATATCGTTCTTTTGCTAAAAGAACATCAAGATAAATTTTTACAATAATTTGAAGCGCTTCATCTACAGATTTAATTGAATGGCAAGTAAAAACAAATCTGAACTGGTGCCATCTATCGGAAAATCAGTGGTTTTAAATTTGTACTCCACAATATTATTTCGTGAAGATCGTTCCAGTTTAAGTAATGTGAATTAATTAAAACCTGCAAGCAAATGCAATTGTTTCAAAACTTTACAGTTATAAAAAAAATTTAATTTCTTTAAAGCTTTTGTAATTTTTGGATAAAAAAAGTTCATAACACAACATTTGTATATTATTCATAAAAAATCGGTTTTTATATTACTAATCAGAGCTTTTAAAATGGTTTTTGCTTTGGGCCAACTTTCGTATAAGCAGATAATGGTAAACATTAAGAAAACTTACATGATCAAAGCTTAAATTTTTAAACTTTAAGCTTAGTGTCATTTTGACAGGAGTTCAAGTTTAAAGTTATTCAAAAATTCTAATTCAAATATTTTACTGCATAGTATAAATAATAAAAGCTCAAAAGTGCAACTTGTTAGATGGGATTCAATTGTGTTTTTTTTTTCATTGAGCTTTTATATTTAGAAATAACCAAGAGAGCTTTTCCATTAAACTTAAAATAAGCTATTGAGCTTTTAAAAATTAAAAGCTTTCAAAAATTAAATTTTTACTTTGAAATTCGGTTAGTCACCATATTAACAGAATTTTTTTATACAGTACCAACTTTAATGCATTTGAAATTAGAAGTGATCTTAAAAGCACATTATGTCAGATAAAACCAATTGAATAGTTTTTATTAAAGCTTTTAAATTTTATTAATTTAAAATCTAGCTTTTTTAAATCAAAAATGGCATATAGAAAACTAAAGCTTGGGACCTAATAAACGAATATATTCTACAGGACATTCTTTAAAACAATCAAAATCCAAGGTTATGTTTTAAGCTACGTAACATAAATGATCAATCTTCAAAAGCACAACTTACCAAATGAAACCATCTAAATATTTTTTATCAAGCTTTTTCAATTTGTTTATTGCAAGCGAGTTTTTCATAATTCAAGATACATTTGTTTACTTTTGGGCTTCATAATGGTTGTTTTGGGCTCAGCCAAGCTCGTTTTCCATATGACGCATAAATAATTAGGTTACCACCTTACATCTGAGATAATAAAAGCTTAGTAATTAATGCTTTTTGATGTGGTAATATCAAATGTTTGCAGGTTTACATTTTTTTTAACAACAAAAGGGTGGTGTCAGACAAATTGTAAATAAATTAGATTTTCAGTAAAACAGTCAATCCAATTGATTTGTAATGTTTAATCATTTTTTTAAAATCTTATTTGTATCAATTTTAAAATTTTGTGTAAATTCAGTAGTACACTTAATAAATTTTAGCAGCATGAAGGTGAAATAATAAATTTGTAAACTACAAGTGAAATTTAATTCCATATGTTACAGCCTGCGGCTTGGAGAAATTAGTTTAATAATAAATTTTGTTCTTAGAGAACCTTTATAGATTACAATGGTGGCACTCTGAAGTTGCTGATAAGAGGTTTGCAATGGTTGCTGAAGTTCTGTAAAATTGTGATTGTTTGTGCTAATTATAGTTAAACATTGGCCACAGGGAAATCGGACCAATTCTAACATTACTAACATACCTTTCCTTTCCCTACACCACAAAAAAACAAAATACTAATTATCGATTGCTTAGTTGTCAGTTACCGGATCGAGTTTGTCAAAACTAACATTCCTTCCACTCCTTCGGTTTTGTTATATGTAATATGGGTGTACGGTGGTGCCCAGTATTTCGGGAGTTTCTGGTTCATCCTTGGTCGTACATTCTAATCAATCAATTCTAGTCAATCAACCAATCAATCAGTCAATCAAAACAGGCAACAATAAAAGGGTAACATCGAGGAAAAATTCAAAACTGGGTCTGATTGATGTAACTTGACAATATAACATTTTTTATTGTATATTCACTATTTCTGTTAGGAGAGTCACTAATATGGCATTTAACTCGGTTATGTGGAGCTTAATTCTTAATATACTATAGGACATGCCTAGAGCATTTACATGGTTAGTTTAAATTAAATTCCAAACGTATCGCTAACGATTGAACTACTTTAGTTACTACAAAATGTTACATTTCATGTGAGACAAACCGAAAAAATAAAAAATTCGTTAATTCACTCAAAATATTATTATTAATCCCCAGAGACAATCATCATACCCTGAAGACATACACTAACAATAAATTAAACTAAATGTCACTGTATTTTGACACATACCCTTAACTCAATAATTCAATAAAATCACCAAAAAAAGTCGATAAATCAGATGGCCAATCAATAAATCAATCAAAAATGATTTGTAATTTTTTTTTGTACGAAATCTTATCCCGAGGCCCATTGTGTGTCATAGTATCTGGGTTGTTTACTTTGTATGTGGACTAAATGTATGCGCAATGATGACAATCAACTAATTCATACTCGTATTAGATATATGGAATGCTTTTGACACATGTGAATTTTATAGTTTTTATGATAATTTTATGTATGGTTTTAGCCAGCTGGATTGAATTTCATCTACTCTATATATATACATATATATATATGTATATATATATATATATACTAACTTTACATATGATGTGTGTGCACACACATATATTACACAAACACCAACAACAACGCACAGTTTTTAACACATAAAACTAAAATTTATGTGACAAAAACTATAAAATGCATTTGTGTTTTGTATACGACAACGAATTTTTTTTTTTAATTTAATTTATGTATTTTTGACAATTAAAATGATGATTTTTATGTTATGCTGAGGATTATGCTTTTTGGGTCGCTTGTACTGTCGATAGCTTTAATATATTTTCGAAATAAAACCCGAAATGTATTCGACCCAGGAACACAAAAAAAATTCAGTTATGTCTTTTTTGTACATTTTGTCGTCGAAATGTCAAATCGAAATTCTATTCGAACTAATCTAGGATAATAGCTGATAATTTAGGGTACGGTATAGTACGTGTATGTAAGAAAGAGGAACGAGGATTTTTTTCCATAATTATGTTTTGTAATATGGTATATGCGTTGATATCGGTTTAGTAATTTTTCCACAGTGAACAGACATTTGACTGGTTTGGTGGCAAAATTCGGATCCCGTTTGTTAATTGTCTAAGTGAAATACTGCCACGTGTCACTAATCTGTGTGCAATTAGAGAGGATAATAATGTTATAAAATGTGTGTATTTTATTTAATAATACACAGCCCGAGCCGTATGAACAATTTTGCTCCATAGTTAGCAATCCAGACCTTCATCAACGTATATTTTGCGCCTAAAGCTTTTCTCAAATGTCATCGTTAAAACATATTCCTTAATTCAAAATGGAAACAGAAACAGAATATATCCAGAAACATCTGGATATATACCTAGACGTTTATTTTTTGTTCGGATTGCCAAAAGGATTTAGAATACTCAACGTCAGCTGAGCAAGTTTGCTTAAACCACTTACAAATCTAGCGCATGTCTTTTTTATCTCAAGTGTCTCACGTATGTAAGTACTATAGGCTTTACCATTTCTGAGTTTTAATGCTGTTTCCTGATATATTTAAAAAATATTGCAACCGGACATATGGCCATCAGTGCACCTAATAAAATTATAAAAGTAATTCATCTAACTCGCCTGATAAACTTAACAATAGTAAATCATAATAACAGCAGGATGCATACCAAAACCAAGGCCATTTACTCATCTTTGTAATGCTATGAGTACGAAATTGTTATTCTAACAGAAACCATAATTTAAATACACGTAGTACTACCATCGTATGTTAGCCCATTGACGCGCTAGATGTCGCTACTGGTATCGTTTTAAAATAATCAAAATATTTTTATATTTATAATCGCCTGAATGTCATAAATTTGACATTCAGGCGATTATGAATATAAAAATATTTATAATGGCCTGAATGTCAAATTTATGACATTCAGGCGATTATGTCAAATTTATGAATGTCAAATTTATGACATTCAGGTGATTAGAGGGTTCAAATTCTTTAATGATTTCATTTTAAAAATGTATATCTTACAGATTGAAATAAAACTTGTGTAATCCAAAGCAATTTTTTGCATTCCTTAATAAGAAAATCTCAGGGTTTTCCAAGAATTATGGCAAACAATTGTGCTTTCTTTTCGGGCTCACTAGAAATTTGTAACGCAAAGAAGTGTTTCGTCAACGGTTTATTGATGAATACAGTGCTCAAAATTAATAACAATGTCTGGCAAAAAAACAACAGACAATCGATCCGAAACTATTTTCGCCAACAAAATGAGAAAGGAAATTTGCTTTATGGAAAATCGGGCCTCATAGGCTGATGCTCTATGTTGCTTGATTTTTAATAAAGCATAACAATTTGTAATATGGTATGGTGGCCAACATAATACAAAAATGTAAAGCATCAACCAATTTTAAGGTTTGGAATGGCGTCCCTACAATGATGATTAATAATAATATTAGGAAGTTATCACCAGCTGTGTACGTTGATGCTGCTCCAAGTACATAAGTGTTCCCTGTAGTTGATTCTATGGGTACCTTAATTGTATATTCCGGCTATAATAGTGATAATAGTGATATTCCTGCTGATAAGTATAACGTAATCGGCGTACGCAAGAATTAGTATGAGTTGGAGACTATCGCGCTGCTCAGAACGATAGAAAAAACGTACACTCGATTTCCAGCACGCCGTTTTTCATCAAGAACTCGACGAATGGTAAACATATGATCATCAGTGGATCGATTAGATAAAAAGACTGCGTGCTAGAAGAAGGACATATATCTTATATCCAACATTGCATAGGGTGATCTTTCTGCAATATTTCATAGGATGTGATGTGACCTTTTTTTGGAATGAGGACTTGAACTATCTCAACCCACTCTAAATGGGGCTGCTGAGTAGTATGCAAATTTGTACAATAATCGTTTAAAATTATTGGTTTAAGACATACGGAGGATATTTATAAGGCTCAATGGAAATTCCATTTTTTTCCTGGAGCAGTCCTTGTTACTTCTAAAAAAGGAAGCCATTCACCCACAAACTGTGTAGTTCTAAAACCCTTAAGAAAATCGGGATATAAACTGCAATGGGTTTTTTAGCATTTTTTTATATGGTTTGAAAAGGGAATATGTTTTGTACAGTCTATCAGTGGGTCTGAATCAGTGCTCAGCAAAGGTTTTATTAAGACATGGTCTTGCGTTTTTTAAATGTTGAATCTTTGAATCTTTTGGATGAATGTTTTGTAAACCATTTGCCCTTTTAAAGTTAGCTAAGGCTTCCCTTCGTTTAGGTGTCACAGTAATAACCATATGAGATGACATTTAGAAACTTTTAAGAATTGGCTTCCCTAGTAAGTTATATCAGTTTTTTGAGAATTGTTTCTTAAAGACTATTTCTAATGTGGCTCCAACATTCTCGTCTCAGATAATAAAGTTGATTTGTGACCAAAGTCAATAATTGGGGATTAAATCGTGAAATTTTTTGAAGATTATTGACAGTTATAATGTGCAGGAACAAACACAGGAATAAAATGATTTTAAAAAGGATTAGGAATATGACCAAGTAGAGTGATTATGCTTCCAAAATCAGCGGCGGTGACTATTCAGGTCTTTAGTGTGGTACCATATGTATATTTTAAAATGAAACAGATAGTAGAAGATCAAAACCCTGGAACCACCTAGGCAATAATTAAGAAAGAGATTTTGCTGAGGTTCAAAACTACCCGTATGGATGACGATCTTTGGCGATTGTTGAATATTCGCAAGCAATTGTACCCTCGAGACCGTTTTAAGGAGTTCTACCAAGCGTATCTGAAGTTAGCTTCAAAAGCCAATAAAACCATCTCAGACCGACAAATTTAGACCAGGTCTCCAAATAGCGAGATCTGGTTGATCTCGTTAGGCGATGCAGTTCTCTCGATGACATGTGGTGGCGTTTTGTCAGCAACCCTGGCTGGGTTGACAAGTATCTGACAAAATAATCTGATAAAAGGATAGTTTCCGGTTTTTAGCAAGTAATCAAATTCGTTTTGAAACTTGACCACCTATAGGGTACATTAAATAACGCTTCTAGATACAAAACTGGATTTAATCGAGCTGGATTATTGGTAAGATTAGGTAAATGAAGTATGATTAGGTAATTAGGTGTCCAGCAAGCCTAATGATCAGATTTGATCAATAAACAGTGAGTGTAATCCTCAATCACAAGACTAGGGACATACATCTTAATAAGCTGTAGCTTTTTGCTCAACGATGCGTAAACCGAGGAATTTCAGTTGTTAAAACTGTGGAGTTCCTTCCCATTCGTTTATGGATTGTCAGTGGCCAGTTAAAAAATGTTCTGCCGTGCAGGAAAAAACTACGCAGGTTTAGGTGCCACTACATTAATTTGTCAGTTATCCATTCTTAACTAGAAACCGACCATATGTTTTGGTTAGTTTGAGTGGTAAGCAACGGTAGAGATTGCTTGACTCGAGAACCATCATTAGTGTGTAGGGTCGTAGATGTGAGCAACGGTAAAGTTTAATGGTAAAGTAATAATGTGCTTAAATGCTCGAAAGTTAAACGCAGTTACAGTAATGGAAGTATCATATCCTTTAAAAATAATTAAAGGGTTACTTAGTCGATTGGAGAATACTAGATTCATCTCCAGTTTGAACATCTAAGGTGCATTTTGGCCAATTCAATTACAATGCGCTGGATTTAAATACTCTATATCGTCGCTTGACAGAACAAAAATTTGACAATAATTGAGTTTTTCGATATCGGCCAACAGCGTCATTATTTTTTTAGGGGTAATGGTGGAAGCATCTGTTACTCTTCTAAAATGATATTCTCCTTATTTTACGGCCACTTCTGGAAGTCCACCGACATGAAGTGCTGTTGGTGGACCTAGACCAAAGACTTAACAAGTCTAGATGCATGAGAAAGTATCACTTAAAGCCTAAATGGATCGAATAAATGCATATATGCCATGGAATCTTCCATGGCATTTGACTGCTACGCTAGATGAATGAGCTTGGTGCTTGAATTTGACATGGTCTCTATCTCCCAGAACCTTTTTAATGTAGTAGGTTTAGGTGATCCTATGGGTTGTTGAATGAAACTGTAATGACTGGATTCGTCTGCCTTTCATAACATCATGATATATTCATTTGATGTGGTAAACTTCTCTGCATCTAGAAATTCGAAGAATCAGTCTGACGTAAGACTCATTTTTATTGAGATCAACTTATTCATACTTCTGGAAGAACTCGATAGATCTGATGGTGGTTTTCTTTTAATACATTTTGACTGAACAACTGCTTCTATCTGCATGCTTGGGTCGTCCTTGTTCCACGGTGATATTTTCAGAGATATTGATACTTTTGGATATCCGCTGGACGTACCTCCTAGACTTGTAATTGCCACTTAGACATAGGGAACTACAGATAATGGAACTATTTATTCCTCTTTAAATTTTAGAAAAAAATATGTTTCAAGGGATTCAGAGCAACGTTAATTTGCTTAATACCATTTCTCCACAAAAAAAACTGATCTAAGCCCAACCAATATTAAAAACATATTTTCATTTTAATCTCCCAATCAGTTTTTGATCCATCATAAGTTATATAAAAATAAATTCAAAAGTTTACCATACACACATTTTGGACCATAATAATATATAATATCCTAAATGTCACATCGAGGATATTCTTGTCCAATATAAATTCACCAAAATAATAATGTACTAATTCATATTATATATATGTGAAAAGGGACCACACTCAAATAAATTTTCAGTTCAAATCCCCATTTTAGCCTTATATATACTGGATAATACGCAATAGTATAAACCACTTGACATCATGAAAATATCAAAAAAAAAAAAAAACTTTGTTTTTAGTTTCACCCATCACAAACAAACCATTTTCCCTTTTTCAAAATATCCTTTAACTTTTGCGGTTTAATTTTATAAAAATAAAAAGAAAAATTTTATATAACGATTCAAGTCCCAATCACAAAATATTAATTTTCCAAACAAAATTTTCCACATTAAAAAATAAAAAGTTTTCCAGTAAAAAACTTAATAAAAAATAATTTTTCTCTCATTTATCCTTTCCGAATTTAATCCTTTTTTCACACTTCGAGCTCTATGGATGTTATGTTTGTATGTATGTATATATATACGACGTATAATCAACGAATTAAAATTCAAACTGTTTTTCATATACTTACATACAGTTAGGATGTATTCACATACACACACATATATATTTACAAAAACAACAACAAACACTTATTTGAGAAAGTTATTATTTTTGTTTGAACCCCTGGAAAAATAAAATCATCTTTAATTTATTAATTTTCCTTTTTTCTTCTCCGTTTTCTTCTTCTTCTTCTTCATCGTCTTCAGCACATTACAAAACCAGCAATAGCAACAAACACCATCTAAACAAAAAAAAAAAAAAAAAAAAAAGTTTCAAGATGAAAATCCTTTTTTGTAATTTCATTATCTTGTCATTCCTCATCTGTATCATGATTTTCCTTCTTCACTTAAAAAAAAAAAAAAACTCCAGCATACACAACGAGTTCCTAACTTGTTGTTGCTATTTATATTATGTAACATAAAAACATTTTGAGGATTGAATGAATTTTCATTTTTTTCCTATTTTGGAAAATTACTGGCAAAATTCTACTTTGCATTCCAAATTACATATAAACGTACGTACAGTCGTACATACAAGTTTTTTTTTTTTTTTTTTGTTATTTTATTATTTTAAATTTAATTAAAAATTAAAACTGAAAATTTTTTATTTTATGTATTTTAATCATGCAATGTATGTTTTATGTACACACATATACACACACACACAGTAGGTAGGTAGGTATGTAGTACGAACATATATTTTGGTATGATGGAAATGATTGGAAAATCCGGAAAATGATTAATCATCACAAAACACAAAAAAGTGTTGTAACCGTTTTTTTTATATGAGCTGACATGATTTTTTAACTGATTACTGTATTTTTTTTTTAACGGAAGTTTATGGTGTGCTCACATGAAATAATGGGTAATTTTATATACCTGTATGCGGATTTGTTGAATATTTGTGGAACGAAAGGTGTGATGTAATTTTTATGTAGTTTATTAGTTGCATTTTTTTTAAGGTATATTATATAAGCAAAGTAAATTGGCATCACTATATTAGTTGTGTGCAATATGTGTTAAAATAAGTTGTGGATAGTGCATCATGATTTGTGATTGATTGAAACTAGGAAATTTTATTCAAATTTTGCGTTTAACCACATTGAGGACATTAACAAAAGTATCACATATTTATTTGGGCCCACAAGAACCTTTTATAGGGCTTAAACTACCACCTACAAACAAAAATATCGGCCACCACCCCAGGAATCGAAAAATAATAATGGATGTGCTCAAACGGACAACAGAACAAGATACGAATGTAAATCTAAAATTTGGAACTCCTGAATGCAAAACTTTTGCTCAAAACAAGTCTAAGTTGGGTAATGTCTGGAACCGTAACAACAAAATAAAACCATGACCGAATTTAAACAAAATTTGTATAAGAAAATTTTTGTGAAAATGTGATGGCTAGTGTATTGTTAATCCTTCATTCAAGAAATCCCAGTTGGGTCTGTTAAGAAATTTAAAAAAATTAATCACTTCAACGTTTTTTAACATTTTGAAAACCTTACATTAGGAACAACCAAGTGAATTTTTAGACTGAAAAAGTGCGAAAGGTAGTAGGCTGAAATCTTAAGGTTACATTAGGGCTCAGTTCACGTGTTTTCTTTAAAGAGTTACCGGACTCCACATATCATTAACAAAATGTGAGGAAGTGGTTAAAATACCCTATTCCCTGCTCATGATATTCGGAGGGAATACGTTAGGGAATAGTTTTTTTTCGATTATAATGGTAAAGCAAATATATGCCCTATAAATGAAAAAGAAAGGTTTATGCTCTTTGCTTATTTATTTGCAAGAAAAGCGATTACTCAACAAGTTAAAACTAACATACAGAACATACGTGGGTCTCCTTTGCACGGGATACAAATAATTTTTTTAATAAAATTGGGAAAAATATTCCTCTAGTGGCGGGAATGGTAGATGGTTATCAAAAATATGTGCGTTTGTGTAATGCTAATTAATGTAGTCACAAAGCTTTGGTAAGTTCGAAAATTTTATGACTAACCTGTAAATATCCAAGCCACTTTAAAACAGCAGATCCAAAGTAGATTCAACGGACTAATCTTTAGCAAGTCTGTCGTTTTTCTCCTATCTATAGTAAGCGATATACAAACTCCGTCAAGTTGGTATTGATATCAGAAAGGTAGAGAAGGGCACAATTATTATATACCTTCCCATTATGAACCATTTATGAACCATTATGTACCTTCCTATTTCGATGTTGTCTCGGGATCTAAATACACTACTATATGATAACCTGTTCAATTTAATTGAAAATCGTCACCAATTCTACAGCCGTCGGAGCTATAATTAAGGAGTTTTGAAAATAATATCGCAATCAATAGCTAATTCGTCGAAAACAAGCCAATATTTGTGAATCATTTAATGCATTCTAAGTTAGACGGAATAGGATAGATTTGTGGTGACTATAAATCAACCGTCAACAAACCATACTTTTTTGCATGCGCTTTTTAAATGCCATCAGTAACCCATTTGTTATCTACAATGCCAAGAGAATAGATATTTGCCATGATAAATTTGGCTCAAGCCTACAAAAACAGACCTTCAACTATAACACTACGCCATACTCTCAATCAGCGCCACACACAAAGTTTTTAAATTTTTTTTTCTGCCGTTGAACTTCATCAAAGTTTCCGCCAAATCTTTCTATGATTTGATGCAATAAAAATTCATCTTCGGAAAGATAAATTCGTGATGACAAGCAATGTTGTCGATTTCCTGGGATTCCAAATGTACTTCAGTGGTAGTCGTCCTAGCGAAGACATGGTTCACGCTATCCAAAATGTATTGCCACCAACGAACAAAGCTCGAATTCAAGCTATTCTGAGACTTTTAAAATGTTAACACGCATTCGATAAAGGAAAACCTTCAATCGCAGAATTACTGCATTAATCGCGTCACATCTAGAGGTGCTTGGAATGGTGTCAAAATCTCGATCCAAGAATTTTCAGGCACAAATACTTTTCTGGAAGAAAACAACAAAACCTTGTTCGATGTAATCCCAAACTGTTTTCATTCATAATAGACTTGCACTCTATTCACGGTATCTGCATAATTACCCCATACGCCATTTAATACCACTGGACCCAAGCTGAGTTACTTTTAAACCGTCAAATTTCGGCATCAATTGAGATTAAAGTACTACCAAAAAATTTCTTCCTTTGAGCTCGTCACTACGCGGAAGGGCTTAAATGGATTCCAGCATTTGTCAACCAGACAATTGGATCAGTTTTACACCTAGTCAAAACATCTAACGGTTACATCATGCGACACCACATTTATCAGTTGATCATGTGACAATAAAACAGAACCATCTAGAATCATCAATTCACTAAAAAAAACTGTCTACGGCGCCAAAGCCACCATTATATCATTAAGCGTTTTCAATAATTTCAAATTTGCAAGCCAGCCGTTGGCGGATGGTTTAGCGAGCTCTGAGAACAGAACCACCATTTGACAGATACAAAGGACACTTTAGGAAAGATTACTCCTTGAAAAAGAGAGCGACCTATACTTTTCTTTAAAAAGGCCACTGCCCACATTGCTGATTTGTTGGAATCTTAAGACTTCAGCTTTCCACCATTCATGCTTTTTCCCTCTATAAATTTGCTTAGTGATTTTCCTAGCAAGGACCGCTTTGTTCTTCCATGCGATTGTAAAATGCATTTGCGCTTCTTTCTAGACTATATTCTGTTACTCGGCAGCAAGACAACACTCCTCATCAAACTAATCATGTTTGTGTTTAATTTTTTCCATACAGGTGACTCTAGACCTGGGCAGCACTGACAACCAAAGTTTGGTACACCTCTCACAGAGCGTTAACATCTTCAGAACGGGTGTTTGTTTTCATAATGCTACTGCTAGCATGATTCTGATGTTGTGATTTCTATTATACGTTTATCAGACCTTCACAGTTGAAACGTGTGGGCGTATTGACCCACACCGTTGAAGCATTACTTGACAGGTTTGTTGCTAAATCAAACAGACGTTTTCGTTTGAGATCGGCAAGGAGACCGATTTCGCTAAGGAAATCTTTGCGTGATACCAGCGCACACCTGGTATTTTGATGTCTCTTCTCGCATTATGTCTCGAATCACTACGTGAACGTGAACTAGATTGTGAGAGGTGCCGACTCCGTGGTTCTCTTTGATGATCTTTGTTTATTCTTGCTAGCATGTTCTCGATGTTAGCTATTCATGATTCTAGTTACGGTGAGTGAAACGTTCGATTCTTTACGTCATGACTAGTATACGTGGCGTTTTATACTCGTTTCTTTCCTGACGCGTTTGGAGCTTGATGTGCGGGCTATAAATTAATTGCGCTGCATGAATTAGTGTTTTTCTGAGGTTATGCTCGGAATCTGTAACTGAATTTCAACCAGAGCGAACCAGTCCCGAGCTATGATTCATCCATAATGGTTGGAGTTGGGCAATTTTTGAGGACTAGATTTCTATTTTGTCTTCTAGCGGTTCGATGTCCATTTTACTTTGTTGCTGCTCTTTGTTTTTACCTTTTATATCGACCGATCGAATTAAGGAAAATACAAATTGGAATTTAACGTTGATAATCATTATTATAAATTAGATCTGGAGACAGCATAGTGGCCTTGATCTCAACTGGTCGTGAGGTTCCGTACTCCTCTTGTTTAACAGCAAATGAACGGAATACCCTCGAAGTTTATTAACTTCGCTGTGAAAATTAAATTCCGAGGGATCCGTTAAAATATATTTTTGTGAATAAAAAAAGAGTTGGCTATACGGGAATCAATACAAAATGATCAGTGCTTGTGCAATATATAAAAGAGGGCAAAAAAAATATATGTGCGGAAAGTGTGGTACGAAATGATTGGATGATTTTGTTGCATAGCATTGCAATTGAAGTGAAAACTGGTTTAGGGAATCATTGCACGTGAAGCAGGGTCGCCGAAACTTCTTTAGATCAGCGTTATCGAGGCGGCACGTAGAATATGAGATGGCCCATGTCGGTGTATATGTCCCTAACTGATTCGATAAACCTTAAGACGTTTGGTAATGGTTTTACCATGTAATATCTCTTTAATTTTATGTTTACCAAGAGTGGGTTTGTTCAAACCATAAGTTATCAAAGAGACAATGGAGACTTTATACATGGTAATGACTGTATCGAAAAGCACTCTATTTATCTTAATGAATTCCTGCATCATTCTCATGATGCCAAGCGCTTGTCGACAACTAGTACGGATAGTTAGGGGTCGACTCAAACTTGAAGATAAATAAGTGCCGAGATAACGCATTGTTTTCATAGTCTAGAGCTAGAGTAATGTTGGGTGGAAGGCAGGATAAAGTATGTGGATCCCTAATAAGTGTAGTACATTTAAGCGGATTTATTTTTAATCCTGCGACATCTAAACATTTCACTAGTTTTAAGGAGAATAGGTTCCAAATTATACAAATCACGGGTAATAAGCACTACATCATCTGCATAAGCCAAAATAAGAGGAAGCTGCAACGTACCACATTGATTGTCTTAGATCAAGAATATATGCATCATACTACCTTCTTCTAGCGTCTTTTAGGCTAGTGTATGCAATGGGGTCAAGTTGGTGGGACTTTTTATTGTATTTCGTATGTTTAAATAAAGCAAACGCACGCCTACGATTGGGTGTCAGTGGAGTTTTGGTGGTTAATGATTGTTGTGAAGCAATTTTGATGCTATTAATGATTAATGACCAAAGATCACCATTGCAAGAGATCACATATTTCCTCATTTTGCAATAACAGAATATTTAATGACTTATAACTGTAGGTTAAGGATGAAACGGCAGTTTTTGGCGCCGAGGACGACCTTAAGAAACAAGAAGTTGCTTTTCTTTGATTAGTACAGTCAATCCAGAGTAAGCGATGATCGCTTAAAGACCTAAAAAAATTGAGCAGTCTTAACAGATTTGATGAAAATAAATCGGTTGTAAGTGCGGGTAAAAATCGAAAGATTTAGCCGACGACCACTGATCGATTGATTAAATAGTGAGGAAGAACGAGTAAGAAATTTCAGAGCAACTCTAAAGAGCAACTCTTCTTTATCAAAAGACCCACTCCTTTTAGCTTTGTTTTAGGATTGTTCGCCATATGCCATGTTTAATTCAGGGTAGAACAGGTATCTGTGCTCATGTTGGTCTCCTGGATACCATAAATGGAAATGTTATTCTGACATAAAATTCTATCTTTATAGAAATGCTAAATAATAATATTTAAAGCATTCTATATAGCAAGGACAAAATTTAATATTCAAAATTTCACTTCGTATACCTACATCAACGGCCAAGCCTCAAAACAAACATCGCATACATATTTATCGTCATATTGTCTTGACACCAAGTTCCGACAAAGGTTTGACACACTTTAAAAAGGAAATACGCACAATTTCCTGATATTTCATTTCCTCACACACACACATATACGATGAAATATATGCACGATATGAGCTTGACCATATTTCATTATTTTCTTTTACATAAAAATTAATTTCTTTGTATGTTCCCATCATAATTTAATTTTTTTGTAAACGCGCATGCAATTCAACCGACCCCTTTAGTTTTGTTCCGAACAAGGCCAAAAAAATATACATATAAAATAGGGATTTCTAATACAAAATGGCGATCGACCTAAAATATTCACCCTTTTTTATATTTTGTACTGTACTCTGCACATTCCTCATCTATCGAAAATAATAAAATCTCTTTGTTCGCCGACTTCGTCGTATTTTCTAAACAATGAAAATGTCATTTCCATCTAATAATTATGATTGTCGTTTGAACGATGTTGATATTGTTGGCATCGAGTATATGATGATGATGATTCAAGGATCTTATAGTGTTATATGTATATGACCTTCGCAAAAATACATTCGACAAAAATATTCCGCACCCTTTAAACATATAACAAATCATTTCAATCACAAAACTACGATAATGCCATCAATCTATAAAGAGGCGCAATAATATGCGAGTTTATGAAATGTCATAAAGTCTACACACACATACAAAATTAGTTCTTTTGCATCGGAAGAGATTCGGGGAACATCATGAATCCCAATACGATTATTAATTTTTATTTTTCCGAGATATGCTCGATAAATTGCGTCTCTGGTATATATAGAATAAAAAAAAATTATGTACGGGATCAGATGGAAAATCCCCTAAATAAAATTTACAAAAGTTTCTTTGTTAAGCCATCGCATTCATGCCAAATCGAATCGTATATATTTCCATCTCGCTTCTTTTTTTTTTTTTTAAGTAATGTCGGAAAAAATAAAACGCATTTTCTGCAACGTCGACACAGATATATGATTATTATTAGGGAAAACTTCTTTGTTCTCTCAATTCGACATCGCACTATTGACATTGAAACGCATTTTCGATTCAACGAGGAAAAATGTGTGCGAGGGAAATATTAAAATCTGAGTCGTTTGCGGAGGTAGGGGGACCATAGTGATTATTTTTATGATTTTATGCGTTACATAGTTTTTCATTTTATTTGGCAACAGAGTTAGATTAGGGTGATTCTATATACTGTGCCAATATGGAAAATTCCGTTCCTGATTTGTAAAATTTAAGGAAAATGCATTTATCTACTGCGCCACCATCAAATTGATTGCTATGTGAATTATACTGGGTAGACAGGTACCGTAGAGATGGGATCTTATATTCCAAAATTCGATATATATACAACTAAAACGAGGGAGAGTAGTGGAAAATTCCCATTTTTATTTTTAAATTTGATTACACGTACGCTTATATACGAGCATACATATAACAAGGGAAATGCTTATATATTTGGGGGAAATCACTATACATAACAAAGTTTGGAGGGATTACATAAAATATTTTTGATGTTAACATACATCTGTATTTGTGTAAATGTATATATAGAAATTGTTGTAGTAATTCGTTTTTTGTGACGAATCAAGGTCAAGGGTAAAAACTTGAAATACATAATCTGAATGCAACCAAAAAAATTATGTAATCGGTATGATTGATTACTACTACTACTGTAATTACTACTGCGAGTAGTGGCTTGGTATATGAGATAACTAAAAAAAAATTTGCTGAGGACCTGACACTTAAAGAGTTTACTATTAATACTGGAACATTAAACCTTTCAAGCAAATCTTTTTGATCAACAATTTAAATACGATGCATAGTTTTATAAATCGAGTGCCCCTATTAGAAAACCCTGCGCATATTTTTCAATAATTTTATTAATATTTTGTGACTCAGAATAATAAACGAATTTCATTTTTATGTTTTATAGTTTCAATTGAAAAACATATATATGTAATTCAATTATGTTTATGGATATTATGTGCGAGGACGTATAATCAAAATGCGCAGCTGATAATTTATTTGAAATGATTAGGGTCGATAAGTGGTTAATATTTGTATAAATATCTAGTATATGTTATGCATATGGAAGGCAATCGGGAATACTGTAATGTGTTCAATTTTGTGGAACTTTTTAAACAAAATACAGCCTTATTTCAGAAGCTATTATGCTATTGTGAAACAAGTAAAAAAAGTAACATCTTTTTTTTCAGTACAGTACTTCTTCAGGTCCATGTGGTTGGAGGACAGTTCCATGCTTCTTAAAAGGCTTCTAAACGAGAATGCTCTCCTTAAATTACACCACAGCTTGTGGTGGGAAGCAACTGTGGAACGCGCAGTCGCTAAGAAAACCAGGTGTGTTTGATGGCACTATATCAGTTATAAAAGAGTATCGCTTAGAACTTGATGCTCTCCAAGAAACTCGATGTCCAAAAAATTGAGATCATGTGGAGATGACCTCGGTAATTTTTGTGTTAGTTTTATTCTTAGGCACTGATGAGATCTATACCGAGGCATAAAAAACAACAAATTTTTCAACCCAGGCCACCGATAATGGTACCTTCATATTAAAAACTTTTAATGATGAGCACTTTCCTTCAGACTCAAATTCTTATTGCTCACGACTTAATGATGTTTATGGTGCCAAAGTGTGTTTCACCATTATTGGTTGTATCTTTGAAAATTTTTACGCACAATCTTTAAGTCATTCATTAACCTTATGTAATCACAATAATATATTTACCTCAAGATAGAACACCTACACCAATTTCACAAATTTCATATTAGGAATATTTCTAAATATCTTGAACATTAAACATCTAATCTTGAATAATTTAGCTTTTAATTTGATTTTTACGATCGGAGGTGAGAATTCTTAAGTGTTTTGGCTAACATATACCAGGAGGGTGTCATATATACAAGTTAAATTGTCTATATCTTTTATTGTTACAAAGAAAGCCGACGAAGTTATTTGTTATTAACTTTATTTGAAATTAAAGTGGATGAGAAATGAGATTAAAGCGCTTACACGGAGGCTTGAGGGATTCTACGAGTCCCTTCGACAATGTTTTCTCTTAACTAATGGCTTAGGCTGTAGGCCGTAATAGATGGCACTAGTTTTCACCTGTAAATTAGAAATTTATTATTTCATTTCCATGCTACTAAAATTTATTAAGTGTTCTATTGATTTGACACAAAACTTTATAATTAAAACAAATTAAATTTTAAATAAATTGATTAAAAATTACAAATCAATTAAATTAACCGGTTTATGACCAATATGTCAAGCAATCGCCAAAAATCTAATTAATATAAACTTTATTTGACACAAAACTTTAAAATTAAAACAAATTGGATTTTAAAACAATTGATTAAAAATTATAAACCAATTGAATTAACCGTTTTATGACCAATACGTCATGTAATCGCCAAAAATCTAATTTATATAAACTTTATTTGACACAAAACTTTAAAATTAAAACAAATTGGATTTTAAAACAATTGATTAAAAATTATAAACCAATTGAATTAACCGTTTTATGACCAATACGTCATGCAATCACCAAAAATCTAATTTATATAAACTTTATTTGACACAAAACTTTAAAATTAAAACAAATTGGATTTTAAAACAATTGATTAAAAATTATAAACCAATTGAATTAACCGTTTTATGACCAATACGTCATGTAATCGCCAAAAATCTAATTTATATAAACTTTATTTGACACAAAACTTTAAAATTAAAACAAATTGGATTTTAAAACAATTGATTAAAAATTATAAACCAATTGAATTAAACGTTTTATGACCAATACGTCATGCAATCACCAAAAATCTAATTTATATAAACTTTATTTGACACAAAACTTTAAAATTAAAACAAATTGAATTTTAAATAAATTGATTAACAATTACAAATTACTTGAATTAACCGCTTTATGACCAAATCAACCAATAATGATGTAATTTATGAATTGAACTAAAATTCTTTAACTTATCACAATTTTTTATGACCATCTTAGGACCATCAAATTATATGTCATAGAAAAACTTACAAGGAACAATATTGAATTTAAATGATATTTAAATTTTATGAAGAAATTATAAACAGGCTGCAAATTGCCAAAGGCCCATCCTAGTAGGGGAAAATCGATACTTTAAACATTTTATGCATAAGATCTCTCTTGCACCTTTAATAAGTCTTTAACAAGATCTCGTAGTTCACTTTTTTGTACGATCGATCATATCGATCTATAACTAAAATTACCTAAACTTACCGTTGGGGTGTCATCCAAAATAGGTTCTTATGTTGTAGACAGTCTTAAACCGTTACAACGGATTTTGTTAAAGTTTAATAAAATTTTCCCCACCTATATCATAAAAGCTTATCAATACGCGTACAATTCATAAAATCCAATTAAATTTTAATCGTAGGTGTCACAAAATAATATTTCAACCATAATACGTTTAACTCACGGATACGCGTATAATTTATATAAGATGAGATCATCCATTTTCGATTCATATACACATCTTATATACATTTTGACAATTTAAACCATCAATTAACTTATTTCTTAATGTCTTATTATGTTACGTTTTTTTTTTGTTGTTGTATTTTTTTGATGAAATAAAATTATAATCATTCAAAATTTAATCAAAATTAAAAAAAATAAAAAATTATGTATATTAAGACGAACAAGAAGAAGATAAATAAGAAGTTTGGACGAAAGACGAAAACAAGAATCGACAAAACACAACAACATAAAAAACTACAAAACTTGAAATTCAAGTTTCAATTCTTCTTTCATATTTTCGTTATTATTTGTGTGCTTGGTGTATGTTTGTATATAGCTTGTCTTATTTCCAATTTCTTATTCATTTAATTTTCTTTATAAAGGGTTTTCGATCGAGCGTGCCAAAACTAGTAATGAAATCACAACTATATAAAATTTCATCGATTTTATACTCAAATGTACAATAAGGGAATTGACATAAATTTGGACGTAATTTTTTGACTACAACAATTGATGGTTGGAAATTGACCGCCCTTATCGGAAACCTCTCTATATACTTAAGACGTTCGAGTTAATTCTCTTTCTCGCTGTTAAAAAAGCTATTTTTTATTATTTTTTCTTCTATTGTAGGTTACAGTTGAACGGGATATATAAACTAGCGAGACGATTATGATTATATGTAAGTACTTAATTTTTATATTCATATGTCATCAGCTATACAATTTTTTCGTACCTTAAGTGATTTGCGCAGAAGTAGAAATGTTGGTACCACCGAAAGGTTTAATATTTAAAAGTGATTTAAAAAAAAAATATATTTACACACTTGGGCTCAACCGGGATTTGAACCCGGGACCTCTCGCACCCGAAGCGAAAATCATACCCCTAGACCATTGAGCCGGTTGGTAATGATGTCCAACTAATCATTATTATATTTATTTAAGATGTTATGACTACTATACAGCACAATTAGTGTGCTACGCATAATAAATAAAGGTTCACTTTGTAAATGACATTTCTGGGTGAAAATCGTAATCTAATCAATAACTTATTAAATTTAAAAAGTTAAAAAAATTTCTGTTTGGAGCAAGTAGGTTTATAGGTACAAGTATATATTATTGGCCATTGGCTTAAAATGATATATATATATATATATATATATATATATATATATATATATATATATATATATATATATATATATATATATATATATCTAAATATATATATATTTATATACAGGGAGGGTCATCTGTTGGCCTTTTTTTCAATCAATGAATTTTAGTACTTAATGTTATCTGTTCTAAAAAATTCTTTGACATATGAAAATTTAAAAATATGCCATTTATCATCACGATGCCGCTAGCAACACAACAACGCAATTCGATTGTCCAAATTTATTATGAAAATATTCGTAATCATTAAAAAGAATCATTTCAAGTAGAAGCTCATAGACTGTATCAACATGTTCATCCAGTTCGTATTTCTGATGCAGTAGCAGCTATTAGTGAAAGTGTTCGTAAGGAACACTTAACGTCTGCTAACAAAGTCTACATTTCGTCCATGGTGATAATGTGTCCATCTGTAACACGCTTTAGGTGATATTTAGCGCTTTTGTCCGCGGCCTCCCAGAGACACCAAAGAGACCACTGAAGTGTGGTGTACTTGGTGGGTTGAATTTAAAATTTATCTGATCTGTCAATAAACATTTGGAAAGAGTATTAATATTTACGAACGTGAAAAGTGCGTTTAGATTGTTGCGGGCTGTTGGGGATCATTTATTTAATAATAAATAATTCCAACATGAAATAAAAATTTAAATTTAAAATGAAAATAAAAAAGTAAACGAATTTACTGGTAACGACTTTTCTAATTGAAAAGCGTACTAGATTACCACGTCAATGTGTACCCATATAATTAAACGACATACATTAATGGCATTAATAAAGTATACTCGATTTGATTGAGTAAGTGAGAAATGCATAACAAAGAACAGAGATTTCTCACACAAACAATATTTTGTTTGTATGCAGAGTAGCTAAAATTAGCACATTAATGTATCTGCTTATATACATAGCACGGGCAATGCATTTCGGTGGTAAAGTACTAATGTACAAGAGAGTACACCTATACACATGACAACTTCTCCATAAGGTTATCGCGATATATTTATTTTATTTAAGCAGTAATCAGTACATGGTAGCTCGTGAATGATTGATCACGAATAATCGAGGTGCGTGGTGATAATTACTAAATAAAATAAAATTAAACATTTTAAAAGTTCTGTGGCACATTTTAAAGTGCAATATTATATTTATTAAAATTAATAGAAAAGAAATATAGAACATTGAATAAAATATAAACAATTTGTGTAAAAACTATTTAACCCTATAGGGCACCTATAAAATTGGTTCCATTGTCACTATGGCGCAATAAACCTTTGGAGTTAAAACAGTGCAATAAAACAGTCGGTAGTAAGGTTAGTGACTAGCTAATTAATATGGACGGCTTTCGTGGTTAAACATACAAAAATACATATATAGCTTTTGTAAGCTTTTTGTCTTCTTCCTGACGGGTTTGAAATGGACCTGCGTAATCTACTCCAACCTTGAAGAACACTCTCACCAACTCGACTCTTGGGTTTGAAAGGTTCATATTTTCTCCTTTATTTTAAGCACTTCACACAACCACGAATCACGCTTCTAACTAGTTGTCTGCAGCCCAAGATCCAATATCTTTGTCGTAATCATTAAGGTTTGTCTAGCATGAAAATGACTAATGGGGTGTTCCTTTACGACTAATTTGGTTAACCCATCTTTTGCTGGCAATATTAAAGGATGTTTTATTGAATATGCTATTGGCACATTTGAGATTCTTCCTCCAATGCACAGGATGCTTTTATCAATTTACTTGAGTTTGGTTACTTTATGTTTCTTGCTATTATGTTTATTTCCAACTCGAAATGTCTCACTGGACATGTTTGAATATCAATTGCTCTGCCCTTTGTATTTCTTGACTGAGTAAGTAGTTGAATATTAGATATTTGTTGAATTTTGAGGTTCCTTTAATCAAAACGTCTATTATGTTTGGTTGATAAATTTGAACAAGTATTGCTTGGCTACGCATTGTTTCGGTCTCATTCAAGATTTTTAGGATTTTTTGGCCAATTTGCTCTTTCTGATATCCATACTGGACGACTCCACCACAAACTAAAATTCAGTATTATTTCTGGATCACTGCCTCTCGATGCACAGTCAGCTGTAACATTATGATCGGTTTATGTTGGTCATTTCTTCAGTTCTGTTGCCCACAAACGTATTCCATTTTGTTGGAGGTGCAGACAATCAGCTTAATACGATAGTAGAGTCAGTCCATACAGTCTGCATTAGATTTCAATTTTTAGAGATTGTTTGATTGTTAGCAGTAATTTATTGAGGAGTACTGCGCCACAGAGTTCCATTCGTGGAATGGAAATTTGCTTGAATTTTGGGTAAACTATCGCGTAATTTTCACCATCGAGTTTCTAGATCAGGGGGTAATTGTTCATCCCATTTTACATTTTTAGTCCAAGTTGTCTGGAACAAGATCTTTATGTTAATGATGATTGGTGCTAACCATCCCAATAGATCAAAGAGACGGCTTGCTTCTGATAACATTCCACGTTTTGTAAACCTAATACTTTCACTGAGATGGATTCTTCTATTTCTAAATTATTCATTTCTTTGGTGAATTGGGTACTGTTTATTAAGATTGACTCTTCGTTTGATAACTACTTCCTTAGCTTGAATCCAAAATGTGAGAGTATGATGTTTATATTGCTCTTTAACGATATTGCTTCGTTTACTGAGTGCACTTTTGTCATCAGGTCATCAACTTAGAAGTTATTTTTGATATGGTCTACTGCCTGGGGGTATTTATTTTGGTGTTGTCTAAAGTGCCTTCTGAAGTGCTCAAGGTACCAATTAGTCTCGCTGTCTAGCATACGTTTTTGCTGTTTGCTATCGTTACTATTGGTTGAGACTTAAAGTTTTTTTCAAATGCGTAGTTTGCATGCTTCTGGCGATCAAATCTATCTCTTAGTTTTCCTAGCGCTTCGATATAATTTGACCATATATTTGACTATATATTTGCATTGGATCTGAAATTGGCCATAAATACGATTTTGTTAAATACATTCTATTTTCCGAGTTACACAAGCTAAAAGTGTAAACACAGCACCTGGTAGGCAATTATAGTCGATAAGCAAGGCATCACCTTTAATTTGTTCAACACTTACAATACCTTTATCAAAGTCTTTTTCTATCCTTGAGTGCAACCGCCGATAGCATGAATTGATGATCATTGAACATCGGCTGAGGATATAAGACGAACAGGCTCCAACTGCGAAAACGAAAGAAGCAAAGTTGACAAAACTGATTAACGAGTTATCCAGATCTATGGATGAACTCTGCAATCTTTCGGACCTTTAAGAATAGAAAAAGGACGAATTGAGAAACCTTCAAATTAATTCTAGGTAACTCCTGAACAAAATTGGTCCCTAAATCTCCTGAATCAACACAGGAATTGGATGCCTTCGTCGACTAGGTGTCCAATGCTTTCAATAAATCAATCTTAGGCCCGTATCCTATTAGTAGGCCTAAAGGAAAATCTCATCCGCCATGGTGGTTAAGGGAGCTACAAGCAATATAAAGGGTGGTCTGGACTGAGACTCCTAAAAGGAAGTCCTCAAATCATATAAATACGAACTAATAAGTGCCAAAAGCAAAGCTTGGAGACTTTTCTGTGATAACATACAGGAGTTCTCTGAGGCAGCTAGGTTACGTAAGATCCTATCTACTTCTCTTTCCGTTCCAAGTTAACTACAATGACCGGATGGTGTATCTAGGAACATTGTCAACATGACGAACAGCTTGTTGTCAGTACACAGTTTTAAGCCTTTAATTAAGTTAGTAGATTCGGATGGCATGATTCCTGCCGACATCCAACAGACCACTGACTTAATGGTTCTCTGGTTTGAAGTAATTTTTAAAAGAAGATATCCTTTGGAAATTGATAAGGTCGATATTGATGAGTTGTTAGGCAATTGGTATGATGCAAGAGGCTCACTGTTGTGTTTGTTGATCTTAGTCCGTTGGCATGGAATGCAGTTGCGGACAAATTGGGAACCATCTCTTTTGATACTAGGCCAAACAAAATGGTCCGTGATCAATTTTTTAGTGGGTGGAACACCCGGATGTGATAACGAATGAAATGTTGTGACAACAGCTTCACATAGCTTCCTTGGAAGGTACGAACGAATTTGCGTCTCGGAAACGTCACATTAAATTTCTGGGGATGAGTAAAACAACATTAGCTTTAAATTTCAAAGAACGACTTGCCTCTTTTCCCAAAAGCTGTTGTAATTCTGGATCATTTTGTTGCTCCTCAGCGATTTTCCAGTAATCGATCGCAGATTTACTAGTTATCGAACAAATGGATGATAAGAAATCAGCAACAATATTGGCTTCACGTTTAATGTGGCGAATATCTTTAGTGAATTGGGTTAAAAATTCTAATTGGCGACTCCACCTGGATGAGTTGTTACTGGCGACTCCGCCTGGATGAGTTACACTGCTGGTGACAAATTCATTGAAAAAATTGTCTGTAAGGTATCTGCCACTGTCTAGTGTAAAACTGCACCCAGTGTCCGAAGCGTCCACGCTTAATGAAAGTAGTGGATTAGGTGATGGATGAACCAATAACACTGCGTTTGCTGATTCATCTTTGCAACGTTGAAATACCTGAGTGTCTTTTCAGTCCAAGTTAATTCTGTAGTATATTATTTTTCTTGGTTCCGACAATTAGTATAGGAAGTTTCATCTGGTTGTCAACAGCGTGTGGTATAAATCGACGGTAAAAATTTATTTGTAATATAAAACGTTTTAACTCCATTTTAGGTAATGCAAACACTTTAATAGTTTGAACTTTCTCAGGAAGAGAATCCTTGAAAAACGATACGGATGTGGTCCAAATTGCTCTTGCGAGTCGGAAAAAACAATGATGTCATCGATATAAATGAAAACGAAATTTAAACCAGCAAGTGTCTCCATCATGAACTGCTGGTTTTTGGATATCATCTGGGTTGATTGGAATTTGATTGAAAGCACGTCTTAAGTCGATTTTTGAAAATATAGTTTTTCCAAATAAATTTAAAAAAAAATTCTGAATGACAGGTATCGGATATTTGTCAGGAACGGTCACTGCATTCAACTGTCTATAATCGCCATAGGGGCGAAAGAAGCCACTTTGTTTTTTTACCATGTGTAATGGCGTAGCCCAAGGTGATTTCGGTGGCCCAAGTGTTTCAATTCTCGAAAATGCATGGCTTAATGCATTTTATTGCTTTTGCCACAAACTTTGCGTGGTACCAACACTCTGTTGGGTCACTATCCTTTTCTATTTGCTGTGACTTGGTGCGACTACGTTGACGACCACGTAAAATTAACTTGCCTAACATTTTTTGACACTCCTTCATTGTTTTTTCCAACGATGCGATTCTTGTTTCAAGATAGGAATTGGTTTGAGAAACAGCGGCCAAATTACCGTTTATCATTGATAAAATTTCCCTGACGCGTTTGGGCAAGCAGTTCAACCACATCGTTTGTAAAAAATTGTCGGACACCTTACTACTTGCATATTTTTGCATTTCGGTTAATAATTGTGTTGGTGCTCTGTCACCCAATTCAATTTCCGCCAGAAATTTTTTGGTTTTCTGTTATTTAGAATCAGCGTATCTTTCAATCAATCGGTTTTTGATCGCCTCTGTTTGTAGAGGACTTGCAAGAATATCACCGACCTGGTCGAGAACTTCGACATCAACAGCAGCCACTATTATGTAACAACGCTTTTCGTAGGCGGTAATAACTGCGATTTTAAATTGCACATCAGCAGACAGGAACAATAATTCATGACGACTCTTCCAAAATTTCGTTAGTTTAACGGCGACACGCATAACGATTTTTTCTTCACCACCACTTTTCAAAGATAGTACATTTAATGTTAGTCACCACAGGCTAACTCCTTTAGAATCAAAATAAAAAATTGTCAGTTTTGAACATTGCCACACGATAATTTAGGAATTTCTAAATATGATCCAGCTGGTTTAATCTTTCTCATCAGATCGGTATTCGAATTGGTTTATTTCTCTTCGTTTTTTTCGACCTTCATCTGTTGAAGCATCATTTTTATTTATTGCTAAATTCGTCTTTTAAACGGATTGGAATATTCCTAAATATGCAATGGAAATGAGTATTAGAGATGGCTGATGGCCTAAAAAGCAACAACAGTTACAATTACTGTAATGTTTTTAATCATGAAATCAAGTAGCATTGTGGAGATCCACTATTTGACAGATGCAGAGATCGTTGTCTCTGACGATGTCTTCCAAGAGTATAGAATAGCATGACTTCTTAAAATAAAGCTAGGCTCTACACAGTGGCTTATCTACAACATTCAACAGACCATGAGTCGATTTTATTTTAATACCTGTTCAAATTCAACATAAAATTTCCATACGATATTCAATCCGATCAACATTTTTTTTTTTTTTTGTTTTTCGTATGATCACAACAAAACTACATTATGTTCACCATCCCGTATATATACATAAACAAAATAGCAACAACATAAAATTTTGTTATTTGTTTATTTGTGCTACAATCACCGTGCGTTCTATGTTATTATTAGTTAGCCCGGTTTGTTGAAATAGTGTTGGTATTGTTGTTGCTGCTGGCTGCTTATACATATATACTACAACATATTATATTATGTTGTATATGAAATTGAATTTTGTTTTTGCTTTTTGGATGGAATGGAAAGGTTTTGTATTTGGTTCGATGTTGGTGTGGTTGTTGTTGTTGCTATTTTTTTTAAATATAATTCGGGTTGTGATGTTTGTGTTGTGTGTGTATTAATTGTGGTTTTTTTCCATTTCATTTTTTATATTTATTGTATACAACAACAACAACAACCACAATCCGACTAAAAAATTCAGTATCAAACAACACAACAGAATCGTATGTATGTATGTTGTATAGTTTTTGGTTCGCGAGTGAAATTTAATTTATAAATTTTTAGTTTTTTTTTTTTTTTTTTTTAACTTTAATTGGATTAATTGCTGTAATAAATTTTTATGTTGTTTAAAAATACATATAACAATAAAACTATATATATATAAAAAAAAATGTCTATTGTTGTGATTAAAATAAAAAAAACATAAAACATAAAAAAAGTTTTTTAGGCTTAGATTGGGATTTCGCCATTATTTTAGTTTTGTTATGTGTTGTGCTATAAAATAATAGATGATGATAATTTGAAAGGGTCACGATATATAGATTATATATTTATATATCCGCGGATTTATATTGCCTATTGTTTATGTTTTTATAGTTTATATACCATCATCAACAGAATATGAGGTGAACTATTTTACATAATTTGTTATGCGAGTCTCCCGCTCTCTACATCATACATAATTATATCCATCTGCTCGCATGACATCACCACATAACACACATTTCATAATGAAGGAGTTCTGTACCATTAAATTTTCGTAATTTACTCGCGAATAGGAAATTCGTTTAGATCATTTGGCCGACAGACCGGCATATAAATTACCTTGTTTCATTTTTTTACAACGATGAAAGAACCAGCACACAAATTTTTACGATGTTTTTACCTTGAACGAAATAAATCGAAAAAACAAAAAAATTCTAATTTGTGCCTATCAAATTTTCTAATCTTACCACCGTATATATACATAAAACTATTGGAATATTCTAGCTGCGTAGTTCTTATATAGTTTTTTTTTTGGTCTTCAACTGTTTTATCTAAATTTTTTATTTAAATAGACGAAGGCATGAACAAACCCTTTTTCATTTGATTTCTTCAAAAAAAAATAAAAAAAATTTCTATATACAAAATCTAAACATCGAGATAATATGGTGTTGTGCATACACATACGAGTTTTGGTACACATACCGATTTATATCTATTTGACAAAAAAAAAAATACTAGCCGAGAGAAATATAAACAAACAAAGAACAATTTTTCATCATCTTATTTTGATTTTCCATCTTATGTTTTTGTCTATTTACAGTGTTTCGTACAGTATATTATGCGGAACTTGAATGCATCGCTGGTGTGGTTCACTGTGGGATTCTGCTTTTTAAATTGTATTTTTACTCGAAAAATGGTGGACGGTAAAAACCTTGCCCAAAACAGAAACATGGAAACCTCTGATTCAGACATGCCAACTGAGTCGACAGAAACCTCTGCCTCTGCAAACCATGTTAGATTAGCGACGTTTTGGACGCACAACCCAAAACCCTGGTTTCCCTGGAAGAGAGACAGCTAGAGATACTTCTCGATAAAACAGATATCGATGACCGGAGGCTGTCAGATATTTTACAAAAAAAAAAGACTCTAGCTGGGAATAATTTTATGCCAAAAATAATCAAATCTCTGTGGATTCGGAAGTTACCACAGTTCATACAATTTGCTTTGGTACCACTCCAAGAGGCATTCACCTCCAAATAACTATCAAAGATGGCGGACAAACTAAATGAGGTGTGTATCAAATACACACACTATCAATGCTGTGATGCGACCATCCAGACCACAAACCCGAAACAATTATAATCGAACAGATCTGGTACATGGTGAAAATGTTCAACCTTCCACAAGTTGGCACAGCATTGAGGCGCGTTTGGCTAAAATGGAACTTGCACAACTATCTACCAATTCTATGAGACCATTAACATCAAGAACTGGAAATGTATTTTCGGTGTAAGCACTCTTGGCTTCCTCAGCCACCATATAACTCCTAATTGTATTATGCCTTCTCAAGAACGAGTTAATTCCATTACAGAATTCCTAACTTCAAACTCACTACAACACATTTAGCATTTCATCGGCATGATAAACTACTATCATCGATTCATTCACACTTGGTTGCGCTACTTAAATTGCCCAAGACCGCTTAAAATTTGGCTTGGCCTAAAGAATGTCAAAGTGCATTCACTAAATTAAAATCTGAATTGGGAAACATTACGTTATTGGCTCATCCACTGAAGGACTCAAAGTTTAGTTTAACTATTGACGCATCGAACACTGCAGTGGGAGCAGTATTGAAACAGTATAATAACAATGTTTGGAAGCCACTCTAAGAAACTGTCAGAAGGTGAAAATAAATATTCTGCTTTTTGCAGGGAATTACTCGCAATTTATCAATCAATCAAACATTTCAGATATTTTGTCGAAGGTCGAAATTTAACCATTTACAATGACCATAAACATCTGAGTAACGCCATTTAATCAAAAACTAAGGGAAACTCAAGAAAATCACGTCACTTTGATTTCTGATTTGAATATACCACGGATATTCAACATATTCACGGCAAAGACAATGTGGTCGCTGATACGCTATCTTGCACATAGATCACAAAACTGCCGCAATCGAGACTCACTTCGACTATTATACCATCATAAAGGCACTAAAAGCAGACCTAGAACTACAGAATATACTTTCGAATGTCACACTAGTTCGTCTATAAAACTAGAGTTTTTTAAATTGCCTGGCTTAGAAATACACTGCGAAGTATCAACTGGAAGCAATCGTCCTTACATTGCAGAACCATTACGTCGAATTGTTTTCGATACACTCCACAATATTTCGCATCCAAATATCCGTGCTACACGTAAATTGATCATTTTTCTATATTTTTGGCCTATATAAATCAATCTAGATTTAGATCAATCTACATATCTAGATTTGGAGTACCGGTTAATATTACTACCGATCAAAGAAGCCAGTTCGAGACCAAACTCTTTTCAGAGCTGACAAAGCTACTAGGCTCACACCGTGTTCACACAATTACCTATCATCCACAATCTAATGGCATGGTGGAACGTTTCCACTGCCAGCTTAAAACATCTCTTGAAGCCAAAGGCATTACAATTCGAAATCCGAAATCCGAATTTCCAGTTCCGAAATCCCAATTGTTTTAATTGGAATTCGAGCAACTGTAAAATAAGAATAAAAGTGCTCACCAGCTGAACTTGCCTATGAACAGACAATCAAGCTCCCCGGTGAATTCTTTATCGAAAATCCTCTTTCACCTCATTCGGACAGCGACACAGTTATCGACCAACTCCGCACTACCATGCAAAACCTTATACCCACAAGCACACGTACAACCAAGCAAAATTATATATTTGTCCCGAAATCTCTGGACAACTGTGATTTTGTCTTTGTGAGAAAGCAAAATCAAGCACTTTATCTAGAAAGCACTTTATTATTTCAATCAGTGATAAAAATCAAAACATTTCAATCGACAGATTAGAACCTGCATACTGTGTTTCACTGATCAAACTTTAGGCTCAGGAACACACAAACATTTACGTATTGCTCACTAAGGTCAATCATTCCCTATGGAGGAAATCATTTGTCGCGGGATAATTTTTAACTTAATTATTCTCGTCAGATTGAAACTGAGCTTTGCTTCGCACACATCTAATTCTGAATAATTGAACATAACAACACGTCACAACCATCATTATATAATCATGCCCCAATTAAGCCTAAGCCGGAATAAATATACCATCGACATCGATCTAGTAAGTTGAGATAGGTCGAAGTCTCCCAGAATCAAACCATGATCATTTTTTTCGCAAACGATCTTCCTTTTCCTTCCTTCAGCAAACGAATTTCATAGGAGAATTTTTCGTCTTGGCAACATCATCTCTGCTAAATTTGATCGCTTTTAGCATTGATCGAGTATCCCTGGTACGCTTCTCCATGCTGGTCTATAGCGTCTTGCTTTCAGTCATATGGCAAATAACCTCAATCAACATGGATGCGAGATAAATGAACCTTCCCAATTCCTCATTCTTCATTCATAGCTGCTTCATCTAGATTAATGCCAAACATTCTTATGTTCAATAGGCCATTTTGAATTATATCACTATGCTAATACACCGCGTGATGCGTAGTTCGCCGGATTGCCCGCAGAACAAACAAGGCACCATTGGTTTCTCTCAGTGACTTCCAAGACTTCTAAAATTCGGTTTGCTATATTTGCTATATTTCCATCTGTGAAGATGTGACAGTAACTATTTAAGATAGTCGAATAACTCCACGCCTCAAACAGTATACTGTTTCCAGATGTGGATAATGTAATCCGAATTAATGTAGTTCGATTTCTTTACTTCCTTCTGTCAATTATCATAATACTTAATACCTCTTGGAATTTGGATTTGTTACTTAATACCTCTTGGAATTTGGATTTGTGCTTAGTTGTTGTTTATCTCAATGTAGCTAGCAATTTTATCTTTATGGAGACTTGTATTTTTAACTTGTTTTGTTTTTGGGGCAAGTCATCCATGAGCGTCAAATAGTCTTGATGCCTTGAGCAGAAAACATCGTTGTCTAAATACAGAGGTATCTTCCAGTGCAAGATCGAAGAAAAACACGTCCTCCTGTGTATGTCAAATACGCAGTGTTGTTACATTAAATTCAGGATCCAGATCTAAGTTCTCCAGCTTCCGATCGATATTGAATTCAAAATGTCTACTCAATTGGTTGAGACCATTTCCATAATTTGAAACTAGCCGCAGTAAAACGCCGTAATAAGTTTTTTTGGATCTTCAGTGCCTCTGATATTTCATTTGCTTTGGTCAAAATATCGTCTGCTTATAAATCATTCAGAACTACTTTAACGGTATCAATCAATAATTTTCGCGTGTTGCCAAAAATGGTGCGCCACCTGTGCCGTAAGTTACGGCTAATAATTTGTAAGATTGTATTTCTTGTTAGGTTGCCTCTCTCCATTTTCCTCACTCACGAAAATTAGTCCCTACATCCTTTTCAAAACCGTATTAATGGCGAATTTATGCAGATGGAACCTTTGCATGATTGCAACTGAACAGTATTGAATTGTAGCGCCTACCGTTAAAAATCGTTTAAACTCAAACCAGAGCTTGTTTCAAAAGACGCGTCGAATACCATCCTCCTTTTTCTCGTGGTGTTGTCTTGCCCTAACACAACTAGGCGTGGCACATAAAAATGGCCATTCATTTTTGACGTCGGTTAATGGAATATCCACGGTGCGTCTTAGTGCTTCATATTGCCTCATTAATGATATATACTGGGTTGAATAATGCAGTTAAAACAACAATAATTTTTTAATAATTTCCGACAGTAGTGAAGACTCAGAGCTTTGAATGTAGCACAATCAGCCAACGCAAAGGTTTGCCGTTGACACAAAGGACCACTTTTGTTGGAACCAACATGCAATGTTTTCGACGGATAAACCCTAGGAACTGACGGCCGCGCGCTAGTTTGATTATTGCATTCAATTTTGTAACTTAATGCAATCGCACCCAAAGGTCTCGTGACTCAAATTTTGGTCCACAGCTTTTAATGCGCTTATAACTTCATAGCATTGATCAAGTAATTTGCGCAATGGTGATACTCTTAAATTTCTGATACTCGATATCTCCAGATACGATTGATCGCCATTAAACATCCCTTCAACATTTCATTTTTTTCTGCTGTGAACAACGAAATATTTCGTGAACAGATTTTGAATATAGGTCTCAAAACGTTGGTTAATCTCTATATTTGCCATCGAACGATGGAATACTTTTTCGAGGTTGTTACATAACTGGTGTAAAATGTGAGATGGTCTAGTTTACTTGAGTGTCGTCAAGTGCCATGTTGCGACTTTTAACCTAATGTATTGAAATTTTAAACGACTAGAGAATAAATCTCCTCAAATCCAAAAACTCGTTCTCTTCATCTGGATCCTTCGCCATTATTTCATTTTTCACTTCAATTAATTTGTTGTACAAGGTCGTTGGAAGAGACGCACGTGTTTTCAAATCTGCCACGTTAAAAAGTTTTGTGTCAAATAAAGTGTATATAAATCAGATTTTTGGCGATATATTTGTAGGATGTAATTTATATCTACTGTTACATAATTAAATCTACTAGAGATGATATAATTATTGGTTTATCGGTATCATAGCAAATATTGCCGTAAGAAGTCCAGACATATTTAAAATTGGATATCGCTTCTTCACATTGTAATGATTTTTTCGCTGCATGCAATAGACATTTTTTAGCAGATGTGAGATTTTCCGCAATAAAAATCTTCAATAAAAGAACCAACACTATACCCAATATTGGAGGCAGGAAAACACTTTTTTCAATTTGCAATACTGTAACACATAAATATCTAACTCAATTGTTATATGACGAACATTATAATTTCATCTGGTACGATGTATGAAAATTTAAAATCTGCAAAATCACTCTAGATGCTTTGAACGGTTAATCATGTTATTCCTTTCCTTTTTTATATTGCCATTTTCATTAGCTAATGCTTCATTTACTTCCTTTAGTTTAGATAACTCTATTTGAATAGGTTTGATATTATCTTCATAAGCATTAACTTTTTTATCTAAATCAATAAGATTGACGAGGTTATCACTAATTGCAGATAACATAAAGCATTATCGGACAAAGAATGGGAAAACAAATTATGAAATCCATATGCTTAATAAACCATTTAACTATTTTTAATTTTTTATTTTATTAAATGTATATTAGAAAAATAATACAGGCTTTTATTTCAAAATTCATAAATAATTTAATTTTTTTAATAAGGGCATTTTTTTCAGTTTAACAATTATTTCATTAAGTTTTGGTGTTAAATAATTTTTTGAAATGTAATTTACATACATTTTAGAGCTTTGTGTGTATTTAAATGTAACCAAGACGTAATTTGTTAGTTTAACGTTTATTTAACTTAATTTTGGTGGTAAATTATTTTTTTGATAAAAAAAATAAAAGCGCGTTTTAGGGCAACTGCACATATTTAAACAATATTTTTGCCTTTCTTACTTATTGTTTCATGTAAAACTGCTTTAGGAACAGACCAAGCGTTATTCGGGAGATGAACCTAGAAAATGGTCTTACAGTTCAATCAATCAATAATTTATGCACAAAATTTAATCAATACTTTTGCTTGTAGAGGAAATCCGTCCGGTTGCGTCAGAGTGCAGATGGACGAACAATAATACGTACTGGTGGAAGTTTAATATGCTACCCAAATTTCATGACTAAAATGTGCCAAAATTGTGAGAATGTTTAATTCTCATTTGAATCATCTTAATCGAATCACTATAACGGGTTTTATAAACCCAATTTTTATAATTATTTTGTATTTTAGATATATACCGATTTGATGACCTTTACCTTACAGTATTTGTGTAATACATTTTAAATTATCTTCCAAATAAACTACGATCGATCGATCGATCGATCGATCGTTTAAGCACCCGTGGCTATTACCGGAGTACAATAAATTATATAATCAAGCGGATATTTTAAATACTTTCACCCTACGCACATCGGTTTCTGTTTTTAATTTTCGTACACTATTATAAACTGTTTTGTAAATATCAGCAAATACAATCTCTCGATTTAGACCACGGCAGTGGCAAAACAAACCAAATAACGAAACGAGTTTATTTTTTTTAATCTACCGTAAATTTATGTTCAATTCAAACAATAAACGAAAGTACAAGTAGTATTCGTATATTAAGGTAATACAGTGACATGTAAATTTATTGCGTAATTCGTGGTAATTTTTCTTTGTCGCCTTCTTCATCTTCATCTTCTTCGTATCGGTTGTTATTGTTTTTTTTTTTTGTTAATTTCAATTTTCTTAATTCGTTACAACAAAATTATATATTCCTCCGCATCATCATTCCAATCTGCCTTACCTCTATCCTAAAGGTATTATAATATTATTATTACGTTTTGATTATCAAATGTCTTAAAGAAAATAATACAAAACAACAAAGCAAAAAAAAAAAAACGTAACCTAAGACGAAGATGAAGACGAAGAATATGATGTGAGGAGGAAGAATTATATTGTTGTGCTTAAGAGAAAACCCGATTACAATGTATATTAAATCGTCTATTGAATTTATTTATTTTGCCTCTTTGTGTGGATTTCAAAGTGATTTCTACACATTTTACATTTGACTTTTATCAAAATATCGTGTATCGTGATTCAGTATGTGCGTTGTGAATAAAGGGTTTCTTAATATTGGTCTGGAGCGTATTGTTTAAATATCCGTTGGACTAGTGGTTGATAAGAGCAGCCTAGATGAGTGGAGTGTTTTATGTATTAGTTTCATTGAAAATTAAATTGATACTGGAGGATATCTCCAATCACTTGGCCTCGGTTATTTGTTTAAGTGTTAAATTCCAACTAAGTTAGCTCAAACTTTATTTTTGTATTTTGGAGCTTAATATGTTTTGGAGTTTAAGGTCTCTTTCCACTTTTGCAAGTAATTTTCTAGAATGTACTCTAGCCAAATAGACCCAGTCTTACTGTAATTCCAAAGCACGACGTCATCTTATATTATAATTTTGGAAGGTATTTAGAACATCATGTTCGGATCGATAATGAAGAAAGTACAATAAAATTTAGTATCACTAAATTTAGTATACGCCCATTATCTACTAAAGTTAACTGGAAGCCCTGCGTACTAAAGGTCACGTGAGATATATGTGTACATTGATGGTTTTGGATTATTTCTAGTTTAATTTTTGGCACAAGCCCTTTTTGTACCTTAATCAATTCTTCTACAAGAATTACACTACTGACAGAGAGAATGGCAAACGCTGTAATAGATGGCAGTAATAGAATCCATCGTATCACAATGTCTTTGCTAGTTATTTCAAAACTGTTTTTGTTATGACATACAGATTCCAACGCAATATTGTGATGCACTTTGTATATTGTTAGGTTATGTCCTATCTTAGTTTTTACTTGTTTTGGCTTTGAAAATTAATTCTTATATAAAAAGTCGTGGTGGAGTCACTCTTTAGGCCAATAAATCGCCCATCAGTTAGTTTGGATTTTTTTTGTGTCATTAAGATACGTATAAAACATTTCCGTATGATACTTTGTTCCCCCTTCCTTTCACTAATAATTCAGAACTTATTGCGTACGTCCGGAAACGTTAATTGTTTGCCCGCATTCTGTGTTTTTATGAGTACCTTTTAATATTTGCTTGCGGATAGATCTTTTCTTTGAACAAATCATGTGAAGCTTTTGATTCAGTGTTAGTTGAGAGTTTTTTGAGAGTTGAGATTTTTATCTTGTCCTCTACACATGGAAAAAAGAACAAGATTGGAGGCCTTGGGGGATTACCATAGATTAAGCACAGTTAAAATACCAGACAGGTATCTGATCCTTACACAATTGTTCTCAGCACTTGCAAGCCTGTTCAATGTTCTCAAAGATACAGATCTAGTCAGAGCATACCATTTAATTCCCGTTTTACCCGAAGATGCTTATAAAATGGCAATCACGTTCAACGACATTCTACGGTATGGCATTGTAAAATGAGGTTAGCAATGTTCGGCGTGTTAATCAAGAGCTACAAATGCATGTTTGGCGTAAGCAATATTGACTTCCTCAGCCACAAGATAAGTCCGAATGACATTTTGGCCTCATCAGAGAGAATTAATGTCATTACCGAATGTCTAACTTCAACATATGCACATTAAGCGCATTCAGCAGTTTATCAGGATGGTAGCACATTCACACTTGGCCACTTTACTCAAGAAGCAAAAAACGGCCAAGAACTTTGTATGGCCAAAAAAACATGCAAACATGTCGGATACATCCAACACTGCCGTTGGTTGCTACAATTCAATAATTATTATTGGGGATTATTTTCAAATAACTGCCGGGTGTGAAAAAGAAGTGTTCAGCATTCAATCGGGCATTGCTTGTAAGTTCTCCATTCATTAAGCATTCCATATATTTTGTCGAAAGTCTGCACTTTATAATTTATACCGAGCATAAGCCTCTGACTCCAGCAATACAGTCAAAAACTAAAAGAAATCCGAGACAATCTCGCCCGAAACAAAACATAATGTGGTCATAACGCGTTGTCTGGCACCTACGACATCGAAATAGCAACGAATTACGACATTAATAAAATTATCTTAACTCTAAAAGTAGACTTTGAACTTCAGAATTTACTTCCTGGTTCCGAGCATCACGCTAGTTCCAACAGGAAACTACACCTTTTCAAGCTACCGAGTTTAAAAATCGACTGCAAACGTCGGGTACGAATCGTCCATAAACCACAGATTTTTATCCGATCTGTCGCATCCTGGTGTACGTGCTACTAGAGAATTGATAACCGCTCGCTATTTTTTATCAAATATAAACAAAGATATCCCATTGGGCGAAATCCTGTATATCTTGTCAACCCTCAAAAGTCCAAAGTCACACAAACACACCTTTTGGACAATTTGAAATTCCGCTGGGTCGATTTGAGCATATTCATATAGACATCGTTGGTCTACTTCTTCAGTCTAATGGATATACCTACATTTTAACCTGTGTCGATCGAATTACTCGATGGGCAGAAGTGTACTGCATGAACTGTGGCCACTATTGCCATGACTTTTGTAAAATAATTACGTTGCGCGGTTTGGTGTTCCGACTAATATTACCACCGATCAAGGATCACAGTTTGAGTCAAAACTTTTCGCCGAGTTAACCAAACTTCTTGGCTCGAAATTAATTAAACGAAAGCGTACCATTTGCAAGTCACTGGCATGGTGGAATGATTTGACGGTATAAAACTGAGCTTATGGCCAAAAGTAATTTAATCCATTGGAGCTCAAAAATATCTCGACAGCACCTCCTCAAACATTACAAGATGACATATTCTAACCAAAACCATTGAAAACTTGCGATTTTGTTTTTGTGCGTGTAGATACAATTCAAACTGGTTTGTAACCGCCATACAGAGAAATCCACAAACTAGGCTAACTTTTTGTAGTTGAAATCAAAGGCAAACAGCCAACAATCTCTGTAGGTAGGCTGAAGCCGGTATTTGGAATACTTTGTGCCGCTGAGCGACAGCCGAATAATAGAATTAAAAAAAAAGTTAAAATCATACCCTTAAACGCGCTCAATTCAGGATTCTTACTTGCATGAAGAGACCCGAGGGTCTTACTTAGTTCATAAGCATTTGATCCACCTCCCAGTGACAAACCTTACCGAACACTGTATCAAATAGCTAATCCAATTGGAATATCGCCCTCAACGTCCAGTAAGAAGAATAAGAAACTCTGTCCGGTTGAGTATCGCTAAACCAGCTTTAATAAGCTTGTTTTTTTTGTTATCTATGCCATCTGTTATGGGTCAGAAGCACACCTAACTTTTTCGCAGTTACTTTTTACCGTCTTAGCTTTCGCCGTTTCCAACCAAATTGAAGACGCACGAATACAGGTTTGCTGTGAAACCATCTGCACATTGCATTGCTCCAGCCAGCCTATACTCGTATAGACGATGGTTCGGTCCATCAATTTTGCACTTCAACAGGGGATCATAGTTGTGTTTATCGTCACCATCGATTACAGTCAGATGATAAAAAATCCTTTTTGCAACCGTCCCCTGTTGGGATTCAAACCCAATACCCAATAACCGCAGCTTTTACGACTGTGCCATTTGCCTGAAACGTTTTTGTTGTAAATTTTATCTGACACGAGTATTCAGCAATCATAGTGAGGAATATGGAATCACGATTCCCCCAGAAGCTTTCACTCGGGAAGCGGTGATTTAGTGACCAATAATTTTGAACACAAATCATTAGTCACACATAAAATAACAATCGTCATGCAACGGCATCTGCAACCTAACATTTGCAACAGTTGTATCTAGTCAACTAGCTAAATAGTGTTACGAAGGTACTCCCAATGTTGAACGATCAATACAACGACGATAATGCATCTGCAAATATGTAAATCATCTGCAATTTGAGCTATTCGATTGACCTCGAAAGTTGATAGCTTCATGATGTCCACCCTTATTCAGCTCATTACTTTTATGAATTTTACTCTAGCGAATCTCTTTAACATTTTGATATAGTTATGGTGGACCAATACGAGAAGCCGGTACCTTTTGTCTGTGAATACTTCCTTTTCGAAATTGTTCTTTCATTCTCATATTTAGATAATGGAATAAAATTGATGGATTACCACTAATTCCAACCACATTTGAAGTCTACTGTCTTTGTGGCTTTAAACTGTGAAGTTCACTGTTACGGTTTACTTTCCTTATAGTACATTTACTTTGAATATTCTAAAAAATATTCATAAAGCCCAATTTTAGAAAAAAATTATAATCAAGTTCCAATACATAATATTTACTCCTGCATTCCAGAGTTGTTGTATCGTGACAATATTTCAGAGGTTCGGCATTTTCAACGTTTATATTTGTTGGGTCTTTAAAGGTACATTCATTATTTCTGGCAATTACCTCTATATAAATTTCTATCACTCGCTTTTCTATTATAAGTTTGACCCGAAAGCTCTTTAAGTTATAAATAATTTTAAATAATTTCGGGATATTCGGAATAAAGATTCTAACCGGGTCATGTAATGATCTCAAAGAAAAGAGTCACCAAAATTGGAATAGCAATACTAAGTACACATTAAATTTTCCAAAACACAAATATATCCTGAAAATTAAACCATTTGGCCATAGTGCATATCTGCATAAAAACAATTCAAATAATTTTGCATTTTTCCAAACAAAAAAATGTATAATTTCCAAGACAATGCCAACATTTATAAAGCCAAGCATATACAGCACATTCATCATAAGAGCTTCCCATCCTTGGACTTATATACTCATACACCCTGGATACACTATACACAATGTCTATTATAACATCTAAAATACAAAAACCATGACATTTCGAAATGTGTCGTTCTACATTTTACGTTATTTTTTTCTACTCTGTGCTCTGTAATAAAGACAACCGAAATAACAATGACTTTAGAAAAATCATGAAAATTTTGTATTTTCTATTTTCATTATTACATCGAAAGTTGAATACACACATAGACGTTTACAAACAAAAAAAAATAAAATAAATGTTCAAGTGCAACCAAGTAAAAAGTTACAAATTGTACAACAACAGCAACAACACTATATAGCACATTAAAAAATGTCTCATTCGATTTTTTTTTGTTTAATTTTCTTTCTTAAAAGAAAATTTTTTATTTTCCTTTCTACTGTACTGTAACAATACATATAGTCATGTCGTAATTCAAAGGATTCAAGTTCAATTCAACACACAAAAGCATTGCAATTTATAAAATATCTCACTCTATCACTATATCGTGTGCAAAAAGAATTGTCCACGAGAATGAATTAAGCAAAAAAATAAAAAATAAAATGTATGGCGTTCGTTATGCTTCTACTTTTCAATTTTGTCGACGTACAAAAAAACATTTGAAAAAGGCAAAAGCGGTATAACTAAAAAAAAAACAAAACGAAAACTGTTAGAACATAGAATTTTTCTTCAAACAAAGAACCTCATTCCAATTCAATGGATATACATTGGTTCGTATATGCCATCAATTCATTTCTATGCTCTATATATGTTTATATCTATTTTCGACTTCAACCTTCACATCAGCACCACCCCATTTGACAAGATTCTATAACTTTAGTTGTTCACCCCAAAACACAAAAAAAAATGCTTTGCTGCGTTTCGAAATACAGAAAAAAACAAAATGTGTATAGGGAAAATGTTTTTTTCTTTGTTTGGAAAATATATCCTTTTAGAATTTTATCGGGCGGCGGCGGCGATTGTATATATCAATGTGTGTTATGTATATCAAATATATCTGAGTGTGTTTGTGTACAATACTCGCTTTGATTCATAAAAACACCCAGCACATTGCATAATACTACTCCTGTTGATAAATTTTGTTCTGGTAAAAAAGAAAATCCTTTTTCAAAATACATTTTCAACTCGTACCAAGATTAGACCACCCATCATTATCATATGTACATACACACATGTACGATATATACGAGTACATATACATCATTCAACAAAGTCGATCTATTTGCTTTGTTTTTCCTGATAATCTTTGTGATTACGAAATTATGTTGAACATGGAAAATGGGTAAAAGCTAAAGGATGAACCTGAAGGGATTTTATGTTTATTCATAATTTTCATTAATTACGAGGATAGATTTTCTTTTTTTTTTATGGTTTTGTCGTTTATTCAAAATATACTGTATAAATGCTACGATTAGTTGTATGCGGAAAAAGTCATGCAATGCGTACCTAGCAGGTGGTGCGGTTTCCATATCAATATGTAAAAGCTTTTCGTGTAAATTAAATATGGAAAACTATAAAACTTTTAAGCTTTAATGTAATTTACGTAGGTATGAGTGTGTGTGTGTAACTGTACAATGTGTCATTGATCATTTTCACACAGTGTTGTCATGTAAATATATACATATATATACTTAGCATATATGAATCTAATATGTTTATATATATATATATATATATATATATATATATATATATATATATATATATATATATATATATATATATATATAATATACAGGCAAAATGATTCATGAACAGTAATTTATAATTCTTGCGAATAAAATCCCCCGTGAAGAAAGTTTTACGTTGTTCAATTTTATGCGGTGAAAAATGTTCGAAAAAGTAAAATTTAACTTTTCTTTTTCGGTTTCACATTGTTATAATATTTTGTTGGAGCCGTCAAGTATATTTTTGTGCGATGGAAGTAATTTTTCAAATTATTTGACGGCTTGAAATCAAATTAGGATTACCCGAGGCATTATAATTTTGAGTTATGGTGTATATTCGAGTAGTGTTGAAATATCCTATGGTTAATTCAAAATAATGAATGATGGCCAACGAACTTGCATTGTATTTAAGTAGTTTTAGTTCGCATTGAACCTTGGTACTGTGGATATCATTATTACATGTTTCATAATTTTCGTGTTTGATTCAACTCCTTAAATATTTAAGATCTGAACTGTCTTAAACATTTGACTTAAACATTTTTTTGATACTTTGAAATGTTGTATTCTTTTTGAAATCAAGTTAGCTGCAATGATTTTTCCATTATGCCATCCGTGAAGGGAAACTTAAAACACTAAGATGTATCTTCTGGAAGTGGTTAGAAAATTGCTTGCTAGTTACACCTGGAGAGTAGGAGAAAAAAATGTCCCCTGACCAATACGATTAAATGAAATGCAAACAATAAACACAATTTTAAAACCAGGTGGTACTTCAGTCAATTGGATGAGGCAAAATCAAACTTTAAAATGCGAACAAAACTAGTAGGTATAGTGAGAGAACCGTAAACTTAAAACAGAAAATAAATCTTTGGAGTGGCTAAATGAAGCAATCATTTACCAAGCTAAGCGAATTGCGTATCAATTGTGACAAAATTAAAAACTACAATGATTCGAGAAACAAAAGAAAATATAACCAGAGGACCGACAATCAAATTGTAGCGGACTACAAGAGTCGAGCCAAAATCGGTCCAACTTAAGCTCGACTAACCAAAAAGAAGTGAATCTTTCACAAATACTGCACTAAAATTAACGTGTAACTGAGAGAAAACCTACTACCACCAATAAATATTGTGCGTGTAACCGCAGTTACATAGAAATTCAGTCACTGATGAAATCTAATATATATACACTTTATATGGCATAAAACTTTAAAATTAATATAAATTAGATTTTTAATAACCAATTCGTTAATCACACTTACATGCCCGCAGATGAAAATAAATTTGCTTACGTTATGTGAAAGATACAGTTTTTTTTATGCCAGAAGTATAGAGTCAATATAATTCTGAGAGAATTATGTAAAACGTGCTTATTGTTAAGGACACTCCGCTCGAAAATATTCTAAGTATAACAGACACGACCAACTATAGAGTCACCTGGGAGAAGAAACGAGGTCGATCCGGGTTGATTCAAGGTCAAAATTGTCAGCCAAACATTACTGATTTACATTACTGATTTGTATAAGCCAGTCGAATGTGTGAACATCGAATGTGTGAAAATTACAGCAAGTGTCCGATGAAACCCAAATTTATTAAATTATTAACTCGCAAAAATCTGGCCCAGCTCTAGTCCCTTCAGGACTATGGCTGAAAAGAGGGTGCATATCATATGTAAATGCAATTATCAGTAACCTACACGATGTTTGTCCATCTTCTAAGACTGCCAACAGCTTAAACCACCATGCAAAAGAATGCGAAACTATTTGGAATTAATTTTTCCCACCTTAAATCAAAATGTGACACATTTTTCATAGAATACGATCGCATCATCACTTTAAACATTGTTGAAAGATGATTTGTCCTCATAAGATTCTTTACATCTTTACCCAATTTAACATGCTAGAAACACTATTACTCAACCAAAAGTCCTACTAGTTTTTTGACTGAAACCCATCTAACCCAACGCCACAAGTTTTTCGCCACTGGATATATTACATTCAACATAAATGCGATAAGATAAAAGACCAACTTTGAGGCACTGCCATCCTAATTCAGAATAGTATACCTCGATATAGATTGTATCTTAAACTACACTAAAGAAGTTACTGCAGCAGATGACTTCAACTCATGCCACTCTATTAAGAAATGTCCAAGCAATCACCAGAATGATTAAGCTTTTTCCGATTTACGCAATAATTCTAATAAATAATTATATACTCCTAACGAGCCTACATTCCCAAGAGAAAACTCAATTCTTGAATTAGGCCTATCAAAAAAAACCTCGTTGATCAATCCTTCGCGAGTTTTACAGGAATTTTGCTCTGACCATTTACCATAGAGATATTCAAAATATTTTTCAGGACCCATTTTTTACCTACAAATATCCTTTGCAATCCGGAGAAATCTTCCAGAAGTTTCTCTAATCTTCAGCTCTTCCGAAATTTGATGAAAAAGTCATCGTTCTATCGCTCAAAGCACCATTAAAAGAATCATACCTCTCCCTCAGTCGGCTGTATTTTAAGTATCCTGGATCTATCTTAAAAACTGATAATAATTTCTATTCCAAACTAATTTCTTGGTTCAGTGAACCTAAAAATTCCAAATTCAAAAATAGAAAAGCCAAAGGTTCAAGTTCTATGATAATTCTTAACCAAACAGCAGAGAAAATCGCTTCTCACAATGAAAAAGTACAAACTCAGAACGAGAAACTGAAAGAACCAAATTTTGAACAGTTAGTCAACAACCGTGTCAAGAGTTTTCTTAACTCTTTTCCTCATAGTCAATCCATTGAGATGATCGAAAAAATAAAAAATGCCAACATTCTTCGGCCTCTTAACAAAATAAAAGTTCTAGATAATGATACAATACCTAATTCAGGACTATGAAATTTACCAGATGAAAGTATCATTCAGCTCACTGAGATCCTTAACGGAATCCTACAAATAGAGGATATTTTCCAGACTGTATAAAAAAGTATTTTGACTCAGTCTGGCGTAAAGGTTTAGTCTTTTGAATTCATTTAATGCGGTGTAAAAATTGAAGATTTAATTACACCCAAAGGTATTGAAGTCGGGATCAAGGTGCGTTAAATGTTCAGGTAAACATAAACGACTCAGATATGAACAAGAAATGAATGAATCAAGATTGTAAGAGACGACATTCACCTAACTATCGTGTCTGTAAGGTTGCTAAACCACCACAATCACTGAGAGATAAAAGACATAAAATAGAGAAAAGGTTCGGGTTTAATAAAATGTATGGACTCTGGAAACACCATTGAAGTTATTACAACTAGCAACTAAGATGAACACGTAAAACTTGGCAAATCAATCGAACACTGAAAAACAAAACCTTTCTTAAAAATTAATGATAGTCTCAAACCTCTTCTTTAAACGTTAAAACTTTACGTTAAAACTGAATCAGTCAACAGCTGCTTCAGTAGTCTTACTGAAAAAAAAATCGGATTACTCACTTGGAAGGTGACGGAATGATTCAAAAGACTCAAAATTTAAATGCCAAACATAATATTAGTCTTGGCAAAAATTTTCAAAGAAAACTGCCGAAGTATCAAAGAATTTTGAGCCATTGGAATGGCTGGTGCCAGGAGTTATTAGAGAAAAGTTACACACAAAAACTACCACTCTTAGAAAAAATTACCCTAAATTGCTGGGTAAATTATACGAAAAAGAAAAAATTGAACTACGTGGCATCTGTAATTCCTCCGGCCAAGCTGACACTATGATAGTGTACATTGAAATTAAATGAACGGTATTATTATCAAGACTATCATGCTCAAGGTTCAACACGCTTTCAAACTTAACAATGAAGATTATATATTCTGCTGAACTGATTCAATGGCAGCATTAGGTTGGATAAAAAGAAAACCTCACACGAAAATCCCGTAGATTGTGCATCACTAGGTATAAACCCCAGCCAACTGCTAAATCATGAACTTTGGTGGAAAGGACAAACATAGTTAAAACTAACAACATATCTGAGCAACGCAATGTGCCGATGGATTTAAAGCGTACCTGTATTCGTGCATTCTCTATTTGGCTGGTGACGGCTTAAGGTAGGACTTTAAAAAATTAACTGTAAGAGAGTTGGGGGAGCTTTGGCTCCAGAAAAAATTGCAGGGTCAGAAACACAATCTATTTCCATAGGTTTTTGATATTTCAGCGATTTATACGTTCCATTTGCTTCAATGACTGAGGAGAATTTAAGGCAGCCCACTTTTGTCACGGAAGAAAAATACATAAATCAAATCTCTCCTATTTATAATAAGCAATCAGAAACCAGATCATGCAAAATCAATCTCCTGCAAAATAATATCGGATAGAATCAACTACGGAACACTTGGGCTAAGACACGGAATTCAAATTAATGTAAATTCGCCAAAATAGAAAATTTGACCTAAACTGCTGTTGGGAGACCGAGTTAGTTCAACTTGATTCACCAACTTGAAATCCATCTACGTATTAAGATAAAACTCGTTATAACGCCATCAACATCCGGGATTGAACGAGGAACATCCTATAAATATCGGCTTTTAACTTAACCATTATTGAAGCAAACCTCAACGTCCCAAAAAGTTAACAAAAATATACGATTTAAGAAATAAAAAGTTCTAACAAAACTTAAACATTATAATTAGAAGCGCCAAAAAGATGAACAACTCCTAACCGAAATGAGACATTCACCAAAATTGGGCAAAACTCGAAATAATGCTTCAGCAACATAAAAAAAGTTAAAACTTCTTCAATCGCCATATAACAGATCACTCTGTCACTGAAAGAAGGTTTCAAAGAACAAGGTCTCTTGACCTATAGTCGAATGACAAACTTGGAGTATTATAGTGAAGCCTAAATATCGTGGTGGGAATTTGTCAATCAGTTTTGAAAAGGCCTATGAAGCCTGTTTTGAAAACTGCAACCTTTAGGTATTTACCATTGATTTGCCATTGAGTGGCGGAGCTACCAAAAATCAATATACTCGTTGCCACTTTTGATCGTAAAATTTTCGAGCAAGTAAATAAAACAGCTCGGGTTTTGGCAGTGTCAACCTTAGTTTTCCAAAGTTTATAAAACTGTCAAATTCCGCAACCAAAATGTTGAACAATAAATTAAACCTACCTTTGGTGATTGTTATAAATACTGCGGTATTGTCCACAAAAGAAGCTAAATGCTAATATTAGAGTATGGTTAGGTAATTTTTGGGTATAGTCTTTGGTGATGATATTTATATGAACTTGACTAAGAATTAAGCCCTGTGGAGCACACGATGGAAAATTAAGCATTCCTGAAGATGCACCAAGTGTATAAACATGGAAGAAATCTGCTTATTCTGGAATGCTTGGAATTTTTGTATATTAAAATTATTTTGTGAACACTGAAAAATTCATCCTGTGGAGTTTGCAAACGAGTTCATCGTGCCAGACTGAAATAATTGCTTCCTCAATATGAAACATGATAAATCTAGTATATTTGTTCTTATTTAATATCAAGGTAAGATCAAGTCGAACGAGTTGGTTTTGAGTAGAATGGCCCGATCTAAAACCGAACTAGAGGTTAGCTAGAATTTAAAAACTTTCTACATTAGGAAGTAATCTAGTGAGAATGTGTCGTTCAAGGATTTTCCCTAGAACTGGAAGGAGGCTGATTTTCCTATCGCTAGACAAATACGAAAATAGTTTATTAGGTTTATTATATATATATATATATATATATATATATATATATATGTATATATATATATATATATATATATATATATATATATATATATATATATATATATTATATATATATATATATATATATATATATATATATATATATATATATATATATATATATATTCAAAAGGTTTGGTTGTTACTTCTTTTTCAGAAGGTTTGGTTGTTACTGAAGGTGTTATTATCATAAACAGAGGCCTAATTTGGACGGATATATTTGACAAACTTTCTTGTTTCTGGCAGATAAATATCATTAATTTTATTTCTATTTATATTTCGATCCTTTTTCCTTGATTGCATTTTGAGAGTGTGACTCAATTTTTGGATCTGTTCGATGGAGATAGATTCGGTGGCCAAGATGCATTGGCTGCACGCATAGGTTGGCTTTATCGGGATTTGAATAGTAAATAGCCTATAGTTAATTTATTTTATTATCATGATTTCTTCACAAATCCACAGATTCTAACTAACTTCCAAGCCGATGTAGGCTTAGGATTTATTTATATCTCTAAGTTTTTATACCATGCAATGTTAGTATTAAGATTTGGTTAATTTGTTAAGTTGAATTAATAAACAGGATGTTATGATGGTCATGATGGTTATGATGGTAGTAATATCTTGTGGATGTCGCCGAGTATAAATTAAGCTTTCATCTGCTGAAACCATATTGTTACCTCGTTTTCTCAAAATAATAATAGCCTAACGGAAAATTGGTAAATAGTTTTACTTTTTTCCGTTACAATATTTTTAATTGGCTCCCGGTAGGCTTCCGGCAGAGCTTACCAAAATTAAATTGCAATCGTCGGGAAAATATGCTATGTGGAATAATCTGATCGAGAGTATAATCTTTTGAACCATGCTCTACTAGTATTGTATTTCAACACAAACTTTCTTGAACTGATGAAAATCAAACTAATTTCCCCCTATCTTTAGACAAAAATTAACCATTGTCATCGGTAAAATACATTACATTTCGGGAAGAAAATCGTATTTCAAATCAACAATTGATATAATCACCAGGTTGTAAATGTACAACTTTGTAGCAAACTTATCAAGAGATAATAAGCGGTCCAACTCTAATAACAACGAAGCATCCCAAAGAACACTAACAGAATCAAAAAATACAATCAACTATCATTGTCTAGCGATGATACATTAAAAAACTTTAAAGAACCTTGAAAATAAGTAACACGTGTACCCCATGTAGACATATATATGTATATATATATATATATATATATATATATATATATATATATATATATATATATATATATATATATATATATATATATATAATATATATATATATATATATATATATATATATATATATATATATATATATATATATATATATATATATATATATATATATATATATATATATTTATATATATATATATATATATATATATATATATATATATATATATATATATATACAGTACGTCAAAAAAATAACTATCGAATTAAAATTAAATTTCAGAGGGCATTTTTAAGGTCATCGTATAATTAACAAACACAACAACTGGATGAGGCCTAATTACTGATGAAGATTTTAAATGAGATGGAAATAATAAATAAAAAATTACACTAATAGTACCAAAAATCTTGAGCTTCATTTAAAAGAAACTGAGGAGCTTACAAGTGACATAAAGATATTTAAGAACAATACGACTTCTGGATTAAATAATACAATTGCCTACATATTTATAAGGTAATATATTGGCATGAAAATTGCAAATGAACTTTAGCACCCTGAAACTAAAAATTGTGACCGTATACCACAAAATTGGGAAAGACTCTTTAACTCGCATAGATTTGGAAAAGAAGAAAGCTGCCTGAAACGAAAATTATTCTGTTTCATGAGTTCTCCAAGAGAACTTTTGATTATAGGTCTGATAGGTATCAGTCATCACGATCGGACATGTATTCCGTATTTAATTGACAGTTCGTTATCTTTTGTAAATTCGTAAGTAAATATTTGTGAATAGTTAGTTGGTACCACTATGTAATACCAATGTTTGAAGAGCATACATCCCTAATATTTCGCTATGGGAAAAGCATTCAAACTCCTTTTATATAATATGACACCCAACTAATCAACAAAATTTAACTGAAACCTACTTCGCATATGGGTATGCATAAAATTATGTATGTATAAAGCATAACACATATATGTATAAATACACAACAGTATAATTTCTAACCTTCATTCAACTTTCATATAAAATATTTTACCCTTGACAATGTATAAACCTTATATACAACAAAACGAATGTATAGTACACATTGGTTATGTGCAATATCTCTACAGGTTATTTTTCGTCTTCTTCGTCTTTTTTAACTGCTATATGGATCGACATAGCCTTCTGTTAGCTCATTTTCTGTTCTTTATTCGTCTTTTCTAATGGATATATACCATACTTATATACAAATACCTAATATTATAACGTTATATACAAGTGGATGAGGGTGCACTATTCAACCAATTTATTTATGGATCTATATAAAGCAGGCACCGTAATATATCATCCCCAATATATAGGAGACGCACTATATACAAAATGTTTATAAATATTCGTACATATATGAAATAGGAATAAGAACATGGAACGAAGAAATTGACTTTCCTTTTCAATTTCAACTAAATTGAGCACAAAGGAAATGTGTACATAATATTACAACATAACCACTCATAGCAAGGAAGTAGCAGAAACATTATAAAATATAGTATCGGTTATATACCTATTGTTAAACTACTTGTTTACCAAGCCGAGGTTCCTAATTTCATTGCCGTCGATATGTGAAAAAAACAAAAAAAAATTATTACTTTTCCGTTGATTAATAATTTTGGGTCCATCAAAACATTCTAGATTCTATGGAATCTTAGTTCAGGAGTGCTTTGATCGATTCAAAGTCAAAAATCGGTGTCTAGAACCCTTTGGATGCCATTAATGTGTGTTCACAATTGATTTAGTAATTGTACTGCTCACCTTGCAAAATGTTTTCTCCTAACCTTGTCGACAACGTTTTGAAGCTTTAGGACTCAGTTTTTGTGTAAATGTTTACTGTGATTTTACTGGCCACGTTTGTTTGTTAGAGATTATCCATCACTATCTTTATGGATCTGTTGGTACACCATTAATTTACAATCGTAACAATTTACAAATTTACAATGACGGATTATACAATTTTTGAAAAATACGAAAAGAAGGTACACCAAAAGAGAACAAAGTCCCTTTACTATGGTTATGGTATTGCAGCTGGACCAGCCAAGAATATTGAAGGAGTATCAAAGTTCTTAGATGACGTTAAAATTACAGCGCCTAAAGATGAATCATATTTACTACGACTTGAGCAACTATTGGCGCAGTTGAGCAAGTACAACATTAGGGTAAATTTCGATGTAAATGTAAGTTTATGGCACCTAAAATCGAATATTGTGGTTACAAAATCGATCGACATGGTATTCACAAAATTCAAAGCAGGATCAATGCAATTACACAGTTGGCGGAACCAAAAAATAAGGATGAGGTTCGGGCATTCCCCGTACTGATAAATTACGGAAATTTGAGTTCGTAAATTCGATCAGTATGTTTACGCTCGAAAATTTATCCTGATCACTGATAATAAGCTTTTAATGCAAATTTTTTCACCGGACAAGGGACTTGCTACATTATCAGCTACACGAATGCAGCACTAGGCAATATTTCTGTAGGCACTTAGATAAGAAATAAAATATCGCAAGTCATCGGGTCATTCAAACGTGGATGCTCTGTCACGATTGCAAATACAAGTTTCGAACTTCTCGACCTGCTCAGAATCAACGCCATCGAAACTTTACCGCTGATGGTCGATCGACTACGGGAGGCTACAACTAATGGCGATACGGTGAAACCTTTGATCAAGGGACAACATACAGGAAGGATAGTCAAACCGGATCAATGATTCAATATCGAACAAACGATATTCCAGAAAATTTACAACAACAAGGGTTGCAAGAACTGCACATAGCACATTTAAGAATCAAACGGATGAAGTCATTGGCCAGGAGTTTCTGCTGGTGGAAAAAACTGGACAGCGACATTGAAAACGTGTCAAAAAACTGCTTATAATGCCAGGAAATAAGAACTTATCCAAAGAAAGTTCCGACACACGTATTGGAAGCAGAGAAATATCCATTTAAAGGGGTACACATTGACATTGCCGGACCATTCACGAGAAAATATTTTTTTGTCTTGTCGATGCCTACAGCAAATGGCCAGAAATACATTTTGCTCCAAACACTCCAAAGGAGATAACAATCAACCGTATTCCGGAAATTTTGGTGAGTGACAACGGAACTCAGTTTACGTCCGATAATTTTCAACGTTTCATGAAAATAAATCAAATCCAACACAAGTTGAGTGCTCCGTACCATCCAGCAAAGAAAGGCCATGCAGAGAGGAACGTACAAACCTTCAAAAATAAGTTGCAAGCCATAAAAATACTGCATCAAAATATGTGTACATTTCAACAAATAATTTTTATGCCAAAAAATCAGCAAAGGGGTTAGCCTTTGCAAATTTAAGATTTTTTTTTTAAATTAAAATTAATACAAAACGTAACAGTATTTTGATGAATGATACTTTAATTAAAAGCTCTGGTCATGAGCAAAAATATTGCATCAAAATATGTGTACATTTCAACAAATAATTTATATGACAAAAAAAGTAGCAAAGGGGTTAACATCATTGATTAAATGATGAAAAATGTTGGTACCAAGTAGTCCAATCGGCCCTGAAAATGTATTCTTAGTAATTTTAACTTCTTAGTTTGGATGAGGGGGATTTCTAATTAATGTTCTAACCTATGCATTTTGAAATGAATGGAAGTAATTGAATGATGTAGATTTTAGTTACCGATCATTCCAATCGTCCCGAAATAAAAAGTGATGAAGAATACTTTTACTTGAAATTCGGTAGTGCCATCAAAAATAAGGGCTAGTTGCTTCGGCAAGTGAGTTGTTACACTCTCCTTAGCAGGTTACAACTTCAATATCTACCGTCAATGCAAAATTTAAGTAAACAACTATATAACAAAAAGTATCATTTGCTGAAACATAAAATATATGAAAAGTCCAAAAAAGCAAATCCATCCTTCCATTCCAAAATTTATTTCCAACATTGATTAAAAATAAAATTAAAAAGAAAAAGCTAATAAAAGCTCAAATTATAGTTACCTAGAAAAAAATCATCAGCATTACAGGCCAAAATTGACCCTTTACTGAGATTTTTTTCAAGATCTTTCAGACCATCCCTTATAACAATTGGTGAATCATTGGTCAGCCCAACAAACGATTTTACACACAATCAGTCAAGGCGTTGTAGTCAGCGGTGGGGATCGAACTTAAGACCGCGGTGTGTTTAAGCCAACACCTTAACCATCACTCTACTAACGGTGGTACCTAGAATCGTAATTAATATAACATTAAGAAAAATTTAATCAACTTGTCTCTAAAGAATTTTAGTGATTCAATATTCCATATATTAGGCTGCGGCAATAACATTTTGGACGAAAGATGCTGGCAAATAACACATTAAGCCATAACATCGATAAAAGCTGTGGCCTTCAGATCCTACAGCTTCAAAAAAAAAGAAAAACCCTAAGGTGAACTTGTTTATCTGTTCAACACCTTAACTTTGTCAAGTTTTCATGACATGACTAAACCAAGCAGACTTATTGAAAAAATTGTTAGTGGTATAAACACGAAATTGTCTTGGTACACTTATTATTAATATATTTTCTTTGATATGTAAGAATCTCTTACTGGACAGTAATACGGTAAAAGTCAGTTTTCAAAAGGAAACAAAAGGCTTAATTTTTATTCTAAATATCTGATTTATGCAACCGTTCTGAAGTAATTGCAATTTGTCATCTCTTTTAAACTATGAAACTGGTGAATGTTTGGTGCCATATCGTATTATAGAGTTCCTAATGTTTGACATCACTATGGAAATTACGTATACAGGTTTAAAGCTTTTACCCTTCACATAATTCATCGAGTGTTGTTAAAAGAAAAATAAGCTAATATATATATATATATATATATATATATATATATATATATATATATATATATATATATATATATATATATATATATATATATATATATATATATATATATATATATATATATATATATATATATATATATATATATATATATATATATATATATATATATATATATATATATATATATATATATATGTATATGTATATATATATATGTATATATATATATATATATATATATATATATATATATATATATATATATATATATATATATATATATATATATATATATATATATATATATATATATATATATATATATATATATATATATATATATAACGCGTTCATGAATTTAATCATTACGTAATATGAAAAATTAACTACAAAACACTTAAACTTCCACCCATATCGAACCAAAAAAATCAAAATGGCAAAATCAAAAAATGCTTTTATTACCTATTTGTAATTTTAATTTTCACACATAAGTTTTAATTAAATTAATTTTTATATAAGTACATACACTTAATATTGTATATATGGATATTAAATAATTTTTCAATTAAATTCGCAACACAATGAGAATAAATTGAATAAATAATTACAGATACATTGTGATTGTGACATTGGTAAATTTTATTTGACAACAACAACAAAAACAAATGTAGAGAAAAAGTGTGAAAAATCATTTTCCATATTTTTTGTAGGTCGATATTATTGAATTTGTCGACCATTGTTGGACAAGTGTTTATTTTGCGCGGTTTGGGTTTGACGAGGATATGTATAACTATACATATCCATGGACGTTTATATATATATATATATATATATATATATATATATATATATATATATATATATATATATATATATATATATATATATATATATATATATATATATATATATATATATATATATATATATATATATATATATATATATATATATATATATATATATATATATATATATATATATATATATATATATATATGTGTGTGTGAATATAGTTTATACAAAGTAAATTATTTCAAATGAAACAACCGAATAACTGAAAACAGTTACACTTTGTAAAATACTGTATAAAAAAATGCCTTATTACTAAAAAAAAGTTTGATCATTTTTGAAGAAAAAATCAAATTGCGATATGTGTCATAAATGTATGCTGACATTTATGAATCAAGTAAAATTGAGTACTGGTATCTTTGGAAACACTTTTAAATATAAAAAACAAAATAAATTTGCTAACCATCAAATTGACATTTTTCGGGTTTAAATGGGTTCTTTAGGTGTAAGGAACCAGTTTTCGTTTTCGCCTATTAATGTCTTAATGTGTTTGCCAGTTCCTTAGAAAACGATGTTTGTGTTTTCCGCTATCTGACATGATTACATCATTTTATCAGTTTATTTTGCGCTATATCCTATTTAACGCTAACTCCACCCAAGTTTAATCTAAGTCAGTTTTATAATCTAACTCAACAAATGTAAAGGTTCAGTTTTTGAAATTTAATACGCTATCACCATAAGTTGAAAAATAAAAATTTTATATATGACTTTGTTCCAAAATTACGCCATATCCATATATTACGCTATGTCACAACCTTTTGAAGTCAGTATTAGAAAGATTTGTAAAAATTACGCTATATCCCAAACTATTTCTCCATATGCTTGTTTCTTAAATACGCTATATCCCTCTTTTACGCTAAGTGATTACTATACAATGCAAATAAAAAAAAAAATTGCTGTTTATTCTCAAAAGTGTGAGATTCATTATTCTGCCAATTTCCAAAATACGCTATATCCATAAATAATTTTTATATTGATATTATTTTTTTCGGATTATTTCTCTCTCTCTTTCAGTCAGTATTAGAAAGCAACAGTTCGTCATCACCAGTGTTTTCGAATGAAGGACTCAGGTACATTCAATACTATTTTACTACAGCTTCACTGATTAATGTTTAAAAATTTTAAAATAATATTTAGGGTCTACCATTCGGTAGAAAAATTAATTCAAGAGCAATCACATAATAAAAGTAGTTCTCCGTATATTATAATTCCACCAACACCAATAAATGAACATAATTTTGCAAGCCCACCAATAAACTATATTGAGAATTGTCACTTACAACCAAATCGAGATAATAGTCCTGAAACTAAAACGTTATTATTGAGTGACATATTAGACAATGTACATAATGATTCCGATGTTGATCCAGAGTACTTTCCATTAGTTGACGATAAAGGAATGGTTGAACTATTGCGCGGAGGTAACCATTATAAATCGTAATAATACAATTTTAGATTCACCATGTTGCTCGAAAACTTTAACTATAAAACGATCAAAACATCCCGAAAATGCAAAATATTTAAAAAATTTAAAAAATTTAAAAAATTTGAAAAAAAAAATTTATCACATTACACTTTAGATAGATTAAATGTCTAATGCAGCATATTACTAGTGGAATAGCCAGTGAATCCGAAGACATTGAAATCGTGAAGCTAGCTTTACAATTAGAAATTCTATGAGTCGTCAAACTTTAATTTTCATCTTTATTGTTATTTGGCGTTTAGCGTACTTGATGACGCTCACGAATAATTTTTCGTGAAGATAATTGAAAAGGAAAACTAGTTGACTATTTTAATACACAAGTGAATTTATTCCAATAATTAAAATTATATTTGGTTTAATCTAGTTCTTAAACAACCGTTTCGACCAAATGTACACAGTATGGTTCATGGAACTCTACGCATAGCCAACATCACAGAATGGTATAACTAACATTATGTTTCGTTAACATTTTCCCCGCGTTGACCGAATAGTTCAATATTTGTAGTTTCAATTGGCAACGGACAAATTTTGGTAATTAGATGTTTTAAAAATCCAGTAGCAGTCTTAAGTGTCACTACTCTTACTAAGCCATCAGCTCCTAGTTGAACCTCAGCGACCAGACCACTTTTCCATTTCATAGAAGGTACATTACCGTCACGGACTATTAATATTTCACATTATTACTATGCTGGAGCGATTGTAAATAATCCTTTGACCACTTCTTCCAAAAATGCCACTTTAAGTGAACAAGCAGCTCCCGTCATTGTTTTAGAGACACCCTTTTCTCCCTTAGATCCGATTCTGGAATACTTACAAGTGAACAACCAATCAAAAAATGACCTGGTGTGAGTATGAATATTTCATCAGCGTTAGATGTTTGTTTTGCACAAACAGATCATGAATTGAGCACCGCCTCGACCTGCTTTACGAAGGTGTTCAATTCCTCGAAAGTTAAGCTAGCTGTTGCCATCACTTTGCGTATATTAAATTTTGTTAATTTGACAGCAGCTTCATGCAGACCACCACAATGAGGAGCACTTGGAGGATACAAATGCCAGGTGATATAGTCATCCCTGCACATTGTTTTAATCTCTTGATTAATTTCATAGGACTTTAGCTTCTCGTAGATTGAATTTTACTCCGAGTTGGCTCCAACAAAGTTTGTGCCTCTATCAATAAACACATGTTTACAAATTCCTCTGATGCTAGTAAACCTTGAAAATGCATTAAGAAACGCACTCGAGGAGAGGTCAACTAGCTCCATATGAACCGACTTGGTAGCTAGACAAATAACATAATAATTTAACAGACTACTCGTGCTCGGGTGTGTGTAGGATTGATGGACCCAAAAAACACATTTTGCAGTCTAACAACTGACAAACCCTCATGCCCCTGGAAACAATATCTGCTAGATTGGATTTGGAAGTGACATGCATCCACGAATGAGATTCGTATAAATTCTGAATGGTACCGACCCGATTAGCAATAAACGTATTTCAATTAGTTGGTGTACCGTGAATCCAATTTAGTGCAATTGTTGAATCAGACCAATAAAATACCCTTTGCATAGTAAAAATTATGTTGGGTAACACCTTGCGCATTAATTGGGCAAGGAGAAGGGTGGAACATAGTTCTAGGCGGGCTAGTATACTATTTTTGTGTTGGGGCCACTCTGGATTTACTGCACATAAGTCGCACAACATAGGTACCGTTGTCTCCATAACAACGCGTATAGAGACAACTACCGGCATAATCAATGCACTAGGGCATACATATAAAACATACCACTGATGACAGTTACTTCCATAAGATGGCAACATTTTAACACATTTTAATTAAACATTTTAATCGACCAACCGTAAGTAATTAAGTTTTAGTCTTTACTAAGATAATAACTTAAAACTAGTCTAATTGTAATTTTTAATTGTCAAGCGGTTCAACACAGACCCATCTAGCAATAAAATGGTGACATAAAAAGAATTGCGATGCAGTCGTGGATCACCGAAGTCGGAGCCATAAACGCAAACAATTTCCAGTTCCTCAATATGCCAAGTCAGTTTAAAATGCCCTGCTCCATATTATAACTCTGTACGCTTTATGCCCAATTAATCTTTCTTCATCCATATAACTTTATTAATAATTCATCAATCACATTGCGGCTTGATTGATAAAAATTATACGGTTACTTCATTTGCTTTTATAATAAATTAATATTTAAATGACATTCACTTGTAGAGAAACTTATTTACTACCACTTAGCTTACCAGAACTCCCAAAAAAAAGGGGTAAAACCAGACGGGAGCTAGCCAACCAATAAAATGCCGTTTGCATGCGAGACATGTGCCATGTTAGATACAAACCCACAAAAAAGGGTAATGTTAAAGCATCGGCTGCTCAAAAAGCAGAATTAAAAAGAAAATTTATTCAAAGTAAGTTATATAATCAAAGAATTTTAAGGGCAATGACGCAACTAGACATGGAGTATATGTCGGAAAATTAGCAAAATAATGCTACAAAAGGCACTGCTTGTGGTTTGATATTGGTCTTATTATTTTGGTACTAAATGAGGAAGATCACATTTAGCAGCAAGTCCTGATAGCATTTATTATGATGGTGGAAATCAAATCGCCTCTTTCAGGTAAATCGTCGAACATTAACGGAATTATACGTGAAATTAAATATTTAACATAAATAAATAATCAAACGTACGTTTTGAACGGGAACCACAATTATTATGGCCAGATTCACTTGGGCCTTGCAATATGCAATTTGGAAGTGTGTGATTTGATTATTTTTAATTTATTTAAAAATTTTAATGTGTGGGTACTTTTATAGTGAGAATATGAACTTGTCCTGCATTTTAAACATCGAAATCTCCCTTTTTTTGTCTCTGTACAATCCAATACTGTCATAACGTTTTGGAAATGTTTGAAACATTTCGGAAGACTTCTCAAGTTTTCTTCTCTCAATTGCCAATGGATTAAATCACACATAGCTTCAGACAAAAGCTGTAAGTCTCGTTAAAATATAGCTTCACACTTTTAAGGATATTTCGAAATCGATCATATGGTCAGCTCTTAAAGACAATTATCCATAATTTCCATAGTTGGAATCTCTGTTTTAGAAAACAGTTTGCCGTCTGTATCCCATAATCATGTGGTAAAAACAGGCGCGAATAAATTGGTTTGAATAGCTTTATTCAATACCATCGGTTTGCATTGAATTGCTATTGAACAATGGTAAGCTCCTACTGCAATCAAAAATTATGTCTTAATTATACATGACCAAATTGAAAATTTAATAAATTTACCTTTCTGAATTAGTTACAACATTACGTTACTGAAGAAATTGGCAGATTTTCAGTTGCAAATGCGGTCTTAATCAGACTTATTCTCTTTTTTTTTTTTTTTTTTTTTTTTTATTACAATTATAAGTTTATTTTTAGTATAATACAGAAAAAGAAAAAACAAATACATTTAATTCTATTTATAATAAACTTATAAGTTAAGTGCGGCTTTGGTTCAATTAAAATTGAACACGTAATCAGACGCACTGATTCTAAACAAGTAGCGAATAATAAATTGCAAAAATAACTAAATTACTAAATTACTGATATAATACAATAGCATACATAGTATCACAAAATTAATACATAACAATTAACAATAAAAGCAAACTGAAATTATTTATTTATTTTATTTTTTATTTTTATTTTTTTTTTGCTGATTCTTTTACATTTCAATCATTACCATTCCTCAATACAATTACACTCACAAATAGTTAGCTGATTATTTTGGAAAAAGTACCTGAATGTCTTTTGTTTGTTTAAGCCAGATTAATAGGGACTTGGAGAACATTGACAAGCTGTAACACTGACGAATCTCAAGCGGTAGTCTATTGAACATAAATGGAGATAGAAATCTAAAAAAAGACCTACGAAGATCTAGTTTAGTCTTTGGAATATTCTTTTTAAATTGTAGGTTTGTCCGTAGATTGTAGTCTGAAAAATCCACAAAGTCATCTCCACTAACATTAAAAAATAATCGGAGGACCTTGAATACAAACATGTGTTGGAGAGGTAGTAAACCCAAATTCACGAAAATGGGCCAAGAGGGAGAACGCGTATCTTTGAAACTCATTAATCGGATGATCAATTTTTGCCGAACATAAACTGTATTTAATGTAGTTTTACAAGCACTGCCCCAGCATGATAATCCATATTGAAGGATTGAGTCGACCAATGCGTAGTAGACCATTTTAAGGAGATAACTGGGACAGAATAATCGTAGTACATACATTTTCCTTGCTGCCAACAGTAGTCTAGAGTTCAGTTTTCCAGTATGCGACTTTCAGTTCAAAATGTTGTCAATTATGACACCTAGATACCTAAAATCGTTGATCGATGCAATAGGAAAACACGCAGTAGATGAACATACCCTAGTTTTGATGCAAACCAAATCGTGATAATGAACATCTGGAACCAGCTCCTGCTGGTTCTTTTTAAAATGAATAATCTTAGTTTTATCGCTTAGTAAAAGATTGTGTGCCTTGAACCAAACCGGTAGCAAGCTCAAGTCATGAGTAATTTTTATGAAATTTCCTAGAAACGACGAGGCAGCATATGCATATGAAAAATCATCTGCAAAAGCCGTAATTGTCCCATTAAAATTCAGTTTAAAAATTCCATTTATGTAGACTAGGAAAAATAGTGGTCCTAAAACGGAGCCCTGGGGAACCCCAACTTTTGTCATTAGTTCATTGCTCAATTTGCCATTCACTTTTACACATTGGAGTCGCTCACATAAATAGGAACCAAACCACTCCAGTATTATTCCACGGAAACCACAATGGTAAAGTTTATTCAGGAGAATAGAATGCTCCACTCTATCGAACGCCTTTGTCATGTCTATGAATAGAGCGGTTACTTTTAAACCATTATTAATATTCTCGGTAATATGATCTAAAAAAGAAAGGAGCGCTTTTTCTGTATTTTTCTTTTCTCTAAAACCGAATTGCGATTCAGATAGAAAGTTATTTGTATTAAAATATTTGATAAACCTGCATTTCATAACCTTTTCAAAAATTTTTGCAAACACTGAAAGAAGCGAGATTGGACGGAAATTGTTCATATCAGTTTTATCATTTTTCTTATATATTGGGATTACAACCGCTCGTTTCAATGATGATGGGAAAATACCGGTATTAACACTCAGATTGAAAATGAAAGCCAGTACATCAACCAGGAAACAAGCCAGTTTCTTTACCACACCATTTGTTATTCCATCAATCCCAGGAGACGTTCTATTTTTCAGAGCATTTATGGTGTAATATAACTCACAGGATGAAATTGGAGAGAAGTAGAAACTGTTAGTTGAATGATAATTCATGGTTGTTAGGCGTTGTTCGTCGGGACTTGTTCTATTGTTGTCCGAGCTGTTTTTGATTCCTACACTCGTGAAAAACAAGTTGAACTCATTGGCTATTTCGATGGGATCATCAATCCTGTGACCTAGATTGCCGGTGATTTCATTTATCTTGGAAGACTCTGGATGCCCACTAATCACCTCATTCACCGTACGCCAATTTTTACGTGCATCGTTGCCATTTAGGCGAAAAGTTTCATAGTAGTGTTGTTTTTTGGTCAAGCAAATCTTAGCATTGACTAAATTGCACAACTTCATACTATATGCCTTTAGTCTTCTATTTTTAGGATGTTTTTTCGCTAGATGGTTGTACTTGTTTCTTTTCCGTATTAGTTTAAGCAGGCAGTCGGTCATCCAGGCCTTCAGTTTGATATGCTTTCTCGATGATGATCCGTGTACAATTGGTTAGATGCTCACCAAATTTTAATATAAAATTTTCATATGCCAACGACGCCTCAGGGCAGTTGTAAACTTCCTTCCAATGTTCATGAAACATTAAACCTTTTAGTTTTTCATAATCGAAGCGAATGATGTTCCTGATCCTGTTTGTTTGGGAGGAGGGAGTTCCAATTGAAATTGAGATGGAGAGGAGACAATGATCGGTTATTTTCAAGTCCATGACGGAGCATTTAATTTGCAGTAGGGACCTTTGATGTAGCCTATATAAGACGTTGTCTATACAGGTTTAAGAGATATTTGTAATGCGTGTCGGTTCATTTACCAAGACAACTAAAGCATTACTGGATAATAACAATAGGAAATTTTCCAACATTGGACTGGGTTGGGAAAAATCGAGATTGTAATCACCCATAATCACGAGATTGGAGTATGGTAGTTGATTCAACATCACTGTGAATTCATCAATAAAATCAGAAACAAACGTTGAGTTAAGCCTATATATACATAATACACAGAATAATTTTGAGTTTATGGAAAAGGTAATGCCAAGGGCATTAAAAGTAATGAAGTTAAAGGTAATACGTTTGCAGGTTAAGCTGTTCTTCGCGTATATTGCCACACCTCCAGACCTGTTGCTGATATTCCCATTAACAAATAAATTATAGCCATTAACCCTATAGTTTTGATGGCCATCTCGTTTAACAACAGAAGAAAAATTTGTTAACAGTTACATTCAAGATATATTTACGAATTTTTCCGCTAGAGCACACAGTGCAACTCGTCAATTGCACATAAATACACTAAAGAACGAACATCACTCCTGTTGGAATTATCTCGAACAATAACAAAAAAAAATTAAAACAAGAAAAAATCATGGCCTACTATAATTTTTATTCTAACAATTTGTTGCTATAAAATTTTACATTTATTTTTTGTAAGGCTTAGTGTTTTTTGCTTTCCTAGGGTTTAATCCACAATGTATCAGTTATAACAAAAGTTTTCTTAGGTTTGATGAGTTTATTACCTTGCCATTTAGGTAGTACAACTAATCTAGCTGATCAACTATAACGATTGCGGTGTGTCATTATTTTAATTATTCAGAAATGATCATCATCAGGCTATGGCGACCGACTGCTGTGTGTAATTGCTAATTTACGCTCTATATATAATTATGTACAGTAAACATGTAGCGTTAGCGAATTATATGAATTTGTGCAAAATATCTGTATAATTAATTTTATTTGGTTACTTATTAGGTGCATTGCAAGATGTAATTACTATGTATACAGAAAAGAATCAAACTATGGTTTGGCACCAACTTGCTGCATAAATAAAGCATTGCGTGACCGTCTAAACCAAAAATTACTAAAAATTCGGTCCTTAGGCACACATGATAAAGATGAAATACTTCCGACATATATGTGTAGAATACTAGTTTTATCAGCCAGCTGTTGTTGCTAATGCCCAAAACCCATCATTTGGAGACAATTTTCTTATGTTGTCATGGATATTTTTATAACGATTTATCAGACTGATAAAAGCAGACCTAGGTAATCAAAGCTACTGGCATCTTTTAAAAAAAGATAATGACTTTGAACCTGACAAAGTTCATTAAATTTAAATCAGATACTTCTGTATATTTTCTCCAAAACCAAAGCAACTTTCTTTAGAGCATATTTAGATCATTTGTAGGTTCTTAGGTTGTCTCATTTTAAGTGACTCACCCTGTATCTATTATAAATATTAATATTATATATATAAAGATATATATATATATATATATATATATATATATATATATATATATATATATATATATATATATATATATATATATATATATATATATATATATATATATATATATATATATATATGTATATATATATTATACGAGTATATAATATAAGTAATGATAAAATGTTAAGGAGACAAAGAATTCATTTTTATTTCTACTTGTTTTCGAAGACAATCGAAACCATTATTTTCGCGTTTTCTTTGTGCATGTAAAAAAACACTTTATTGTTAGCTTTTTATTACATTATGTCAAAGGTGCTAAATGGATTGTAAATATCATAACTTTTCAATTTAATATTTATTTTTTGTAATTACATGATAATTGCTAGAGGCGAGATATTTGATTTGTAATTAAGATCGACTGGTGGGTTTAAGATCGCTGTTTTTGTTGTTGTTGTTAATTTAAGTGTTCTATAAATGAAGATGGCTTTTAAATGGTGGGAAACATGTTTGTTTTAGAAAAAAATATATATATATACGAGCGACAAAGTAAAATGATTTGTTAATTTCTACCATGTACTGCTTAAATGGAGGAAAAACTGTTTTTCTTTTTATCTGACCAAATTACTCATGACTATATCCTACAAAATTTTGCCTATTTGACGTTGCATAATTTGGCCAATACACTGTAATGTACTCTGTCAGTTTTAGAAAATTTCGTAATTAGTAATTTTTGGCTCATGTGTTTTTGTGTATATGACATAAATAACCCGACCATCACTTCTTTGATGTGAAACGAAAATTTTCCATTTAGCCAGACATACTAATTAAACAATAATTGATGGTCATGTGTGATTCTATTAATTAGCAACAATTAGTTACATCGATAAATCGTTACAATATAATATACATTGCAGACGACTGTTTATTTACCATAAGATTGAGTGTATTAACTTATACATCAGCTGTAAAAAATATACAAAAAAACAAAAAAATATGTGACACAAAGTAAAATTTTCCATTTCCAATTTTTCCCATGCCATGTGTGTCCAATAATTATAAAATAATTAATAGTTGTTGTGTCGATTCTATCGATTAGCAACAATATGTTTATTGTTTTTTGTTTATATGGACATCACAATGTTTACCCAGGTTTTTCGAGGTGGTCAAATATTGGTACAGAATTTAACTAATTCTGTTAATAAAATTAGGTTACGGTAATCACGCAACTTGGAAATTATTAATTAGCATTTTACACTTCAGTGCATCAAATCTTAGAAAATTAACTATTTTGAATTTAAAGTCGTAAATCAACTTGAATTAAGATAATTAAAAAACATTCCAAAGCTGTAGAAAAATTTTTGTAAATATACACAAGCAGGTAACAAGAATTTAACATTCGGAAATTTACAGCGGCTCAATGGTCTAGGGGTATGATTCTCGCTTTGGGTGCGAGAGGTCCCGGGTTCAAATCCCGGTTGAGCCCCAATTATTGTAAAAAAGTTTTTTTCCTGACCATTTTTGGGTATAAAAGAGATCATTAATCGAAACTTTTAACATCTCAGAATATCTCTTTGCCTTACCCCAAAAGATCTCTTTGCCTAACCCCAAAAGCTAATTAATATAATTTTTGACAGCTTGTTCTTATCTTTGCGAGACGCATTATTTGGTTAGAATCATCCTCAGTGAAATAACTTGATCACCGACTGAACGGTTCCAACGAAATTCTCTTTGAAGTGATTCTCTCCAATATTGTTAGCAATTTGAATGCTGTACAAAGGAGAGCTATATGCCGCGATAGTTTTTGCATTTTGGGTGATCTGCTTTTTGTACGATAGGACAAAATACAGCCTCCGTCCTTTCATCGAGCATAATTTTGCTTTACCATACTAATCGAATAGGTTAAAAAGAGAATGAATTTTACATACTATTTTTAAAATCAAATCGATGGGAAGAACTTTCCCTAGGGAGGTAAATATAGAAATGGATTAACAGTTAATGCATACATTTGGAGAAGAGCATTGTGGATTTGATTAGTAGCGTGACCGATAAGGAACTAGATCATCTAAATTATATTTTGATCTTCGCAATTCCAGGGTAACTGTTTCCAATGTTCTGAACGGTGTGTCACGACTGTTCGTCAAGGGTTTTGCTTTGAGTGATGTGTTAAAATTTTAGAGCAATCGATTGTTGCATCTGGCCTTTTATATCTGAGTGACCACTAGTTTACTGATTTGAATACAGCCTGAAATTGAAGCTAATTCAAGCAAGATTTTCAAGCAAGATTTTAGTTGGATTAACCCAAAGTGGTTTATCAAACTGCTTCAATTCAAAATCTGGCCAACCGGTATTCTATCGAAGTTAGTTTATTGCCCAAAAAACTAATGGCACTCTTAATGATTTCATCAAATTATTCATTGCTGCTTCATCTTCCGTGAACCCGTGTTGCGCTTCCATGTACTTAGGTACAATCGGAAACTGGTCGACATCTTAAAATTTAACAACAAGCTTCACACTTCCACAGGCTTCCTGGATCATGATTTTATAATTAATTTTGCTCACGCCCTTGAGGAGTTCAAATTCTTTTGGACAATGGTAGCAATTAAATGTTGCAGATAGGCGGTGATTTGTTCACAAACTCAAAGAAACACATCTGTATTCCCGTCATCGTTGAATTATCAGAGCTACATCGCATAAAAAGCGTGCTCAATTGTATCTTTACTACTCTGGTATTCCATGCTTTTCTCTAAGCCTAAATCGGTGATCTAGTATAATGGGCCTTTTAGATAATATTGGGTTAAATATTTGTAATCAAAAACTTCGAAATTGTCAGTAATAAACTTATTAGAAAAGTACGAGCTTACTTGGTTGTCGTTTTTACCTGGCTTTGGAAAGGTGGTAATTTGGAATATTTAAAATAATATCCACCACTAAAAATCAAGGTAATTATTTAGGTTCTATATGTTATGCATTTATTTGACATTTCTTTTACCATCTTTTCCGTAAAAAAATCATGTTCTGTTGGACTAACCCGGTTTTTGGACGTTTTGGACAATCTAAAATTAATTTGGCTGGATTTATCTTCATCTCGTCTTTGCTTTGCTCTATATGCTGTCATTAATTTATTAATTTGGTGTGAATACTTATTGGCCCACTCAGTATGATGTTTTCTTATGGCAATTTTAGAACCCTCATTTTTTGTTTTTTTACTATAACTTACATTAATATGTTCATAATTGGTATCATGAAGCTCATTTGCATGCTATTAAGTTCCTCTTCGTTGAAAAGAACTTTTTTGAACTTTTGTTTAAAATTGGATACAAAACAAAATATAATTTAAAGGTTAATTTTGAAAGGTAACTTCCCAATTTATAATATAAATTGGGAAAATTTTTTTCCCAATTTATATTTTGACCGTTTATACTTGTTTGACGTAATTTGCAAAGGTTTATGCATCAAGTAAAATAAATGGCCTCCTTTTTCAGTATTAAGTTTTAGTCCCTAATGTTGAAAGTAATCAGCTATAATATTTTACAGTCGGTCAATCTCATTATGATATCCTGGAAAAGTACATCAGACTTGTAACTTGAGGTGGCATCAGCAAACAGTGTAATATTGCAATGGTCAGTCTAAAGTTGGTCGTTTATACAAGTACAAAACAATACAGGACTAATTACTGATCTTTGAGGAATATGCATTAGGCTTGATTTTGAATATTTTTAAGGAAGTTAATTATATGATGTACTTGATGGATGGAAGAGTGCTGGTATCACAAAGCCGATTTGCTGTTTAAGTTGTATTGAAAGTTACTGACATCGATGTTTCTCTGCATATGACTTTGTTCTTAATTAACAAGATTTAAAAAGTTAGCGAATGCAAGCTTTAAATTTGTAAATGGCTTAAAAAGGTTTCTCCGGTTAGTTTCTTCTATGATGCAAAGATGTGCTGCTCACTTTCGACAAGTTACCGAGTCAGCTGATTATTTTAATGGGTGAGGCTGCAATATTGACATTAAGCCTTCATATTATAGGTGCGGTTGATGTTCAATCTTTTAATGTGGAATATAAACGATTTAGAGTAGCTGTAGTTGGAAACGAAACCAAATTTAATGCACTGTTATTTGATCTCGTAAAATTTGATAACACTTTAGTAACTTTTGATGAATTAAGCCCAGTTTCTGCAATACACAACACTATTTCGTAAATATGTAGTGATGCTAAACCAAAGAGAGCATATACCGGGAGGTTTTGTTTTCTAAACACAAGACATACACTGTTTTTTAAACCCGAATTGGTAATCTGGTATTCCCCCTTCAAAAAATGTTGGATTTAATTTTTGTAATACTAGCTTTCCGAGCTTCGAATTGGTCGCCAATAACCTTATTGGCTTGTATGAGGCAACTTGAGTTTCATTTTTATTTGCCTTTGGAATCTTGATGATTTGGGATAATTTTTATTTTTAAGGGAACCCCACTTTTCATTATTTATTTCTTTAAATATTTAGATTATATTATATTTTGTGCATTTATCTGGAATTTTTTTTATCATTTCTCCATTAATAAAATTTCTTAATATACTGGAACCTTTTTTTGGATTAACCCGGGTTTAAATTACATTTTTGACCATTTTCCAGTCTTCAACTCGTTTTTGATTACCTGTGGGAATATGCTGCCATTAATTCGTTGTGAAGACTTTTTTTTAAATTGCTAAAAAATAAAGCGGTGAGGTGTGCTAAATCACTCCTGGCCTAAGTCACTGTCTTGTTTTCTAATCAGAGGACTCGATAGATTTGACTTTTTTTAGTTTACTTGTTGATTTCAATTGATTTGTAATGTTTAACAAATTTTTTAAAATCTAATTTATATTAATTTTAAAGTTTTATGTCAAATAAAGTGTATATAAATTAGATTTTCGGTAACTTTTGATGTAAACGGTTAATTCAATTGATTTGTAATGTTTAATCGATTTTGTATTTTATATTTTCAAAACAAAATACAATCATTTATTTAAAAGCAAATTTAGTTGCTAGTTCCTGGTTTGCGAAAAATTTAACAAATACAATTTGTTTAAGACTAATTTTGAGTATTTACATTGAAAACGTGTTAACTTTAATTCAAACATATTGCAGAATCCTATGCATATTGAGAACATAGGAGAGATCGAAAAAAATTTAATATAGTATATTACAGCGCCATCTATCATGAATCAAAAAAAGGTTTTAAGGAAACCCTACTTACTTTAAGCCGTAAAATCCGAATCTGCAATAAAAAATACGGGTTTTTATTTAATTTTCAAAGCCACCCTCATCACCAACTACAAGAAGGCGAAAGGGGTACTTATTTTAGCACTAATGTATGTCCCTCTTGGAATGATTAAAATTTGATTTGGTACATTTTTCGTAGAGTGCTTATTTTCAGGATCTTTGGTAAGTGAAACAAGAATTTTGGTTTCATACCAAAAACTAATTCGTATGGCATTAGCCCCGTAGAACTATGTGGAATTGAATTATATGAAAATGTTAAATAAGTTAGCCACTCATCCCAGTTTAAAGGGTCGTTTTGGCAAAATGATCTCAAATATTCGCATAAGGTTTTATGGAACCGTTCAAGAGAACCATTACTCTTTGGAAGATAAGCTGTGGTGCAGGGTTTTTTTAATTTTGAGGAGCTTGCAAATTTCGGAAAATATCGCGCTCATGAAGTTTGAACCTTGATCGCTTAGAATTTCATCAAGGATACCGTAAATACAAATGAAATGTTTCACACGAGAAAAGAAGTAATATTGCATCATACGATTATACGTTGATGACCACCAAGAGGAGATGTATGAAATTCTTATATGAGTTGATTTATTTCTGCTTCGTCGTTCAAATATTTTATTTTACTATTCTCAATAGAGTGACCTTGATTTTATTCAGACTTTTCTATTTTATTGTTAACATTTAATGAAGGGCTTTCTAAGCTATCTGAATTATTTACAGGATTATCAAGAGTATGAGAACATTCGGATGGTTGTTTTAATGGAAAGGTAAGGGTAGAATTTGGATTCTCTTTCGGCTTTATTTAGCGTGCGGCTAGCAAATGCAATGGAAAGATCATGAGAATCGACCATCTGTGACAATACCGAGCCTATTGCAAGATCGCTCGCATTACATGTTAAAATAAAAGAGATGGCAAAATTTGACATTTGCAATATAGGTGTATGTATAATTGCGTTTTTTAGTTTATCAAATGCATCTTGACACAAAGCATTCCAGATGGAAGATTGATTTTTTTTAACAACGTTGTAAGTGGTTTCGCTAAACGAGCAAAATTTGAAATAAATTTTCTATAATAGCCCACCAATCCTAAAAAGGATTTAATGCGGGTTGTATTTTGAGGAACCGAAAAATTTCCTGCAACTATTATTTTATTTTAATCTGGTTTGATTCCGTTGGGTGTTACTATATACCCATGATAATTAATTTCTTGTCTTACAAATTTACATTTCTTCGGATTAAGTTTTAGTTTGAATTTACGAATACGATCTAGAACTACAATTAGTCTTTTATTATGTTCTGCAAGTGAAGACGCAAATGTGACAATGTCATCTAAATATACTAAATATTTATTATTGTTTAAACTACTTAGAACATTATTCATCATTCGTTGGAATGTTGATGGGGCACCTTTTATACCAAAAGGCATCCAAATAAATTAGTAATGACCCTCATCCGAACTGAATGCAGTTTTTGATTTGCCGCTTTTTCAAGGTTTACTTGATGATAACCGCTATACAGAACCAGAGACGAAAAATATTGCTCGCTACCTAGTTTATTCAA